>JAHLJS010000001.1:88862192-91262192 GCA_038502445.1 Eremochloa ophiuroides | reverse complement strand
CATCATCAATACTCTGAACTTCAAAACAGCCTTGGTTTATTCCCATCAGCATCCCCCCCCCCCCCCCCGACATGCCCTGAGGACACCTCCAATGCCATAAAATCATCCCCCGTACAAAAGTTCTCTAAACAATGAGTCGAGAAGCTATTTTTATTTGTTTCTAAGAGTGCTATAAAATCCAGGTTATTGTCCCAAGCTATATCATGTAAAAAGGAATGTTTAGCTAGGTCCCGTAAACCTCTACAATTCCAGAAAACACCTTTCATTAGAAAACTATTTTTTTTCTTGGCAATCGAATTCTTATTGCGGAGTTTCTTTTTCTTTTTTATTCTTTGCCACCTTGATGGGTACATCTATCAAAACCCCATCTAGGTCCGCACTATTATCGTCCATTACCTCCTCCATTAAGTCGCCACAAAGTCGACTTATATTGAAGGTGTCAGGATCGATCTCATCCTCCTCAGACTCGATTTCAATATCAAAATTGCTTGGACAAACAGATGGTTTCAGTCTATCCTTTTCTACATTTTTTTAAAAGATCAATAGCACCAGTAATCAAGTTTTCATCGTCACCCATCTTGATGCCCAACCCCCGTAAGTTATTCTCAATACTTGCATTAGAAAAGCAACAAAATGATTTAACATTTAAATTACCTTGTGGTTCCTCGAGGTTCTTAGCAGCAACCCTTTTCTCTGCCTTCTCCAGAGAACCTACATCAGCCACGTCTACATTCCGTTTGCTCCGGCGTACTGGTGTCAACTCCCCATCTGAAAGCATCGCCAGCTTCATCACACATCCCAACTCCTTCTCAAACTCTCCATTAGCTGCCACTCCGGCGCCTAGCATAGCATCAAGAAGAACACCAAGGTGTTGAGCGCCATTAGCATGCGCCCCTTCTGCTAGCCCATCATCCTGCCCCATAGAAACTTGTACTTGATCACTCTCACACAAGGTAGACTGCTGCTCAGAAGGGGATATCTCCTGCTGCACTCTTGCTGCTACAGTAGTATTGGACGCGGGCTGCTGTGGTCGGCCTGCAGCACCTTCCTTCGCCACACCCCCATCAGCAAAGATCGCTGACTGGACAGGTGCCCTAGGTGGCTGCGAGAGATGATGAATCATACGTGCCGGTGCTGAGCCGGCCCCTGCTGGTCCTGTCACAGAAAGAGTTGCAGCATTCCTCACATTCACCTGTTGTCCTTTTTGAACTCCTAACAAATCACATGCAGCTTCACTAAGATCATTCTCCTGACCCAGCAGATCATCATTTGACCAATCATAATCCATCTGAGCCCCAGGAGCCTTGGCATGGTTTCCGGTCAAGGTATTGTTTGATGCCTTTCCATCCGGTACCCCACTACCCTCATTATTCTGAGCATCCTTCATCTCGGTGTCCTTTGCTGCCCCGTTTCCATGATCCTCATTCCCATTGTTCTGTACATTAGACAATTTCCGCAGACCAATATTAGGAGGGAAGGGTTCTACCTCAAATAACAGCTGGAAGTATCTATTACCAATGATGACATCAAGTTTGGTCGGGATTGCTTCGGGTTCCAGCACTGCCACCGCAAACCACCCAAAATTGCTGGCTCTAGTAGTCACCATGTCCACCTCCTGTGTAATACCTCTCTTAAAATTGTTGGTAGGTTAGTGACCCGCATCCAGACCACCGGTAAAGCATATCCATAATACTCCTCATCCTCCTAAAATTCTTGGAATTTAAGTGTGACCCCCTCTTTCATCTCTGCATTAAACTTTGTCATCTTCGTAAGGTCACCTTTTGACGGAAAAAGGACCTTGAACTCAAAACCATTGTGCCGCTTTACCTCCAAAGCAAAAGATTCAGACACCAAAACCCGCAAAAAAGCTACCACTTCTTCCTCTGTTACATTCTTTCCTGAAGTAGAGACTAGAGCCATTCTGGAGTCCTTCTTTGCCGGCTGTATATTAGCATGAGGAATATAGAACCCAGCAAGATCATC
Source organism: Eremochloa ophiuroides (assembly GCA_038502445.1). Taxonomy (NCBI): domain Eukaryota; kingdom Viridiplantae; phylum Streptophyta; class Magnoliopsida; order Poales; family Poaceae; genus Eremochloa; species Eremochloa ophiuroides. Next base: position 91,260,209 of record JAHLJS010000001.1, on the reverse strand, counting down.
TGCGGCCTGACCAATTAACTGAGCAGCTGGCTTTGGTTGTTTGGGGATCGGACACCGAACCATGGCATGATCATTACTCCTGCAAATTTCACAGAAGACTGTCGCCGTACACTCGAACATCAAATGCCCTTTGACTCCACACCTCCTACAAATTTTAGTAGTGGGAGCCTTGTGCGTTGCCTCCATTGCACCCGCACCAGAAATCTCCGAATTCTCAAATTGTATATCCCCTGCTACAGCCGTCGAGGAAGAACCACGCAGTACCTGAGACATTGGCTTTTTCTCATCCTTGCCCATTGGTGCAGTCGAGGATGCACCTGTCCCTGTTGCCTGCTGCTGGAATGTCGCAGCGTGCTGAACCACCCCCTGCCCTGTTTGCTGTGGCATTAACTGAGTTGCCGTTCCTGATGACACCGGAGGAGGCTGAGGCACATAATTTTGATTATTTGTCGACTGTTGATTCGGCGCCTGCGGAGGTACCGGAACATGCTGTTGCGGATGACCCTGCTGCTGCCCTCGCTGCTCCCGAAGCAGCGCATGTCGCTGATAGTTGCGCCCTTGGCGGTTGTAGCCGTTCCATCCCGAAACATGCTGTTGTGGCCACTTGAGCGTACGAGGGAAACACCACGTAGGGGATGGTGGCTAGGGTTGTGCAGTTTAGCGCTTCGATGTCTAAGTCCGTTCGAAGGAACCGCGAGGCTAGCTTGCCTCTACGACATCCACGTTTGGGACCAGTCGTACGACATTTGGCCGTGACGCTTGGCCCACAATTTTTGGCCACGGCGCTTGGCCCATCTATCCCTGCTGTAATTACGGGTCTTGCATGCCTCTGTTTAGCTGTCACGGATCCCATCCCTGTTGTGAACGGGGAACATGCATGGCGTTGTACCGCTGCCGCAGATAATGGATCAAGCATGTTTTGATTTTGAAACAAAAATGAGCAACGATCCCGGCCGTGAACTCCATTCATGGCCTGCAGTGTTTTCACCGGCGACGATGTAGGTGACCTCCCGAGTGCCTCCTGCCACCGATCGTCGCCCCCGCAAAAACGTTGCCTTACAATCGCCTAGCGTCATCGCCGGCGACGTTCTCGGTCGAGGCAGCTTCCCAGACCACGGCGACATCCCAACACGACTTTAGTGTCCGAGGTAGCCGGCCGGAGACGAAGATGCTTCTACCCGTCTTTGGATCGACGAGTCCTGTAAAGCTATCTCCGCCTTGACGAGCTGCTCCTTTGCGAAACCATGGACTGCTGCTTGACGTACAAGGTCCGGTGTGTATAGTGACTGTACGATCTCGTCATCGGAATCGTCGTCATCCGTTAAAGCCCAGAACTTGGACTTCACACCTATGGGACGGAGGTCTGCCGCGGGATCAAGTAGAACTCGATCACCACGGCCACCAACGGATTTCCATCCGCCGTCTTCCTCCTCCGCTCCATCTTCCTTTCCACCAACACCATGAATTACCTCATTGTCGAACCGTGGGGAGGGACGTCGGAGATCGGGCTGCCGATTGCGTAGCTTTCGGCATCGAGTCTGAACACCGTCTGCCTGGATTGGATCGTGGGCCATCCTGTTTCTCAGCCGGCGCCGTGGGGGTCGTCGTTGACTGAGAACGGGATTGCCGTCCACCTTCCAGCTCCTGTTCGCCATCTGGCACTGAAACGAAACGAAAACCGTATGTACGTACCTGTTGCACGCCCGGCAGCGAGCAAAGCACTGATGGAGACCCGTGCGCCGAAATGGCTGGACGGGGAGCCGACGGTGGGGTTCCGGCGCATTCTGGGGCCTTTGCGTCGCCCGACGAGTCACCCTCAGCGATCACTTTGAGAGTTGATGGACCCAGTTGACACACCTTCTAAAGTTCATGGACCTGTAATGCATTCAGCAAGCAAGAAGCCGGTGTCGACGCTGCCTTGATGGAAATGGCTGGCCTCTCTCAATCATTGTAAACAGGTGCTTATTCTTCCCTCCTCGCTCAGCCAATCGAGATCTACCTCACTAAAAGAGCTATGAATTCACTTTTTACTAACTCATTAACAAAGCCGTCCTCTTGTTCACTTTTAAACACGATGAGTAGTTTTTCTTTCTTTTTTTTTCTTCGGCTCCATGAGCAATATCTAGGAGAGGGAGCTTGAAGAAGACGTTATTTTCAGCTCCATCCAGCGTCCACTTATCATGATACCTGGTTTTAAGAGAGCCACTTGAGTTATATTTTAATCTAAGGAATTTGATGATTCTACCCTTATTTTGAACTCCAAATGGTGATTTTACCTTTATTTTTTTTAACTTTGTATTTTTACCCTTATTTTTTCAAACGAAATCTCCGTCTACCCTATTCTGTAACACCGCTGGTACTGGGTATATTAAATGGTGAAAAAAAAAACAAAAAAGAGAAGACTGGCAGTCTAAAAGACAAAAATACCCCTGAGGGCTTTTCCTTTCTCCCACTTTGCACGATACGAAGGCGTCGCTCCTTTTCCGGTCATGGCGTCGCTCTGCTCCTGGCGGCGGCGTTGAGCTCCTGGCGCAGCCGGTGGTGGCGCAGCTCCTCTCCCCTTCACCCTCCCGCGTCTCCCCTTCGTCCTCCCCCCCTCCCCATCGCCCTCCGGCCCCTCCTCCATTGCTGCTCTGGGCGCGCGCAGCATGAGGGGGCAGGGGTTAGGGTTTCAGGGGGCGGCGGCTCAGCTCCCGGCGGCGGCCGGTGGTGACCGGCGGCAGTGTTCCCGGCGGCCGGAGGCAACGTTCCTGGCGGTCTTCCTACGGCCGGCAACACCTCCCTATCTCCTCATCGTCCTCACCCCCAGGACAGCCACCATGGGAGAGCCAAGGTCTTTTTGAACAAGCTTTTTTGTGCATCCATTTAGATAATCTAATTGTTCACAGATAAAAAGAGAAACTTCTTTTTTTTTTCTATCGATATGTATCCAAAATTTGTCTAGTCAGTGTAATGTGACTTTTAATGCTGTAACAGACATCCTCGATGGTGATCCATTGGGCAGATTGAAGGTACTTTCTCCTGAATTTTATCTTCAAAAAAACCTTAGCAACCTCAGACTACAAAGTTTGTAGTCTGTTCCTCTAGTCATATGATCTGCTAATGCTGTATTCTTGTGCACTGTACCCATCTATGCTGCGCTATCAGGAGGCTACATGAAGTCAAGTGCTGGCTCGAGTAATCGCTGATTCAATCATCAATCAGTCCAATTAAAACTTGATAGGATTAGGCAGCCAGCTGGGTTGAGCAAGATCTTCTGATAGAGTGCTTATCAGGAAGCAATATCTCCTGGATTTGTTGCTGTTAATTCAATATGTGTGGAATTTATTATATGGATATGGTTTGCATTGTTGCTGTTAATGCAACATGTGTGGAATTTATATGTTATGTGAATGTGTGATATCAAATTCTGATTACATGGATGTAAGTTGAAATGATACCGAAATTTTCTAAAAAAATTGTACACAACATTTCATCTTACTGATCTAAAACAGGGGTAAAAACACAAATATCATAATAAAACAAGGGTAAAAACGCATGGGCAAAAATGTCATTTTTAACATCGTTAGATGGACTTAATGGATCAGGGGTTTGGCAAAAAAGGAATGCTAAACTGCTAGAGAAACGATGTCAAGTAGGGCCTAAATACTCTGTACTATCTATGGGGTGTAAATAGTATGGATATTTTCTGACCAACCATCCTTGTATGAGTTGTGAACTTGTGACAAACCATTGCAAATCTAGATCTAGCTCACCAAAGCACTATGAATTAACTTTTTCCAGCCACTTACTCAGTCAAGCACTTGCAAGAATCATATGCCTATGGTTATATATCATTCAGTTTTGGTGATTGAAATGATAACAAAAACTTAGGACTGAAATGTATGATAAAGATTAGTTAGACAGATTATAATAGGTCATAGAGATGCAAGGTTAAAGTTTGATCAAGATCCGAATTGAGAGCGGGGGGAGGGGTTGGAGTGAATTTAGGTGGAATTTAGTTCAAGTTTTATTTTAATCCACTTCGACCCACGTAGATTGAGGTGAATACGATAACATCTAAATAAATCCTTAGGTTGCTTTGCGGGGGGGCTTTTCTGGTGCAGCGCAGTGCATGCCAGACCACTAAACTGATACAATACCTCACCCATTCTGAGTTGCTGAAAACGCTAATTCAACATAGGTTCCCACGAACGTACTCTTTTCGGTGGAAATATGCCATGCCATCAAACAAGAACCATCCAATCCGTTCCCATCCAGTGTACTGAAAATAAAGAATACCACAAATATTGCAGATGTCATCCTTCTCCAGATGTCAGAGCACACTCAGATCTTTGGCTAGAGCAATGCGTCGCCTGTTCAGGAGGCAAAGGACTAGCAGTAGAACATGGACCTCTTCAGCTCATCCTTTTATCACTGGAACTCTGGAAGTTGCTTCGGACTACCACCACCACCACCACAGGAGCAGGAGCAGCTGCACTGCCAGAGCTTGACGCTGATGCATGCCGTTTGGATGTATAGAATTTGATTCAGTTAGAATCATATTGTTTGGGCAGCCTATTTTGATGGAAACAGCAATTCCAAGTAATTCCAGTGACCCCAGCGTCGCCCCCAGGGCGACTCGGGCGATGCCTCCCCCACGCCGCCACTAGCCCTTCCCCCACGCTGCTGCTGCCTGGCCGTCGCCGGAGCTCGACGCCGGTGGACGGCGGAGAGCAAGGATGGCGACGGCTCGGCCCTCTCCCTCTCCCTCTCCTTCTTCCTCTCCCTCCCTCTCCCTCCCTCTCTCTCCCCCGAGGGTGCTCCTGCATGGCGACCGCCGGAGGCCGGCTCTTTCTCCGGTGAGCGCAGATCCGGTGTCTTATTCGCCGGATCTACGTCGTGGATGCCATGGCACCTCGGCTGGCAACGCTGCCCTCTCCGGACAGAGCTCCTGGAGGCATGGCGACGACGGCGGCCCCCCCGGCGGCCTCGACGGGCCGGATCCAACCGGGGATGGCTGGATCTGGGCTGGTGCGGGCCGGATCCGGGGAAGGGCGGCCTGGATCTGCGGCGCGGCGGCCGCACGGTGGGGCGCGGCCACGTCTGGCCTGGGCGAGGCTGGCCACGGCCTAGGCGCGGCCGGCCACGGCCGGCTGCGGCCTGCTCCGGTGGCCTAGGCACGTTTCCTTTGGCCTTCATGCCCTGCATGCGTCCCGGGTCGTGCGATGGTGGTGGTGTGGCGGTTCATCGGCGTCGTCGTGGTGACGTGGCCGGCTGTGGCTCGGCTGGGTGTGCTCTGGTGGCGTCATGGTGGCGTTGCCTGGGGCAACCTGGCGTTGGCATGCCCGCGGCGTCTTGGCGGCGCGGCTGGCGTTGTCAGGCTATGGTGGTAGCTGCTCATCTCCATCATCGGGGCTGGTTGGCAGCATCTCGGAGTTGCGGGTGAAAACCCTCCCCTCCTTGGGCTGGCATCGATGGCGCTTTCATCGATGCAACCTTCTTGAAGGCGATGTCAGGCAATTCCGATCGGTGTCCAAGGCCGGCGATAGGGAGTGCTGCCTTTTCTCTTCCCTTTTTTCTCCTTAATAATTAATAATCAAAATAAAAAAAATGGTGGGTTGAGTGAGTGGAGGCCTGAGTCGATGTCCCAATCCGACCTAGGCATCGGGTTGTGCCGTGTCTCTGGAGGTTTTCGGATCATGTGCAGTGGAGATTCCAGCAGTGGCACGACAGAGGTGAGGTTGCGGGGTGGTTCGACTCTGTATGTCACCCTAAACGAAGCATGGCTGGATCATTGGGGGGAAGTGGAGTGGTGTGCGGCGGTGGATGTGGCGAGGCCCCCACGCGTTGAGGCCTAGGTCAATGTCCCAATCCGACCAGGATAAGTTGTTTCAGAGCCATGATCCAGTGCGGTGCTTCAGTTGTTCTGGAGAGCATGGGGGTGGGCTCTTCTTTGACTTATGCCAACGTTGGTCGAGGTTGGGAGATCGACTGTGCGTGATCAGAAGACGATGGTGGCACAGTGGAGTCAGCGGACTACGCCAACAAGTTTTCTGCTTGGCAGTGGCTAGTCGTGAGGTGGGCGGCTCGTTGTTTGCTCCATGGGGGTGCGGCTTGGTGGTATTGGTGTTTGAGTTGAGCTGTGCAACCGTGTCGATGCCCCAATCCGACCGGTTTTGTGTTGTAAGTAGTGTTTGATTGTGTACATAGTTGAGTAGTGTATGGTGTTGTGCTCTCACGTTGTTTTCGGCGGTTGCGCTAGAGTCATGCGAGATGAGCGTTACTCTCTCCTCAGTTGTAATGATTTTTGGGCCCGGTTTCCATTCAAAAAACTAGGCCGTCCCATTGTTTTATTTTTCTTCGTCTAATATAAATTGCGGCAAAGCTTTTGCCATCCCTTCTCCAGTGAAGCCCGCAACAACTACATAAAATTCTTGGCCTAGAAAATGGAAAGGCTAATTCCACTCTTGGCAATATCTACGTGTTCAGATAAATGTTATCAAGAGATATTTCATGAAAATTTAATGAGGCAAAGAAGACAAAATATATTGGTATTATTTGGTTAAAGTTAGAGAAATTTAATTAGGAAAGAGCTAAAATGGTCTATAATTTTGAACATAGGGAGGAATAAATAGATAAAACAAATCAGTCATATATATTTTTAATCTATTGCAGCACCACCAAATGAGAACTTGTGTCTAAAGCCGAACACACCAATATCTCCAAAGGTAACGATATGTTTTTTTTCCAAGTCTATCGGAAACGATTTGGTGGTCTATAAGCAAACTCACGGGGCATGATAGAATGTTTTGAAGCACATCAATCAATTCGTATGTAGTTTCGCCGTGACATCTTTTCTGGTGCATGTATCCACAATTGCTTGCTGGTCTCCTACGGAAATATTGGGACTTACCGCCTCGTGCCATATGTAATCTATCGATCTTTATTTTGGTCGTAAAAAAAAAATGATGAATAAAATTCATGCAACTACTTCCAAGGAAACCTTAAGGCGCTGTTCGCATACCCATGTACCTTTCTCAATCCATATGTGTTGAAGTAGTTTAATATAGAATTTAAACTAAATTCCACACCAAACCATTCCAACACACCTGGATTGACATCTAAACGAGCCCTAGGAGTGTAGGACTGCAAGCTAAACCAGCATGTGCATGACAAACACACGCGCCTGTCATTCTGAAAAACTGGATATAGTAATTAACTTGGGCAAAGAATTCCGATTATTTATAAAATAAAATGCAACCACAAACTAACACATAAAGCAGTCACTGCGATTACAGCAGTACTTCAAGGAACAGCAAGCAGAAAAAAGCATCCAGTGCAGACGTTATTATCCAAGTCTCCTTCATCAGAGGACTTCAGGCTTAAGTAGAGAAAAGCCTTGTTCAGCATCGGAGGTTTTCAGTGATCAAGGACTAGCAGTAGAACATGAGCCTTTTCAGTTCACCCTTGATCTCCGGAAGTGGCTTCGGACCAGCAGCAGCAGCAGCGGGAGCAGATGAACCAGAAGAGCCAACACTCGTCGCCGCATCGTAGCCTTGATTGACGTAGAAGCGGGCACGGAACGCGAGCTTGTGGGCATAGTATGCAGGAGGAGCTGTCAATTCAAAAGGGGGTTCATAAATGAATTTATGTTATGGGTATTGAACAGAAACCTGCAGTTTTATGAAATACGAAAATCCATAGCAATGTTTTGCACTGGAAAGTACATAACTAAAGTTCTCAAGTACACGGGAAAGGACATACCAATTGACACAGCGCGTGTGCAGCTTGAATACCTGAAAGAAAATACAAGACAGACTTGTCAGACAAATGCCTTAGCAAAAAAGAATAAGATGGCAGGGAAGGGCATGCTTACGAGTAGCATAAGTTATATGTGAGAGACTGCAGAGCATCTGCAGTGAACCTGTTGTCATCTCGCAGCACATGGTAATGTGTAGGACGGCTTGTTCCCTGCAATTTCACAAGCAGCTAATCTTCATATGCCTGTGAAAAAAAAATCTAAATAAGTTGCAACGTGATACACACATACCTTGAGCCCAGCATGGCTGCACAGGAAGAAATCAAATTCTGTTGGGTGGCAGATATTCTTATCGACTACAGTGCCTGCAAATTTCAGAAACATTTGAGCAAAATCATTGTCAAAAAAACGCACTAAAAAAAGCAACAAATACGCGTGCATTCCTAACCAGGTAGAACATTTCCACTCTTGTCCGTCCATTGGCGATCATTTGGATTGTTGGGGAAGAGCCTTGTGTGATGCCTCTTCTGCACCACTATAAAGGTGATCTTTGGCTTCTCATTGTAAAGAGCTTTCCATGCCTGAAGGAATGGTAGGTATTAAGTATGGATGTTGTAACTGAGGGAACACTTGACGTGACATTCTCTCAAATTGTTTTACCTTCTCTATCTCAGGGATTTCTTTTTCCAGCACTTGTTTGAATTGGCCCTCACTTACGCCATCCCTAACGGTGAAAGAGGGAGTGGGATTGTCAATTATCATGGCATGTCAGTCAGAAAAGCAACTGGAAGATACTAGGTTACTAACCTATAGAAGATCAGCTGCTTGGGTCTCTGCTTAGACTGTTCCTGGAATGCACGTAGAAGTTCCCTGCAAATATTTTGTAAATTAAAGAACTCTCAGTCGGTTGTAAACTATAAATTCTCAATGGGGTGTCATTTAAATTTCAGAGAATGCAATGATCGTACTTGACAATCTCTTCCAGGCCATCAATGAGCTCTATACGGTGACCTTGTGCACGGACAATGCCATTATAGTTAGCCACCCTGGGCCAGTCTTGGGAGGCAACAACCTATATGGAACCAGGCAGAAAGTGTTACTGTAATGAGATGATACTATCGCTATAGTAAACAGAAAAGAACTTACAGAAGCAATGGAAGGGGCAGTATCATCTAGAGCAGCAGGGTGAGTGACATCGGCACCAAATATAATTGTTGGTTCAATGGAAACAACCGGTAAGCTTTCTTTGGGATTAGCAAATTCTAAGTTCCTTCCTCCAAACTGCAGAGAGAGTGAATATTAGTACTATGTTGCTCAACAAATTTTGTGAAGAGATCTAGCTGAGATTAACCTTGGCATTGATCTTAATAGCAACATTAGCAAAGTATGGAGGTCCTGCACTTCCAACATTTTTATCCAGGCAACACTGCGACATGACACCAATCTCTGTCTCACAGATCCTCTTGAAATTACCTGTTGTTCAGGATAGTTAGGCATGCCATATATGTGATAATCAGGGTACAAACAAGGTTTTCTGTAAGAAACATTACCATATAAACTGCCGTTTTTCTCTGGTAGTATAGCAAGCAAAAGATCAATCTTTTGCCCTCTTAGCCTATCCAGAGCATCCTTATAGAGCCCACAAAGATCAATTTCAACTTGTTCAGGACGAGCAGGGTATATTGGAAGTCTCAAATTATCCATGTTCTGAAACCAGAGTGAAATGGTAAACTTGGAGTCATGCAAGAATGTTCTTTGATGATAAGGCAATCAAAGGCATAACGAAAATGTAGATTACCACTCCAGTAGTACGAGTCCATTTAACCAGATCAGAGCAAAATTTACGGACATCATCAACACTTTTGTTGTGACAAAAGTTAACGCAGGCCCAGTTGCCCACCCTTGCACCTTCTACTACTTGCTGCACATAACAAAATAGAATGTGTAGACAAAGAAAAAAAATTAGTAACATATTTACCATCACAATTCATTATTCCAGTGCAAAGTAGGACCACTTGAGTGAACATGTAGCTAGCCTATTGGGGTAATGACAAAGAGACCCCTAGTATAGAGAGAATAAAACTCAAGCAACCGGTCAAGCTTCTCCTATAAATCATGATATTTAGCACGGAAGGAATTTACTTGCCCATAAATTCATACTATGTTGATCGCACATTTAATTGGATAAAGTTTTCAGAACGTTGCTGCAATGTTAATGGTTGCTCAACTGCTCATGATGTACCTTTCTATTCATGTTCCACACGCCATCCTTTGGACAACACAAACTGTCAGATCCAGTGCCACGGTACTTCAGCTACAGAAACAAAAAAAAAAAACAGAAGATGGTTATAATAAAAAAAACGAATCACATTTTCAAAAACAAAACAAAAATGCATGACACAAGGAAGAAGGATTACAGTGGGTGCTGGCAGAACTCTAGCCTGAACTGAAGTAGGACGATAGTCAACCTCCATGCCAAATTCACTTGCACGCTCAGTTCTATTGTAGTCATTGTGCTCAACAACCTAAGAAAAATGGATTTAGAGAACTTTAAGTTAGTTTACCCACAGTTTAAATCAGATAAAACAGAAACAAATGCAGAAATAGCAAGAACCTGACGAATGTTGTTCTCGCGGTCAGATGGGCGCTGGCAGGTTGAGTCCATTAGTTTAGAGACCTGTGGGGGATCCAACTTCTTGTGGTATTGCTGTCCAGCTACTATCTTGCAAACCTGAAATCCAAATGGAAATTAAGAAACAAGAGCAGAAAATATAGAAGGGAAAAGAGTGCAGAAGCATAGGCCACAGTTCAAGTTCATAGTTAACAACCTCCATAGGGAGGTAGTTCGGCCTCTGATCAGTGCCAACTTGGAGGCATGGGAGAAAATCATAGTTCAGTTCCAGCTTGTATGCCTCTCTGAAGTAATCTGCTACGGACTTCTGAACTCCAGCAGACGATTCAAAGCTGTTGAGTGGAAGAAAAAATATCAAAATAAATGCTAACAACAAGAACTTATCGCCACATTTCTCAACTAGGGAGACTAGGATGTTCTCTTCAACATAGGTAAAAGAGTGAGGTCCTACAACTGTAAAGCAGGAGGGCTGGTTGTCAGGCTGGCAATCCGGTACTTCCGGCGTGCGTCTCCTCGGTGTGTGACTTCGATCCTCACACCCTTGAGGGCTTTCTTGAGCTGCAAATTCAGAAAAGCCACATCCATCACAAGTTCGATTATGCCCAACGCTCTTTGTGGCTTAGGAAAAAAAACCCTACCTTAACAAGATCCATGGGATTAATACTTCTAAAGGGGGTCCTGCGATCTTTGCCTTTGTTCAGAATCTCCATCACAAATTCAATCAGTGGCAGGGGTCGAATGAAAGCTGTTGAAGACATGTCTGAAAAGGAAAATATGCAGCTGTCAGACATCTTAAAACATACACAAATTTGAACTGGAATACGAAATACTCCTTTCAGTTGAAACACTATATGTCATATGAAATCAAATTGCACAGTGCTGATCGTTTCTAACATATAAGCGTCCCGAACATGTTTTTCTCAAGATATCACAGAAAACTTAAGACAGATCATAAGAATTTTCAAATGTATAAGTGAAAGCATACCTACGATCACAGATAAGCCTTTTTGGGTTGGCCTTATGCTCTGATAGAAGCCCTTCAATCCCTCTACACCCAGGCCGAGATCCTTGGGTTTGTCTATGAGTGGTGAGAAGAAGGAACGACCAACTGCAACGTACCTGTGCATTGTCAAAACAACAAAATGAAAATGTTGTCATCTCGAACCGAGAACACTTGAGAGGTGTAGAATAAACCCAAGCCAAGTACTTACTCCAGGGAGTTGCGTTCGTTGAGCACAATGTCACGCAGCACAATGTCGAGCACCTGCAGCGCCTGTGCCGGGATGTCCGTAGGGTAGCCAGCCATGAGCATGAACAGCTGGTGCAGGCTGACCGCCGTGGCATGCTTGATCACCACCTTGTACACCTTTTCCACCCTGCCAGACAAGGTGACCACGAATTCCTTGGACTTGAACGGCAGCTCCCCAGCCGTGAACAGTGACTTCTGGCCGTCGTATGCGGGGAGGCGGCCACCAAGCTCGGTCTGCCGGTTCTCGGAAACCAGCTTCGACATGACTTGCCTGTATATGCCCTTCAGCGTTGTCTCTGGTGAGATGGAAACCTGCAGAAACACACGACAACCATATCAATGGTGGGCAACGGTGATCAGATAGACGAACGCCAAGATTATTGAAGAGCGGTCTTACGTCGTAGTGGTGCAGGCCCTTGTCGACGAGGCCGACGAAGAAGTGGTTGGCCTTGATCTCGCACGGCGTGCCCACGGCGCCGAACCCCGGGCGCGCTGGAAACATGGGCGCGTCGCGGACAATGTCCATGGTCTTGAACTTCTCCCTCAGCGCGGCTGCGTCGGCCGCGTAGCGCTCCGAGAGCGGCGGACCGGCTTGGTGCAGATCAGGGCGTGGCGCTTGCCGGCCGCCGTGCTCATAGTCGCTGCCGCCTCCCTGTCCCTGGTAGCCGCGACCACCTCGGCCCCCGCCAGGACCTTCGTTGTAGGCGCCACCACCTCGGCCTCCGCCATGTCCGCCGCCGCCTCGGCCCCAGCCACGTCCTTCATAGGAACCGCCACCACCTCGGCCTCCGCCATGTCCTTCATAGTAGCCGCCGCCACCACCTCGGCCCCCGCCATGTCCTTCATAGTAGCCACCGCCACCACCTCGGCCCCCGCCATGTCCTTCATAGTAACCGCCGCCACCTCGGCCCCCGCCACGTCCTTCCTGGAATCCGCCGCCGCCACCTCGGCCCCAGCGGCCCCCTTCCTGGTACCCGCCGCGGCCGCGGCCGTCGAAGCCACGACCACCGCCCCTGCCGCCACCACGCCCGCCGCCGCGACCAACGCTTTCGTCGCCGTGGTACTGGCCGCCTCGGCCGCCGTAGCCCCGACCGCCGCCACCGCCAACCCGACCTCCTCCGCGCTGATGGCTCGCCATGGCAGTTACTACTCACGCCCCTGGGAAAGAGAATTGAAGAACCGCTGATGATCAGCTACTACTAGTACAACACGGCCGCACGGAAAGGAAGGCAACGGAGACGGGACTTAAAAAAAATGGAAGGTGCATAATAAAAAAAGGGGAAAGAATCAAAGAAACCACATTCCACCATTTCTACCAAGAAATGTGAAAGAAGACTCGCATAATAAATTCCATACATGATTAAACTTTTTAATTCCGGGGAGAAAGAACGCGAGAGAGCAATGTTTCTCATCGAAAACCCCACCAACGAAGAGCCCAGGGGGCGGGGGTAGGCCAGAAAACCTCGTTCTCATCGCATTACCGTCCTTTATCGAAATATAAATATGAAAATCCATGGAGATTCGGATCAGAAGGTTCGAAAACATACTAAGCAAGGAATCAAGAGCACCCCCATATGATTCAAAGCAAACCGTGTATTGAAAAGGGATTCTTGGAATGGAACAGAACAAAGCAAAAAAAGAAGAAACCCCAGTACAGTACTCCTGTATGTCGAGAAGAAATGACCGTGCGAGACAAAGAGAAAGATCCAAGAAACAACCGGGCCTGTCCCTTTCTAATCTTGACGAGAAGTCACCGCAGCAGATCCCAAACCAAACCGCGTTGCTCGAGAAGAATTCTGCGCGTTCCAAAAGAAAGAAACGAAGAACAGGTCAGGTGCGCAACGACGGGTAACCTCGTGCGCGCTCAGGGACGGCCGCCGGCGAGGAGATGCGAAATGGCCGGCTGTGCGCGGCAGCCGGCAGGGGAGAGGGAGAGGGAACGGCCGTCTGGCTGCCTCGCCGTCTGCGCTGCGCGACTTGCTGCTTCCTTTTGTCGCGTGGTTCGCTCTGCTGCCGCTCTGGTGCTGGACTGGAGCCCGCACTGCAGGGCGCTATATATAGGCGGGGGAAGGCAACGAGACGTCAGCAAGGTGGGGACCACCCCACTCGGCGCAGAGAGAAAGGCGTGGTGGTCGGATGTGGTTCCGTCAATTCGTCCCGTCCCGCCCACGACCAGCAGGCCATGACCCGTTTTGAACGCTCCATCTCCATAGCTATAGAATGCTCCATAGCTATAGAATGGCACCGCACAGTTTAGTAGTTTTCGTTTGTATAATAATCCTATAATACATAATTTTTATTGTTCTTAATTTTGGTATAGGATATCATCACAGGAAATTCGCTTTTGCTCTGCTCTTTTTTTTTAAAAAAAATGTTCTGATCTCTTTGAGACAGAGCCCTCCCAAGTTCCAACAAGCTAAGTAAAAGACTCCCTTGGCTATTTTTTGAGTTTTTTTTTTTTGTTTTCTAAAAACACAAGGTGGCTAAACAAGCTCTCCAATTATCGCACTCCCTCGTCCCATCTTTTTCCGGTGAGACGTGTTCATACCCAATCCCATATAACATGTGTCGTTGCCCCTCCTCAACTCACCTACCTCCTTTGTGCGCACGACGCACCTGTTTGGTTCGAAGCCGAGAAGACAGATAATCTTGCCATATAACGATCTTGACTACTGGACAACCCAAATCAATTGCCTAGAATTTTTTACCTGGCAAGTAAAATTGCCTAATCGGCTAACCAACCAACTCGGTGCACTTTCTCGTGCACGTGATAAAGTTCGTGTCTAAGGATGCAAATATGGAAATGGATATCCGAATCATCCGCATTCGTATCCGTTTGAATTGTATATATGGATATCCGTATCCGTTTTAAAATGGATACTCAAATGGATACATCCGTATTCGTATTTCAGTGTTTTCTCTATTCGATTCCAGATCCGTATTCGACAATAATAAGGTACTATGAACTTATTTAAAAGTTTTCTCTTCATAATAAGTGAACAATTATTTAATTTTATTATTACTAATAATGCATGTAACATATTTAATAGTATATATAAAATTAAATTAAGTATTAATTTTAAATTATTAATGATACATAAGATTAACTAATTTTAGCACTTTTATAATTTAGGTTAATCTAATATATTTGTCCTTTTAAATTATTTTAATCCTTTACTTTATTTATTTATTGATATAAATTATTTTATATAAATTTAAAATTTCATAATAAATATTTATATAAATATAATATTGTTTGATATATTTATTTATTAAATATATATTGTTAACTAGATTATTTTTTTGTGCTATCCTTGTCTATGCTATATACACAAATGCTTTATCTCTAGTTTTATGTAATTCCAATACTAATTATAAAGTAAAATGGCTATTTGTTTTCTACCATTTTTATTTGAACTTATTCACTTGATCTATTATTTTGTTCAATATTATCTCTTATAATTTAGTTTACTTCGCCATTAGAATTAATTAGAAGTGTACTTTCATTTAGTTCACTTTCGTTAACGATGTACTTAATAATAAAATTTTATTCATGTATGTTAAATTTCATAATGTACGTTTTGAGTTAGATCGAGTAAATATCCGATTTCGGATCCGCATTTGAACCATCCGTTTTGTATTCGTATTCGAAAATATCCGAATCCGTATTCGTATTCGAATTAAAATGAGGTAAAAGGTGACATCCGGATTCGATTCCATGCGTATCCGATCCGTTTCCGTCCTTATTCGTGTCCCTGGCCAGGTAGTTCACTAGAGATAATAGGATGATAGCTCATTCATAGCAGAATAAGTGTTTGTAGCTGGCTATGGTTGTCTGCATCGGTGCCTCCTGGCCAACTTGTTGACAACAATCCCTTTTCTGGCTGGGTTGCTACTGCTGGCTAAGGGGACTAGTGGCTAGGTGTAGATGGCGTGACAACGAGTGCCAGCATGCGACATGATGGTGTAACCTTTGATCAAATCAGTCGACAAAATTGATTAAAGGTGATTTTTTTTAAAAAAAGGGATAGTTGTTTTGTGAGGGGGTCAAAGTTTTTAGTGCCTCCAAAACCATGTTTTTGTATTAAAGTATTAAAGAGCCTCTTAGAGCTCCTTCTAATTTAATAAGTGCAATTATTCAGTTGACTTGTATAGGAGCAAAGTCGCTTTAACAAACACATCATGTTTTCAAACAAAATGGTACAAAAAAGACATCATAGCTCGTGTATACCATTGTAGGTCGCAACGTGACACACTATATCTTTAGTTGTACATGCTCAATTACTGTCTTCTAGTGTGGTACTCTTTCGCTCCGCAGCAATATACCAATATAGCTTCCCAAATATCCATCTAGCAAATGGAGCCCACATGTCAGCCCCTATATCACTCTTCTAGCTGCTCTGATGCCTTTCCTCCCATCCACGCAACCTTAAGCCTTCAATCTCCGACATGGCTCAATCTTAGCTACCATCTCTTTCCCAAGCTTAGGGATTGCATTGGGAAGTCAATGGGTGGCCTAAGGAACCTATGAGGCTACGACTGGGCTTGGCCAAGGATGGAGCTCCCCATCCCATGATTTCCAAGGATCTAGACCTCGATAGACAACTTGAAAGGACTTAGGATGTTGCATAGAGGGGGTGAATATGCATTTCAGAAAATTAACACCTTGCAAAGTGCAAAACGATTAGAATCAGAGTTTCTAATTGCTTATAAACTCCTCACAAAAAAAATATAACCCCTCCAATATGAATGAACAGAGTATATAAACTATATGAAGTACACCTATGAGCCTAACACATGTGAACAACAAGTTAGAAAGATAACACAAATCTTAGCGCAAGAAGTCAATACCGGACGCGTCCGGTAGCACACCGTACATGTCTAGTATACACGAGCAGGTCAGCTCGGCTCCAAAATCCTGTGCGCTTTCACTCCAAAATTCCACATAGATATCTAGAGCTTTCTAGAGATGTTGCTCAACCTAGAGAAACTACAAAACCACTTCCACAACGGAGACAATCACAAATATCGAATGAAATACAAAGTGAGACACAATATTTGTTTTACCAAAGTTCGGACTCGATCTTTCGAGTCTTACTCTCTGTTGAGGTGCGGGGAACACTAAGTTCACCCTAGAGGATACCAACAAAGGTTACTCTAGTCGTTGTCTTTTTCAACCGCTTTTCCTCCTTCCACTAGTTGATCTCTTTCCTTAAAGGCAGTAAGATCAACCGTTATAGACATTCCAAGGCACATCACAATACTGACACCTAATCATCTAGGACCAAAGAGTCCAAGAGTGACAAATGTGAAGCACAAGATCAATGATTTGCACAAGTGTTCAAGTGGATGGTTTGCTCTCTTTTGTTTTTTCTCAACCCACTAAAGGATTTGGTGATTGGGATCAATTACTCACTTAGAGAGGGTTGGAGATTGTTTCTAGAGCTCAAGAATAAGTAGGGAAGTCAGTAGAACCAACAACCTTCAAGTGTGGAGGTTTAGGGCTATTTGTAAGCCACATATCGAAAGTGACCGTTTTCTAGCCGTTGGAATATCGAACACGTTCGGTATTGCTGCAACTGTCAACTGTCATAGCTTAGTGAGAAACTCAGAACTTTCGATCCATGAAGCACATCGAGCCTCTGACTCAACCCAGTGATACCAGAGACGTCCGGTAGCACATCGAACGCGTCTGGTATGCACGAGCACATAATTCTAAACTATTTGTTGTGCCCTATCTCTCTCATTTCTCATATGGGTTGGATTGAGCACTTATTTGTCATCATCTATCATCATGTTGCATCCCCTGTAATAGTATGGCTTTCCTATAAACTAAAATTCAATAGAAAATGAATCTAAATCGTAGGTGTTGATCTTCATGAATACCAAGCCGCTCTTCTTTATCTTTATCATGTTTGAATGTCATCATGATTGATTTTGAATTCTTTCTTGAGCAAACACCATCTTTAGCACATGACTTGATTCCATCCATCAATTGTGAAGTGTTCAAAATCCATCAAGTCACTTTAATCAATTCTTCTCAACCAAGAGTTTGATTCTCTACATTGAAATGACATTCATGCTTGATTAGTCCCTTGACTAAATGTAGGTACTTTCTTCTTCACCCTAGCCATCGCTTGCCCTTCACCCTTGCTTAGTATCTCAAAGATTTTCCCTTGATATCTTCACTATCTCATGCAGTCTAGTCACATCTTGCTTTGAATCATTCATTCACTTGCATTGTCTTCTTCATCTTAATTGGCCAAGCTTCAAATGTGACTCATTGATGTCCCACAAAAGATGAGCCTTTGCAATAATTTCATTTTCATTGTTGTCTTGCGTTTGAGCTTGATTGATCATACAACAATCCATCATTTTGACTCTAAACAACATTCCAAGCATATGTGAGATAAATCATTCCCTGTTTCACACTTAGCAGACGGGTTAGATCTTTAATGAATGTTGTCATCAAATCATCCAAAACCCACTCTTTCTCCCTACTCCTTCCCACAATACATGCCAGCACGAGATCGATTCATGGCTTCTCATGGACGAGCTAGCGTGGGCACACCATGGAAGCCAACCTGCAACGATGTTGAATAAGAACAATGAAGTAGAAAAAGACCATCAAATTTGTGATATTTAGGGCGGGTCCTAGGCTGCTAGCGTAAAAGATGAAGAGCTATTAGGGGACAAGAAAAAAGACTTGTCTCCCCCCAATATGATAGTTTATGGGATGGGGAGTGATATTGGGGAACCAATGGAGATGCTCTTAACCTATTTTCAGCTTTGAGAGGGATCCCATGCTCCACTCAAGTTTTTGTGTAGTCCACTAATGAACAACAAGGCATATAAGCTAGCCCTCACTCTACTAAACTTCCAAGGTAATACTAAGCCAACCAACACAACGCCACATGTGCCAATTAGGCCACATGGGCCAACTTCAAAACTACTAATAGGCTGGGGTGTTACCGTTTGATTTGGTTAATTATTTTTATGATCCCTCTATAAATGTTTCTAATTTATATAGGTTATTGAAGGATAGATCCCCTTTGTGCTCACTGGAGGAAGTGCATGACATATACAACTATCCATGGAGCAAATCCTAGGTCAGGCTCCTTGTGAACGTACATGGACTTAGAAAGGTCAGGCTGGCACATAGTAGCGCAAAGTCGTCAAACTTGGATGGGTAGCAAATTTGGAAATTAGCATTTATTAAGTTCGCCCTAGTTGTACAAAATCTCTAAATCTTACACTGGTGTGTAGCTGTACAGCTGATATATGTGAAACAATGCCGTTTTTCAAGTAAATACAAGGAGATATCAGGTGGCATAATAATGTTTTGAAAGAATTTGATTTTGACCATCTAAATTATAAATCTATTAGTATGTTTTCATAGGAGTTGTATGATATGCACAAGTATCCATATGACTTAGAAACCCTATGTGCTTGCCTATGCTCCTTGGTGACCGTCCATGAACATCATAGGTCAATAAGAACACACCTATCCAGTCATCAAGAATGGATAGCACCCAAACTTGAAAAACCATATTTGTTGAGTTCGTACTGGCTATAACAAAAACTCTAGGTCTGCCATTGCAAATGAGATGTACACGAGTAACACGCTTTCTAATAAGAACAATGAGATCTCGGTTGATGGTTGGCATAATAACATTTCGCGAGAAGTCAACTTTTGACCATCTAAGAGAATCTCCAAGATCTCATTTAAAAATAGTTGTCAAATCATTGATTATATTAGCTAAGTAACTAAAATGAATAGTGGCTACTTTTTTTGCCTTCCTTTAATATTCGGCAATAATTAGTTCCTAAAATAATAAGAAAATGAGTGAATGGTCAACAAAATGTGTCTAGCCCCATCCGCTGACCCGCCAACATGTAAATAGCCGTCTAGCACACAACAGGCTGTAGCCACCACTAACTGTCGGCAACAAGGCCAGGGTCATCCCAGACAAGTCAATGGCAGCTATAGCTAGCTAGGACCATCTAAAGCAGGTTAGGATGTGGCAATGGATGGCTAGCGCATGATAGATCATAGATTGAGAGTTCCGCACAACATATGTGAGGAGTTGGAGGCAGATTTTGTGTAGAAAAAGGAAGCAAAAACGGATGGGGAGTTGTTCTAAGGCCTTTTAGCAAAATCTTGGAAATGCTCTTACTATCACGTGTGCCCGGTTTCAACCATCAAACTTAAAAACTAGGAATCTTTGATCCAACTACTAAAATCATTCACACCTGACCATCTTTCATGGTACCTTTTGGCTGAAAGTAGAAATTGTCCCACATGTCAACATTGTCATGAAGAAATAACTCAAATGAGAGGTTATACATGCATCAGACATAGAGGCATCAGATCTTGAGGTGCATCGTCAAACAAATGGGGAGCAAACCCTAGCAGCAAAGGCATTGGACCGAGCTTTGGGCAACAGGAAGAAGGGGCATTAGACGAGACAATGCCCCTGTTCATCATCATAGTAACAACATAGTATGCATCAGAACAACGGAGCATCGAACAAATTGAGGCAGCGTCCGATGGTATCTAGAGAGGTTCTAGAGAGGCGCAGCGGGCATCCTACAAGTCTAGTGATTTGCATCGAGCAAAGTACCCCTATCCGATGGTGATAGTGCTTGGAATCCATCGTGGCAACAACCATGGCAAGAGAGAGGATCAAGTATGGCCATCGAAAAAGCACCACCTTGAGGTGGCAGCGACTCAAATCCATGGTAGAGTAGTGGCAACCAAGAGGGAAGGGTGGCAAGCAAAAGAAGCGACGACTCAGGAGAGGAGAAGGATGGAGTGGTAGTAACTATCAGTGGACAAAAGAATGAGAGGGAAAAGAAGGGGCCAAGGGAACTAGGGGAAGAAACATCAACCTGCGACATCGTGGGAGTCTAGAAATAGAGGGATGGTAGGGGTTTTAAGCAATTGGTACATATGCAAATTTCTAACAGAGGAACACATCCTTGAACTAACAGATGTTCATTTTGAGAAACATAGGATATGTGGAGCAGGCCAAGCCAGAACAGTAGTAAGTGTGACTCACCCACCAAAGAGCATTATCAGAATGGAGAAACCATTGGAACTTGTGCACATGGATCTCTTTGGATCCATTGCCTACATTAGCATTAGTGGTAAGAAATATGGTCTTGTTATTGTTGATGACCATTCTTGCTTTGCTTGTATGGATGTCAACCTACTCGCTTCTACCATGCACAAGCTAGCCGAGCCATCTTGTTGCATTCTCACCTCCATCCTCCACATTTTCCACAATATTTCCAATGAGCTCAATCTCGCCCCGTCAATCTCCTCCACCAAGTGATCCCTGAAGCATACCCACACCCACTATACCTTTCCTAAGCCTTGATCCACCCTCTCCATACCAAAGTAGAGATACCTGAGAGCTGTTCCCATTGATTACCCATCTCTAGCATCTTCCTACCCCTCAATGTAGGCCAACATAGGCCATGGCCCCCGTGCTCTATATGGTTTCACTAGTATTGTTGCTCATAATGAGCATATGACACTTGAAAATAACCGTGAATACTTGACACATCAAATTTTAACCACACCAGAGAAGCAAACGTTAAAATTTTATAACCGTGTCTGCACCTGACAGATACATGTTGGGTTTTGAGTACCTATCGTGTTAGATTTAATGTGGAATTGTCCATATTTTATTTAATCAAATCAAATAAATCTTATAAGGTCATATAAATACCAGTTGCAAATAGTGGAGTGAATATAGTTGATGACCAACATGTAATGGTCATATTTATAGTTGAGTTACTGATAACTCCCATGATTATGGCAGTAACTCCCGTAATCATGGTAGTATTTACTAATAACTCTCCTATAGTCATTGTGGGGGTTACTGGTGATTGATGGACACGTCATGATGTTTTGGTTCATCGTTTATTTTCGTCTTCTATCTTCGGCGTTTATAAATACAGTCGCTTGTCTTCGTCCGCGAGCATGTAAGATAGACCAAGCACTATTGTTCCTCCGTTGAGTTGCATCTATTTTTCTCATTCCGTAACTCTGTGTGCACAAAAAAAAAACACAAACTCAAGAAGAGTATCGCAGTTCGCACATTCACATTCGTTACGGATACCTGATCTGTATAGATCCATGATTAGAGTTTTATATATCTGTACCCCTATATGTGAGGCACAAGACCCACGAGGCCATGAGCCACGAGTACCCACACCCACACGTGCCAGCGCCATCCCATTCCCATTTGTTAGTGTTAGATTGTAAACGCGTCACGGCCCATGGGCCTGCTGTATCCGGCTCCCCATTGAGTCTATATGTACACAACTCTTGCCCTTGAGTAAAGTATTGCATATTCTACTTGCTTTCATGGTATCACATGCGGTTCTCTTTCTGCGGCCGCGCTTCCCAAAACCCTAGCCGCCGCTGATCCGTCATCGGCTATTGCTACTCCAACGGCCACCGCTGTCCCTCCGACGCCGGCCTCCTCCTCCTCCCTGCCGATGTTGTCCCTCACGGAAGCCGGCCCACCCCTTTGTCACGTGCTATCATGTTTGCCCGGGTCCCCGATCGCGCAATCGCCCGTCATCCGATCGCGTCGCGCCCTCCATCTCTTGTCCCATCGCGGCTATGGCGCCCATGGATGATGCCGCCGCCGCTGCCGCCAAAGCAGCCGCCAAAGCCGAGGCCCAGCGCCTCGATGCAGAGCTCATGGCCAAGGAGACGGCCAATGCCACCCTGCACACCTAAGCGATTGCCGTTCTCAACATCAAGATCCTCGTCCCCGTGACATTGGAGAAGCCGGCCAACAACTATGGCCGCTGGCGCTCCCTGTTCTTGGTGGTTCTCGGCAAGTACAACCTCGAGGATCACGTCCTCTCCGATGACTCCTATCCGGCTCGATCTGCATGGGCGACTATGGACTGCTGCGTTCTCACTTGGATTTATTGGACCATATCCAGCGATCTCCAGCAGTCGTTGATGCTCCGGGATCCCGCCGCCCGCGACTCCTGGCTGTACCTTGAGGACGAATTCCTCGAGCAGCTCGAGTCTCGTGGCCTGCTGTTGGAAGCCGAGTTCCGCTCCTTCAAGCAGGGTGATCTCTCCATCATGGACTATTGCCGCTGCCTCGAGACGATGGCCGTCTCCCTCAACGAGTTTAGCGATCCGATCGGCGACCGACAACTCGTCCTCACCCTTCTTCGCGGCCTCAACGGGAAATTCCGGCACATGGTGTCGAACTTGAAGATGCAGCGGCCGTTTCCCACATTCGCCGAAGCGCGCACCCTGCTGCTCCTCGAGGAGATTGATGTCAACCACGTCCACGACGACGGCACTCCGGTTCCTATGTCCGAGGCCCCGGCGCTGCTTGCGGCGAAATAGCAGTCCCAGCCTCGGACAGTCACTGCCAACACTAGAGCCGGTGGTGGCTCCAGCGGCTCTGCTGCTTCCCCAGGCGGTGGATTGGGCGCCAATGGCGGCTCTCGCAATCGCCATCGCGGCCGCGGCAGCAACGGCGGCAACAACGGCAAGTCGGGAGCTGGCCAGGCCGGACCACGCTAGGGCCAAAACCCTTGGTCCGGTACTGTCCAGCTTTGGCCGCATGGCTTCGGTGGTCCTCCCGGTGCTGTATTGCGTCCCCCGTACGTGCAGTACGACCAGCCCCAGCCGGCGCTCCACATGATGTCGTACCAGGGGAGTTACTACTCGTCGCCGCCCCTGGCTTCGGCTATGGTAGCATGGCGCCAAGCTCCTCTTTGGCGAGCTCT
Source organism: Eremochloa ophiuroides (assembly GCA_038502445.1). Lineage (NCBI taxonomy): Eukaryota > Viridiplantae > Streptophyta > Magnoliopsida > Poales > Poaceae > Eremochloa > Eremochloa ophiuroides. Next base: position 91,236,809 of record JAHLJS010000001.1, on the reverse strand, counting down.
TCGGTCGGCGGGATGCCGCAGCACACGGCATGGACTCCCATGGTTGGTGGGTCCTGGGATCAAGCATCTCTCGTCAACAAACTTCAACACGATGACCTTGACGCCACCGCCAACCTCCGCCGAGTGGTACGCACATTCTGGTGCCGGTTCTCATATGACCGCCCACTCTGGTATTCTCTCGTCTCCTCGCCCACCCTCCCTGTCTGGTCCTTCCTCTATTATTGTCGGTAATGATGCCCTTTTGCCCATTACCTCCACTGGTTCATACTCGTTTCCTACATCGAATGGCTCTCTTGTTCTACATAATGTCTTAGTTTCTCCTAGCATTATTAAGAACCTGATTTCTGTTTGTCGGTTTACCACTGATAACAATTGTTCTATCGAATTTGAGCCCTTTGGCCTTTCTGTGAAGGACCTACAAACACGGAGCGTGATCGCCAGGTGCAATAGCACGGGTGATCTATACCCGTTCTTCCCGCCTACCAGCACTAGCACTCCCATCCTCGCCGCAATTCCTGCTTCCACCTTGTGGCATCATCGTCTCGGTCATCTTGGCGCCGAAGCTTTGTCCAAGATTATTAGCACCCAGGCTATTTCATGTAATAAACCCAAACATGAACACATATGTCATGCTTGTCAGTTAGGGCGCCATGTTCGCCTTCCTTTTGGGTCTTCCAGCTCTCGTGTTGTCAACAGATTCGATTTAATCCATTGTGATCTTTGGACATCTCCCATTGTTAGCGTGTCCGGTTACAAATATTATCTCGTAATTATTGATGATTTTTCTCATTATGCTTGGACATTTTCGCTTCGCCTTAAATCTGACACCTTTGCCACCATCTCTAATTTTTTCGCCTATGTCCGTACACAGTTTGGCACTCCCGTGAAGGTCGTCCAGTGCGACAATGGTCGTGAGTTTGATCACTCTTCGGCCCGCACGTTCTTCCTCTCCCATGGTGCCATCCTTCGCATGTCGTGCCCTTAGACTTCCCAGCAAAATGGTAAAGCCAAGCGCGCTATTCGCACCATCAATAATATTGTGCGCTCACTCCTTTTTCAGGCCAGCATCCCACCGGTCTATTGGGATGACTCCCTTCATACTGCCACCTATTTACTAAACGGTCACCCCACCAAGACCCTCGGTGGCCTCACATCATTTTTTGCCCTCCATGGCACACATCCCACCTATACACACCTCCGTGTTTTCGGCTGTGCAAGTTATCCCAATTTGTCTTCCACCGCTCCACATAAATTGTCTCCTCATTCATCTCTCTGTGTCTTTCTTGGCTACTCTTCTGATCACAAGGGTTGTTGACGGTCGTTAAGTACCAATTTTATACCATCAACTAATGCTTAGGCAAGATCAATAATAGAAGCATAGGGGTTATTACTGACAAATTTCACGAGTTTTGGTGAATTGTGTATTTTTCAGGGATTATTCCAGAAAGGCTCAAAAGAAGGATTATAGAGCAAAATTACCACGAAACTTGATCGCGACGGAAACATGCTTCATCAGCAAGTTAGAAGGATCCAGAACACACCCGAAGCACCAGGGCCCGAGACCCACCGGGGTAGGGCCGGCCGCGCCAGGGTGGGGCCGGCCGGCGCCTCCCGTTAGGGTTTCGGCCCATCTTCTGAAGTCTTCTTCCACCGCCTCTCTGGAGTCATTTGGGCCCTTTGTTTAAGTCGGTTTGATCCCACGGCGCACGTTTATCCCACCGGGCTATACATAAAGGGGCAGACCCCCCTCCCAGAGCACCAATTCATTCCTCCTGCTTCATTCATCAAGAGTAGACAGAAGTTAGGGTTTCCAGAGATTAGAAATAGGGCTCTAGTTCTTCAAGTTCATAGTTTAGGCGTCTAGCAAAGTTCAAGTAGAGTTGGGCGCTACGCTCGGGATTCCAGATCTATTCGTCTGGAGATCGGTAATCTTATCTTGTATCTCATTATGACTTTGCTTTATTTTAATATATTGCTACTTATTCAGTTCTTAGTTTATTCTAGTTGCATATTCGATATAGTTATGATTGGTGATGATTATTGTCATATGATCGTAAAGCGCCTAATTCAGTACTCGAGTGAGTTAGGTGGTATGCATTATGTAGACGTGGTGTCTAGATATATTGTGTACCTACGGAGGCACCCTGACGTGCCGGGTCGTGTGGTAGTCCGCGTAGGTGACAGCTGCATTGGTTCTCTGTAGTCCACCCCCTGTACGTAGGACGAGCAGAGCGCGGTCACGAAGGAGGTGACTCTTGTGTCTTAATATCCTCATTAGATGATGCTCCTTATGATGTTTTCTAAGTTGATTATGCTATAGATGAAGATATATAATGTGGCGTAGGCTGTAGACTTTGTATTTACTAATTACATAGGTTTCCTTTACTTTAGCCGAATCTCGAGATTGTCTTACTACATTAGTGAGTCTCTATATTCTATCTCTGAAATACCATTTACCTCATTTACTCAGTTATCATTTACCATTTATCATTGACTTATTTATCGCTAAAGCACTAGAGTTATGGGTTATCATAGGTATGCACATTTATCTTTCCAATCATTATAGTAGATTATCCTAATGAGTAGAATGCTACCTTTATCCTTTTGGCATAAAACAAATCAACGATACTCGGAATACTTATCGGGTGAAGTGCTACAATAGGAGAATTATCTGGTGCGCTTGCGGATATATTCTATAGTATTATTTTTAGGAGGCAAGTGAAGATTATTTTACCTTTGGTTTTTGGTATCATGTTACGGATGACAACTTAATGTGAAGTGATGTTAAAAATACCAACAAGCATTTCTGGCGCCGTTGCCGGGGATGGCAATTGTATTCATTAGGATAATTTATTGAGTTCGTTGATTTTATTCGCCAGGATATTTATTCTAGAATTTCATATAGGAGAGTTCTTTATAGATAATATTAATAGAAAACATAAAAATAACTATAGACATAAATACTTAGAGATAACCATAACCTTTTGCTTTAGCAGACTTATTCGTGTTTTGTTTATATTTAAATATCTTATATAGGGTAAGTGCAGGATTGGTTGTGTACTTTAACTCTTATCAATCAAGAACAACCATAGGAAGAAGGATCATATATTATTTTGTGAAGCCACGGCTGAGAAGACTCTACGTGAATTCTCTGCCCCAAGCACTGAGAATATTCGCGTTGAGCCAACTTTCAACATTGGAAATCAAGATAATGAGATCAAGTCAAGCCTCATCAAAATGGTGCAAGCTATCACATTTACTGGAAAGAAAGATGAAGATGCAAGTGTCCATCTGCAGAATTTCCTAGAGATTGGCAACACCATCAACATCAAAGGCATTCCTCAAGACGTCGTGCTACTTCGTTTGTTTCCGTTCTCATTGGAGGGAAAGGCGAAGCAGTGATTTTATCAGAATAAAGATCGAGTCAAGACATGGGTAGAATGTTCAAAAGCTTTCCTAGAAAATTTTTTCCCAATAAGCAAAACCAATGCTCTACGAGGAAAGATTTCAGAATTTTGTCAGCAGAAAGGTGAATCTATTTCAGAAGCCTGGGAACGTTTTCAAGATTACATATCAGATTGTCCCATCATGGAATGAAAAAGTGGTTGCTCATGCAAACATTTTATCACGGACTAACTCAAAGGTCACGTGAGCAATTAGATGCCACTGCCGAAGGATCATTTATGTCACTCACCCCTGGAAGAGCTGAAGATATTATGGCAAAGATAGCAAAAAATCAAAATTGGACAAACAACACTCAGACATGCCATAAGAGTAAAGAAATTTCAGAGCAAGTGTCTGCACTGTCAACCAAGATAGATGTACTGTTGAACTGGTTAGAACAACGATCCAATCATAAAAGAGATCGTCAAGCTATTCAAGATGCGTTCAATTCCCAAAATCAATACGAAGGATCTTTAGAAATTGAGTTTGCAAATCCCCTAGAAGATATTAGTACAGTCATCAAGTCTACTTCTCAGAAGTAAGGATGGAATCAACCTCGGTCAACCAGTCAAGGTAAGTACCAACGCAATTCTAATTTTTTAAATCATAGACAACCACCCTTGAGAGAATTAATATTAGAACAAACTAGAATTAATGAAAGTATTTATAAGAAGCTTGTTTTTAATGATAAAGTTTTAGAAGGAATTAATTCTAAATTGGATAATTTCTCTTATGCTGTTAAAGATCAAATATTATTTAATAAAAGGATAGAATTACAAATTTCACAATTATATTCTACTTTGTTTACCACTAACCATGAACAAATAAAAGGAATATCTACTAGAGGAGGTAAGTCTACACGTGATCCACCTTACCCAAAAGGGGCACGTAGACCATCACATTTAGTGCAGGTAGAAGAAGAAATTGAGAAGGACAACAGAGAAGAAGAAGTTAAACCACCTTCACTACCAGTTGAACCACAAGATCAAGAATTAACTCAAGATTTTCATGACACAACCTTCCTACCATTTCCACGCAAAAGAAGAAGAGCTAAAACAGATGATCAATTTGGTAAGTTTGTAGAGGTAATTCAGAAGTTATATGTCAATATCCCGTTGTTAGATGCCATGCAGGTACCTACATACGCGAAGTATCTTTGAACCATCCTCAACAACAAAGGACCACTACCTTTTACAGAAGTTGTCAAGCTAACGGAGGAGTGTAGTGAGGCAATTCTGAGTTCTTCTCCTACTAAGAAGAAGGATCCAGGGTGTCCCACTATTGATTGTTCAATAGAAGACCAGATGTTCGAGAATGCTTTATGTGATCTTGGAGCAAGTATCAGCGTCATGCCCAAGACCGTCTTCGATAAACTCAACTATTCTATGCTCACACCAACCACGATGTGTTTGCAATTAGCCGACCAATCGATCCGCTATCCCGTAGGAATCGCAGAAAATATTCCGGTAAAAATCCGCAACTTTTTCATTCCTGTAAATTTTGTAGTACTTGACATGCAGGAAGAGAGGAAGATACCCCTCATCCTAGGGCGACCATTCCTAAACACTGCAAATGCAACCATCAACGTCGGAGCTGGAGAGATCACATTCACCATCAATGGTCAAGAAGAGCGATTCGCATTCAAGCCAAGACTGGAGCAATGCCAAACATTAAAGTGTCATGAAGAACAAGATGCAACAACATCTCCGACACCGGAGACAAATCATGAAGAATAATTCAACTGGAGAAGTCCGGATCAGCGGACTCAAAAACCCCGAACCATCGCCGGGAGGTAACTCGGTAATTATCGGTAATTTAATTCCTGCATTTAAATTTGCATATTTACTTTCTCATAAATTGCATTATTAAAAAGAACTAAAAATAAGCATAGCACGATTAAAGCTTAAGCCCCATGTGATTATTACTAACGGAGTGTTAAACCCCCGTCAGTGAAATTTACTGTGGTGGCAGAAAATTATAAAAAGACCATCATTAGAATTCTAATTTTTCATAGATTCGTAGAAGTAATTTAGTTTTTCATTCTTGTGTCATTATACGGTATAAATACGGGAAATATTTGGGACCCACCATCATCACATCAAGTCACATCATGCATTATCATCAACCACCACCTTTCACTACCATCCAAACTTCATTATTCACACATGCACTACCCACCATCCATCCATTCAGCCATTTCACCAGAAAAACACATGCATTTGGAAGAGCATCTAGGTGGTGTCGACACTAGCTAAAGGAGAGAGCCAAATTTATTTACTGCTTTCTTTAGTTATTGCATTAAATTTCTGCTTGCTTAAAAAATGAAAATCCAAGAAAATAAAATAGATTGTATAATTAAGTTTGTTTTAAATTCTGCATTCAATTTGTCTTTAGAATAATTAGAATTTGAAGCTAGAGAAAAATTTAAAAGATATTTAAATTGTTTAAATATAATTTCCGGCAATTGCTTAGTATTTAAATTTAAATTCTCCTACGAATTGCATGAAGTTTATCTACCATGAAAATTTATTCTGAAACTTGATATCATTGGTGTAACACCCCAGTGTTAAGCTTGCTAATTCACTTGCATTGCATTGCATTGGCATGTCATGAACATCATCTCATCATTTCATGTGTATGAGAAAAGTAAATTCCCAATGCAATGGTAACTATTTCTTATATATACATATATGCACATAGAGTTACAAATAGGGAAATGGAGCAAAAATGTTTTTTAGCACTTTTGAAGTGTCAATTGTTGTTTAGAACGTCTAACTAAACACTTTTCATATTGGGGGTAGCACTTGATTTGGTCACTAACTAGGGTTTGCTTTGAAACTCAACATAGGGTCATTTAGAGTGAATTTGACAATTCAACTTAAAAGTGCAATTTAAATTATTCAAATGATTTTTAACCTTAAATGAAAGTTGTGGGGAATTTAATTTGTGACAACTATTATTAAGGGTCCAAGTCATGAAAATGATTTCTACATGTTTATTTTGTTATCACAAGTCAGTTTAGTGTTGAGAAGTCAACTCTGAAATTTGATCAAGTGTTGGCTAAAGCAGTTTCCATGCACCTCTCTTGATTGATCTGTAACTCATCAACCGAGTCAAACCAGTCCAATGTTTCCTAATAACAAGTGTTGTACTCATATAGATCTTTAACCCATATTAACGAAGCTTTCCCTAAAACCCAACGGACTAGGAGATATTTGAAGCTAAATATCGAGTTTCAGTCGGTGACAGTGCATTGAACCCAGTCGAATTCCTTTGTGACCACGTGTCGAACACCTGGTGGGCATAACGTGTCATCGCCGGAAATTGACACTGCAAAGCCACCGTGTCGCCTCCAACCGAGCTCCACCGCTTAGAGAGGCTGCAAACTCAAAGTTGAACACCCTCGAGTCGATTTTGATCCATCCCTTTCGCCTTTGTCGTCGTCGTCTACCTCTAGTTTCTCTGCCCAAACCGAGAGCTCCGCCATGGCGTCGCCGAAGAACTGCGTCATCCCTGGCTGATCACCGTCCACCCCAGCGTGCAAACCCATCCATCTTGAACTCCTGCACCTCCCTGATAAATTCACCGAGCCTCTCAACCCGCAAACACATCACCTGAGTTGCTTGCCGCGAGTAGTTCGCCGCCAGAGCTTCGCCGCCGTGACGTCTGCCATGGCCAGGAGGCGGTGAGCACCCTCGTACCTCCTTGTCGTGTGTTTTGAGCTTTGTTAGGTCTCAATTTCATGTAACCGAAGACGATTTGTTGGATCGTGGTCGGAGTTGGCCGGAACGCGGCTATGCCGACAAGCGCTCCACCGCCGTCCGCCATGGATGGCACTGATAGTGCTATGGGCTATTAGGGTTCAATTCATCTTAACCCTAGGACCTCTAGGTAACCGCGAGTTGTTCGGTGTAATTGGTTTGGTCCGATTTGGTCGGGGTTCGCCGGCGCAGCTTCGCCGTGCGCCGCCGTCAGCCATGGCCGGCGATGTGTCGCGTCCCGTGCGCAACTGACCCAACTAGTTAGACTAGCGGATGCGTCTCGGTGCGGGGATCACGAATATGTGCTCGGTTTCGCCGGAGGTCTCACCGGCGACGAGCTCTTCTTGGTCAAAGGTGGCGGCCCCCTTTGTCTCGCTGACGCGTGGGGTCAATTTGACCCTGGGGCCCGGTTGTCTGTCCCTTGGTGCTGTCTCTGTGTGTGTTTCAGGGTGCAGCTAGCAGATAGGGTTTTGGTTAATTGTTTTTATTTGATTTTCAGAATCTGTTCTAGACTGGTAAAATTCATAAGTAGAGCTATATAGGTCCAAATGAGTTGGGATATGATTTGTTAGTTTCCTTATTTGATACCCTATGCATGAAAAATATTAAACCCTAGCATTTGTATAGTACTTCTGTGGTTTATAAATTAATTTCTATTATTGCAGGAACTTTTGAAAATGCATAACTAATTCTAGGAGTGTGCTAAAAATATGATTCCACTTCTGGTAATTTTTTTTTGATGAGTAGAATCTGGGAAAAATATTGATTAGGCATGTTCTCTGTTTGGTAGTAGAGTTTCTTTTCAAGCCCCATTTAGGGTTTGATTACTTGGAAATTCATTATAAAATAAATACCAGTGATATGGATATAAATATTTTTGTGTGGTGTTTCTAGGTGATGAAGAACAACATAAAATTTTGAAATCTATTGTTTGATACTTTTCACTGTAGTAACTATTTTCCATGCAATTTCAGCATGTTGTCTTGTTATTTTTGTGTAGGAAGTTATGTATGTCTAAATGGTCTAAAATTTGGATAGTGAGTTCATGTAGTCCTGTTCTATCTACTATATGTTTCTAGGAATTTTATGTAGCTTCGATCTGGTAGGTCTAGTTATAAGTGAAGCTAAGAGTTATGTGGTTAAGCACTTGTTTGGGATAAATAGATGTCATTTGCATGTTGTTTAGTTCATCCAGCAATGGTGTTTCCTGATGCATTCCTAAATATGTACTTGCTGAAGTTAAGCTTGAATGCGTTCTAGGGAAGTTGTTGGGATAGCCATGTCTACAGTAATCTAGTTAACCCATTTTGAGCTTCTATAATGCATGTTAGGACTTATATGAAAATAAATATTCCTCTCTACCGAAGAACAAATATGCACGTACTTAGTAAACGAAAATGATTCGTGTATGTTGCATTTCATGAAAGCATCCATATGCATCGTATCGAATACACTGAAGATTACTATGCATCCCTGTATTCATCTTGCATGACCATGCATACAGGATTGTTGGAAGAGGTGAACCTGACCGAAGTGAGCCCGACCGAGGAGGAGATCCCTTAGGAGGCCCCAGCTGCTGAACCAGGAGTCGAGAACAACACTGACTTGCCCGAGTGCCCTGACCACCAGCTCTCGACTTTTCTGAAAGGCAAGCCCCGGTGCATTCTTAATTCCTATGTTCTCGAAATAACATGACTTGAGTATAGTAATTTGTTGCATTACGTGTAGGAATTGCTTGAAAACGTAGTTGCATTATCTTGGACAACTATATATCCTTCACCTAAATAGGTTCAGGATCGTCTTCTCTGCTTAGACCTGCTTAGAACCGGTAGATATGGTGATTCCGATCACCAAAATAAGAAAGTGAGGAGCACGGTTGGCTATAATTGCTATCGTGATATAACCATGTGAGTTGAGGGAGGAATTGAGATGGGCGGAAGGGTGATTTGGATACAACAAGGCATGGAGGTCTTGGTTGTAAACCAATCACCGCCAAGTGAAATAGGGAAACATCCCTGTGGGACATCAGTCAAGATTGAAAGACGCCATCACTTAGCTGGCCGGATAAGTCGTTCCAACCGCGAAACCGAGTAGTTCTATTTGGGCCAGGAACTGGTTAGCTGGGTTTATATACTGGACCGCGTAGGGTTTTGGGAGCTAGATTGGACCATGGGCAGGTTGGAGCCTGATCGTCCTGGCCACTAGTCAGTCCCCCAGTATATGGCTCCCCCAGACCCGCGGAGGAACCCAAATAGTACCAAGGGTGACCTAAGGCTACCGTCGCGCAGGTATGTCTGGGTTTGTGATTGGCATTTGACACCAGCTGGTTTGCAATCGATTCAAATCGCTATCTCTCCTGGAAAGTGAGAAACTTGACTGATCTTCTCTCATGGTAGAAATGGATAAGTTTGAACATGAACATGGTTATCAAAGTAAATGCCAAATTGCTATGGTTATATTATATTGCTTGCTTAGAATTAAATCAAGTGCTTGAATTAGATCAGGATTAAGTTATAAGCAAGGAGTTATGACTACTAAAAGCTTGTTAATAAGTACCATATGACACCCTAAACTAAAATGGCTTTTTACGCAAATGAGTCAGCCAACTCCACCAAAAAGCCTTGCATATTCCTTGAGAGTCTTTTATTTGGTAAGACGAGTAAGTCTTGCGGAGTACAATTGTGTACTCAGGGTTTATTCCCTATTGTTGCAGATGGCCAAGTCTTTTCTGGCTATTGTAAGAATTGTTTCACCCCGGCCGTGGACGAGGACTGAAGCGTGGGCAGCTTGTGTCTTCGTGTTTAATAGTTATCTTATCTAGCAGTTTGATCCTAAGTATGGCACTATATATTAAATAAGTATGTTTGTGTAAGACTTGGTTTGTATAACTACCTTGCTTCTGCTAAGTTTGAAACTTATAATGTAATATCTATCTTCGTACTCCGAACCTTGAAGTTATGTAATATGGTTGTATGTTGTTGAACTCTGTACGATCTTGGTTGTGTTACCATTTGGTTTGAAATCCTTCAAGATTTCACGGACTACCGGGTTTATATGGGCTCAAGTGTGGTTCTTTAGCTGTTTCGACGGCTATCGCCGTACTTGTGCTCTTATAAATTGGTTGGTTTTGTCACAAGTGGGTAGCATAAGCTTTTCTAAATAATTGATGGATATGATATAAGAAGGTTTGAATTGCTATTTATTTCATTCTGAGTAACACCTAAGCTCCAGACATTTGAAAAAATCAAAATCAAAACAAATATAATAACTTGTTCTGCTAATATGATTTAAGTAGACTATTTTGTTATGCATTCATGATTGAATTCACATGCACAGAAAGTTTTCACTCTATGCACAAGTCTGTCTCTTAGAAGTCTAACAGAGAGTGTGGGTTATAAAATTAAAAGATGCCATACCAAAGAAGTATCAGCCTAAAAGATGCCATATCAAAAGGGTATGTGCCAAAAAAAAGAAAGAGAGAAAAACAATGGGTGTAAGGATACCCGCCTGAGAGAAAAAAATGGGTGCAAAAAGTATCCGCTGGGGAGATAACTCACACTCTTTAGAAAGACAGAAAAGAGAGGATAATGCATAGGAGTTCAAAAAATAAAATTTAATCACATTTACACATTCAATCATGATGTATAGCTTAGTAGTCCTCTGCAATCTTATTAGTAGGCTCTCATTATTTTCAAAATAAAAATTATATACTTATTCAAAAAAAATATAATATATATATATATATATCTGGAGCAATTGTTGAAACAAAGGATGAAAGACTTAGTGCTTACTTTTATTCTGTCTCTCAATTACCTAAGACTTAGTTTAAAAGCCCCACGATTGAAAAGAATAAGAATAAGTTTGAAAGGTAGATTAATGAATTTCAATCCGGAGAAGAATTTCTGTTTAAATATTTAAGTATTTATTGGGAGTTATACATTTTATGGAACCCTGAATAAATTATTTCAAGTCAACTTTGCTAAGGGACTAGCAAAGACTTAGCTTGGGGGTATTATTGACGGTCGTTAAGTACCAATTTTATACCGTCAACTAATGCCTAGAAAAGTTCAATAATAGAAGCATAGGGGTTATTACTGACAAATTCCACGAGTTTTGGTGAATTGTGTATTTTCTAGGGATTATTCCAAAAAGGCTCAAAAGAAGAATTAAAGAGCATAATTACCACGAAAGTTGATCGCGACGGAAACATACTTCATCAGCAAGTTAGAAGGATCCAGGACACACCCGAAGCACCAGGGCCCGAGACCCACCAGGGTGGGGCCGGCCGGCGCCACCCGTTAGGGTTTCGGCCCATCTTCTGGAGTCTTCTTCCATCACCTCTCTGGAGTCATCTGGACCCTTTCTTCAAGTCGGTCAGATCCCACGGCGCATTATGTAGACGTGGTGTCTAGATATATTGTGTATCTACGGAGGCACCCTGACGCTCCGGGTCGTGTGGTAGTCCGCGTAGGTGACAGCTGCGTTGGTTCCTCTGTAGTCCACCCCCCGTACGTAGGATGAGCAGAGCGCGGTCGCGAAGGAGGTGACCCTTGTATCTTAATATCCTCATTAGATGATGCTCCTTATGATGTTTTCTGAGTTGATTATGCTATAGATGAAGATGTGTAATGTGGCGTAGGCTGTAGACTTTGTATTTAGTAATTACATAGGTTTCCTTTACTTTAGCCGAATCTCGAGATTGTCTTACTACATTAGTGAGTCTATATTCTATCTCTAGAATACCATTTACCTCATTTACTCAGTTATCATTTACCATTTATCATTGACTTATTTATTGTTAAAGCACTAGAGTTATGGGTTACCATAGGTCTGCACATTTATCTTTACAATCATTATAGTAGATTATTCTAATGAGTAGAATGCCACATTTATCCTTTTGGCATAAAACAAATCAATGATACTCGGAATATACCGGGTGAAGTGTTACAATAGGAGAATTATGTATGCGCTTGCCTATATATTCTATAGTATTATTTTTAGGAGGCAAGTGAAGATTATTTTACCTTTGGTTTTTGGCATCATGTTAGGGATGACAACTTAACGTGAAGTGATGTTAAAAATACCAACAAGGGTTATCGATGTCTTGATCTCCACTCTAACAGGATCCTCATCTCTCGCCACGTGGTGTTTGATGAATCCTTGTTTCCCTTCTCTGAGATGTCGACCTCTCCCTCAGATCCTACGACACTTGATTTTTTGCACGATGATGACTCTTCCACTATGCCCATTGGGCCTAGTGTTGTGATTGCAGGGACTCCTACTGCTGCTCACCATCCACTGGCTCATCGCCACCAGCTGACGAGCCGCCTGCTGTCGAGCATGTCTCCAGCCAGGGTGGCACTACAGCACCAGGCGCTGGTGTTTCGCAGCCTGCCTGCTCGGCGCCCAGCTTGGTGCCCTCGGCGCCCGCTGGTGGTTCGCAGCCGGCCTGCTCGGCGCCCTCCGCTGCCTCTGCGGACACGGTAGCTGCCAGCAGCGGAGGCCGCACCACTTCTACACGGCCCCGGCTTATTGAGCCCATGGTCAATGATCACGGCATGCGGACTCGAGGCAAGTCCGGCTTCACCCAACCGGTGGATCGCTTGAACCTGAATGCTACCACGCTATCTCCGTTGCCGAAGACTTTTCGCTCTGCCTTTGCTGATCCTCATTGGCGAGCAGCGATGCAGGCAGAGTTTGATGCTCCACTGGCCAATGACACTTGGACTCTCGTTCCTCATCCACCTGGTGTGAACGTCGTTACCGGTAAATGGGTTTATCGCCACAAGTTCTTATCTGATGGCTCTCTTGATCGCTATAAGGCCAGGTGGGTTCTCAGAGGTTTCACTCAGCGTCCGGGAATTGATTATGATGAGACTTTCAGTCCAGTCGTCAAACCCGCCACTGTCCGTGTTGTGCTCACACTTGCCTTGTCCCGTTCTTGGCCTATTCATCAGCTGGACGTCAAGAACGCGTTTCTTCATGGGACATTGACTGAAACTGTGTACTGTCAGCAGCCATCTGGATTCATGGATTCCTCTCATCCTAATCATGTGTGCCGGTTGAACAAGTCACTGTATGGATTGAAGCAGGCCCCCCGCGCGTGGTACAGTCGCTTTGCCAGTCACATTACCTCTCTTGGTTTTATTAAGGCCAAAGCTGACACTTCACTCTTCACGTAGCCTCACGGCGCCGACACAGCTTTCTTGTTTCTCTATGTGGATGATATTGTTCTCACCGCCTCGTCACAGAGTTTTCTTCAGCACATCATAGCAGCTCAGCTTTCTTGTTTCTCTATGTGGATGATATTGTTCTCACCGCCTTGTCACAGAGTTTTCTTCAGCACATCATAGCAGCTCTGCAGCGGGAATTCTCAATGACTGATATGGGTGCTCTCCATCATTTCCTGGGTGTTTCAGTTGATCGCTGGGCTGATGAGCTTTTCCTCTCTCAGAAGCAGTATATGCTGCATATTTTGGACTGTGCTAGTATGCGTGACTGCAAGCCGTGCAGCACACCTGTTGATACTCACGCAAAGTTGTCTGCTGATGGTGCTCCTGTTGCTGATCCCACACACTATCGCAGTATCACTGGTGCTCTTCAGTATCTCACCTTCACTCGTCCTGATATTGCCTATGTTGTTCAGCAGATCTATTTGTATATGCATGATCCGAGAGATCCTCACCTCGCCGCCATGAAGCGCATCCTGCGCTATATCCAGAGAACGTTGGAGCTTGGTTTTTATCTTCATCGTACCTCGCCTGTTGATCTCACTGTGTACTCTGATGCCGATTGGGCAGGCTGTCCTGAGACACGTCGCTCCACCTCTGGTTACGGCGTCTTTTTGGGTGGCAACCTGATTTCCTGGTCCTCAAAGCGTCAGGCGACTGTATCCAGATCTAGTGCAGAGGCTGAGTATCGCGCTGTTGCCAATGGGGTTGTGGAGGTGTAACACCCTAGGTGTTAAGCGCCACATTAAAACCTTGGGCATGTCATCATGTGCACCAGCATGTCATTTGCGCATTTCACATTTAATTTATGGAGATGCATAGAAATTAAAACAAAGTTAATTTCATAGGTTGTTTGTGCTTAAGTGATTTAGTGTGATTTAACTTAATTATGTGTGGCTTGTTATTGTGTTAATTAATTAATTACCTTTTTAAACTAAAGCTTGGAATTAATTTAAAATCCTAAATCAGGCTTAAACCCTAATTTAAAAATGACATGGAATTGGGTCTTGACTCCAAAATAAATGTTGTAGCTCTTATTTAGTAGAGCAACTTTCATATATAAAGTTTTTCAAGTTACTATTCAGAAATTTAAATTAAGCCCTAAATTCTATGTCAAAATTTAAATTTAAAACCCTAATTTAAATACTACTTGGAATATGAAGTTGAGCCTTAAATGAAAGTTGTGAAGCTCATCAAATAGAACAACTTTTGTATTTATAGATTTTGAAGTTATTCAATAAATGTTTGAGATTTAAATCGAATACGAAAAGGGACATTTACCCCCTTTTCCATAATTTTAAAAATATTCAAAATTTGAAAATATTTTATATACCAAAGTTGTTTAGAATAAAATTTTACACAAATCTTATTTTTACCATTTTTCAACTTATTACACGAATTTTGGAGTAATTTAAGAAAAATGAAATCTGGATAAAGGATGCTACAGTAATATATCCAATGGGGCAGGTCAGCGAGCTGCCTGCCTGTCGTCGCCGTCGTCGTGCTTTAGCTCACGCAGGCACGTGGCCGAGGGCGTGGCGCTGCTCGAAGACGTCGTGGCAAATTCCTGAACCCATCCCTGCCCTTTATAATGCGAAGACGACAACCGGAGCTGGATTTTTCTCCGTTCGGTCGCCATTGCAGTGCCCCTCGTCGACGGTGAACTCACTGTTTGAGCTCCAAATTCGTCCTCTACAATTGCTAGCCTGCCAAATTGAGTACGCACGAAGCTCCGTCTCCTTCCTGCGCGTCCGTAGAGCCCGCCCATGCGTCCTATTGTCGTCTGAACCGCCCGGCGCGACGCGTTCTTCTCCGCGGCCGACAGAAACGCCGCCGACCTCGGTTCGTCGCGGCTGGAGTTCTTCAGTGGGTTTTTCTCCCTCTCGTCTCGTGTTCTAACTTCTTCGTAATCTTGTGAAGCTTATGCTTCTTTTGGTTTCGTTTTTGTAGATCCAGAGTAGCCGGAACGCCATTGAAGCCACCGGAGTTCCCCGCCGTGGTCGCTGCTCTCGTCAACGGGGCATCTCCGTTCGTCTTCTGCCCCAACCGGTTAGCGCATAACGTTGTGGTGAGCTCCCTGAACCTTTCCAATGCCTCAGCCAAAGCTCTATCACACTTATGCCGCTGGAACGTGCGGCGCCATCGCGTGCTCTCCTGCAGAGACGCCATGGCCGCGGCTGCAGCTGCTCGAGGCTTGGTTTTGCCCAACCGAGACCACCAGTGGGTGATCTAGAGCCCCTGGTTCGTTTCCCCTATTTCCCCGCCGCCGACGAGCAATTTCCCCACTCGAAACGGCCTTCCAGTGCACTGCTCTGCTTCAAATCGCGACCAGGGACTCCATTGGAGAAGACGACTTCTTCCAGGGGGTTTTCTGCGAAGCACATGACTCAGATGAATAGTGCCTATAAGGACCTATTTACAGAAATCTGATTGAAACTTTGAAAATACATATAAAATCAAAGAAAAATCGTAAATTAACAAATAAATACATTTTGGAATCCTTGTGAAATAATCTATGCAATAGATCCATAATATGGTATGTTTCAGCTTAAAATGTTTGCTGTAAAAAGGGAGTTATGCTGATTAGGTTTTTAAGACTAATTGAGTTTGTGTTTTTCATAATTTCAATTCTGGTGCTCAAATAAATGTGAGATTTTTATTGAATCCTAGTTATGGAATGATTAGTGTCTGTTAAAAATTTCAAGATTTTAGGATGAATAGTTTTAGACTTACAAAAATAACAAAATTCCTTATGATGGTTTGCTCCTATTCTGCATAGACCTATAAATTTGTCCTGTTAGGCCTAATGATAGTTTGAATCATGACTTGATGACAACAGAAAAGTTGTAGTTAACTTCATGATATAGCTTTTGTTAAAGTTTCATGATTTTAGAACTGGTGGTTTAGAAGTTTTAGAATTTATAATCTTGTTGTCAGCTTTTTCATGTATGCTGGACAGATCTGAAGAGTTGATCTGTTTGGCTCACTTAAGTGTGGAATCATGCTTAGGTGATAACAGAAAAGTTATAGTACCTTTCATAGACTTTCCAAAGTGACTTGGATCACTATTTTTGGTGACCTATAACTCTGGTTATAGTTGTTTTCATATTAGTATCTAATTCTGTCCAACTTTGGACAGAATTGTTTGTTTAGGCTAATTGACCTTATTAAGTACTAAACCAGCTCTTGAAGTCAATAACAAAGTTGTAGAAGATTTCATTATATTTCCTGAGAGTCTAAAATCACTCTTTTTGGATAAATATATCTCCTGTTATGGGTAAATCAACTGATTGCTGTCCTGCTGTCCTAATCGTGTGTAAACATTAAGAATGTGCTTGATCTCTTGAACCTGTTAGGGTAAGTGTTTCCTTTATGCTTTGCCCTAATGTTAGCCCATGAAACCCTTTCACCCTTAGTATTTCATTGTAATATAATTATTATTTTGGTTTAAATTAAAAATCAACTTTATGTCTCTATAATCCGAACAAATGAAAACCTGTGAGTTCATATGGATAGAGCCTGGGTTCTCGTTGGATGCAACTTCTTGGGTAAAAACACCCGGGTAGAATGACTTCATGTTGGATCTATCCCCACCCTAACTTAAGTATAGAATTCTTTACAAGTTCCTATGAGTGCTAACCCTAGATGTTAAACTACAGTTAGTCTTGTTAGCTTGCAGCTTATCATAAAAGAAACTTGTACCCCAGATCACTATCTCGAGTAATTGTTATCATGCATTCATAAGCATCTCATCGAGCATCATGTTAAGCATGCATTAATATTCGTGTAGTGTACGCAGGATATTATTATCTGAAGCAAGTCCAGAGCTAGTCTTCACTGCATGGACATGGAACTTTCTCGGTGATTGACTTTAGAGTTGTATCTGCTCCAAGGCAACAGGCAAGCCCCGGTGCATTAGCCCCTCCTTGTATTTACAAATTTTTATCACTTGAGTTAATCTACTGCATTAAGTTGATAGGAATTGATTATCACCTACTTGCTGCATTTACCTGCCTTGATGAATTGGTTATCACCCTTGATACTTGGTTTTAAATGTAAATGTTTATGAAATGCTTAGCCAGGCTTAATAGTTGAGTTTTTTTATGAAAAAGATATTTTGTATGTTTGGGGTATACAATTATGTACTATTGTAATTATTTGACAGGACAGCGGACTTGCATTGAGAAAGGAATCTCAATGTAGTGTCTCTGACTGTCTATTAAGAAAATGAAATGGAATCCATCAGGGACCATTCATTGTCGGCCTGCTGGATCAAGACTTTGCAACTAGCCACATACTACGGAAAGTCTCTGACTCCGGTCGCTCCTCTACTTGAACCGGCAACCACGCACTGGGAGTGGAGAGATGGCAAGAGTAGCGTGTACCCTCGTGGCCGGCGTGCCTGGAGAGGAGAGGAGTGCTGTGCTCTCGGGTGGCGCAGGACCGGTTCAAGTTTTGGAAAAGTCGTGGTAGGCGGGGTTGGTATATGCAAGCTTAAGTGCTACATATGCAGTATGGATAGGGATCCCCAGCTGGGTACTTAATCGATTCGAATCGTCATTGCTCCTCGGTCAATGGAGACTTGATCCTTCGACTTACAGTAAAGAGTGGTTCGGCACTAGGTGAAAGATGTGGGAAATGGATGAATACTGAGATTATCTTAATGAATCAATCTAGATTTAGAATTAAGTTTTAAGCTGACTTATAGAGCTTTTCAGCAAAACTCTTGATTCTTGCTAAAGCCTCTCCTTAATTCCCCTCAGCCTGTATTCCTGAGTCTTCTCTCCAATCTTTGGTCGGGTAAGTCTTGCGGAGTACCCCTTGTACTCAGGGTTTGTTAACCCTCTATTGCAGGTTAAAGTCAGGAGCAGTACAGGTTTGGCTATCGCCAAGCTGGTGGCACCCGAAGAGCTACCCTATGCAGTAGATGACATATGCTTATCAGCACTTCCTTGGGCAAGATGTCATCTATATTACTTATAAGTGTAAGAACTACCTTATCTTGTCTCTATCGACAAGTAGTTTTGTAAAGACTATCACTGGAATTTGTAAACTATGATTGTACTCTTCCGCTTTTTACTCTGATGTATTTTGAACTCTATGAATGAATGTAATAAGATGGTTGGTTTTCATTCCGTGAAATGATCCTCGATGGGCCATTGCGGTGTTCGCGAGAGCACCCGACAGGGCTTCCAGAGTTATCAGGCTTCTGTGCATAGCAGTCGGAGGTCGTTGGACTACGATAGGTGCACGAGGGCCATGGTAATTCAGAAGGTTCTGTCACAGGAGGCATGCTGGTTACGGCAGCTTCTTCTTGAGCTCCATTGCCCTCTTCGGCGAGCTACAGTTGTGTATTGTGACAACGTCAGTGCCGTTTATTTATCCACCAACCCCGTTCAGCATCAGCGGACTAAGCATGTGGAGATTGATCTACACTTCGTTCGTGATCGCGTCGCTCTTGGAGAAGTTCGAGTTCTACATGTTCCTACTACTTTACAGTATGCCGACATCTTCACCAAGGGGCTTCCGACGTCTGTCTTCGTCGAATTTAGATCCAATCTTAATGTTCGCAGTGCTCCCAGTTTCGACTGCGGGGAAGTGTTAGATTGTAAACGTGTCATGGCCCATGGGCCTGCCGTATCCGGCTCCCCATTGAGTCTATATGTACACAACTCTTGCCCTTGAAAGTATTGCGTATTCTACTCGCTTTCAGTTAGAAATCAGCTTGTTGGTACACAGAGTCACAAGCACAAAGATGAACACAGAGAAGTAGGAAGAGGGTTCTGTATTGCTTTCTTTTCTCTTGTTCTATTCTTACAAAGATAGAAATGACCTCCTATTTGTAGGAGAAGAAGGCAGAGATGAGTACATGCTTTACAGTGTGTGAACCCTTTGAACTTTTCTTCTTCTCTCATTAATTTGGCCACTCAAATTCTCCCTTTCATACACTGTGTTGGAGACTTTGATTTACAACACCATTCACCTCCTCAATATATTTTTTTTTATGCATGCTCACGGATTTGAAAATGGTTGTTGCGGACTTGCGTTGAAGCTCAGCACATGACGTCACCTTCGTACAGCCTATCGAGAAAACCAAAGTGGTCACAGCCCAGAGCGCAAAACTCCATCCGCATTCAGTCCCAAAGTGCCACATGCAAAGCCCAAAGTCCACCTCATCAACGAGCTCAAACACCACTAGGCCAAAATCAATGTTACATTCCGGTTTCTCTTTTGTCCAAACAGACCACTATCACATTCTAGCACTCCTGTAAACTTGTGTAATAATTACCTGTAAAAAAAATGTCAATCACCCAGACTATTTTAGTTGCTTTGATCGAGCGAGATGACAAAATAATGGTAAGTGTACGTGGATTATATCCAGGTATCCACGATCACCACGATGGGCAAACACAAGACAAACATTGAACATCTTAGCTAGGCTAATGGCCGTTTAGCGCTAAAGAAAACAGGAGTGTCAAAATTCATTTGAACTGCCTCGATTAGATAGCATAATTAATTATAATTTCGAATGGAATAAAGGGAGTAGTCCCTCCGTTCTAAATTTGCTATGTACTTCCAGGTATACACTATGTCTACGAATAGTCTATACGTAGTAAATAACATTTTTAGAATAAAACAGAGGAAAGACGTATTAAGTATTGCTTCCTGCCATAAGAAAGTACGGAATAGTCTCTCCTCGTGTGTTGTCTACTGTGCCAATGTAACTTTTGGTTTCATCTCCCAGATTGGTTGTTTCATCTCATTCGTATATTTTTGTTAGTGCGGCATCATTTTGATTTCCTTCCCACATGTTACAGGATCATTCAAGGGGTCGAATATTTCCCCCATCAGTTCAATTTCCCTTTATGTTGTCCGTATTCATCGATTTAGGCTTCACAAACGTAGTACGATGGAGACAGTGTAACCGCCAATTCTGATCACAGCCACAACTGCCAGCTTGATCAAAATAAACATTTTAACCGACTAAGTGCCGTCAATTTGGCAGTATTATTGATCCAAGATCATCCTAACCTATGGCATGGTGTTTAAGGCAAACTGTCAGTTCATAGAGACAAAGACTATTATAAAATGGAGTGCATGAATTGAGTCCTTGATTATTATTGCTGATTTAGTTGCAGAGGAAGCTCCTGAACTAAACTTTCACAGTACGAAATACATTTCTTCAGCGTCTTCTTGAAGTTGCATCTCCACTGGACAGCTAGTTCCCATCTTTCCAGAGATCTCAGAAGTCGAGCAGGGAATTGATTGTTAGCGGAACAATCCAGCTCCACTCGATGGAACCGCAGGAACACAGCAAACTCCTGTTCAAAACCTGACCGCTTCACATCTAGTCTGCAGTTGCTACTGTTCTGTATTGTGCGTAAAAAGAAAAGCAGACTTTCATCAAATTCTACCGTCGTAGGCAATTGTTGCAAAGTTCCTTTACATTTGCTGATTAACCATTTCACAATCCCCATCTCGTTTTCAGTCGAAACCATTGATCCAGAGTATATCTGATGACTGACAGCCTTTCTACGGTCCGTGGGAGTTGACCAAAGCCTTAATGCACATAACAATGCGAATGAGGGATGTCCGTTTGGATGAATATACATCGAATCTTTTGGCCAGGTTCCGACTGAGCAAATGTCCAAATCTAACTCGATGAAAGTTTTCTCATTGGGGTTCTCACCCAAAAGAAAGCCATAGTGTTCAAGGAGTTCCAGGTTTGTGTATGTTCCATAACAAAGGAGGACCTGTAGAAAATGACATGAATGTATAAAAAAACTGAGATGTCAAAAGAAAGGGGCAAAATAACGTTATATACTTATATTCGCAAAACTAAGAACAAACCTGCTCTCCCTTTTTGTAATTTTTTCTTGCATACAAACAGTATGCATTTGAATCTTCATATCCACCATCTGTTAATCTCTCAGATGAATTAGTCATCTCATTTTTCTGAATGCAATTCGTAAGTTCAGTCGTATCCTCTTCCTCCAATAAAGTGTTATCATCAGGAGCAGCATAATTGAACAAATCACCCACAGGGCATAAACAACCAGCTTCATCCCATGCAATATGTAATGTGCGAGAAGATACCTTAACACAAGAAAATAAAAAATTTAGAAAACAATTAAACAAACATGTACAATATATAAAAACTAAAAAGATGATGGCTAAGCAACCTATATAAGATCTTGAGTCAGTATGGCTTTCACATGGTAACTAAACTAAAAGACAGCTACCAGATGGAAACTAAAAAAAATTATTTGACACAAACCAAGAATAAAAACAACTGTACCGTTGCAAATGCCCAGAGCCAGGATTTAAACATCAAAAGCTTAGGTTTAAATCCCAATTCTGTCATTAGTGGTGTCGCATCTTCCCAGTCTGATTTTATGCCACTTTTAGCCTTTTGCGCAACCCAAATGGCATCATCAACCTGAGAACAACTAAATAAATCATTGGTACTTGTGGTGCGTATAGCAAAAGATGAATAATGGATAAAACTGTTGACAGATCTACCGAGTTATACTTGGAGAGCTTCGACTTCAAAATCGTTGAAGGTAGCCAAGATATTGTAGTAGCTGGGTAGCTGAGACAGGTAGGGGTACCAGATGGAATTTCTCCCTTTCCCCACTTCAGCCAATAAGCACACTATGAGTATCTGTAGAATTACAAAGAGGAGGCCAGTAAGCATTTAAAGGGATGCTCAAGAGAATGTAACAAGTGTGAAACGAAGAATGATTAATGTTGGCACTTTGAAAGGAAAACAGAATAATTCAACGATCTTGCAATTTGCTCGTGAATATTATACCAGTCAGGGTAAATGTGCATTTTGCTAGTAATAAAACGACAATATTTTAATAATATGCATTTTGTTTGGTTACGTACCAACTGTGTCAGAAGCAACAAACTTCACAGCACAACCACAATTTGTATCCAAACTCACCCCAAATGCATTGTGGAGCAAATACTCACCCATTTACCCTATGGGCTTGTTTGGGTTGGGTTGGGGTTGGGGATAGGGATACCCCTATTAGGAGTATTACTTTATCCTAGCCGTCCGTTCTTTACATCACATTTAATCTTTATTATTTCCCTATTCCTATCCCGTCCCTTATTTCCCGGTATCCAAACACACCGTATATTTACAATGCGCTGCTCAATCCTGGTAACCACTTATCCCAATTCCTGGTAACGTCAAGGGCAGCTTGACACGGGCATGTTCCATTCCCACCACATCTGTTGATGGCGGCTGTGTTTACCTGCACAGAGGAGAGGCTGGGCCTGTGAGCGCCGACGCAGGCGGCGATCCTGGGGTCGTCAGCCGTGACGCGGTCGCTTGTGAGCAGCGCGGCGCGGGGCGCGCGCAACACCAGCTCGCCGCGCCGCATGTCGCGCGCCGCCGCGAGGCCCCTCCTGCGGTCGAAGCAAGGTAAACGCGATGAGGCGACCCATGGGGGACCAAGGACCGCGAGCGACCGGGGGGGGGGGGGGGTGGAGGTTTTACCCGCCGGCGTCGGGGAAGTCGGCGACGACGAGAGAGCCGCCGAGGCAGGAGGACGGCGGAGAGGAGGTGGTGGTTCCAGAGGGGGAGGAGGAAGGGGGCGACGGCGACGTCGAGTCGGAGACGCCCAGCTCGGCCGCCCACTTGAGGAGCGCCTCCATCGGCGGCCGCCGAGACCCTTCAGCCCTCGGGTTTACTACACCCACCCTGTAGGCTCCTGTTCCTGTAGGTACAACTGAGATGCACTTTTGTAAGGTAGGCTCTGATCGCTTTAACTAAACAGCACATATTTTTTTAGTTCTGGAACAGTATTTCTCCTCACAATAAATCAGATTCAGTCCAAATCAGCTTAACTTTTCAGCTGAAGCGAACAGAGTCGTAATCTTTCGTCAAAAAAGAGTGTCGTTTCTTTAACCGTTTGTTTTATTCAAAATATTATATAAATTATAAAATAAATAAATCGTTATTAAAATATCTTTAGTGATAAAATAAGTCATAATAAAATAAATAATATGTATCAAAAAAATTTAAATAAGACAGGAGGGAGAAAGTATCCCTATCTTATTCCGACAGCCATTTTATATTTCTAATATTTTGTTTTCGAAACTGGGGAATCACCAGACTTCGAGATTCTCTCTGGTCATGGAATCACCGTGAAGACGGTCCAGCAAATTTTTAGCATCTTGTTACAACAGTATCTCCTGACTTGCTAGAAAATTTTTCCCTCCAAAAGAGTTTTCAGCATTTTTTTTCTATCAGAAAGTTGTATATCAATTAAGAATTAAGAAATATAATAATGGAAGAATTCATAAAAAAAACTTACAATGCAAACACAAATCACCGCGATCCTAAGCAAACTGGCGCACCCGAGTTGAGAGACAACCACAACCACAATCAAATTCACGAACAGCCCCTGGGGGAAAGGAGATGATTTATGCTCCTTGCCCCCAACAAAACCACCGAAAAGCTCCTGACTGGCTAGGTTAGGAGCTTCACCATCAAATACACAACGATTACAAAGATTTCACAATGCACAATGTCCAATCATCTAAGATGATGATGACTATCAACAGTGAGAATTTCCAGCATTAGAGCATTAAGCTGTGTATAAATAACACGGTCCTGCCATACTAATGGTTTCCATCCAGCAAAATGAGTTACCAATTGTTACCATTCAATAGTAAAGCTTGGATTTATAGGCAACAGTTTTATACTACATAATGTACAGATTGAGCTGTTTATTCTATAATACGAGTAATATTGTATAAATATCACATGTACATACAACTTCTACATCAGGGTTAGTATTAACAGTGGGAAAAGGCATTCCTCTCCAGCTATAACGAGTTTCCATAGAAATATTTACTGAAAGCTTCCTCATCCTTGCAGTGCACCCACATGACCTTGTACACCTCAATTAGCAACTTTGGAAACCGGCTAGCAAAATAGCGATCAAATCCCTCTGGCAATGACCCAAGTATGCCCTGGAATTCGTATCCATCAATTGTGAGCTTATGCAAACAAAACAAAGGTTGACTTGACTGACATACAGAATACATTTGCAATATAAAGCATAAATTGTATTAAAACTGCCCTAAGAAATTGACATTTATTTTTTTTTCCTGAAAATGCTAGGGAAGATAAAAAAAAGGTGAACTATCCTAATTCCTATAAATCCCTGAAGCAATACCCTTCTATAATCAATATGGTGGTAGCCAAACATCTTGCCACCTGAGGTAAGGTACTTAATCATATCTACATGTGATGCGATGTATCAAAGTTCAAAGGTTTAAAATACCAAGGGAAAAAATATGTGATTTATCAGATTCGGCTACATGTAAAAGCCATCGTTTTGCTCCCATGTATGATGAATTTTAAGTTTCATTAATGCATAATTAGGCACAACAGAACTAGGATTTCCTTCTGCAAACTCTAATACCAATGCCAGCTAGATCTGGATTTGACACTTCACAACTGAAACTTGCACTGCGATTTCATACGTGGCTTAAGAAAAGCAAAGCATTTCTTGGCACAGAACAGAACAGGACGAGAGGCATGGAGAAATCAGAAATGCCCAAAACATATGAAAAATGACATGCCAAAACAAGCTAATTCACCACAGTTTGTTCACTTCTATAAGTTTATCCTTCATTCTTCAAAATCCTCTGCTACTCATTCACATCATATGCATGTTCTTTTGCATGCAGTTCAGACTGAAAATATGGCCAAAACTATCAGGTAACACACACAACCTATGTCAATTAGTTCAGCAACTAATTAACAATTTAATTGCGTTCATACATCATGATAAAATCAAGTGCAGCACCAACAAACCTTGAGATCATCTGAAAGTTCTCTGTAATGACCCGATTTATTTCTGATATACCTCAGAAGATCACGAATGGACTCAAAGTTATATTTTCTATAACGACCCATGTCTGTAACCAAAGCAGCATCCAATTTCTCTCCCCACTTTCCACCAAAAGCCACTGGGCCTATGCTTTCCAGTGCGTTTATGAGGTCAGTTTCACTGGTTTTCTCAATTCTGTCACTGGTATCCCTTAGAAACGAAAGTCGCAGTTCAGGGCTCCAGAAGAGTGGATGATGCATGACATATACTGCCGTTGGTCTGTTAACGTTAAAAGGGAGTCAATTCAGTAAAGCAAGAAGACACACATAAAAATAAGGGAATTTAGGCTGCACAGGACCTTTAGTTCTTAGTTTCTTACCTTGTCTCTGGGTTTGGTTGTAACAATTGAGATATAAGATGCACTGCTTCTGGTATGTAGTCCACCACAAAGAGATCAAAGCGATTGTTTACAATGTTCGTATCCCTTTCATAGTACTCACCAAACGGATGCCTGCCTTTAGTGATACAATAGAAAATAAGGCAGCCCAAACTAAAAAGATCCATTGCACGAGTTTGACGACCATGACGAAGTTGTTCAGGTGCTTGCCAGCCAGAGCTTCCTATTCCTGCATCACACCATCAAGGATTAAACTGGCAGCTAAGAAATGCACTTAAGCAGTGTGAAAACAACATACAGAATGTATTTCCTAATAGTTCAACTTTACAAGGGTAAACCTCTTTACCTGTACCGTGATGGCTAACAGAAGTCATGTCATCTTGCAGGTGCTTACTGATACCCATATCAGAAAGCTTTGCTCTAATAGGTCCTTCTGCGCTTATTAAGACATTCTGAGGCTTCAAATCACGATGAATAATTCCTAAGCTATGCAAATGCACAAGGCCAGCAACCACATCTCTGCATAAGAAAATTGACAAAAATCAGAGCAGCAAAAGGTATTACAGGTACTCAATGGTGTATACCCAACATAAATTTACGGGTTAAGGATGTTCCTAATAGAATGTTGCACAAGCATTCTTGCACAAAATTGAGATAAGCCTACACGTTGATAAATGCGGCAACTTTTAATGAGACCCTTCTGTTTTTCTATTGAAAACCACGCTTCCTTGCTACCCAGTAACTGCTTACAGGTTTACAACACCTATCTCAGAGCCAACATAAAAAAACAAGTTGTACAACAATTGGTTAAAAAAAAACTTGACTAACTAGATTACACAATAAGATCAGCACACAGCTCCAAACACAAATTCTTGTGGAAAAGCTAAGGCAATTCATTCAAGGATAAGTTCCGGCTGCAGAGACTGAGTAACTAAGGGCATATTCGTTTCATGCCGAAACAAACCTCGCCTAAGCCACGGCTGCGCCAAACATGTGGCAAACAAAACGGTCACCGCACTTGCGATGTGAGTTAGCGATGAACTACAAGGTTGTGGCATGAGTGAGGCGTGCCTAAACCGCTGCGGCAACCAAACAGCGCTGCGACTTGCTGCAGTTTTAATGTGATGATCTGTAGCCCGTGTAAGCGTGAACCAAACACGCTCTAAGCCCTAAATATAGAGATTGTACATGGAAAAAAGGAATGGTGCTGAAAACATAAGCATACAGCAAAACTTAAAACCTAATCAGCAGAAAGCATGAGATAATTCACGTACCTCATCAGCTTCAGGAGTTGTGCTGTAGGAAGCCCATCCTGCGTCCACAATTCCACATCTATTCCCTTAACATTTGAAATCTTTGACTTGATGCTGATACTGACCTCATTGTTAGAAATAGACTCTTCAGAAGACAAATATGAGTGTTTTTGGATTAGATCAGCCAAGCTGCAGTGGCACCTCTCAAGGGAGATATAAACAAAATCATTGTCATGGTCACAACTATAGAGTCTAACAATATTAGGATCACGATCAGATATAATAAGATTCTGAGTCTCCTTTTCAGCTATATCATTGTGGGAACGCAACAGACGTTTCACAGCAACTTGACGACCATCATAAGATCCTTCAAAAACAACTGTTCCATTGCTCCCTCTACCAATTTCTTTATTGGATACATATAGTTTACCAATCTGACGACCACCAAGGGCATCTGTTAGCGCAGAATTTTCCATTGGTGCATCAGTTGACCCACCAGTTTCACTGCACTCCTTGTCAGATGCTGTCAATCTCTCAGGGCTATTGACATGTCCATCCTTCTTCCGTGTTTTTCTTCTTTTAGGAGTTCCCTCTGGCCTGCCTCTAATGTCCACCGATTTTTTGTCATGCGTGAATGGCTTAATAAACTGAATCACAAATTGCTTCCATGACTTGCTTGCAGAGATCAAGCTCAACAGATAACCAATGACCAA
The DNA here is from genome assembly GCA_038502445.1 of Eremochloa ophiuroides. Taxonomy (NCBI): domain Eukaryota; kingdom Viridiplantae; phylum Streptophyta; class Magnoliopsida; order Poales; family Poaceae; genus Eremochloa; species Eremochloa ophiuroides. The sequence continues at coordinate 91,209,153 of JAHLJS010000001.1, read as the reverse complement.
AAATATGGGAAACAAAGGGAATAACCATCCATAAGTGTTCCTAGTGGGGTTTTTAGTAGCTTCAGGATCAGCAGAGATGACATGAGATCGAGCACCATCATAAGTTTGATTTCGAGAATCATCCAATACGATATTTGGCTTCCCAACGGTGTTTGGTAGCTTCCTTGGGGTTTGAACTGGTTGCAGAGCATCAGAACCATGGACGGAAATAAAAGGGGTACCATCTTTCAAGACAATTACATTAGCTGAATCTGAATCAGGTAAAGCAAGTGGCAAACCCTCAGTTCTAATGCATGGAATGTCTCCTCGCATGCAAGATGACTGGTCAAGCGTGCCAGGGTGGTTGTATTTCACATAGTAGTTTGCAGTGAAAGAAGTTCTTGTCCAGTTAAATAAATGCTTGCCAAGATCTGATGCACTGAGAGAATAATCAGTTCTCACAAGCACTATCATATTATCACTGTCATCACGAGTACGGGCATTTAACTTGGATGGTGCTCCTTCAATCCCTGGTCCTTCCAATTCATTTAACGCAGCTGGAATACTGTGCCTGTAAATAATCTCACCGTTATCAGCATCAACTACAAAAACAGTTGAAACTTTTGATCCAACAGTGACAACAGAATCCCGAATATATGGGCTTCTAGCAATGAATTCCTCCAATTTCCATGGGAGCCTCTGCAGGAACAGAGAGACAAGGGTGAGAAAAAAATATCTGTACAAGGAAGGTTTCAGAGAAGCACTGTGCCTGAGAAAATCATACCACGTTGTTCCCATTATAAACCTCCCAAAGTTCAGTGCCATTCCCATCCATGTTCTCGTTCCCATTGAGAGGATAAATGAGGTAATTCAGACCAGACTCTACGGTCGTAATATGATGTGAGAGCGGAGGCCCTGTAGTGATCTCCCACAAAGGAGACTGTGACAGCTTGTCCACAAGCTGAATTGTGCCATTGTCGTAAAACTGGAGCACGGAGCTGTTCACAAAGGCAACCAGAAGTCATTCCAGATTCACTGAATCAGACATATCAACAAACATAGGTGCATATAAGTGGTATGCCACTTCCGGATGCCCCAAGAATGTGCTAAACATGAGTGAGTAGCCCTCGGTAGCACAAGAAGTGTCATGCCGATCCAGTGGCCACACTCCAGGAAACCTAATCAGCAAGAGTTCCTCCGTCCGTGCTCTAGAGTAGCACGAAACAACAACATGCCCGGAAAGATTCACTTTTTTGAGATAAACCAAGAAAGTACCTTCAACTACAAGAAACCTCATGCTATTAGCTAGTAGCTACATTTCGTTGTGACTAATGTTCAAACGCTCAAGCGCAGAGACGCCAATTCGGCCAAGAAGCAGACGCCACTGGGGCTCACCTGGGTTCGGCTTTCGCCTTGCCGCTAACCAAGTTAGCCGGCTCGTGGCGCGCAGGCTGCGGCCGGACAAGGAGCTCCCGGAGGCTCTGCTTCTTGGGCCCCGCTGGGGCGACGATCTCGGTGGAGCGCGCGCCCGCCGCGACGATCTCCGTGGAGCGCGAAGCCGCCGCCCCATCGTCCTCCGGAGCGGCTCCTCCGGGGAGCGCGAGGCGGTGCGGGGGCGCGGGCAGCGCGGGGGGCGGAGGCTGGGGCGGGGCCGGGAGGAGCGCGGCGCCGCCGTCGTCCACGCGGAAGGCGAGCCCCGCGAGGAGGACGAGCGGGATGAGGACCCGGCGGAGAGACCTCATCGGCTGCTGGGCATGCCTAGGGCTTCTCCGGATCTGGCCGGAGCTTGGACTCCGGGAGAGGATTGCTAGGCGAGGACGGGGACGGGGACCGGGAGGACGCTTCTCGACGCGGGGTGTGATCTGTTGTTCCGCTTCGCTGTTGGAAGTCAAAAACGATGGGTCTTGGAGCACGAGGGAAGAATGGCTGCGGCGGCGGCACCGCGGCAGCGTCTGACGGTGAAGTTGCCTGACCGTTATGACAGCCTGTTTGCTTTTGCTTGTGGGGGAATTTTTTTTTCTCACAGTAAATTAGCCTAAATCAGTCGCGGCCGCAATAAATTCTATCCTGATTGATGTAAGAGCATTTCCAAGAGTTTTCTATATCCCTTTCTCATCCATACTTTTTAAGGAAAAAAGAGAAAAATCTATTTACAAGAGTACCTCATATTCTTTCACATATTTTAGCAATTGGCAAAAACGTCCATATTGTGCCTAAAAATACGCGCACCCTTCTCGCGCGCATCGCTCTTCCGGCACCATCGTCTTCTCGCGCGGCCTCACGACGCCGGTGTCCAGTGTCCTGCTAGCTACTGTCACAGGAGCTACGACTGCCATCCGAGACGCGTCGTCTGCAGCCACAGTGAACGGCGCCGGCTACGATGAGGTCTCCAACACGCTTTACGCATGCGGCCGGCGGTGCACCGTCAGGGATGCGATACTGGGCCTTTGTGACACGTCGTGGGAAGGAGACGATAGGTGCCGCCAGATGCGACGGTGGCGCCGTGCTGCAGTCCCAGGTGGTCTGACAGCGCGTGTAAAACCGTTCGTCGCCGGAAGTGGCCAGGTGCTTGTCTGATGATGTGGTGCGATGGCCTGGCCATGGTTTTGATTGAATCTATCCGGCGATACAACAGTGAGATGCAAGGGCTACGAGTAGGGATGAAAATGACACGGATATTGATTTGATCGTCCATTCAACCGAATTCGTTTAGAGATATTCAGATCTGTTCGTATCCGAGTTCGGATATTCAATATCCGATATCGTATTCGTATCCGAATACTCAAATCATATATTTATGATGTCGACGTCCAATCGTATCATATCCGGCATGACTGACACTATCCGTATTTGAATCCGAATCCGACCAGAAATATGAAAACAAATATGATATCAGTGATATCCGTCCATATCCGATCCGTTTTCATCCCTAGCTAGGAGACATGGAACCTGGATGCGGTGCTCAGCACCGTCTACACAGCGGCGGCGCGAGGATGACAGTCGCTGATTACTGCACAAAAGAAAAAAAACGGTGCCCAAAAAAATAAATTGTGAGCCTAAAATTAGATTTGGAAAGGAAGTATTGGAAACTCTTGGAGATAAACTCTTTTTTTCCTCCCCAGAAGTTAGCAAAAACCAAGTTTTAGGAAATAAAATATGAGGAACTCTTGGAGATGCTCAGTCCTTCAATTTTAAACTATGAAATATTTTCATATTGTAATTTATATTGTTTCTGTTATATAGTAAATATATAGCTTGTCTAGATACATGTGGCTACTGCCTCTTTCTATGAAAAAATGTAATTATAAGATTCATACCGATCAAGCTTGTTTAAGTTTAATTAAATTTATAGTAAATAGTATTAGCATTTATGTTTTCATATAAATTTATTATGAAAATATAATCTATAACTAATCTAACAACACTTTTTTACCATTAATGCTCATAATTTTTTATATACATTTTGTCATGTTCAAATTGTTTAATTTCTCCATAAGTAAAAATTGGATTCTTTTATGGGCGGAGGGGGTACTTGAGCTTAAAAATTAGCTCAAATTAGCTATAATTAGTAGGTATAGTTGGCTAACAACTAGTTAAAGACTTCGGATCCTGTTTGAATCCATTAGCTGATAGTAGTTAGCTAGCTGATAGCACATTGATAATATTAGCTAGTTAACTACTCGCTCCGTCCCAAAATACTGGACATCGGAGCATTCAAAAATTGTATCTAAGACGTTTTAGCTCTGGATCTATAGCATGGTACAGCATCTGTCTATCCATTGTTTGCTTGTCGGTCACCAAACGAATAAAGAAATAGAAAGCATATGGATGGGAGGATGTGAGTAGCAGGGACCAGAGAGGATTCCGTCCAAAAATCTAGAAAGGAGAGCGACAGAGAGCATACATGTACTATTGTGGGACATGCTGGTACGGAAGAAATAGGGGCAGGGACGGAGGGAGTATTGCCTAGTTACCTAGTATCTAGGAGGGCATTTCGATACCTATCTAATTGATAAGATTTGGTTGTTGGTACACCTGTTAGTTACTATTATCTGATTTGTTCCAACTAATAAGCTAAGTTGTTACCTAGAGATTCAATTAACTATTAGCTACTCTACTTTCAATGCTAATTATTTCACGATGATTTTTTTTACCGTTGGATATGCTCTAATAGAAATGTAAGCCTCTCTTTAGATAGTAGGGAAACCAAAAGATTTATATTCCTATTGGATTGAGTTACTATATCGTCCTTTGGTTTATAAGAATCACCTGCATTGAAAAAAAACATAGAAATTTTTCTTTGTGCTTGATTTCTTAGGAGAACCATAGGGGAGACATCCACTTAAACCACGTGTTTCTTGCTTCCTACCCAAACCCTTTGTCCTACAAAATATTTTTTATATTTTGCATATATATTCCTATCTTATTCTTGTTTTCTTTTTCCTCCCTCAACTATCACGGTGTCCAGTTTGAAGCTAGACACCATAAGATAGAGCATATAGAGCATAGTTTTAGATAAAAAAATCTAAAGTTGGCATCATAAATTTCCAAGCTAAAAGATTTTTTCTAATATTAAATCAGATTTTAAGATTTTTAAATTGCATTAAATTAGCATGTAAAAATATATTTGACGTTTTTATTTTAGAAGATTTCTTAAAAATATTTCCAGTCCAACTTATCTCCTTGAACTTTCAATTAGTCCAATTTCTCTCCTCCAACATAGTGGCCATATCAACAAAATCATCATTAAAACCGCTTAAGGTAAAATGAATGGTTTTATAAGATGAAGAGGGTTAAAACAAGTTAAAAAAAAAAATCAACTCTTCCCAATTTTCAATCCCGTGCTCAAAGGGGCCTAAACGAGGTAGAAGGGCTTTCAGGGCCTCAAACGGGCCGGACCCGCTACCAGCCGCTCGCTCGAACGGGGTGTGATTCCTTCTCGCCTGCGGACGGTCACCGCAACACATCCGGCCATCCTGTCCCCCGAGGTCGCCGCCGCCGTCTTCGTGGGCGGCTGTACCGGCCACGATGAACAGCATCAAGTCGGCTCTCTTCTCCGGCCACCGCCTGAACCCGCTCGCGGTGGCGGCGGCGGTCCCGCAGCAGCAGCTGGGGGGCGCCGCGCCGTTCCACTCGACACCCGTTCTGCGTCGGAAGCACAAGACCCAGTGGCACAATGTAAATGCGTAATCTCGCCTCCATCCGCCCCCTTTTACTGCAATTTCTTTGATGACAATTGCTGTCTCCTTTTGTTTGATCCGAGCGGTGTTTCTATCTGGCCCGGAATCTGTTTGATGCATGGAAGGCCTGTGTGGACTGTGGAGCCAGGTCTGCGGCACCATTGATGTGCTTTTGAGGATCATGCGCTTGTTGGACGGCGAACGATCGGCGCAACGTTCTTGCACAGTCCTATTAGATAGTTTCGCATTATGAAACTATATTACTAGATGTTATCTGGTGGATTTGTTTTTTTATCCTGCTCGTACAGGGTGATAGATGCAAAAATTGGGGATACTCTTGCCTTGAAAAAAGGAAAAGAGTTTGGGATATTCAACCTTGGTCTTTGATATTTGTGAACTGTTCGTCTGTGTGCTCTTGGGCTGCTTTCTGCAATGCTTATTTCTCAAGTGCAGCCGGTTTGAAATTGGGCTAAACCTACAAGTATCAACGTAGGTGTCCATGACAGTTTGTATTTTTTAACTAATTTTGGAAGTGTTCAAAGTGGTTGTATACGACCTATGCTTACTCAGATCTTTCACCCTCCTGTTTCATGCTTGATAAGGCATTGCATATGGAACTAACCCAATTTCATCAGGTCAAACAGGTTGCTTAGGGCTTACCTTGTGGTCAGGGATGCAAGTCCACTTGTTTTGGACTTATTTGGCTCGACAAGTCCACCCAAAACTTGCTATATGAACTAAAATGGCATACAAGTAATTTTTTTTTTTTTTTGGGGGGGGGGGTGAATTAAAACGGCATGCCACCATAATTAATTTAATGAGGGAGAAATGAATTAAATGATATGGCACCATAATTAGTTAGCTGAGCCAGAAACATCATTAGCTACCCACCTGCAGCCTACTTGTGGTAAATTGCACCCTGTTCGTCAACATGAATCTTTTTTGTTGATATATACGAGAAACTTTGTTCAACAGGGATTGGTTCAGCCAGTTTCTCTGTTCTACCTGCTTAGGTTTCTATAAAGTAGCATTTTATCTGTCTAGAAGCTTGTGCTAACTGATCAGTCACAAGACATGTTGTTTCTTACTACAAAAAAGTTTGTGCTCCGAACAGAGAAAGAACCAATATGATATATCTTATGCTTGATCAGAGATTCAACTATTATACGAGACGTAGGAAGAACAGAGAAACTAAAAGGTCGATGCTACGGAACATGTCAGAGTATGCAGAGTCTCTCTTCAAGGTCAGTGTAATGAAGCATTTCACATTTTCATGATATGTTAGTTTTGATCATAAATCCTGTAAGTCTGCTAATCGCGTTTTTCTTCAAACTAGTTCAGTATATTAAGTATTATATTTTTACCGTATATTCCCTTGCATACTAAAGAAAGAGTCCTCAAAGCATTAGAATTGTGTGGTGGGTTCCACAAGCTCTTACTAGATTCCACATCACATCACAACAATTTCAAATTGAATCCCGAAAGATTCTGGTATTAGTAGTTCAGAATCAGCTGTATATTCCTGAGAGACGACTTGGTAGGTTTGATGCTTTAGGCTTGGGGGCTTTTATGTCTATATAAGGACTCCGGTACTCTATTAAATAATGTGCCTTTATTTATTTTTGTGAAATTTGGGATAGAGTGAAAAAGAATCATCCTGTTTTTGATCCCCCTCCCCCTCTGTCTCTGTTCTGTTTCTGCTTTCCATTGTATAAGGCATTTTTTTAGTTCATTTCGCTCTTGCTAAAATGTTGGTTCAGTTTTCAATAATGTCTCTCAAATGCTTAATGCAGATACAGAATGTTCTAACCCATTTGTATTTTTTATATTTTTCTTGATGTTCAGAGTTGGCGTGATGAAGATGAGAAAAATGATGCATCCTGTGGGCCTTCATGGTTTAGAGGACATCGTTGGGTCAGGAATTCAAGCAAAAATGGTTTCCGTACACATGATTTTTATTACGGGAATTTTAGAAGCAAAGGTTCCACAACACCTTATGTTATAAAAAATAAAAATACCTCTGATGATATCAATGCCATTTTACTAGCCAGCATACAATGGATCTTATGGGGTGTAAACTTTAATTATTTGTTGTTTGGCAACAGGAGGATTTGAGTTTTGCACAAGTGATGAGGATGAACCAGAGAATCTGTTTCGTAATGCTTTTCGAGACCAGCACACATATTATTGGTCTTTTTCATCTGATAATTTTCAGAGGAACTCCAGACGTTCTCGCTCAGAAAAATCTAGAAACTGGAGTTCTGAAACAGACGAGGAGGATGAAGAACCAGCTCCATCAGAGGTATCTTTGGCACGGCAAGCTCTTGGATTGAGCACTTCTGGTCCGCTAAAACTCGAAGATGTTAAAAGCGCGTAAGAACTTTGAGCATTTTTATGGCTTTGAGTTATTTGTTCCCCCTTTTTGGCAGAGACTGTGCCATGATAGTGTATACTTCCTTTTGAACTATTCCAAAGATTTCTTTTTTTTTTATCATTTATTTCCTTTCTTTGATACTAGATACCGAGCATGCGCACTTAGATGGCATCCAGATCGCCACAACGGATCATCTAAGGTATTGCTCTACATCCAAAAATTCAAAAGTTTATCTTTCACCTGCTTTACAAAATTAGGTGTCATTTTCTCTCTGTCTGAATAATGTGCTATTAGTCTTTGGCATAAGTCCACTCCTCAGCATGCACAAGGTACCAATGTGAGGTAGGATTGAACTGAACATCAAACAATATGGCTGTATCAATTAATGACTAGATGCTGAAGTTACAGATCATGTCCCCCTTTTTTGCTTTTTACCAATTAATTTTTGAAACCATCTGTCTTTTATGAGAATGCACTATATTATCTTTATATAGCTAATACATCTTCACTATGTTTGATCAATAAGGATCCACCATATATTCTTTGGAACAAACATGTTAGTTAGCATTTCCTGTTTTTAGGACTATCCTGTACCCACTTTAGTAGAAGACATAAGATTCTGGTTCAGATGAGTCCACTGCAATGACATATCTGGGAGAAGTTGCATCTGTCGTCCATGTTTTGGATGTTTGTCTTTAGTTACAACACAAATAATTAATATTGTTACTCCACATAGCTAATTAGGCATATGGGGTTTGTTCGATGAACAGGCTACAGCGGAGGAGAAATTCAAGCATTGCAGTGCAGCATACAAGACATTATGTGATAGGTTGGCCGCTGCATAGATAATTTTGAATAAAGATGGACTCTGGATGAGTCCCTTTCAAACTTTCTAGCTGCAAATTCTGAAGAGCTGCCACATGCTTCTACCAATCCAATCCCAAGAGTCAAGAGGTGGCATTTCTCTTGGGGGGATTGAGTCAACTCAAAATTGACCAGATAATATGGGTACTGTACCATGTAAAAACTTTTCTCACAGCTCATTTCTTTTTAGAGATAGGAAGACATTGTTCATACCAGTCAATATTTTTTCTTGGCTGAGATACTGTACCACAGTTTAGGGGTGAATATTTTTTATTGGTTCGTGTGATGACAGATGATTGCATCACCATTACATTATCACTTTGTTTCTGGCGAAGTTCTGGCGGACGGTGGACCACCTGATATTGCTAGGATGATGCATCCGGGCATTCCATATAAACAAGATTGTGCAATGCAAATATAAAATAATGTATGTATGGGACCATACAATCCTCGTGTGGATTTTTTTCTTTGCTTTTGTAGTTTTCGTTTATAATGTAAAACATATGCTAACACCTAACATATATATTTGTTCTTTTAACCAAAAATAATAGGCAAATTCAAAGAAGAATAACTGAAGAACATGCTGGCGCCACCCCTGCTTGCTGGTTCTGAAGGGGTGCCAAATTTCAATAGTACACAACTCGTCAGGCAATAATAGGTACTGCTGCGTGATATCAGACACTCAATTCGGACACCATTTTGTGCTACGAGAATGACGAGGAGTCATTCAGTCCTGAAACAGAAATCGGGCAGCACGAACACGAGCCCGAGTCCATCCAGCCAATCAAGAAAATATAAGCAGGACATTTTGAGATCTACTTTCTGCCATGTCTTCGAGGAACTCTGAAGTTACATAAGAAATTCCTCGAGAAATCTGGTTTCAAACAGGCCTTTACAGAATGTTGCCATAAAAACTGCTCAACTGTGGTTCCATATATTTTTTGAGAAAACGGTTTGAGTACAGGAAAATAATGTAGACACAACCTGGGTTTTCTACTAAAATGTTAGCTATACACCAGTAAATTTTAAATTATGCTGCTTGACCTGGTCACATCTGATATCAGGTGTGTTCAGCAGTGAAATTAAGATATATGTGCACATAGCCTTCATTAGTGTGTCATGTTGTATTTGCAATGCGTAAATGGACAAGCATGTGCTGGTTAATCCTGGATATCCTTATCTTGTTGTCGATATACCTGCAATGAGGGGAAAAAAAGCTCATTCAGAATAAGCATTATTTCTCTGCTATCTTGAGCTACCACTCACCAGCAACTCCTAAGTATATATTTCATATTTAGATTTCAGGAAATTGTGAATGACTTACAAGATTTCCATGACAAATTCTCCTTGAGCATCCAAGGGAAACTGTAAACCACCAACTTTAACAGCTCCTTCTTTCATGGACATGGTAAAGGTGTTGCCACTTCCATTTTTGCTGCAAGTGCAATGAAAAACTGAGTCAGAACTGGAAACCAAAATGCACAATAATTTCAACATTCTGGTACACCCTGTCTTACTGCAAAACGTTCATTTCCCTCCCTGTATGTCCACAGCTTATTTTATATGTTTGCAATTACAAAACTAAGTATGGCCTAGTGTTTCTTTCAGGTAGAAGATAAACTGCTTCAACAGCTATAGATCACTCATGTTGGAGGGAAGTCACCAAAACACACACACACACACACACACACACACACACATGTTGGAGGAATGGAGTAAGGACTTCTGTTTCTTCTTCATTAAGATGGTCTTGCACAAATGCAAACTATCCTTGACAGAAAAAATAAATAAGCATTGGCTCGTGGAGGCTATACAGACTTACCATATGTTGCCTGTTGCATTGAGGGTGAGACCTGGGAAGGGGCTAGCCGAATTCTTTAACTTACCATCTGCTTTTATAATCTAAACAGAAAGTCCATGTTACTATTAGTCATGCGAGGTGCAAAATGCCAATAAACAGACTAAGTATCGCGCTATCACTTTCCTGATTGACTTCATTCTGAAACTGACCTGGAAGTCCTTGAGACCGGAGGATGCAACAGATGACCAACTTTCACCTTCAGTCTGCACCCATAGAAAGGCAAAGTACTTTCAGGACTCCTAAAGGAATACAAATAACCTGTATGAGAGTCTAGTTAAGTATCCAGGTTAACCTGTGAGCTCCACAATAGTAGCCATTCACCCACCAGAATGCTTAGATCAGCCTTTGTTCCATTTTGGCTTGAAATAAAATCATTGATGACCTGTTGAGCCAAAAGGAAAGTTTGCATACACAATTTTTCTCCATTTAGTGCAACGATGGATGATGCAAGCTGTAACCACACACCTTTTCTACTCCTGTTCTTGAAGATATAGCTGTCAATAAGATTTGTCTTGGGTCTGCACTCTTCTGTAGGACAAAAGTGGTTCCCTGCACTACAGGTTGTTTTGAAAATATGATGAAACACAAGCAGGTCTATATGAAGCCAAATAGTTGCTATATAGAAGGGTTATGGACTTGCTATGCTGTAGATTTCTCCTAATTCAGGAGAATATACACACAAATCGAAACCTTAAATGCCTCAAGGCTGCATTTATGAGCACTCCGATGTTGTCAAGGTAGTCATCATACCTTGTTTCCCCTTGAAATACGAATGTTCCCAGTGTGGGATAAGTATGTTGTGTCAAGCCAACCCTTAGCTTCATCTCCAAGAAGTCTAAATGGCACTGGGTATGGAACTTTAAATGGTAGAAACTTGAAAGCGAATGCTGCTCGGTCAAAACGGAAAAGTATGCGCTTTCCATCCTTAACGGTTGCTTCTGCCTGGTTTTGTTTCATAGAACACCTTATTGTAAGTATTGTAAAAGCAATTTAATTTTAAAGTAATAATGGCTAAAGGAATACAAGAATTTATTTCTTTACAGTTAACTCTCTCTAAGGCAGTATAAGGCCTTATTTCTTTACAGTTAACTCTCACTAAGGCAGTACAAGGCTTTATTTCCAACATCCTCCATCCTCCATGTTTATTATGACAAGATTGCAGGTGCTCTCGTGGGCGACTCGTTACTGGAGCTAGCTCTCAGTCCAGAGACCCAGGTTCGAGTCCTGCATCCTCTTAATTAAAAAGCGGGGGTGCAGTCTGCTCCTTTCCATCTAGTTTTTTTTAATTATTATGACAAGATTGATAGTTAATGTTGCACAAAACTCTTCGATTCCATATTAATTTGGATGTTACTGCATATTCTGTTTTTCCTTCGGCAGAATAGCAGCAAAAACATGGATAAGGTAATGGAGTTTAGTTCTTTGGCTTTAGTGATAGCAGTGTTCTATACTGTCATTTAATATGATGCTAAGAGTGTAGGGTTCCAGTTTATCATAACAGAATAGATGTCATAAACAATTGGTAGGGTCAGGTGCATATCTTATCTACTCCCTCTGTCCAAATATATGACTTAAGAAAAACTAATTAATAAAAAATGAACTGATTAGCATCATAGCATGTCCTAAACTCATATATTCAAAACCAGAGGGAATCTTCTTTTTAATCATCTAATGATAACTTGGCATACATTTTCTGAATACGGATCCTAGATGCCAATTTGGTTTTCACTTGCTAAAGTTTGTTAAGAATTTGGTATTGACATGAGTTGTATGTGCATATAACACCTCAGACATGATTGCTAATTTCCGTTGGATGCCAAATAAAATCTGGCAAGCATCCACTCCCTTTGATAACTTTAGATTACAGGCTCCAGTACCCCAAAGCCCCTTGTATCAATTTTCCACTCATCCAATTCTGGATCTGAATATAGGCAACTTTTATTTCTCATTCACAAATCTATCCTTGTATATGCTACCCACTCTCGGTTTGGTCCTACTTATGGTTTTTGTTGTTATGAAAAAAGGAGGGGGAAGTCAGTGCCAAATGCATGGCAATCCTTGGTGGAGCTTTATTTATGATTTCGTGCCAAACCTGGTAAACGAACAAATAGGTGGTCTTTCCGGAAATGAGAAACAGAAGTTTTTCTACGTTCAATAACAAATTTCTTTATAGTAGATACATTATTAATATTTCCTGAGTCTCTGTTATGTAAAATTTCATCAATTATATTGGGGAAATTATAACTCATCAAATAATATCTGACAAGCAACCACTCCCTTTGATACATTTATAAGTTCAATAACATATTTCGTAGCAACTAGGTACATTATGTCCTGATTCCCTGTAATTTAATAATTCATCAGTTATGTTGGAATAAGATTAAGGTGTGTGCACACACATTGAACATGACACCAAAACTTCACTGTAGTTCAAATCCATGTAAACCAATAAAGCTCTTTATGGAATGTAGATACATTATTAATTCAGAGAACTGAGCTCTAAAATGCATAGTTCGACATAAAATATAATAGTAAATGAAATGGCAGGATCAGGGATGCAGGAGGCACAAACAGATGCAGGAGGCACAAACAGATGAAGGACCGATTAGGAAACATGCAAATCCATAAAGGCCCATGTCAATTGAAACTCAGGTGATATTGACACAGAAATTACCTCTACTTTCAGATCACCAACCGATTCTGAAAATTTGACAACATTGACCACCCTTGGATCATCTGTTCGAAGATAAACTTCCTGGAAGATACGGAAGGAGTCAACTCCAACAAATGTCCTCTGCATGAAATGTGAACCGACAATAGATTTAGTCATATGTCTAGAGCTTTCACAATCCAAAGATGAAAGAATACTGATAAAAATAGTAAATGGAACATGTACACCATTTTGATTTACTCCACCTGAATGGGCGATGCTGTCCCTGGTCTTGTAGTAAAGATGAGCTGCCAGCTACCTTCAATTAAACTTGAACTTGTCTAAAGAGAAACAATAAGGCTAAGAAAGGCAAACTTTCCTCTAGTTTCAAGTATAACATTTTGAGCTTTGTTGGGTGCATATCTGATAACAGAGTTTTGAGTTTATTTTTTCCTAAACTAAAAACTCCCTGAGTCACTTATCTTGAATTCTAAATCAATGCAATACCTCACCAGAATTAGAGCTTAGTTGTTCCATATATTCTTTGTCAAATCAAGTGAATTCTACCAAAAGGAACAATAGTGTCATTCAGTTAAGTTTGTAGAGTATGTAATCTTGACTACATGATGTTAGCTGATTTATTATGTGCAAGGATAGATCATACGAGGCTCTAAACAATCTCCAAAGTAGGAAGCTTCGGCTCCAGTATATTATCGCTGTTAACTTGTTAAGGCAGTAAACCCACTAGTTCAAACCTCAGCAGAATTTCTCTGTTCAGTCGGCTTCAACTTAAATATGGAAGATTTAAGTTAGCCCATTTGTTAATTGGCACCTGAAGCATTAACCTCTGACAGTTGAGGTCACTGATAAGCACTAAGTATCACGGGTAAGCTGATTATTAGATTATAAAACCGCACCGGATCAGGAATGCCTCCCTGGGTCTCGAGAGCTTGCACGGCGCTCTCCACTTCCTGCAACCACCACAAAAATGGCGTCAGCCTCCAGTGACCCTGTCACTGTGCATATCAGCAAGCACGCGGTGCGCTCGGCAGTCAGAGAAGCTGCAAGGTCGAGCGAATCGCGGGTCCCTTGCCTGGAGCTGGCGCGGCGCGACGCCGCGGCCGCGGCCCTGGACGCCAAGGAGGGCCTCGAGCAACACCAGCTCGGGTTCCGTATACGCCTCCGCCTCCGCGGCCGCTACCGACGGCGCCGCGAGCGCCAGGGCCCGGTGGCGGCGAAGCCCGGGCAGGGTCCCCCATATGCGCGGCGCGCGGGAGGCGCTGGCGCGAGGCGACACGCATCGCGGAGGCCGAGGCGGAGGCTGGAGGTGCACAAGGCCTCCGGGTGCTGCTGGGGCGGCGGCCATGGAGATGGAGCGCGGGGTGCACCGAGACGGGGCGCAGAGTTCGTGGCTCGCGTTCGCGCCTCTCGCGCGCGTGGTGCCTGGACGCCTGGATGAGCTGGAGCAGTGGCCAGTGGCTAGTGGCCCTTATTCGATCTTAGAGAAAATCTAGCTCTAAAATATTTTGAGGGAAGTTCGGATCCTGTTAAAGGCATCGTAAGATATATACCATTTCAAATACATAAAAAATAATGTTAAAAACAAAAAATATTATATAATTTAGAACTGACGAGTAGTATTGTCTCGATATAATTGTCGTTCTAGTAATTGTTTCGTGTCCCATAGCAAATGTCGTTCTAGCCTTTGGGACCACCTACTCCAGCCATGCCCAGCGTCATTCAGTGCTTCCTCCCACCCATCTTCTTCTTGTCGGTGTTAGTTTTAGCGAGGAGTAACACCGGTCAGTAAACTTGTATTTCGCGGTTGAGATTACGGGTGGTGTGCAAGGGGAACACAGGATTTATATTGGTTCAGGCAATGAGTGCCCTACGTCCAGTGTGGGATCGAGTCGTGTTGCCTTGCACCAAGGTGCTCGTAGTAGGGGTTACAAACTGAGCGAGAGAGGGAAGAGCTCCCAAGTCTCTTACGAGTGTACAGATTGCTTTTTTTTCGTTGTTGAGTGGCTGTGAGTGTGAGTGAGCTTGTGAGATATTGAGAGAGAGCCCCTCTAAGGCTGGCCTCTGCCCTCCCTTTTATAGTTACAAGGGAATGGCTAGAGTTACACAGTGTGCTACAGTACTCGGTGTGGCGGAGTTGACGATGACTGGTGGCGATCGTCAGCCACGCCTTCGTCTTGGCGCTTCGGTGGCATGGCATTAGTCACTCGGCTGATCTGCCACTATTCTATTGGTGAGTTCCAAGGCGCCTCACGGTGCTGGTTATGGTTGGCTGCATGGCGATACGTCATGCCGTCGTGTTCGTCCCTGCACATTGTAACGAATAGATAGGTTGACCTCCGGGTACAAGCTCCCGAGGCTCAGGAAGTCTTGGTGCCATCGGGGGCCTGATGGAATAGAACGGGGGAGTGTACTCCCTCAGACGCTTCTTTTTTTCCTTGTGAGGTACATTTCAGGTGGTTGGCAAGACCGGTCGTAAGGCTCGCCCATTCCCCCTGGTTGGCCGGACGACCGCCGTCCCCCATTTCCTGGTGTCACACGTGTGGCCAGGGTATGGCGGTCGCCGTCGTAGTTGGCGAATCCCCTCGTCAGCCCGAGGAACCGTACGGTTGACTGTCCCTGTAGCAGCGTGGGAGGAGGTGGACCGTCAGATCGCCTGCCAGAGGAGATGGGGCAGTTGGTACGACGAACATGTGCATTCGGGGCGCTGTTGTGTCGAGGGGCCCATCCGATGGGACCATGCCTATAAAGTGGTCAGAGAGGTCCCCTGCGGTCCAAGATTGCTCTGCTGACGTCAATTATGCATGGGATGCCTTTGAAAGATTGCACTTGAGAGGGATGGTCTTTCCCGAGCTCTTTCAGAAAGGTTTGGGCGAATCGGAGAATTGGTGCCCGAGGGTGCTGCTTTCCCGAGCTTTCTCGGAGAGGCTCGGGCGAATCGGAGAATTGGTGCCCGAGGGTGCCGCTTCCCCGAGGGTAGGTTTGCGTTGATGCGTCATCATGGGCCTCCTTAGGCGCGGCCTTCGTTTGCTTCCGTTGGCCTTACCTGGGCCAGGCCGTATTAGGAATGTATGTTTTCGCATCGAAATTGGATCCCCCATACTTTAGTACCCCGACAGTAGCCCCCGAGCCTGTGGCGGAGTGAAGGCACTCGTCCACAGGTTCACGCCGGTTCTTCCTGTCGAAGAGATGAAATATGGGTTGTTTTTTTCGGTGGGTGCGCGCGAGCGCACCTGCCGGGTGTAGCCCCCGAGGCTTTGGAGGGATGTTATATCCCTCCAAAAGCTTAAAATCGTGATTATTAGTCCTTGGGTGTTATTTTGATTTATTTTTTGGGGGTTGTTCCTTTGGAAGCGGAGCCCCCGAGCCTCCCATCGTGTTAGGGAGGTAGTTCGGTGGCCTTTTCAAGGTGCAGAGCAAGTTCCCGAGCCTCCGTTTTCGTATTGAAGATCGATCGGGCTCTTTCCTGTCTCTTTTAATTCGACCTCCACGCTCTTTTTTCGGGAAGAGAAAGGTTTGGTCCTACTCGACTTCCCCGCTGGGGCACGAGTCGGCATTTCCGGTGAGCTACAAACGGGTTGGTCCAAGTGGAGGTCCGTGCCCTATTCGTTAGGGGTCGGCTAGTAGCCTGAGCACACTCCAAATGTTTCCCGAGGGTCAATTAGTGGACGTCGGGTCCCTTCGATGGGTCCCGAGGGCCTGATGCCTCCCACGGAGGGATTCCACGTAACCAACTCACTACTGAGACTTGGACACAGCATGGGATGTCCCTTGTGACGCTCGGGCGTCGGGATACTGGCCATTTTCGTGACCCATCCGCTAGCTGTCCCTAACTCGGTTTCCCTGAGGCGACTGTTTGAGCCACTATGGGCCAGTCTTCGATCCCCTGGAAACGTAACGGGCGCCCGAGTCCGAGGTTCCTTCGTCGAGAAGGGGAATGTATCAGCGGAATCGAGGCAGGCAGGCGTAATGATTTGGCTCGCCTTTTGAGGCGCGCAGCCTGACGGACGTGACGGTTTGGGGCAGTCGAGGCGGTTGCGTGCGCGAAAACGGCGGAGACGTGGGGATCGTGGCGGGCCCCGCGCAGTTAATACGGCGGATCCTCCGCATCTCCTTCGATCCGTCGCCCGGGTATATAAGAAAAACTCATGGTTTTTTCTTTCTACCCTAGCCATTTGCTCGCGCAACCGTTCGCTTTCTTGCCTTCGTCATCTGTCCTTTCGCCTTCGTTGCTCGCTCGAGTGAGAAGCGCCGCCGCGACCGACGTCGTTGCCTTCTCCCCCTTCTTCTCCTTTAGCTCGCCATGTCTTCCTCCCCGGTTCGCACCGCCGCCGCTGCCGCCGCCGCTGGCATCCTCAGGATGGAGCCGTGGCCTCGCAACTTCGTGACAGAGGTGGATCTGGAGTGTCTCGTGGGGCTGGGGCTCCTATGCCCCCGCACCAATGCGGAGCGCCCGGAGTGGGTCGTGCCGTCGGACGACCACGACGAGCCGGAGCCCGATGAGGGGTACGTCGTGAGTTTCATCGCTTACCACGAGCGCGGGATCCGGTCGCCACCGAGCCGCTTCTGCCGGGCGCTGCTCTTCGTCAATGGGTTGGAGCTCCACAACCTCACCCCCAACTCCATCACACAGGTGCCGATCTACGCTGCCCTGTGCGAGGGGTACCTCGGGGTACCCCCGCACTAGAATCTATGGCGGCGCATCTCCCGCGTCGACTGGTATAGCAAGATGGCCGGTTCGAAGAAGCCGCGGGAGATCCTGCACGCGGGGGGATGCGGTTTCATGATCCGCTCCGGCGAGTACATCCCCTGCAAGGCCCCCTCCTCCAACAAGGACTGGTACCACGGCTGGTTCTACCTCCGCAACGACGGGGACGCCTTCCCCAAGTATACGGGAAGGGCGTTCGTCGCTCCCCTCCCTCAATGGGATTGGGGGTGCCCGGCGAAAGAGGCCAAGCACCTCAACGCCTACTTTGACGCACTCCAGACGCTGCGCGACCGGGTCCTTACGGGAGCCGCCGTGGCGGCGCAGTTCCACGCGTGGACGGTGTTGCTGTTGATGGACTGTCGGCTGGCGTTGAACTAGATGCTCGTCGAGTTGTCGTGGGAGGGCACGGCGATGCTGCCCCAGGACATCGGCCAGCAAGAGATCATGCGCCGGGTTAAGTACATGGTGGGCGGCCACCATACCTGGGACGAGGTGAACCGGATACCCATGCGCCCCCGTACGGGCTTCATCGCGCTGGTGAGTGTCGTCTGCTTCGTCGATTTTGCAGTTCTGTCGGTCTTTTTCTTGACTTCTTTTTTCGTTCGTCTCAGGGTCTTTCCTGGACCGGGAAGCCTTCGCTCCCACCTGTCCCAGAGGACAAGGTTCAGCGAACCCAGAACCGTCTTCAGGACCAGGCGAAGAAGGACCGGAAGACCGCGTTGAAGCAGAAGAAGGCTCGGAGGACGGAGGAATCCTCCCAGCGCCGTCGTCGCCGTTAGGAGGCGGGGGAGCCGGAGGAGGACACCCTCTCCGACGAAGACAAGGAGGATGAAGAAGAAGAATATTTTGATTTTACAGTGTTGGACAGGCCCCCTTGTGGCCACAAAGCCCGCGGTGGACGCCGACGAGCCTGGGAAGGCTCCAATGTCGGCACCCGCCGGCGGAAGTGCCGGAGCTCGTGACCCGAGCCCCTAGGCGAAACTGCCCGGCAGCGTGACTATCGAAGCGAGGGCTCGCTGGAGAGGCCGGGAACGGGCCCTGACTCGGCGCCCGAGCCAAGCCTGGCCGCTGCCAGCGGGACCAGGGAGATCCTGTTTCCGCGCACCCTCCCCTCTGACGCGTCGTTGATCGGCGCGACGGCCGAAGGCGGGGGGAGCGGTGAGCGGAAACCGTCGGAGCCGGAGCCAGCCCGTGCCAACACGCCGGAATTTGAGCTGGGGTCCTCCCAGACTCAAGCTTCCCCGCCGAGGGGGTGGCGACATCGAGGCGACGCTTGGCGCCCAGGCAGGGCCCCCGCCTCAGGGCGGTGCTGGCCCGGACGCCGCGGCGGCGCCCACTCCTCCGCTGTCGACGCAGCCCACGCCGTCCGTCGCTTCGCCGAGCACGGGGGCGGCGAAGAAGAGGAGGGTGGTGCCGAAGACGAGGTTGGTGTGTTTACCTGTTATTTCCTTCATCGGAGACCTTGTTTGGCGTTATGAACATTCCTTTCTTCCTTCTCCGCTTCAGGAAACGCTCGGGGTCGGTGAAAGCTCTATGTTTGGTTTTGGCTAATTGATAACACCAAAGTATCTAACCATTATGCCTAAGTTTTTGATTACAAGATGGTTAGAGGATCAAGTGTGGAGGTGATGAAGGCATCCAAAGACTTGGAGTAAGCCCATCAAAGTGAAGATCAAGGACTCCAACACTTGGTGATTTGGATTGAGCTCAAGGCAAAGGTATATCAATAGGACTCTTTCTGTTTTGGTGGACGAGACACTATAGAGAGTGTGTCCACATTTAGGATAGATAGCCGTACTATAAAGAGGGGAGTAATTCCATGGTTAACACGGTTATCAAGTGCCATTAGATGTTTGGATCATGCATTGCATTTAGATCTAGTGGCTAACTAACAAACCCTTGGAAAACTCTTTTAAAAAGGCTAACACAAGTGCACAAGGTGTAGAACACTTGGTGTTAGCACTTGGGAACAAAGGGTGAAAGGTTTGAGTGAAAATCCTGAGAAAACAGAGCGTCGGACCCTACCTTCGCCTGAGCGTCGAACCATTGTCTTCGGTCCGACGGCTAACCCTGCTTAGAGCGTCGGACGCTCAGTTTCTGAGCGTCGGACCATTAGCCTCAGGGTCCGACGGTGCTGAACGAGCGAGAGCTGACACGTGGAGAACTCAGAGGGCATCGGACCGTTATGTTTGGTCCGATGGCGAGCGTCGGACTATCATCCGACGGAATTCAGCGCTCGGGGAGCTCTCTGTAAGCATTGGACTGTCGCGGTTTTTAGTCCGACGGCTCCGTCTGGCTGAGTCCGACGGTGGTCTGCTGAGAGCGTCGGACCGAGATTTTTGGTCCGACGCCCTACCGTCCGACAATTGTTTTGGCGCGAGAAAATAGCCGTTGTGTTTCAACGGTCGACTTCAAACGGCAGAGGACACGTGGCGTCAATCCAGAGCGTCGGACCGTGCGGTTTAGTCCGACGATCTGGCCGTCGGACAGTCCGACAGTACACAGTTTTATCCAAACGGCTAGTTCTTTATGTGTGGCTTATAAATAGCGACTTGGCTGGTTTGGGAAGGCTCTCTTGGCTCTCTAACTTGTTGATACACCTCTTGAGCATCCTCACAACACTCTCACTCATATAGATTGCATAATTCTCATCCATTGTGAGCTAGAGAGTTGATCAAAGTGCTTTGCTTGATCTTTGCATTCATTGGCACTTGTTGATCGTGTTTGCTGCGGAGTTCTCTCATTTCTCTTGGTGATTGCCGTCACCTAGACAGCTTGGAGCAGCGGAGGAGCTTGGCGGAGTTGGAGATTGTCTCTGGCCACTCCCGGTGATCTTGTGAGGGGTATTGCACCTTCCCCGTCGGAGAAACCACAAGGTAGCTCTAGTAAATTGCTCGTGTCGTTGAGTTACCCTTCTCGTGGTAGATTCTTGTGGCGCTCTTGGTGAGCTTGACGATTGTCGTCGATTAGCCACCGAATCACCGAGTCATGGTCGACACAACGGGGACTAGCGTGCCGGCAAGCACGTGAACCTCGGGATAAATCTTTGTCTCCGTGTGTTGATTGGGATTTTATTGTGACCACCACCTTCGAGTGTGTTGGTATCTCTCTCGGTGTTTGGCTACCACCTCTACACGTCGGTATATCATCTCTACACCCTACTCTTTACATTTGTGCACTTTACTCTTGTGTTGTAGTAGCTTGTGTAGTGGTAGTGGTAGAAGTAGCTAATTTGTTCACCTAGGAGTAAGTAGCTCAACTTAGGATTAGCTTGTGTGCTCCTAGTGACTCTAACTAGACCTGTTAGGAAGGCTTGCAACCCTCTAGTAGGCTAGCGCAAAGAATTCGCTTCGCCTCATTTGTTACTAACCTTGTGATCAAGTTTTGTTGTTGTAGAAAGTTTTTAATTGGCTATTCACCCCCTTCTCTAGCCACTTCGGACCTATCAGTCGGACCTCCAGGTGTCGCACCTGAAGATCCTGAAGGAGCAGGGTCGCGACACGGCCGGGGGGAGCGCCCGGTCGACGGACGAAGAAAACCGCCCCCCTACGGGTCCGGTCGTGGCGTCTGAGGTTCCTCCCTCGGGAGAGGTTGCTCTGGCCGTGGCCGCCATCGTCGCGCCCGTCATCGACCTGGAGGCAGAGCCAGCACGGGCTCCCGAGGCCTGGGCCGTCAGTTCTGGAGGCGCCTCGGGAGCGCCGGCCAATGCCGTCCCCACGGAGCCTGCCGCCGCGGGGTCGTCGGTCGTGGATGTCGGCGCAGGAGCTCCCCCGCCCGTGAGGAGGGTCCCTGGGCGTTGGCCTTGAGGGAGCCTCGGCCTCGGGAGGTAACCGCCTCCCGGATCGAGTGGGCGGACCGAGCAGATCCTCAGGCGCCGCCCGTCTTCTCGCTCCGGGACGACCTCGAGGCTCCCAAATGGGACGCCGTTCAGGAGCTCGGGTTCAGCTCGGCGGTGGGTCTCCGCGCGATTGCTGACGACCTTGAGAAGGACCTCCCAGCCCAGCTTTAGGTGAATCCCCGTGTCTTGTAATTTTTCCTGCGTATGAGCATTGTTCTTACCGTCTCCGCTCCTCTCTCCTTTCCAGGACCTCATGCATACCTCCCGGGACAGGTTCCGCTTCCTTCGCGACGGGCTTGGGCTCTGGAAGCAACTTGACCTCAAAGGGAAAGCCCTCGCCCGTGCCCAGAACGAGCTCGCCGCCGTGACCTCCAAGCTCGCCGAAGCGAGTGTTGACAAAACCATCTTGAAGGAGGAGGTCACGGAGGCGAGGGGCCAAGCCGCTGGCTCTTCCAGATCGTGCAGCAGAGCGCGGACCGCGCGGACATGGGCGTCCATAGCGCTCTGGAGCCCGAAGAGAGATGACAGCGCCATCCCCCCCCGCCATGAGGGCGGAGAGAGAGAGACCCGTTGACGCCGCGATCCCGCCCCCGCCAGGCCTTTGGGTGGTTGATGGGAGTGCAGCTGCCGGCGCCGGAGGTGTCAAGGTGGCGGCCGGCGCCGGGTTGGCGTCCCCTGCTGGGGGCACCTGGTTGGCCGCGCCTTCCGCGACCAAGGGCAGGTTGGCGCGGCTGCGCCTCCTCCTCCTGGTCCGCCGGGAAGCGCGGCGTGCGGCGTTCCCCTCGTCCTCTGGGACGGGAGAAAGCGTCGCCGTGGTCCTTTCCCCGGCCCCCTGACGGGCTGGAGTTAGGACGATGATGGTGCGGGGCTCAGTTGGGCGCAGGTTCATCTCGAGCCCGTGGCTGGTGGCCACGAACTCAAGATTCCCGAACCGGAGCACCGCGCCAGCAGGAAGCGTCATCGAGACGTCTGCCATCCGTAACCTGAGTCAACACACAAAAGCCCCCTACCTGGCGCGCCAACTGTCGGTGCTAGTTTTAGCGAGGGCTAACACCGGCTAGTAAACTTGTATTTCGCGGTTGAGGTTACGGGTGGTGTGCAAGGGGGAACACATGATTTATATTGGTTCAGACAATGAGTGCCCTACGTCCAGTGTGGGATCGAGTCGTGCTGCCTTGCACCGGGGTGCTCGTAGTAGGGGTTACAAGCTGAGCGAGAGAGGGAAGGGCTCCCAAGTCTCTTACGAGTGTCTAAGTGCGTACAGATTCCTTTTTTTGTTCGTTGTTGAGTGGCTGTGAGTATGAGTGAGCTTGTGAGATATTGAGAGAGAGCCCCTCTAAGGCTGGCCTCTGCCATCCCTTTTATAGTTACAAGGGAAGGGCTAGAGTTACACAGTGTGCTACAGTACTCGGTATGGCGGAGTTGGCGATGACTGGTGGCGATCGTCAGCCACGCCTTCGTCTTGGCGCTTCGGTGGCATGGCATTAGTCACTCGACTGATCTGCCACTATTCCA
The DNA here is from genome assembly GCA_038502445.1 of Eremochloa ophiuroides. NCBI lineage: Eukaryota > Viridiplantae > Streptophyta > Magnoliopsida > Poales > Poaceae > Eremochloa > Eremochloa ophiuroides. The sequence goes on along the minus strand of JAHLJS010000001.1, from coordinate 91,186,166 downwards.
TTGGTGAGTTCCAAGGCGCCTCACAGTGCTGGTTATGGTTGGCTGCATGGCGATACGTCATGCCGTCGTGTCCGTCCCTGCACAGTGCAACGAATAGATAGGTTGACCTCCGGGTACAAGCTCCCGAGGCTCGGGAAGCCTTGGTGCCATCGGGGGCCTGATGGGATAGAGCGGGGGGAGTGTACTCCCTCGGACGCTTCTTTTTCCTTGTGAGGTACATTCCAGGTGGTTGGCAAGACCGGTCGTAAGGCTCGTCCATTCCCCCTGGTTGGCCGGACGACCGTTGTCCCCCATTTCCTGGTGTCACACGTGTGGCCGGGGTATGGCGGTCGCCGTCGTAGTTGGCGAATCCCCTCGTCAGCCCGGGGAACCATACGGTTGACTGTCCCTGTAGCGGCGTGGGAGGAGGTGGACCGTCAGATCGCCTGCCAGAAGAGATTGGGCAGTTGGTACGACGAACGTGCGCATTCGGGGCGCTGTTGTGTCGAGGGGCCCATCCGATAGGACCATGCCTATAAAGTGGTCAGAGAGGTCCCTTGCGGTCCAAGGTTGCTTTGCTGACGTCAACTATGCATGGGATGCCTTTGAAAGATTGCACTTGAGAGGGATGGTCTTTCCCGAGCTCTCTCGGAGAGGCTCGGGCGAATCGGAGAATTGGTGCTCGAGGGTGCAGCTTTCCCGAGCTCTCTCGGAGAGGCTCGGGCGAATCGGAGAATTGGTGCTCGAGGGTGCCGCTTTCCCGAGCTCTCTCGGAGAGGCTCGGGCGAATCGGAGAATTGGTGCCCGAGGGTGCTGCTTTCCCGAGCTCTCTCGGAGAGGCTCGGGCGAATCGGAGAATTGGCACCCGAGAGTGCCGCTTCCCCGAAGGTAGGTTTGCGTTGATGCGTCATCATGGGCCTCCGTAGACGCGGTCTTCGTGGGCTTCCGTTGGCCTTACCTGAGTCAGGTCGTGTTGGAAATGTATGTCTTCGCATCGAAGTTAGGTACCCCATACTTTAGTAACCGACACTTCTCTTCAGCCTATAGCCCTGTACAGTTTAGCGTTGTTTTTTATGTCGTCTTGGTAAGCGTGTCCAACTCTAGAACGACTGACTCAACGGGACAGAGGGAGTATGCTAGTTTGAGTATTATTTAGACTCTTCTAAATTAAATAAAGTTTATAGAAGAGACAGGTTAATGAAGACGAATTTCTTAAGATGTTTTATGCTACCTTCTTCTACCTCCTTCGTCTCAAGATACTAGCATAACAACGGGGCTGTTTGGTTCTCGCCGCACTGCGCCACACCACATGTGCGGCAGCCATGGCGGGAAGGCAGGTGTTTGGTTCTGTGGCTACCTCGCCATGCCAAAGTTTGCGGCGGTCACTACTTCCTTGCCTGGTGTTTGGTTGATGTCAATTGTGTGGCTGCCACTGCTCTTCTCAGTACAAAAGCTCGCCATCGGTGTAGTGGTCAAATCCATCACCACAACTTGCCACAGGTTTAGCGCTCTTCTATTACTGTAGCATGGCAGCATGCAAAGACTGGGCAGCGCCACACATGGCGTGGCAGGTGATGGTCTGTATCCAAACACGCTCTACACCTTTAGTATAGAAAAATAACGACGTTTTAAAAAAAGTCTTAGTCAAACATTAAAAATATAAATTATGAATAACTTTTAAATTGTTAAGTTTAGAAATATGAAACCTATATAAATAGATTTGTCTTCAAATATATTTTCATAAAAATATACATATATCACTTTTTTAATAATTTTGTATAGAAATATAAAGTTAAAGTCACGCTTTGGAGACCGTGTCACTGCCCTAAATGACATTCTTTTCCTATATAGAAAGAGTACTTAGGCCACTCTCAATAGGGTTTCGGGGGGTGTTTCATGCATATTAAATGGAGTGCCACATCAATATATTTACACTTTTTTTCGTGAAACAAGGAGAAGAGAGAGGGGAAAGGTTTCATTGGGATGAAACTATACAGCACTGTTTCCAAAACATTAAAAACTTTGTAAAATAGTCACAAAGAACTATACAATGAAACTATACATTGGAAGAGAGCTTTATTTCATATTAAGTTTCATGCCTAGGAAAGTGGAAGGTGAACCTTTTATTGAAACTGACCTTATTCATCCTACAATACTAGGTGCAGGCGCTCTATGCGTTGTTGGAACCATGGGTGGATTTATTGCCAGAGCACTGGACTCACTTGTCTTATTTATTTTTATTGTTTTAAACATAAAATAATATTTTTATCTCCCAATAAATCAGCGTCAGGTAAAATCAACGTTATTCGTTACAATCATACTATTTACCAATCTCAATGAGATTTTATGAGAGTTTTATACACATTAAATTAAATAGGATATTACATTATTTTTTTTGAAATGGATGGAGTAGCCTAGAACTTTTTACGCCCCGTTTAGTTACACCTATTTGAAATTTGAAAATACTGTAGCATTTTATTTTTTTTAATAAGTGTCCAATCATGTTCTAAGTAGTCTCAAAAGAATCGTGAGAGAATCTTTTGTTAAGCTGTTAAATTAGTTTCAATTTTCATCTATATTTAATGCTCTATGTATGTGTCAAAAATTAATATGACTAGTTGGATTGGAAGTGGGAAAGCTGAAGGCTAAAAGCTGAAAGCTGATTTTTTTTTTGAGAAAAATCCTATTTGAAAGCTAAAAGAAGCCAAAATAAACTGAACAGAGCCTTAAACAGGAACTTAAAAGAACATCGAGCCATGCAAAAACGAACTGTCTTTGACTTTGACCTCTGGCAGTCAATTCTTCCTCCCATTCCTCAACTCCCTCATCAGAACCTCGTCATACGCTCGACCCACCTCGTCGGCGGCGACCTTGCTTCGCCCTCGGCGATGTGAGGCCACTCCGACCGCGTGTTCAGGGCACTGGCGGTCTCCTCCCTCTACATCCTTATCCGCCGGTGGCGCGCCGGCGGGGTCGGCCTCAGCGAGCGGCCGGCGCCAGCGGAGATCGCTGCCGCGGCTGCGCTCTGCGCCTCCGTGGCGTGGCTGTACGTGCTGCCCGCCCTTGGTCTCCGCCGGAGCACGCACCGACGTCGACACCAAGATTAGTTGACTAGTGGCTGTTGTTGCGTTGCTGGTAACCATCCCTATTCTTCCTTTTGTTTTTAGGTTTGGAATCCAGTTTTCCAATTGCAGCCCGAGGAAATGTGTATGTGTAAGTACGGATACTAATTGTTGAAATATTAGCCACAAGAATGATTCATGTAATGTAAGTACGGATCTGATAGTCCAATTCAAAGATTAGGTGGATCCCACAACTGTTCAATGATTTACTGGTTCATAATATGCCTGTGTATGGACATGGTAGTGGTAGCCTTAAGCCAGTTACCTCTATGATTACCAGTGACTGGGGAAAGAGAATTTCTCAAGGTTGTTTGTTAATCTGCTGCTTTTCATCAAGTGATTATTTCTAACTTACAGTTCAAACACTTTGCATGGGGCCTTTTAAGTCGCTAAACAGTAACTCTCAAGACAAGTTACGCAGGTATTTATCATACCTTGATGATTATGCCTAAGCCCATTCAAGAGCCTCCACTTTCACACCCTTGTCACGCAAAGTGGCATCATCTCTCTCTCTCACCAGGAAGCTAATCATTCTATTGTTGTTCACAATATACTACTCAAAAGAGTAGTATAAACATGGCTATTTGATACTCCTACTTCATAGCTTGCTGGTAGATGGTTCAATCACAATGGATTTCGCGAATTACTTAAGACTCCATGCTTCCATGCCTCGCCCTGTGATTCTGTTGCACTTGATTCTGATATAACTGAAGTTTCCAATGCTGCCTATTCCCAGGCACTTACCCTGTTCACAGGAGGAATCTGTTTCTTATTTTTTTTTATATAATTATTATGCACAAAGAACTCTAGGAGGGGAAGTAAAAGGCAACCCTTTATGCTGGTCTGTTTACTCTTCCTCAATCATGATATACTATGCCACATAATTAAGGGAAACATGGTCTGCATTCTAGATATAAGGCACATACAAACAGGGTAGCTAGTACTACACTACATCTTTTCACTTGTAGTGAAGCGCACCTTCACTGCTTAAGCTTGTGCTGTGATGCGAGTCCTCAAATTTAAGAAGTTAATTCATGTCCTAACCTTTTGAACTGTACATGGCAGCTGTATGTGTACGAAACAGTAAGGCCAATATGTGGATAACTGATTTTTCCTAAATTCTTACTTTTGGGTAACCAAATCAATTAGCATTCTGATGATTTCACTCTGGTCACAAGCAAACATGCCTGCATCGCTCAACATCCTCGAGCGTTGGTGTTGTGCTCTGCTGGCTGGGTCAAGCGGTGGAAGCGCTCGCTCCTTGTGATGCCTTTGGGGTGTTCCTCATCTTCAGAGACTGCCACAACAGTGGATCTTTTGATCAGCAATTGAATCAAAACTAATTAATGGAATGCAATTTGCCAGTTATCTTTTGATGTAGCGTCCTTTGGATTTATTTGTTACAGATCTACTTGATGCTGCTGTTACTGTAATGTAGTATGTTGTTTAAACAAACATCCATGTTCAACTGTCCCTGGGACCATCTTGCACCAGATGGAGAGACACTAGCTTGGGCACCAGCTTGTTCATCGGTACCATCCTGAAGTAATCAGTCGCATGAGTACCAGTGACTTTTGCAATGATCTTAAATTATGCTAGAATGCATGACTATAAGGGATTGCTTGCTTTTCTGTTTATGTAAGTTTGCATGATATTAAGTTCCCTATTATGTTTTGTGCCAAAAATGTATAACTGGATCAAGAGTTTCTGGTGGTAACTCCAGACATAAAAGATTGAAGAAAGATTTGATTGGTATCAGGTGTTGATTGGATAGAATCTTATGAGTTGCTGTGAGTACACAAACTTGATTGCTTCTGGTTCGCATCTGTTACATTGGTCCACCACATTCTAAATTACTGATCGTACTACCTCAAGTGATGTTCTTATAGCAAGTTTTTGCCATTGTTGGTGCATCCCAGAGATTTCGATTCCTAGTGATGTTGAACTATTCTCGGACCCCATGTTGCCAAGATCATCTGAACAACACCTTTCAAGAACTATAAGTACGTGTTGTGGGAAGTCACCTATTATATATTGATATAGAAGAAGTTATGCATGTGTGTTTGTGGGCATTTACCCCCTACAAATTAGCACCGGTTCCTAGCCATTATAGCCTGGCTCCAAAAAATTTTAGCCGTGCGATTCCGAAGTTACGGTATTCATTATTTTTCCTTCTCCTTCACGGAGTAACGAAAGACAATCGTTATGTTAGAGGAGGACAAAATTATTATGTTGAGAATATAAAAAGGAGAACAAAAAATGTCATGTTGAGAATATAAAAAAGAACAAAATTGTTATGTGGAGAATATAAAAAAGGTGAACAAAAAATGTTCTTATGTCGTGAATGTATATAAAAAAAAAGAACAAAGATGTTGAGAGTGGGATTTGAACCCACGCCCTTCCGGACCAGAACCTTAATCTGGCGCCTTAGACCAACTCGGGCATCTCAACTTAATTTCATTATGCTTTTGCCGTCTATGATTTAATCATCATTCTTACAAAGCAGGTCCGAATCGACCACTTAGGCACTTACCCATGACGACCGCATTCCAGGATTCAAATTTCCTCTAGTTTTAGTTTTCTCGAAGAGAAGTAGAAATGTGTTTTTCATTAGACACTACTATTCCCTTGTTCGGTATATGCCTAGGAGGCTTTGATCCAAACAATCCTTTCACCTGTTATGGATCTAACGCCGCAACACAGTGGCACTGTGAAATTTATAGGAATCTAAAACGAGACGGATTGGATTCTAAAAGGCATATAACACACATAAAAACAAGTTTGGATGAAGAGTTCCACCTTTTGCTCTGATAATAGCACTTTCAAAACTCTCCTGACGAACCTGTGCTAATATAATAAGAACCCTCATGCACGAATAAATCGCTCCTCTCATAGCCCTCCACACACTATTCATCACTGTTGACGACGTGACGTTTTAGGTATTGTTCATTTTCCTTTTTTTTTGGTCGGCCAAGGTTTTTTCTAGCAACCGCCGGCGCAGCAGAGCGCGCACCCGATGTCAGCTGATGTCATCTTTTTTTTTTTTCTGCCCACCCACCTATTTTTCGCTGGTTTTCTTTGCCATATCACCGGGTGTTTTTTAAGTTTTTTTCGGTCCAGATCTTTTCACCGGGTGTGTCATTCAGCACCGACGGATCGGTAGCATGTATTTTTTTCTCGTCCACATTTTTTCACCGGGTCCACCGTTAGCGCCAGCGCAGTGATGCCGTGCCTACCTGCGACATTTTTTTGAGTTTCCCTTTTGCTGTTATTATTTTTCCAACAGATACGTCGTTCAGCACCAACGCGTCGTTTCCGTCCATATTTTTTCACCGGGTCTGCCGTTCAGCACCGACGCGGTGGTACCGCGCCTAACGTGCTTTTTCTACCTAACCCTATAATTTTTCATCGTTTTTTTTCTTTTTTTGCCATCTAAGTTTTTCCACGGAGTGTTTTTTTAGTTTTTCTTTTGCGGTCCAAATCCATACGACACATTTTTTCCCGTCAAGATATTAACACCGGGTCCACCGTTTAGCGCCAAAGCAATGATGTTGCGTCTACCCTACGGTGTTTTTTTTTTTTCCTTTTGCCATCCATATTTTTATCACCGGGTGCGTTGTTCAGCAACAACGTGTTGGTAGCACACATTTTTTTTCCCTCAGCACTGTTCACGACATGATGTGTTACTGTTCCGTCATTGTTCATACTATTCATGGTACTGTTCTTTTTCTTTTTCTTTTTTGCCCGTGAATTTTTTTTTCACAGCAATCGCCGGCGCAGCGGAGCGCGTGCTAGTATAATCATTTCTAAGGGCGTCCTCAACATAGAGTCTGCTTGTTAGCTCATATGCAATTAAGGAAAAGATAAAATAGAGCATCTATTATTAAGCTAGCATAGAAAAGCGTGTGAGTACCTACGAATCATAAAAGCAAGACTAACGGTTATAAGATTTTTTTACAGTTTTCTCTCAGCCCACTCAGCAGTCAATCTTTCACAGCTAATGCATGGTCTACTTGTCTCTCATAAAGTTTTTTTTGTTCCTATACCAAAATTGGTTATAAACTTACAACACACTTTTCTTCTCTCTCCTCCCTTCTCTCCTCCATGTTAGCATTTAACCGATTTAAAACCTTTTTATTATACTTACTCTAAGAAGTGTGGGAGCTTAGCTATTCACGAAGAACTACCTAGTTGCCTTTTACCATCCTCTCTCCTAAAATATGTCATGAGCTAGCTGCTTTAACTACTACATTGGTAAAGGAAAAAAAAGAATGGGTGCCTCAAGATTGTATTTACTATATTTATTTCGAGGTATTCAGGTATGCACTCGGTGGAAGTTCACCACTTACCACTCATCGCAGAATCAGAAACAAGATGTTTCCACCCATGTCTCATATGAGTGTCTACGCTATACTGTGATTCGAGAAAAACCATAACAATTGACTTTTGGATAATGGCAACGACCTCATGTTAAATGCTTAATGCTACATACTCATAATTGTAGCATGGTAGCTGCATCTTGCCTTTTGTGCAATGAATCTCTTGTTAGCCCAATCGCAAAGCAAACTGTAAGTCCTCAACAGCAAAAGTTCACTAATAATATATTACTTGTGTATAGAATTTAGATGTCGTTTTGTACAAGATTTTAATTAAACATTAGGAATATAAATCATAAATAACTTTTAAATTGTTGATTTTAAAAATATGAAAACTATATAAATAGATTTGTCTTTAAATATACTTTATAAAAGTATGCATATATCACTTTTTAGTAAATATTTTTATAGAAATATGAAGTCAAAGTTATACTTTGAAAACTTTGTCATTGTCTTAAACGGTATCTAAATTCTATACGGATGGAGCATATAGCACAGATTACCGACGGTGCCAACATATCCTTTTTTTTCTAAGTCAAAGAAGACAAATTTAATACTTCCTGGTCCTGTTAGTAATTGTTTGCTAAAACCTCCCTCCAGTGATGAAGCATTTACTCCAAACCATAGAAGAGTAATACTAATAATTTCAAAGAATAATGAATCATAATATATATACTCGCTCCATCCTAAAATAAGCGTCATTTTAGGGTTTTGATCATTCGTTTTATTCAAAAATTTTGTAAAGAAATTAATGATTTTTATTCTGAAATGATTTATTATTAGAAGTACTTTAATCTTGATTTGTTTATTTTTATATTTTTATAAATTTTTTGAATAAGATGAATGGTCAAACGTTGATTTTAAAAAGTTAAAACGATATTTATTTTGGTACGAAGGGAGTATAATGCTTCTTCCACTTCGATCGCAAAATGGGCCACACTCGAAACACCTCCATGTCCAAGAAACTACCATAGTCACCTTACATTTGGAGCTAGCAAAGAGAATGGCGTGCCCACTTGTACTCCTTTTAATTAAATTTGTTTGATCTTCATGGCATGTAATGTAAGCATGCACCAGCCGGCCATCGGCTGATGGTCACCGCATAACACAACATGGACCTCCCGTGTCTCAGCATACTGCTAATCGGCGACGGTTATGGATCGGAGACTATTTATATTAAAATGATAAATAATATATATTTGCAGCAGAATTGTCCAACTGCATTACTAGTGTCATGTTCTTTTGATGTGGTGGACCTCTCTATCGTTCTGTCTTGTGTACTATATAATCCATCCACGAGGCTAGGCATATATCAAGAATTTCCCCAATTCGTTCTAGTCTTCTTATAAGCTACCTTTGGTTTTGTCGGGTAACAACCTTCATCTCCAAGAAACTACGTGGGAAGCTCAACAAACGCAAAAGCCATGCCCACTTTAACTCTCGTGAGACTGATTTGTCAAGGCATGTACATAAGCATTGGCCCAGCAGCAGGTCACCGTAAAATTGAACATCCAACAAAGGCAAAACTTACTGCATGCTGACTGATGAGGGTAGTGGAGAAACCTTTTTGTCATGAAGCATTGGCAATAATAAACAACAAATTAAAAATCATTAACTTTAGTGCGGACATATAATTGGTTAGAGCAAGTTGATGATAGAGAATTTTGTCATACAAATAATCTTCATAGACAATTATCACCAAATTCAACAGTATCAGATGTCAACAAGAGGAAACAACGAGTCAACGACGATGATCAAGCTTAGTTCCTAGGATAGAAGCGCTTATTTTCAGCTTTATTTTATGGTTTCAAGTAATGGTCAGTGGTGGTGTTGTTTAGTATCTCCAGTAGCTGAGTGGAGAGTCAATGTGTAGTAGTGGTTTTTTGTAATTATGCTTTCCGTTTCTTTGTCTAATAAAACTCCATCAAAGCTTTTGTCGCCGTTCTAAAAAAAATCAAGTTACTTCACAATATCTGGAAGCCCCAATCTTTGAACATATTCTATATCTAATACCTGGAAGCCCCAATCTTTGAACATATTCTATAGCTACTCCCTGTAAGAATAAGGTAAAGAATAGTGAGTCTTACAGAATTTGAAACTACAAAATTGCTAGAGGGGATATAGTTTTGGATCATCCAAAGTCAAAAGAGAGACGAGGGAAATATAATGATGAATTAGATTTCTTGGAACGTTCCCATGGACATTACATCTGTACTGGGTTTTGCAAAAAATAAAATAAACATAGTGGGGTTACAGCGGATGCCTTTTCCCTTGAATTTTTCAACTCCATTCCCATGTCCCTTATTATCTTAAAGAAGAAACTCCTGAGAAGTGAACTCTCATCGAAGCAGTGATGATATCAATGCAGCTTTACGCCTTTACCACCAAGTGCAACTTTTTATAAGAAAACAATGAGAAGAAAAGATCCTCTAAAACTGCTCCGATCCCTTCACCGGCAGTGTATAATTGCCGCATAAAAGAAGTCCATGACTGGTATCCGCATAGACTTTTATTTGCCTCCCGTATGCTTGGCTACACGTTGGCATATACTTCGTCTCGAGTCCCATCACTTGGGTACTGAAACAGCATCCATTAATTATTTAATACACTGATAAGCAAAACAGCTACTCAGGTTGGCTAGTTTTCAGGTGGCAGAAACTAAATATACTTTAGTAGTGTTTGTTTCGCATTTCACCTAGCTAAAGTTAATAACTGCATGCTGAATCAAACTAGTATGTGAGCAGTACTAGCTATGCGAGTTGTTAGATGATGATATACAATAAAAAGGTACATCAAATACATATATTTAACTATTTGGCATTTAGCTAGCTAGATATATTTCCAGGTGGCATGCATAGTGATTACTTGTAAGTCATTGTGGCTTTTCTTGTTATATACGTAGTTTTTATCGCTATAGGCACCTAAATATCTATTATTTCTAAAAAAAATAGAATGACTTAAAATTTAGAATAGAACGAGTAATTAACTAGCTATACATGCATGTATCCTAGCTGGGATTGTTGCTAGTGCCAAACAACCAATGATGGATGCACAATATAATGAAAGATTAATTTAATTAGGATTAGGGGCACGCAGATTTATTTAGCACTACTCTAAATCTTTTTTTAACCTTTTTTTGATAAAAAATCTTATTTTTTTTTACTATCAAGTGGCAAAACTTTGCAGCAGCTGGGCCACAGGATTTACCGCGACTATATATGTACTCCGTATGAGCTAGAGCTCACTCCAAGGCAGTGTGAATGTGTGATATCGTCATACGGTATATACTCAGTGCTATCAAGATGCAGGCAGCAGTTCTGAACCACTTGGTAACCCTTGTTGCCGATGCTGTTTTCAACCACCACCACCCTAATAATCCGATCGTGCATGACGACCATGACCTTGACCTCGACGTCGTCGCTCAGCGGCTACGCGTCTGCTCGGCCGCGTACATGGCGCTGGGCGCCTCATTGCTCGTCATCGCCGGCGACGGCGATCATGTCCTCGTGGGATTCCTGCTGTGGATGGCAGGGGCCGTGCTCCTGCAGCTCTCCTTCGCCGCCGCCGGCCACTTTCCTGCGGTGGCTTTGGTGGCCACCGGCATCGCACAGACTGCGCTCAAGGAGCTCGCGGTTCCAACCATCCTCGCTCTAGCGCGCCACTGGAACACGACATATATATAGGTTTTCGATCACTGAATCTCTAGTTATGTTGTCCTTCTTTTTTAACCTCACTTGGCACAACTCGTGCATGCATATGCAGTTCCTGGCTGTCGTGGTGTCGTTGCTGATATGATCTGTGTGGCAGCTCCTCTTCAGATTTGCACGTACGTGCACATGTTCTACTATACTTTCATGCCTGGTGTCTCTCTAGTCTCTTGTACTTGTATATGTTCTCTCCATCCAAAATTGTAAGTCATTCTAAACATCTTAAAGACTCAAACTATCTTAACTTTGATCAAATGGAGTATATTTTTATAGTACACTTATTTAGCGTGTCATAATAAATCTTTGTATTTTTTATCTGTAATTAAGTCAAACTTGAGATACTTTGATTCTTTAATATTTTTATGTGTTTATTACTCCTAATATAAGAGATATATTTCAGGCTTCGATGTGTAATTCGAAGTGAATTTGTTTGATATCCGTTCCCTACACACCACGCATCGTAGGATCGCCGCATATTCAAAATCCGGGACCCACTTTGTGTACAATGCGCCCTGTGGGCTGTGACCAACCTTGTCCATGATCCATGGATTATTATCGAGATTTAAATCTCTCGAGGACACACGAGAATCCTTCTTCTAACTTTTCTTCTTGTGTGGGCCGGAGTATGATGACTTCATTCATGGCCGGCCGGGCCAATAATCGATCTCAAAACCCCGTTGCGCGCCTCTGTCACTTGTTGTGCTTGCAAGTTGCAATATGCTCCCTCCTCTTTGTCCTAAAATAGTCGTGAGCCTTTGTCTGTGTCCGTGTTCGGCTCAGATTTTCGGCTGTTGCTGTTGCTAATTTGTTGTGAAATAAAACACTTATGTATAAGTGAAAAGTGGGTTTCCTTTTGTTTTTTTCCTTTTCATCGTCTAATAAAAATTCGGCAAAGCTTCTATCTGCTTTCCAAAAAAAAATAACTGAAAAGTGACTCTAATTTTAGCTGGTAAGCTCAAGCGAAAACTTTTCTAACTTTAGCTAATATTGTAGAAAATATTAAAAACTTTTCTAACTTTAGCTAATATTGTAGAAAATAAAAAAAATACTTATGTCTTCAAATAAATTTATTAAAAAATATATCTGACTATCTATCTAATGATAATATACTATACATATTACAAAAAGTAATATTCGGAAGACGAGAATGACACTTATTTTGAGAGTTTAAGATGATGGTGGAAACCTCTTGGAACCCCGTAGGGCAGAGTCCCAGTCTATCACAACCATTCTCTCCAAGTTCTAGGATTTTGCTAAAGGACATGGTGGTAGGCCACACAAAAGTTTTTCGCATGTAATTGGGACCTTCCTTTGACAATTCAGTATAATTATAGAAATTTGCTCCCCAATTCGATATATAGGTTAATAGGTACTAAATAACATAATAGGTTCTAAATTCAACAATTCAGTTTGAAATTTGTACAAATTACAGTACAAATAGCCCGAACACTAATTTATTAATAGTTTAAATTCTACAAAAAAAACTTACAAACTACTTTATTTGGCAGATGCTAGCTGACAGTACAATTTAATAAGCACGCCACGCTCCACTAGGCTAATACCTGCAAGGTTAATCATCTAAACTTCACATGACTAGCTTTGGAGTGGAGTCTTCATAAAAAATACATGGCACTACATGGGCTGATATAAGTGATAATGAATGATGCCGAAGGTGATGTCGTTTTGATCATCAATGTCACTTCATTTTGGTGGTGTCTCACACGACACTGATAGGATAAAAATAGAAAAAAAAGAGAGAAGAATAGAAAAATAAATGGAGCAGTTATTAACTTCTAGTCTAGAGGAGATACAAAATTATACAAAGGCATAAAAATTAAAACGCAGGTGTGAGATCTCATGGGCCACGACAAATAAAAGAATATAAAATAAAGTGAAATTCACCAAGAGTCGGTTGTTTGTGTAAGTGTCGTATCGGTCTCCAAAGTTCCTAAATTTATTTTTTCCCCTAGATTTGGTTCAAGCCTCATCTAGATCCAAACCCCTAAAGTTGGTTCGGGTCTCATCTAGATCCAAACGGATCTACGTTTAACTGATCTGGTAGTTGACGTGGCATGTACATTTATATAGATCCCACATGGCCACATTATTTGAGACCCACGCATAAGCGACAAGACTTAACCTTAGAAAAATTATAATTTTTATACACCTCTCATGCAGATGATTTTTACTCAAAAATTATAGCTGTTGATGAGATTTACAACTTTCTAGTTTTTTTTTTATTTTGTTTGTGACTGCTAAGATTCTTAAAAAATAATATAAAACTCCGATGACCACGTATTATCCATGGCCATTTGGCCCAGGCACTATGGACCAGCATGAGCACGGCACTATTTGGCACGGCCCAGGCACGGTTCGGCCCGGCTCCATCGTGCCCGTGCCAGGCACGGCCCGGTCATAGTGTCGTGCCTGGGCCGCAACTCCAGCCCACAATGCCGGCCTTGACACGGCACGGTTAATGGGCCGGCACGATGGTGGCCCGTTTATTTCGCACCGTTGGATCACCCCAGGAGAACCAGCACCGTTGGATCACCCCAGGAGAACCAGCACCGTTGGATCACCCCAGGAGAACCAGCACCGTTGGATCACCCCAGGAGAACCAGCCGACAGGAGTCTAAAACCCTAGCTAAACTCCTCCCAGCTCTCCTGTCGGCTGCCCCTCTCCACCTCTCGCAAACTCCCTCCCTCTTCTGATGCTCTCGCGACTCAGGCGACTCAGGCCGGCAGCTGCTCAGGCCGGCGGCTGCTCCTCCACGCGCAGGCCGGCCGGCGGCGGTGCATCTAGTAGTCTGGCCGGCGGCGGCGGCCCACTCGTCTGTGCGCGCCGCGCGGGGCCGGCAGGCGGCGGCAGCGCCTCGGAGCGCGCGCGTCCGGCGGTGGCAGCGCATCTGAGGGCGCGCGTCCGGCAGCGGCGGCGCGTCCGGCTGTGGCGCCTCTTCTTCCCCAGGCACTCCTCCCCTCCACCTCCGGACGACTCGGGCCGGCACGATCCCGACAGGCCGTCGTGCCCACCAGCACAGCACGGCACGGTTAAGCTCCCATAGTGCCGTGCCTGGACTGGAATGGCGGCACGGCGGCACTATGCTGCACAGCACGATTGTGCCGCCGTGCCCGTCGTGCCGTGCCTGACCGGGCCGTGCCTACCGTGCCGTGTCGGGCCGGGCGGCCCGTTTGGCCAACTATACCACGTATTGTGCATGTAAATATATTGTTCTAGGTGCAAATCTAATGACCTATCATCTGGAAACAGAAGCAAATTAAAATCCGAAGTACGTACATGACACAAAGTTTAAACTGCTGATGGTGCACCATGTATCAATGACGACGATATCCCTAACACATTGCTACGCTGTAAATCAGCACCAGCATTGGACGAAAGACGTGTACTCTACTAATCTAACCTAACTTCAAACTTCCCTCTGGCGAAACCATTCCAACCGACCGGCCGCTTTCTGCATATTATCATTCTACTTCCACTGCAAATCAAAACGAACGCAGATGCAGACTTGAATAAGAACATAACTCATACATATCGGAGACCGATCTACTGAAAAATAGGTCAAGAAAAAAAAAAGAGAGAGGATTAGGATGATGCTTACCATATCATGTTATGCTGCCGGTGGTGCAGATGGTGGCGCATCCATGGGCGGCACAGGTCCCCCTGTCAGTCCAATTCAATCACAAATTAATTCGCAGTGTGAATTGCATTAGCAATTAGCTGTCCATGTCAATCTACAATTCTACATTCAACAAGAAGAATGTAGCATCAATTAAGGTCACGTTACGTGTACTGTATATGACTTACTGATGCACTTGCGAAGCATGCCAAATGGCATAGCGACGCGGCACGTGCGGGGGAGCGCCATCACGCGCAGGCGTAGCGCCGGCGCCGGCAGCAGCTTGCCGAGGTCGCCGGCGGTCATGGCGTGGCAGAGGCAGACGGGCGCGTCCTTCACCAGCGACTTGAGGCCGTCGCAGCACGCGACCGCGGGCGCCGCCGAGACGCCGCTGGTGGCGTTGGTGAGGAAGCCGGCGCACGGCGACAGCCCCGACAGGGACGTCCGGCACTCCGCCTGCTGCGGCGGGTCGACGACGGGCGCGCCGCCGCCACCTGACGGTGACGACGAGGCGTTGCTGCAGGGCGGCAGCCACGGCAGCCGCGGCAGGCCGGGGATGCAAGGGAGCGGCCGGCGGGGGCGCCAGCTGAACGGCGGCCGAGAAGGAGAAGAACCTGCTTCTTGGTCTGCGTCGAGGGCTCTGCTGGTGGCCGCCGCCGACGGCTGCAGGGTGGCCGCCACCGCGGCGAAGGTGAGGGCGAGTGCGAACCACATGCACTTGGACGTCGCCATCTTTCTCGTCCAAGGTTTTGTTTCGCGTTGTGGGGTAATGAACTAATGATGAACGACGCGGGGAGGGATTTATTTATAGGATGGGATCATGGCTGCTGTTGAGATAGATTCAGAGAATCTAAACGGTATGTGCCGCTGCAGCAGATCTAGTAGGAAATGTAGAAGTTTGTTAGAGATATACATTCCACTGTGCGTACGAGCAATGTATTTCGAGTTTAATTAAAGTTGTTGTTATACATACATATCATATTTTGGCGTATATGGTATATCCGTACGTATATCTCAGCATCTTTTCGATTCAAACAACAATAATGACCCTGTTTAGTTACACTTCAAAATTTCGAGATTTCCATCACATCGAATGTTACGGCACATGCATTGAGCATTAAATATAGATGAATTTTTTGCATGTTTGCACAGTTTGTATGTAAATTACAAGACGAATCTTTTAAGTCTACTTAGGCCATGATTGGATACTTAATGAAAAAGATTCCCTTTCAAAATTTCAAAAGTTTTTACCCTCTAAACGGGGCCAATACAACACACATAAGAATATATACACATATACAGAGTCCTATGGATATACATTAGTATATTTGTATGGAAATTGTGTTAAACGGTTCTGTATAACATTTATATGAACAATAACGTTAGCCATGCCAATTTTCTCTTGCACATGAAACATGTTCTTAGGCGAGTTATGTCGGAGTATATTATAGTTTTATGCTCGGTATTTAAATTTCGCTAACTCTGTTTTGACCATTTATACATAGAAAAAAACACCAATGTATCATTATATTAAACTAGTTTCATTGAATTCGCCACAAAATATGTTGATTTAGTTTTTCTACATAATCTTGGTGAATGTTAGAAAAGTTTGACTTACAACTTAGGATTTTCAACACGTGTAGTGTGTGACATTAGTCTTGGGAAGAAACCATCCGAGATACTACCTCTGTCCCCCAAAGACTGATGTTTTGGTTTTGCCCTAAGTCAAACTATTTTTTTGGTTGATAAGATTATAGAAGAGAAGACTATCAACATTTATAAAACTGAATATATTTATTATGAAAAATTATTTCACGATAAATCTAATAATATCATGCAATAGATGTTAGTCAAAATCTAGAATCTAAACAAATATATAGCATATCTGTGTGCGCAGTCAGAATCTAAATTCTAGAAACTAGAATGTGTATTGTAACAAAGATATTTCTGGAATCCTATTGTAAGGGTCACAAACTTTGATCTTCGGCAGATAGGTGACTTGTTGCACGATGAACTTAGTTCTTTTTGTGGTTGTGGGCCTTGCCGCCTGGGAATCACAGAGGAGACTGAGCCCGTTGGGCAGACAAATAGCACGAAGGAATTGGAGAGGAGTTTGATGTCGTAAGCAGCGTAGCTTGGGAAACAGGGGATGGGAGACGTGACTTTAGCTTTGGGTGGTTAGTGACTCAGGGCTAGCTGGATTTGGACTGCAGGCTGGACCCAAGACAGAAAATTATAATAAGAAAAGACGAGTGGAATTTTTAGGAGTATATTAGAGCTGTTCTCTAAGCATAATAATATTTAATTTTTTTATGTATGTGTGAGAGTTTGGAAGTGTTTGTAGGCGTATAATACATGATGTGTGTAACTAACTAACTAACTGTATGCATGTGCGAGTTTGGTACTCCCTCTATCTTAAATTGTAAGTCATTCCAAAAATCTTGGAGAGTCAAACTTTCTCAACTTTGATCAAGTTTATATAATAAGATAATAATATTTACAATATCAACTATGTATTATTCTTCATCAAATATATTTTCATAGTATATTTATTTGGTGTCATAATTGTTCATATTTTTCTCTATAATTTTGGTCAAAAGTTGAGATAGTTTGACTCTCCAAGATTCTTGAAATGACTTATAATTTAGAATAAAGGGAGTATTTGTCAGTGACAGTGTAGGATACATAAGTCCTTCAGAGTTGGTTTCTATCTGTTGTAGTAACGGTTACAACTGTTCCCATGACGGATAATAGGATCGCCAGTTAGACACGTTGGTTGGCCCATGGTTGCCTAGAGGAATCACGTCGGTTTGCATCAGCATGCACCTTGACTCCTTGAGCACGTTGAGTAGTGATCTATATCGTTGCATACATTGTATTAGGGATACTTAACATACTTATGATTACTTCCTTCAAAAAACATACTTATGATTACTGACACTTCTAATAGACGACATACTTATGACAGGTATGCAACTACTTTTAGCTAATACACTGCAGGATGCGATGCGAACACTAGGAACAATGGACGCCAATCAGCTAGAATCCTAAAACTAAAACGCATGTCTAATTTGACTGACTACTACTACTTGTGAAATAGTGGCCGTAATTAAGATGATGGGGATGGAGTCGCCGGTGGCGTAGCCTCTGCTGGCGTCGGCGGTGGGGTGGAGGATCATTCTGGTGGTGGAGTCGAGGATGGTGATTCCGGTGGCGCCACGGCTGGTGTCGGCGGCGGAGTCGAGGGTGACTCTGATGGAGGAACCGAGGGTGATTCCGGTGGCGATGCCGCTGGTGGAGGAGTTGGTGGTGATTCCGGTGGCGACGCTGCTGGGGGTTCAGGTGGTGATGCTGCTGGCGGAGTTGACGGTGATTCTGGAGGAGTCGATGGTGATTCCGGTGGTGATGCTGCTGGCGGAGTCGAAGGTGGTGATGCTTCTGGCGGAGTTGATGGCGATTCCGGTGGTGACGGCGGCGATGCTTCTGGCGGAGGAGTCGATGGCGATTCGGGTGGCGACGCTGCCGGCGGAGTCGGTGGTGATTCCGGTGGTGACGTTGGGGTCGACGGAGATTCTGGTGGCGTTGCCGATGGGGTTGGCTCAGGCGCCGCCGGTGATGGTGGAGGAGGGTTCATCGGCGGCACAGGTCCCCCTATTTAATTAAAATCAAATCGACACGGGCAGATTTGTTCCAATCAATCAATATAACAATGCAGCCATGCATATATGAAATAAAACTGAATGAAACAGGTAAAAATCGCTGCTTGATAAGTATATGACTCACTGATGCACTGGCGAAGCGTGGCACGCGGGAAGGGGACGGCGCAGAAGCGGGGGAGCTCCAGCATGCGCAGGCGTAGCGCGGGCGCCGGCAGGATCCGGCTGATGTCGCCGTTGACGACGTGGCACATGCAGATGGGCGCGTCGGCGGCGAGCGACCGGAGGCCGTCGCAGCAGGCGGCCGAGGGCGGCGCCCGGCCGGAGCTGGTGGTGAGGAAGTCCGCGCACGGGATCAGGCCCGACACCGACGTGTAGCACTCGGCTGGCGGCGGGGTCGGCGGCGTGCAGGGTGGCAGCCACGGGGACCGTGGCTGGCCTGGGATGCAGGGGATCGGCGGCAGCGTCCGCCGTGAAGCCGCTGCATCATCGGCCGCGTTGGTGAGCGTGAAGGAGGCGAAGGCGAGCAGGAGAGAGATCAAGAAGACGCGCGCCATGGCGATCGAGAATGTACTACTGATCGATTTGCATGCGCTGGGTTTGGGTTTGTTGGTACGGAACAACGTAGGGGGGTCTGTATATTTATATAGGCTGGCTGGCTGGATGGATGGCTTTGAGATAGAGGTGGTTACCGTGATTTGAGTCCTAACGATATGTTATTACCAGCCGGATATCTATTCTCCCTCGCATCTAGGAGTAGGATGACCGCGCGTGCTATGACCGAGTATTACGCAGAATAATTGTGGATCTTGTAGCAGTGCCGGCATGCAATGCAGCATGCAGAGTCCACGATCGATGGAGCATGTCCAAGCAGGGTTTTTTTTACCGACCGGTTACCGGTCATACCGGTCCGGGCCGGTACCGGTACCGGTCGGTTTGAAAAAACCGAAATTTTAAATTTAAAATCGATGGAAAAAATGGTAAAAAAATTCCTAAAAATACTTCATGATTTATAGATTCCAATGGTGTCAAAATTTTTCAAATTTGACTACATTTAGAATTTTTTTCGAAGTCCCGAAGTAAAAAAAAAAGGCCCATTAAGTCCCGTTAGGCCCATTAAATCATGAAGGTCGAAAAATATACTAAACGCACTCAAATTTGAAAAACTTTGACATCATTAGATTCTATAAATCATGAACTATTTTTAGAAATTTTTTTAGCATTTTTTTTAGAAAAATAAATCTGTATTTTGAAAATGCGACCGGTTACCACCAAACCGGTCGGTAAACCGCTCAAACCGGCCGGTAACCGGTCAAACCGGTCGGTATACCGGTCCGGAACCGATTGAACTGGGGTTCAAACTCAAAATTTGAATTCGACCGGTTTCTACCGGTAACCGGTCAAACCGGACCGGTATACCGGTACCGCCGGCCGGCGGTTACCGGCTACCGGTCGGTAAAAAAAACCCTGTGTCCAAGAGAATAGAGTCCACGATCTATCGAGCATCACCTAGGTAAAACTTTAATCTAAAATACAGGTCTCTCTCTAAAAATAGCTTAAGACCATCTTCTAAAGGCATTCTTCAAGGGACTCTTCATTTATCGCATCATTTGGATCTGCTAGAAAATCCATCTGCCATCATAGGCACTGCTGATGAATCAACCCTTGGATCTGCTGGCCGCCGCAAGTAGGGAGTCGGGCCGATTGTCAGGGCTGTTGTCTCATCGATGGTCTTATTGTCGGTGCTAGTTTTGGCGGATGCTAACACCGGCTAGTAACTTGTGTTTTGCGGTTGAGCTTTCGGATGGTGTGCAAGGAGGAACACGCGAGATTCATACTGGTTCAGGCCAAGAGGGCCCTACATCCAGTGGAGAGGCGAGTCGTGTTGGCTTACACCGGGGTGCTTATAGTAGGAGATTACAAGCTGAGTCGAGAGAGGGAGAGTGTCCCAAGTCTCTTGTGTGTGGAAGAGGATGCTTTCGTTTTCGTGTTGTTGTATTGTGTGTATGTTGGTGTCGTGAACTTGGTGAGTCTCCTCCTGCGATTGGCCTCCGCCCTCCCTTTTATAGTTATAAGGGAGAAGCTAGAGTTACATGTGGTGACATATGATGACGATACTCGGCATGGTGGGATCAGAGGTGATTAGTGGCTATCGTCAGCCACGCTATCGTCTTGGCGCTTCGGCGGTATGGCTTCGGTCATTCGACTGGTCTTCCACTGTTCGTTCGTTGAGTTCCAAGGTGGCACAGTGTATGGGATGGCTTGCTGTATGGCGGTGCATCACGGCGTCGCGTCTGGTCCTGCATAGTGCGGCGAGAAGACTGATTGACTTTCAAAGATTGACTCCCGAGGCTCGGGAGCCTTCCTTGCCGTCGGGAGCATGACGGGACGGGTCATTAGGGGTGTCCTCCCTCGGGTGTGTTTTCCTCTCATGCGCGGTACTTCTCGAGGGGCGAACGGTCCTGTTGCTACATTGCCCATACTCCCGGGTCGGCGGGACAGCCGTCACCTCTCCCGTCCCTGCGAGGCTCGTGCGTTATGGGCAGGAGCTGTCGCTGTTGTAGTTGGAGAATCTCTTCGTTAGCGAGTGGCGTCATCCGGTTGACTGTCCTTGGGACGGAGTGGAAGGAGTGGGACCGTCGTATCGGTCACCAGAGGAGGTATGGCAGTTGGTACGGAGGACGTGCACGTGCGGGGTGCCGTCGCCTCGCAGCGTCCAGTCAGTGGGGCCGCGCCTGTAAAGTGGTCAGAGGGGTACCTTGTGGTCCAAAATTGCCCTGCTGACGTTGATTGTGCATTGGATGCCTTTAGAGGGATCGCGCTCGAGGAGGATGAGGAGGCTCGGGCGAATCGGAGATTTAGCGCCCGAGGGTGACGCTGTCCCGAGCCCTCTCGTGGAGGCTCGGGCGAATCGGAGATTTAGCGCCCGAGGGTGACGCTGTCCCAAGCCCTCTCATGGAGGCTCGGGCGAATCGGAGATTTGACGCCCGAGGGTGCCGCTGTCCCGAGCCCTCTCGTGGAGGTTCCGGCGAATCGGAGATTTGGCACCCGGGGGTGCCACTGTCCCGAGCCGTGCCGCCGGGCCTTACGGGAGGCCACTTTGGGCCTTCATGCGCGCAGCCTTTGTGGGCTTCGGCTGGCCTTATTTGGGCCAATTTGCGCTGAGGTTGCTTGTTTTTGCGTTGAAGTTGGGTATCCCATACTTTGGTACCCGACACTTATATAATACCATATTATTTTAAGACGACTCAATCGACAATTCACATTATTTTGAGACGACTCAACACACAACGTGTACAATGGTTATTTTTTAAGTTGTCTCATAGTAACTCGAAATTTCTTAATTTATGCATAGAGTAAATGTAGAATTGTGAGTTGTATGGCATCAACAACTCATACAATAGTTGAATAGTTGTCTCGTTGTCCTAAATCTTAGCTCATGATGTGGTTGTTTCACGAGACAACGACCTCTCTCTCTCACCTCTCTATTTCCTCCACACTAGTATAGTGCCCGTGCTAACGCTACGGCTTCATTTCATAAATGCATATGAGAACAATCAAAGAGAAGACCATTTATTTATCTATCATGAATTTCTAACACTACAAACTATGTTAAGTCCAAAGTTATTTTTTCCAAATTTGAAGAACTTCGTTAAGTTTGAATCAAAAACATATTTATGTGGCTCCAAAAAAAAATTGGAGCTACACATGTTGAAAAAGCGTAGATATACTGCAACCCAATGTACCAACAACAATTTTAACCACGACACCATCCACAAGTATATGAATGGCTCCGCAGTACACTCTTTATTCATCCTTAAACACAGAATCTAGATGTCGCCTCTCAATCTCAGGTGTAAAACCAATGAACCAGATGTGATCTCACAATGCCAACTACATATCAAATGTTCATAGTACAGTTATAATCATCATATTCAAGAAGTGGCTACAAGAAATAGCTCCACTGAGCGTGAACATTTCCAACGGTCAAAGAAATCCATTTCTTGGAGGTGAGCTAATTGTGTTCAATACAGTTCACCTGGTGCACTTCAAAATTGACATTGGTTTGTTGATGACAAGACTTAAGAAACACATCCAAAGTGAATAGCTTCGAAAGATCATACTTAATGGAATCACTATATATAGCATATTGTACTGCTCTAGGAATTCAGGATTATCTGGTTGGAGGTAGTAATATAAATACTGCATGGTGAAAGATAAAACTTTTAACTATAGGATTATTTTTTAGTTCAAAGGTAAGGTCCCTAAATACCTCTGACTTTTGACTCAGTATAAGAACTGCAAGTTTAGACATACAGCGTCAGTGCAGTTTGACTCTTTGACAGTGGCAATGCTCGAGTGCAAAGACTGAAGTTCTTCTAACACTAATGCAAAGTTTTTGTCTTCGTGGCAACGCTCGAGTGCAAAGACTGAAGTTCTTCAAATAAGTTCAACGTATCATCAACCTGTACAGATCCATGATAAAAGGGTTAAAACTAAAAATGCAAAGATGTATGATGTGTTGGTCTGTAATATCTTTCTTCAATATAAACCAACAAAAACTTTCGCAGGCTTACTTGCTTAAGGATACCGTCACATGTGTTGATACGCTCCTGTAATGTATTCTCATAGAGGAGATACTTTTCCTCAGTCTGTCAAAGAGCCAGAATGAGCAAACAATGCTGTCACAATCTTTCATTGCTGAGAGAAATAGTAACATTAAACAAAACCTCAGATTTCATAGCTGACTCCAGTTCTGCAAACCACTTGTAGAACCACAGGAAAGAGAAATTAATTATAAAATCCCATTGCCAATGCTAGATATGAGTAGTAATGCAAAGGAACACAAGAATGAAAACAAACCTGATGTGTATTCACCAAGACTGCATCCATTGCACCATCCTCTAAAGCAGATTCTTTCTCTGGAACAGCCAAACCTCCATCCTTCCCTGAACTCTTTTCCTGATAAACACCCAGATAACACATTTTATTGGACTAAAATCCTATCATACATCCAGTATCCACTAACAATGCAAGTCAGAAAAGGGAACAATAAAAAAAAGAACAAAAGAATGTTCAGTAGAAGTCATTCAATGAAATTACCCTGCAAGGCCAAAAATGCACTTAGCATCAAATGCAGAAATTAGAGCATGGCGTGTGTGCTAAAATCTAGAATTGATCCTAATTTTCCAACCCCACAAAAATAAATTGCTTAAACCCTGCACTGCCAGCTCAAGCCCCAACTTCACAGGGCTCCAGTGCAACCTAAGCAGTAGCCAAACAATTTAGAGCACGACGTAAGCCCAATTACAGCCCTACAAAATCTCAGCATTCACTGGCTGGTTCAAGTAAACAATTCATACAAATATGACAGCTCTCAGCTGCGGCGCCTCACCAGGTTGAGCGGGAATGGCCGCTCCCCCACGGCGTGGGCGAGCGCGGCGATCGCGGCCTTCTGCTGCTCCGTGAGCGGCGCGTTCTGCAAAAACGCGAGAATGCCCAATCAGATCCATGAAACAACCGATCGCAGACGCGAGATCTCGGGCTCAGCCACGGCCAGATCTATCAGAAGCGAAAGCGCGGTGACCAACCTGCTCCCAAGTGGATGCGAAGTTGTAGCCCTTGGATAACACCCCCGACTTGGGAAGCGCGGACGCCACGCCGGTCACCATGAGCGCGTGCCCCAGCCGCCGCAGCATCGTCGCTCGCTCAAGGGTAGGCAATCTGACGCGACACGACGGGGCAGAAAGGGGTGGCCCCGTGGAGGCACGGATCCGATGACAGCTACCACTCGAGAAGCGGCCTAGCGCGGGCGTGACCTGGTGGCCGACGTGCTCCCATCCTGGCATGCCACGATGGGGCAGGGACGGGAGAGGAGTGTCGTAGTCGCGCGTGCCGTCGCTGCCGCTTTCTCCCGTGGCTAGAGCCCACGAATGGCGGAGCCCGCGTCCAGCGCTGTAGTAGCAGCCATCGCCGCTGCACCATCGACGGTTGGAGCTAGGGTTTCGAGCCTGAGCGAGCGTGGGAAGGGAGGGGCCTTCCATGCGGATGGCGGCGTTTTTTTTCCAGCTTCTAGCGATCACGGATGTCGGATTTTTTTTTTAAATGCCCTATGGGTCCTTAAATTTTTACCCACTTCTTATCTAGATTTATAAACTTTTTTTCGCTCATCTGGGTCCATGACTTTTCTGCACTTCTCATTTAGGTCCAGGTACTTTTTCTTCGCTCATCTGGGTCCATAAACTTTTTTTCACTCCTCATTTAGGTCTACAGCAGACCACATAGGACTCTGTTGTCTATGTGGCCGCTGATGTGGCACCACCTGCTCTTTTTTTTATTTCATAAATTGGCTAAAACCTTGAAAAATTATATAAAATCACAGAAAAATCGTAAAAAAGAAAAATATAGTTTTATTAGACTTAACATGAATAGATATATGCAATAGATATATAATATGATATGCTTTAATTTAAAGTTTTTGATGTAGCTGTAGATCTATATAAATCTATGTGCTCCTATGTTTAATTCATAACTGCAGCTCCTGTGCTCCTGAGCTTTAGATTTATCTTTACATCACATGCTTTGTTGCAATTAAAACTTGTTTTTATTATAGTAATTAATTTACTAATTTTAGGTATGTAATATTTTTATACTAGCCATGTTTTATTATCATCCATCACCATAAAAATCTCAACTTCAAATTAAATGTTTGGTACACCAACTATTTATTATAAATTAAACATAGAAACACATAGATGTACAACTATAATAAAAATTTTAAAATAAAGCGTGTCACATTTTAGTGCCACATCAACGGCCACGTCGGAAGCAGAGTCCTATGTGGTCTGCTATGGACCTAGGTGAGAAGTGGGAAAAAGTTCATGGACCCAGATGAGCGAAGAAAAAGTACCTAGACCTAAATGAGAAGTGGAGAAAAGTTCATGGACCCAGATGAGCGAAAAAAAAGTTCATGGACCTAGATGAGAAGTGGGCAAAAGTTTAAGGACCCATAGCGCATTTTATTCTTTTTTTTTATCGCGGTGATTGCGTGGGTGATTGCAATGGGGCTGTGATCGCGGCTGCGGCGGGGTGCGTCGTCGCGGCAAAGAGGGCAAGAGCGGGTTTTTTCCACGTGGCAGGGAGTCACGATCGCGTCGTGGGTCGTCGTCGCGGCAGAGAGGGCAGGGAGCGGGTGTTTTCCGAGCCATGATCGCGGCACAGATCGCGGCGTGAAGGGCGGCTCTTTTTTCGCGTGACAGGGAGCGGGAGGTCTAATTCGTGTGGGAGGTGGGGTGAGCGATGACGTGAGATCCGGAGCATGTGAGCCCTTGAATTTGAGTGAGTAAGAGAATATAGAGGTTGGGGTGTCTTTAGAGCGTTGGATTAAAAGGAGTTAGATTCCTGAGTACATAATTTGGGGTGCGTTTAGCGAAGATTAGGAGAGATAGACTGGAGGTTTGTTTTGGTGGGGTGCACTTAGCAGAATTCTAACTGATGCCTTTTATATTAGTATAGATAAGCAAAAATCATATATGCCATTACATGAGATGAGTTATGAGATCGCTTTCTCTCTCACTTCTCTCTTTCCTCCTAATGTGCGACGTTTTCTCTGGGAACTTCTAGAAAAAAAATCCTAAGCGACCATCTATTTGCAACTGACACAACAGAAACAACAAACAATGGAAAAAGAGCATTCTTCTGGTTCTCCAGCTGGATGAATGGGCAACCACTCTTGTGCAGCATAGTAGGAGGAGGAAATAGGACAGTTAGGGATGCACTACTTGAAGGGAAATGGGTTAGTGATATTGCTCATAACCTAGTTCTTCAAGCTATGGCGGATCATAGTCACTGCAACTGAACCCTAGTCAAACTGGCTGAGAAGATCAAATCATTTGGACCCCTGAAAGCTCTGGGGAATACTCTGCTAGCTCTGCCAACATCCAATTTGCAGGGCAAATCACATAAAACTTCCCTATGCTTATCTGAGAAGCATAGCGTCGCATGGCTTAACACTCCACCTACACAACGCATGTGACTTCAGACAATATGTTTTCCTTTTAAACTAATTTATAGATGACCCTTTAGTCCTAGTTGGTAACACGAACCGGGACTAAGGTTGACCCTTTAGTCCCAGTTGGTGTTATCACCTGAGACTAAAGGTCCTCTGACACCTTATAAAAGTTGGAACCAGGTCTAATTCTTTTTTTTTAGTTCCAAACACAAAAAAAAAATAACGAGACTAAAGTTAAAACCTGATGTGAATCAAAATTCTTTTCTCTATTAGTGCGAGTTCTAAGCTCACAGCCAATTTAGACATAAGAACCAGCCTTGTTCTAATTCTCTTTGATTTCGTGTGATTCTTATCATTCGCGTGCCTGAGGCAGGGACATATCTACTCCTATATTGCCAACCCAAAATTTTTCACTTATTACGTACCATCAAATTTTCACCATATATGTCGGTTTGTGACAGACTCGTTTTGCTTGGAAAAGTTAAATATGCCCTCAAGGGCACATGCTCCCACTGCATGTGCCTAGAGATGGCAATGTGTTTATACCTGATGGATATTGCCCAACCACACCCGTACCCATTAAAATAAATCATACCCATTAAAAAACTCATGCACATCCATGAGTACAACTATGTGCCCATGCCTATGCCCATGCAGATATCTAGTACCCATGGGTTGTCCATAACCAAAAACATATGCAGCAAACAAAAAAAACTAGACAATTAAACGATTTTGTAAACATACATGGTAAGCCAAGAGCACAAGAAATAAACAATAATCATTTGTTAATTCGCATAAGTGTTAAGTGTTCAAGTGAGAGTGCCACCAAGTCATCCAGACTATTGTTTGCGGGTATACGTATGCCCGTGAGTTTGCGGGTTCAGGTGATACAATACCACGCCCACACCCGCATCCACGATGGGTGTGACTTTTCCATTAATAAATCCATAGGTAAGGATTTTAATCCACACCCATACCCTAATAGGGTAAAAACCTATCGGGTTTCGGGTCTCGGGTACCCATTGCCATCCTTACATGTGCCCTTATAGCTATTTCATGATATGTGCACAAAAAATCACGTCCCGTTTTGCTTTAACTTTGCCCCTGCTAGCTAGGATTGTAGTTGGATATTTTCTCACACAATGCATGGATGCTGATGCAAAGGTCAACCATGCCCATGCCCATGCTTAGTCGCTGATAAAATGTCCCTTTCTCTTCCGTTAGAGAACACTAATTTACACTGGCTCGCGGATCACATGAGCAACACGACAGTATATGACATTTAATGATCTGTGTTAAATAAATAGTGCAAGTTATACAATTTATTCAGTTATAATACAAACAATATACTACACACAATTGTTTAGTTTTAATAGGTGTCCTGTCTTCACCGTTTCAGCACTAGGCAAACTAGAGAGAGATTTATCCAGGCTGCAAGACATTAGCTGTAACTTCTTATTAGACTCCTTACCTTGAAGAATTGGTGGGGGTGAGCAATGTATATTATCATGAACTTCTGAAAAGAACAAAGCCATTAGGGCTGTCCAACTCAATGGAAGGCACACCACTGGATCAAGAAGTAATGCGGTTGTGTTTTAGACCAGCTGTATTTCCTAATTGCAGAGCCATTATTGTTATTGACCTTTAATTATTGTTTGGCATTAACTTCTTTTAAGGATGAAATCCTGAGAAGATTTCAAGAAGATCCTTCTTTGAGTGTTGAGGATACCCATGACAAAGACTTATTCTCAACATTGTTCCCTAAGTAGACGAGTGGACGGAGGACCGCTTTATTTCAGATGCAGGAAGTGAAAGAAGAAAATAAGGTATGTTGAGTAAGCTAAGTTATCTACCACTACATGATGCAATAGCCGAACTTGCTAGGCCTTTAAATTTCCAAAAATCCAAAATTCTTAACTTGTTATGCTAGGAATTCTTGAACATGTGCGAGTCATAACAAGATTTTATCCTCTGTTTAAATGTTCAGCAGAGATATGTGTTTGATGAACTTATAGAATGTGGCATCATTCAATTTTATTAAATATATTAACTCAAAGTATGCAATAAGGAATAGGATGTAGAGATTAAGTTGTAAAACAATCTCAGTGCAGGACTACAAGCAGTTGCTATATGTCTGTCAATTGTTCATGGGAACTTTGGTTATGCGATCCTACATCTAGTAGATTGGTTCACTGTGGCAGCATTTCCCTTGTAAAATTGTTCACACTGGTTGCCTAGAACGAACATTGCTGAACTATGTTTCTTAACCACCCTACCATTGTTGCAGGAAGCGCTGCTGTTACCTTTCACAAAACGCAATGAAGTAGAGAAGGATGTGATGGATCGTCATCCACCTCATACCCTAGCGCCAGTTGAGCTCTTGCCTTAGCAGCTTAGATTATGGTGTCCTGTTGATTTGCATTGTCCGAACATCCTCACTTCCTCAGTCGTACGTTGTTCACTTAGAGGTTTCCTCTGTCGTCTTGTCTCCCGTGAGAATTCTTTCAGACTTTGCTGTTGAAACTAAAGAATAAAATTCGATGACCCTTCTGATTCTTTTGTGTGTCTGGTTGGAATAGATCCTACTTGAAATGTTTGTGCTGCTGTGATAGTCAACTGCCAAAAATTTTGGAGATGCTTAATGTTTGCGCTGCTGCTTGGTTTTGGAGGCCTTTTTAATAATGCCTTCATCAAAGTTTGAAGGCTTGTACAAAATGGCGCCTTTAAAAAGTATTGTAGGCAGTTAGAAAATGCCTTCATATATTAATATTGAAAGGTGTTTAAAAAATACCTTAAAAGACCGTTTGAGTCTAAAAAGGTCTTTGAAGGCATTTTTGCCACTTTTAAAGGCATTTGTAAAGAATGTCTTTTTCCCCTCACAAAAAGTGTGTATTAAGTATACTTCCTCTATCCTGTATATATGTATGGTGCGTTCTAAAATTTTAGAACGTGCTAAGAGAGAACATAGAAGACATAAATTCCTTCATTTTCTTTTCTAATCAGACGCAGTCATCAACATAACTAATGATGATTGATTGATAATATTGCGCTATCATGGCTTATCGGCGCCCGCTCGCCATATTCCATTCCAGGAAAGAAATTAATCATGTCTCTTTCCTCTTTTTGCATGCAGGTCCAATGTTTTGTTCTCGTGTGGGCGCAGATGCGCTAGCTGGTAGCCATGATGCGTGCACAGTCCCATGACTCACGTGTAAAAGCAAAACATAAAATTTGAAATGCTATAGATTTTTAAGGATGTATCCATTTTTAATTATGTCTACACTAATGTATTTTATGTGACGAGAAAAACAAAACTAGACCTCATTTACATATATTTCGAAGAATTTTATTCTAATACCAATTTATGTATGCTAACTTATAACATAGAACTCATAATACATAACTTACAATATATAACTTGGAAACATAAAAGTTCCGAAACATAACTTATGTACAAAAATTATTAAACATGTGGGACGAATTAACTTAAAACGTATGTCAAAAGTTGGAAACACAAAAATTATTAAACACAAAATGAACAAATTAAACTTATAATTTGCACCAACACTTAAAAAGCACAAAAGTAATGAAACACAACTTATGTACTAAAGTTGTTAAACCCAACTTATGCACATCAATTGGTTTCTACAATTTGCCAACAATGTCAGAAAGAAAAGAAAAGACAAATAAATAAATAAATAAATAAATAAATAAATAAATAAAGATAGAAATATAAAAATAAAAAGAATATTTAATAAATCATTTAAAATAAAAAAATAAAAACAGAAAACAAAGAATAAGACAATATTCATGTCATACAACGAATGCGATCTATATGTACAAAAAACAACCAACCATGCATGGAATATATGGTGAAAAAAAGAACGGAAAAGACACGGTACAGAAGGTTAGGAACTAGTCTAGCGCAGGGTTGTTCACTCACAGACGAGCGTGGTCTCCGTTGGCTAAGTTGGAAACGAGTGAACGACCTGAACAAGAGATTTGGCTTATAGGGGAGATAAATTCAACGGGGTCCCTAAAGTTGTCACTCTGTGTCAAATAGGTCCCCAAAGTTAAAAACTGCACATTTAGCTCCTCAAAGTTGTCACTCTGTGTCAAATAGGTCTCTAAAGTTGAAAACTGCATATTTAGCTTCTCAAAGTTGTCACTCTGTGTCAAATAGGTCCCCAAAATTATCACTCTGTGTCAAATAGGTCTTGATTTATTGTCACTCTGTGTCAAATAGGTCTTGATTTTGGAGACCTATTTGACATAGAGTAACAACTTTGGGGACTCTCAGCGAATTTATCTCCTTATAGGGAGTATATATATTGCGGGCCTTTCTTCGAGAGAGTAAGCAACAGATTACTACTTACTGCCAGACCTCTCATAGCTATGGATACGATGATGAACGCGCCTATGCTGCTCGCGCAACACCACTCTCGATTTGCCGGAGCCGTCGCTTGGCGTCGTCGTCCGGCGGCTCCATCGTCTCGCACCGCGCTCGCGTTATGCTGCCGTCTCCATTCGCTCTGCCGGCCGCGGCGGCGGCCACGGACACGCGCACCGCGCCCGATCCCGAGGCGCCGCTGCTCCGCGGCGGGGTGCGGGTGGAGTCGCTGCCGCGGCACGTAGGGTTGGTGATGGACGGGCACGCGAGGTGGGCGCGTGCCCGGGGGCTGTCGGTGTCGGAGGGCCACGCGGCGGGGCGGCAAACACTGGAGCACGCGGTGCGGCTGTCGCGGGCGTGGGGCATCCACGCGCTCACCGTCTTTGCCTGTTCCCACGAGAACATGACGAGCCAGCAGCAGGCCACGCGGCGGAGCAACAGCTCGGAGTCGGAGATGGTTAGGCAAAATTTGCCACAGGACACTGTTAAAAGGTGTCTTTTACTACAGACCACTAAAAAAGATGTATTGACTAAAAGACATTCTTCAATGTTACTAATTTGCTACAGGACACTAACCTTATTATTATATTTAAGTTTAATGGAGTAACACGCGAATTGACAAATATGCCTTTGGCATTTTATCCTCTTGCCGAAGCACGGATGTTCTTCCGTTCGCTCGTCTTCAGTCTCGCACGGAAAGAGGCGGCGCGCTGGCCGCGACGCGACGCACTTCTGCCGCGCGGACACCTAGCAACGGCGGCGCTTAGGCAGCGACGCAGTGCATCCTCTGCGGTGCCCGCACTCGGCGGCGGCGGCGGCGCGCGGTCGTCCTTCCTCAGCGGTGACGTTCCTGGCAGCGGTGCTCGATTCCTGCGAGAATCTACGGCGACGAGCGGAGGAGCAGGTACCCGCCACTCGAACCTTAATGAGCGAAGGGACAGGGGCCCAAGATTCTTGAGAGAGATTTTTTTTTTAGCATTTGAGAGAGATTTTTTTCCAGGAGCACACTGATCTTTCATGGATTCCAATCAATTCCTACCATTATATCCTAGAGTATTTCTGTCCAGATTTATGTCTTTTATCATTTGTTTGGTGTGCGTACGTTATTATATGCACCAGAGTATGTTTCAGCAAATATGTATGCTCTTGTAGTGGTTACTAGCAAAGACAAGTTTTTTCGGTGGCCAGTGGCAAAAGCCACATTTTTATAGTGTCCAGCAGCCAATTTTGCCTGGGCGATCGGCTACAGCGGGCAGCGGGACAAACCGCGGGCGTGCCAGGAGCTCGCCACGGAGGCGCAGCGCGGCCTGCTGAGGCCGGAGGACATCGACGAGGCGCTCATCGCCGGGAAGCTGGGGACCAGCGTCGCCGCCGCCGCCGGCGGCGAGCTCTCCTGCCCCGACCTGATCATCAGGACCAGCGGCGAGCTGAGGCTGAGCAACTTCCTGCTGTGGCAGTCCGCGTTCTCGGAGCTCTTCTTCTCTGACGTCATGTGGCCGGATTTTGGGGAGGATGAGTACCTCCGGGCGTTGCAATCCTACCAGACCAGACAACGGCGCTTCGGCCAACGAATTCAGTAGCACCAGCATTACCACTACCACTCAGCAGCTCCAGCGTGGATCTGGCAGAAAATGTGTTTAGCTGAAATAATGGCTCTATATCCAGAAATTAATAGTGATTCTTGTTAGATTGTCCACTTATGCCCTTGTTTGGTGTTTCTTGTTTTTTCCCCTATACCTTCACATTTGCGATAGAGGGTTATTTACTGATTCGCAAAACATGCCCGAACATGAAGAGACTCGTGAACCAAATTCTCTGTACTTCCGACGAGTAGGTTTCTTTGCATGCCGCCAAAATACCGAGTGATCTTCATGAATCGTGGAGCGAGGGTACCACTTATAAATCCATGGGGACAGCTAAATATTCCATCACTTGAAATGAATGAACAGTGGTTAGAAATACTTCACTTGACTTTTCATTTAAGCATATACAGCAAACGAAGGAGAGCCCCAGCAGTATTGGAAAAATACAGGATCGGTTGTGTACAATATTATGTCTGTGTTCCAGTACCAAAATGGAACTATAATTTGATGATATCGGCATCAACAAGTGCAGTTCCACAATTTGCAATTAGTATCTCCAGAAAGTCACAGAGCTCAGATCAATCCATCCCTTCAAACTTGATACAAGATACGATGGTATCATCCAGATATGATTAAACTAACCACCATGCAAAGTGGAGATGAAAACCACAACATCCTTCTCTTCCAACTCTGCATCAAGACCACCACACAGCTCCCAATCACAGTCATTTATAAGGACAAGAACCCCAGGCCTCCTGCATGCATGAAGCCAAGAAAAAAATATTGAAAACTAATCAACTGGCTGAACCTGAACTCAGAAAAGAAGAAACTTTCTGAATCTCTATCTCAATACATTTTGAAATATACTGAATGCTCTCCAAATTTACTGCACTGACCAATAAAAAGTAACTTATATGTTTCTACAACTTCATTGGCAAGAAAAATAAAAAAAAGGCAAGAAGGTATCATGTTTCATGGCAGTTCTCTTGTGCTTGCAATGGAAAACGAATTATCGGATGACATAGATACAGTATTCACTACAACTAGCATGTTGTCTTCATAGGCTAAGTCAGTGCCTCAGTGAGTTATAGTAAATAAGTTCAGGGACTAACATAGAGCTAGATAGCTAGAACATCTAGATGGTTAAACTTGGTCACAAACAGTGAGACATTGCAGCTGGAAACTTACTGGACGTGCTTAGGACTGCCCTTCTGTAAACGCCTACCCAAGTGCCGCAGCTGGAAACTTACTGGACATGCTTAGGGCTGCCCTTCTGTAAATGCCTACCCAAGTGCCGCAGTTCCTAGTCCTCTGCCTGCAGCACTGTGCTGCCAATGGCCATCAAAATTCCTTTGTGCTGGCTTGTGCCTTTGTACCCACTCTGTTGCCCTCTACCATGCTAACGGCTACTGCTACCACTAGGCATGTCTGAAGTCTGAATGAACAGATGCTTATTGCTTGCTTGGGTTTAGGCTTGGGCCTGGCTCCCAATTGAATAACTGGCTCATAGAACCTTTGTGGATTGTGGCTAGTGCCAACTTTCGGTACCATATCACTGTGACTGAAAATAGTTTGATGCCTTTATAAGCTATATGCGTCAAATCTCATCTTTGAAAATGAAGTACGGATTTACTTGCTTGCACATTTGCAGCTACAATTGTTTTTTTTTTTTAAACATCTAGACCATCTGCAGTCATCATCTTGACTGCCTAGACAATAATTGTAGGGTGACTGTTTGCCTTAGCTCTATTATCAAGCATATAGATAACCGCAAATGCTAGTTTCTAAATTAATTCAACAAGTTTGACCGGTGTTTCCTTCTTTTCCTCAAATACATCGGACTATGGGAGGACCATGCATATTTGTATTAGAGAAGGAACACGTTGATAAGTTACATCACAAGACACATGAATGTACTCCCTGAGGTGCAGAAAAAAAATGCCACTCTTAAGGATACTGGCCTCGAAATAAGCAAGTAGAAAAGAAATAATAACAGACAGTGAAGCCTACCTAGCTTAGGGCTGAAAGGATCCCAGATATTTTGCACCACCTACAGCCCGTGAGAAGAGCTCTTTTTTGGTTTTGTAAATGGTTTGTGCTTTCAAGCTCTAATTCCTGAGCCTAATACCCCTCTCTAGGCGTTAGTAAAAATCACAGCACAATTAGTTGGTGTTGATTTTGCTTTTGTCAAATTAAACCACAGGGGAGTTGAAATAATTTGGATTTACCAAAACTTGGAGTCAGTTGCAGTCTACAGGCCACAGTTAACTACTCAACAGGTACTAGGAACTATAGTATCAGTCCACACTAGTTAACCATCAGGAAACTGCTATTCATCATAAGAGAAAGCGGGCAGCAACCGAAGCAGACCAGCTTGGCGCAGAATCTCTCTCGTCTCAGTGCCCATTGGATATCAATCCTACTACCTACACAGGTCAATGAAGAGAGAGGGGAGAAAAAAAAAAACACATACACAGAATCAGCCTTGACGAACATCTCTGGGCGCTCCTTGATCAGATTCTCCTTGACCCAAGAGAGCAACGACTTCATCGTCACCTTGCCCTGGCCGTCCTTGGGCGTGGTGACCTCCACCTTGTGCACCTTGGTGGAGTTCTCCAGGAGCAGCTCCAGCCCGCCCCTGCAACCCCAAGCCAGCGGCTGCTTATATTCGTGACGGACCGCGGGCGCGCAGCGCTACGCACAAAAGGGGAGAGGAATCCGGGGGGAGAGTGACAAATCCAGGGGAGAAGGATTACCCGAATTCGAGAGTGAGATGCATCGCCACAGGTCCCGAGGGCTGGGAACTCGTTCAGCCGTCGACACCGGGGACGGAGGGAGCGTGGCGTGAGAGGAGAGGAGAGGAGGGCGCCGGCGCCGTGGGAGAAGAGGTGGAGGTGACCGGGGACCGCAGGAGACGGCGCTGGTTCGGGCGGCGCGGCGAGGCGATACCGGCGGCGCGGCAAGGCTGTAACCTGTAACCGGCTGACCGCTCTGCTGGGTCCAATTTGGGCCGCTCTTTTTTTTTTTCCGATGAATTTGGGCCGCTCCATGGCCTCCTGGTTTGTGCCGTGATCTGTGTCGCCATACTGAAACGATATTGGAAAAAAAATAATTAATGATATCATAATATATAGAATATAAAAAATAAAAAATGGACATGAAAAATTAAAATAATTAATGAGACTAAAATAATAAGGAGGAAATGAAAATAAAAATACATTACAAATGATATCTAATATATAGAAAAAAATGAATAACTAAAGTAAAAGACAAAATCAATAGAAGATAGACAAAACATAAGGAAAAACAAACATAAAAGGTAAAAATATATAAGAAAGAAAAAAAATCATAACATCCGTACACACTTGCTCAGTTCCGACTTTCAGCCACTACCCCGCCTCCCCTCCCGTCTCCACGATTCATGAAGATCACTCGGCATTTTGGCG
Organism: Eremochloa ophiuroides; assembly: GCA_038502445.1. NCBI lineage: Eukaryota > Viridiplantae > Streptophyta > Magnoliopsida > Poales > Poaceae > Eremochloa > Eremochloa ophiuroides. The sequence goes on along the minus strand of JAHLJS010000001.1, from coordinate 91,150,261 downwards.
GCCTGCAAAGAAGCGTACTCGTTGGAAGTACAGATGATTTGGTTCACGAGTCTCTTCATATTGGGCATGTTTTGCGAATTAGTAACCCTCTATTGCAAATGTGAAGGTTACTGATAAGCACATGAGAGAAATTTTGAAGGGCAAGTGAACATGGCATCTGGATATATAAGGCCAAAGGCCGCTTGGCTGGATGACGAGGCCGGCTGACGGCACTAGCAGGGAGAAGAGAGCTTCATGTACGTTCAGTACTAGCAGGGAGAAGATCGAGAGCTTCTTGTACGTTCAGTACTAGAGCGACTACTATACATATTTAATTTTTCGCGATGAGCTGACCGTCAATCTTGCCTTTTCTTTAAACTATAGGATGTATGTAATTGAGGACTAGTGAACTTTCAAGTTTATTTTTCTATATGTATGGACAATTAATGAGCGTTGAGTTATTGTTATGGACAAGGTCAATTATAGTTTATTTTTTTTCCTATTCACTTGTCCAGATTTTGACTTATTTTCAGATAACCGAACAGGGGGCTAAATAAGACGATCTTGTATTGAGAAATTGAAAAAACAACAACATAAGCACATAACATAAAACATCCGTACCAAAGACGTAAAAAACACGAACAAGGTAGACCATCCATGCAAATACGCAGGGAAAAAAAAACACCAAACGACCAAGTCGATAGGGAGCCATTGTTTCAGAGCTGTTCGGTGGCGGAGCTGGTGCTAGTGCTACTGAATTCGTTGGCCGAAGCGCCGTTTTCTGGTCTGGTAGGATTGCTACGCCCGGAGGTACTCGTCCTCCCCGAAATCCGGCCACATGACGTCAGAGAAGAAGAGCTCCGAGAACGCGGACTGCCACAGCAGGAAGTTGCTCAGCCTCAGCTTGCCGCTGGTCCTGATGATCAGGTCGGGGCAGGAGAGATCGCCGCCGGCGACGCTGGTCCCCAGCTTCCCGGCGACGAGCGCCTCGTCGATGTCCTCCGGCCTCAGCAGGCCGCGCTGCACCTCCGTGGCGAGCTCTTGGCACGCCCGTAGTATATCCCGCCGCCCGCTGTAGCCGATCGCCATCATCAGGACCATCTCCGACTCCGAGCTGCTGCTTCGCCGCGTGGCCTACTGGCTGGCCTCCGCCTCCCTCGCCGCGCGCAGCAGCGACGCTGGCCGTCCCGGCGAGTCGCCGATGAGATGCAGCCGGATCCCCTCCCTGCAGAACTCGTCGACGTTGTCACGGATGAACCCCTCGTACAGCTGCATCAAGAAGTCGATCTCCGCCTGCGAAATTCCAAGAATCGCACGCGTGATCAGGCTCCTATATATACGTTACAGAAAGCGATCGGAAATCGAAGTGAGCTGCTGCTGATGGACGGTGGCGAAGGCGGCAGCCAGCCAGAGCCAGCCATGTATGCATGCCATGCCTTGGGGCGGGTCATGTTCTCGTGGGAGCAGGCGAAGACGGTGAGCGCGCGGATGCCCCACGCCCGCGACAGCCGCACCGCGTGCTCCAGCGTTCGCCGCCCCGCCGCGTGGCCCTCCGACACCGACAGCCCCCGGGCGCGCGCCCACCTCGCGTGCCCGTCCATCGCCAACCCTACGTGCCGCGGCAGCGACTCCGCCCGCACCCCGCCGCGGAGCAGCGGCGCCTCGGGATCGGGCGCGGTGCGCGTGTCCGTGGCCGCCGCCGCGGCCGGCAGAGCGAATGGAGACGGCCGCATAACGCGAGCGCGGCGCGAGACGATGGCGGGTGACGATGGAGCCGCCGGACGACGACGCCAAGCGACGGCTCCGGCAAATCGAGAATGGTGTTGCGCGAGCAGCATAGGCGCGTTCATCATCGTATCCATGTATGAGAGGTCTGGCAGTGGCAGTAAGTAGTAATCTGTTGCTCACTCTCGAAGAAAGGCCCGGCTGGCTCAACGGTGAAGAACCGGGGTCTGCTATATATATATATATATATATATATATATATATATATATATATATATATATATATATATATATATATATACACACACACACTCCCTATAAGTCCTGATAGCGCATTCTGGCATTTGAAAGTTGTGCTGACGAGATTCCAAAGGCAAAAACACAGTTTTGTATTAAATAGTTGTCACTTATCAATCAATCACCATTAGTTATGTTGATGATTGCGTCTGATTAGAAAAGAAAACGAAGGAATCTACGTCTTGTATGTTCTCTCTTATTAATATGTTCTAAAATTTTTAGAACGCGCCATACAGATATACAGGATAGTGGGAGTATACCTGAAACACACTTTATGTCAAGGGAAAAGGACATATTCTTATTAAGGATACATTTGCCAAGTGACATACTAGCCAACTAGTAAAGGGAGCTAAAAATTACTTTGTGAAATCAACGGTACATACATGCATGCCTTATGAGGGAGTAATTCTTGACTTTTCACTATGTAGAGCATCTCCAAAAGTTTATCATATTTTATTCATTAAATTATGATATTTGTCAACTCTCAAATAAGTTTGAGGTAGAAAAAAAATATCATCTCTAAAAGTATCTCATAATATAACTTCTCTTCGTCGCCGCCGCTTGTGTTCGGGCGTTCCGCAGCTGCCGGCAGGCCGGCAGCCAGCACAGCCCTACCAGGAAGTAGCGAAAATGATCACTGCCAGTACCAGCTATCCAGCAAAAAGACAACCAGCAGCACGGTGACAAGCAGGGCACGGCCAGGCGCATTGAGAGGACAAGCGAAGGTTGTTCCTGCTGCTTCGTTGCCTCCTGGCGGCGGCCGGCGGCGGCGGCTACGGAAACTCAATCAGCCGGGAATCCAATCAGAGGTTTCAACCTGGGCTATGGCGCGAAGGCGGAGGTTTCACGCAGGAAACCATAGGAGGAAGTAGCCGGCGCGGTAAAAGAACGATGCGCGCACGCAGGGACACGCGCATATTTGCACGCAGTCGTGGATATTTTGCCAATTGACAAATTATGGGGAGCGGGTACTGTTGGAGAGTAGTTTTTTTAAAAAAAACACGGATAGGGAAGAAATATGGAACACTCTTAGAGATGTTCTAACAAATAACTTTCTAGAGAAAAGTGAATAGAATAATAATATATTTCTTTTACAGTTTTTCTTCTTGATGTTAAATCTAAATTATATAAACCCTTAGTGATAGAGATACTGGAACGTTTGGGGAGTTCCCACCAATAAAATGCTACTCAAAGTCACACTAATGCAAAACCTCGGTATCTTGTGGTTTAGAGAAGCAAACAAAACAAACAACATATGCCGTAATTAAGTACGGTGTACAGCCCGAGTACTGCTGTTGCAGCAATTTCGTTGGCCCTTAGTGTGCGTCCGTGCGTGCGTGCGTGTGCGTGTGTGCGTGCGTGCTGCTCATGTAATCCGCGAGCCAGTGTAAATTAGTGTTCTCAAACGAAAGAGAAAGGAATAATTTTATCAGCAACCAAGCATGGGCATGGACATGGGCATGGGCATAGTTGACCTTTGCATCAGCATCCATGCATTGTGTGAAAAAATATCCAACTACAATCCTAGCTAGCAGGGGCAAAGTTAAAGCAAAACGGGACACGGTTTTGTGCACATATCAGGAAACACCTCCAAAAGCACATGCAGTGGGAGCATGTGCCCTTGAGAGCATATTTAACTTTTCCAAGTAAAACGAGTCTGTCCAGCCACAAGCCGACATATATGCTAAAAATTTGATGGTACGCAATAAGTGCAAGTTTTTGGGTTGGCACTATAGGAGTAGATTCGTCCCTGCCTCCCTGGATTTATAAACAATTACCACCTGTAACACCCGAAAAATTGCATTCTTTTAAATAGTAGAAATTTATTTAATTGTGTAATTAATTGATCATTCCAATATAGAGAAATAATAATTATTCTCAAATATAAAATCAAATCTAGGTCATACACATGTATGATGCATTCATGCTGGAGCATTTCTTCTTTGTACTGTTATAGCTTATTTGAATTTCTCAAATATTTCAAAACCCAATTTGAAAATCCTTTTGAAAAATGGAAAAAAAAGGAATTAGAACAGAGCCCTTCTCCTCTCCTTTCTGGCCCGAGCAGCAGCTTGGCCTGTTTTCCACTCCCTGGCCCCACCAGGCCCAGGTCGGATGGCCCGAGGACAGCTCGGCAGACCTGCTCCCTCCCTTCCCCTTACCCCATCTGACTGACGAGTGGGACCCACGGGTCAGCCCTTCCTTCTACACCTCCCTCGCTGCGCGAACAGAGATGCCGCTGCCGTGTTCATCCGCCGTGGCCGAGCACGCGCGCGCGAAGCGTCCCTCTGTCGTGACTGCCAGCCCGACCCCAGCGCTCGGTGCTACCGACCTGTGGACCCACAGGACAGCCCCTTCCCTGTTTCTCTCTGCTGCTCGCCGAGAGTCCGACGCGGGCAAGAAAGAAACGGCCGAAGCCGAGTTCGTCGCCGCGCCGAGAGTCCGAAGCAGAGAAGAAACGGCCGAAGCCGATTTCTCCGCTATTCGAGTTTGTTCAATCTCCGAGATTGACGCCACACCTCGGGAGTATTTAAGCAGCGCCACACCCCCCCGTAGCCGCCACCTAACCCTAGCCGCCTCTTCTCGCCGCCATTGCCGAGCTCCCGCGAGAACCGAGCAGCCGCCGCCGCGAGCAATTAGCTCGATTCGCCACCAATTTCCTCCCGGTAAGCCTTTGAGGAGCTTCGCTGTGATCTTGTGAAGTTCCCGAGCACTTTCCCCCTTCGATTTGTGCACTGACACGCCTCCGCCGCTGTTGCAGAGATCCACCGTCCGCCGGATCACGCCGCGAGCTATCACCGAGTCGATTTCCGACCTTCCCATCACCCTAGGTGAGCTTGCGATGCTCTTCCCGATCTATGGGTACCCTTCCCGACCTATTTCATGCACCGAAGGCCGAGTTCACCTTCTTCGGCGGCCCTCCGGCCATGGCGCCGCCGTCGGCCTCTGTTTTCCGGCCGAGAGCACCGCCACCCCTCCTCTCTTTTAATCTGATCCGCCGATTTTGAATCGGACGGCCGAAGAGCAGCCCATACCGATTCGGCCAGCGTATAACCCTCTGCAGTTTTTAATGCTAAACCCGCGATCCCTTAGCGTATTCTGTGATTTGCGCTTTTCAATTTAGAAAACGTATTTTCTCCCGGTATTTAGAAAATGTGTTTTCTATTATTTATAGATTTGCCACTAAACTTCATTTGATCATAATTTACTTGTTTTAGATCCGATTTGAACGATTCAAATTGCGTTAGATTCGTAATTTCATAATCTATCTGATGGTACTACTGTTTCATATATTTTTAACTTTGAAAATTCAAGATTATATTTAATCTATTATTATTCTATTATAAACCTTGTAAAATTCATATCTTCCTCGTTTTAAATCCGATTTGCGCAAACTTTATATCAATGTGATCGTAGCAACGTGTAGATTTATTTTATAACCTTTTTAATTTATTTTCTCTCTGTTGGTGTACTGTTCTAATGAAAACTCTTGTTTGTATGCATGATTGCCCCTGTATGCGTGTGTGTTGTTATGATGGATCGAGTATAGACGGTGAGCTTTACGTGGGTGATCAAGATCAATACTGCGACAACCCGGATCATCAGGAGTTTGCTGATCAAGGCAAGTATTAGTATGGATCATCCTTGTTGTCCTATTCACCAAATAAATAATTGCATTTGCATGTGTCTTCCTTGTTAACCATAGTTATTTCCTAGCATTGTTACCCTGTTGCTTGCCACCTATGGGATTATGCATATGGTAAATGTTGCTAGTGCGCTTTTGGGAATCATGATCATGTAAACTTGATTAATTGATTATGCAATATGATTAAAAGATGCCTTTTTAGCAACAGGGAACTAGGGGATTCGAGCATAGTTTTGTGATGCTCAAAATCCTTCACCTTTGATAATGATCTGTAAGTATGACACCGGGATTGACAGTGCAACTATGAGGGCTACATGGCTCTGGTTTTAGTCAAGTATGGGCACCTTTTCTAGCTTGTTAGAGGTTACCGAAAGGCGTGATGGGACCTGCCGACTCGGGTATAGTGCGGCTCCTGTCCGAGTGTGTATAATCTGCGTGACCTTGTGCCACGAAGAAGGGGGGCTCTACATCTGCTTGCCGGGTTCCTAGCGGCCCTAACTTGTTAGGCGAAGTTCTTTGAAAGACTTCATAGTGAAACCCTGCTCACTCATCTTGGTAGTGTTATGGGAGTAATTAACCCGAGCAAATGGGAATCACGGCTCATAGTGAAAGTGCACAACCTCTGCAGAGTGTAAAACTGGTATACTAGCCGAGCTCACGGTCAAGAGCGGCCTTGGACGTCTTACGGAGTAGTTATTCTTTTGGGGTGATGCTTACTTATTGCTAAATCTATTTATTGCTACTTATTAATTATGTTTACTATGATCATGAGAATGGGCTTATTCATTTGTTGCTATCCAACTGCCTAAAAGGATGATTAATTAAAAGCAACCTGCTGTTAAAACTGTGTCAACCTTTTGAGCCTCATTAACCCATGCTAGTGTTGTTGAGTACGACATGTACTTACGCTTGTTTATTTTTCAATACTCGGTTAAAAATCCCGGATGGGTAACAGATGGTGATAGTGATGAGGACTACTAGACTTGTGCTTCACCAGTCGACGTCCCTGTGCTATGGAGCTACCGCGAGAGTTATCTTTATTTTCCGCTGTGTAATGACTTTGATATTATTCGCTATGTATTAAACATTGGTTATGATACAATTTATGTAATTTGTTGGTTTATGTGTGTGACTGATCTCTAGGCGCACATAAGATTATGCATCCCATTTTATCCTTAAAATTGGGTGTGACAAATTGGTATCGGAGCCGTGTTGACTGTAGGACGCAAGCCTAGTTAGCACTGGATAGCCCTTAGCTTTATTATCTCTTTTTACTTGTTATATTAATTTGTTACAAGTTTTTACTGATATCCTACCCTTGTCCATTGCAAAATTTTGACTTAATCTTAACTCTTGTAGATGGCCAACCTTAAGCGCACTGCTCGCAAGCGTGTCATGCCACCTAAGAGGTACCTGCAGCGCTTCATCTCTGGCGGACGTGTTTCCCGACCAGAGGTACCCGTGGAAGACGTACCAGTGGAGGAGCCCCAGCAGGAGGTGCCCGCAGAGGAGCCCAGTGAAGAGCCCTTGGAAGACAGCTCTGAAGACGTACTTATGAAGGACCCTCAGAAAGATGAACCCGAGAAGGTGGAGCCGCAGGGTGACCAGGATTGTGCTGGCGACCCTGATGACGAAGATGATGGAGGCGACTCGGATGACTCCGACGACCCCGATGACGATGGCGACGATGATGGAGACCAAGGTGGAAAACCCTGGGTGGGAATGATTCACTATGATCATCATGGTGATGACTACTACCACCCGCTGCTTCTCGACTTGGTGCGCCGCTTCTACCCCAACGCCTCGGTGTTGTACAAGACGGAGCACTGGAAGCACCCTGACTACGCCAACTACTATGAGACGAGGGTGTACATCAAGGAGGGAAGCCAGGTGAAGAATATCCACTATGCTGTCTCCATTCGACTCTCCAAAGCTGCCGCCATCAAGGATGCCGCACGACAAGCTCTTATGGTGCACCGCCACGAGAATTGGGACATCATCAAGTGGGAGATGCACCGCTACCTTCCCCGCCGTCAGAGTGGCCAAGCTAACTGCAGTATCGCCGGTCCACTTGGAGAAGTGAACGCCCGACTCCACGCTGCCTTGGAATGTTTGGCTCAGACCAACACTTTTCTGGACCAGACACTGGATGAGCTGAACACCAGGACTGAAGCTAACTACAAGCTCAGCCGGGCGGTGAATGAGTTGAACCGGCAACTCGGTGTTGGACCCCCTCCGCCATCACCAAGGTGTCCAGCTGAATCGCCGCCAAGGAACCGAGGAGACCATGGAGATGCTCACACCCGCACCGACATCGACCCCTAGAGGAGTTACCCCCAGTTATTAGCAAAAGACGCTAGAAGCGCAAGTTGAGTCAAGTCGAGTCTAGTTCGTGTCTTGTGAACTTTTGTGCTAGATTGCTTTTCCTTATGAACAATGCTTGATTTGGAGTTTGTAATGAGTGCTGAGATTGTGGGCATGTCCGCAAATCTCTTTATATAGGTTTGAATTAATGCATAATAGTTTGGGTTGATTATCTCAGTTTCCAGCAGTGCTGTTTTTCAGACCTCTCTGCCTTAGTAACTTTTCCTATTTAATTATATACGACCAAAAATCATGAGAATTTTTTGTGAAAAACTAGACTTCTGTAGTTTTCTTTGGCCGCAAGAATCATCTCATATCAGTTACGGTTTGGGAGAAACAAATGTCACAAGTCAAAGTTTCTGCGCTGTCTGTTACTCTGAAAAAGTTTCGAATCAAATCTGTTTTTGATAAACTTAACGGCAGAATCTGGAGAGATGGTCTGAATAAAAGATGTAGAGTTTTTCTCATGCTTTCCAACCATGTATAGCATGTCTCTGTTTGACTTCGGGAACTCCAAATATGACTATTTTTCTACTCTGCCATTGTTGGATCGCGCCTGGAATTTCCTGTTCTAGTCTTTTAAGTGTTATTATAATGGAAGAGAATTCTAAACCTCACTTCAATGATTTAAACAGCAGATGGCCCACACCAGGAGGAACCCAAGGGGTGATGGTACCTCTAAAGAAAATGCGAATCCCCCACCACCTCCGCCACAGCCCAACATGGAGCAGCTGATGATGATGCAAACACAGTTGATGCAGCAGATGGCCCAGAACATTCAACTGCTGCAGCGAAACAATGGCAATGGGAACCCACCTCCACCACCCCGTGACAAGAGAAGCGAATTCTTGAAGGGACGCCCGCCCACCTTCGATCATTCCAGTGATCCTCTCCAAGCTGATGATTGGCTGCGTGCAATAGAAAGGCAGCTGGAGATCGCCCAATGCAACGACGTCGAGAAGGTTCTCTATGCATCTGGGCAGTTGCAGGGAGCTGCTCTGGATTGGTGGGAGTCTTTCCGTTTTGGACGTGCCGACCCCATCTCTTGGCGGCAATTCCGTGAGGGATTCCACAATCATCATGTGCCTGCAGGGTTGATGAAGTTGAAGAAGAAGGAGTTTCTTTCTCTGAAGCAGGGAGGTATGTTAGTTGCCGAGTACCGTGACAAGTTCATCCAATTGTCGCGGTATGCTCCAAAAGAGGTCGAAGATGATGCCAAGAAGCAAGAGCTCTTCTTGGAAGGACTGAATGATCATCTCCAGTACCAGTTGCTCTCCCACACTTTCGCCAACTTCCAACAGTTGGTAGACAAAGCTTTGATCATCGAGAGCAAGCGCCGTGAGATAGATGAGAAGAAGAAGAAGAGGAAGTTTCAACGGCAGTCGTCTGGAAGCAACAGCCGCTTCCGTAACAATCAGTAGCAGCCTCAGCAGCAACAACGTTTCCAGGGACAGTCTGGATTCAAGAACAATTTCCAGAATCAACAACGTTCCCAGAACCAGTAGCGTTCCCAGTACCAGCAACAAGGTGGCAACTAGGCGCCACAACTGACTGCTCCCAACAACATCCCTGTGAAGAATGGTGCCCCCAACAAGTGTTTCCGCTGTGGCAAGGAAGGACACTTGTCCTACAATTGTCCTGAGAAGCAGAATCCCCAAGCCTCCCAGAAGCAGAACAACCAGCAAAGAGTGCCACCTCGCACCGGGAAGGTGAACCATGTGTCGGTTGATACGGCACAGGAGACTCCAGAGGTCATGATGGGTACGTTCAATATCGACTCCATCCCCGCTACAGTTCTTTTTGACTCTGGTGCTTCGCATACTTTCATTTCGCACACATTTGTTAGAAAGCATGGTATTCCCCTTAGTGTCATGAAACATCCTATTATGGTTTCTTCTCCGGGTGGTGTTATGCAAGCTACTCTTCAGTGTCTCCCGATTACTGTCTCATTAAGGGAGGTAGAATTCGAGATAACCCCTACTGTGCAAAATACTGCCGGAATTGATCTTATCCGGGGTATGGATTGGATGAAGAAATACAACACGAACATAGGGTGTAAGGAGAAGGTTGTAACTGTCACTACACCAAAGGGAGATGAGGTCCGAGTTGAGGTTGCTCTGCAAGTGCAACAACAAGCCACAGTACATCAGCTCAGAGAAGAAGTGCAGCCGGATAACTCAGTGGTGGATGAGTTTGAAGATGTGTTTCCAGATGAGTTGCCAGGTATGCCGCCTGACCGTGACATTGAATTTATCATTGAGTTGTTACCTGGTACTGCACCTATAGCTAAACGTCCATATAGAATGGGAGTTAAAGAATTAGAAGAACTTAAGAAACAAATCAAAGAACTGTCAGAAAAAAGGTTTCATTCGTCCTAGTTCTTTACCTTGGGGAGCCCCGGTTATTTTTGTTGATAAGAAAGATGGTAGTCAAAGGATGTGTGTTGATTATCGGTCACTGAATGAGGTCACCATTAAGAACAAGTATCCGTTGCCTAGAATTGATGACTTATTTGATCAGTTGAGAGGTGCTTGTGTGTTTTCCATGATTGATCTCCGTTCAGGTTATCATCAGTTGAAGATTCGTGACTCTGACATACCTAAGACTGCATTCACTATTCGGTATGGATTGTATGAGTATACGGTAATGTCTTTTGGTTTGACTAATGCACCTGCCTACTTCATGTATCTGATGAACAAGGTATTCATGGAATTCTTGGATAAGTTTGTTGTGGTGTTCATTGATGATATCTTGATCTACTCCAAGAATGAAGAAGAGCATGCCGAGCATCTGAGATTGGTTTTGCAGAAGCTCAGAGAACATAAGCTGTATGCCAAGCGAAGTAAGTGCGAGTTCTGGTTGAGAGAAGTTGCTTTTCTAGGACATATTGTGTCCAATGGTGGAATTTCTGTAGACCCAAGCAAGGTGGCAGACGTGTTGAATTGGAAGCCGCCAACTGATGTGACTGGCATTCGTAGTTTTCTTGGTTTAGCTGGTTACTACCGAAGGTTCATTGAAGGATTCTCCAAGCTTGCGAAGCCAATGACTTCCTTGCTAGAGAAGAATGCCAAATTTGTGTGGTCTGAGAAGTGCCAAGCTAGTTTTGAAGAATTGAAGAAGAGATTGACAACAGCCCCAGTGTTGGTTTTGCCGGATCTGAGTAAGAAGTTCTCTATCTATTGTGATGCTTCCCGCCTAGGTCTTGGTTGTGTTCTCATGCAAGAAGGAAGAGTCGTAGCATATGCATCGAGACAGTTGAGGAAGCATGAGTTGAATTATCCTACTCATGATTTGGAGCTAGCAGCTGTGGTTCACGCTCTGAAGTTATGGAGGCATTATCTGATTGGTCATAAGTGTGACATCTATACAGATCATAAGAGCTTGAAGTATATCTTCACCCAGTCAGAGTTGAATTTGAGGCAACGTCGTTGGCTGGAATTGATAAAGGATTATGACCTGGAATTGCATTATCATCCAGGCAAAGCAAATGTTGTGGCCGATGCTCTTAGTAGAAAAAGTTATGCTAATGAGATTCGAACAACCACTATTCCAGCAAAGTTGTGTGCAGAGATGGAGCGTCTCAACTTGGGAATTGTGATCAATGCTGTTGAGATGGAGGTTGAACCCACACTAGAACAAGAGATACGAAAGGCTCAGTTAGAAGATGAGAAGCTTAAAGAAATAGCAGAGAACATTGTGGTTGGAAAATCACCCGGATTCAGGCTAGATGAGAATGGAACCTTATGGTTTGGGAAGAGACTCTGTGTACCTGAAGTGAAATTCATTCGAGACGCTATACCGCGTGAAGCTCATGAGTCAGCATATTCTATACACCCAGGAAGTACCAAGATGTATTTGGATCTGAAGGAAAAATATTGGTGGGTTGGACTGAAGCGTGATGTAGCAGAATATGTGGCTATATGTGATACCTGTCAGAGAGTTAAAGCTGAACACCAGAGACCTGCAGGATTGTTACAACCACTAAAGATACCTGAGTGGAAGTGGGAAGAAGTCGGTATGGACTTCATAGTTGGATTGCCACGTACTCAGAGAGGTTATGATTCAATCTGGGTAATTGTGGATCGACTGACTAAAGTAGCTCATTTCCTTCCAGTCAAGACCACTTATGGAGGTCCTAAACTAGCAGAGTTGTATATGGAGAGAATAGTGTGTCTGCATGGAGTTCCAAAGAAAATTGTGTCTGATAGGGGCACTCAATTCACCTCACATTTCTGGCAAAAGATACATGAGTCTCTAGGTACTAAGCTGAATTTCAGTTCTGCATATCATCCTCAGACTGACGGTCAAACTGAACGGATTAATCAGATTTTGGAAGATATGTTGAGAGCTTGTGCTTTACAGTATGGAACAAGTTGGGATAAGAGTCTGCCGTATGCGGAGTTCTCTTATAATAATAGTTACCAGAAAAGTCTCAAGATGGCACCCTTCGAAGCATTGTATGGACGCAAGTGCAGGACACCCTTGTTTTGAAATCAAACTGGAGAAAGTCAAGTGTTTGGACCGGATGTGTTGAGAGACGCAGAGGAGCAAGTCCAGACAATAAGAGAGAACTTGAGAATAGCACAATCTAGACAGAAGAGCTATGCGGATACACAGAGAAGAGAACTAGCTTTTAATGTAGGAGACTATGTATACCTTAAAGTGTCCCCGATGAGAAGTGTGAAAAGGTTTAACAGCAAAGAAAAGTTGGCACCAAGTTATATTGGACCTTTCAAGATCCTAGAGAGACGTGGAGAAGTGGCATATCAGCTAGAACTTCCGGAAAGTTTATCCGGTGTGCATGATGTGTTCCACATATCTCAGTTGAGAAAGTGTTTGAGAGTACCGGAAGAGCAGGTTCCTGTCGAGGAAATAGTTTTCAAGAAGGGTCTCACTTATGAGGAACATCCAGTGAAAATTTTGGAGACCGTAGAAAGAGTTACAAGAAGTCGAGTTATAAAGATGTGCAAGGTGCAGTGGCATCGGTACTCTGAGGAAGAAGCTACTTGGGAAAGAGAGGAAGATCTCAGAGAAAAGTACCCGGAGTTGTTTGAGTAAGCACCAACTGAATCTCGAGGACGAGATTATTTTTAAGGGAGGTAGAATTGTAACACTCGAAAAATTGCATTCTTTTAAATAGTAGAAATTTATTTAATTGTGCAATTAATTGATCATTCCAATATAGGGAAATAATAATTATTCTCAAATATAAAATCAAATCTAGGTCATACACATGTATGATGCATTCATGCTGGAGCATTTCTTCTTTGTACTGTTATAGCTTATTTGAATTTCTCAAATATTTCAAAACCCAATTTGAAAATCCTTTTGGAAAATAGAAAAAAAGGAATTAGAACAGAGCCCTTCTCCTCTCCTTTCTGGCCCGAGCAGCAGCTTGGCCTGTTTTCCACTCCCTGGCCCCACCAGGCCCAGGTCGGATGGCCCGAGGACAGCTCGGCCGACCTGCTCCCTCCCTTCCCCTTACCCCATCTGACTGATGAGTGGGACCCACGGGTCAGCCCTTCCTTCTACACCTCCCTCGCTGCGCGAACAGAGATGCCGCTGCCGAGTTCGTCGCCGCGCCGAGAGTCCGAAGCAGAGAAGAAACGACCGAAGCCGATTTTTCCGCTATTCGAGTTTGTTCAATCTCCGAGATTGACGCCACACCTCGGGAGTATTTAAGCAGCGCCACACCCCCCCGTAGCCGCCACCTAACCCTAGCCGCCTCTTCTCGCCGCCATTGCCGAGCTCCCGCGAGAACCGAGCAGCCGCCGCCGCGAGCAATTAGCTCGATTCGCCACCAATTTCCTCCCGGTAAGCCTTTGAGGAGCTTCGCTGTGATCTTGTGAAGTTCCCGAGCACTTTCCCCCTTCGATTTGTGCACTGACACACCTCCGCCGCTGTTGCAGAGATCCACCGTCCGCCGGATCACGCCGCGAGCTATCACCGAGTCGATTTCCGACCTTCCCATCACCCTAGGTGAGCTTGCGATGCTCTTCCCGATCTATGGGTACCCTTCCCGACCTATTTCATGCATCGAAGGCCGAGTTCACCTTCTTCGGCGGCCCTCCGGCCATGGCGCCGCCGTCGGCCTCTGTTTTCCGGCCGAGAGCACCGCCACCCCTCCTCTCTTTTAATCTGATCCGCCGATTTTGAATCGGACGGCCGAAGAGCAGCCCATACCGATTCGGCCAGCGTATAACCCTCTGCAGTTTTTAATGCTAAACCCGCGATCCCTTAGCGTATTCTGTGATTTGCGTTTTTCAATTTAGAAAACGTATTTTCTCCCGGTATTTAGAAAATGTGTTTTCTATTATTTATAGATTTGCCACTAAACTTCATTTGATCATAATTTACTTGTTTTAGATCCGATTTGAACGATTCAAATTGCGTTAGATTCGTAATTTCATAATCTATCTGATGGTACTACTGTTTCATATATTTTCAACTTTGAAAATTCGAGATTATATTTAATCTATTATTATTCTATTATAAACCTTGTAAAATTCATATCTTCCTCGTTTTAAATCCGATTTGCGCAAACTTTATATCAATGTGATCGTAGCAACGTGTAGATTTATTTTATAACCTTTTTAATTTATTTTCTCTCTGTTGGTGTACTGTTCTAATGAAAACTCTTGTTTGTATGCATGATTGCCCCTGTATGCGTGTGTGTTGTTATGATGGATCGAGTATAGACGGTGAGCTTTACGTGGGTGATCAAGATCAATACTGCGACAACCCGGATCACCAGGAGTTTGCTGATCAAGGCAAATATTAGTATGGATCATCCTTGTTGTCCTATTCACCAAATAAATAATTGCATTTGCATGTGTCTTCCTTGTTAACCATAGTTATTTCCTAGCATTGTTACCCTGTTCCTTGCCACCTATGGGATTATGCATATGGTAAATGTTGCTAGTGCGCTTTTGGGAATCATGATCATGTAAACTTGATTAATTGATTATGCAATATGATTAAAAGATGCCTTTTTAGCAACAGGGAACTAGGGGATTCGAGCATAGTTTTGTGATGCTCAAAATCCTTCACCTTTGATAATGATCTGTAAGTATGACACCGGGATTGACAGTGCAACTATGAGGGCTACATGGCTCTGGTTTTAGTCAAGTATGGGCACTTTTTCTAACTTGTTAGAGGTTACCGAAAGGCGTGATGGGACCTGCCGACTCGGGTATAGTGCGGCTCCTGTCCGAGTGTGTATAATCTGCGTGACCTTGTGCCACGAAGAAGGGGGCTCTACATCTGCTTGCCGGGTTCCTAGCGGCCCTAACTTGTTAGGCGAAGTTCTTTGAAAGACTTCATAGTGAAACCCTGCTCACTCACCTTGGTAGTGTTATGGGAGTAATTAACCCGAGCAAATGGGAATCACGGCTCATAGTGAAAGTGCACAACCTCTGCAGAGTGTAAAACTGGTATACTAGCCGAGCTCACGGTCAAGAGCGGCCTTGGACGTCTTACGGAGTAGTTATTCTTTTGGGGTGATGCTTGCTTATTGCTAAATCTATTTATTGCTACTCATTAATTATGTTTACTATGATCATGAGAATGGGCTTATTCATTTGTTGCTATCCAACTGCCTAAAAGGATGATTAATTAAAAGCAACCTGCTGTTAAAACCGTGTCAACCTTTTGAGCCTCATTAACCCATGCTAGTGTTGTTGAGTACGACATGTACTTACGCTTGTTTATTTTTCAATACTCGGTTAAAAATCCCGGATGGGTAACAGATGGTGATAGTGATGAGGACTACTAGACTTGTGCTTCACCAGTCGACGTCCCTGTGCTATGGAGCTACCGCGAGAGTTATCTTTATTTTCCGCTGTGTAATGATTTTGATATTATTCGCTATGTATTAAACATTGGTTATGATACAATTTATGTAATTTGTTGGCTTATGTGTGTGACTGATCTCTGGGCGCACATAAGATTATGCATCCCATTTTATCCTTAAAATTGAGTGTGACACCACCTCAGGCATGCGAATGCTAAGAATCACACGGAATCAAAGAGAATTAGAACAAGGCTGGTTCTTATGTCTAAATTGGTTGTAAGCTTAGAACTCGCACTAGTAGAGAAAAGACTTTTAATTTACATTCAGTTTTGGTTTTAGTCTCGTTATTTTTTGTGTTTGGAACTAAAGGAAAAATTAGACCCGGTTCCAACTTTTATAAGGTGTCAGAGGACTTTTAGTCTCAGTTGACAACATCAATCGGGACTAAAAGGTCAACGTTAATCCCGGTTCGTGTTACCAACCCGGACTAAAGGGTCATTCACAGATTGGTTTAAAAGGAAAAGATACTGTCCGAAGTCACATGTGCTGTGTAGGTGGGATGGTAAGCCATGCGACGCTCATGCTTCTCGGATAAGCATAGGAAAGTTTGATGTGATTTGCCCTGTAAATTTGATGTTGACAGAGCTGGCAGAGTATTCCCCAGAGCTTTCAGGGGTCCAGATGATTTGATCTTCTCAGCCAGTTTGACTAGGGTTCAGTTGCAGTGACTCTATGATCCGCCATAGCTTGAAGAACTAGGTTATGAGCAATATCACTAATCCATTTCCCTTCAAGTAGCGCATCCCTAACTTCCTATTTCCTCCTCCTCCTACTATGCTGGCACAAGAGTGGGCAGATGCACGACGGTGCTTGCCCATTCATCCAACTGGAGAACCAGAAGGATGCTCTTTTTCCATTGTTTGTTGTTTCTGTTGTGGCAGTTGCAAACAGAGCCATATTCGTCGCATCAACTGGCAGGTCATAACAACCCATCACCACTGCAGACCCAAGATATGCCGAGTGTTAGAGTCGAAACACACGGCAAAACGTATGCACTCGGTAAAAAATAGTTTTGCCGAATGTTATACACGGCAAAACGAAACACACGGTAAAATGACCACTTTGCCGAGAGTCAACCCTCGTCAAAAGTATACACACGACAAAGAGTGACGGGAGGTAGCTGCTATCAGCGGTTTGCCAAGTGTTACCCGTTAGCACTCGGCAAAATGGCTACTTTGTCGAGTGTCCCATCGTTACACTCGGCAAACAGTATAAACACTCGGCATTTTTTTTTTGCTTCAAAATTTTTTCTATAGATTCCTACAATATCTTGACCAACATATTGAAATTTGGCACAATTCTAAAATATTTTGCTATATTTCTTTAGTTTCTTTCATTTCATTGAATTTTTTGGAAAATACAAATTTGAATAGCAAGTGCATCAAATAATGACATTTCATGAATGCAAAAATGATATGCAGGTTATTGAGTGTTGTTTGAGGCTTATCCCGGAACAGACCAGAAATGTCGCACATCTTCTTCTCGAAACATGACCACGAAATTACGTGCGAATTGTTTTAAAATTGTATAAAATTCAAACGGAGTCCAAAATTCATGAAACTTGTCGACAAGTCATGATATCACATGTGGATGCGGTGATAAAAAAATTGAGAAGATTTCAAACACGTCGTCACGTATGATACTTACAAACTCTAACATCTCCACATGAAAAGAATAGCATCCGTACCTGGACGTGCGAATCTTAAAAGGAGAAATATAGTATGACAAGAATAAGAAACAAATATACGTATGGGCCGCACTTGCTCCAGTGGATGGGCTGCGCTGGCTCGTCGCTTCTGTTCTGGCTGGGCCACAGTTGCTCCAACGGAAATGGGCCGCGCTCCTCTCATGTGGTATTGTGGTGAGAGAATATGATGCCTTTTCTTCTTCTCAAATACAAGAAACGAGTTCAAAAAAATAAAACGTAACATAAACCTCAAAAAAAAAAAAAAACTGCGTGAGCACGAGGGCAGTTGCGCCCATGGCGAGGCATCGCCGTGGCAGAGGGTTCTGCAGCGGCCGCCAAGCCAACCCGCGGGGCTCCGGCGGCGGCGGGCGCGACGAGGCGAGCTCGAGCAGCGCTGACGCGGGAAACCGCAACGGGCACAACTACGACGACAACGGGCACAACTCTTCGTTGTTGGCTTTGATATGATGATCTGACCTAGCGCCATTGGCGTGTGTTCCCCTGTTTGTGGTGGTTCGTTTCGTTGTAGGTGACCATTTCACCGGAGCCGACGCCCAACGGCGACGCGTACAGGGAGGTCATGTCCGAGAAGAACCAGCACACGGAGCTCGGCGGCCGCTTCCCCGCGTACGACGGCCCCGACTTGCTGTTCACCGCAGGCGCGCTGCCGTTCAACAGCATGGAGTTCGAGGTCACCCTCTCTGCAGGCGGCGACAAAAGGTGCGTTAACTCTGCTTATCTCCTGTTGGCCGCTGCGGAGATGCGATACAAATCCTCGACGAATCGTGCAGGATGGACAGGAAGTACAAGGTGGAGATCAACCATGCCACAGCGATCAGCCTGCTGCACCTGAGGATGCTGTTGGCGGGCTACCCCACTGACATCCCCGCGCAGGCGCTGCAGGTCCTCGACACCGTGCTGCGTGAAGTCGTCTTCGACGAACGAAATTACATAGAGTATAATTGACGAAACATTCACCGTCTATGAATTCTCACTGTGTTTATGATTTGGGATGATAAATGTTCTTCGTCTGGGCTGTGAACAACAGACGCTTCCCGATTGGCACCAACGATCATACACTGGGTTTTGAGGCATGGAAGGGGCTCTATCAAAACATCAGGTCAACACAGGACGTCTTGGCTCTGATTGCTGGTCAGATATCAGTTCAGTTCAAATGTAGGTTTTCCTTTTCAGTTATGTACAAGGCATATGATGTTTAATTGGATGGCAGAACTGACCAGTTATGTACAAGGCATATGATGTTTAATTGGATGGCAGAACTGACCAGTAGGGGAAATTTGGTTATAATATAGTACTTGTGTAAATTCATTTATGTGGTCGGTGGAAATCATATCTATTTCAGATCATTTAGACGCTATGGTTTCATTTTTCCACAACGACAATATGGTTTCATGTGGCTGCTTTAAAGAAATTTCGGTTGCACTTCTACATGGCTAGTAATATTGCAGTCAAGAGCTTGTATCTTTGTCCAATTTGTAACGTGCTCTAATTTTTCCATTGTAGACGTGTGCTCAACAGTTTTCGTTGAACCCGACTGCTGATTGACTTTGTTCAGAAGATCATAAGGAGAGATGTCGTGGATAGGAACTTGACTGAACCTGACTCCGATAAGGTATCCATGCTTTCTCCTGCACTGACACAAAATGCAATGCACAAAAGAACTTCAGATGTATGATGCTGTTTTCTGAATTTCAGATCTTCAGATGTATTGCTGGCTTGTCAGTGAAGCCTACTGATTTGAGGTAGGATTGCTCTCCTTTGCATTCAGAATTATATGGTGGCATCAAATTCTGCAATCAGCATTTCTAATCAAATGTTTCTTGGATACTTAAAGTATCAGTTCTGAATCACCGAGTGGAGCTACAAAGACTGTTATTGATTACTTCAGAGAAAGGTACAGCCGGGAACTGAAATACAAATCTCTCCCGAGCATCGACGTTGGCTGCGAGCAGAATCCAATTTATCTTCCCATAGAGGTTGGTAATTATGGACTTCTCAACTTCAACATGATGTTTTATGCTTGTATCTTCCTTACCCTTCCATATATTCTGCTGCTATTTCCAAATGTCAATTTGAATTTCAGATTGAATTTCAGGTTTTCAAGATAGTTCCCAAGCACTGTTACCAGAAAAAGCTGGAAGACAGTCAGGTCTATACTCTAACGAAGTCAGCCTCCATCCAGCCTGAACCGGAGCAGTCGAGTCATCAGGTTCATGAACGCACTGTACTTTGTGTAAACCGTGTCAGCTGTAAACTGATAAAACTATCTTTAAGTTTTCAACCTAACTTCCACTTGTCTTAGGTTGTTGAACAGAATGACCGCAAACGCACTGAATGTGCTAATGAATTTGGCAAAGAATTTGATGACAATCTTACAACAGTTGGTGCTAGAGTTCTGCTGCCTCCAAATGTACTCCTACTTCCTTGAGTTCTGACGTAGTATTTTTAGGTCTAATGCAGTTTGCAGTTGTCTTATGTGCTCTCCTTTTGTTGTTGTTGCAGCTTAATTGCCATGATTATGTATCTCAGAAAACGTGGTTTCCAATGAATGGATACTGGAATATGAAAGACAAGGTATGTCATGAGCTGCTAAACCAATCTTAACGGTAGAGGTTCAGTGAAGGTCATTTTAAGAACCTTTTCCACTAGTGTCATACTGTCATTACTCATTTACTTTCTCTTATGTTCTTCAGTGAAGTAATGAATCAAGACAAATATTTTCTTTAATTTTCCATGAACTTTGATTGTACATGTATTTCTTTTTAATCTATGTTTGCATATTTCATTTGAAATGTTTGCAGAATGTAATAAATGGTGCCAATATCAGCAACTGGGCATGTGTTAATTTTTGTGAAGATTTACTGAAGAAAGTTATTGAGGACTTTTGCTTTAGGCTGGCAGAAATGTCTCACATTACTGGAGTGGCAATATGCTTTTTCATCATCCTTTTTCAACGTCTTGGTCCAAACTGTCTTGTCTACCATTTTTCACTTTAATTTCAGGAATTTGCTAATTTTAAGCACCCAAAATATTCACTGCACGTTCAGATCAAGTTGAACATCATATTCCTATATATGGCTTACCCGATTGTTACTGAATTATTGACTAAAATCTGTGCAGGGTATATATGGCTACCCAATTGAAATCCAGGCTCTCTTTTTCATGGCTACCAGATGTGCCCAAGGTTGGCTCGACTTCGGAAGACTTAATGAAATATACGGCTACAAGACTGAAGGGTGCTCACATACAGCTTTGAGCAAGTTCAGTGTGATACTCGAATCAATACCTGATTGCATATTTGACTTCATGCCCATCCATGGTGGATACTTCATTGGCAACGTTGGCCCTTCTAGGATGGATTTGCGCTGGTTTTGCTTAGGCTTTTTTATTGCAACTCTGTTATCATTAGCCACAGGAGAGCAAACCGAGGCAACACTGGATATTGTGGAGTGCTGGCAACGACTCATTGGGGAGATGCCACTCAAGATCTGTTACCCTGCAATGGAAAATCAAGAATGTCATATAATCACTGGATGGGACCCAAAGAATACCAGGTGGAGCTACCACAATGAAGGCTCATGGACAGGTGAGTAATTTGGAAACTTGATATGAAGCATTATTGCATTGCATTATGTTATTAAACTCCTTGATAATTATCTGCTGTTTGTTTTGCATTTTGCAGTTTAGCGAGTAAGTAGTTACATTTTCAAATCGAGTAATAAACAGATGAGATTGGCCATTCCCTAAACTGGAACTTTGTCTTATCTTTTGTGTTCTAGAAATTGATTACACTATGAACATGGTTTGTCAGTATGAACTCTGTGGGTTTATAAAGTCTTTAAAAGCTATCACCGTGTTCGCTGTATGCAATGAGATTGGCCATTCTCTGAACTGAAACTTTATCTTATCTTTTGTGTACAGAAATTCATTACATTATGAACATGGTTTGTCAATATGAACGCTTTGGGTTTATAAAATCTTTAAAAGCTATCACAGTGTTCGTTGCATGCAATTGCAGAGGCTGCTTGGGAAGCCCTCAAGAGGTCAATTGTTTATTTCAAAGGCCAGTCAATTGGGACTGTTGCTGCAATAGACGATTCTCAGGGGGCAGAACTCGGTGATGCTCAGGTGACCTTATGTTTGTTTCGAGTTAAAGCGTTTGAACTGCAGTCAGTTTTGTAGAGTTCTTGCCATTTTTATCACCCTGTTCTTTTGGCTGAAAAATAAGCGCTGATTTCGGCTCGTGTTGATTTGTTGTGAGAGAAAAATACTATTTCGTGGCTGAAAATAAGCGCTGATTGGTCAAAACAACAGGCTTTATATCATGCTGCGCCTTCTTATTTTCATATTACTGCTTAGTTTGCATCCACTATTATCAGAAGTGTTGTCCTAACCCTAATGGATAGTACTCTAGAAGTGCATTTATTTTGGAACTATTAGGATATCAGGATCAATTAGGATCCTCTAGATAGGCTAGTTGCTATATATAGCGTAGTATAGCTTCCTTGTATATGAGATAGCTTCTCATATATGTACCTTCCATTCCATGTATGCCTAATTGACTCTATATATGAAAGGCTCCCCACCCACATTGGGTGTGTGGTGATTCTCTCCCTCTCTCTACATGGTATCATTTGCCTAGGTTTCCTTCCTTGCCTCCCCCTACCGCGCCCTCCTTCTCCCCCACCGGCGGCTCTCTGCAGTGCCGCCCCTGCTCCTCTTCCCCAGCCGGCGGTTCAGGCCCTCTGCCACCCTCCCAAGGCCCCTCATGTCGACCTCCTCCGCCACCAGTTCCTCCCACTCCGGTGCAACTGTGGCGGCCACGGACTCCAGCGCCGCCCCGCCATCTTCGACACCCCCTACACGACGATCTCCGTCAAGAATCACATCACGGTGACTCTGGAGCTGAAGCACCCCAACATCAATCAATGGTCGCCATTATTCACCTCCCTGTGTGGGAAGTTTGGCCTCCTCCCGCACATCGACGGCATGGCGGCAGCACAACCCACCGACCCGGCCTGGGCCATTGCGGACTCCTGTGTTCGCAGCTGGCTACTCGGCACCGTCGGGAACGACAATCTTGGTCTTGCCGCCACACCGGACCAGACTGTGCGCGAACTATGGGTCGCCATCAAGCGTCTCTTTGAGGCCAACAAAGCCCTGCGCACCATCTTCTTGAGTCACAAGTTTCACTCAATGACGCAGGGTGACTCTTCCATTGACGAGTACTGCCAGGAGATGAAGGCCACCGCTGATGCGCTCCGCGGCGTAAACCGTGTCATCACCGAGTCGGAGCTCGTCCTCAACCTCATGCGCGGCCTCAACCCCCGCTTCTGCAGCACTGCCGACAACATAGTTGACTCACACCCGCTGCCGGACTTCGCCACCAATCGCGAGAAGCTCGTCCTCAAGGAGCTTTGACTTCCAATGAAGGAACAGTCACCACACAGACGGCATTCCACGCCTCGTGCGGTATAGCATTCCGATCATCTGCGACACCACGGGTAGTGGTTCCTTTGCTGGTCGCCAGGGTGGCCACGGCGGCGGCTACGAGGGCAGTGGCACCGGCGGCGACAACTGCTACAGGAAGAAAAAACGGGGCGGCCACGGCGGCGATGGTGGCTGCCAGTCCAGGGGTGGGCCGCAGGCTCCCCCATCGCCTGCCGGCCCCTGGTACTGCTACGCCCCCTAGATGGGCGGGGCGCAGAAGCAGCAGTGGCGACCGCAGGTGCCCAACCCGGACTGGCGTGGTCCCGGCGTCCCCGATGCCTTCCCCCAGGCCGACACTGTCTTCATCCCCGCCCAGTTCTCTGATAGTTCGGCGCCCCCTCCTCCACCGCAGCAGCATGGCGACTGGGATCAGGCCAGCCCTGTTGTCGCCCTGAACCATATGTCCCTCTAGGGGTCCAACCCCTAGATGTTTAACACCGGCGCCACTACCCACATGTTGTCCTCGGATGGTATACTCATGTCCCATCTTCCCCCTCCTGCCTCTGGCGTCACGGTTGGCAATAGCAAACACCATCCATATCACATGTCGTGACACCTCTACACTGTCTTCTCCCACGTCCACATTTCGCCTCACTAACATTCTGGTTGCACCAGCTCTCATGCTTCTTTCCGTTCGTCAATTCACTCGTGACAATGGTTGTTCCATTGAATTTGACGCTTTCGGTTTTTTTGTCAAGGACCAGCGGATGAGGTGCGTGACTCTTCACTGCAATAGCGGTGGCGATCTCTACACCTTCCCCTTCGTGCGCACCACTGAAGCAGCCTCGCCACTACCTCATCACTATGGCACCACCGCCTCGGTCACCCCGGTCCCTCCAGCCTCACCACTCGCCAGAGCATGTCGATCATCTCCTGTAATAAGAGCCCATCATCTCTATGCCATGCATGTCAACTTGGCAAGCACGTGTGGCTCCCATTTAGTCATTCTACCTCTATGACCATTGCTCTTTTTGATTTAGTTCATTGTGATGTATGGACCTCCTCGGTTCGCAGCACCTCCGAATTTAAATATTGCCTTGTCATGCTAGATGATTTTTCTCATTATTGCTGGTCATTTTCACTTCGCCACAAATCCGAAGTGCACCGCCACATAGTTGAGTTCACTATCGATGCTCAAACACAGTTTGGTGCCACGCTTAAGTCTTTCCAAGCTGATAATGGGACCGAATTCATTAACCATGCCACCACCTCCTTCCTCGCTAGTCACGGAATTGCGCTCCGCCTCTCGTGTCCTTATACATCCCTACAAAATGGCAAGACTGAACGCATGTTTCGTACCACCAACAGCACCATCCGCGCTATGCTTCTTCATGCATCCATGCCACCTTCCTACTAGGCTAAGGCCCTCTCCACAACCACCTTTTCTTCTTAATAGGCGCCCCTCCATCCACAACAACATACCCTATCAGCTTCTCTATCACCACCTCCCAGACTACTCCCTACTTCGGGTTTTCGGGTGCCTCTGATATACGACGACCTCCACCTCCAGCGAGGACAAGTTCCTGGACCCGGCTGTCTTCCGCCTGGGTCCCATGGTTGCACCTACGGGCAAGCACACGCTTGCTACTGTCACACCCAATTTTAAGAATAAAATTGAATGCATAACCTTATGTGCGCCCCAGGATCAGTCACACACATAAGCCGACAAGTACAAGGTAATATCAAAAGACAATGCTCAAATACATAACGTAGTAATAATTAGGATATAACCTTAAAAAGCAAACAGCAGAAAGACTCTCCGATCTTCACGTGTAGACACCAACTCCACAGGGACACAGCTGACTGGTTGACCACAAGCCTAACTGCTGTTGATATAGCAAGAGTGAGCACATATCGTACTCAGCAAATATAACATGGGGTTTATGAGGCTCAAAAAGGATAGACACGGGTTTAACAGCAGTTTGCTTTTAATTAATCATCTTTTATGTGATTGGATAGCAACAAATTGAATAGCCCATAATTCATGATCAATAGTAAACATAATTAATGAATAGCAACACTATATTAGCAACAAGTCAACATCACCCCAAAGATAACTATTCCGTAAGACGTCCAAGGCCGCTCGTGACCGTGAGCTCGGCTAGTATACCAGTTTTACACTCTGCAGAGGTTGTGCACTTTCACTATGAGCCGTGATTCCCATTTGCTCAGGGTAGCTAGCCCCATAACACTACCAAGGTGAGCGAGTAGGGTTTCACTATAAAGTCTTTCAAAGTACTCCGTCTAACGAGTTAGGGCCGCTAGGAACCCGGCAAGCAGATGTAGAGCCCCTCTTCTTCGTGGCACAAAGTCACGCAGGTTATATACACTCGGACAGGAGCCGCACTATACCCGAGTCGGCAGGTCCCATCACGCCTTTCGGTAACCTCTAACAAGCTAGAAAAAGTGCCTATACTTGACTAAAACCAGAGCCATATAGCCCTCATAGTTGCACTGTAAGTCCCGATGTCATACTTATAGATCATTACCAAAGGTGAAGGATGTAGAGCATCACAAAAACTATGCTCCAATCCCCTAGTTTCATGTTGCTAAAAAGGTATCTTTTGATTTTATTGCATATTCAACTAATCAAGTTTACATGATCATGATTCCAGTAGTGCGCTAGCATCGACTACCCAATGCATAAACCCATAGGTGACAAGATAGAAGATAACAATTCTAGATAGCACTTATGGTTATCAAGGTAGACACATGCATCATGAATTTAATGATTAAGGTGAATAAGCAACAAGAATGGTTCATGCTATACTTGCCTTAGACTTGAGATCATTTTCTCTGATTCAAACCCTTGAAGACTGCTTCTTGAATTCACCACGTAATTCTCACCGACTATACTCGATCGATCACCACATCAACACACATCGTCCAGCAGACATACACAAAGCAAATAAGGATAATAACTAAAACAGTACACCAAACAGTAACAAAATAGTTTTAAAAGGTTATAAAACTATTCTACTAGTTGCCACGATCACATCGATATAAAGATCTCGAAAAACGGATTTAAAACGTAGAAGTTATGAATTTCCAAATATTTACTGGAAAAGAAAACTATGACCTTTATTCATTTTAATTGTATAAAACATGTACGAGATATTTCAAATAAATACCTAAATAGAATTACGTCAAATTTATTTTTGAAACCGACAATTAAAATAAAAATTAATCATATTTTATTTATAAATGTTCTTATATATTATAAACAACTTAGGTGTAAACTTTCTAAAAGAAATATTATCATGGAAACATCTAATTTAGTTTATGTATTGGCGCTTAAACTAATCAAATTTTAATTAGAAAAATATAAGTTGATATTAAGTAAATTAATCATATCATAATAACATTTATGTATAAAAAACAGCTGAGGTATAAAACCTATGTATTTTTAGTATAAACTATGAATTAAATTATAAACACATTAGCACACATGAACGCTTGCTTCTTAGACGTAAGATTACGTATCGCTAAATATATATACATCACGCATGGGGCTTGCTAGCTTGTGCACTGTTGATTACATGCAACGTGCATGCTAATCGCTTGAAGGTTTGTATGCGTTGCAGTAGGAAGACAGATGGAGGAAAAAAAACAAAGCAGGCGTGCAATACAGGGAAGCAGCAGGGCGGTTGCAGTCGGCGGCGCATGGCCGGCAATAGCTGGACCTCACCGGAGATTAATTGGCGATTCGTCGACCTCTGGCACAATCAGTCAAACAAAAGCACGAGGAGGGATTACGGGAACAGAGGATTCACCTAGGCCCTTGCCGTGGACAGGGACAGGTTCAACGACGACAGGCCAGGCCCAGCGGCTCTTCCTTGCTGCGGAGCGCGGCAATGGAATAGACACGACGGGTGAAGCAGCGCTGAAGGCGTCAATGGCGGCGGCGGATGTCTCCTGTTCTTCTTGGCGAGAACGGCGGCGCGAGTAGATGAATTTTGGGCGGCGGCGCTTTGACAAGAGCTAGGGCAAATAGGCAGTGCAAACAATATATATATAGAAAACAAGTGCGCAAAATATTCAAAGATAAAAACATTTTATTTCATTGATAGATCAAATAGGCACATTAGATTGAAGGAAAATATGATTGAGAAGTAAAAGATTGTGGTAACAAAAATGTGTGCCTATTTATTTGTGTAGCAGGAGCGTTCTAAAGATATTTAGAGAACGTGCTCAACTCCTGCTGCCTTAGCGAGCCTGCGCAGTTGCTCTCCATAGCCGCGGCGCATCTCATCTAATTCATCTCTAAGTCCTTTCACGCTAAGATGAGCCTCGGCTATGTGGGTTTGCGCCTTTTCAATATTTAGGCGCGTGCTCTTGATGCTAGCATTGAGCGAGGCGATGGTTGGCCCCTTAGGAGGCTTCTCGTCCTCACTATGACTAAAGAAACCCTTAGGCTGCCCTCTAATAACTTTCCTAAAGACCTTGCGCTTTTCGGCAGAGGATGCCGGATTACTAGAGGGAGCTTCACCCTTACGAAAAAGACCCTTGGCGTACCCTCCATCGGGTTTGCGCACTCCCCTAATGGTGTAAGAGCGACTATTCTTAGCGGGAGACGACAAGGAAGGTAAACTGGAGGTAGAGGGCATCACGGCAACATGTTTGCCAAGCCCGCAACTACTAGGATCCTTCCTCTTGAGGCCTAAAGTGCCGGTAGTTGGTCGGGCAGCAATACTCTTCTTCTTGGCACCTCCTTCGGGTGCACGGGAGCGTGCCGTGGACTTCAAACTTGATATGTTGCTGAAGTTATCGGTAGGGGGTGGTAGAAAGGCTAGCGGCTTCTCCACTATGGCATGAGCTTCTTCTCTCACAAAAGAGCTCTCTTGATAGGGAACTATGTCTAAGTTGGCAATGGAGCCGGGAGTTTGGATCAGCGAAAGAGCATAGCTAGACATGGTCACGGTTTGCAAGTGGGAGAGCTTAGCACCTTTTGTGAGAGGAAGAAGAGAATGGTTTGGTGAGAAGAGAGGAGAGGCCTTGAAATGCTTTTTATAGGTTTTACCGAGGTCTCTTGTTGAGGAAATGATCTGATCGTAACCAAGGACGTGATGCTGGAGTGATCACAAACAGGTACGAAAAAGATTGACGTCATTTGAGCTGGCTGGGGGGCGGTCGACCCCGGGGGCGGTCGGTCCCCTGGGTCCACCTGCCAGCCCCTGCCTTTTGCCCAGAATCCTATCAGAACAAGTGGATTCCTGTCTCGGTTACGATCAAGTGTGATGTGCGGAGGATCAAAGTGATTGAGTGTAAATTTGATATGTGATTTTTATAAAAATATCTCAAGATTACACTATCATGCATTTATGAGAGAATATACCTATGATCAAAAAGGATTTCATGTAAATGAAAGGAAAGATCATAGGGGCTTTTTGGGTATTTCATAAATGCAACACTGTTGCTCTACAACCATCTATTTAAAATTAGCCAAGTAAAAATATGGAATATGTTTTTGTAAATTTATTTATTTTATGTATATATATTATTTATATAAGTTTTTAATGAATTCCTTAAAGGATATTATGTTGATTTCATCGACGAAATTCGGTTCGGGTTCAAGGAATACTTTGAGACGTTGACCGTTTACCTTATGGATGTTCCCGTCATCGTCTTCTATTGTGATTGCTCCATGTGAAGATACGTTGATGACGGTGTAAGGTCCGTCCCATTTACTTCTAAGCTTACCTTTCCCGAACAATTTGACTCTTGAATTGAAGAGCAGAACTTTGTTGCCTATCTTGAACTCTTTATGTTGAATTCTTCGATCATGCCATCTCTTCGTTCGTTCCTTGTAGAGCTTGGCACTATGATAGGCCTTTTCTCGCCATTCTTCTAGTTCTGCTATTTGTTTCTGCCTATTTTTACCAGCTGACTTAAGATCCATGTTCCAGGTTTTAATTGCCCAGTGAGCTCTATGTTCAAGCTCAACAGGCAAATGGCAACTTTTTCCATAGATCAGCTGATATGGTGACATCCCGATGGGGGTTTTGTAGGCTGTCCTGTATGCCCAAAGCGCATCAGGTAGCTTATCTTTCCATCCATTTCCCATCTCGTTCACCGTTTTCTGAAGGATGTTTTTAATTTGTTTGTTCAAAGTCTCGGCTTGTCCGCTGGTTTGGGGGTGATAAGGAGTAGCTACATTGTGCTTGGCTCCCAGCTCTCGCAGGAATGCTCTGAAAGTCTTGTCTATGAAGTGTGAGCCCCCGTCACTTATCACCATCCTTGGTGTTCCAAAGCGAGGGAACATCACTTCATGAAACATCTTCCTTGCATGTTTTGCATCTGCTGCTCGGCAAGGTAGCACTTCGACCCATTTGGAGACATAGTCGACTGCTACGAGGATGTACTCACAGTCTCCCGACTTTTGGAATGGTCCCATGAAGTCAATGCCCCAGACATCAAAGACTTCAATTTGGAGGTTGAAATGAAGGGCCATGGCGTTGCGGGAGCTGATGTTGCCTTGCAGCTGGCATTGTCGACACATTCGGATGAACTCTGTGGTGTCGTTATACATCGTTGGCCAGTAGAATCCGCACTACTAGATTTTGGCTTGTGTACAGAAAGCTCCATAATGGCCTCCGTATGATGCTGCATGACATTTTTCTATAATTTGTGCACCCTCAGCAGTCGGCACACATCTTCTCAATAGTCCGTCGGCACAAACCCAGTATAAGTAGGGTTCATCCCACAGGTGACGTCTGCTTTCATATTCTAGCTTCTTTCTGGATTCGCCTGGGGGTACGTACCCTGAAACTATGTAATTCACAATGTTTGCATACCATGGGTTTGTGTCGGTGACCATGAGCAGCATGTCGTCGCGTAGGAAGTCATTGATTTCTTGTTCCTGCATGTTAGTGACTTGCATACGTGAAAGATGGTCGGCAACAGTATTTTCTACTCCTTTTTTATCTTTTATTTCAACATCAAATTCTTGCAATAATAAGATCCAGAGGAATAAACGAGGCTTAGCATCTTTCTTGGTGAGCAGATATTTTAAAGCGGCATGATCAGTATAAATAATTATCTTTGCTCCCACCAAGTAAGATCTAAATTTATCGATAGCAAAGACTACTGCGAGGAGCTCCTTCTCGGTTGTGGCATAATTAAGCTGAGGTCCTGTTAGAGTCTTGCTAGTGTAAGTGATCGCATGATGCTTCTTATCTCTGGTTTGGCCAAGGACCACACCAACAGCGTAGTCGCTAGCATCACACATGATCTCAAAGGGAAGCATCCAATCTGGAGGTTGGATGATGGGCGCAGAAATGAGTGCTTTCTTGATGGTTTTGAAATCTTTTAAACACTCATCCGTGAACTCGAAGGGTACGTCTTTTGCTAACAGTCTAGTCAAGGGTCTAGCGATTTGTGAGAAATTCTTGATAAAGCGTCTATAGAACCCTGCATGGCCTAGAAAGCTTCGGATCTCTTTGATGTTCACAGGGGGAGGTAGTTGCTCAATAACTTCTATCTTTGCCTTATCTACTTCTATCCCCCTTTCGGACACTAAATGTCCAAGATAAATGCCTTCACGGACCATGAAATGGCACTTTTTCCAGTTAAGTACCAGGTCCTTCTCTCGGCATCTTTGCAAAACTTTGTCTAAATTCTCGAGGCAATGATTAAAAGTTTTTCCATAGACTGAAAAATCGACCATAAAAACTTCCATGATCTCTTCAATCATTTCTGAGAAAATAGACATCATGCAACGTTGGAACGACGCAGGTGCGTTGCAAAGCCCGAATGACATTCTCCTATATGCATACGTTCCATACGGGCATGTAAATGTTGTTTTGCTTTGGTCGTCGGGATGGATGGGGATTTGGTGATAGCCAGAATATCCATCGAGAAAGCAAAAGAAAGAATGTTTCCCCAACCGTTCCAACATCTCATCGATGAAGGGCAATGGGAAATGATCCTTTCGAGTTGCCGCATTGAGTTTTCTATAATCAATGCACATTGTAACAGAACCGACAAATTTATACGAGCACAAGTACAGCGACAGCTGTTTTCCCAGCTATCAAGCCACACTTGAGCCAATATAAACCCAGTAGTCCGTGAAATCTCGAAGGATTTCAAACTTTTACACAGTACATACCTCATGGATCGCAGAAACTCAGCAGTACACATACACATGATACATAGATTCGCACATATTTCAGATACATCAGAGTACAAGATAAACTTTTACATAAAAGTTCAATAGCGGAAATGAAATCATTTTACATAAGCATAATTTCATAATACAGTGCCAAGTACCGATAAGTCACAGCAACATAGATGAAACAGATAACATGACCTTGCCCAAGGTCTAGTCTTCCTCTCCCGAAGGATAGAAGTAACTCTTTAGTCAACCAAGCATTCCTCCTGCAACATTGGGAATAAAACCCTGAGTACTCAATTGTACTCAGCTAGACTTACCTGACAGGAAGTAAATAAAAAGACTCTCAAGGATATGCAAGGCTTATTTGGTGGAGCTCAGAGGATAGCATCATTTTTGCATAAAAAGCATTACTACAATAGTTCCTCAACTTATAAGTTTTAGATGTGATTCAGCTTCTATTTCAGTTAAGCTATTAAGCTAAGGTTTGCAGCTATACTAAACAATCACTTGATATTATAGCAATCAATAAAACCATATGATTTTCGATATCCACAGATATCAACCTCATCTCACCATAATCATTATGTTCAAGTTGTTAACCTCTACCTCACCAGAAGATCAGTTCAGTTTCTCACTAACCAGGAGAGATGGCGATTCGAATCGATTGTACCAGCTGGCAAATATGCCAATCACAAACCCTGTCAGCCGAGCCACTGGCTTCATGGGTCACCGTTAAATCTTTCTGAGTCATAATGTATCGCGGGCTTGGAGGGGCCCATATTCTCAGAGACAAACCCACTTCCAGGATGCATCAGGTCCCTGACCTGCCCTTGGTAAGATGGTGTCTCCGCACATCCTTCCTACCTCCAGAATATGTCTGCCTTATCACACCCAATTCCCGGCTCAGAAAGAAATACTCGGCTTCGCGGTCGGAACGACTTATCCGGCCAGCTATGTGACGACGTCTTTCAATCTCAACTGATGTCTGGTGGCCTCAGTCCTAGTCGGCCGCAAGCAGCACCGAAGTCAACATGACCCATGTCATGCAGCTCCCCACTACCTAGCCTTGATTCTCTCATTAATTCATTGTGGCATGGTGACACATATAGCCACCATGTGGATCTCGTCAGTCACCACCTACACTCGCGGATGACAGGAAATCACCCAACTTTCTCGCGGATGACAGGAAATCACCCGACTTCTACCGGTCTAAGCAGGGCTAAGCATAAGATCGGTCACCTGTCTAGTAATAGTATCAGGTTCACATATATAGTAGACAAGGTAGATATGCAGCAACGGTTTCAAACCAACTCCTATACTTAAATGCACAAACATACGATTTAATAAAGACCGGTGCATTTATAAAAAGAGATAGGTGGAGGCTTAGGGATGCTCCGGGGCTTGCCTAGGGTTCAGCACTAAGTTAGTGTTTGTTAGATGACACTTGTTCGATGAGCATTTCCCATCCAAGCACTCGATTAGTCCTTCCACCTTCGTGATTAGTCCACCACACCGTCTTGTGGTTAGTTCCATCATCATGTCCTTCATGTGCACGTGTTCATCATCTAGCGTCCTAAATGAGATGCAAAATGCACATGTATGAATAAGAGAAAGTAATACAAGATATGTTAATCTAGCATCACTGAACCATGAGCTAACAATCACGCCAAGCAAAGCAAGGTCAAAGCAATCATAATCCCACACGTGTAGTTTATGGGCAGCAGGACAGCAAGCATAAGATTTAACCATAACTGAAGCTATATACATCCAACTAGGATGAGCTAAGCCTTTCTGGAAAGCTATTGAAATTGTCTACAACTTTGGTATTATCATCTTCAGATGATTTAATTCATATAAAGGTCAAACAACACAAAGAAGACAGCTCTGTCCAGACTTGGACAGATTCTGTCCTCCCAACTCAAACAATCATACCTAGAGATTTAGACCACCAAAAGGGATGATCATAGACAATTTGAAAAGACATAGAAATATACTACAACTGATCTATTATCACCAAGAAGTGATTCAAAGCATAACTCAGTCAAATAATGCAATCAATCAGATCTACACAGAAAATTGGCAAAACCTGACAGCAGTCATCCAAAAGCCATAACTCCTAAACTATTAGGCTTATGACCAAGAAATTTTAGGACAAGCTAGATATAAAAGTTGGCTACAACCTTTATATAGAACACATTTACATGCAACATCATCTTAATGGGGAAAACATCCCAACAACAGAGACTACACCTGCAGCCATTTCAGCACATATGCAAAACATGTTTTCCACTTGGTGACTACCCAAACATACACCCACAAATGAGCTATTTGGATAGCTCCAAACATCATTACATGATCATACAAGACTCATCTCATACCCAGGCATATTAAGGCATCACAAGAAACATACATGGATTCATTTGCCTATAACTATTCGCTAACTATGACATAAAAATGTATTATTTAATTATTTATGTCATATGGTAAACATCTCAAATGAGTCCCAAACTTTTATGAGAGCTAGGTGATTACAAATCATGACCAAGGTTCAAATCTTACATGCTCAGATTCCATAATTTAATTATTACAAAATAAACAAATCTATAATGCAATAAACCATTGGAGAGCAAATTAAATATGAAACTCAATATTTTCTGAAACAACATGACCATATTATTGATTCTCAGGCTAACATAATATCATACTTAATATGCACCAAAGAAGATAAATCAACAACTCAGTCATACATGCACCATAAATCATGAAATTTTAACCATACATCACACATCATACAGAGAATCTACAATTAAATTTTTATGCCATTTGGAGCAACACAACTCCAGTTACAAAAATAACAAGCAATTCAATCCTTTATTCCCTATTTAACAAGATTAATGTGAAACACCAATAAAACAGTAAACAATCTATATGTTTTATATTTTTAAGAGCTAGTACATGTTATTAGAAGACTAAAAAAATTGGAACCACAATTGTTGGACTTATATTTCTCAGATTATGGCCAAAAGCAAGTTAATTAATCCTAAAAAACCACTTTTCCAAAATAATTTCTAGAGCACAAAAATATAAATAACATAGCACATTTACTGGATCTAACATGCAAAGAACTTAACAAGAAAACTAACCAAACTTGTTTCACAATTTTTGGGGCTTCCTAGAGCTAGATATGGAATTTCAAACCACAACACAATTCCTGCGAATTTTTGCTGCATAATAGAAACTGTGGGGCCCACTCGTCATAGACCAGAGGGGTCTTCTTCTTCCTTGCGTTCGAACACAGAAAAGAGAGAGGGGAGCCCGTCGGGGAGGAGAAGCCTGGCTCGGCCGTGGCTGCGCTGCCGGCCGGTGAGGACGGCTGACGGCGGCCGCACGTGGCCGGATCTAGCCTACCCCATGGCGCTCTCGCTAGTGGTGGCGGCATGGCCGGATGTGGCCGGCAGGCTCTCAGCCACAGCACCGAGGACGACGGCGGAGATCGCGCCGGCGACGACGATACTCCGGCGACGAGCAACGGAATAGAAAGGGTGCGCAAAGGTCGGCACGAGGAGGAGAACGCGATGGTGCTGCCCAATCGACCGAAGGGGGAAAACAGGCAGCAGCAGCGGGCCCGGCCGCGAAGCTCCGCTTGGCGCCCATGGCGGGCGAGCGATCTGCGTGCACGCTGGAGAGGAGAAGAGCAAGGGAATGGAGTGTGGAGTGAATGGGAATGGAGTGGAGCGCCTTTGTGCCCGTCCCCTGGAGCTAGGACGCGGGAGGGGGAAGGTGGTGGTGGCCAACATGGAGCAGCGAGCTCCAGGGCTCAGTTGCCGCGTGTCCTTCATTGGGGCAATTCGACGAGCGGGTGGCGGGTTTGTTTCTGCCGCGCTTCGGATACGATTTTGGGCATCTTCCCGGTATATTCTGATCCGATGCCTTAAAGCAAAGTTGTTCACCTCGGCACGCTCTACAAAAGTGGTGCAGGGTGCTCAGCCATTTGAAAACTGGATTAAGAGATAATTAACCCCGAAGTGGCTGCTGTCAACAGGTTAATTACGATCAAAGATCGAGTGGCAACCCTTGTCAAACGAAGTCGGATTGACCTCAAATTTGAATATGTTGTGCCTCAAAGAGTTTGTGACAACTTTTATATTTGGTCCAACTCAAGTTGCTTAAAGGAATTTGAAGAAAGTGGCACGTCATGCAATCGGCATAGAATTCCAGACTTAGAATTAATTCAAACTCTGGAATCAGCTTTTCCTCTATATTGTATCCACTATTTGAGGCACTTAAGGATTGAATCATGAGTTGGTCCAAAAATAACAATTGTTGTACTCCAAAATATCTGTAACTTTTATTTTGGGTCAAACTTCATATCTTGCTCCAAAATAATATTTTCACTTTGGTCAAACTAATGTAATTAGAGAGCTCAGAGTAGATGTTTAGGCCAATAAAGGTATTTTCTTGGCATTTGCTCAACATGAGTCCTCATGACTTTTGTTGTAGAGTTCAAATAGAGTTGTTTGGTCAAGGTTGCAAGGTTTGGTTGGCTTTGCATGCTCATGTTCACGTAGTCCTGCAATCCAATCAAGCAGAGGGCTTGTCATCTCATGTGACTATCCAATTTAAATCTTCATGCAACTTCTCCAATGATCAAGGTAGATGGAGATGAATATAAAATAGTGATTAGGATCATTGATTGAAATAACTTGATTAGGTCCACACTCGCTGGTTAGCTCGTGACTAACACCTGGGGTGTTACACACATCCTCCATCCCGTGACGGTACGTTGTGGAATGAGCTCGTTTTTAGCGTTCTCAACTACCGTCATTCCTCCTTTCTTGAGAACCACTTGGACAGGACTAACCCAGTCACTGTGTGGTAGGGGATAATAATCCCGGCGTGAAGAAGTTTGAAGACTTCCTTCTTCACGACTTCCCTCATCGCATTATTGAGCCTACGCTGTGGCTCGCGTGATGGTGTGCTGGCAGGGTCAATAGGGATGCGATGGGTACAGAGCGTTGGGCTAATCCCCTTAAGGTCTTGTAATGAATACCCAAGACCGATCTATGTTTTTCTAAAATGGTAATAAGTCTTTTTGTCTCCTCGTCTGAAAGTTTATCGCTAATAATGACGGGAGTGCTTTTGTTGCCATTTAGAAAAACATAACGTAATCCTTCCGGCAAGGTTTTTAGCTCAACGGGAGGTGGAGTCGGCACTTCCTCTTTAGGAAGGTCAAAAGTCTCCCCGGTGTCTTCCTCTTCTTCTACAAAGAAGTTAGCATCTTTTTCTAAAGACGACTCAGGGGGTTCAAAGGGGGAAACCCATAACCACCTCGGGCAGTATAGGACAGGGGAGAGGGTCTGCAACCGAGTTTTTGGCTCGATAGAAAGGTATGGAATAATCATTTCTCCCCAGTTTAACTTTTATTTCCCCTATTTTTGCAGCATTGGAGAGAAATTTCTCCAGGGGATGCCCGATCAACACGCTAAAGTCTACATCATCAAAGATGTGAAAATCTAAGGTCAAGACTACATCGTCGTGCTGAATATTGATGTTGTGCACCAACCCTTTTCCCAGTTGACTGGTTCATGAGCTATTTCTCAGGGATAGGGTTGTAGGAGCAAAATGCTTATCACTCAGATGAGTGCGTGCAAAACTTGTAGAAATTAGGTTTGCTCCTACCGTGGGGTTATACAACATCTCCACCCAATCATCCTGGATTTTGCAACGGATGGTTTGCGAAGGGGATCGAATCTGAATTACTTCAGATGAAGACTCCCTTTCGTTTGTCCATTCGTCACTCATGATAGCCATCAACTCCCTAATGGATTCCTTTAAAGAATCAAGGCAAGGTTTTGGAGTGACAGAGACGTGGGTGTTTTTCATGCATGCATACTTCGAGACATTCCCGAAATCATCGAAGTATGGAAGACCTGAAGGTTGGAGACCTTCCTTCGGATCTTCTGGTTCGGGTGAGGGTGTCTGTATAGGTAACGTTGGTTCGGCCTCGGCCGAAGAGACTTCCTCATGACATAGCTTTGGCTCTACATGGATGGGTTCTAATGGAGGAGTATTCTCTAGAATGCGATTTAGAAGGGCCTCTCCTTCGGCCGTGGTTTTGTGTGTGAACGACCCTCCTGCGGCTATGTCGAGTTGTAGGGCAGAGTCCTTGCTCAGTCCTAACCAAAAGTGCTGTAAGAGCACGTGGTTGGGAATAGACAAGTCTGGGCCAGATTTTGTTAAAATTGTAAATCTTTCCCAAGCTGCACCTATGGATTGCATCTCATTTTGTTGGAAGTTGAGAATCTCTTGACGTAGGGCAGCGATTCGGGATATAGGGAAGAATGCTACGCAAAATTTGTTTCGCAATTCCTCCCAATGACCAGCTACCTTCCCTACGTTGAGGGTGTACCATTGTTTCGCTCTCTCATCAAGCGAGAAAGGAAACAATTTCCACCACATTGTTTCATGTGACATGCCGGCAATGGTTAGGCATGCATAGAGCTGCTCAAACTCCCTTAAGTGATGATATGGGATTTCGTAATCTAACCCCGATAAGGTTTGTTCCCGAACCATGGCTATAAAAGCTGGGCGAAGTTCGTAGCTTGAAGCTGTGATTGGCTTCGCGGATTGTGGAGGTTCAACGAACTCGTCCTTAGGAGCAGAAAGTTTGGAGATGGTGGGTTGCTCCATTGGACAAAAGGGGTAAAGGAAGAGAAAGGTAGAAACAAAGGATACACGGGCAACTAGGTTCGGAGACTAAAAACGACAACCGTTCCCCGGCAACGGCGCCAGAAATGCTTGTTGGTGCTTCTTAGCGTCAGCAGAAAAGTACGCAAGCGCACGGAAGTACCGTTGTAGCACTTCACCCAGAAGTATTCAGGGTATCGTATTTATAATTTCCCAAAGGAACGTCTTATGTTTATAGGCCCTTAGCTAGTTTACCCTAAAAAAGGTAGAGGGGATATCATGGGTAGAGAGGATACACTAAAGCTGGAAACACTAAGTGAAGATAACTTCACCACTACTTGTCTGCTTCAGGCCCACTGACGCAGCTGGTCTGCCAGCCGATACCAGTATCAGCGCTACTCCGCGGCCGAACGTGGGGGAATTCATATACGAGTGGACAGGGCTATCACCACCTGCCACCTACCCCTCTGCCCGTGGGCACGCGCAACATACGAAGGTCGACCCCGACTTAGACACCACGTCTACGACGGCGACTACTACTCTAGCGATGGCCAGGAACTTCCGTCTTTATCAGGAGTCCTCTAACTAGAGCACCCGTCCAACTGACGAGCGACGATCCCACAAACAAGTAGCTTTATAAAAGTAACTCACTTAATGGATCAAAACTAGAATGTATCACAAACCTCTTACTTCAAGCAGCAAGATGGTTGTAGAGGTACAAGTTGGATGTGAGAGCCGACAGGTCCGGCACTTCGTCCACCCGAGGGTAGAACGGCTTCGACCCCGCTCTCACTTCTCAAGCTTCTATCTCTCTCTCTAACCCTATACTAGCCTAGCTAGAAGCTAAACTAATGGAAAAATGATGGCACTCCCTTCTTCTTCTCCCCTGTATCAAGTTGTTTTTTCATGGAGGGGGTGAGGGCCTCATTTTATAGCTCCACAGGTCGGTATTGGCGTAGGTAAGTATGGAAGGAGGTGAAACCGCCTTCAGGGAACCGCCATGAGCACTGTCGCTGAAATCTGGGCCCGGGAAGCGTCAACTGGGGGGCGGCCGCACCCGGGGCGTTCGGTCCCTAGGAGGCAGCAACTGGCCACCGCCTTCGGGTGGTCGGTTGCTCCCTGGGCCTGGGCCTCCCCCGTGGTTACGAATGGATCCCGTTTGATGGTTTGATGGGCATTTCTCTTTTATTCTTGATTTGCGCCTTTTCTGAATAGTTTTCTGGAAGTGCGCTTTCCGATGATTTTTATGCATTTCCACGTGTTCGACCTACAAGTCACATGTGCAACAAAACTCGTGGAAAGGTTAGATAAAAGCCCTACCTTCTATTTATTTTAGCATTAGAATGATGTTATATTTTGGTTGTTAAGGACCGCCAACACAAAGCACACGTATTCATGGGCCCACAACGGAGGAAACGACGTGAGAATGGAATAACCAATACATGGGCAAGGCTCTATGACATGTGAGGCACAAGATGGTGGGACCCACCTGTCATAGGGGGGTCCGCCGACCCTCCTAGGTGCCCAACTTTCGCCCACCGACTCTTGGCATGAAGATAGGCAATGTGGTGAATCCTGAGCATCCAATTCAAGGCGGTTCAAGGTCGGTGGATCCAAGGGCCATGGTGGAAAGGCATATGGATTGATGACATGGCACTCCCCTTCATCCCCCTATAAATACCCCCTAGTCCTTCACTCTAGACATCAAGGAATAAAGTATCAAGTGTATCATAGAGAGAAAGGCTACTTTAGTAGTTTTAGTGTTAGAATAAGAGGGAAGAGAGTGAGGGAAGTCTTCAAGAGAAAGCCCCGGGCCTGTCGGGAGTCTTCTCCAAGGTGTACCTCAGCGGATGCAAGCTTCTAGTAAGTTTTCCATCTGAGTCCTTCTAGTATTTGATATTCTGGTTCTGGTACTTTAAGTATATACTTGCTTTACTTGCACATTGGTTTACTTAGTGAAGTGCTCTAGTCTCTAGCTAAGATTAGAATAGTAAGTATAGTGTAGACGTGGTGTCTGGACTATATCTTATCAGTGTGGGCCGCTTGTCGCACAGATTGTTTGTGGGTGCCAGCAAGTGGTGACAGCCTTGTCTGGTCTTAGTATCCCTCCACGTGTGTAAGACAAGTTATTAAAACGGTAGGGCATCAATACAATAGCATAGCCGCCTCGGGAGGAGTTATATCTCCTCCTGTTTTGCCTATCGCCTCTTGTAAATGGAGGAGGTGGTAAACCTCTTTGTACATAGAAAGCCAAGACCAGATATCATTTGCTACATAGAACCTCTCTATACCTATATCCTAACCCTCTTTGATCATCAACCCCTTTGATCACTATCTGACGGTCTTGAACCTAATTAGTTCACTTCATGTTCCCCGTGGAAAATACGATACCTGGAATACTCTCGGTGAAGGCTACATTGACTACCGTACGCTTGCGGTATATCCGTTTGCCACCTTTGGTGTCAACAAGCTTTTTGGCGCCGTTGCCGGGGAACGGTAGCTGTCTTAACTAGAATCGAGTCGTCTTTGTTATCCTTTTTTGATCAAAACTATCTCTTTCACACACACATAGATCAAACACCTATCTTCGAGTATGCTGCTCCATCGGGCGCTAGTATGGAGCCGCCTAGTTCATCACAGGCCATTTTGGCCGTTCGTTATGAGCTACGCCCGAGTCTCATAGCGATGGTTTAGGAGAAACCTTTTTCAGGGGATAAAGATGAGAACCCCTATACACACCTACGAGATTTCGAACAATTATGCTCTTGCATACATATCCAAGGGATGAGACGAGATACCCTTAAGTGGAAGCTATTTCTGTTCTCTTTGACGGGAATAGCCAAACGATGGTATACTCGCCACGTAGGTAGTGTAAATGGAGAATGGGAGAAGCTGCAATTAAATATCTGTATTACCTTCTTCTCCATTCCCCGAGTTGCTCATCTTCGTGTAGAGATCCTAAACTTTAGACAAAAGGAAAAGGAGCCTCTAGGTGCGGCATGGGCCCGTTTCACAGACTTAGTATCTTCTGGCCCTGATTTAGCTATAACCGAGCCAGCACTCTTGCAACATTTCTACCTCGGTCTTAGTCAAAATTCCACACAATTTCTTGATTTAGCCTCCAAGGGAGCATTCTTGCATCTCTCTATTAGTAAAGGTAAGGAAGTTCTTGCGAAAATTCTCGAGAACACCCCCTATACTAATGTCTATGATGAAGCCCCCGAGGAAGATCAAACCCACGAACCTACAATAGCCGGAACCTCACCACTCACATCACAAGCCATCAAACCTGAACCAAAACCACCAAATCCTCCAGAGGAAGCTAAACCTCTGGAATTTCCTCTTGATATCGAGGCCGATCTCTTCTCTGATTTCGAAAATGCCTCAAATCAACCTGTGCAAAAGAAGTCTACAACACGTAGAGCTCCAAATGATCACATCCCACGTTGCCTTAAGACCTGCTATCTCAAGGAGACTGTTCAAGGGCTCGCGTCCATTATGAGTGACGAATGGCTGAAGGAGGCCGAAGCCTCACCTAAGGTTATTAGGACCCTATCTTGCTTCACAACCATTCCTTGCGTCATAAATAGGACTACCATAGACTCTCTTTATGACCCTGCCGTAGGAGTAAGCATTATGTCTAAGTCATTAGCAAATGCACTCGTAGGAGAGAAACCTCTAGCCTCGACCAACAAATTTCTTAAATTACCCTCTGGGAAATTGGTCGAAAGCTGCGGGATTGCATAGACCATTCCTGTCATAATTAACAAGGTCCATATCCTCTTACACTTCTTTATTTTCGATATATAGGAATTTGACTTGTTGATTGGGCACTCGCTCATGAGATTCCTTGATGGATTCCATGGGGGGAACCTTGAAGGTCATCTCAGGAAGAACCTTTGTCTTTCAATTCCACTAGCAAATTCTGCTAATTCTAAAGCAGAATTACAACTCGAGTCTGACCCGATAGAGGAAGTAATGGTTGCATCTCTTCTAGAACCTTCTCATCCTGATCTAGAAGAGGTTGCTAAGGATTTCAACCAAGAAGAGGCCGAATTAGAAGAACCTTTAGATTTGGATAAATCTGAACCCCCATCTAAACCCTCTAAAGAACTTAAGCCCCTTCCTTCTGAACTTAAGTATGCCTTCCTTAATGGTGATAGGGAGACTCCCATAATCATTAGTGACCAACTTTCTGAGGAGGAAACCTCCAAACTCATCACCATTCTAGAGAAACACCGCTCTGTATTAGGCTACTCTCTTCAAGATCTTAAGGGAATTAGTCCCACTCTCTGCACCCATTGCATCCCAATTGAGCAAGATGCTGCACCTTCTAGGGAGCCGCAACGGAGGCTAAATAATGCGATGAGAGAAGTAGTGAAGAAAGAGGTCTTGAAACTCTTGCACGCAGGCATA
This sequence comes from Eremochloa ophiuroides, assembly GCA_038502445.1. Taxonomy (NCBI): domain Eukaryota; kingdom Viridiplantae; phylum Streptophyta; class Magnoliopsida; order Poales; family Poaceae; genus Eremochloa; species Eremochloa ophiuroides. The sequence goes on along the minus strand of JAHLJS010000001.1, from coordinate 91,107,984 downwards.
ATCTACCCTGTTCCTAACAGCGAGTGGGTTCATGCTTATGATATTGAGTTGAAGTTCATGCTTAAGTGGATTGCTAATTCTTTAAGGTTCATGCTTAAGTGGATTGCTAATTCTTTTTTTTTCTAGAGAGGACACGCATCATGCTTATGATATTGAGTTGAAGTCGCTTTATGCCGTGCTTAAAAAGATTAAAGTCGCTCCTGTCTATGATATTGTTAAGCACTGGTTGAATTCTTTCAAAACTTATACACCTATCATGTGCACTTCACTCATCACTCGTCTTGCCACTAGTATTGATCCTCATGGTGCTAATACTATTGTTTATCTCTCCACTCCTCGTATTATGCTCAATGAGTTCTATTTCGTACAAGCCCACACTCTAAAACGTGACGAATCGGGACAGAATTTGGTATTTTATTTTCCGGGATATATAAACGAGATACCGTTACCTAACCCGGATCTCGCTTTATATAAATCCCCATCTCTCACCTTCGACCTTGTTGAGATGGAAGAAGCACGCAGGAGTTCTGTTTCTCGCAGGAGATCATGAAGGAGAGGAGTACAGGAGGAGGAGTCTGCACCATCCGTACAACCTACACCACCAGCCATGCCCACCATGACACCAGGGATGGGATGGTCCCCTGTCATATCTACACCCAGATTCACCCCTGGGTATGGATATGGTATGGGACACATTCCTCACCCTCACGGGGCTGGAGGGTCAGGGTGGCAGCACTCACACGAGGCAGGAGGATCAAGGCAGCACGAGCATGTGCACTCCTCAGATTCTGAAGGCATGCCACCTCCACTTCACCCACAGCCGGTCACACTAGAGATTCTCAACACATGCATGGGAGGACTAGAGTTGCAAAACAGGCAGATCCAAGGTACGCTCAACGCTCACATCCAGACTGCCACTCAATGGCATGAGCAGTACCAGCAGCACTTCGTGGACCTTGAAGATGAAAACCGGCCGCGGCACGAGGCACAGATGACCTACCTTCGGTCTATGAGACAGTTCCCGGGACCTAGGCCTTGAACTAGCTTGGGGGAGGAGACCCCACAGAGGTAACATATATCTTTAAATTTCTTGCACTTTATTTCTCGCATTTTTTAATTCTGCAATTTTATTTCCTTATTAAAAAATAAATAAAAAAAATATAATAATAAATAAATAAAATAAAATATTCCTCTCCCATATGTGCTAATATATGATAGTTTCTCTTCTATTGAAATGATGAATAGTTGCTCTGTCTACAATTCGTTTGTGCCCAAGTTATAACTTAGTATTCCTCATTATTTAAGTTTGTTGGCTAAAAATGTCTCATTCTGAGAACTTGAAATTTTGTGGGTTGCAATTGCAAGATCCTTTTCTAAGTTGTTGCAAGATATGAGATGGTACAAATAGACTTTGCTATGACCTTGTTCTAAGAGAAACTTGGCATCCGCAGTTTTCTTTTCAAAAATTCAAAAATCAAAAGTTCCCCAATGATTATGAAACACCTACCAAGGCCATATGACATGCTCTACTTTTGCAAAACCTTAGTCATATGCTGCTTGTGGAACTTTGAGTCGAGTCAAAAAGCTGAGACCTAGTGAGATTATAGTCATGCACCCATGATTGAGATTCACGTACACCCACCAAATAAAGCCGACTCTTACCCTGAGAGTTGCGCCCTCTGTTTTTACCAAATAAAAATGACCGACCCTCACTATGAGAGTCGCGCATTCTTCATACAAAATTTTCACTCCTTGCACTCGCCATCATGACATCTCTCCATCCATAAGTTTCCATACGTCAATAAAAAGATATGGGCTATGTAAAAAAAAAGAAGAAGAAGAAAAAAAGAAGAGAGCCAAGGGGCATGAGAAAACAAACGGGAAAGAAAACCCAAATACCCGTTCAAAAAAAAGAGGATGATCTTTCTATAGCCCATATCTCTCCAAAAGACTTTGTTCCATCCAATAAAACAAAGTCATGATGCATGGAGTGCCAAAAAATTAGAGATAGGTTTCCACCATACTTATATTCCACACACTTCCACATCTCAATCAAAGTGTATGACTTGTATCTCCTTATGGTCCGGTCTTTGACTCAACAATACAGGTGATGTAAGTACGCCCACATGCCTACCTAAAAACTCCACTCTCAGCCTTAGTGGTAGGATTTAAAGGCAACACTACAATGTCTTTGGTGAGGTAATCATACACATTGAGCGATTAAGAGAATCATTTGAGGAACTTGTTTTATTTTACAAAAATTCATAAAAACCTCCAGATAAAAGGTCTATCAAAGAATGAATGATTGGTGAATCTATTATTACCATTCTGTCTTGCAACCACCCAAGAAATTGGAGAAACTACAGGACCCATGAGAAATCAAGGTAAAGAGTGGATAGAATGCCAACCTATTTAAATTACGAAAGAATACTTTGTTATAGGCATGGCACTTATGAATTATATCAGCATCGTAGCAACTCCTGATCTACAACCATACTTAGCTATTTGCTCAGGATGAGCAAAGGTTAAGCTTGGGGGGTCTTGTTGGCGGTCCTTATGGATCATTTCTATGCCACCAACTTAGACTAAAAAAGAAGAAAGGCAATCATATTCTAACACATATGCCTTTACTACTAACAAGTTCCACTTGTACCCCTAGTATTCATGTTTTGCAGGTTTTATGGTGTAACAAGTGGAAATGTACAACATCATGGAGAAAGCGCAAAAGCCAAAGACGTATTCAACAAATGCGCAAATAAGAATAATAAAGAAGCCCACCTTCGATGCATACCTGGGCCTGATCGTAACCACGGGAGAGATCCAGGCCCAGGGTGGAACCGACCACCCGAAGGCGGTGGCCAGATGGCCCCACCAGGGGGGCGGCCGGTCCCCCAGTGGGTCCTTCCGGGCCCAGTCTTCGGAGGCGGTGCTCTAGACGGTTCCCCAAGGGCGGTTTCACCTCCTTCCAAACCTGGAGACGCCCAAACCGTCCTATCCTAGCTATAAATAGATGGTGCTCTACCATTTTACAAACACACATCATTTTGGAGTCATCTACCTCACACCTCTCATTTGTATCTTTAGAGTAGTACTAGTAGTTTGTGAGCAAGGCAAGAGCTATCAAGGAGAGCTTGTCTCCTTGGAAGAAAAGGATCATCTTGGTATGAATACAATTCAGTCTTCTTCCATGAGCAAGTTCTTATTATATTTATATGATCATGCATATGAACTAGAGCAAAGTTATGATCTTGTTATGAGCATAATATATGGACTAGAATATAGTTTATGTGTCATGTTCTTGACTTGTTCATCGTCGTTCTTCATTGTTCATCGAATTAGTATGAATAGAGGAAGAACTAGGAATGAGGTGATGGTTCTCGTGCCTTCTTGGTTGCTCTTAACCTAGCCTGTCAATCCGAAGGGTTGGGGTCTGCGGAGGTTAGGAGTTGTTTCCAAGTACGTGAGCATGGTGCTCAGGTATGCGGAGATCGGCGAATATGTTAATATCCCACGGGCAGAGGGGTAGGTGGGCAGGTGGTGACAGCCCTGTCCATCCCTAGCACTCCCCACGTTCGGATATTGAAGTAGGAGTTCGTAAAGTCTCTATCGGCTGGCAGACCAGCTGCGGGGATCTCCCTATCACCCCAGACTTAGTCCTGATACTAGACTTACTAATTAGATGTGTTGCTAGCAGTTCTTTGCATAATTATATATGACCAATGCCTGCTCGGTTAGTTATATTCTTTTATTCTTTATTTTCTCTTTTTATCCTTGAGGTTGACCCAGATGTGTGTCCACTATTTTGAAATCATGTTTTATTCTTGTTTACTCTATGCCTACCATTGCACTCAATAAGTGATCATGTTTACACCACGCTTGATGCATAATGCCCTCCTACGGGAAATTATAAATACGACACCCTTGAATACTCACAGGTTGAAATGCTACAATGATAGTTCTGTGCGCTTGCAGAGTAATCTTATCTCTTACTGAGCTATCAATTGGCATACCTAAGTACCATTACTTAAGGATTATAAATCTTGTGCACCCCACGGCGCCATGTCACAGTTTTGCATATCGTAAGTAATGACGGTTAGGAAGGCCAATCCAGCACTTCTAACTGCTATTACCAGACTGCATTACCTAGGCCGGCGCCATTAAGGGCCAAGGGTTATCTTTCTGAAGTAATGGTGGTTGGGAATGTCAACTTACGTTTCTAGTATTATTATTAAGGACGGACTTATAGTCCATCTTTAGTAGTGATGCTAAGAAACGCCAACACCTTGCACAACCGCAGATGCTTCACACTCAAAAAGGATGTTTAAAGAAGTCATATTCCCAAGATTTGGCACCCTAGGACTAGTCATAAGCGATGGACTATCACACTTCATAGACAGAGGCTTTCGATGTTTTCTGGCCGACATGGGAATAAAGCATAATGTTGCAACTCTATACCATCCCCAGACAAGTGGCCAAGCGGAGACGTCCAGTAAGCAAATCAAGAACATCCTACAAAAGACAGTCAATGAAATAGGAACAGCTTGGAAGAGCAAACTACCGGATGCACTTTGGGCATACAGGACCGCATACAAGACCGCAATTGGTATGTCACCAGACCAGCTTGTATACGGGAAGACATGCCATCTACCGGTAGAGCTAGAGCACAGAGCACATTGGGCAATCAAACAATGGAAGGTGGATCTGCCCTCTGCTGGAAGAAATAGAAAGATGCAGATCTCAGAGCTTGAGGAATGGAGAGAAAAAGCCTATCACAATGCCAGGATCTATAAAGAGAGAACCAAAAGGTGGCATGACAAGAGGATCAAGCCCAAGGAATTCCATCCTGGAGACAAAGTCCTAATGTTCAACTCAAGGGTCAAGCTATTTGGCCATGGAAAGCTAAGGAGCAAATGGGAAGGACCGTACCTGGTAATCAATGCAGCAATGCATGGAGCCGTCACGCTTCAAGACGACGACCGCAATATCTTTAAGGTAAATGGTCATCGTCTCAAAGTTTTTCATGAACATGCACCAATAGAAGAAGTTGACATGCTAGAGTTCATTCCTGATAATGAATTAACATAATTAAAATCTACATGTCTTACCTTCTCTTTTCAATTATTTGTATAGCTTGATCACTAGATAGGTTTCAAGTAATTAGAAATTTCTCCCTTTAACACTTTAGGTCCCCAAAACCCCCAAGTAGAAGTGAATAGCCAAAATTCGGCAACCGCTTGGGACCAAAATTTAGCCAAGCCATACAATTTTCAGATACAAATAATTTGGTCGTGCCGGGTCATCCAAACCCGGGTTGGGCGACCCACACTTGGCTCAATTTAAAATTTTGGAAAATGGGACAGTGTTCAGGAGGTCCTGTAGGTGACGCGAAAAAAATTTAGGGCAACATTATGGGTCGGTCGACCCATATTTGGCACCCCCTCAACTTCGTCACGTTTAGGGAAGCATTTCGGGATCGTGTAGGGAGGTTGACATGGCCAGATGACCCATTTATGGGGTCGACCGAACCACCCAGGGCACCCCGTTGTGACCCACCAGGTCCAGAACATTGTGCCAACGTTCCTCCGGCGTTTTCTCGCAATTTCAAAAAAGAGAACGTTGGCACTCGTCTTTTCAACCCCTTCCTCTCCTTCTTCTTCCTTCCACCTCCATCCATCACCATTCCAGCACCTTCCTTCGACCTTGATCCACCAGAGAACTCCATCATGGCTCCTACTAGTAAAAATACCATCATCCCCGCTGGAGAAGGCACTTCCAAGCCCCATAGGTCACTGACCGAGAGCCTAGAGAGAGCAATAGCCGTCGACGTGCTGGAGGTGGAGCCCCTGAACTCGCTGCCGCTGATTAGAGGACCGCTGGGGGCCAGGGCTGGGTCGCCCGACCCTAGGAGGGTTCGGCCGACCACCCCACGGCCATCCCCTCGGTCCACCTCTTCACCTACATCCCTCTCGCCGCAACGGGATCTCTGGAAGCCCCCTGTTCATTCCACCATGCCAATTAGGTCTACCACAGGCCAATTGGCATTGAAGGGGAAGGTTCCGGAGGTGCCAGAACAGCGCCCCAGCTCTCTCTACTCGGATTCATCAAAGAGCATCAGCTCCTACACCCCTTCCACACCCACCATGTTCAAAGGCCGCAAGATCGTTGGTGGTGGGCTGGGTATAGGGAAGGTGTTCGTCCCTCCTCTCACTTCGGATGAGAAGAAGCAGTAGAGAAAGTCCCTTGACTCCAACTCTCCTTCCCACATGTTGACACTTCTTAGCGCAACCACCAGAGACAGGGTGTTAGGCTATCTCTGATAACGGCACCAGAAGTGCCTGACGGTATTTCTTATGTCTATTGGATAATTCCGCAAGCGCACAGAATATACCGCTGTAGCACTTCACCCGGGAGTATTCCAAGGTATCGTTATTTATTTTTATCCCAAGGGAAAGCGGTTGCTAGGAATAATTAATAAAAAGAAAGAAAGATCCTTAAGTCTATACCAACTTAGTACCAGCTAGTGGTAGGGGGGTAAATCGATAGGTAGAGGAAAAGGTAATGACACCAACACACAACAAGTATTAAGATAACTAAAAGATAACTAGTAGAGTATAGCTAGGTGGGAGGACAACGAGTGAGTATAAGACTCCTATGACACTTACTTTACTCTTGTGACTTACCCTATCAAATAGATGACTTATACTAAGATAGTTACCTTACTACCGGTGTGCAGGGGGTAGTGCGAGACAATAGAGGACAAAACCTCTACCCGAAGCGCCTACACTCTTATGGGAGCCTACCTTTTAAGAACTTGCCTAAAACACATGGAGGGATACTAAGACAAGACAGGGCTGTCACCACCTGCTAGCACCCACAAACAATCCGTGCGACAAGCGGTAATCAAAGGCAAGATCCAGTCTAAGCACCACGCTTACACTAAGTCTCACTATTTGTTGGCGTTTCTTAGCGTCATTACTAAAGATAGACTAAAAGCCCATCCCTAGCAACGATACTAGAAACGTGTGTTGACATCCCTAACCACCATTACTTCAGAAAGGTAACTCTCGACCCTTAACAACGCCAGCCAAAATAATGCAGTCTGTTAATAACAGTTAGAAGTGCCTGATTGGCCTTCCCAACCATCATTACTTACGATATGCAAAACTGAAGCACGACACCTTGGGGTGCAACAAGAATTACAGTCCTTAGGTAATGGTACTTAGGTATGCCAATCATGATAGCTCAGTATAGATAGATCCGCAAGCGCACGGAACTATCATTGTAGCATTTCAACCCGTGAGTATTCAGGGGTGTCATATTTATAATTTCCCATAGGATGGCAGGACGAATGCATCAAGCTTTGGCATAAGCATGATCACTTATTGAATGCATAGGTAGACATAGCATAGGCAGGGGTAAATCATAGTTCAAAGATAGTGGACACACATTTGAGCCGACCTCAAGGATAAAAGAGAAATAAAGAATAAAAGAATATATCTAATTGAGCAGGCATTGGTCATATATAACTATGCAAAGAACTGTTAGTAAACATCTAACTAGCATGTCTAGTATCAGGACTTAAGTCTGGGATGACAGGGAGATCCCCGCAGCTGGTCTGCCAGCCGATAGAGACTTTACGAACTCCTACTCAATATCCAAACGTGGGGGAGTGCTAGGGATGGACAAGGCTGTCACCACCTGCCCACCTACCCCTCTGCCCGTGGGATACTAAGTCGATGAACGATGAAGAACAACGATGAACATATCAAGAACATAACACATAAACTATATGCTAGTTCATATATCATGATCATAACATGAAAAAGACTATACTCTAGTTCATATGCATTGCTATATAAATAAGATAAGAACTTGAACTAACTGCATTGTATTCATACCGAGGTGTTCCTTCTTCTCCCAAGGATACAAACTCTCCTTGCTAGCTCTTGCCTTGCTCTAATACTAAACTAATCTACAGAATACAAGTGAGAGGTGAGGTAAATGGCTCCAAATGATGGTGTGTGTTGAATGATGAAGGAACACCATCTATTTATAGATAGAGTAGGGCGGTTTGGCGTCTCTAAGTTTGGAAGGAGGTGAAACCACCCTTGGGAAACTGCCTAGAGCACCGCCTCCGAAGACTGGGCCCAGGAGGCCCCACCAGGGGGACGGCCGCACCCGGGGGCGGTCGGTCCCCTGGCTGGGCCCGCTGGCCACCGCCTTCGGGTGGTCGGTTGCTCCCTGGGCCTGGACCTCCCCCGTGGTTACGGATGGATCCATTTCAGTTCTTAGGTGGGCTTTCTCGTTTGGTTTGCGCCTTTTCTGAATACGCTTTCTAGTAGTGCGCTTTCTTGTGAATTTTATGTATTTCCACGTGTCACACCTGCAAGTTACATATACAATAAAACTCGTGGAAAGGTTAGATAAAAGCCCTACCTACTATTTATTTTAGTAACATATTGACGGTAAAAAATAGGCTCTAAGGACCGCCAACACTATTCTAGCTGCGTACCAACAACTAGAACACCCTATGACAGGCGATGAACTAACACACGTTGAGTTGGGACAAGATCACTATCAAGTATAAAACAACTATAGAAAAAGACAAGACACAACAATACTATAAAGAATAGTAAAGACTAAGTAAGAACTTAGTGAAGTAAAGTAAAGATAATATATATTGATAAGGATAAAGTTTTGCAGAAGAAAGGTACAAGAGCTATACCAGACTCTCCAGTAGTCAACTCCGGAGACTCCGAGCGTAGCTCGACTCGACTCTAACTCCCACACTAGACTAATACTACTACTAAAGAGTAGAACTTCACTCTAGCTTGCTTCTTGTGTTGTATGGTGTGTCTTGAAGAGGAGTGGGCAGCCTCTATTTATAGTGGAGGATGAGAGGGTGCTACGTCAGAGATCCGCGTGCTCCTTGCCTCTCCACCCTTGGATCCACTGCCTTGTAACCGCCTCAAGATGCACGGCTTTGGTGATTTGAGCACATGGGAAACATGCATGGAGTCGGTGGAGGCCCACCGGCCTGGCTGGGCACCAGGGGGGTTCGGCCGACCTCCCTATAACTGGTGGGCCCAGCCAGGGTCTTCTAGAAGGAGTCCCCACTTGTCACTGAGTGTGTAAGTGGCTTGGTTCCACTTTTGGCAGTTCGGCCGACCCACCCCTGGTGGGTGGGGCCCACCACCGTGGTCCCCATCTGTCATAGACTCTTCCTATGTGTTGGTTCTGTCTTGATTGCTTCGTTTCATGCCTCAATCCGTGTGCCTTTGATCTCCACCGTTGAATGAAAGCACAAGTTGATCCGATGGATGAAATGACTTGGTTGGAGTGTCACACAGATCCTGCCATGTCACCAGAGCCAGGTGGGCCCCATGGGCAGTTCGGCCAACCCATGGGTGGGCCTACCCTTGGCTCTGATCTCTTCCATTTGATGTTGTATGCACTGTGTTGAAAGGTGGTGGCCTGGGGCAACATGACATGGTTCGGCCGAACCATGTAGTTAGCCCCTAGCTGCTCACTTTTGCACTGTTTTGGTGTTCCCTGCAATCACAAGCTAAGAGTACAAGTGGAACTCGTTATTGATAAAATATGCTCATGTTGTATTTATTCTCCCTTGGATCCGAGGCCTGTTGACGGTGTTTGAATGTGGAATTTTAGGGTATATCCACCGTCAACACCACATCCGAAGGAAGTTGGATGCACCACCAATCAATGGCCCACCAGGCCAATTTGAGGATGATCGGGAAGAGAAAAGTGACATGGAGAAGATGCTCAAGATTGTAACTAGTCTTAGGAAAAAGAATAATGAGTTAGAGGAGACAGTGTCGGAATTAAGGATGGCGCATTTAGATATGAAACACAACTTCCACGCACTTCGCATTAGTACCAATGTGAAGCTCAAGCGCATGGCCTCTGCCATTGGCCAAGAAGACATCCTAAAACCACCTTCCCTTTAGATTAGGATTCCTTTAGAATAAAGTAGGCACTAGCTAGATTTCCCGTTTTAAAAGTTTTGATTTTTACAATTGTAATCATGTCTACATGATATGACCATGTCAACCAGCACGCCTCCGATCACTACATCACCGACCAGCACGCCTCCGATCACTACATCGCCGACCAGCACGCCTCCGACACTACATCGACCACACCGACCAGCACGCCTACCTTGACACCCGCCCAAGTAATTGATGGACCAATTACACGTAGCCGGGCTGAGAAGTTACAACAAGAGGTGAACGCGCTACTTTGTGAGATTCAAATTAATATTAATGAGAATTTTATACTACCAAAGTCGTGCACATTGTTGTTTCTCAGGTTCACTAAGGAGGAAGACAAGAACAATCAAGAAGGTGACTGCCGACCACGAACTACACTCGAGTCAGTCCAATCCTGCAGAATCATCCGAAAGAAAAACTCATAACTTTTGATTGTCAATAGCTATGAAGGTGCATGAGTACTTGTTGGAAAGCTTGAGAAGTCTAGTTTTCAGTGGTACTATCCCCCGATCAGTTGGAATCTGCAATTTGGGCTCCCGATCAATTTTTGTGCTGACTGGTCAGAGCAATATCAGTCAGCCTGATGTCTAACTTGACGTGTAATACTGTACCATTCTACAATATTTCGTGGGGCATGGTATACATGGTGTGAAAGCCTATCAAGTCAACTTTCCAACGCAACAAATGGTACATCATTTGGAGTTTCCTAGGAGTTATTGACCAAACATTAAAGACTGCACAGAGACCAACAGCCACGCGGGAACTCTCTAGGAGCTAATTTCGTGGAGGCCCTTTCATATAGTTGATCTTTTCACATTTATTTCATGTTTTCACCTATCTAGCAGGGCTGTTGTTAGTATAAATACCCCCTAGACTCATCGTAAATGCATGATTTTGATAATGAAAATATAGAACCCCTTTTGTTCAGTTGTGTGCTAACAAAACCAGAGAATTGTCTCTACCCCTTTGCTCTTGTGATTTCCTTCGCGGGATTTACAGAAGCGGCGGCTTCATCCACTCCCAATTGGTGCTCCTACTCCCTTCAAGGTTCTCCTTGATTGATTGTAGATTGTGTTGGTTGGTTCCTTGAGAGTGTGGTTGGACGAATCCTCGATTCAGGTTGCCGGTTAAAGACGGTGGTTGGCTTCGAGTTTTATTCGTCAGGTTGCACTAGTTATCGCTGCTTGCAGCAAGTTATCTTGGCTTCTTGAAGCTAGTTATCTGGAGATTGAACCTACGTCATGAAGATCGGGAATCCATGGCGTATCATCTGGTATCAAAGCTTTCGTTCCCACGGTAGGTTTCATTATCCCTAGCTACTTATATATTTGTGTTCGTCCTATACACCAATAGCCACAAAAATATTTTGCCATAGACCTTTGTTTCAATCTGTTATTCTTGTGAGTTTTGTTAAGTTTCAGTCCATTAGAGTCTTTGTTTAGTTGCTGATCATTAATCCTTCGCGTGTCCTTTGTGCTTCTTATATATTTATATATCTAAAAATCCCCACAAAATAAAATATATCTTGTATCATCCTTCGTGTTAACTTTGATCCTATCAATCTATAGCTACTGGTTGTGTTTTTTTTCCATTCATAAGTGTGCAAGAGTTATATCTGGTCTTGTTCTTAGTTCTTAAAAAAAAGTGTGTCAAAAAAAGAAACGTTGCTAAAAAAAAGTTGAGAAAGTTGTGCAAAAAGAATAGAAAGATCAGTTTTGTTTATGTGCACAAGTGCTGAAATTTTTATCAAGTTATACACCAGATTGCTATCTATCTTTTGGTGCAAAATTTTGCTTGGGTTTGATAGCAACACCTGCATCCTAAGCATAATCCTTGTTTGCATCAAATCTGAATTTTCTTTGCGCGTGTGTTTGATCTATTTCCTGCACTCATATCTTGTGGTCAGCACTAGGCAGGGAACTTCTAGTTTAGATTGTTATTTAACATTACAACAACTAGAATTCAGATTGTGTTCCTTGTTTATTTTCCCCACCAAACTCCACATACAAGCCATCGTAATCGGTATTCTCTGAACTTGTATTCTTCCAACCATCACTCTCGGATACCGCCACAATTTGCTTTCTGTAACCGCAAGGATTGACCACTAGTGGAAGCTTGGATGAAGATAAAAGTGGCAATATGGTTGATCAAAAGGCATATCGGTCTCTAATTGGAAGTTTTCTCTATGTCACCGCATCAAGACCGGATGTCATGTTTAGTGTATTCATGTGTGCGAGATATCAAGCATCTCCTAGAGAGAGTCATATGAAGGCTGCAAATAGGATATTGAGATATTTGAAGCACACTCAAGATGTTGGATTGTGGTACCCCAAGGGTGCAAAATTTGAGTTGATTGGATATGCCGATGCGGACTATGCCGGTTGCAAGATAAATAGAAAGAGTACATCGGGCACATGTCAACTCTTGGGAAGATCTCTTGTCTCATGGTCATCCAAGAAGCAAAATAGCATTTCACTCTCCACCGCCGAAGCCGAATACATTAGTGCGGGGAGTTGTTGTGCTCAACTCTTGTGGATGATGGCAACTTTGAGAGATTATGGAATTAACTTCAAGAAAGTGCCACTTCTATGTGACAATGAGAGCGTCGTCAAGCTAACTCAAAACCCGGTCCAACATTCAAGAACCAAGCATATTGATGTAAGGCACCATTTTATCCGGGATCATCAACAAAAGGGTGACATTGACATTCAAAGTATTGGAACCGATGATCAATTGGCCGACATACTCACCAAGCCACTAGATGAGAAGAGGTTTTGCAAGCTTAGGAATGAATTGAATATTCTTGATTTCTCCAATATGAGTTGAGATCATCCCCACACATATATGATATGCCTCTACTCCGACAAAGCAAGGTAAAATTGTTTGACATAACATCATACTTGCTAGGACATGTTTAGAACATATAGACATATTCACCTCTTAGGATCATTCATGGAAATTAAAATATTTTTTATGGATATATGCTACCACTATTGCCTTGTTTGATTGTATGATCTAGTGGTAACATATAACATGCATGTGTGCTTAATCCCCTAGTGGTCAATCTAGTTCATTAGCTCAAGGTGTATAACTTAACATGGGCAAGATAACCTCTAGTGGCGTGAAGAAGCTTGTCCTTGGATCAAACTTATTTATATATCCTAGGCAAGTGCACTAGATTGAGCCAAAGTGAAAAATCAACTCCCTTTCCACAATCAAATGAACTTGACTAACTATCTCTACTCCACTTAACCTTTTTGAGCAATTGTTGACAAAGGAGGAGAGAAAGTTACAAAAGAAAGAGAAAGAGCGATGAACCATCATTAGGCCGATGATGGGAGAGCAATAGGCCAAAGGAAAGGGGTAATTAAAATTTTGAAGCACACAAGTAGGGGGAGCAATCACATATGTAAGTTGTTGCATTTGGATGTGCATTTATCATATGATTGCTCATTGCATTTGTATTCACTTTCTTATACATGCTTGTGTGGTGTATTGCTAGTAGTAGGATTTGAATGATGATTTGAACAACTAGCATGTGTAGGGGTAATTAGTTGGTCGTATTTCTTCAAGTGGTTACTAGAGCTTGCTTATAATGTGATCTCATGGTATGCTCTAGTATTTGTGACTTCTAGTTACTAAGGTGCTAAGGATGGTGTACATGGAAACTCCGATGGTATCACGCTTCAAAGGTCCATTCTATACAACATTAGCACAATTTTGGTAGAATTACTCTATTCAATGCATATGTGGTAGCTTTCAATCCAAACTCGATGCACATATGTAGGGGGAGCCAATACTACCAAAATAGAACTTATGATGGTTGTCCAAATCCTTTCATGATCTACTCATGGACAAGCATGATAAGTTCAAAATCTTAATGCATATTTCTTTTGTAAAAAGGGTTGTCATCAATTACCAAAAAGGGGGAGATTGAAAGACCCTAGTTTGGTTTTGGTAATTGATGAAACCTAGTTACTAATCTAAGTGCGAAGTATGTGTAGCCAAGAGTAGATTAGTGATAGGGAGGAAGATGACATGAGCTCAAGTGAAGATCAAGATGAAATGATCAAGGAGAAAGAAAAGGACTTAAAGAAGGAAAGCTAGAGGCTAAGGTATATTCAAATAGGGCTTTTCTTTTAGTGATCAAGACTCCAAGTGAGAGTGATCACATTTAGGATAGATAGCTGACTATTAAGGGGAGAACTAAGCAATTGGATTACTTTCAAGTGCTCTAGGTTGCATCTCATGTACATTGATCTAACCAACCTAGAGAATCTCTTTGAAAACCCTTGAAAAATGTTTGCAAAATGCTAACACACTGTGCACAAGTGTTGGAGACCTTGAGTGTTAGCACATAGTGTAACAACCCTAAAAATCCACACAATCTAAAAATCCCAACCAATTAAAATTTTTCATTTATTTATTGAGAAAACCCATTTTTCTTGTGCAAGCATATAGGTTTCATTATGAAATTGGTAAATAAAGGAGTGTAGTTTGCATTTTAATTCCAATCACATAGAATAATAACTTATGCATCACATTAGGGATTTATTGCAATTTATGTTTGTATTTACTCAATAAATTAAAATGGGCAATATATGTATATATACACTAAACTGAAAATAGAAAAGGAAAAAGAGAATTAGGCCAGCCATTCGGCCAGCCGGGTCGTTAAGCCAGCCCGAGCCCGCCCGACCTTCCTCTCCTCATCTCACCGCGCGCGGCCCACGTCGCGGCTCGGCAGCGCACGCGCACGACCAGCACACACGCGCTCGCGCTCGCGCTCGCTGCCAACCCGGTCCCGCCTGTCAGCCGCTCTCGCCCCCCACTGTTCTTCTTCCTCAAGAAGGCGACGCGCCTGCCGGGGGTGTCACGCGAATGGCGTGACCCCGGTCCCACAGCCGACCGCATGGCAGAGCCCTGACCCCGCTGTCCCCCTCCTGTCCCCTCCTTTCTTGGCCGCCAAGCGAACCCGCGCCCATCCGGAGCCCTAGATCCACTCGAGCCACGGCCCTTCGATCGGTCGAGCGCAATCAGGACCGTACGCCATTGGAGCTGGCCAAGCTCGCCTATAAATTGGAGCACCCCGAAGCCCTACCCTCATTTCCCCTCGCCGCCACCGCAGCACAGACCGGCACACCGCACCAAACCGAGAGAGAGAGCGTAGGAGAAGGGCGGAGCAGAGGAGGAGAAGCTGCCGGAGTGCCGCCGCCGCGGAGCACGCCGGAGCCGGACACGGAGGAGAAGCCCGAGCTGCGGACGAGGAGCGGCACGGCACTGCGATCGCTCTGCACGGCTCCGACTCGCCACTGCACCGCCATCCTAGCTTCACCGACACCACGGTGAGCCACCGCACGCCATGTCCGAACCTTGCCCTGCTTTTGCCATGGCGTTCCATCCTCGGGACGCGCAGGCACGAGCCTTTACCGGCTCGGAAAGATCACCTGCACCATGCACTCATTCGACCGGCCGAAACCCCCGGACTACAAGCTTGCTAGACCGAGAACGCAGCACGACGCGTTCTCGGCGGAGCGCGCTCACCACCGACGCGTTCCGACGCCGAATCACCCGTTCCGAGCAATCCGTCTAGCAACCGTATAGGTTAGAGCGTCGTGGAGCACCGCCATGACCCCCTCGAGCTAGCTACGCGGATCTAAGCGCTAGAGGAAGCCTGAATCGCCTTGGCCGCGTGCGCCGCGACCTTACCGGAGCGCCGCCGCGAGCCGTCGCCAAAAGAAGGTCATGCCATGGCTAAAGTTCGCCACCAGAGTGTTGTATGACTCTCTGGCCTCACCAATTTGACGAGACCGCATTCGATTGAACCAATACTTGGTCGTAGCCGCGATGCCGCCTTCCGCCGTCGTCGGCGACACGCCGCCGCCACGACCGAGCACCTTGGAAAGCTCGGTAGCCAAAATTGGTAGTTGGTATACCATCGCCATAAACTCTGGACGCGTATACATCTCCTAGAAGACCTCCTTAGCCCCGCCGGAACCTCACCGTCGCGACGACATCGCCGCCGACAGGTTCCGCCTCGCCTAAATCCGTTCCGAGTACCCCCGGTCGCCTCGCGCTGCGGAGAAAGGCCGCCGAGGTTCGCCAAGTCTGCCTCGGCACCGCCGCTAGAAAGCCGAGCCCTGCCTTGCCGAAATATGGCCATCGCCGCCCTGTCATCCTCTGCCGCACCGGAGAGACACCGCCGCCTTGAACAGACGCCCTGGAACCCTGCTAGCACCGAATCTCCAATTCGCCCGAGCCTCCCCAGGAGAGCTCGGGAGAGCAGCCCCTTCGGCGCCCAAATTTCCGATTCGCCCGAGCCTCCCCAGGAGAGCTCGGGAGAGCAGCCCCTTCGGCGCCCAAATCTCCGATTCGCCCGAGCCTCCCCAGGAGAGCTCGGGAGAGCAGCCCCTTCGGCGCCCAAATCTCCGATTCGCCCGAGCCTCCCCAGGAGAGCTCGGGAGAGCAGCCCCCTCGGGCGCCCAAATGTCCGATTCGCCCGAGCCTCCGCAGGAGACCTCGGGAGAACGGCACCCTCGGGCGCACCAAATTTCCGATTCGCCCGAGCCTCCGCAGGAGACCTCGGGAGAACGGCACCCTCGGGCGCACCAAATTTCCGATTCGCCCGAGCCTCCGCGAGAGACCTCGGGAGAACGGCACCCTCGGGCGCACCAAATCTCCGATTCGCCCGAGCCTCCCCGGGAGAGCTCGGGAGAGCGGCACCCTCGGCGCCGCGAATTTCCAATTCGCCCGAGCCCCGCTGAGGTACGCCGAACTATGCCGAGCCCCGCCGAGCTACCCCCGACCACCGCCGAGCTCCGCCGAGATACCCCCAACCACAGCCGAGCTACCATCGACCACCGCCGAGCCACGCCGAGCTACGCCAACTCCGGCAACTCTCTGGGAACCAGCATCGAACACCTGGTGGGCGACCATCGGGTCTGTGTTCTGTTGAGGCGCCACTTGCCGCACTACTGGACCCGCGCGCCACGTGGACCAATCCCGAGCTGCCCCTATTAACCAAACAGTTTTCTCATTTTCAGAAAATAGGATAATCTTCGGAAATTCATAACTTATTCATACGATGACCAAAAATTGCGCACCATGTATCAAAATTCTCAGGAAAATGAGATCTACAATCTAAGACTATGTTTGAGTGCATTTGGCTCTTTGTTTTATTGGATTTTTCTGAAATACTCTATAGGAGTCGCTGACGCGACTATTTCGTGTTCGATTTCAGAGCCGGAGGAGGATCTGACTAAGGAAGATGACCACGAGTACTTCCAAGAGCTAGGAGACGACTACGAAGGTGCCACGTCCCACCAAATCCTTAGATCCTATTACGCATTGCAAATGACATTGTTGCTATTGCTTTATGATTATGTATGGATTGGTTGCATGGTAGTATATTTGAATTCCCTGCCTTGATAAGACTTTACCCTGCTGTCCGCTGTTAGGTTAGCTGCTGCTTAATTTACTGTTACTCTTCCACTACTTTCTACTTGCTATATGCTATGTGGTGGAATTGGGACGGTGTATAACTGATTATAACCACTGGGAGAGAGTGCTGCGTGCGTCTTGGGTGCGTGGTAAGGGTTGATGTCGACCAAGTGGGATGTGAGACGAGCCCATGGGGCAAGTCGTGCCGGGGGTGCAACCTGGGCATCCCCAAGCGAGATACCTGTGGCGGGTAAAGTTGTTGAGGAGGTTCCGGGTGGGATAGCCTTGGTGGTTTGAAGCCCGTGGACGGAGGTGCTGTGATGGCACGGGGAGAGTATCCCCTAAGTGGAGATGCCTGCTTGGTCAAACCTAGGATGGACTAGTTTCAGGTTCATGGGAATCCTTTTCTACTCACTCGCTTCTGATGGGCGGGAGACGGCTGGACTACTTGGTAGGACGGTGCCACTACTGCTAGGTTGAAAGGTGATAAGGGTGGGCGGAGACGGTCGATGGGTTCCCGTTCCGTTCTAGATGCACAGTACCACTGGATGGGCCCGGTACTGTGTCTCCCAGTCTCAGCATAACGGTGTAGGATCCGGAATATCCCAGGGCTGAGTGGTAGGGTGGCATCGACCTAGGCAAGCAAGCACCCGGAATTCTGCCTAGGTGTTTGCGCAACACCTATGATGGCTAATCTTGTGAGTAGTGAAACCTCTGCAGAGTGTACGGTTGATCGATCGATACATATGCCAACCTGTTGGCTATGGACCTTTCCTGTGAAGCTTCTACTAGTGTAGTGAGTGTTCTCTTCTCCCCCTGGATGACATTTTTCCGGCAGTGTACCCGTTGTGGTAGTGTGCCGCTGAGATAGGCCCGAGAGGGAGTTGGGCCTGTCGAATGAGAGTGAGGTGTGGGTATGTGAGGTGTGGTGATGGGAAAAGGGAAAATGGTGTTAACTGGTGATAAAACTTGACTAATTAAACATTGATTACAGCTGCATAGGAAAACCTCAGCCTATAGGTCTGCTTGTATAGCCTTGCATCCACTTTCCACAAAGCAAATGCTGCATAGGTGGGCTCCGTGGCCAGTACAAATCGTACTGATAAATTTGCTGTCAGGTGACGAGAATGAGTACGACTTCGAGGGAGATGATGACGAGGAATAGGGTCACGTGCTACACTCAAGTTGGCCGTGAAGGATGAATCGCTTCCGCATCTTCTAAAGCTTCTCTGATTGTTGATTCCGCCAGTGTGGCGATGTAATAAATGTTTATGTAAGACTTAATTATCGTTGTATGGATCCTGGTGTCAACTGAGATATGGGTAATTTCATGGATTGTCCCAAGCAATCTGTTGAATTACAATTCGAGCCTGTGGATTTCCCTTCGTGGAAATCGAGGTCGTTTCAGTTGGTATCAGAGCCATACTTGACTGTAGGACGAGACCCATAGAAAATGGACGTTAGAATAGGAAGCCAGACTCTCTTTCGGTTATATTACCGACCTTGCATTCACTTTTTATGCAATGGCTTATCTAATACAAGGACCTGCTAATCCGTTTCTTGAAAAATTTGCAGATGACCAGCCTTGGGCCACCACTTCGTCCACTGCACGACGGCACTATCGAGATCCCGATCAATGGGAGGAACCACGGCGGATTTGCCATGGTACTACGCCAGGTGCTGGAGGAGCAGAGACAGGGTAGTCGAGATGATCACGCTGCGTTCCAGGATCAAGGAGTTGGAGAAGCAGTTGGAGAAAGCCGAGGACAAGTCCACCCGCAACCAAGGGATTCTGATCGACCGCGTGAAGATGGTGGAGTTCCTAAAGGACAAGTTACGGAGGACAGAGACAGCTTGGAAGCAGTCCGACGCCAGGAGAGCTATTGAGGTCCGGAAGGTACAGAGTTCGCTTCCCCCACTGGAGATGGTGAAGCCCCGGGAGGGAGACTTCCGCATACCACCCACTACGCTCAACCTGAGAGCGTGTCCGTCTCAAAGGATGCAGGAGATTGAGGCCACTCCAGAGCTAGCAGTAGCACTCGACTATGTCAAGCGCCTGACCATGACCGACGACGAGATCGAGGCAGAGGACAGCCGCATACCCGACGCCGTACTCGACCTTATGCACCAGTAGCTTATGGGACCCTGCGTGGCCCTTAGACTAGTGATACCATGAGTTGTCCTATCATTGGCTATCTGCGCATAGCACGATCTTCTTAGCAGCTAGGAACATGCTTTATATAATAATAACCATGTGATGAGTGACATTTGGATCTTATGCTTCTTATGGTTCTCTATGCTTCTTTGGTTGAGTGTAGGATAGCCTGAAAAATGTTTTAATTCATTTAAATCGTTGAAAACATCTAACTCCTACTTAAACCACTATAAGATTATTACTGCACTGAGCACGTACCTAATAGCTTCAGATGTCGATGAGACGTTCCGCGCGCCTGGAGAACCGCCAGCCCTCCCCCGCGCCTGCGCCAGGACGTGGGCGTGGTCGCAACCGTGGACGCCCAGCTGGCAGACGTGCTGGAGTTAACCTGGAGGAAGAGCTGCGCCGGGCAGAGAATGCACCGCCGGTGAACGATCCGCCACCACAAGGCGAGAACGTGCCTCCGCCACCGCCGCCGCCACCGACGTTGGCAGAAGTGATGGCTCAGCAGACCCAGCTGCTAAATGCCATAGCTGCTGGGATGAACAGGCACCACGGGCCACCCCAGAATGACTTCCAAAGGAAACTGGAGGGTTTCCTGAAGCTGAGACCACCTACCTTCGACGGGACCGACAGCGATCCTCTCGCTGCCGACGATTGGCTTAAGGAGATGGAGAAGAAGCTGGACCTGACCACTTGCTCCGACGAGGAGTGTGTTGGGATTGCTAGCCACCAGCTGACCGGTGCTGCACGGGCATGGTGGGACAACTACACCAGCGCTCACGAGGATCCAGCCCGCATTGACTGGGATGAGTTCACCGAGGCTTTCCGTGACCACCACATTCCTGAGGGAGTCATGGAGGCCAAGGAGAACGAGTTTCGCAACATCTCCCAGGGAGCTGACCGGATCCACGAGTACACCACCCGCTTCAACTGCTTGCTCCGCTACGCACCTGCGTCTTGCGTGAGTTCCGAGAAGGAAAAGATGTACTACTACAGGAAGGGACTTCAGACCAAGATCAGGTTGGCTCTATCAGGGAACAAGTGCTACACTCTGCGTGAGCTGATTGACCGCTGTATTGAGATTGAGAAGGATCGCATGGAAGCACGACTGGAATTCGAGGCCCAGAACAAGGGAAAGAAGCGCCGCTCTGAGGGACCCGCTCGCACTGCTCCACCTCAAAGACAGCGAACAGGTGCACCTCCGCCTTTCCGAACCCGCCAGGGACCTTCTTCGGGAACGAGCCGTGGTGGTACCAACAGCGGCAACTATCACCGCCCCGCTCAGACCTACCCTGCGCCGACTCGAGCTGTGCAGAACACACCCGCCCCCGCTACCAACACGCCAAGGACAAGCAATTGGAAGGCTCCTGCGACAGCTACAGCAGGCAGTGCGCCCTTCACTTGCTTCGGATGCGGAAAGCCTGGACACCGTGTGGCTGTGTGCCCCGACCTCAACCGCGCACCAGCAGCTGCACAGGGCACACCGAACCGGGGATCTGCTACCCGAGGAAGACTGAACCACATGACCGCTGAGGAAGCTGAAGCTGCACCTGATGCTGTGTACGGTACGTTCCTAGTTCAGGGTAACATGGCTACAGTTCTTTTCGATTCGGGAGCTACATGTTCATACATTTCATCTGCATATGCACGTAAGCATAACATACCTGTAACCCCGAGAGCAAACCCCATCCTAACTAGCTCGCCCTTAGGAACCTTCAGAAGCGTTCACATATGTAGAGGAGTGATAATCACTATCGAGGGACTTGACTTTCGAGCTGACCTAACCCTACTACCCTCCAATAGCTTAGATGTCATCTTAGGCATGGACTGGCTAACCAAACACCGGGGAGTAATATCATGTTCACCTAGATATGTTCAGGTAACCCACCCTTGGGGAACAGCTGTCCGATGTGTACCCCAAACCGAGAGAGTCCAAGCCCTCCTATGTGCCCTGGAGACCAAAGCAGATAAGACAAAGCTGACATTCCGAGATGTGCCAGTAGTCTGTGAATTCAATGACGTATTTCCAGAGGAGTTGCCAGGAATGCCACCAGATAGAGATGTGGAGTTTGTTATAGAGCTGATGCCAGGGACTGCACCGATTGCCAAAAGACCCTACAGAATGTCGGCTGATGAGTTGAAGGAACTCAAGAAGCAGCTGGGAGAATTACTGGAGAAGGGTTTCATTAGGCCAAGTGCTTCGCCCTGGGGATCTCCCGTTTTGTTTGTCAAGAAGAAGGATGGCACGATGAGGATGTGCATTGACTACCGGAATCTGAATGCGGTTACAGTCAAGAATAAGTACCCATTGCCCCGCATCGATGATCTGTTAGATCAATTGAGTAAGGCCAAGTACTTCTCAAAGATCGATCTCCGATCAGGGTATCATCAGATGAAGATCAGGGAAGAAGATATCCCGAAGACTGCATTTGTCACTAGATATGGACAATATGAGTGCACAGTAGTCTCATTTGGACTCACTAATGCTCCGGCATACTTCATGAACATGATGAACAAGGTCTTCATGAATGAGCTAGACAAGTTTGTGGTGGTATTCATTGATGATATATTGGTTTATTCAGCCACAAAAGAGGAACATGAACATCATCTGAGGACCGTATTGGAGAGGTTGTCTCGCAACCAGCTATACGCCAAATTCTCCAAGTGCGAATTCTGGCTTGAGGAAGTTGCTTTCCTTGGACACGTACTGTCAGGAGAAGGAGTCGCAGTAGACCCAGCCAAAATTGAAGCTGTGAAAGAGTGGGAACAACCCTGTAATGTGTCAGAAATCAGAAGCTTTTTGGGACTTGCAGGATACTATCGCAGATTTATTGAGAATTTCTCCAAGATTGCAAGACCTATGACCAACTTGCTGAAGAAAGAGAACAAGTTTATATGGACTCCTGAATGTGAGAAGAGTTTTCAGACCTTGAAGGAGAAGCTCACTACTACACCTGTACTAGCCCTGCCCGATATTCACAAGGATTTTGTTGTATATTGTGATGCCTCTCGGCAAGGTTTGGGCTGTGTACTAATGCAAGAAGGAAGAGTGATAGCTTATGCCTCAAGACAGTTGAAGGAGCATGAGCAGCGATACCCGACTCATGACCTAGAACTTGCAGCCGTGGTACATGCACTCAAGATTTGGAGACACTATCTGATAAGCAACAAGTGTGACATCTACACTGACCACAAGAGCCTGAAGTACTTCTTCACACAGGAAGATCTGAATATGAGGCAACGCAGATGGCTGGAACTCATCAAGGACTATGATCTTGAGATCCATTATCACCCAGGAAAGGCTAATGTTGTCGCTGATGCACTTAGCCGCAAAAGCTACTGCCATACCCTCATCACCAACTCTATGCCACCTGAGCTCAGGAGAGAGTTTGACGCGTTCCAGCTCGAGGTAGTCTCCTATGGCATGCTAAATGAGCTTCGCGTCGAGTACAATCTCATCTCACGGATCCGTGAAGCGCAAAAGAACTGTCCTGAGATAGACTATATCCGTGGTTTGATGAAGCTGGGAAGAGGCCCCGAATACCGAGAAGATGAGCAGGGAACTGTATGGTACAAAGATAGAATCTGTGTACCGACGGATTCAGCGATACGAGAAGAGATTCTGTCAGAAGGCCATGACTCCAAATATTGCATTCACCCAGGGTCAGCCAAGATGTACCATGATCTAAGGAAGCACTTCTGGTGGGAGAATATGAAGACAGACATTGCAGGGCATGTAGCCCGATGTGATACATGCAATAGAATCAAGGCCGAACATCAGAGACCAGCAGGGTTGCTACAACCAGTTGAGATACCAGAATGGAAGTGGGAGTGCATATCCATGGACTTCATAATAGGACTGCCCCGATCCGAGCATGGATATGATTCTATATGGGTAATAGTGGACCGTCTAACCAAAGTTGCACATTTTATACCGGTCAAAAGGAAGTATAGAGTTGAAAAGCTAGCAGATCTATACGTATCAAACATTTTGAAGTTACATGGGGCGCCTCTGAGTATTATATCTGACCGAGGCTCACAGTTCGTATCACAGTTCTGGAAATCCTTGCACAAGTCCATCGGAACCAAGCTCGACTATAGCACCGCATACCACCCGCAAACGGATGGGCAAACAGAAAGAGTGAACCAGATTCTCGAGGACATGTTACGTGCTTGCGTATTGAGGTACAAGGAAGGATGGGAGAGCTGTCTACCCCACGCCGAGTTCTCATACAACAACAGCTATCAAACAAGCCTCAAGATGTCACCGTTTGAAGCATTGTATGGGAGACCCTGTAGGACCCCACTAATGTGGTCAGAACCAGGTGAGAGGACATTCTTCGGTCCTGCTAAGATTGTGGAAGCAGAAGAAGGTGTTGCCCAAGTAAGAGAGAATTTGAGGATTGCACAGAGTAGGCAAAAGAGCTATGCAGATAGAAGACGTAGAAAGCTTGAGTTCGAGGTTGGGGATTATGTCTACCTCAGGGTATCTCCACTTCGTGGCACTGTCAGATTCCACGTAAAAGGGAAATTGGCACCAAGATATGTTGGGCCATACAAGATCTGTAAAAGGGTTGGAAAGCTTGCTTACAAGCTGGAACTACCGGAGGAATTATCTGCAGTACACCCCGTGTTCCATGTCTCGCAATTAAGGAAGTGTTTGAAGCTTCCCGAGGAGCAAGTTCCTACAGATGCATTAGACCTGCAAGACACACTTGAATACAAGGAACATCCGATCAAGATCTTGGCACGGGATACCAAAGAGACGCGAAACAAAACCATTCCGATGTGCAAGGTACAGTGGAGCAATCACACTGAAAGGGAAGCTACGTGGGAGAAAGAATCGGACTTGCGGATTATGTTTCCTTACCTCTTCGATGGGTACATTAACTCTGAATCTCGAGGTCGAGATCCTAATGAGGGGGGAGGACTGTAACAACCCTAAAAATCCACACAATCTAAAAATCCCAACCAATTAAAATTTTTCATTTATTTATTGAGAAAACCCATTTTTCTTGTGCAAGCATATAGGTTTCATTATGAAATTGGTAAATAAAGGAGTGTAGTTTGCATTTTAATTCCAATCACATAGAATAATAACTTATGCATCACATTTGGGATTTATTGCAATTTATGTTTGTATTTACTCAATAAATTAAAATGGGCAATATATGTATATATACACTAAACTGAAAATAGAAAAGGAAAAAGAGAATTAGGCCAGCCATTCGGCCAGCCGGGTCGTTAAGCCAGCCCGAGCCCGCCCGACCTTCCTCTCCTCATCTCACCGCGCGCGGCCCACGTCGCGGCTCGGCAGCGCACGCGCACGACCAGCACACACGCGCTCGCGCTCGCGCTCGCTGCCAACCCGGTCCCGCCTGTCAGCCGCTCTCGCCCCCCACTGTTCTTCTTCCTCACGAAGGCGACGCGCCTGCCGGGGGTGTCACGCGAATGGCGTGACCCCGGTCCCACAGCCGACCGCATGGCAGAGCCCTGACCCCGCTGTCCCCCTCCTGTCCCCTCCTTTCTTGGCCGCCAAGCGAACCCGCGCCCATACGGAGCCCTAGATCCACTCGAGCCACGGCCCTTCGATCGGTCGAGCGCAATCAGGACCGTACGCCATTGGAGCTGGCCAAGCTCGCCTATAAATTGGAGCACCCCGAAGCCCTACCCTCATTTCCCCTCGCCACCACCGCAGCACAGACCGGCACACCGCACCAAACCGAGAGAGAGAGCGTAGGAGAAGGGCGGAGCAGAGGAGGAGAAGCTGCCGGAGCGCCGCCGCCGCGGAGCACGCCGGAGCCGGACACGGAGGAGAAGCCCGAGCTGCGGACGAGGAGCGGCACGGCACTGCGATCGCTCTGCACGGCTCCGACTCGCCACTGCACCGCCATCCTAGCTTCACCGACACCACGGTGAGCCACCGCACGCCATGTCCGAACCTTGCCCTGCTTTTGCCATGGCGTTCCATCCTCGGGACGCGCAGGCACGAGCCTTTACCGGCTCGGAAAGATCACCTGCACCATGCACTCATTCGACCGGCCGAAACCCCCGGACTACAAGCTTGCTAGACCGAGAACGCAGCACGACGCGTTCTCGGCGGAGCGCGCTCACCACCGACGCGTTCCGACGCCGAATCACCCGTTCCGAGCAATCCGTCTAGCAACCGTATAGGTTAGAGCGTCGTGGAGCACCGCCACGACCCCCTCGAGCTAGCTACGCGGATCTAAGCGCTAGAGGAAGCCTGAATCGCCTTGGCCGCGTGCGCCGCGACCTTACCGGAGCGCCGCCGCGAGCCGTCGCCAAAAGAAGGTCATGCCATGGCTAAAGTTCGCCACCAGAGTGTTGTATGACTCTCTGGCCTCACCAATTTGACGAGACCGCATTCGATTGAACCAATACTTGGTCGTAGCCGCGATGCCGCCTTCCGCCGTCGTCGGCGACACGCCGCCGCCACGACCGAGCACCTTGGAAAGCTCGGTAGCCAAAATTGGTAGTTGGTATACCATCGCCATAAACTCTGGACGCGTATACATCTCCTAGAAGACCTCCTTAGCCCCGCCGGAACCTCACCGTCGCGACGACATCGCCGCCGACAGGTTCCGCCTCGCCTAAATCCGTTCCGAGTACCCCCGGTCGCCTCGCGCTGCGGAGAAAGGCCGCCGAGGTTCGCCAAGTCTGCCTCGGCACCGCCGCTAGAAAGCCGAGCCCTGCCTTGCCGAAATATGGCCATCGCCGCCCTGTCATCCTCCGCCGCACCGGAAAGACACCGCCGCCTTGAACAGACGCCCTGGAACCCTGCTAGCACCGAATCTCCGATTCGCCCGAGCCTCCCCAGGAGAGCTCGGGAGAGCAGCCCCTTCGGCGCCCAAATTTCCGATTCGCCCGAGCCTCCCCAGGAGAGCTCGGGAGAGCAGCCCCTTCGGCGCCCAAATCTCCGATTCGCCCGAGCCTCCCCAGGAGAGCTCGGGAGAGCAGCCCCCTCGGGCGCCCAAATGTCCGATTCGCCCGAGCCTCCGCAGGAGACCTCGGGAGAACGGCACCCTCGGGCGCACCAAATTTCCGATTCGCCCGAGCCTTCGCAGGAGACCTCGGGAGAACGGCACCCTCGGGCGCACCAAATTTCCGATTCGCCCGAGCCTCCGCGAGAGACCTCGGGAGAACGGCACCCTCGGGCGCACCAAATCTCCGATTCGCCCGAGCCTCCCCGGGAGAGCTCGGGAGAGCGGCACCCTCGGCGCCGCGAATTTCCGATTCGCCCGAGCCCCGCCGAGGTACGCCGAACTATGCCGAGCCCCGCCGAGCTACCCCCGACCACCGCCGAGCTCCGCTGAGATACCCCCAACCACAGCCGAGCTACCACCGACCACCGCCGAGCCACGCCGAGCTACGCCAACTCCGGCAACTCTCTGGGAACCAGCATCGAACACCTGGTGGGCGACCATCGGGTCTGTGTTCTGTTGAGGCGCCACTTGCCGCACTACTGGACCCGCGCGCCACGTGGACCAATCCCGAGCTGCCCCTATTAACCAAACAGTTTTCTCATTTTCAGAAAATAGGATAATCTTCGGAAATTCATAACTTATTCATACGATGACCAAAAATTGCGCACCATGTATCAAAATTCTCAGGAAAATGAGATCTACAATCTAAGACTATGTTTGAGTGCATTTGGCTCTTTGTTTTATTGGATTTTTCTGAAATACTCTATAGGAGTCGCTGACGCGACTATTTCGTGTTCGATTTCAGAGCCGGAGGAGGATCTGACTAAGGAAGATGACCACGAGTACTTCCAAGAGCTAGGAGACGACTACGAAGGTGCCACGTCCCACCAAATCCTTAGATCCTATTACGCATTGCAAATGACATTGTTGCTATTGCTTTATGATTATGTATGGATTGGTTGCATGGTAGTATATTTGAATTCCCTGCCTTGATAAGACTTTACCCTGCTGTCCGCTGTTAGGTTAGCTGCTGCTTAATTTACTGTTACTCTTCCACTACTTTCTACTTGCTATATGCTATGTGGTGGAATTGGGACGGTGTATAACTGATTATAACCACTGGGAGAGAGTGCTGCGTGCGTCTTGGGTGCGTGGTAAGGGTTGATGTCGACCAAGTGGGATGTGAGACGAGCCCATGGGGCAAGTCGTGCCGGGGGTGCAACCTGGGCATCCCCAAGCGAGATACCTGTGGCGGGTAAAGTTGTTGAGGAGGTTCCGGGTGGGATAGCCTTGGTGGTTTGAAGCCCGTGGACGGAGGTGCTGTGATGGCACGGGGAGAGTATCCCCTAAGTGGAGATGCCTGCTTGGTCAAACCTAGGATGGACTAGTTTCAGGTTCATGGGAATCCTTTTCTACTCACTCGCTTCTGATGGGCGGGAGACGGCTGGACTACTTGGTAGGACGGTGCCACTACTGCTAGGTTGAAAGGTGATAAGGGTGGGCGGAGACGGTCGATGGGTTCCCGTTCCGTTCTAGATGCACAGTACCACTGGATGGGCCCGGTACTGTGTCTCCCAGTCTCAGCATAACGGTGTAGGATCCGGAATATCCCAGGGCTGAGTGGTAGGGTGGCATCGACCTAGGCAAGCAAGCACCCGGAATTCTGCCTAGGTGTTTGCGCAACACCTATGATGGCTAATCTTGTGAGTAGTGAAACCTCTGCAGAGTGTACGGTTGATCGATCGATACATATGCCAACCTGTTGGCTATGGACCTTTCCTGTGAAGCTTCTACTAGTGTAGTGAGTGTTCTCTTCTCCCCCTGGATGACATTTTTCCGGCAGTGTACCCGTTGTGGTAGTGTGCCGCTGAGATAGGCCCGAGAGGGAGTTGGGCCTGTCGAATGAGAGTGAGGTGTGGGTATGTGAGGTGTGGTGATGGGAAAAGGGAAAATGGTGTTAACTGGTGATAAAACTTGACTAATTAAACATTGATTACAGCTGCATAGGAAAACCTCAGCCTATAGGTCTGCTTGTATAGCCTTGCATCCACTTTCCACAAAGCAAATGCTGCATAGGTGGGCTCCGTGGCCAGTACAAATCGTACTGATAAATTTGCTGTCAGGTGACGAGAATGAGTACGACTTCGAGGGAGATGATGACGAGGAATAGGGTCACGTGCTACACTCAAGTTGGCCGTGAAGGATGAATCGCTTCCGCATCTTCTAAAGCTTCTCTGATTGTTGATTCCGCCAGTGTGGCGATGTAATAAATGTTTATGTAAGACTTAATTATCGTTGTATGGATCCTGGTGTCAACTGAGATATGGGTAATTTCATGGATTGTCCCAAGCAATCTGTTGAATTACAATTCGAGCCTGTGGATTTCCCTTCGTGGAAATCGAGGTCGTTTCACATAGAAGCAAGGGGTGAGAAATAGACTTGAAAAACGCTGAAAAAGGAGCGTCGGACCGTTTGCCAACGTAGCGTCGGACCATTGGGTAGCGTCCGACGCCTAACTCTAGCTCTGACTGTTGCCGAGCATCGGACTATCATTTTGAGAGCGTCGGACTATTCAGTGACAGTCCGACGACTCGTCGCGGCGAGGCGCGCGGCGTGCTCTGGTCACGGCGTCGGACAGTTCGTTTTAGTCCGACGTTGTGCGTCGGACTCCGTCCGACGCACTTTTAGCGCTCTGGAACCTCTCTGGAAGCGTCGGACCGCTGAGATCTTTAGTCCGACGCCTTCTCCATGTAGAGTCCGACGGTGCTGTGAATCTAACTGTGGTAGCGTCGGACTCTGGAGTTTAGTCCGGTGCCTGAGCGTCTGACGGTAGTTAAACGCGCGAAATCAGTTGACCATTGAGATCGGAAGAACGACGTTTAAACCTATTGACACGTGGCGCGCATCCGAGCGTCGGACGCTGGCGTTTAGTCCGACGGATTCAGTCCGACGGTAGCGTCCGACGACATAAAATCGTGTTTAACGGTTGTTTCGAGTGGGATAACGGCTAGATTTGCACTTGGGGGTATTTATACTCCCTCCCTAGTCACTTGGTGACTGGCTTGCACACTTGGATCATTGTCATACACATTGTTGCATTCTAGCCTCCCACTCTCTCACTAGTTCATCATCTTGATCATCCTTAGTGAGATTGAGTGAACCTCAAGTGCATCATTGCTTGTGATTTGCATTCTAGAGCACTTGAGAGCAAGCCTTGGTTCAGTTCTTATTCTCTTGGGACATTGCTATGTCCCTAGATGGCTTGGAGGAGAAGAAGGTGTGGAGGAGCTTGGTGGTTGTGCTTGCCCACACCCGGCAATTGTGAGGGGTTCTTGTGCCTTCCCCGAGCAGAGTGCTCAAAGGTAACTCTAGTGGATTGCTCGTATCTTTGAGTTACTTCCTCCGTGGTAGGTTCTTGTGGCGCCTAGTGTAGGCTCAGTGTGTGATACCGATTAGCCACCGAACCACCGGTTGAAGTCGACACAACGAGGACGTAGCGTGCCGGCAAGCACGTGAATTTCGGGGATAAATCTTGGTGTCTCTATTGATTTCCTCACCTTCGAGTGAGTGACTTATTGATTGTCCTGGTGATTGTCTTCCTCTCAAGGCAAAGGTTTGATCGACGATCATTCATTTCTTATTCTTGTGCAAAGTAGCTTGTTTTCTTGTCTTGTGTAGTTGTGTAGTCTTTTAGCTTTTACTAGCTTGCTTGTGTGGCTTAGAACTAAGAATTAACTAGAATTGTGTAGGTGGCTTGCCTAGGTTAGTAGCTGCACTAGCATTACACATTTAGCCATATTTGTTACTAACCTCTTGGCCTAAGTTCTTTGTAGAAATTTTATTAGGCTATTCACCCCCCTCTAGCCATACTAGGACCTTTCAAAGAGATGTGATGATTTTACTTTCAAAGGCTTTTTGAATTAAGCGTGGTGCTTAGATTAAAATGCCTTCCTAAGTCAAATTGGACGTGGTGTCTAGGTTGATTTTTGAGCCGCTTGTATGCTGTAGTAGATATTGGATATTTTGTTGGACTAACCCTTGCAGAAAACTTCTAATTTAATTTGGGTAAGTCAGGAGATAAATTCAAATCAGAGATGAGACAGGGCACATGCTGAACTTCAATAACTTTGCAGAGGAAGACATAGCTCATTCATTATGGATGGAAGAACTGTGAGTATTAATGATTCATTCACTTTATCTTCTGCTGCAAGTTACTTGGACTCAAGTCATGCCGATATAGAACATGATCTATGCTAACATAATATCAACCCTATCTTCTTAGTAGCGTAGATGGAACATGATAAAATTCTAGACAAACAACCTATGTTCCAAAGTTGTACATCCCTTTGGGTATGTGTTGTCTACTAATCTGTTGCAGGCATAATAATGAATGGAGTGACAAGGTGTCATAAGATCAAAGAAGCAAAAGATGGCAAAGAGGATAAGCAACAAAGGAGACAAGATGCTCATGAACAACTCAAGATGCAAGAGAAGGAAAGGACCACCAATCATCTACCCTTCATTACTTAGTGCCATCACACTCTAATAATGAAGGTAATATCTTAAGGTAAGTGGTCACTATTTTCCTCTTGATCTTGGAATACAGATAAATAAAGACACAAATATATTAGAGTTACATCTTTAATTGATTAACCTAATTAACTCAACATGTTTTGTCCTTTAAGATTATTCATGACATTATTCTTTTGATCTCAATCTTAACCAAATGTGCTAAAACATTGTATTCTATCTTTGGAAGATGATAGTCATACTCATGTGAAAACTTATATATTATGTAGACATAGACAACCATTCCATTGGTTAAGCAATTTAAATCTTTTCTGCCATATGAACTTAAATGCAACATTGATGCTTAATTGTCTGATCTTACCACTCATGTCATGAGTAAAACAAATTATGTAACACCAACTTTGTCTTGTTCAATGTGCCTAAGGCTAGAGAAGAATAAATAAACAAATAAATTCAGTTCTGTTGGTGTTTTTCCACCAGCAGAGCCCATGCACTTGATCTCTACCTTGGTTTTGCAAACAGGACAACACTTCAAGCAAATTTGTTAATTTCCAAAATTCTACAAGTGAAAGTTCTGTGAACATGCACTGAGCAAGATGCTGCCAGCTTGCACTATTAATGCTCTACTTCAACCTGTTGGCCAAGCAAAGAACAAAAGTGACATCACCATCACCAGAGGTGCAACCATCAAGACCTTCATCTCTAAGATGGAGAGATACACAAGTGTGGAAGAAAAAAGTCCTGTCGGTAGACTTTAAATTCCACACCCTTGCCATAAGGTAACATGGTAGTTATCTAATTAATTAGTATTCATAATTTACCTTAGTAATTTTACTTTAACATATTCATCTTTATGCATATCAAAAAAAAAGAAGAGAAAAATCTTTATTGTCTTATTTATTGCATCATAAAACATTAAAGCCCCATGTGAATAAACTTATCGAATATTCGCTATGGTGGCATAAAAAAATAATAATAAAAATGATAATAGCATTTGTATTTACTTTCTTGCATTATGCAAATCCTAAGCCCCATGAGAATAAATATTCTCCGTGGTGGCATAAAAATATATAGCATGCATACATATTTGATTGTTACATAAGAAAGTTAGAAAACCTTAAAAAGAGAATCCTGCTAGAATCTGTCAATTAAAATCAACTCAGAGAATAATCAATTACTTATTGGCTGACCGCTAACCCCTTATCACATTCGAGCCTCGAGTTTTGGTTTTCTTGTTGGAGTATAATTATGCAGGATAACACTATGACTAAGGAGTGAGTCTATCAGTGGAGCCCACCAGGACTACTGCTGGCAAGCTTGCCCTGAAGATCATCAACACCAAGTTTTACAAACATCTAGCTTGGGGAAGAAGCATCCTCTAGTTATCAGGTAACTATACCTATGCGATTATCGAGTCTGTTTTATAAAGTCATAAAATACCAAAAATATGTGAACACATGAAGGTTCACCATAGTACCATAAGAAAATCTAAAAATACCAAAAATATGTGACCACATGAAGGTCCACACTTTTTAGAAAAAAAACCAAAAATATGTGGGAACATGAAGGTCCACCCAATTAGGAAACTTCTGCTGGAAATAAAAAATCAATCACTTACCATGAAGTGGTATTAACCTAACCCCTCTCCATGAGATTTGGTATTTTTGTTGGCAATTGATCGAGTTTTACAAGACAATACAAGATCAAGAACTAGTCAACTTGGCGCCCTTACGCTGCCAGTATGTCTGCTCCCAGAAGGATTGCTCAACTTGCAACATCAAAGACCACGTCAACATCCAGCTTGGGGGAGGGCGCCCTCCATTTAAATCCAGCTAATTATAAGTTTCCCATCCTTATTATTGTACCATATTGCTTTTCGCGTGAGTTAGCTAGTGAAATAAAATTTGAAAACCAAATAAATAGCGTTTAGGTTAGTTAGTGTGTTTGAATAAAATAAAAAGAGAGTGCTTACAATAATTTTGCTCAGACTCAATGGAAACCATGCTCAGGAATTTGATAAGTAGCACCCCACCATGATTCCTCATTCCAACTTAGTTTTCAACCTTGAATCATCCCAAGTTTTAGATACAACCCTTTTAACTTGAAGATTCGCTTTGAACCTGAAACTTGTGGGTAGCAAATGCTTGATCTAAGTCTAAGTAATTGAGGGATATGATATGCAAAGTTTGAGCTGCTATTTATCGTATTCCTAGTGATACTTGAATTCTGGAGATTTATTTTGAAAATCTTTAAAACCAAATGATGAGTTCCTGTATGACGAGAGCTTTATAATCCCACCACGGCCATAAATGCTAGATTAGGAAAACATACACATTATATGCTATTTGCTTTGTTTTGAGTTTAGTCAAGCTTTGTTGATACCTTAGGAACTTGTCATGCTTTTATAATCAAGATCACATGCACTCCACCCATAATGCACTTCTCATATCCGAGTGGGCGCATCCACATTCCACATTTTCCATCTAGATCCACCTGAAAATGTTCTACTCCTACACTAGGAGTGAACACTAAAAATATCCCATTGGTTACCCCAGATCAATGCTCCAAGGTTCTAGTTGCTATCTCTCAAAAGAAAAAGAAAAAGAAAAAGGGAAGTATTGTTGCAGAGAAGAGGCATATGGCTATGCAAAAGAGTGAGATGAGAGAAAACAATGGGTACAAAGATGCCCGCTTGAGAGGTAAAAATGTACAAGTGTCCGAATTTATCAAAACAATGGGTACTCTGATGCCCGCCCGAAAAAAAAGAAGAAAAAGAAAAGAAAGATAGCCCATGTTGTCCTGCAACACAATTCCCTAGTGTTTGAAAAAAGAGAGAGAGATGTCTCAAGGAGCAAACGAGTAGAATTAGGATTAGCCACGTACCATCTCACATCCACACACATACACATCTTGATTTGATTGTATGACTTGTTCCTTTAGATCCATTGTTTGACTTTACAATATATTCATTGCAAGTATGTATGAGCTGTCTCCTTACCCATAAGCTCCACACAAGCTATTAGTTATAGGGTGAGAGAGAGAAGAGAAGGCATGCATCACTATTGCCTTGGTAAGGATCCACAAATATCACATATTGAGAGAGTTGAGAGAGTCATACAAAGGAAACTCTGAATTTTATTTTGAAAACTTGCAAAAGCTCCAGGATAAGAGTTGAACGACAGAGCTTGAGACATAGTGTTTAACTTAGACATTCTATCCTTCAATTATCCAAGACTCAAGAGAAAGCTACAAGCTCCATAGTAAAGGTAATACAGGTAAGTCTGAAGGTTAGTTGGGTCTACTCTAATCCTTGAGTACTTCTTGGTTTAAAACTGAATACTTGTGAGGGGTAGCTATAACTTTTGATTTATGCTAAAGTTTGGCTTTGCTAAGGGACTAGCAAAGGGTAAGCTTGGGGGAACTTGTTGACGGTAGTTATTGCTCATTTTTACCCATCAAATAAACATGAATCAAGGGCATAAAACAATACACAACATAGTTATGGGGTTTGATTCTAACAAGTTCCACGAGTTTTGGTGTTCTCACTTGTTTTACAGGGTATAAAAGGATATTCAATTTTTCACCAATTAAAAGTATCTCAAATGAGGAATTGGAGTTCACCATTGCATAGAGCTCGTCGAGACGATCGAAACGGACCTATGGTTTGCTATTTTTGGAGTCCGGAATAAAGAGATATGGATTTTACAAACACTGGAAGATTCTAGAACCTGAACTGCGGAATTAATTAAAGGCTGCGGGATTAATTGGGCCTAAATCAGAATTTGGTCCATTAAAGCCTATGTGCACATGGTGGAAAGGCTTAGTACCATATTGCTTGCCCAAGGTGGAGGGGAGGCCAGGCGCCCCCATATAAGGAACCCAGGACCCCCGAGTCAAGTGCACCATGATGGAGTTGTAGAGGCGTCCCTCGAATGGATAACCTCTCAATTCTAGAGAATTAGGACTAGACTTTCCAATGTAGTAGATTAGTTCTAGTTGAGAGTTAGGGAGAGCGGAGCTGCGCTTCGGTTCTGGAGAAGTCTTCAGGGGTCTAGTATATCTTTGTATCTCATCTTTGTAAGACTTATGCTTTAATATTTATCTTCTTCATTTACCTTTATGCCTTATATATCTGTTTAGTATAGTTGTTACATCTTGGCATGGGATCTCCGCCTGTATTAGGTCCTCTAGTTATCATATGTGATTAGAGTAGTAATAGATAGTGTAGACGTGGTGTCTAGGCCATAGGTTACCTGAGGTTGCGCCCAATTCTTACGGTTAGTTGTGGTAGCCCCAGAGGTGACAGCTCTGTTAGGCCTTCGTATTCCACCACATCGGAGTTGGTGTTTCGTAGAGCTTTTGGCAACCTTCTCCTGACTACCTTTTTCCCAGTCTATTCGAGAATCAGAAAGGTACTGTTGCTCCAAAGTGTTATTGTGTGATTGCTTTATCTACCCATGAATTAGTTTTATAGAACTAAGGTAATAGAGAAGTATTTAGGAACATTGAACTCTCCCGTTGTCCTCTCACTTTAGCTATCTGCTCTTTTATCATAGAATTCTCCTGTGTGTATCAGATATACATAACTCCTATCATTTACCTTTTACCCCTACTTTAGTCTATTAGTTATACTAGTTAGTAGATACATGATGGTGAACTATCAAGTTCTCTAACCATTGTTTCTCTGTGGTAAAATATAAATAACGATACCTGGAATACTCCCTGTAAAATGCTACAATGGTATTCTGTGCGCTTGCGGAATCTTTCATATTTTAGTTGTGCATAAGAAATACCAACACCCCTCACAATCAACACTTCGCTGTGGGTTTGAACAATCACCAATCAACCTCAACACCGGAATCACCTCCAAGTCGTTAGGGACACAGCAATGCCGCAAGAGAATAAGAACTCAGCAAAGGCTTGCTCTCAAGTGCTCTAGAATGCAATTCACTAAGCAATGATGTACTTGAGAATCACTCAACTCACAAAGATGATCAATGGATGAACAAGTGAGTGAGTGGGAGGCTAGAGAGTGCTCACAAGTGTATGGCAATGAATCAAATGTGCAAGAGAGTCACCAAGTGACCAGGGAAAGAGTATAAATACCCCTAAGTACACTCCTAGCCGTTACCCACTAAAAAGCAGCTGTTAGACACAATTTTCACCCGTCGGACGCATATCGTCAGACTAACGGTCACAGTCCGACGCTCGGATGCTCGCCACGTGTTAGCACAATTCAACCACAGCCGCTGGATCTCAACGGCTAACTGTTCGCGCCACTTTCACAACCGTCGGATACTTGCCCGTCGGACTAAAATGCACCAACGTCCGACGCACACAGAATCTATACAGAAAGGAACTTAAGCGTCGGACTCTGTCCGAGGCCTAGCGTCGGACCAAGCTTTACTGTCCGAGCCTCGAACACAACTCACTGCGCACTCAGCCAGAGCATGAACTCGCCACGCCTTGGCGTCGGACTGCGCACCCATGGTCCGACGCTCGTCCAACTCCACTCGCCGGACTGTCCGACTCTCACAACAGTCAGCAGACCTGGCCACCGTCGGACGCTCAAGACTCAGTGTGTCGGACCAACGAAACGAAGAGTCTGACGCTATGCAATTCTACGCAGAGAACTCCTGAAATGTTCGGACGGCGTCTGACGCTCACCGTCGGACTAAACCTCGCCGTCCAACGCTTTCTCAGTTAGAAACAGAGCCTGGAGACCATCGGACACTCGCAACCAATGGTCCGATGCTCTAGTTCCCCAGCGTCCGACGCTCAAAACTCACCGATTTCAAGTCTATTTCTTCACCCTTGCTTCTATGTGCTAACACTCAAGATCTTCAACACTTGTGCACAGTGTGTTAGCATTTTTCAAACATTTTCCAAGGGTTTCTAAGTTGATCTCTAGGTTGAGTTAGTCAATGCACATGAAATGCAACCTAGAGCACTTGAAGGTAATCCAATCACTTAGTTCTCCCCTTTATAGTCGGCTATCTATTCTAAATGTAATCACACCCACTTGGTGTCTCGATCACCAAAAGAAAAGCCTACTAGGGGTTATACCTTTACCTTCAAGCCTTTTCTTTTCACTTTGATCATCTCCACTTGATCCATCATGCTTGATCCATGGTTGAGCCTTCCTTGATCATCACCATCAATCACTAGGCTCCACATTCCATGGTTAGAACTACCTACACTTAGCCATTCACTTAGCAACTAGGTTAGTCCTTAGGATGTCATCAATTATCAAAACCAAACTAGGGCTTTCAATGAGTTGTGTTAGTGTCTAAATTAAATTCATCCTTGAGAACTATAAGAAAGAAAGAAAAGGAAAAAAAAGAAAAATCAGCCTAAGCTCCAAATCCAATGGAAGAGGACCTGGACATTAAAAAAACACAAGATTTTTCCTCATAGAAGTGTATTCATTTTTTGGAGGAAATGAGTACTTCGATGCAATTTGAAAAATCGACAACATATTTGAGTTATAAATTAAAACAAAACCTAAATGATTCCGTTGCAACTTATGAATACATTTAGTTTTATCAAATAAAGGAGGACATTTTTGTCTGATATTTTAGTTTTATAAATTTCTCATGTGACTATAAGAGTTAGAGTGACATGTTCAAATATAGTATTGAGTCCTATTTCAAAAAAAAAAGTGCTAAGGGAATTTGACACTTTTCAATAGTCAAATGAAGTTATTTTATCCAATAATCATAAGTTCATACTCATAAACAAAATAAAACAAATAAAATAAATGATCAACTGCCATACATAGAAATATGCCTTATAAACCGGGGGCCAATATTTGACACGACGCAACTAACTCCTTGCTAGGTGTGATAAGATATTTAAATTATATATTTTTATGTGTCCTCAAATAAAGTCACGTGACTTGACATCTAACTCTTTCGACACATGGATAGTTGGAATTTAATGTTATAATAAATTTATGAGTACATATTTGTGTGTTTTACCGTGAAAAAAACCCACCAATTATGTTTTATAATTCGATACAAACTATTGGATACTATCATATTATTTTTAATATTAACTTATATTGGGGGTGTAACTATTATTGTTGACTATAAACATTCATTATTCATCAGACTATGAGTAATGCAGTACTCCTCCATGTTAAGAAAACATATATTTTTCTCTCGTTGCGATGTATGGGGACATTTGCTAGTAAATAATAATATGCCATTGCAGTATCTAAAGTTTAAGGTCTCGCAATATGTATCTGGCATTCATTATGTTATTTGAGCTTGTCAAGTTCCACGCACATGGTATATATATTGTACTAATGCTAGGACTGTACTTGAGTTTACTTTTGTGATTCCATTTTACATATGCAGATCTCTTAGTTTTCATACAAAGATTTTTGCACACTATTACCAGCATTGGGCACATAGATTAATAAACATGAAGTCAATTTTGAATTTATTGTTTATACTAAGATTTGTTACAAAGTATCCCTGTATAGTACCATACCTCATAGGCCACCAAATATATAATCATTTTATGATTTTATCCTGAAGTATTATTTACCTTACTTATTTATTTTTACATTGATCCTTGAGCCAAATACATGACAAAATA
This sequence comes from Eremochloa ophiuroides, assembly GCA_038502445.1. Classification (NCBI taxonomy): domain Eukaryota; kingdom Viridiplantae; phylum Streptophyta; class Magnoliopsida; order Poales; family Poaceae; genus Eremochloa; species Eremochloa ophiuroides. The sequence goes on along the minus strand of JAHLJS010000001.1, from coordinate 91,069,297 downwards.
CCTAAGAATATAAACATTGTTAGAACACTATAGAAGCTAATTCACATATACTTGCTCCATCCTAAATTTTAAGACGTCTTGGCATTTCTAGATTCATAAATTTCATTGTGTATCAAGACACTTTTGGCTTAAAGGTAGCTTCAATATATCTAAGTGCATAGTAAAAGATAACGTCTTACCAGAGATGTATGGGCTGCAACATTTGCGAACATCATTCATATCCACAAAACACCAAGAACTGACGGTCTAGGTAAATGGTAGTATATTGCCTGTGCTAACGCTACAGTGGCACCTAAAAAAAATCAACTGATAAAAAAAATAAATTCACAAACAAATGACATCGACATAGTAAAGGAAACTGCAACTTATTTAAAAGGAATGTCACAAAGTTCTGATCAAATAAAAAGGAAAAAGGTAGCATGTTGGTATTCTATGAAAAATTATGATTGCTTAAAGGAAACTGCAATTAATTGCAAAATGTTTAAACCAAATCAGTAAAGCCACATACCTAGAGCTTATCTAATATTTGTGGAGTGGTAAGGCATATCTCATATTTGTGGTAAAGTCGTCATCCTTGAAATTGGAATAAAATGAGTGGAAGCAGAAGCTTTAAATCTGTCAGCGGGAAACTTGGAGCAAGAAGAATGAACCCGAATTTCAAATGCCCAGCTTACATGCTCAGAAGCTGTTGGAGATGTACTGTGATGTGCTGCAGTCAAATTAATATATTCATTAATTTCTGACGGTTAATAGGATAGGTAACTCAAAGGAAATTTGTTTTAATGCTTGACCTGTTTTTAGCAATACCATGGTACGTGGAGAATCACATCCATCCTCCACTTTAGAAACTGTCTAATTTCTGAAATCAGAGTAGCAGTAATCTCCAGCTTCGGATCGGAGCCTGATCGTATACAAAGCAATTAGCAAACCGAAGGATGCCATATAGGAGTATGCTTTTGTCCACTATGTTTTTTTTCTGAAACGATATATTTGGAAAGAGTTGGAAATCACGTGCACTCTTAGATTACTGAACAAGAACATAAACCTAGTTTTTTTTTTTTTGACAGGAGAACATAAACCTAGTTGATGTCCACTCACAGAGAGGCAGCCGAGCTGTAATAACCAAAAAAAAAAAAAGTGAACTGCAGTTGTAGGGCAAAAAATGGCTCGCCTGTCTATGAAGGTAAAAAAATCGATAACAAATTCATACCTTGTGTTTACAAGGCGGTTTCTTTTTTTCGAAAACGTGCGCTGCATGTGTCGCATTAAAAGAAGTTAGAGTTCAACATACAATCCGACTGTCCATAGCGAGATGCCATGGACAACCGAACAACACACAACACAAATTGCCAGCTCAAACGGCGCCGCTTAGAATGACGTCCTACTGAGCAAAACCGGTTTTCTAAACCTCAGGACGCGGGCCGGGCGTTGGCTAAAGTCCAGGTAGTGAGGCCATAGCCCGGAATCCCGCCGAAGTCCACTCCGAAGCCTCCTCCCGAATCCGCAGCATGACGGTCGCAGGGTCGCTGGCGATGGCGTCGAAGGTCCGTCTGTTCCGTTCCTTCCAGATGATCCAGGAGACCAGAAGCACCAAGGAATCGAAGGCCTGTCCAGCGATCCGGGAAGTAGTGTTCGGGAATACAGCCACCAATCAGTTAGGCGATCCACGGTCGAGGGACAGAGCCCGCTGTATCCCAGCCTCGCCAGGGTGCAGTGCCAAACCTCGTGCGTGAAGACGCAGGACACGAGGAGGTGGTCGGCATGCTCCGACTCCCAGTCGCACAGGGCATAGGAGTCGTCCTGTTGAAGGCCATGGCGCCTCCTTCTTTCAGCCGTCCAGAGACGACCGTGGAGAGAGAGCCAGAAGAAAAACTTGACTTTCGAAGGCGCGGCAGCCGCCCACAACTCCCTGGCACTGCGAAGAGAAGTCCTGCCGATGAAGAACGCACGGTAGGCCGAGGAGGTTGAGTAGTTCCCATCTGCCGTCCATTTCCACCGAATGCCGTCCTGCACCGCGTGATCGAGGTGCACAGCTTCGAGCAATGTCCACAGCCTGAAGAACTAAGCAATGAATGGGACCGTGGAGGCCGCCACTGGTTGCCGTTCAAGGCCTCCTTGACCGTTCGACGACGTCGTCTGGCCGGCACCGAGAGGAAGACCGCCGGGGCAAGGCTACACAGCCGCCCAGCCGGTAACCAAAGGTCGGTCCAGAATAGGACCCGCTCGCCGTTGCCCACCGTGAAGGACGTGGAGGCGTTGAACATGTATTGCACCCTGCGCTCCGCCCGGGCGGGTAGACGAGCCCACGCGACATCAGGTGAGGTGCGGCGAGTCCACTCCCAACACAACCGAAGGGCATACCCCAGCACTCGCAGGTCCGGCAACCCGAGTCCTCCAAGGTCGCGGGCTGCGCAGACGTTGGGCCAGGCCACCTTGCACTTCCCGGCCGCAATAGCTGCAGAGCCTGCCCAAAGGAACGTTCGCCTGGTTTTGTCAATGGCCTTGATTGCCCACGCCGACAGGGCGCAGCAGATGGATACGTGCACTGGCATTGCTGAAAGCGTTGTACGAGTCAGCGTGGCCCGTCCAGCCGCGTTCAGAAGGCCGGCCTTCCAGGTGGGTACACGCGCGGCGATCTTGTCGACGATGGCCTGCTCCTTGTCACGCGGTAGCCTATTGACGGACAGCGGGGCGCCGAGGTATTTGGTCGGGAACTCCTCGACACGGCACGGGAAGGCCTGCAGCACAGTCGCAAGCTCAACGTCAGGGCAGGCGATGGGGGTGACAGTGCACTTGTCGATGTTCGTGGCAAGGCCGGATGCCTCGGCGAAGAGCTGCAGCAGGTGCTTGATGCATTCAAGGTCTCTGGCCATGGAGGCTAGGAAGATGACAAGGTCATCCGCATAGATTGAAGCCCGGCATTTGCTCGTGTCCCCAGGCAAAGGTGTTAGCTGTCCTCGGCGATCTGCCTCCGAGATCATGGCATTGAGGATTTCCATAACGATGACGAAGAGGAAGGGCGACAGGGGGTCGCCCTGCCAGAGACCGCGAGCGTGACAAATTCGATGGCCGGGTCGACCATTGACAAGCACCTTGGTGCTAGCCGTGCGCAACATCCCTGCGATCCACTCGCGCCATCTGTGGGGGAACCCCAGGTGCTCCAGGACCTCCAGGAGAAAGGGCCACGCGACAGTGTCAAATGCCATGGCCAAATCTACTTTGAGCAAGACAGCTGGGAATCTCTTCGTGTGCAGCCAACGGCAGGTGAGCTGGACCGCACGGAAGTTGTCATGCATTCGTTTTCCGCGTATGAAAGCGGATTGGTTTTCCTCGACGATCTCAGCCATTCGGGGAGCAAGGCGCAAGGCTAGACCCTTGGCGAAAAGCTTGCCAATGCAGTGAATCAGGCTGATCGGCCGGAAATCGTGCATCCCAGATGGTGCGTCCGTCTTGCGCAGGAGCACCATTGTCGCCCCGTTGATCTCGTGGAAACTCCTGAAGTCGAGCTCCCAAAGCGCCTAGAAAACTCGGACCACGTCCGGGGCCACCACTTGCCAAGCGGACTTGAGGAAACCGGCGGTGAAACCGTCGGGACCGGGCGTGTGATCATAAGGGGTGGCCATGACGATGGTCGTATCCAATTATTAATGTGATGATGGTCCATCAAAGTACAATCTACTACTACATCCACTAATGTTTTTTCCATGGCGAATTGACTATTAGCAATTCCATTACAATGGTAAAATTCACAATTATGCATTGATGGTTCATAAAAAAGAAGCAATCAATGATATCACAACAACACTCATGCATCAGCCTTGCCTCCAAATGGACTTTATGCAGGCGTGCGGCAACGCCACACGTTGCTTTTAGTAGAATTTTAGATATCTCGTTTGACAGTCTGTTTTATTCAAAAAAAATATAAATATTATTTATCTTGTTATGACTTATTTTATCGGTAGAGATACTTTAATAATGATTCATTTATTTTTATAATTTGCAAAAACTAAATAAATAAAACAAACGGTCAAACATGATGTCCGAAAATAAAAAACGACACTCATTTTAGGACGAATGGAGTATTTCACTGATCTCCCCCTCAAATAATGGGAGTGTTATATCTCCCCCAATAATATAGGGACCACCCAAACTTCTACTTCTCAATTAGAGGTTGTTTGGGTCCTTTCACATGGAGAAATTGAAATCAACTCAACAAACTATGCTTTTTGACTTGGAATGTGACATTCCACCACTTTTCAAAGTTCATATATAAGTCTATCTCAAATTCATAGGGTGAAAGATAGAATTTGATTCAATAAATCATCGTGCTATGTTTCTACTTTACAACTTATAGCATGCTCTTCAACTCAGAGAAATACAACACATAAGCATCTTTTTTTAGAACGAATAATAATATACAAATATAATTCATATACAATTATATTAGTTTAATTAATATATGCCTACATTATTATTTTTAAAATAAATTTAATTCCAAGGATCTCAACAGTGTCTTATCTTTTTTTCCTGCATATATTGGATCCACCTTTCATATAGTCATTGGGGGGGAGATATATTAGGCTGCTGTTGTAACAACTCCCCTATAATCACAAAAATAATATTTGGCTAACCAATACAAACATATTAGGATAGAGTATTTGGAAACGGGTAGAGATGCTGTGACTTTATTTGTGTAGCATGCATTTTTTTTTCCGCACGACTGTGGCATGCTTTGAACTGAGCATGTAAGTCATATTATACAACCCAAAGTCGCCACACCTAAAACTAGGGAGCCAACTTAATTACTCTGTTCGGCTGGCTGAATTATACGGCTGGCTGACTAATTGTTCTGAGAGAAAAACACTGCTGAATGTCTGGCTGTTAAGTTCAAGCGAACATAGTGAATGTTTACATGAGCTGCCACAACATCACAACTCTACGTTGCCTAATCTCTATTGCCCTCTCATAACAGAGGCGACGTTTTGATGATATTTATCTGAGGTTGAGTGGCCAATTTTATTCAGATGTGGCCAGACGTCAACTTATAATGCACCTGGCGAGGGAGGCATAGTCGACCAAGTCACTTTTACTGAAATCAACGCAAGATCAGTCTTTATCTCTTCACCAACATAGCCATATTTATTCGCCGTGAAGGAACAGAGATGCTCAGCAGATATGAATGACTCTGAGCCTAACTTGAACTTCAAATCCAAATTAGTACCCATCTTTACAGCAACCACAGATCTCTTTACGTACCGTGACTTGCAAATGACACCATCAAAGAGCTCGGTTTCTTCGTGCAAACCACTGGTAAAACAATCGAGACTCAAATAGAAATTGCTATACACCTCAGATACGAGAATCTCTATGGTTGCCTCGACCGCATAATCCAGGCGTGATGCAGTTATGTCAATTATGCCACATTTGCCACAGATTCGCCCTTTGAATACTCGGCAATCCTCAGTGTCTATGTCGTCTATGACGGTTACACCATCTATCAATTGTACATCATCTTTTTCTTGTTTTCCTGTCTTGATCCTTACGTCATATTCAATTATACTAGTGTCAACCAATTCAATCCCTCGCTTAGGGCCAGCCATTTTGATGAGAGAACCCTACAAAGTCATTATTATTTAGTATCTCTTCGGATAAAAGTAAGAAATAGCTGCAGCTAAATTCTTCACCTGTGATTTTTCACTTGTACTTAAAAGAGATATGTTGTAATTGATGACCATGAACATTATGAATTTGATTTGATTTTAAGTATTTAACTAAATATAAGCCTATGTCATATGAATAATGAAATAAATGGATTTTGTAGTGATGGGATTATTCATGCTATTCACCTTCACATGCCTATAAACAAAAGGAAATCAATTTTGCGTGGTGTGCAAAGTAGCAGCAAAGGGTACAAAGTATTATATTTGGTTTCCTTTAGCACAGGTGATACTACTAAGTTTCATAACTTGGATCCGTTTCCACAGTAAAATCATTTCACAATCTAGTTATATCAGTGGCTTATACAACCAAATTAATTAATTTGCTACTTTTAGACAGATTATTTACATCTGAACTATATAAGACAATAAAAATATATGGCACAATACCCGTATCCTATTTCTAGTTATTACAGAAAATCAAGAGTGCAAACTAAGCCATCTATTAAATGATCCAAAAGCAAAGTTAATGCAACAATCTTTTTTGACACTCTATCATTACTTTAGTAATGCAAAAGAGATTAAGTTGCTGTTGCATGTTCTGTTATATGCATGCGGCATGTTTCGACTTGATGTTCTGAAACAGACAAAGCAATATGAAATAACTGCAGATAATTATTGGTGTGCACCTGCTCCACAATGATGGGATCATCCCTACTAAAATTGATGACATAATTAAGCAATGGATCCAAAGCATCCCTCAATGCTATATATCCATACAACTCTACCAAGCCACCATCCACATGAAGTTTAGCCAACTGTACTGAGAAAATCTGCAACAGCGTACGAGGTCCACGAATTTTGGAACATGCAGGATCTGATAAACTCATTGGCTCCAACCGAGCTTCATCATAAAAAAAAGAGTCATAAACAGAAAAGGTAAACACACAACTTGACAAGTCCATGCCACCATTGGATGTTTTCCTTTTTCATCAAAGTAGAAACTTTATGTGTTCTTTTTACTAGGGTCTCATTCGAAAAGTTCTTATAGCAAAACAGAAGAAGAGAATAACTAGGTTGACCCAGTTGGACTCTAGTGGACCTCCAACCAAAACCCTAACCCCTAAATTGGAGAGTTGGAGATAAAAAATGAAAACACAATAGTCAAACCATAACCTCTAAATTGGAGAAATCGCGACTTGCAGGAGGATCGCCAGATTATCACCTATGTGGCTGAGCGGAGCTCTGCGTTGCTCTGTAATGATGTCAGGAGTTGGAAACCTGTGTAGTTGGAGTTTGGGTGCAATCTTAAGTTTTCTGATGTTTTGCTCTCTCTTAGTGGGTAGCTAGTGGCTGTCATGTAAACTCGGTTCTTGCATGTGTTCCCTCGGCGATCATGTGCTTAAACCTTTTTGTCTTTAGTTGTCTGGTTTGGGTCATCAATGCTACTGCGATACTTCTGTAATTTCGTTGCTTTGGTAATGAAATTTGGTTTTACCTGTGAATCTTTTTTTGGAGAAATCACAAAGTCAAAGAGAGGACATAAAAAAAAATAGGACGTGGTGGAATAAAGAAATACCCAATTATCAAATAGCTCTACCATATCTTAATCATCTCAAAAAGGATAACTTCATCTTTACTCACCCCTAAAATATTATTGGATTCACTTTACCCCAAGAACTACTGAACCCGTTAATTGAATTGTCCTTTTATTTCTCCTTGTACAAATCTTTGTATAAGTTTATTTCATCTAGCAAATAACAACTTACCCTATGTTACAATATTCATACTTATTTGCATAGGTTGGGAGGCCCGAAGTCGTTTAACACTCATAGGAGTAACAATCTGCCATGTTGCCATCCATAACCTCAGAAAATTTCAACGCAGAGCATGACTTTACCAAGATTGGGAGGAAGCAAGTGATTTGTAAATGTGAACCAAGAGATAGTTTCGGTAGTTAACTTGAGAACCAAAGAACTTTAGGGGAGATGTAATACCTAATGAATAACAACCTAAAGCATGTTGTCTGCAAGCGAGTTGGGACCAGGCAAGAAACATGTTAAACGGTGAGCTGAAGCCAAAGGCAACAACCATTAAACGGGGAGCCGAAGCCTAAGGCAACAACCAATGGTGCAAGCTGCAATATTGTTAGAGCGTGACAGATGTCTCCTACTTTTGCAAACATGTACCAGTGCAACCCCTAAGTAACATTTGACAAGATTTCATTTTATCGGTGGTAAAGAATGATCATTCAATTAGTAAAAGCAAACAAAATAAGAAAAACTAGACTCTCAAGACTTTAATAGAGAATATATGAGTTAACACTGTCTGGGAAATGTACCAAAAACAAATAAATATAGGAAAAGAGATATCTATCACTTACTCTCACGACGGTCTGCAAGGTGGAATCTTACTTTCCATCTCTCGGTGCCCCTGTATATGGAACCATCTCGGTGCCTACTCCTTGGAAGTCCCTCTAGAGGATGTACATTGTTGACCTCGTGACGAGGTATCTGTGCTGCCCAGCCCTCCTGTATTGGTTTATCCAACTTCTCGCCTTTTACTCTAGTGCTGCTGGGCTTTTTCTGATATCCATGTGGAAATCTAATACAAAAGCGTGTTAAAAAACCAATCTCAGCCTCAGACACTAATAATATGGTATCAAGCATTAAAATCGCTACGTAACATATATCTAATAATATGGTATCATCCGTAAGCCTGAAATCGATTTCTTGATTTCTTTTTGCCTTTTTCTCTGTTTCAGAAATTATATGGGATCAACAAAAAGATTTCCCTACACAAAAAGCCCAAACCTACTTGGTCATAGTCTAGATCCAAGGCGCTAAATTAAACATCACAAAGAAAACGAACCGGGGAAGACGACGGACAAGTGGATTGGGAGTCGCCATGGGTGGGGAAACTCGTCGCACAAGCGCTGGAGGAGCAGAGGCCATGAAGGAGATGAGAGCCCGCGAGTGATGGGAGAGGTGGGGCAGTGCGGTGGAGACATTAGGGCGTCCGAAGAGGCTAAAAAATTGCATCTGGTGTACCTCGCACCTCGCTCTGATTCCTGGTTTCTACCGAGATGAGCACGCAGCGGCGGGGGGGGGGGGGGGGGGGGGGGGGGTGGGCCTGATTTTATCTCTGTCAAAAAAAAATAAAAGTGCCACCTCCCTGCGCATGTGGGTCCATCACTGCATCCGACGCCTACCGGAGAATTTATCTTCCGCGTCGACAACCTTTACCTCCGTGTAGGGGCGGAGGAGCCCAGTGGAGACGAAATTGGACTCCGGCCCCCTTGGCCCAGATATTTTTCCATGGCTGGTTTAAGCTTCTCAGTTTTTTCACCTAATAAAATAAGAAAAGGTCCACTTTTCCTTCTTAATTTTTGCAAAAGTTCACTTTTTCTCTCTAAACCGTAAAATCAGGTAAATCATCTCCCCTAAATTTTGAAACCGTGTATTTTACCTCCCCAGCTCGATTATAAGCGATTTTGAAGGTTGTTTTGTCTTTTTCATTTTTATTTATTACGACTAAATCTTTGAAAAAAACATATAAAATCACAAAAAAAAGTCATAAAATGATAAATCATTTCTTTTTTTGAACTCCACTCCACATGAGTAAATTTACAAGTGAACATATAATATGGTATGTTTAGTATAAATTTTCCTGTAGATTTAGACCTATGTTTTTTATAATTAATTAGACTAATTTATAATTGAAAATGATTTTGGAGGTAACACGACTACAGAGAGTTTGAAATCCGTCATTCTCTTTCTCCACCACATGGAGGACAGATGGAAGGCAACGGCATCTCAATGTAACACAGCTACGGATGGAGAACGATAGCTCAAGCTTTGTCAAATCACTAAATTTTGTGCCGTATCAAAACTGAAATTAAGTCGTTGTAATGTTTTGCAGCTCTGCTCCACGCCTTCACCTCTACAGTGGATGAAAAATACATGATGCAGTATTTAATTTGTTACCAAGAACTTTGCTCAGGTCAAACAGAAACTGAACCTCTTGTATGCACCTAAGATTATGATGGCATCGTTCGTTGCCATGATGAGCTTACGAATTAGTACATGTCATAAGTTGCATTAATAATTAATTGTACTTAGATCAGAATCAACTTATACAAGAAAGAAGAAATCAATTACATGGTATTAGTTGCATTATAATCAAGAAATTTTTTACAACGGTTGGAGAAATTTTGACGGCTCATGACGAACGATCCGTCAATTAAGAAGGCAGAGACATTGAAAGACATCTACGAGAAGGCACGATAATTAATTGGCCTCTGCTTAGAGCCTTAGGGGACTCCTAATGAATATTTTTGGTGGTTTCTATCTCTAATAAATGAGATGCCACATAAGTAAAAAATTGCTGATTAAATGAAGAAAGAGAGAAAACTTGAACAAACGGTTTATGTAGCTACAGGAAACCATGTTTACTCTAAGAAACGGTGATTTTGCCACGGGAGAAACCATCGGTTTCCATCGGTGGGGCCCGCGCTTGCCGGAGCCGCAGCGTGTTCGCCCGCATCCGTCTTTGTCGCGCTCGCCTCTGCTCTGAGCCGGCCGCGCCGGAACGCCGAGGAGGTAGGAGGGAAGCCACCGTGCTGCCAGGCGCCGAGGAGGTAGGAGGCGGAGCCGAGGAGGCCGCGCCGCGCTCGCAGCCCGCCGCTCCGTGCTCGCCGGCTGCCCGCCGCGCCCGCTTGCAGCCCGTTGCGCCCAGGCCGGCTGCCGCACGCGCTCGCCGGCTGCCCCTGCCTGGCCGCGCTCTGCTGCGCCTCGTGCGCCGCCGCGGCAGGAGCTCGCCGTTCGCGCTCGCTGTTCAACGCGGAAGACGTCCGCGCCTGCTGCGCCGCCGCGGAAGCCGTCCGCTATCGCCTGCTCCGCCGTGCGCCGGCGTGCTCGCCGTCCACGTTGCTTGCTCGCTAGCCGTTGTGTGCTTCGCGTGCTCGCCCGCTCCGCCGGACACGCGCAGGACTCGCTGGCCTTGAGCCGGGCGCGAGGTCGCCCGCACCGCCGCTGCACAGCTCGCGTGCGTCGTTGCCGGCTCAACAGCGGCGCCGTGCTGCGGGAGGCGGCCACCAGGTTCTCTCTCATCTCGACTAGTCTCCATCCGTGCCCGTGACGCATGGCTGCAGCGCGGCGGGCGGCGGCGCGGCGTTCCGAGGCCAGCCGGCCAGGCACGGAGACGGAGAGAATCACGATTAGTGCGACTACGCGAGAACGGGCGGCCAGACCTTCTGTCTTTTTTGGGGGCTTCCTGCCTTCCTATCATGTGATCGTGGGCTGCTTGTTTTGCGCCTGATCTAAAGAGCCTTTGTAGTTAGTACCAAATAATGTATAATCTATATATAATCTGTATACTTTTTTTTTTTGACCAAATCAAAGATATGCGATGACATACAGGAGCATACCCCTGCAGCCACCCCTGGACGCATGACGTGCGCCCGGTGTGCGTGGTGGTGGAGGTTCATGTCATATCGCATCATGGGTAGGGTGAATGAAGAAGTCTAATGTTTATTGCTATAATTTGAACTTTTGTTGAGGTGGTTTCTTGGACTTCCCACGTAGTTTCTACTGTAGGGATCATCCTTAGAGTACACATCTCAGTTTCTAGCCTCTGTGCGAGGAGAGACTAAGGAGCTTAGGACCAATAACGTAGCATGCCAATTAGAAACAACTAGAGAGTAAGCCCTATTTCGTCATGTGTGTTTAAATCTAGGTGGTAAAGTTTTGGAGTGTAGATATCACATGAGATATCATGCCAATTGGAAACAACTAGAGAGTAAGCCCTATTTCATCGTGTGTGTTTAGGTGGTAAAGTTTTGGAGTGTCATTATGGGATATCACATGGGATATCGTATGATTGTTCGTAGGAATGGCAATGGGTACCCACCCGTGGGTAGTAGCAACCCATAGTCCCATATCCATACCTGTGAGATAAAAATTTACCCGTTAGGTTACCCGTATCCGCGCACGAGTAGAATAACGCCCATACCCACAGTCTTGTGGGTAATTCTACCCGAAAGGTAACCCGCATCCGACAACAGATCTAATATTTACATATATTTATTATACATTTAAATAAAAATAATATCATTCTAACAAATTGCATACTAACATTCTTATCAAAAAGAGCATCATTGCAATAAGCTGACATTAACGTACAAATATAGCAACATTACATCATGGTCAAGCTAGTAGAAATATTGCTAAAATACCGTGTATGCGAGTATTTCTTACCCACGGGTATGCGGGTATGAGTAGTATGCATCCACACCCGTACCTACCATACGCGATGGCTATAGCTAGGGTTCTCCCCAATAACGGACCCATGGTAGAAACTCCATGCCATATTCGTATTTTTATCGAATAAAACTCGTCAGGCACTTTCGGGTACCTATTGTCTTCTTTAGTTGTTCAGATACCAAAAAAAAAAATCAAAACTCACCGAGAAACCGCTGGACAAATTTATTAAACCTAATTAATCCGTCATTGACTCATGTTTTACTAGAACAACATATTATTCAATTATGGACTAATTAGGCTTAAAAATTTTATCTCACAAAATAGTAATATAATTAGTTATTTTTTAGTATGTATTTAATACTCATCGTATGTGTCGACATCTAGGACATAAAATTTAGGTCTAGGAACTCGCCTCTCGTTACAGTCTACCGTAGGAGTAATAATAACTAGATTGCCGCGCCTTTATTAGATTGCGCACGCTATTATATGTATCCTACCCTTCTATTATTTAAATCTGTTAAGTGAATTAATAGTATCAATATTTATATCTAAATATTTAGTGTTTCTTACCTTAGAATTAGTACTTACACTTACCATGGAAGAAATTTAACAAAGAGATCACATTTGAGTATAATTTGAACTAAGTTTTTACGATTAATATTCATAGCCAAACCATGATCTGGAGTTCGAACCTCGAAATATCATTCCAAGGATATCGAAATACTTGAGTACTAAGGATATCGAAGTACTTGAGTACGGCTCTTCTCTTCATAATGATTCACGGACGATTCTCTGGCCACACAACATGCCACGTCACCGAATTTTTGCGGCCGTCCGATCGGACGAATGGAAGGCCAAGATCGGGCGAAGGCCGGGCAATTTACAACAACATCCTCGAACTTTAGCAAAATTAACCCGCCATCCAACCTCCTCTCACAAATTTTTTTGCAAAGAAACCCTTAAAGTTTTCCAAAAACAACCCGCTGTCCAGGCCATTTGATGGGCCGGCCTACCACCTCGCCCGCGCTGTTAGTGGGCCGAGCTGGGCCAGATTCGGCCCAAATAGTGACCTCCTTTTGGTGTCTTTTATTAAATCCAATGACATGCTGATTTTGTTCATTTCATACAAAAATAATTAGACCTCCTAAAATCACAACAAATTTTGTGTAACCTCTCCATGGTGTACTCTACGTATAAAAATATTAAACTTCGAGAATAAGAACTTTTGAAATAATTTAAAATAACATCTTTTAATTAATAAATAAGCCTTCTATGATTTCTACATATTAAATTATTGAACCAAAAATTATAAACTTTGTTTCGTGGCTGCTTTGTGATGTTTCCTACCACTACAAAAATATTGAGATAAATTAAAATGTTTTAATAAATTATTATTCCATACTCAGTTAACAAATTAATTTTAAAAAAAAAAGAGCTCATGATTCATCTTCATAGCACTTAAAATATATATAAAACAAAATAAAAAAAATCCACGGTTAACATACACAGTCATCAATAAATGATAATTTTCAAATAATATTTCTCCAATTTTATTTCTTTACCGCTTGCTGGATGGACAAGACATAAAAGAACTAACCAACACGATCTTCCATCTTCGATATATATACTCTCACTTCGTATCCTACTACACTTGATAAAAACTTTTACTGAAAATGTTCTATCAGCGCTGTCTAGCCCCATACAATGGCCATAAACGGCAACGCCGCGAACATTTCTAGTTATTATAGCTTGCGCACACCCAAGTGTTGTACCCATATGAGATCTGTAAATTGCTCTCAACTTTTGCAAAAGTCAGTTTTTTTGTCCCTGAACTGAAAAACCATCACACCATCCTTATCCTTCTGAGTGTACCCCAAAAAAAAGGAGACAAAAGACAAAAGCTTCTTTCTTGAGGCCGAGACCTGTTGGTGCGCATCCTGGCCGGCGATGGCTTGGAGATGTAGAACGGGGAGAGGTCATGGAAGGTCTGTCGACTTCGAGGCTGATGAAGACGCAGCTCACCACGAGCTGCGCGGGGTCCGTGGCCGACGCCATGACCACTGTGGAAGAGGCAGCGGACCGACAGTGGAGTAGCTACGCGCGTTGGCCGCGGGCTAGCATGGCCTGGCCACCGGGCGCAATGGGGCATCATGTGCGAGTGCGACGCGCGTGTGGAGACCCGGCGGGCTCCCGACGCAGCTCCAGGCCGGCGGCGCGGCGACCTCCTCGGCATATCTCTAGATGTGCGTGGCCCCGCGGTCGGTGCGTGGCGGCGAGATAGGTGTGGTGGGCTGGCAGGGTGTGCTCGCGTGTGGCCATGGCAGCGTACGCAATGACGGAAGAAGACGAAGAAGATTGGACGAGGTTGACGACGATGGTTCTTGCGCATGGAGGGCTCGCTTTGGAGAACCCGCGCCCTCAGTCCTCTATCTACCCCGAGATCCCGATTTGGAGAAAAACAGATTAGAAGAACACCCTGTTGCTGACCTCGTTTTTTTTTTTTTAGATCCACCTATGGTTGCCGATCTTTGATCGGAAGATGGAAGGTGTTCTTTTTTTTATTTTCTGCTTGGCTAGAAGTTTCTTGCGTGGTTACGTGACCCGGCGTGACGGTGATGCGTTATGATTTTTCTCGAGGTCGCCGTAGACAGACGACCGGGAGATAATATTAGCCGTAGGATTGTAATACGTGCCAGATCCGATGGCGTATATTTTACCTGTGATGTGGCACCCTGAAATGCTCGAGCTTAGACTTAGGTTTCGAAAGGTAAATAAAGGTTTCGAAAGGTAAAGATGATGCGAACAAGAGCAGCAGCAGTGTACGTACTCCACTACTGTCACGGCGTCCTTGCCGATTTTATAGTTCCTCGTACAATCACTCCGACGTGTCTGGCCCTATTTAGATACCCTTCAACTTATAATTGTAACTACTTATATCAGTATTATGGCACATGTATAAAACGTTAAATGTAGACGAAATATTTGTATGTTTACGTCACCAGACAAATCTTTTAAACCTACTTAGACCATGATTAGATATTTATTGAAAAAGATTTCCTACTGTTATAGTATTAAAATTCCAAATTTCAAATAAATATAAACGCAGCCTCTCTGTCTACGGACCCAGATCCGCTGGCTTCTGAAAGGACTGGGTTTTTATTTTTACCGTGCCCTACACATGAATAATAACTGCGTTTTATAAGACAATAGACATGCTCCTTCCGTCCCTAAATATCTATCATTTGCGCTTTTCAAGAAACAACTTTAATTAAATATAGATTAAAACATATTAATATTTATAGTACATAATTAGTATTATTGGAAAGATCTTTGAATCTAGTTTTTTAACAAATTTATTATGACCTTCAAATATTACACGTATTTTCTACAAATCAAGTCAAACTTGTGGCACGTACATCAACAATAATAAATAAAAAGGGACAGAGAGAGTACATGCAAAGTGCAAAAGAAAATTTTCTTTGTATCAACGAGGAACACAACAGTGCCTAATCTTGTGCCCGTCCCTCAGGCATCCTGATGACTCCAATTTTGATATATAAAACTATTAGTAGCAAATAATGGTACCCATTTGTACTCGGAAATGTAATTAACTCCAACACCATCCACCATGGAGAAATTTTAGGGTATGTTTAGTTTAGCTAGCTATAGAAAATCTGTCGTGAGCCGTGAGATATACAAAAGTTGTTGTGAGTTATGTTATGGAAAGTTGTGAGTGTTTGGTTTAAACTTTAAACAACTACTCCCTCTGTCTCATTGATTATGTAATTCTAACACAGTAGCATGGTTCATTGTACCAACTTTGACCAATTATAAATAAAAAACTATAACTATTTATAATGTTAAATAAACACCAATAAATTAATTATAAAATGTATTTTCATAATATATTAATTTGGAGCTATAAATATGAATACTATTTACTAGAAATTTAGTTAAACGTGAACTACTTTATCTGGCACGCAACACGGAGTTGCATGTTTAAAGGGACGGAGGGAGTATGAAACATACCTCTCTCTATCTTTCTTGACACAAGGGTGAAATATCTCCAGAAAAGCGTAGGCCGAAAGCTGAAAACCTAGGTGGAGGAAAATAGTAGCTCCTATAAAGGCACTTTCAACTTTCAAGTCCCGCCCTTTTGAAGTTTTGATTAGCGTTTTGTTTTTTTTTTAGCAGCAGAAACACTTTCTGTAAGCTGAACCAAACACATCTTCAATGTTCTTCCTCATATTCTCTTGTTACGAAAAAGAGTAAATGTTCTTTACTGAAGCCCATTAACTGCCGTAACAAAATGGCCGCACAATCTATCTACATGTAGTACAATTGTACTATTGGTGCTTCTACCAGATACGGACATTAAGCTATAATATTGAGTCCCTAGATCTTAAAGAATCATAAAGCAACATCAAGGGCTCGTATCAATGAATCATAACTTCGCCATCAACAAAACCACAAAATATCTGAAGGACTGCGGCAAATCATAAGCTCATGACTTCGTCGTTCATTGCAGAGAATTAAATATTTTCCGATGTCCATACATCTCACTACATGTATCACGCCTGCCACTAACGCTTTCCACAATCATGAAGTTGATTCTTGTTAACATGAGCAGCTTACTTTATTCTGATTGACGGATCGATGTGTCGTGATAGTTTGTCTTGGGAAAAAAACAACATATATCATGACATACAGATAGTGTTCAGCTCAGCGCTCAACATGATGCTAGGGCAAAACTCCATCTACTTCTTAACGAGCAGGGGGCCCACATTATCACCGGTTGCTTTGTTGTGCTTCACATGGGTTCCATCGCACAGTGGGAATGTTCCTGATCTCCAACACCTTATCATAAAAGCAATCAAGGTCAGAACAGTTTGAAACGGTGAGTAATGCAATGCTCAAAATTAATTATCAAATTTGTACTCGAATTGGCTAAAACCATTCAGAACTCTACACATGCATACATCTCCACACTGCAGTATAAATTCAAACAATCTGTTATCTGTGTAAAAGTTTCTGTGATGAACTGGGTTCTAATTACTCAGATTTGTACCAGATGCATGCCCAAGTACAGATAGGTCACATAGGTGGCAAAACTAAGCCCATGCTTGATATCGAAAATGGTAATGGCATGAACATTCTTAGTTCACTAAGACAAATAAAGTGTTTGTGGGATGTGCGAATTTCCTGTCTCCGACCCCTACTGCTAACATACGAATTTTGTTTCGATTGTTTTCCACTGGCAAATATGTTAACTGGTTGACATTTAGAATTGCGTATGATGTCACTACAAGTTCCTCTGTTGTTAGATCATAATTCGATATAGTATATAACTTGATAAATCATTCATATGGCTACAATTGCGCTTGTTTGCAGAGATACATGATACAATTTACTGTGCTCTGAGGCACAACATCTCTCATGTTTGCACAAACAAATTCCAGAGAGCTCACGGCCTGTTCTTTTGGCTGAAAATAAGCGCTGATTTCGGCTCGTGCTGATTTGTTGTGAGAGAAAAATACTGTTTTGTGGCTGAAAATAAGCGCTGATTAGTAAAAAGAACAGGCTGTCAGAGGACCACGAAGCAGAGCATAAAAAGAGATTTACTGTGTTGTGGCTTAAAGTATTCTGTAAATCATACAACGGCTATCCATAACACGCAGAACTGAAAGCAGCATCCGTATCTCCGTTTATATATTATTAACAAGAAGACCTGCCCTCGAGTTTTGGGCTTTTGGCTATTGACCTCTTGTTAGAATTATCATGGGAACACATTGCTTGAGGTCGAGTTGAACGCGTTGCCTCGATATAAAGGTTAGCATGCACAAATGTTTAGGTGCATTTCAAAGAACAGGCCGGGGTGCGAAATTGCAAGCGGTGCATGCGTTCCCCAACTAATAAAGCAGAAATTCCACGGCACAATCAGAACGCGATTAAATTATTACTAATTTAAACCACAGCACAGCATCCCTCTGCTCGTATCCCTCCCCATAAACAAGCAAAGCAAGCATACTGACATGCAGGAGAAAGGGGAAATTAACCCGGTGAGTTTCACGAAAGCTGGCCCGTACCGGCAGTAGGCGGTGAGCGGCTTGGCGAGCTCGCCGGTGACGACGGTGTCGACCACCTTGTCCTCCTCCTTCCGGATGGCCGGGTTTATCCCGCCGCCGGCCTCCGCGCGCGCCGCCACCAGGCCGCGCCGGGGCCTGGGCGCCCCTGCGGCGGGAAGGGACGGCGAGGCGGGGGCGGCGAGGCGGCACGCGGCGGCGGCGCAGAACGGGGATGCCATGGCTCTTGGGTTGGTGGATGGATTGGTTCGGGGTTGGTGAGAGGAGACGCCTGACGAAGTGACGAGCGACGGAGTCGTGGCTGGCCTCGCTGGTCGCTATAGTACATCAGGCCAGGGGGGAGTCGCCACGTCCGGGGTAGGCGCGTGGTGAGGATTTGGGGTGTGTGGCGACCACATGCCCCGCCAGATGGATGGACCCTAAAATTGGCTTAGATAAAATTCATGTTTATCGAAAATTAGTTTAAAATTTGAATTAGCTGCCTCTAAATTCTTTTGCCATAAAACTAGGATTTTATGTTCTTATCAAAACGAGTACCATCTTCATCTTCAAACTATAAAAGAGTAAGTTTTTTGGTGATGGGGCCCTCCCTCTATAATATATTCCCTACGTACCAAAATAAGTGTCATTTTAGATTTTGACTATCTTCTTTCGATTATTCGTCTTATTCAAAAAAATTGTGAAAAAAATAATTATTTTATTATCAAATGATTCATTATTAAAAGTACTTTAATCTTAATTTGTTTATTTTTATATTTTCGTAAATTTTTTGAATAAGATGAATGGTCAAACGTTGATTTTAAAAAGTAAAAAACGACACTGGTTTTGGGACGAAGCGAGCATGTCGTCCCATATAAGATCCCCCATGTTTGATCTTAATCTTTCTCTATAATAACCGCTCGATTTATACATCGTGTTATATGAGTCCTCCGTCATTTATATATCTTACACAGTTACATGTAAAGGTCGTCTTTCATATCGAGCCATTGAAGCAGCGCGTCGGGCTACAATCGGACAATTCCATCGTGCTATGAGCGGACAATTCCGAAGAAATTGATGTATACGACTCCTCATAAACAAAAATTCAATCTCACATAAGGGTTAGTATGTCTCTACTCTCTATTCGCTCCGTTTCATTGAGATTGTCACTTTGGACTGCGTGCCATTTTACTTGACCATTCGTCTTATTCAATTTTTTTTACAAAAATTATTTATTTTATTATGGCCTATTTAATCACTAGATATATTTTAATAATAATTTAATTATGGTATTATTTGTATAGACATTTTAAATAAAATAAGTGGTCAAACAAGAAGTTCAAAAGTCAAAAACGACAGTCCCAATAGGATGGAGGAAGTACTTCTTAAAAAGGCTTGGCAAGAATCGTTCACAGGCAGAACGAAATTAATACGTTCAAATCATGGACCTAGAAAAGGCTAATCGAACTCTTGAAAGGGATCTCTGGAAAAATAAAAAAATACGATTAGACTTTGAAAAAAATGTATAAAAACATGTAATTATATAAAAAATAGGCTCCATCATTTTATTTCCCTATAGTGAAGGATCTAGAAAAAATATTTAGGGAGAGCTGTGCTAAAGAAAGTTAGACCAATTCACATGACCTAAAAAGGCCGCCCAACTCGGAAGTCGGAACTCATCTTCAACCTCCCTTCAGAGTTCAGAGCACTCCTGCCCCTCCTTCCCTGTTGTCAATGGCAGAAAAAATCATGGGGAGGCTAGGGGGGCTCCAATGGAATGGACGGAATGACCAAGAAACCCAGCAAATTTAGTTTTAGAGGCAAATAACAAAGTTCAATGAAAACAAGGCTGAGCCACATTTATTTTTGGGTTAAGAAACTAATTCTCTCTTATACTAAAGCATACGGTATCGTATATTTATTGTGTAGATTTACTTACGTGAAGTCCACCAGAATATACTTTTGTTTTTATAATTTTTCTATGATTTACTATATTTTTTTCAAAGATTTAGCTAAAGTAAATAAACATATAAAAGAGAAAAAACACGTAGGGAAACAAGCATTGGGTCACATGTTTGGGTTTTTGAAGATGAGAAAGCAGCTTCGTCCGGTCTTACAGGAAGGAAAGGCTGATTTTGCGGTAGTTCGAAGAGGTCAAAAAAAAATTCTTCTTCCTACTAGTAATGACACCACGAGGCCCAAGAGACGCTGAACGGTTTTTGCCGTCTGTTCTCTTCAGCCAGCCCGTGTACCGACGTACGGGCTTGGGCATAAAGGGTAGGCCCGGCCCTGCCCGGCCAGTGAGGCACCTCTTGCGTGTGGAGGTCGGCCGGCCCCAGGCCCGTTCCTTGTTGATGGGCGTACAGTACGCTGTACGAGGGCGCGCCCACCCGTCATGTCCAACTCCGAAGGCGCCAAACGATAGGGACCAGCCGCGCGGCAACAAAGACGGGAAGCGTGACCAGAGAGACGACGGGTGGTGTGGTGTGGTGTGGTGTGGTGGGCCGTCCACCGGCGGCGAGGCGAGTGGGGGTGTGGTCACGAGGTTCCTCCTGGCTATCCCTGCGCTCGCTCACGCTGTCACGCTGTGCCCGGCTGACACTGACTCCTTGGGTGCGCCTGGCGGCGACACAGGCACACCGGAAATCTTCCCTTCCGATGAGGGTAGCACGCAGCAGCTAGTCCTAGGCACGAAAAACCAGATACGAACAAAAATATTGAGAACCGAATTAAAAATACCTAAACCCGAAATTTTCGGTACCCTATTCGGTTCCTAATTCTCAGTAATGTGCTTTGTATGATTGTTATTGTATTATTGATTCTACATACTACTATTTTATTATGTATTTAGGGTATTCTACTCATGTAGCCTTGTGGACTTTTATATCTATGTATTTTGACACTATAATTTTCTATGAAATCATGTTAAAATTATGTCAAAATTAGATTTTAAACCTTCTATTACATGTATGTGTGATCGGTTCGGTATTTTTGGGTAAATACTAGAACCGAACAGAAAATACCAAAACCGAAATTCCTTGATATCGATTTTCAGAAGGAACCATGTCATGTTTTGTTTTGGTTCCTGCGATGTTCAATGTAGCTTTTTCTCATGTTTAGTTTTACCTTATTTAAACGTCCAGTCTAACTAATAGAAGGTCACTTTGCATTCCATCCCAGTTCTTATCTCACACCAAAAAAAAAAGTACGTCTGTTTCCCTTCTCTCTCGTGTCTGACTTTGCCTTTAGGATTGTGCAGGTAAGTCGCTTCTTATCTCTCTATTCTGCCCTCTGTGTTTTCGTCCACTTTCATTCTAGTTTGCTTTCTCATCCGTGTATGTCTCATATTTGATTTGAGTTTGCTTTCTTACATTTTCGTATTTGAGTTTTCTTTCTCATTTCTTGAGATCTTCATTTCTTAAGACAGATAACTATGCTCATTTGAATGTCCAGTGTAGATAATTTTGTTGTTTTTTAGTTACCATATCAGTTATGTTTTGGTTACTGCAATGTTCAGTGTAGTTTTTGCTCATGTTCTGTTTCACCCCATTAAAATGTTTAGTGTAGCTAATTTTGTTGTTTTTCAGTTAGCATGTCATGTTTTGGTTTTGGTTTTTTTTTCATGTTCAGTTTTACCTCATTTGAATGTCCAGTGTAGCTAATAGAACGTCGCTTTGCATTCCGCTCATTTCTTATCTCTCATGAACCGTATGTCGGTTTCCCTTCTCTCTTGTCTACTCTCTTGTCTACTCTCTTATCTAAGATTGTGCCTTCAAGATTGTGCAGATAAGTCGCTTTTTGTCTCTCTATTCTGCTCACGAACAGTTGATTAAGAATTTCAATTTCTGGACAGAATTTATATTCATCTTCCTCTTCTTCAAAGTTGAGACAATCTTGAGATTGTTTTGGTTTGAGAATACTCACAGGATATTATCTATTTAGTCCTCTATCAGTACTTGTAGTCTTGATATTTCTTCCAATTCAACTTTAAGCTCGAGTAATACTTGTAATGTTGATACTTCTTCCAGTGTAGCTCTACCGATTCTAACTTTAAGGTTGTTTTCTCAATTCACTCTCTAATTTCTCGTGCAAGCTTTGATCAATCAATCAATGCAAGCCCCAAATCCAAACTTGATCAACTAAGATATGCTTTGAATAGCTCACGATCAACGTTAGCAAGCTTCAACCCTTCTCGCTATTGCAAGATTTCTAAGAACGTCCAATCCATCAGCCACAACTAGAATATGCACTTGTATATGATAGCTCTTAAACTTCACATCTCGTAATGACATTGGTACTTCATTTGCAGTCAACCATACATGCTTGGCTCTATCTTGGTCAACAATATACATAGCACTAAGATGTTCTACGCTACTTCCTCCGTCTCACGATATTTGGGATACATATACTCCCTCCATAAAAAACTGCAATTATAGAATTCAAAAAAGTCCCACAAAGAATGCAAAGCCTCCAATGGTACCTGCTAGATCATTCATTACTTGATGTTGATGGTACCAAAACGGATCGCATACACAGTTGTTCCCTTTGTGTATTAAGTGATACAATTAAATCCTAAAAAAGAAGCATGAGCATTTCAACAACACTAGAATAATAGAGCTAGCTTGGCTCTTATTGTAATTTTGGTTCAATATAAAAAATGCAATAAATAAATTCAGATATATTTTGTTGCTAGTCTGATACAATCTTAGAAGCATCGGTTTGCATGCTGCCACAAAATGCTGTTAGGCCATTTTTCTCAAGTGTCAAAATATTTTAGAATGATCATGTTTATAGTCAGCAAGCAAAAATTAAGAAGGATCATATAATAGAAACAAATATACTAGCATAAAAAAACTGTCCAATAAACATTACATTTGACATGACTAGTGTCTCCCAACTTTTGTCTAGCTACCAGTACTTAAAAAGGCTATATTTACTTCTCAAAATTTTTTCTCTTTCTCCTTCACATCGATTATACTTTACACCTGCATGGAGTATTAAATGAAATAGCAGTGGTTGCATGTTTGTACTTTTTGCCTGGCTAACTCGAGATGAATCTTTTAAGTCTATTTAGGTCATGATTGGACAAAAGTTGTCAAATACAAACGAAAATGCTACAATGCATTTTTCATCCTTTTTTACCTAACTAAACAACCCCTAAGAATCATCCAAATTGTTGAAAATAAGTTCTGCATGATGTTTCAGTCTGAAAAAGGAAATAGAGGCTGAAGAAACCCATACAGCCTCCTCCATACTCACCGTTGGTACTCAAACAAATAAATAAACAGATCTCTAATCTAATGCAATTCTATGCAATGTGACTGATTGCACTAGTAAAAAGAAACCTCCAGAAATAGAAAGCATGTCTTTTTATAATCATACCATTCCCATGCCAGTGCTGGCTGCAATGCACACCCACACCCACCATTTAATGCCCAAAATCCAGCAGCCATACTCTGGCCCCCCACCCCCCCCCGGCGTGTGCCCCTAGCAATTTGGGTTCGGGCGTTTCCCGTGCCCCGAACGCCGCACCTGATAAAAACACCAGTGCCCCTGCCGCCGTGCCTTTTTCCCCCTTCTGCACGCCCCTCTCTCTCCTTCTCCCCCTACACCCCCCCCCCGGCCCCCGCCCGTCAAAGCGAGAGCGCCGTATCACCGGTCTTTCCCTCCACCGCCGCCTCGATCCGCGCCCAAAGATACCTTTCCCCACCTTCCTCGCGCCGCCGTTTTGGTGGGTGCGACCATGGCGGCGGAGGGGGAGGCCAAGAACCCGTCGGGCGGTGGCGGAGGGGATAACAACCCCCAGCACCAGCAGCAGGCAGTGCAGGATGCGCCGGCGCTGCCGCCGGCACAAGCACAGGGGAAAGCGGCGCAGGAGGCTGGAGGGCAGGGGACGGGACAAGAGCCGGAGGGGGAGAAGGCGGCGGATCGAGAGCGGGACGGCGGCGGCGCGGGGGACAAGGACGACGCCGCGTGCAGAGATCTGGTCCTCGTAGAGGATCCGGAGGTGGTCGCCGTCGAGGATCCGGAGGAAGGTACGGCGCCCGTTCTCGCAAACTCTCTTTCTTCTACCTGGCCTGGCCATGGCAGTACTAGTTGTTCCTGTTGGTGCTAGCGTCTCAGCTGTCAGATGCATGGATAAAGTAGTGCTACTTCTTTGACGTCTTTGGCCTTCTGAACAGAACCGGTGCCCAAACAGATTTTTTTTTTTTAAAAAAAAGAAAATTTTGTTTTTTGTGTGTGTGTTGGTTGGTAACTTTACTTGCCAGTTAATTGTACTTGTGCAGCGGTTTATTTCGTCATGTAAAGTAGATTTTGTTTGTTCACTGTATCCATTGCTCTTTTTAAACATGATGGAGCACCTTTTCGAGGGGTTTTTCGTTTGCTGTTCGGGTTCTGTTAATAACTTTGTTCTGTTGCTGAGAATGCATGCAAAGGATCAGATATTGAGTTCAGTTATTGCTTTTGTACTAATCTGTTAACTCTTATAGTTACTCAAAGGGTTCAAGGCTTCAGAAAAGTATGATTTGTTTTATTCTATAAGTTCTTTATGACAATCGTTTGACTTGTCCTCATGCAATAAACAGAAGGCCTTCCTTCCTTTCACCTCTTTGTTATTATTCTACTCTTCCTCGATTCAGTGAACAAGAAATTGGAGCTCATTTAAAGTTATATGAAACCTTTTGTTCTGCCTTTTTTTTTGTGCTCTCTGCGTGGAATTAAGTACTCGTGGATGCATGTATGAATTGATGATGTATGTTTATTTGGCCTGAAGTTTTTGGCTGAGCGCCTCTGAGATTTTTTTTCCTGCTTACAGCTGCAGCAACCGCAGCACTCCAGGAAGAAATGAAAGCACTTGTGGCATCGATCCCTGATGGTGCTGGAGCAGCATTCACAGCCATGCAGCTTCAGGAACTAGAGCAGCAGTCCCGGGTGTATCAGTACATGGCTGCCCGAGTACCTGTGCCTACTCATCTCGTCTTCCCCGTATGGAAGAGTGTAACTGGTGCATCCTCTGAAGGCGCACAGAAGTACCCTACTTGTATGCTTCAAACCTGTCTCATCACATCTTTGTGCTCTTATGAAATTCTATTAATTTTGCCAGGCTGTTCACTAGATATTCATGATAGCGATTTGTAGGATGGTACAATAACTAAGTTTATTAATCTCATCTGTTTTCCTTTTTATATAGGTTAACTGGCTAAGTTAGTTATATTTTTATCAAAGCAATGTTCAGATGAAGTGCAATTTGATGCACTTGTTACTAAGGGTGATGATGAAGGAACCTTGTTAAGTTAGGCTTGGAGCATCTTATTAAATGCATAAAGATTCTTTAAATATGTTTGGGCTATTGGAGGCATTCTAACTGTTCTTAATAACTTGATTGTACAGTGATGGGCTTAGCAACACTCTGCTTGGATTTTGGGAAGAACCCAGAACCAGAACCAGGGAGGTGTCGGCGAACGGATGGTAAAAAATGGCGATGTTGGAGAAGCACTATCCCAAATGAGAAATACTGTGAACGTCATATGCATCGCGGTCGCAAGCGTCCTGTACAGGTTGTCGTTGAGGATGATGAGCCCGACTCTGCTTCAGGATCAAAATCCACTCCTGGCAAGGCTACCGAAGGTGCCAAGAAGGCTGATGACAAGAGCCCAAGCAGCAAGAAGCTTGCAGTAGCAGCACCAGCTGCTGTGCAGTCTACATAATTGATGCAGAATTAGTAGTCGCAGAAAGAGCATAACAGCGCTGGCAATTAGCGCCTTCTTATTGCATGTTAATTGATCCCCAAAAGACTGTAGTGTGTTCTTAGCTATAACCTCATTAAGCACTCCCAGTGTCTGAGGGAGGAAGCCGCAAGAACTTCCCCTTAGCTGTCAACTGAAAATTTCAATCTTAGGTGTATAGTTTGATTTAGCTTTGTCATGCCTCTGGCCTTCAGGTAGGCGATGCGGCATGATCTTATAAATTCCTCCCTGAACTGACAATATCGCATTGTTACCCAAGAAGGCGGTGGAAGAACATGTGAAACTGCATTGATGTGCTTTTTGATGTCCACCTTTATTGGGCTGTGCGCAATTGTGTGATTCATCAGTTGTATAACAAAGTGGAAGATCCATAATTTTATGCCATGTGGAGATTCAGTTAATCAGCGACCTCCTGGATGTGCAGAATGATTTTAGGCCAAAGATACGTGGCTGATTGAATGTAGTCAAGACCAACTCAGAACAGTTTGGGTTTCAGTTTTGCTTGTTTATTTAGACGGATTGGCAGTAAGATTCTGTTGTGTCATAATTAATAAATCATTTTTGGATTTGTTCGGCTAGGTAGATTGTATGGCTGATTTGTTGTGAGATGAAAATACTGTTATGTGGCTGGCTGAAAGCTGAAATGTGGCCAGCCACACAGTGGGGAATCATAAAATATGTTAATTAATTAATGTATTGATGGAGAGCTGTTTCTGTACCTGGTACTTCGCCCTTTATTGAGATGGGGACGCCCGATTCCAAAATCAATTGTCCTTGCAAGAGTATGACGTAACAACAAATCTGTTTGGACAGAGAGGTCTGCAAGCAAGAAATACGCAACAATTGCATTTCCAGAGGTAGGGCTCATGCGAGAAGCATGATCTTTTAGCTGCATTTCGTACTGAGTTCAACTCTCAGCAAATTTCCCCAACTCAAAGCGACTTCTGGTATATGGACGTACGGTCCGTCCGACACTGCCAGATTCATAGGCAACCCAGCGTAAGATGTCTCAAGACTAAGTGACTCGCACCCCCAGCTAATTAACTTAATCATCCAAACGCAACACTATTGGCATTCCAGTACTCCCAGAGTCCCATAGGCTAGGACTTGACATATATCAGCATAACGATGGGGGTTTTCCTAGAGGAGACGCATCACTATACAACACAAAGTCAAAAACCATGCCTGCAGTGTACAACAAAAAAGTCAAAAACCAACAATGCATATCTTGTTATACTTACTCAAGAGAAGGAAACAACTTTCGGCTCGGGAATTTACATAGCGCAGTGAAATACACTGATGAAGTTGATAGTTCTCTCTACATAAAACAAAACAAGAAGAACAGAAAACTTAAGTTTTTCTGGGTCTCTATTTTCTTTACAATTGCTGCAGCACCTTCCCCACTCCTCAGATGGTTGTAGCAGTCAGGTAGTCGACACAGGAAACCAGATTAGTAGCAACTGTTCATATATAATACACCTGAAAGGAAACTAGCGTTATAGGTTTGATCCTGGGCTTGGACCTCATGCGCTCAGAATATCTCGTCCTCTGCTTGGAGCTTTTGAAGCGCTTTCTTTGCATAAATAGTGATCGCAGCAGTCGAAGCTGCAGCAATTGTAAAGCCGATTCCATTGTAGATAATCTGATCCAACGACAAGAAGGACCCTTGGCTAGTTGCTACAGCCAAGCTTTGTAGAAGTTTCCCACTGTTTTTAAAAAATTGGCATTAGTTTCTCCTGACCGATACAAGATAAAGTGAATATAATCTTGCAGTTACAGCAGCTCAGACAAAACGTTTTATAGAGTTCATCCTCAACTGCTCACATCAAAATAGTACGTATAGGATGCACGTCATCACTCTTCATGCATGTAAGTCTCAAAATATGTAGTACAGTAAAGCATATATCATAAGCCCTGAGTATGCCATCTATATAAGGGCAGCAACTAATCAAAACCAATGCATCCTGACTCGTCAAACTGCATTAATGAATGTAGGTGACTACAAAAACCAGCTATCACACAGAGTAAATCAGATATAAGATACTAAAGGTTTCATTCAAAGTGTCGCATATTTATTTAATAACACAAATTCACCACAATGGGTATCAGGCATGATCAGGAGAGCACCCAAAAAAAATACAACATCAAAAGAACAAAAGGCATGAGGTAAGTACAAACCTGTATATTGCAAGAAAAGTTTCATGTATGGTTCCAGCCATAGAACCCGCTATGTATGGGTAATATTTGACATTCGTAGCCACAGAAGCATAGTTAAAAACTATATATGGAAATGGAGAAATCCTTAGTAAAGCAACAGCCTTAAATTGATGATGCCAATCTCCTTCGCCAGCAAGCCTTACAAAAGCTGCTTTCTTCGGCCACTTCTCCAACCATCTCTACAGAGCAATTAACAACCATATTTTCAAAACTAAGTAATTTGTTAATCTGTTTCCTATTCTATTTGGATAAAACATAAGAAAAGATGACAGTAAGAAACTCACATGTATCCTACAGTGGAATGCAGAGCCTATAAAATACGGTAATGACATGCCTATGCTCATCCCCACTGTGATTAACAAAAAGCCATAAAGGTATCCAAAAGTCATCCCCGCCAGCCACATGAAGGGTGAAGAAGGTAACAGAACACTTGGGAATAAGGCGATTGCGCCAAAACATATTAGAGCAACAGCTGGTCTGCTGAAAGTTGTTGATTCCCAGTGAAGAATAGGTGCAACAACCTGCAATTACAACATGGAAATCAAGGTCAGCAAGAAACTAAGAACACAATCTAGGGAAATTTGGGGCATTGAAAGTTACTAAAGGAAGCCAACAGGTCTATCAAGTGGACTATAATGTGGTCACGCTAACTTGTTGCCAACAAATGCATGATGCAACCAGCTATTCAGTCAATTCAACAGAATGAAACTGTAAGCTCTCTGGCCAGCTGAAATGAAGATGTCCAAGATTTAGCATAACGCGAATGATCATTAACTTCCCAGGAGAACTATCTCATATAATTACAGCTGCACCTTGCACATGCTATTGACTTATTGTAGTTAAGTGTCTGATCAGACTTAATATTGTAAACCTTTGGAAGGGGTAATAAACTTTAGTTAGTAATTGTAGGTAGAGTTGTAAACATTAATTGAAAACAATCTCAATCCTTTTTATAACAAGAAATATCACAACTGATTGCATGGCCAGGCCATTCCAGTCAATTACGTAGCAATGCAACCACAGATGGAGCATGAGCTCAAATCTTAGATATAAAGGCCAATCACAGGTAATGATTATAATTAACAGAAAGTTATGTCTCATTGGGGCAAGCCTTTTGTTTTCCAAGATTCAGAGCACGCTATCACAATTTTAAGTATATACTCCACTCATTCACATGACAACCTCATCCAATGTAGACACCCGAAAAATCGACTACCAAAGAGATCTATTAATATTATGTGTCATAATATATTAAGATCCTTGAACACTAAATAATTTATCACCAACTACACCAACATCAGCATCCAACCAAAACATATTGCCAAGAAAGGCATGTGGAGTATTCTCCTGAAGTTAACCAAGATAACAGGAGCATGGACAGAAAATGGAAAACTATTTGTACCCAACTACTTCTGGGGAACTTCCAAAACAGAGTTTGCTTTCAAGGAAGAACACTCAAGTGGGTCCAGAGTCCAAATGGTAGCACAAGCTGTACCTGTTCCAGGCATCACTTCCATGTGAAGTCTCTTGTTGCCGATACGATTTTCACAACCAAAGTGGGTTTGTTTAATTAAAAGGCCACCAAAAAATTGTAGCCATGATGCCCCTTTCACAATAAGGTTCACTTAAGTCTGTACTACATCTTGACATAAAAAAAAATCAAGAACCAGTTGGTTTGTGAGACTATTCCTACCCATCCACCTTTTGGTGAAAGCACATACACTACTGGAGGTCCAGAGCACCATGCGTGCAGACCCCACATATTGGGCCACTAAATACCAGTGAGAAGCATTGGCAGATGTCAAAACTTCGAAAATTGGCAAAGCATTTCTCCTTCTCCTGTCTTCCAGTTGGAAATAATGCTAAATACGCTCTTTGAACAACGAAGTCCTATGCGGCCCCAGTCATCTTCAAAACTGATATCTCAACAAAATCTATTCTATTGATATTCTAAGCTTTGATTCAGATTGAGATCCTAAAACTCTTGACAACCTCATCCTTTTGCTGGTAATATTAGCAAAAGGAAAAAAAATAGACATATCAACTATCCTCACGAGCTAGCCACGGAAAAAAATATACCATAACAATACAAACAAAGCAAGAAAAATGTTTCTACCACAAACAAACAAAATTATCAACAAATATCCAAGCATTCCTGCACAGATCGAAACGGCGTCGCAACCGACGATTCGACGGACACAGCAGGAGCAGAACTTAGGAGAGATAGGAAAGATCTCGCGTTCGCGAGGAATTTCCGCACGATTCGTGATGCAAGCAGTCCCCTCAAAGGAGGCGCCGGCAGAGGGGAGGGAGGGAGCAGGAGGGGCGGGGCGGGGCGAGAACACGCACCTTCTTGATAAGGAGCGGGCCGAGGAAGACGACGGCAGCAGCTCCGGCCCCAGCAAGGAAGATCCCGAGCACGGCGACCTTGGCCCACCACCGGATCGCGCTGCAGCGCAGCACCCTCGGGCAGTCCGCCGCCGCGGCCGCCTTGACGGAAGCCGCGGCATCTCCCTCCCCCTTGGACGCCACCTCCACCAACTCCGGGATCCTCACGTACTCGCCGCGTCTGCCATTGGCGGACCCGGGCGAACCCATCGACCGTGGGGACCCGATCAGGCTAGCATCCGCGGGGGGACGCTGCCCCGGATCGTGCTGGCGAGGAGCCGCCGGATCGGCCGGGACCCGAGCGGAATTGGGCTCGGGTTGGGCGGGTTCCGGCGAGCTCGGCGTGGTTGAGGGATAGGGTTTGTGCCCAAGGAGGAGGCCGGAGCCGTTTATGAGAAGCGGCAGGTGGAGGAGAGAGGCAACGGCATTGGAGCGGCGGACTCTAGAGATAGAGAAAGAGGGAGAGAGGGGAGGAGCGGACAGCGGAGGGAGTAGTACGTGTTATTTCTTCGAGCAGATTTTTTTCAGGTGGAAAATGGCGGAAATGTGGCTGAGGATATGTGGAATGACGTTTTCGCCCTCTACCCATTGTTTACATACGCGTACCGTACTTGTATGCTGTACAGAATTTTATTCTCCAATGATCGTGTGTAGTCGTGTAGAAGCAGAATGCATGCCTGATTGATATCATTATTATATATTAGTGTCATAATATAAGATCCTTTTATTTATAAAAAACTCCTAGCGTAAGTAAATTACACAGTTTGTTGTAATATAAGATCCTTACAGAATAGATGAGTTACTATATACTAGTGTTTTGTGAAAATAGTAACTCATCTATTTTGTAAGGTATATAGTTTAAGCTATATACCTTCAAGTAGTGACCTTTTAAGTACTTAGGCATACCCTTTAAAAAAAAAGGCATGTTGGTACGTATTATTTTTGTATTTTAAAATTGCGGTTTAAATTTATTGTCATTTTTATGTTTAATAGTGTGTTAGGATTAACCGAATTCGAAAACCGTTCCTAAACAAAAATGAAAACCCAACGTAAAAAAATCAACTTTTCAATAACCAGTTACATGATCATAAATGAAACACGTATCGTTGCACTCGCACATGAATGAAAATGAAAAAGCAAAAGATATACAATGTGAAGCGATAATGGGTTCAAAGCATGCTAGTTCAATTGGAACAAAAGCTATGTACGATGTAGATAGCTGGGAATGGGATAAAAGGCGTATGTTTTTGGAGGTGTAAAAAAAGCTATTATTAGTGTCTCTGTGTTATGAGGTTGTGCGTTCATCCATGACCATCACGCGTGCCTTTTCGGCGTCGGAAATATTTAGCCACTGCTATAGCAGGAAAAAACGCACATAAAAATGACATCACACGGCAGAACTAGTGTCGTGGGGTCTTGGCTTGTGTTAAAAGCAAGGTACTACCTCCGTCTCTAAAAACAAGTCGTCGGTGCTAGTTTTAGCGGGTGCTAACATCGGTAAGTGAATTTGTGTTTTGCGGTTGAAACTTCGGATGGTGTGTAAGGAGAAACACAGAGTTTATACTAGTTCAGGCCAAGAGGGCCCTACGTCCAGTGGAGAGACGGATCGTATTGCCTTGCACCGGGGTGCGTGTGGTAGAGGTTACAAACTGAGCGAGAGAGGAAAGTGCTCCCAAGTATCTTGTGGGCGTGCGGGTGTATACAAGTTTTTGTTGGTAGTAGCTTGTAGATGTGTGTGGTGAAGTGGGGTGTGTGTGAGAGCTTGTTTTTTTCTAAGGCTGACATCTGCTCTCTCTTTTATAGTCACAAGGGAGGGGCGAGGGCAGCGCGTACATTACTATGCATGTTACACTTGGGAGTTGTTGTCACTGTTTGACTGTCGTTAGCCACGGTCTTATCTCCGCGTCCCAGGGGTATGGCCGTAGTGATCCGTACGATCTTGGTGAGTTTCAAGGCGGCAATAGTCATCGTGATTACGGCGTGGTGTAGTGTCACACTCAATGGCTGTCCTCCTGCACGATGTGACAAGAGAGTGAGTCGCCTCGGGGCGTTGTCTCCTGAGGCTCGGGACTCCTGGAGGCGTGGTGAAACGGAGCAGGGCGACACCTTCCCTCGGGCACATTTTCGGCTTTCGGACAGTGTTTTCCGAGGGTCAGGTGAGCCTGGATGGAAGGCGTGCTCGTCCTTCCAAGCGGACAGTGTAGTAGGTGCCTTTTTAGTTCTTGCGTAACCCGTTCGTCAGGCGCTTGGGCTGTCGTAGTCGTAATTGGTAGATCTCGGCGCAAAACGGGGCGGAGCACCGTAGAACAAACTGGGGAGGGGATGGCCATAGTGGGTCCATCAAATCCGTCGCTAGGGAAGTCCTCACAGGTGGTATGGCCGTCGTGCGCGTGCGAAGCACAGTCGCGTCGAGAATCTCGCCTGACGGGACAGTGCTTGTAAAGTGGTCAGAGAGGTCCCTTGTGGTCCAAGATTGCTCCGCTGACGTCAATTGTGCATTGGATGCTTCAGAAAGGTTGCGCCCGAGGGGGATGGGGAAGCTCGGGCGAATCGGAGAATCGGCGCCCGAGGGTGCCGCTTTCCCGAACTCCTTCGGGGAGGCTTGGGCGAATCGGAGAATCGGCGCCCGAGGGTGCCGCTTTTCCGAGCTCTTTCGGGGAGGTTCGGGCAAATCGGAGATGCGGCGCCCGAGGGTGCCGCTTTCCCGAGCTCTCTCGGGGAGGCTCGGGTGAATCGAAAAATTGGCGCCTAAGGGTGTGTTGGTGGTCCTTATGGATAAATTTTATACCACCAACTTTGACTAAAAAGAGGATTAACAATCATATTCTAGCACATATACCTTTACTACTAACAAGTTCCACTTGTACCCCTATCATTCATATTTTACAGGTTATATGGCATAACAAGTGGAAATACGCATCAACATGAAGAAAGCGCAAAATCAAATGACGAATCCGACAAACGCGCAAACAAAAAATACTAAAGAAGCCCACCTTCAAAGCGTAATTGGATCCATCCGTAACCACGGGGGAGGCCCAGACCCAGGGGGCAACCGACCACCCGAAGGCGGTGGCCAGATGGCGCTCTCCAGGGATCGACCGCCCCCAGGGGCGACCGCCTCCCTGGTGGGGCCTCCTGGGCCCATCTTTCTTAGGCGGTGCTCAAGGCGGTTTGCTGATGGCGGTTTCACCTCCTTCCATGTTTAGATGCGCCAAACCGTCATAGTTCTACTATAAATAGATGGTGCTCCATTGAAAGGGTCGAGATGGCGGACTAGAGGGGGGTGAATAGTCCGACAAAAATAAATCGCAGCGGAAATAAAACCTAATCGGTTCTAGCGACATTTCACCCCTCTAACAAAGACTCTAAGCACCTTGCAAAATATCCTAGCAAGAAGTAAAGGTGCAAGTCTAGCTTAAGCTTCCCTAAACCGTTCTAACGCAAGATCACAAAAACCTAGGCGCTAGTACTTTAAACACCGGGAAAACTCCTATCAACTAGCAAGTAAAAGCGCACTTAAGCACCTAAGCTCACTACTTGCTCAATGACAAGGATACACAATCCCAATCAAGGAGCGTAACTCACTTAGCTACACAAACTAAGTGAGCACTACTTCTAAGCTACACAAGCTAAGAAGGTGAGTGGCAAACTACACAAGCTAACCGGTCTCACAAGAGCAACTACAACTACACAAGTAGAGTAATGCACAAAGTAAATAACTTGTGTAGAAGGGAGCAAACCACCGCGAAGGATGGGAAGATGTTGACGCGGTGATTTATTTCTCGGAGGTTCACTTGTTGCCACAAGCTACGTCCTCCGTTGAGACAAACTCCAAGGTTGCCGCCGATCCTCTAGCTTGAGGTGACCCACCGCAAGTCACCACTCCCACGTGGAGTGCCCACAAGCTCAAGATCTTTGATCCGGCTAGACCACTTGTCGCTCTTCACGTCTTGCTCTACTAGCGATGCTCTTCGCGAACTCCCGCGGGGTGAGCTCCAACCCCTCACAAAGCTTCTCCGGAGCCAAGCACAATCTTCTTGCTTGCTTCACGGAGCCACCAAGCCGTCTAGAAGGTGACAACCTCCAAGAGTAATAAGCACCACCGGCTTGCAACTCGATCACCTAGTGCCAACTCTTGCAATCTCTCAATGCAACGCACTAGAATCACTTACTAGCGATCAATTGGATGAACACTAAGCACACTAGTGAGTTAGAGAGCACAAAGCCATGCACTAGTAAGGGAAACACATTCCTAAGGTGCAAGACCACACACACAGCCGGCCACAGCTCTCTACTTATAGCCCTCAGCTCAAAAGAGCCGTTGCCAACCGAAATCGGCCGTCGGACTGAGCGTCTGACGCTCAGCCGCGCCACCGTCGGACCAAAGTCCACAGTCCGATGCTCCCGATGGCCGCCACGGGTCACTAGCCATTTGAAGTCGAACGTTGGATCACAACGGCTAACTTCCTGTGCTTCAACTCAACGTCGGACCAACGAACTCCATGGTCCGACGCTTCCA
This sequence comes from Eremochloa ophiuroides, assembly GCA_038502445.1. Taxonomy (NCBI): domain Eukaryota; kingdom Viridiplantae; phylum Streptophyta; class Magnoliopsida; order Poales; family Poaceae; genus Eremochloa; species Eremochloa ophiuroides. The sequence continues at coordinate 91,034,443 of JAHLJS010000001.1, read as the reverse complement.
GAGAGCAATCCGAGCGCCAAAACTTCATCGGACGCTGTCCGACGCCCAGCGTCGGACCAAACTGCCCCGTCCGACACCGTGCCCAGAGTGCGCCACAAGCCTCGCCACGCCGTGAACTCGCTGCGACGCGCCGTCGGACTGTCAGCCAACAGTCCGACGCTCACGCTTCTCACTCCGTCGGACTATCCGACACTCACAGAGCCAAACACCGTCGCTCGCACTAAAGCTATGGTAAGCCGTAGGACCGAGAGCAATGGTCCAACGCTCCCACTCCTTAGCATCCGACGCTCTGTAGAGAGCTCTTCTCAACTCCAAACTTCACTACCTTTGAAAATGTGCTAACACCACAAGTGTTCAACCTTAAGTGCAAGTGTGTTAGATTTTCACAAACATTTTCACAAAGGATTTTTCTCTCTTTTCACCGCGCCACTCGATCCTAGCAACGTATGCAAGTTAGATCGCTCAAGTGGCACTAGATGACTGATATGCAAACAAGTTTGCCCCTCTTGATAGTACGGCCATCTTTCCTAAATTCGGTCAAGCACTTCTCTACTCAACCTTAGACCGGTGAAATGAAAACGCCCTAGGTTATACCTTTGCCTTGCGCTTTCCATTTCGATCACCGTCTTCGTCACCTTCTCCATCTCCAACTCGGTCGATGCCAGTGCAACACATGCACCAACACCTCAACAATGATATGATCCATTTCATATCATCATGTGCCTTTTGGTTCATCGATCCTCGACTTCACTTGCTCTTCACCGTTGCGTTGGTCCATCGGCGCCAAGCCCACTAGCTTGCCCTTCACACTTGCAACCGGTCCGTCGATGCCAAGTCATGTCTTGATCTTCTCCACCTAGCCACATGACTCTATGTCATGTCTCATGCGTTTAGCTCCTTCATACCATATGTGTGAGCTAAACATCATCTCCAAGCTAATTCCATCTCCATGGCATAAATGCTCACACACATGTACCTATGGACTAATCACCTGTGTAATCAACACTTAAACATATATTAGTGCACCTAAGTTGTCACTCAATTACCAAAACCAAACAAGGACCTTTCATCCATCCCCTTCAACACACATCATTTTGGAGTCATCTACCTCACACCTCTCACTTGTATCTTTAGAGTAGTATTAGTAGTTTGTGAGCAAGGCAAGAGCTATCAAGGAGAGCTTGTCTCCTTGGAAGAAAAAGATCATCTTGGTATGAATACAAATCGGTCTTCTTCCATGAGCAAGTTCTTATCATACTTATATGATTATGCATATGAATTAGAGTCTAGTTATGATCTTGTTATGAGCATAGTATATGAGCTAGAACATAGTTTATGTATCATGTTCTTGACTTGTTCATCATTGTTCTTCATTGTTCATCAAATTAGTATGAATAGAGAAAGAACTAGGAATGAGGTGATGGTTCGTCGTGCTGTCATGGTTGCTCTTAACCTAGCCTGTCAATCCGAAGGGTTGGGGTCCGCGGAGGTTAGGAGTTGTTTTCAAGTACGTGAGCATGGTGCTCAGGTATGCGGAGATCGGCGAATATGTCGGTATCCCACGGGCAGAGGGGTAGGTGGACAGGTGGTGACAGCCCTGTCTATCCCTAGCATTCCCCCACGTTCGGATATTGACTAGGAGTTCGTAAAGTCTCTATCGGCTGGCTGACCAGCTGCGGGGATCTCCCTATCACCCCAGACTTAGTTCTGATATTAGAACTACTAATTAGATGATTTGCTAACAGTTCTTTACATAATTATATATGACCAATGCCTGCTCAGTTAGATATATTCTTTTATTCTTTATTTTTCTTTTATCCTTGAGGTTGATCCATATGTGTGTCCACTATCTTGAAATCATGTTTTATTTCTGTTTACTCTATGCCTACCATTGCACTCAATAAGTGATCAAATTTACACCACGCTTGATGCATATTGCTCTCCTACGGGAAATTATAAATACGATACCCTACTCACGGGTTAAAATGCTACAATGATAGTTCTGTGCGCTTGCAGAGTAATCTTATTTCTTACTGAGCTATCGATTGGCATACCTAAGTACCATTACTTAAGGATTGTAAATCTTGTGCACCCCACTGCACCGTATCACAGTTTTTCATATCGTAAGTAATGACGGTTAGGAAGGCCAATCCGGCACTTCTAATTGCTATTACCAGACTGCATTACCTAGACCAGCACTATTAAGGGCCAAGGGTTACCTTTCTGAAGCAATGGTGGTTGGGAACGTCAACTTACGTTTATAGTATTATTATTAAGGACGGACTTATATTTTATCTTTAGTAGTGATGCTAAGAAACGCCAACAAGCATTTCTGACGCCGTTGCCGGGGATGGACTTTTAGTTTATCTTTTGTAACGATGTTAAGAAATGCCAACAAGCATTTCTGGCGCCGTTGCCGGAGATAAAATTTTAGTTTATCTTTTGTAACGACGTTAAAAAATGCCAACAGGGTGCCGCTTTCCCGAGGGTAGGCTGGTGTTGATGCGGCGTCATCATGGGCCTCCGTAGGCGCGGTTTTCGTGGGCTTCCACTGGCTTTGCCTAGGCCGGACCGTGTTGCGAATATGTGTTTTTCATCGAAGTTGGGTACCCCATACTTTGGTACCCGACAGTAGCCTCCGAGCCTGTTGCGGAGTGAAGGCACTCCTCCACAGGTTCAAGCTGGCTCTTCCTGTCGAGGAGATGAAGTGTAGGTCATTTTCTCCGGTGGGTGCGTGCGAGCGCACCCGCCGGGTGTAGCCCCTTAAAATCGTGATTACGAGTCCTTGGGTGTTTTTTGATTTATTTAGGGGGAGGTGATCCCTTGGAAACGGAGCCCCGAGCCTCCCGTCGTGAAAGGGAGGTCGTTCGGTGGTATTTTCAAGGTGAAGGGTAAGTTTCCGAGCCTTCGTTTTCGTATCGGAGATCGATCGGGTTCTTCCCTGTCTTTTTCGGTAGTTCGACCTTCACGCTCTTTTTTCGGAAAGATGAAGGTTTGGTCCTGCACGACTTCCCCGTTGGGGCGCGAGTCAGCATTTCCGGTGAGCTACAAACGGGTTGGTTCAAGTGGAGATCCGTGCCCCGTTCGTTGGGGGTCGGCTAGTGGCCTGAGCATACTACAAATGTTTCCCGAGGATCAATTAGTGGATGTCGGGTCCCTTCGATGGGTCCTGAGGGCCTGATGTCTCCCACGGAGGGATTCCACGTAATCGACTCGCTACTGGGACTTGGAGACAGCACGGAATGTCCCTTGTGACGCTCGGGCATCGGGATACTGGCCGTTTTCGTGACCCATCAGCTTGCTGTCCCTAACTCGATTTCCCTAGGGCGACTGTTCGAGCCACTATGGGCTAGTCTTCGATCCCCTAGGAACGTGACGGGCGTCCAAGCCCGAGGTTCCTTCGTCGAGAAGGAGAATGTATCGGCGGAATCGAGGCAAACGGGCATAACGATTTGGCTCACCTTTTGAGGCACGAAACCTGACGGACGCGACGGTTCGAGGCAGTCGAGGCGGTTGCGTGCGCAAGGATGGTGGCGATGCTGGGATCATGGTGGGTCCCACGCAGTTAATGCAGTGGATTCTCCGCACCTAACACGGTTCGCCGCCTGGGTATATAAGGGAAATCACGATTTTTTTCTTTTTACCCTAGCCATTTGCTTGCGCAGCCGTTTGCCCTCTCGCTTCCGTCGCTCATCTCCTTGCCCTCGTTGTTTGCCCGAGTGAGAGCCACCGCTGCGGCCGCCATTGTTGTCTTTCCACACCTCTTCATCTTTGGCTCGTCATGGCTTCCTCCCCTGTTGCCACCGATGCTGCTGCCGCCGCCGCCGGCATACTCAGGTTGGAGCCGTGGCCGCGGAGCACCATGACGGAGGAGGACCTAGAGCGGCTCGTGGAGCTGGGGCTCCTACGCCCTCGCAACGATGCGGAGCGTTCGGAGTGGGTCGTGCCGTCGTGCGACCACGATGAGCCGAACCCCGACGAGGGGTACGTGGTGAGCTTCATCGCCTACCACGAGCGCGGGCTCGGGTTGCCGCCGAGCCGCTTCTGCCGGGTGCTGCTCTTCAGTAACGGGTTGGAGCTCCACAACCTCACCCCAACTCCTTCACGCAGGTATCGATTTACGCCACCCTGTGCGTGGGTTACTTCGGAGTACCCCTGCACTGGGACCTGTGGCGTCGCATCTCCCGCGTCGACTGGTACACCAAGGCAGCTGGTGCGAAGAATCCGAGGGAGATCCCGCGCGCCGGGGGCTACGACCTCGTGATCCGCTCTGGCTCGTACATCCCCTGCAAGGCTCCCTCCTCCAACAAGGGCTGGCACCACGGCTGGTTCTACCTTTGCAATGACGGGGATGCCTTTCCCAAGTTTACGGGAAGGGTGCACACCGCTTCCCTTCCTCAGTGGGAGTGGGGGTGCCCGGCTAAGGAGGCCAAGCATCTGAATGTCTACTTCGACGCGCTCTAGGTGTTGCGCGATCGGGGTCTCACGGGAGCCAGAGTGGTGGCGCAGTTCCATGTGCGGACGGTGCTGCCACTGATGGAACGCAGGCTGGTGCTGCACCAGATGCTGATCGGGACGTCGCGGGAGGGCACGGCGATGCTGGCCCAGAATATTGTAACAGAACCGCCCAAATCACGTGGCCCACAGGCACCTGTCAACGTCACAAATGACAGCTGACAGCCGGACCCGTGTTCCATATGACCTAAGCGGGCTCTGCCGGGCTACATAAGCACCCGTTATCTCCGACAGGATCCCATTGCGAAGTCATTACAGAGTTACAACATTTTATAACAAAATACATCAGAGTAGAATTTGCGGAAGAATAAATAGTACTTAATATTACAGACCAGTGTTCGAATAAAATTTAGTGCAGTTATTACAGACCATAAATTTAAAAGAGTAGCAGTAGCGTTTGGAACAACAATACGACAGATAGTTAAACATTTCACGAACCCTGCCCAAGGGTTTAACTTTAGTCTTCTTCACTCTCTTGGACGATAGTGACGCAGCACGGGGCGAGACAAACTTCGGTCTCCTGCTGCCCTCCTGCAACGGGGTTAACAAACCCTGAGTACATGGGGTACTCCGCAAGACTTACCCGACTAAAAGTGTAAGATTAGACTCAGGAATGCAGGCTAAGGGGAGTCAAGGTAAGGCTTAGCAAGAGTTCAAAAGTTTTGCGGAAAAGCACTACTAATCCTATCTCAATATTTTATTTCAATAACATTATCCATCATTATCCCTTTCTCCAAGTTCTTTCTCATATATCAACATTCTTTTCTTTATTTAATCTATTTCAAAACAATCCTAGTTCCGAACCACTTTTCACTGTCGGTGTGAGGATCAAGTCTCCATATCCGAGGAGCAACGACGATTCGAATCGATTAATACCCAGCTGGGGATCCCTATCCACACTGCGTATGTAGCACTTAAGCTTGCATACGCCAACCCCGCCTACCACGGCTTTTCATACCCCGGAACCGGTCCTGCGCCACCCGAGAGCACAGTACTCCTCTCGTCTCCAGGCACGACGGCCACGAGGGTACACGCTACTCTCGCCATCTCTCCACTCCCAGTGCGTGGTTGTCGGTTCCAGCAGTAGAGCCACCGGAGTCAGAGGCTTTCCGAAGTATGTGGCTAGTTGCAAGGTCTTGATCACAGCAGGCCTGATAACGAACGATCCCTAATATTTTTCCGTTAGAAACCATGCATTGGGACTCTAACCCAAGTACACTGGTAACTACCCGGTTTTCACATCCCTTTCCCGATGGCGACGAAAGTTGGGACTCTAACCCAAGCAGTTGGCCAACCAAGCGGGAAAAAACCATCCTTGTTGATGACAATGAACTAGCTAGGAATACTGCCAACAACAAGGACATAACTAGTCCCATAAAGTGATTCATTTGTATCATCATAGTTTGAAATAGCATTTTTGCAAATCTAACCGTCAAGCATGACTAAGCATTTTTCAAGTCTTTTAATCAAATCAGGTTATCAGTTATTGGTAATTGGTCAAGGATGGTCATGCATCAAGTGGTTGTCAATCAACTCCTAGTAACCTAATGCAATAGATTAACTCAAGTGATAAATATTTTTAAATAACAAGGATGGGTTAAATGCACCGGGGCTTGCCTTGAATTGCGTAGAGTGTCGGATCCGGGTCAGTTCCACAAATGTCAAACCCTTGTATGACTTCCTGAGTAGTCTCCTCAGATGGACCCTCAGACTTAACCTCTGGATTCTCGGTCACTACACGTTTGCAATGAATGAATGTATGAATGTGATGCACATGAAATGACAGACGAAATTTAATAACCAATAAATAAACCACACATGAGTACATGACCCTACCTTAGCTAGACATGAATAATCTAATCCATACTGCCCTAGGTCATATAGGTGATTGACCTAGAATTTCAATCAATCCAAAAATCCACATCAAACCCTAATCACCAAAATTTCCTATTTATTTTATTAATCAATTAACCAAGCATATAATTAACAATTAATTAAATTATTTCTTTTTGACCTCAAACTTCACAAACAGATAGATCTTGACTTATAATAGTGGCACATAAAATTTCATGATTTTTAGAATTACAGGGAATTAATTAAAAATGCCTAAAGTTGCATTTTTTATTTAATATACTGATTTTTAACTACTACAGAAAGTGTTCAAAATCTATATTTAATATTTTTATAAAATAATACACACTACAGAGAGTACTCACAAAAATTTCCATAATTTTTGGGGCAGTATATTAATTCTCACAAAAAGATTAAAACACAGAACTATTCATTTCAATTATTAATAGAAAACCCTTTGGAAATTCCCGAAAAAGAAAAAACACCAAATCGGCCCGAGTCGGCCCAACAGCACGCGGGCCGGCCCAGCGCGGCCTCTTTCTGCCCCGCGCCGCTGACGAACGGGCCCCGCCCGTCAGTCTCTTCTTCCCTCCCTCCTTTCTTCTTCCTCTCGCCGTCTCCCTCGCTCGCGCGCGCGGCGGCTCTGCGCCACCGGCGCGGCCGTGCCGGCGGAATCGCCACCGGAGGCCGACACCCGACGAGTTCCTACTGATGACCGCACCCCGGCTACGGACTCCGCACCGCCCCCCGGCCTACCGAGCACGACCGAGAGCGGCCATGGCGGCTCACCGCGGCAGCGGCTCGACTCCCGCGACCTACGGACCATCACAAGCTAAACCGACGACATCGAGGGTACCACAGAGCTCACCGGAGTCAAGAATCACAGGTGGTTGAGACGGAGAAGACTCGGAACGACGAGCTTGACGGTGACGGTCGGAAACAGCAAGTTGGGCTCGACGGCGATCTCCCGTTCCGGCGAACCCTGAGCTCCAAACAAGAAACCGTCGCGCACATGAGCACCACGGCGAGACACGGAACGTAGAACACACGCGCTAACGGAGAGAGGCTCACCGAGGCGAGCTATCCGCGTCGCGAAGACCCACGGCGGCGCTCGGTCGGCGCGGAGGACGAAGCAGCAGCTGCGCGGGATTCCGGCAACGGCAAACCTCAACAAGGGGCTCAGGAGGTGCGCAAGGAAGTTGGCTTGCTGGCTGTGGAATTGAGAGGGTGGAGTTGGTCGGGACACGACCAATTCCCGCCGATCGGTAGTAACGGTCGCCGCCGATCGGTAGTACCGGTTGCCGGTGAACCGAGGAGAAGAAGGCGATGGACGAGCTCGTCGCCATTTAAAGCCGCGGACGGGGAAGAGATAAGGGCGAGGCGGCCCGGGCCCCCCCCCTGCGGCGCACCACGCGGCGGTGCCCCGGCCCCGGCGACCGGACGACCGCCGGCGCGCGGCGCGGCACGCGCGTACGGCGCGCGCGTGAACAGGGGACCCCCCCTCTCGGCTACTGTAGCACAGGGAGAGGTCAAAAGATATTTTCTCCAATTAAACCCTACCCAAGCTGAATCAGTGAGTGGTCCTAAAATAAAAGTTGTGGAGAATTTTGTGTAGAATACTTTTGCTTTTTGAAGTATGTTCAAATTCGATCAAATTTTCAAACTACAGAAAAGGGGGTAAAAAGGGTTTTGAATTTTAAACTGAATTTTTAAAATTACTTTTGATTCTTCTCAACAACTTGAAAATTGGTAAACATGAAAGTTGTTCTTCTCAGAGAGATTGACAACTTCTATGAAGGAAGTTTTTGAAGATTCTTGATATTTTTGAAATTGAAGTTTCAAATATAAATTTCAATATAGTAATTCAAGTTAAATTTGAATTTTTATAATATAACTTCAAAATCTCCAAAAATAAAAGTTGTTCCATTTTTAAAACTCTACAACTTTTATTTATACACTTTTCCCATATTTCATATAGATTTTGAATTGGGTTTTTAGATCAACATTAGGGTTTAATTCAATTTCTATTTAATTTCATTGTTGATTTTTTTTTTGATTAAGGGCTCAAATACACAATCAATACTTAGCTGAAATCAAATCACTCTAGGCCCTAAGCTCAATCATATGCAGATGCTTAAATTTAAATATGATGACATGGCAGATTAATTGAATTCTAATACCAAAGGTATTACAAATATTGGCGAGAAGGAGATCATGCGTCGCGTTAACTACATGGTAGGCGGTCATTCTACTTGGGACGAGCTGAACCGGGTGCCCATGCGCCCCCGCACGGGCTTCATCGCGCTGGTGAGCACCGCTTGCGTTGTCGTCTTTGTGATTCCCCGATCTTCTTCTAATTTCTTCTCATTCCATCGCCGGGCCTTTCGAGGACCGGGAAGCTCTCCCACCCCCTGTCCCGGAGGACCAGCTGCAGCAGACCCAGAACCGCTTGCGCGCCGAGGAGGAGAAGGCGAGGAAGGACAAGAAGATCGCCCTGAGGAGGAAGAAGGCCCAAAGAACCGAGGAGCTTGCCTAGCTTCGCCGGCGCCAGAGGGCGGCGGGGGAGCCGGAGGAGGATTCCCCTACCGACGAAGATGACGATGGCGATGACGACAACGACGATGACTTGATGATCCTGTTGGATCGGCCCGTAGTGGCCACAAAGCCCGCGGTGGGCGCCGACGAGCCAGGAAAGGCTCCCATGTCGGCGTCTGCCGGCGGATGTGCCGGGGCCCGTGACCCGAGCCCCCAGGCAAAACTGTCGGAGACCGCGTCTGGAAGCGCGGTCTCTAGCAGCGAGACCATTGGAGCCATGGCTCCGCCTTCCAGCGGCCGCGAGGGCCCGCTGGAGAGGCCGGGAACGGGCTCGGACCCAGCGCCCGAGCGGGGCCAGGCTTTTGCCGGTGGGACTGGGGGTCCTCGTTCCGGCGCACCCTCCCTTCCGATGCGTCGCTGATCGGCACGATGGCCGAAGGTGGGGAGAGCGGAGAGAGGACGCCGTCGGGGTCGGAGCTGGCCAGTGCCAAGACACCGGACCTCGAGCTGGGGTCCTAGCAGACTCAGGGGTCCCCGCGGAGGGGCGGCGGCGTCGAGATGACCCCCGGCACCCAGGCAGGGCCCCCGCCTCAGGGCGGGGCTGGCCCTGACGCCGAGATGGCGTCCACTCCTCCGCTGGCGGCACGGCCCGCATCGTCCGCCGGGCCCGTCTCTTCGCCAAGCACCGGGACGGCGAAGAAGTAGAAGGCGACCCCGAAGACTAGGTAAGTAGCTTTTTTGAATCGTTCTTTCACCGATTTTTGGTTCTAGTTTCATGAACGCACGTCTTCGCGTTTCTCGTTTCAGGAAGCGCCCGGGGTCGGACCTCCAGGTTTCGCACCTGAAGGTCCTGAAGGCGCAGGGCGGCGGCACCGCCGGGAGAGGCGCCCGGTCGCTGGACGAGGAGGTCCCTCCTCCCGCGGGCCCTGGAACGGCGTCCAAGGGACCCTCTTCGGGGGGAGTCGTTCCTTCTGTAGCCACCGTTGCCGCGCCCGTTGCTTCGGCCACCGTTGCCGCGCCCGTTGCTTCGGGGGCCGTTCGGGCGTCGACCTCTGAGGCCCCAGTCTTCGCCGCTGGGGACGCTTCAGGAGCGTCGACCGAAGCTGGCTCTAAGGGGCCAGATACTGCGGGTGCGGCGACGATGGTCGTTGTCACGGAAGCCCCTCGCGAGGAGGGCCCCTGGGCGGTGGCGTTGCAGCAGCCCCCGCCCCAGGAGTTGACCGCGTCTCGGATCGAGTGGACGAACCGTGCGGACCGTCAATCATCGCCCGTCTTCTCGCTCCGGGACGACCTCAAGGCCTCCAAGTGGGACGCCATCTAGGAACTCGGGCCGAATTTGGTGACGGGTCTCCGGGCGATCGCCGACGCCCTTGAAACGGAGCTCCCCGCGCAGCTACAGGTAAGCCTTCATGTTTGTCAGATATGTCTCGCGGCTTCGTCCGCATACGTATGTGCGTGCCTTGACCGCTATTGTTCTTTCCCTTTTCTAGGACCTTATGTATAGCTCCCGAGACAAGTCCCACTTTCTTCGTCGCGGGCTCGGGCTCTGGAAGCAGCTGAACCTCAAGGGGAAGGCCCTCGCCCGCGCCCAAGATGAGCTCACCTCCGTGACCGCCAAACTCGCTGAGGTGCGCGTCGACTGCACCATCATGAAGGCCGAGGTCGCGGAGGCAGAGAGTCGGGCTACCGCCTCGGCGAAGCGGGCGTAGGAGCTTGAGTACTCCTTGGCCGAGGCCACCAGGTAGCGCGACGCCGCCCAGAAGCTCGCGGCTGAGAAAACCTCCGCCACCGAAGTCTTGGCCAAGGACCTGAGTCAGACTCAGGTGGCTCTGACTGAGGCCGTCGCCTCAGTGGACTCGGTCTGGGAGGAGGCTCAGAAGGCTGAGGAGGAGGCCAACGGTATGTGTCCTGTCGTATTACTCATCTCGTTTTACCTTGGGTGTTCGTCGCTCGGAGTTTCTGTCTTACCTTCTCGTTCTATCACCACAGTCCTGCAGGCGGCTTACAACGGTGAAGTCGCCGACCATCAGGAGCTGCAGAGGGTGGCGCGCGCGCTGTGCGACTCCCTCGGCATCGGAGGAGAGCCCGGAGGGGAACTCTCGGGGAGCTCGCTCCGGAGCCGGCTGGAGGCGCTTCACGGTGGCGTCGGCGTGCAGCTGAAGGAGGCTCTGCTCGCGGGCGTCCAAAAGACGCTAGCAGTGGTGAAGTCCCGTTATGGGAACTTCGACGCAGACCCCGTCAGCGAGGGCTTCCTCGAGGCTAAAGATGACGAGCTCCTGGCGCTGGTCGATTCGATGAAGGCCCCTGGAGAAGCGCTGGCGAGCCTCTTTCAGGATGACGTGGAGCTCCTCCCAGAACCTTAATTAAGAGAGAGAGAGCCGGGCCATCGAGCCCGTTTTTAGGCAGAAAACTTCATGAAAATAAACATGCGGCGCTTCGTGGTCATATTTATGTAAATGTTTGTTGTTTGTTTCTCAATTTTTCTTTAAGTGTTTCCCTTGCCGATCCTGAGCCTGGGCTATCGAGCCTCGGGGGACTTTTTCCTGGGCGTCGTAGCTTTAGCGGCGTAGACTCGACCATACTCCTATGGGTTTTGGCGGAGGGAAAGCTTGAAAAGAAAAGTTTAGTCGTGTCTATCCGAGCCTTCTTTCCTTGCCGAGCGCTGAACTTACTAGTTCTCTTCTGAGCGTGAGTCGGCCTTCGGGCGAAGAGTGGTGAGTAGAGGTGCCGTAGCCCTAGAGCGTAGGCGGTCTCGCGGCTCGGCCGGCTCTGCCCTCTGGGGCCTCCTGCGCTGTTCCGAGTTTTATAAGTTCGTGCACGGTTTAAGCGAGAAGGACGTTCGGGAGACAGAAAATTTCAACGCGTTTTGAAATTTCGAGTTTCGATTTTCGTTGAGGCTTGGAGGAGTTCGGGGGTTCCCCCCGTCCTAGCCGCCGTGGGAGGATTGGCCTTACCAGAGGTTAGGCCGAGCCTCGCTCTAGTGCGTGAAAAAAAGATACACTCGTTTGCTCCGAGGGTAGACTCGGGCTAGAATCTTAAAATCATAAAGAGAAGAAAGCGGGTCCTTTTTATTGATTTCAAGATTTACGAATAGTACAATGCTCGGAATCTTAAGGATAGAAGCGACGTAGCTGTTCAATATTCCAAGCGTTGCTGTAGACCTCGCCCTTCTCGTTTGCAAGCTTGTACGTCCCGGGCCGCAGCACCTCAGCGATGATGAATGGTCCTTCCCACGGCGGTGTGAGCTTGTGGATTCCCTTGTTGTCCTATCTGAGCCGCGGCACCCGGTCACCTACGCTGACGGCTCTAGCACGGATGCGCCGAGCATGGTACCTACGTAAGGATTGTTGGTACTTGGCGGAGTGTAGCAAGGCCATGTCCCGAGCGCCGTCGACTTTGTCCAACGCGTCCTCGCGGGAAATCTGATTGCCCTGTTCATCGTAGCCTTGAACCATCGGGGCGCTGTACTCCAAATCCATGGGGAGGACAGCCTCGGCACCTTACACCAGGAAGAAGGGCGTGAAGCCCGTGGCTCGGCTTGGCGTAGTCCATAGGCTCCATATCACTGCCGGGAGCTCGACCAGCCACCTCTTGCCGAATTTATTCAATCTGTTGAAGACTCTCGGCTTAAGGCCTTGGAGGATCATACCGTTGGCGTGTTCTACTTGGCCGTTCGTTCTTGCGTTTGCTATCACCGCCCAGTCCACTCGTATGTGGTACTCGTCACAGAAGGCTAGAAATTTCTTTGTGGTGAACTGCGTGCTATTGTCAGTGATGATAGAGTTCGGGACACCAAACCGATGGACAATATCGGTGAAGAATAACACCGCTTGCGCCGAGCTGATTTGGGCGATCGGCCGAGCTTCGATCCACTTAGAGAACTTGTCGATAGCAACAAGTAAGTGGGTGAAGCCTCCGGACACCTTCTTGAGCGGCCCAAAAAGATCCAGGCCCCACACGGCAAAAGGCCAAGTGAGGAAAATCGTCTGGAGAGCTTGGGCCGGGAGGTGCGTCTGCCGAACGTAGTATTGGCATCACTCGCAGGAGCATACCACCTTGGTAGTATCGACTACGGCGGTTGGCCAGTAGAAACCTTGTCGAAAGGCGTTACCGACGAGCGTCCTTGGTGCAGCATGATGGTCGCAAGCTCCAGCATGTATCTCTTCGACTAGGCACTTGCCCCGACTGAAGGGGATGCGGCGCTAGAGGACTCCCGAGGGACTCCGTCGATAGAGGTCACCGTCGATCATCGTGAAAGACTTAGCTTTATGTACCAGCCATCGTGCTCTGGTTTTGTCCGAGGGTAAGACTCTTCGGACAAGCCAGCTGACCAGCGGCTCGCGCTAGTCTGGCTCGTCGTTGTCCATCTTGGCTTCGTCTTCAGTTGCCTCGGCGTCGATTTCCATTGCCTTGGCTTTGTCGACGTCACCGTCCTCAGCCTCGGTCATAGGGCGCCCTTCTTTTCCCGAGGGACTCGCAGCCCCAGAGGGGCTGCTACCGATTGACGGCTTATAGAGGTCGTTGGCAAACACGCCCGTCGGGACGGTAGTCCTTTCGGATGTGATTTTCGCCAACTCGTTGGCCTCTTCGTTGTACCGACGTGCGACGTGGTTGAGCTCGAGGCCGTCGAATTTTTCCTCCAGAAGTCGCACTAGATTGCAGTAAGCGGCCATCCTGGGGTTGTGGCACAACGACTCTTTCATCACCTGATCCACAACGAGCTGGGAGTCACCCCAAACTTCGAGGCGTTTGATTCCCAGCTCGACAGCGATGTGGAGCCCATTGACGAGTGCCTCGTACTCTTCTACGTTGTTGGAGGCGGCGAAGTGTAGCCGCAACAGGTACTTGAGTCTGACCCCAAGGGGTGAGACGAAAACTATGCCTGCGCCGGCACCATTCTTCATCATCGACCCGTCGACGTACATGACCCAACATTCTTTCTGAGTCGGTAGCGGTGGCAGTTGTGTTTCGGTCCATTCTGCCACGAAGTCCGCCAACACTTGGGACTTAATTGCCTTACGAGGCGTATAGGTGATGCCGTCCCCCATGAGCTCAAATGCCCACTTAGCGATTCTCCCCGTGGTTTCCCGATTCTGAATCACCTCCCCGAGGGGGAAGGATGACACCACAGTCATGGGATGCGATTCGATGTAGTGCCGCAACTTGCGCCGAGCAAGGACGATTGCGTACACCAGCTTCTGGATCTGAGGGTAGCGTGTTTTGGTTTCAGACTTTGCTGATGAAGTAGACCGGCCGCTGTACCGGTAACGCGTGCCCTTCTTCTTGCCGTTCTACGACGATTGCTGCACTCACAACTTGGTTAGTAACAGCGACATATAGTAAGAGATTCTCCTCTTTCATAGGGGCACGAGAACCGATGCTTTCGAAAGTAGAGCCTTAAGCCTTTCGAGGGCTCCCTGAGCCTCGGTGGTCCAGGTAAAGTGCTTACTTTTCTTTAGCAACCGATACAAGGAAAGTTCCTTCTCGCCGAGCACTGAAATGAATCGACTAAAGGCTGCAAGACATCCCATGAGCTTTTGCACACCCCTGAGGTTCCGAATCGGACCTATCTGTGTGATGGCCGATATCTTTTCCGGGTTGGCTTCGATGCCACGCTCGGAAACAATGAACATAAGGAGCATGCCCCGAGGGACTCCGAAAACGCACTTCTCGATGTTTAGCTTTATGTTCCGCTTCTTCTAGCATTCGAACTCCTCTTCTAGGTCGGCTACAAAGTCGCCCGTCTTCCTAGATTTTATCACTATATCGTCTACGTAAGCCTCAACGGTTCGCCCGATGAGGTCTCCAAAAACTTTGAGCATGCAACGCTGGTAAGTCGCGCCCGTGTTTTTGAGGCCAAATGGCATGGTTACGTAACAATATGTGCCGAAAGGAGTGATGAAAGAAGTCGCTAATTCGTCAGATTCTTTCATGCGAATCTGATGGTAACCGGAATATGCATCAAGAAAGCAAAGTCGTTCACAGCCAGCGGTGGAATCAACTATTTGATCAATGCGAGGCAATGGAAATGGATACTCAGGACAAGCTTTATTTAAACCAGTGTAATCAACACACATTCTTTATTTTCTATTTTTCTTCTTAACCAAAACAGGATTAGCTAACCACTCTAAATGGAAGACCTCCTTGATGAATCCGGTCGCCAAAAGTTTCTGCACCTCCTCCCCGATGGCCCAGCGCTACTCCTCGTCAAATCGGCGCAGGCGCTGCTTCACCGGCTTGGACCCGGCCCGGATGTCCAAGGAGTGCTCGGTGACCTCCCTCGGGATGCCTGGCATATCCGAGGGACTCCAAGCAAACACGTCGGCGTGCTTGCGGAGCAAGTCGACGATCACGGCCTCCTATTTCGTGTCGAGGGTGGTGCTGATCTTTAGCACCTTGCCGTCGGGGGAGCTCAGGTTGAGGGGCACCTCCTTCACCCCCTCAACGGGCTCAAAGGTGCCCGTGGCCTTCTTGGGGTCGGGGACCTCCTTTGCTATCTTCTCGAGGTCGGCAATGAGGGCCTTGGACTCCACCAGCGCGCCGGCATACTCGCAGCACTCGACGTCGCACTGGTACGCGTGCTGGTAGGAAGCGCTGATGGTGATCACCCGCTTTGGCCATGGCATCTTGAGCTTGAGGTAGGTGTAGTTCGGGATCGCCATAAATTTGGCGTAACATGGCCTCCCGAGGATGCCATGGTAGGTGCCGTGGAAGCCCAATATTTCAAACATCAGGACTTCCTTCCTGAAGTTGTCAGGAGTCCCGAAGTAGACGGGCAGGTCGATCTACCCGAGGGGTTGCACCCTCTTCCCGGGCACTATCCCGTGGAATGGGGACGTCGTGGCCCGGAGGAGCGAGCGGCTGATCCCCATCGAGTCAAGGGTCTCAGCGTAGAGAATATTGAGGCCGCTACCTCCGTCCATGAGGACTTTGGTGAGCCTCGTGTTGCCGACGACGGGGTCGACAACGAGCGGGTAAAGCCTCGGTGATGGGACGTAGTTTGGGTGATCGTCCTGGCTGAAGGTGATGGTGTCGAGGGACCAGTCGAGGAAACGTGGCGTTGCTGGTCCGACGGAGTAGACCTCCCGACACTCGCGCTTTCGCTGTCGCGGCATAGCAGCGATCCCGGGCCCGCCGAAGATCATGAGGCACTTGTCGACGGGCGGGAACTCATCGTCCTTCCCGTCCTTGTCCTCCTGGCCCTTTGTGGGCTTTTTCCCGGCGTCGTCCTTGAACGCCTGCCGGCCGTAGTGCTTTTTGAGCATCACACACTGCCTAAGCGTGTGATGCACCGGACCCTGGTGGTAAGGGCACGGTTTGTTGAGCATCTCATTGAAACGGCCCCGAGGGGGCCGTGCCCCCTTGGGCTCGGTGGTTTCCATGAGAGAGTCATTGCGGAGGGGGCCTGTCCCTTCCCTTTCTTCTTCTTGCTGTTCGGGCCTCGGGAGGAGGTGCCCTTGGGGGCCTCCTCCTTCCGTTTGCCCTTGGGGTCGGAGAAGAGGGCTCCCACCGCCTCATCCCCTGAGGTGAAACTGGTTACAATCTTCATGAGCTCGGAGACGCTGGTGACGGTCTGATATCCCAGCTCATTCACAGCTCATGAATGAGCTCTTTGGAGGAAGTTCTTGCAGCAAATGCTCCGACGACGATGGAGTCGGCGAACTGGGGCAGCTCATTATACTGCTTGGAGAATCGCCGGATGTAGTCCCTGAGGGACTCGCCCGGCTTCTGTTTGCAGCTTCTGAGATCCTAGAAATTGCCAGGGTGCACGTATGTGCCCTGAAATTTCCCCACGAAGATCTTGACCAGATCGCTCCAGTCAAAGATCAATCGCGGGGGAAGATGCTCCAGCCAGTCTCTTGCAGAGTCGACGAGGAACAAGGGTATGTTGCGGATGATGATGAGATCATCCTGCGCACCACCAAGCTGGCACGCAAGACGATAGTCCGCTAGCCATAGTTCGAGGTTGATTTCCCCCGAATACTAGGCTATGTTGGCAGGCTGTCGGAACCGGAGCGGGAATCTGGCCCTTCAGATGGCCTCGCTGAAGACACGAGGACCCAGAGGCTCGGGTGAGGGCTCGCGGTCCACGTTCAAGTCGTAGCGCCCGCCTCGACGGACGTTGTAGCCTCGTGCGGCTCCATCAGTCTTCCGCCGACCGCGGGCTTGAAGGATGGCTCGGACGTCGACGTCCTTGCCAAGTCGTTGGTGAACCGACAGAGCCCTTGGGACCTCGGGATGCACCGAGGTCTCTCGCTCGTGGTGCGCCGCACCGCCACGTTGGTGACTTTTAGCGCCACGATGGCATGACGCTAAACTCTCCGCCTGGAGGACGGCTGCGTCCTCCAGGAGATCCTTGAGCTGGTTCCTGAGCTACCGTGCCTCCTCGGTGGAGGGTTAGGGCATGCTCCAGAGCAGCATTGCCGCCTCCGTGAGCCAGGACTCCTAGTGTCCCGGCTCCATCATCGGCGATGATACGAGCCAAAACGTCCCGGGCCCGGTGACGAGCCGCTCCTCTGGCGCCCTGCTGCTCCTCGCGCTCGAGCGCGGCTCGTAGCTGGGTGAGGTGTAGGCGGTCCTCATCCATCCGTGCCTCAAGTTCCCGGAGCTGCTCTAGCTCCGGAGACAGGTGCGCAAGGCGAGACGTCCCAGCCCCCGGGTCCTGCGGCGGAGCTGACCGTGCAGGCCGCGGAGTCACCGGAGGTGGAGTGTGTTGCTAAAGCTGTGGCTGGAGCGGAGGAGGTACCTCGTTGTCGTCTCCCGAATGGACGTCTTCCACCCGTCCGTTGTCGGGGTGCACCAAGTGGTAGCATTCCCGAGCGAGGTCGATGTAGGACTGGTCGGAGTCGGTGACGATGCTTGGGGCGTCTTCCCATGAGTCGCCGCGGTGGACGGTAAAGTTCACGTTCGCCCAGAACTCGTCGTCATCATCACTAAGGCCCCGCCGTGACGGTGAGGTCCAACCGTGACGATCCCACTCCTCCGAGTATTCTCGGGGAGTGATACTGTCAGTGGAGTCCGTCTCCCTCCCGCCACACGCCCTGGGACGGCTCCCGGGAGAAGACGGTGGGGAAGCCACGCGGTCGCCCACGAGGTCATCCAGACGCTCGAGGCGATAGACAGGTGACTCCACCAAGTCACGCAGCAAAGCACGGACTACGCGGACGTGGGCGTCCACAGCGCTTTGGAGCTCAAAGATAGATGGCGGCGCCAACCCTCTCCCTCAATGAGGGCGGAGAGAGAGCCCTGCCGACGCCGCGATCCCGTCCTCGCCTAGCTTTCGGGCAGTTGGCGGGTGTGCGGCCGCCGGCGCCGGAGATGTCGGGGTGGCGGCCGGTGCGAAGTCGGTGTCCCTACTGGGGGCACCTGGTTGGCCGCGCTTCCCGCGACCAGGGGCAGGTTGGCGCGGTTGCGCCACCTCCTCCTGGTCCACAGGGGGCGGCGTGCGGCGTTCCCCTCGTCCTCTGGGACAGGCGGAAGCGTCGCCGTGGTCCCTTCCCCGGCCGCCTGATGGGCCGGAGTCATGACGATGATGATGCGGGGCTCCGTCGGGCGCAGGTTCATCTCAAGCCCTTGGCCGGTGGCCACGAACTCAAGACTCCCAAACCGGAGCACCGCGCCAGCAGGAAGCGTAGTGGAGCTATCAGCCATCCGGAACCTGAGTCAACACGCAAAAGGCCCCTACCTGGCGCGCCAACTGTCGGTCCTAGTTTTACCGGGTGTTAACACTGGCTAGTAAATTTATGTTTTACGGTTGAGGCTCGGATGGTGTGCAAGGGGAAACACAGAGTTTATACTAGTTCAGGCCAAGAGGGCCCTACGTCCAGTGGAGAGGCGGATCGTGTTGCCTTGCACCGGGGTGCCTGTGGTAGGGATTACAAGCTGAGCGAGAGAGGGAAGTGCTCCCAAGTCTCTTGTGAGCGTGCGGGTGTATACAAGTTTTGTTGGTAGTAGCTTGTAGATGTGTGTGGTGAAGTGGGGTGTGTGTGAGAGCTTGTTTTTTCTAAGGCTGACCTCTGCTCTCCCTTTTATAGTCACAAGGGAGGGGCGAGGGCAGCGCGTACATTGCTATGCATGTTACACTTGGGAGTTGTTGTCACTGTTTGACTGTCGTCAGCCACAGTCTTGTCTTCGCGTCCCAGGGGCATGGCCGTAGTGGTTCGTACGATCTTGGTGAGTTCCAAGGTGGCAATAGTCGTCGTGATTACGGCGTGGTATAGTGTCACACCCGATGGCTGTCCTCCTGCACGATGTGACAAGAGGGTGAGTCACTTCGGGGCATTTTCTCCCGAGGCTCGGGACTCCTGGAGGCGCGGTGGAACGGAGCAGGGCGACACCT
The DNA here is from genome assembly GCA_038502445.1 of Eremochloa ophiuroides. Lineage (NCBI taxonomy): Eukaryota > Viridiplantae > Streptophyta > Magnoliopsida > Poales > Poaceae > Eremochloa > Eremochloa ophiuroides. The sequence continues at coordinate 91,015,203 of JAHLJS010000001.1, read as the reverse complement.
TCCCTCGGGCGCATTTTCGGGTTTCGGACAGTGTTTCCCGAGGGTCAGGTGGGCACGGATGGAAGGCGTGCTCGTCCTTTCAAGCGGACAGTGCAGTAGGTGCCTTTCCGGTTCTTGCGTAACCCGTTCGTCAGGCGCTTGGGCTGTCGTAGTCGTAGTTGGTAGATCCCGGCGCAAAACGAGGCGGAGCACCGTAGACCATACTGGGGAGGAGATGGCCGTAGTGGGTCCATCAAATCCGTCGCCGGGGAGGTCCTGACAGGTGGTATGGCCGTCGTGTGCGTGCGAAGCACAGTCGCGTCGAGAATCTCGCCTGACGGGACAGTGCTTGTAAAGTGGTCAGAGAGGTCCCTTATGGTCCAAAATTGCTTCGCTGACGTCAATTGTGCATTGGATACTTCAGAAAGGTTGCGTCCGAGGGGGATGGGGAGGCTCGGACGAATCGGAGAATCGGCGCCCGTGGGTGCCGCTTTCCCGATCTCTTTCAGGGAGGCTCGGGCGAATCGGAGATGCGGCGCCCAAGGGTGCCGCTTTCTCGAGCTCTCTCGGGGAGGCTCGGGCGAATCGGAAAATTGGCGCCCAAGGGTGCCGCTTTCCCGAGGGTAGGCTGGTGTTGATGCGGCGTCGTCATGGGCCTCCGTAGGCGCGGCCTTCGTGGGCTTCCAGTGTCTTTGCCTGGGCCGAGCCATGATGGGAATATGTGTTTTTCATCGAAGTTGGGTACTCCATACTTGGTACCCGACAGATGTAAATCTTACATCTCAAAGAGTCAAAGATTCTAAATTTTGACCAAATATAAATATATTGATATATATTGTGTAACAAGCATTGTTGATTAGTTACGAAATATATTTTCATAATAAATGCAATTGGAGATTCAAATATAGATAATACGGAGTATTTTTTATAAATTTAATCAAACTTAGAGATTTTTTTGACTCCTCGAAAAACGAGATTTATATAATTTTTGGGACCAAGTGAGTAATAAAGGACTAAAAGGGAAGATAGAGCTGGCAGCAGTAAAACAAAAGGAAGCAAGGACGTTGACGTAATTTTCGAGCGGAGACTCCAAGCTGGTTGCTGGAGGAGGCCCGCTTTGGCGCGTTCAGATTCCAGACTAGCTAGCGACCGTCCAGCCAGACTGCGGAGCGGTCCCCGGGACGACGGGGTGTGTGCGCGCAGCGCAGGCACCGGTCCAGGCCCGGAGACCCGCCCGCGACGCGGCCGTCCCCACCGCGTCAGCGACAGCTCGCGCGGGGTGTGTGTGCTGGCTCGGAGTCGGAGCCTTGGACGGAGAGGGGGGGCGGTCCGGTCGGCCGAAAGCGACCACCGACGCGCCAGAGCCGGTAGGTTAGGCCCCCAGTCGGACAGAGTTGTTTCTTGGCGTTTAGCTCACGCTTTCCTGACATGTGGGCCGGAGAGCGCGGGCCCCCGGCGTCAGTGGGTGTTTTCGGGACCGTAGCTCTCCCTGCTGCTCGGCACTGCGTGGCAATGGGCGATTGCATGAGTCACCGACCAGCGCAGGTCTCCAGACCAGGCTCCAGAGAGAACTCACCAATCAAAAAAAAAAAAAAACGTTTCGTGGAGCTCGCCCGTGCCGTACACGTATGAGCAGTGAAGAAATTCAGCTGCAGCAGCCCCGCGTACTGTATGGTCGTTCCAGAAACTGTACGAAGGCCAGTCGTAGCCTTGGACTTTGCCTGATCCATGCCTCAGTTGATAAATAAATGTAATTCTTTAACTTTCCCGATTTATGTGTAATTCTTTGACTTCCACGATCTATGTTTGACCGTCCGTCTTATTAAAAAAATTTAATAAATATTATTTATTTTATTATGATTTATTTTATTGTTAGAGATATTTTCATATTGATTTATTTAATTTATTATTTATATAAAAAATTTAAATAAAACGAATGGTCAACATAGATTGTATAAGTCAAAGAATTGCATTTATTTATGGACGGAAGGAGTATCCAGCTTTGAGTAGGAGTACTGAGTACTCCCTCTGTCCATTGAATAATATAATTATAGAAAACATACTCATTAAAATAACTCAAGTAAAAAATAATAATTTATATTTTTAAATAAATTTATTAAAAAATATATTTTATAACTAATTTAATAATACTTATTTTGTATCTTAAATATTAATATTTATTTATATAAATTTAATCAAAGTTTAAATGATTGGATTTTTCAAAAAAAAATAAGAATTGTACGATCAAATAGACGGAGGAAGTACTCTTACCTTGTACAATCATGACCCAGTACTCCTACCTTGTACAGTCATGACTCGTGAGTGATTAGCCTAATAATAAATCATTTAACACTCGAGTCATCCCATCAATCGACATGGCATGCATGCCTTTTCTGCTGGATCCCCCTGTACCAAACCAGTACTACTACCAATGCTGCTGCTACGCCACCCTCGCTTTCTATCCATCTTTTTGCGCCGGGAGGAATAATAGGGCGTCCTCAATGGTCCTCAACATCTAGCTAGCTGAGCTGGCAGTGAAACAAATAAAATAAATCAAACAAAGCAGTGAAGGAATAAAAAAGTACCCGCATGCAAGAGAGAAGGAGCATCGGGTAGTGTGCGAGTGCGAGATAGGCGCTTTGCTCCTCGCTAGCGTTTCATTTTTCTGTGTTCTCTTTCCTCCAGATCAGCTGAAAGATGATGCAAGCTAGCGACGTAGCTAGGCTACCCCATTGCGGCCGCCCTAAACACTTGCGAGAAAGAAAGGTGTACTAGCATACTGTACAGATAGACCAATTGCTTCATCGATCAATCACGAGTCTCGATCTCCTATATGCACATCCAGCTCGATCGGCACGTCCATTATGAGGGATCACCCCGCTGTATCCTCGACATAACCACGAGGTCCACGACCCGTGCATGTGGCGTACGTCCCGTGTCCAATGATGCGTGCAACAAAAAGAATACCCCCAATGATTTGCCTCACTCTTTTTTTTCCTTTTCCGTGCCCAATGATTAATTTGCTCTCTTGGTTCATATCATAATTCCTTGGATTTGGACAGCGCTTATATTAATAATTAATAAATTGTTGGGAAATTTACTTTGCCAATAATCTGTCATTGCTGTTAATAGGATACGATAGGCCAGTCTTAATACCAAATTTCATAGGGTTTTAAACACATTAATTAAACTGGGTGCTACCTTAGTAGAAATAGAGCTTTTGTACGTATGGACGAAGAGAAAAGAAAAGGTTTCATTAGAAGGAACGAATGAGTGTTGTTTCAACCTTGGAAACCAGATGAAGGGCCTACTTTGCTCACTTCCAGTTTTTTCTATGCCAAAGATTTGACAACCAAAATTTTGATGAAAAAATTATCATAAAATTTGGCAAACCAAATGTAAGAGTTTGGTAAATTCCGGCTGCTAACCAAATACAAGCCAAAAATCATTGCTTACTAAAACTTTGGCATGGCTTACTAAAATTTTAGTATAAAGTATATGCAGTAATTGTCGCCGGAATGAAAACTAAATTTTAGGCACGTGAATTTTAGCGAATCCTTTTTAAAATAAATAAATAAATATGCAGCTCGATTTGTCCCCCAACATAATCGCATCGGGAGCATTGAAAATCCCGCGCAGAATAAAATGGATCGGCCGGATGCATGTGGCTTGTCATCATAGTATACATGTGGAGTATGTATAAGAGCTCCGTATTTATAATATCATATCATGTTCGGGTAGAAATACAGTCCCTGCTGGTTCTGCTGCACCCCGTACGTTTCGGCTGTGGTGGTAGGCACGCCGCCGTACGGATCGGTGTCGACGGCCGTAGTAGCTACAAACAACAATCATGCCATTCGAAAAAAAAAAAGCATGCCCTAGCTGCCTAAACACATGGCACGGGGGACGGCACCATCGAGGCATTATCATCGCCTCGTAACCATCCACACATCCTCACCATGACACCATGGTGATATGGGAAGCAACAGGGACAGCACGGACCGCGCTGAGCGCAGAGATTGATTGATTAATTAACGTATATAAACCACCCGGCCGGCCGCCGGCCGTAAGGTGCATGGTAACGAATGCTTAATTTCCCTTGTGCACCAATAATCGAAAGATAATTGCTGATGCAAACACGCAAACCAGCCGATCGTTCCGTGGCGTGCTGGGCGCGCAGACGTCGCGGGGAAGGAAGGAAACCGAACCAAAGACGCCAGCCTGCCTGCAACGGACGCGTGAGCGAGGCCGAGGGAGCCGCGCCGCCCGCGATCCACGGACCGAGCAGCAGCATGCGTCGTGCGTGCCGCGCCGATTCTGGTATGCCTGCTGGCCCACTCTCTCTCCCCACCCACGGCCACGGGGAATGCGTCATGTCTTGGCCGATCATTTCTCAAAAAAAAGAAGAAGAAGAAGAAGAAGCAGCAGCCTTGGCCGATCATGCAAGAAGGGCCCGGGGGGATGCCATGCCACCGTGCACGGGCTGGCACGCATGTTCGCGTGCTCGGGGTCGGGGCCGGCCACGCTGCCCAACCTATCATCTCGCATTCTCTCTCTCTCCAATGCAGAGGTTTGGTATATGCTGCCGATCGCCAAATTCTTGCGGGCCCGACTCCCGACGACACAATTCGACGCACCATGTACTACCGCTAAAGAAATCAAGACCAACCTAGAAAAACAAAACAAACAAACATTCTTTTGTTAGTATAATTTATAAGATAATAAAATAAGCACCTAACTCGAGGTGAAGCTTCAGCTTCGTGGTGCCTTCCATTCGACTACTTGTTGAGATGGGAGTTCATTTCTTACGCCAAGTGACGAGAAAGATGGTGGTGATGATGTTCATATGGTCTAATGACTAATAAACCAACTCTAAAGCTGCCAACGACTAAAAATCCAGATAAGTTTACATTCCCCTGTTTCATTCATCAAAACTTTTTGAACACACCATGCGTTTCAGGTTCCCAACGAAATTCTAAGCTGCCCATATATGTCCTCAGTGGCGGAGGACAGAATGTATCTGAGGTATGGCGAGTTGATAGCGTAGACTGATGAGTAGTAATGAACAAACAACAATTAATCAAGAGGCAGCAGGGTTCATTCTCTGTCAATTGTATGACTAGGGAGGTAGCACCAGGACTCCATTGTTCATACAAATTCTTCGTAACAATTGTAAGTTCGTCCCGGCGACGAGAGGTGTCCCACGTCGGATTTGTGTACGGCGCACAGTGATGCTGTCAGCCGTGTTCTCTTTTTTTTTTCACGCCCGCGACGGCTTCCTCCCTGGTTGCGTCGGCACGGTTTCACCACGTCGCCCGAAATCCTCCTCCACACAAATTCCTTTCGCGTCCTCTCCCTCGGCCTCTCTGAGGCGACGGCGAACGGGGCGACGGTGCCCTCACGGCCGGCGCACCGGCAGCCGTCTCTCCCTCCGTTCCCTACACCGGCGAGTCTCGGCAATCTCTTCTCTTCCTTCTGTTCTCTTCTCTCTCTCTCTCTCTCTCGATGTGTGCAGGGCGACGGCGTGAGCTGACCTTCACTGTGGTCGGCCCTCTGCGAGGCGGCGGCCGCCCTTTTGCTCCTCCACTTCGCCACCCCTCCCCCTGTTCTGGCCGTGCGCGTCCGGGCGTGGGCGGCGCAGGCCCCGGCAAGGAAGGCCTTGGCGCCGTTGCCCGGGATGGCCCCCTATGACCATGGTACGGGCAGGCCCCGGTGTGGCGACCACGGCTCGGGTGGCCTGCTGGTGCGGCGGCGGCTGATGCACGGTCGAGTCCCAATGCGGCAGCTCCTCTCTCCAAACGAGGCAGCCACACCCATTGCAGGGGCAGCGGACATGCTTGCAAGGCCACAGGCTCAGGTGATGTCCTCTATCCCTTGCTCCTCCCCTTCCCTTAATCTTCATAGTTGTGCAGGCCACGGAGCGCCACCTGCTGCTGTCCCGACGGGTGTATCTGGAGCTAGGCTCGGCTGCTCGGCCTTGCTTGCTAGCTGAGGTCCTTAGCGACGAATCTGGCTGGCCAGGATGCTAAGCCCGTGGCTAGGCTCAGTTCTCACCTTTGCTTTCCTACAATATTGATTAAAGGAAGAACACTTCAGGTTTGAGTTAAGTTGGACTCATTAGACTATATCGATTTATCTGCACTCTCTTTCAGTTGCAGGATTTGCTTTAGCTTGCTAAACCTGAAACACAAAATCTTTTTTCATAGGTCATTGAATTGATGTTTATCTCAATGCATCGTGGACGTCTTGATATAGTTGTTAATATTCTTTGTTATGAGCAGGTAAGCATATCCCAAGTATTGCTCAGCTCGCGTTTGGAACAACATTCTTCATGGTACTGCTGACCATGTTCTTAGCTATATCATGTATGATTGAATTTGGTACCTCTATATGTGATCAATTTATGTATTTTTGTGCAATTCGAATTTGACACCTAATTTCTCAGTAGAAAATTAAGATAGATGAAAGCAAAATGCATGCTCTCTTACTTCGTATCTCCAAATCATTTTGTTTGGTGGTCACGTAGATTGGCATATCAGGTTGGTACTGTTTCCATATATTGTACAGCTCTGAGTTCTCTCTCTTTTTTTCTTTGAACAGCTAGCTACTCTGCTAAAGATTAAAATTTGCAGAAAAAACACATTGACTATTTATAACACTATTTTTTGGGTCACCGCAGCCATTGATCCAGTCTATTTGATGGCCTGTTTTTTAAGTACTTGCTTTCTACACATGCAGTTTACATCTACTAATGCATTATTAGTCCTGGTGTGCTCATCTACCCACTTTAGCATAACTTTATACTAATGTAATATTTAATGATGAAATCTATAAATTTAAGGACATTTGCTTACGTCAACTCGGCATAGGAAAACAAAGGAGAATTACAGTTTTTTTTTCTCCACTGAAGTTAGCACACAAAAAAAAAGATAGACGACTGCTTGGTTGTTCAGTACAGCTAACCCGAGGCACCCTGAACCAACAAGGCTGCCCACAGGAAGTGTAGGAGTCATCCATGATATCACCAAGCACTGCAAATTTGATTATGAATAGTTAATTGACTTAGTTGTTCTCTTTTACTTATTCAGGGTCACCCCTCAGTATTCTCCAATTACGTATACATGGTCTCATATGTCCTACTATTTTATTTGTATGTTAACATCTAGTTGAATGTTCATAACGATATATAAGTCCAAAAAAATTGGAGCAAAAATTTAATCTATCAGATTACATTTTGAGTAGAAACACTCTACTAACTGTGAATTATCTGCTTCAGTGTCAGAACTTGATTCTGTTAGCCCCTAGATGCTTTTCATTGGTTCTCTCCATCCTGGTGGATGGATGCTTACCCCCCAGATGCTTTTCTTTCTTTCATGATTCTCATTAGCCCACTTGCTGTTTGGAGCTCCCGTCCTCAAATGATGTAGGGTCACATAAATGTATATACACTGTCTGGACTGTACCTGAAGATTCTACTTCCTGCCTTAAGAATTAGATGCTTTGGTTTTCTTTCTCAGTTTTATCCTTGCTTATGTTACAAATGTGTTTATTGTTATTCAGGTCGCTTACAGGTGCAGCAAATTATCTACCTTTTCTACTGCTTCTGCTTATGAACCTAGGTTTGGTGATGTTATGGAAGAACTCTTTTTTATAAGTTAACTTTTTTCCCGTGCATGTGTCTCATGTGTTAAAGTTCCTAAATTAGAGGCCTTTTATTTGTTTGCACATTGCTTTAGGCTTTCTTTAGCTGATCGTTCCTAACATGCTGTCTAAAGGTTAGATTTCTTTAGTTTTTTTTACTTCAGTACATGTGTCTTTGGTCGTCTAAATTGGAGATCTTTTGTTTGCTTGCGTACTTCATGATTTCTACTTTCTATTTGTACTTTCTTTCCAAAAATAATGTAGAGTATAAATGAGTAAAGTTTTCTAGCTGAAGTGCTGGATTATTTGATTACTCACATAATTACTTTATTAATAATGTCGGCTATTTTTCCTTGCCATCACTATGTACATTTATATTTTCATTGAGCATGAGGCGGTACATGATAAAAGACATGTCTCTGGACAATTGATAATGGTATGTAGCAGCCACTGTTGGAAGATCGATCTTTATGTTTCGTTTTGCCTCGCATGATGTTTGCAAACTATAACCGAGTTGGGCATGTTTTTTAGCGTAATTTCTTAGAAAATATGCTATTTTCCCTTCCTGTCGAAAAATGATGTAGAGTATAAATGAGTATGAGTTCACTAACTGAAATGCTGAACTTATTTGCTTCCTCACATAATTACTTTATTGATAATGTTGGCCATTTTCTGTAGTATCACTATGTCTATTTACATTTTCATTGAGCATGAGGCAGTATATGATAAAGACACGTCTCTGGATAATTAATAATAGCATGTAACTGCCACTATTGTGCGGTGGATCTCTATATTTCGTTTTGCTTCGCATTGTTTCCAAACTACAACCGATTTCGACATGTTTTGTGAGTGAATTTCTTAGAAAATATGGTAGGCAAGGAAAAGGGCACCTTCGTATTAGCCCATCTCGTGAAGGAGTGAATGCCAGTTGTGTGTATTTTTTGGTCAACACAGTGCAAGTTAGTGGTCTGTTGATTTCTTTGTGGGTTCAAAAAGATGTCATCTACTGTTAATACCCTGACAGCTGGATTGAAAATATTTTGTTGTTTAGAGCGGCTCAATAAATATTTAGCCTCATATAATTTTTGTCTTTTAATCATGTCTAAACTTTCCAATTCATGTTTTTCACATCCCTCATGTAAGGCAGCAGATTGGCAAGGGGAGATACAGTTATGATTCGAGCAGTCCCATAAATGCACCCCTTCTGAACTCAGACCTCCTTTGCGACGCGTCTAGGTACTTTCCGCTCTCTATTTTCCTTTCATGTATTTTGAAAGTTACAGAAAAAAAGGATTTGAGAGTGATGGACTTTGCTACTGTCATGGCAAAATTTATGAAAAAAGAAAAAGGTTGCTAATTACACGATTTGATGGCTCCCATTCTAAAGTTCGATCCATTAGCTTTTGAAACCATTGTATTTAGCCAAATTTGGCGAAAACACGATTGTTTGTATGTGCATTATTTCCCCCAACAATATTAAGAGTTAAAGTGTCATTGCTATACAATGTTTCAGAGATGCTAATTATACCAACCATTGGACTTTAACTTCTCATATGCCATGTATAGTTGTATATAATTAAAATTAATGGCCTACATTGCTCCAGCAATCAACTGGCAAGGTACACTTATGCCTTTTTGCTTTGATTGGTTAATAATATTTATCTCCCTGGCCGTACATCCATTTTATCCAATCTACATGCATATTCATAAATTAATTAACTATTCCGACTTAATATATGTAATCTAATTTTTTGTTTACTGGTTGTTGCCTTACTATACTTTCAGGTCCTGTGCTGCTAAAGCCATCTCTGCAATGGACGTCACATTGATGTGCAGTGTTTGGCTTTCATTCCGCCATGGTTCTCAAAATGAACAATAACTATGTGCATTGGTATCTTGGTTTTTGCTGAATCTCATATACCTGAGGGATGATGAGTCAAGACGGTTCCCATCAGGATCTTATGATCAAAGCATCTTTTATAAGCTTATAGATATCTGAAACATAGTCCATACTTCCTTTTCCTGCTCCTTTGCACATATTATTTTAGGCTAAAATAGGTATTCTACCATTTGTTCCTTTGTATACTTTGTACCCTTCAATAACATTTGAAATATGAACACCATGAATATGCAGTACCTTATTATTACTCACTTGCAACATGTTACTTGTGTAAACAAGATACTTACACTCGCGCGTAGGTGCGTCCTCTGTACTATATTAAGTATATATGCATCGCCATACCTCCACATTCGAATCGTTTCATATAATCTGTTGCTATTTATGTTACTGACCACATCATATTACCGATTATGTATTTATTTCTATCTATGTCTCTCCACCTTCTTATATACACATCATAATATTTCCACATATTAATGGTTCGGTGTTTTCTGCTTCACTTGCGCGCTATTGCACGCCCTTCATACTAGTGGCTATATTAATTAACTAGACTACAAAGCTCTAGGATGGCGTCCAGCAATTAGCAGGGGCATACACGGCGGAGCTGAGGTATGGCGAGGGCCATACCGAGTCCTCCGCCATTGTATGTCCTCACGGTGGTGTACCATGGCATTGGCGCAACCATGAGATACCGCACCGGCGCAACCAAAAACAAACATTCTTTTTCTTGTCCAATTAACTAAGATTTTTATCCTCTCTTTAAATATAGAATTTTTTTTTCACATCAAATCAGCATCAACTGAAATAACATTTCTTTTTAGACAAGCTAATAGGGCCTTACTCTCTCAAACCAAACCATTTAGGCGCTGTTTTTGGTTCTGCTCTTTCGACCCATCTTTGGTTCACCCGTGTGTGAATGGGTAGCATTTTGCGTGTCTAGCACAATTCGTAACTGGTGAATATCCAGTGAACAGTTACAAAAAATGTCGTTTTAGATTTCCCAGAAACTGTGTTTAACCGTTTGTTTTAAAAAAACTATTGTTTTAGACTTTTCAAAAACTATGTTTGATCGTTCATCTTTTTCAAAAATTTTGTACCAAATCCAAAAACAATAAATAATTATTAAAGTATCTCTAATAATAAAACAAATCATAATAAGATAAATAATTTTTATACAAAGTTTTTAATTAAGATGAATGGTCAAACATGATGCCTCAAAAGTTTAAAACTACGGTTTTTTAAGGGAGGGAGTACAATCTTGTGCCTAGGCCTGGGCGTTCGGTTCTTCGGTTCGGTGTTTCAGTTCCCCCGCTAATTCGGTTCCAGCAGAACAAGGAACCGTTCGGTTCGTGAGAAATCTTGGAACCGAGGTAATTCGGTTTCGGTTCGTTCGATTCGGTTTCGGTTCTGCCAAAATTTTCAGGAACTCAAAAAATAGCTCATTCAATTAAAAATTCCAGCAGCATTTTGCCTCATTTTCATGCAATCAACATGGACAATTTTAAGAGCAATGCATCACAATAAACAGTACCACACAATATGATTGTTCTCTCAAATGCCAAACCAAATAAACAACAATTCTCAAAGACTCAAACAACGAATTCTCAAATTCGGTTCCAGCGTGTTATTTCGGTTCCTGGATTTCTGGAACCGAATTGACCCGGGTTATTTCGGTTCCAGAGGAACCGAAACCGATCGGTTCGGTTTTTCCGGTTCGGTTCTCGGTTTTTTTGGTTCGGTTCTTGCTTTTCGGTTTTTCGTGCCCAGGGTTGCTTGTGCCGCTCTAGAATCAATGTCATATCATTTATTTTCGCTTCCTTCTCGCTTTCGTCGTGCGTGTTTAGTTGGAGAAAAAGTTTGAGTTTTGATATCGTAGTATTTTCGTTTGTATTTGTCAATTTTTGTCCAACCATGAATTAACTAGACTCAAAGATTTGTCTCAACATGTATAGATAAACTGTATAATTAGTTTCTTTACCTACATTTAATATTTCATGTATATATCCAAAGATTCAATGTAACGGGGAATCTTAGAAAATTTTTGCGAAAGTTTGGGAACTAAGGCCCTGTTTAGATCCACTGCAAATTGTAATTGTAACTAGTCACATCAACGTTGCGGCACATGCATGAAGCATTAAATATAGATGAAATGTTTGTATGTTTGTACTTTTTATATGTACATCACGAGATCAATCTTTTAAGCGTACTTGGATCATGATTGGATAAAAGTTATCAAATACAACCGAACGTGCTACAGTGCAGAATTATAACTGCAACTGGGATCTAAACACAGAAGCCCCTCGCTGACAACAAGAGCAGCCCTAGATTCTTCTCCATCCACCACACGCAAGCGGTCCTGCTGTCAGGGTCAAGCCCCTCATTCTTCTTACTCCAGATTCTCGCTACCATAAGAAGGCTGTGTTCGGTGAAGCTAAAGTGCTGTAGATAAGCGCTGAAGTGCTGTAGAAGTGCTGAAATCTTGTGAGAGAAAAATACTGCTGAAGTGCTAAAAAATAAGCGCTTATAAGCGCTTATACCCTCAACCGAACGCAGCCGAAACAGAATCTCCAGACCGTGATATAAGTATTCATTCACACTATTTAATGTTATCTTACTAGACAGTAACACTTTCTAAGATCGACAATAACACTTTCTTAGATGACATGGTACTGTGTCCGCTGGTTGATTTTCGGCGGCTGCTACTAAATACAAAAAAATCTTTTTCCACTAATTTCTAAAGAATATTATTTTAATAGTTTTTTTTAACAAAATAGTGCTATCAGTCAGTAACATTAATTCAAAAGAGATCTTACACCAAATTTACAATAAGCCCATGAGCCAGTGAAAGCAAGCTCCAACTCGTAAAAGTACTCCTAGTCAACAAAAGCAGTTACCCTGCTCAGTGCTCACACTCAGCCCCCTAGTTACACTCACTTGAAATTTAAAAACATTGTAACAGCGTTTAATTTTTGTAATAAGTGTTTAATCATATTCTAAGTACGTAGGTTTAAAAGATTCATGAAACAATATTTTGACAAGATATCAAATCTACCTATACCTCTATTCCTGTATACCAAAGCTGGCCAACGGAGAGGCCACGTCGCCGCTACTGTAGCGCACTGTATGTGCTACTGTAGCAGCGATGTATCATTTTTTTTTGCTCCCTAACTTTTCAGTGGCAGTTCAAATTTTTTTCCCCTAACTTTCCCTCCTCTTTTTTTTAACAAGTTCCCTGAGCATTTTTTTTTCTTTTTCACACTTTAGCTTCTTTGCCTTTTTTTCTCTCCATACTTTTTTCTCCTCTTTTTTTTACCAATTTTCCCGTGCATTTTCTCTTGCCCATATAGTATTACGTTTTCCCTCTCTTTCTTTGCCATTTCGTATGCTTTACCTATACAATTAGCGACCGTTACATAATAGTGACAGATCCTTTCACCAATCTCGCCCATTTGAAAAAGTTCAGAATCTGTTATGGACCAGTTCCAAACCCCATTAACAGTTCAAACCGTTAAGTAATAGTTATGCCCTTTACAAACAGTGCCCATCCATTTTCCATCACCACCCGTTATACACAATACCTAAGTTGTACCAACCGTACCCATTAGTCACGATATTTCCTTTCCGCCTCGCGCGAAGAGCAGGGATCCACTCTAGTTAGTTTTATTTCCATCTACAATATTTTGACAAGATATCAAATTAGTTTTATGTCTGTGCATGAAAATAAGTTGAATCTAATTTAAATGAATAGAGCGATAACAATTTCTAAAGAATATTATTTTAATACATTTCTTTAACAAAATAGTACTATCAGTCACTAACATAAATATCAAAAAGAGATCTTACACCAAATTTACAAATAAAAGCCTATGGCCAGCGAAAGCAAGCTCCCACTCTTAAAAGTACTCCCTAGTCAACAAAAGCAGTTACCATGTGGCTATGTTGTTATCTGAAAACAAACGCTAATTTCTGTTGATACTAATTTGTTATGAGAAAAAATATTGTTTTATATTTAAAAAGAAGCCGAAACTGGATAAGTGAACAGTGCCTTCGCTAGAAAATGAACTTTTTGTTGAGAAAAAAACAGCTAGTACTAGTAGTAGACGGCTACTCTCTCGGTCCTTTAAAAAGTATCGTTTTCGCTTTCCGAGAAATTCCTTTGACTAGATATATATTAAAATTTATTAATTTTTGTGATACATAATTAGTATTATTATTAGAAAGATATTTTAATGTAGTATTTTTTTAATAAATTTATTTGAAAATATAAATGCTGTAAATCAAGTTAAATTTGTGACACTCACATCAACAGTAACAGTATTTTGGTACGGAGGGAGTACAGTGCTAGACCCAACAGATTGGTAGCCCTAGCTGAAATCAAGGGACTGACACTCGCCACTGGGTCCACCTAGTCAGCGACGTAACGAGTCCAGCTACAGACCAGCAACCAGGAAGCGAGTGCCGCCAGCCCGCCACCGACACGCAGCCCCGTTCCGTCCGCCACCGCCGCGTTGCCTCCTCCCGGAGGCGAGCCCCACCACCTCCGGGGAGGAGATGGACTGCTGCCGGCAGGTGAACCCGTTCCGCGCCTGCGCGGGGCTGCGCGGGCTGGGCTACCTCATGGTGGCGCTCGTCGCCGCCATCGTCGCCTTGTCCTACTACGCCGTCGTCGTCTACGCCTGGGGCCCTATGCTCCTCGCCGGGGGAGCAGCCGCGGCAGGTGCTGCCGCCGTGATCGTCGCCTTCCACGTACTCGTAAGCGCCGATGCCCTCGCTCCTCTCATCTTTCTGTTAAGATCTATGTTGAGTACTGCAGCGCGAGGCATCTGCAATAAGCTTATAGAGTCTGAAAGATTTTATTTCCGTCCAAAGTTCTGGCTTAACTAATTATACAGATTATCCTGAGAGATTTAATTCCGATCATCGATCAGATTGCGCATTTACTACCATTACTCGTCTGGATGGATTCTAGGGTTAGTTAAGCTATGCTTGTCAAATGCGCATCCCAGGCATGTACCCTGGGCACTAGAATTATGATGCACTTACGCATTGCTGATTCTATTCTTCTATTCAGATCCGTACTGTTGTGCAACTGCGAAATATATTTGACTTGTGAAGCAACTCAGTTCGTTTGGGTTCAATGGGTGACGATTAATCGTGGTTGAAGTTGACCCGAGGAAACTAAAGGTTGCTCTGATTGAGGTGTTGCTGGACACAAAACTAAACTATTTTTTTTTTCGATATAGTAACTAGTATGTGTTCTTGGAGGCTAAACTACATAACTACAATCTCTGCTATCCTTAATCTGCAACTTTGACCTCGCCTTATTTATATGCTGAATATGTCAGTAAATAGTAGTGAAATCCTTTTTTCTCAACAACAAATCTAACTATACCTTTTCACATAAGTTAGTGGCCCCCAGATGCTTGGTTTTTTTTTTTTCCATATTAAGGGCCATAGCTATAAAAGTTTGACTGCACGTTTCTTTTTTCTTGAACATGAACTGACACGTTTTAATTTAACATCATATTTCTGTATGGAACATTAATTACATATGTGCCAGGTTTCTGTGGCATATGAGATTAACTAAATAACGACGAATGTCTTCGAGCCATTCCCTTGGAATGTTTGGGATTTATCCAATGAAATACAACCCGTCCAGACACCCGCTTAAGGATTTAGGTACCACCTTGATAATGAAGTTCAAGTTAGTGGTCCTTAAAGAAGAAAAATGATGTTAAAGTTTTCATTGGATATTAATTTGATGAAGGCTCATTTCTATAATTAGAACTGATTCGTTGTGGAGTGTCTAGAATTATAATTTCGTATGGTCTATTTTAAGTTTATAAACCAAGCGTATTGCAATATTTAATAAAATCACGATACCTTCATGACTATCAAGGACCCTTTTATTGCTGACTTTACGAATTTAAATAGTTGAGTATATTTCTTAATAAAACCATTTTGAAATGTACTACAATTGGATTTGCTAACAATTTTCCCTTTTAAGTCTTTTTGCTAGTTGTTCTTATCAAAGAATCTGGTAGTCCTTCCTGTCATGGCTGGAAGGCAGGCTTTCATGATGATTGATGAAGGTTAACTTCAATTGTACAGAATATATTAGAAACTATCTTTTTCTTCTTGGTTGTCTTCTTTGGTTTAGCTGTTTTGGCCATACCCTCACTGTATATCTCTTTTTTGTTTGTACAGTTTTCCTTATATATTATTTACTGTATAATACCAGTACCACTGTTCGGTTTTCCCTACTGTTTTCCCGAAAAAAGTCTAGCAGAGAAATCAAACCGTGCCAATGTTTTTTTGTGATCTTAATTACACCTTATTCTGCTTTAGCATCGCTTTTTCCTTGCATGAATTGGGTGTTCCAATTCCTAGATTTCACATGGGGAAAAAAGCTGTAATTCATCCTGATAGACTGAGAGTATCTCGCTTTATACACAGTACCTTTGAATCTTTTATATATTTTTTACTTTCTGACATGGACTTAAATGAAAAGTAGAAATACAAATCATGATTGTATTTGATTCTGTCTTGCGTAAACCTCTTCAGGGATCTTGTTTCTTCTGCAGCTTGCAATGATTCTGTGGTGCTATTTGATGGTTGTTTTCACTGATCCTGGTGCTGTACCTGAAAACTGGAGACATGATGCCGAAGGTATTGGGAATCCTTCATTTTCCTCTTCAGAGGAGCAAGGAAGTGCTCCTAGATATTGTCCTCGCTGTCATAATGGCAAACCTCCTCGCTGTCATCATTGTTCTGTTTGTAAGTCATCTTTCCTGTGGATGTCAACTAACTTATGACCACTGTTGGAAAAATTGCAACCAAACCATTGTTCATTAGTAGTTCGTTGCCAGAGTCACATGTTAACTAGTATTTGCGATAGTTATCTCATATCTATGCTAACTTTTTTTTTCCTTTTTGGTACTGTTTAGTTTTTTTTTTTGGTTCCTGATCATCTTTTTGTTGATATTCCTTGCTATGATTGAAAAAAAGCACTGTCAAATTTCTGCAAATATCTATTGGTTATAGTGGGGCATTGAACATTAACCAGTTCTCATATAGCAAATCTACCAGATATACATGCATAGCCAAGAAGCTCTTTGATTTTCTTCTGGTTTTATTAGCTTGGCTAAGGATCTTCCATCCTCTTATCTGATTTCAATTGCGTCCATCAATTTAGGATGAATAAGTTAGATGTCATCTACTTTTTCTCGGGTTTCTTGTTTTAACCTTTTCTTTTGTCTATGCAGGTAACAGATGTGTGCTTAAAATGGACCATCATTGCATTTGGGTAGTGAACTGTGTTGGTGCAAGGAACTACAAGTATTTTCTTCTGTTTCTGGTACAACTGAAACTCTTAATGTGGCTTCCCTGTTCTTGCTTGTTCTACACATTTGTATCACTGTAACATTGCTTGTTCCCTCTTCATTTTTTAACGTTTTCCTGACCTTGTGGCTGCATAGAGTTCTGTCTTTGAAATGTTATAGTATGTTCTTGCAGAAATTGTCACTATATTTGTGCAGTTCCATAATCTGACTTTATTTCTTTAAAAATGCGGATAGCTCATGTAGTTTTGACAAGGAGCACTATTTTCTTGCCAAACTGTATATATAAGTGTATTTATTCATCTCTTTATGCTGACAAAAAAAACCATTTGATTGTCCTGCAATAAGGAGCCTGTAAATGCAACCAGTAACCAACAATTAATGACCAGTCAACAGTATGCAGGTGTGCAAGCTCTACTTTCTGCTAATAGATAAGTTTGTCATCCATTAATAAACAGCCCTAAAAAGTCAAGGCGAGGCCTTTACTTAGAACAAACTGCTAAAATGGACATGATTGTGTTTTATTTACCTTTTACCTCTCCTATAGTGACGCTCTCTGTTTGCATGTTACTTTATTATGTCTTGTTATTTATTTCTCGTAAAGTTGATTTTTCTATGTTATATAGGTGTATACATTTATTGAGACTGTGCTGGATACCTTGGTACTACTTCCAAACTTCATTGAGTTTTTTCAAGATGAAAGTAGGCGTTCCAGCTCTCCTGGGGATATTGCTATTCTATTTCTTGCTTTTGGTAAACCTTTTCCTTCTTTGGAAGCATCAAACTTACTTACCTCAAAGTTTCAAGTTACATAACAGACTAAGAGTTGATCTTTGTTGCAGTTCTCAATTTAGCGTTTGCGCTGAGCCTCCTCTGTTTCATTGGCATGCACGCGTCTCTTGTTACACATAATACGACTTCTATAGAGGTGATACTGTGACATTAGTTCCCTTGCTTTATTTTTATTTTTTTTTTCACGATTCATAAATAGAAGAATGTCTTGATGACACATCGAACTCCATGTACCTTATTACCTGTTAATCTGGAAACTGGATCATATGTGGCCATCGTGCACTGTATGATTCAAAATGCAGAATGGAATTGTATAGCGCACACAAAGCCTTTCCAAACTGTCCAATCATTTTAATTAAGATTTTGATTGTTCTCTTCTCTTGCTTCGCAGTCAGTAATTTCAGCACTACATCCCAGTAGATTAATAGCTTGTTCTCTTAATGGCATTTCAAAAGCATTACAATATGATTGCTTTGGGTCAATCTTGTTCCAGGTCCATGAACGAAAGAAGACAGTTTCATGGAAATATGACCTAGGATGGAAAAGAAACTTGGAACAGGTAATCTTATGGTATAATTCATTGTCTGGTCTTTATATCATACGTCCTGGTCATTTGTAATACAGGTTACTGCAGGTCTTTGGCACCAAAAAATTGTTCTGGTTTGTTCCTTTGTACTCTTCAGAGGATCTGCACAACATCCCTTCGCTCCGAGGCCTTGAGTTCCCTACTCGCTCCGATGCAATTGTCTAATTGCATACGATGCCTAGCAGAGTGGCAGAAGCGTATTCTATGACATAGGGTCGTCTCGCATTTACACTATAGGATTTCTATACGGAGATCTGTTAAATTTTTTTGTACAGAATACACATGCAATTCTTTCGTGTACCAGCTGTAAGGAGCAAACAGACATTTACACAATCCGGTCAATTCTTTAGTTGATTTTAGACTTTAGACAATTTATTTTCCTCCCTTGCAGCAACTCCAGAAGAAAGTACTATTAACTGCTAACACGCCTTGACCTCCTTCTTTGGCGGGGTGGGAGGTGGCCTGGTGGGACTCCTTTTCCTCCCTTGCACGCGAACTTCCTGTGTTCCAAAATACCCCAAGTTAAATGGGATTATTTAGTTTGGACTTCGGAAGTCGAAATGCACTATCCTTTTCGAATTCCATTTCTTGCACCATTCGCTCGAGTACGTATTCTTCCACTTCAGCTGCATGCTTGGTCCTACGCTTTCCTCTGTCCTGAGGCAGCCGCAGTGGGGTTGAAATTTCAGTGCTTCATTTTCTCTATCCCGTTCGGAGCATCGTTTTCTCCGTTGCAGGTGCGTACTCAGGCCAGTCTCAGTGGAAGTGGAAGTTCTGAGTTTTATTGCATTAAATAGGTTGCCGCATAGGCATATCTGATGATATGACAGTGTATTTAAGAAGAAAGAGAAGAAACTCTCTTAACACGATTACTAACTTTCCATGAGTCATCAAATTTAATACAATTGAAACTATAGAGTGAAACTCTCACTCTCAATACAAGGTTTCATTTGAGTTTCATTTTATTCCCTGTGACATGGCACTGTTGGAAACAATGCCATGAAATCTGCCACTGAGACTAGCCTTAGGAAAAAAAGAGCATCAAGGCTTCCAGATGCATCGATGCTCACTAGCTGACTGAATAAGGGAGTACAAAAAGATATCGACTGGGCTAAATTATACGACTATATTACTGTAAGGGGTTGTTTGGATCCTTTCATTTGGAGAAATTGAAATCTAGTTAACAATTTAGGCTACTTCACTTGAAATTTGACATTCCACCACTTTGCAAAATTCACATATTAAACTACCTCAAATTCATAGGGTGAGAGATGGAATTTGATTCTATAGATCACTATGCTAGCACACTCTTCTACTCATTCTCACACGGTAAAAATTCAACTCATAAGTATCTCTCACTTATAGCTAATAATAATATACAAATATAATCTATATACAACTATATTAAGTTAATTAATAATGGTGTATATTATGATTTTTAAAATGAATTCAATTCTAAGAATCCAAACGGAGTCTAAGAGGAAAATATTATTTTCCTGCTGAAAGTAAGTAGGCTATTTCCTTAATTCCAAACCATAAGTTAAGTGTTTTAGATATATATTTTGTAAAAATAACGTATAAAGAATAGATAAAATATTCTATATTACTTTGGAATTTGTTTATAGCATGTAATGCTCTACAATTCCCTGCTGGGTGTAGTATTTTATTCAATTAAGTAGACCCCATGCTCCTTTTAACCTTAACCTTAAGACATTCCTCCGGCCGTCTTGAAGGTTAGCTCTTAGCTAGCTTATAGATTCATTTTCATATTTTAATAGGAGAGAGAAGAACTATCTTTTAGATAGTGTTATACACGTATTTCAAGGTTATATAAAAATGACATATAACGTTATTTATATTATGAGTTATGTGTTAAGAGATAAATCATTTAAAAAATTATCTTTTAGAGTGCTTTGAGCTAGACACTTCTCATAGTGTTGCGGATGCCCTCCTACACTTATAGATGGCCAGCCGGGCCGCCCGGCACGGCACTGGCACGAGCATGGCCAGGCACGGCACTACCTAGGCTTAGCCGTGCCGGCCCGTGTCGTCTCCAGGGAAGAAGACGCACCGGCGTGCATCCATCGCCACCGCGGTGCTCGGGGTCGGTGAAGAAGATGCGCACGGCGCCGTCGCTGGCCGCGCACCATGCACAAGACACAGAGATGCGCCGCCGTCGTCGTCATCTCGCACACATCCGCGTACCCTGGCCGCCGCCGCCGCCGTCGTTGCGCACGGATGCGCCGCTGGCTGTCGCGCAGGAGCGCCGCTAGCCGCGCTCCGCGGCTCCGCGCGCCAGATGCGTGGCCGCGTGCTGCTCCACAGCTGCGGGCGCCGCCGCCACTACCGGCTCCGCCCCTCTGTGCGCTGAAGAAATGAGAGGAGAGAGAGGTAAAAGAGAAAGTTAGGGTTTAAGGGAGGGAGAGTTGTTTATATGGTAGGATCCAACGGCTCTAGTTCATTACATGATCATCTAACGGTGGACAATAAATAGGCCACATCGTGCCAGCCCAATAATCGTGCCGTGCCTGGGTCAGCACTACGGGCCGAAATTGCAGCCTAGGCACGACACTAACACCGGGCCGTGCCATGCTCAGGCCGTTTTTTCGTGCCATGCCTGGGCCGGCCCATCGTGCTCGGACCAAATGGCCAACTATACCTACACTCCTACTGCATGCGACAGAAATGCAGCCTCAAGCAGTCAAGCATCGTCCAGACGTGGCACTTGATTGATATTAACAAAATCTCGGCTTTTATACATTCGCGAGTACAGTACCAAAAGCCACGACCCCAGCAGTAGTGCCACGTCCCCAGCAGTCAAACGGCTTTAAAACCTCCCGCCACGACCCCAGCAGTAGTGCAGTACTGCAGTACAACTACAGTGTCCGGCTAAATAGTAAACCCAAAATCTGGCTTTGTCACGGCGAACTAACCATTCCCGCTCTCAGAAGGAGAGGCAAACCCAAAATAGATCTTGCACAGTGATTTTGGGTTGCAAAATACGCCTCCAACAGACGACCCGCTTGGGTGACGCATTCTCGGTAGCCGGCCAAGGGAGATGCATTTCTGCGTCGTCTCTCTTCGAGAACGCAAAGGATGCCGCGCCTGCAGTGGTGGGCCCGTAACAGGACGGACGCCGGAGGCCGGACCACGATGCCGAGCGCGGGCGAGTTCCGCTCCGCCGCCGCGCGAGGGAGCCCCGCCCCTGCCGCCGCATAGGCGAGCTCCGCTCCGCCGCCGTGCGAGGGAGCGCGGGGGCGAGCTCCGCGCCGGCGAGCACCGCTCCGCCGCCGCGCGAGCGAGCCCTGCCCCTGCCGCCGCGCGGGCGAGCTACGCGCCGGCGAGCTCCGCTCCGCCGCCGTGCGAGGGAGCGCGGGCGCGAGCTCCGCGCGGGCGAGCTCCGCTCCGCTGCCGTGCGAGGGAGCGCGGGGGCAAGCTACGCGCCGGCGAGCTCCGCTCCGCCGACGTGCGAGGGAGAGCGGGGGCGAGCTCCGCGCCGGTGAGCTCCGCACCGCCGCCGCGCGGGCGAGCTCCGCTCCGCCGCCGTGCGAGGGAGCGCGGGGGCGAGCTACGCGCCTGCGAGCTCCGCTCCGCCGACGTGCAAGGGAGCGCGAGGGCGAGCTCCGCACCGCCGCCGCGCGAGCGAGCCCCGCCCCTGCCGCCGCGCCCCGCGCCGGCGAGCTCCGCTCCGCCGCCGCCATGGGTGGGAGCGCGGGGGCGAGCTACGCGCCGGCGAGCTCCGCTCCGTCGCCGTGCGAGGGAGCGCGGGGGCGAGCTCCGCACCGCCGCTGTGCGAGCGAGCCTCGCCCCTGCCGCCGCACCCCGCGCCGGCGAGCTCCGCTCCGCCGCCGTGCGAGCGAGCCCCGCCCCTGCCGCTGCGCGAGGGAGCGCGTGGGCGAGCGCGAGCGCCGCCCCGCCACCGGGCAAGCTCCGGCCCGCTGCCATGCTGCTGCTAGAGGAGGAAGAGAGGAGGAGGTTTGCGTCCTCTCTGTTGGAGAAGCAAGTTTATGCCTCGCGAACTTTTTTCTGAACGCTATCCGTATTGGCATATGCATCGTGTGTTTGGGTAGTGTCAGCGGCCTTACTACTACTTCCCGGTGTTCCCCAGAGGCAGACTCACATGGCGATGGCGACAGGGCTGCTTCCAGGCCCAAGAAACTCGTGAAGCCCAATTCGCAATTTGTCGGCCCGGAATGGAGCACTTAGCTACTATATAAGCTTGTTGTTGCGAGAGAGAGTATGAAAATTGTAAACCAAATACTGAACTCAGAATTCAAATCATTCCTCTGCCTATGAACTCCACCTTCCCCTTCCCCAAGTTATCCTTCTCGGTTGTTCCTCACAATTGGTATCAGACTCTTCTTCGATCCTGGCTCGCGCTCCTTCTGATCTGGATCGCGTTGCTCCTCCCCATCCCCACTTCACTCGCTTTCAGCGCGCTCGTGGCGCCATGGACCCATCGATCCATTTGGTTCTCGACACCCTCAACGCCCGCTTCGACGACCTCGAGCGCCGCTTCGACGATCGCGCTCGCGCTGTTTCGGAGCGCACGGAGGTCGTGGATGCTCGCTTCGCGGCGTTGGAGTCGTCCCTCGCCCTCCATACTTCAGCCCTGGAGCGCCGCGTCGTCACTGTCGAGTCTTCCTCATCGGATCCGCCTGCAGCTGCGGTGGATCATCGTCTCACGGCTTTGGAGGCTTCGCACGCCGACCGCGACGCCGAGTTCTCCTCCCGCCTCGCCGACCTCGAGTCCCTCCGCGTCGCCCACATCCGGGATGAGCGTGACGACCGCGTCGCGGCGTTGGAGGCGCACGCGGCGGACATGGCGGCCTGGCGCCCCCGCTTGGAGGAGGCTGTCGACACCGCCAGCGTGGACGTGCGCGCGTTGGTGAAGCGCCTTGACCGGAACATGTTCGACACTATGCTTCATCAACCCGGCATCCTCCCCACGCCTCCAGCGGCCCAGCGCTCACCTGCTGGATTCCCCGCCAACCCGCCCAAGGGGCCTTGCGTCGACTCGACTCCACGGGATGTGGGCTCTGGGATCGTCACATCCTGGACTCATGTCCCGGCATCTGGTATGCCGGTTAACCCACACCCCTCTCGCCCTCCCTTGTTGGTTTTTCCTAATCCGCCACCCCGTACGCCTGCTCGCCCTCCGGATCCCGTCCACACACCTTGGTCTCAGGGTCGATTGCCTAAGTTTCTGTTTCCTCGATTTGATGGTGAGAACCCGCGGTTGTGGCGTTCTCGTGCGGAGAAGTATTTCCGCATGTGTGGTGTTGAGGAGGAACTGTGGGTGAGCGTGGCCGAAATGTATCTCGATGGGGCTGCTGCTCGCTGGTTTCAATCTGTTGAACCTCAGTTGCTTGGCTCTTGGTCTGTGTTTTGCAAGTTGCTGCATGATCGCTTTGATCGTGATTAGCACGAGCAGTTGCTTCGTCAATTGTTCAATATCCGCCAAACAGCTGCCGTCTCCGCCTATGTCGAGCAGTTTACCGATCTTGTGGAGCAGCTCTCGCCTTACTCCACCAATCGCGACCCACTGTTTTTCATGATGCGATTTATTGATGGCTTGCGTCCTGATATCAAATCTATTGTGCTGGTTCAACGCCCCCAAACTTTCGATGCTGCTGCCTCGTTGGCCTTGTTGCAGGAGGAAGTGGGCGTCTCCCCAGTGACACGAAGTGCTCGAGGTGGTGATTGGCCGACTTCTTCCAAGGCGCTTCCCCCGGTGCCCCGCGGACCGTTGCCGCTTCCGGCCCCTCCCCTTCGGCTGGAATGTGCTGCTCCGCCTACCCCTCCGGCTTCGGCGGCTCTGACTTCTCCTACAGCAGCTGCATTGGCTGCTCTCAAAGCTCATCGTAAGGCTCTGGGCCTCTGTTTCAAATGTGCAGCCAAATGGAGCAAGGATCACAAGTGCTCTCAGGATGTGTTGCTCGCTGTTGACGCATTGTGGGATTCTTTTGCCTTGTCCGAGTCGTCTGCGCCCACTGTCGAAGAACCGGTTTCTTCTGATGAGCTATTTCTGGCAATCTCTAAAGCTGCAGTTCATGGTGGTTCGTTTTCGAGGGCTATTCGTTTTCAGGGTACTGTCCAGGGGCAGCCTGTGGTGAAGAATTATTGGATTCAGGCAGCTCGGCATCATTCCTTAGTACATCTGTTGCGGAGCAACTGTCCCATTTGCCTGTGCACTCTTCTTCCAGTTGTGTGCAGGTTGCTGGTGGCAGTTAGCTTTCCAGTCCTGGTGTGGTGCCTCAGCTTCGCTGTACAGTGGATCAGTATTCCTTCACCTCGGCGTTCCGGTTGCTGCCCTTGAAGGCTTATGACATGATTGTTGGCATGGACTGGCTTGAGGCCCACAGTCCCATGTTGGTGCATTGGCAGAGCAAGTGGCTTCAGTTTCCTCATGATGGTTCTCTCATTCAGTTGCAGGGCATTCAGGACAGTTTGCCTAACCACCTATATGTCCAAGTTTGCAGTATTGCTGATCCTGTTGCTGCCGCTGCTACTTCTTCTCAGTTGCCTCCAGACCTGAAGGTGTTGTTGGATTCTTATGCAGCACTCTTTGAGGAACCATCCACATTACCGCCTTCTCGTGCTTGTGATCACAAGATACCCTTATTGCCTGGTGCACAGCCTGTGTTCATCCGTCCCTACCGTTACCCTCCGGGCCTTAAGGATGAAATTGAGCGACAAGTTAATGACATGCTTGCTCAGGGTATCATCCAGCCAAGCACAAGCCCGTTTTCTTCTCCGGTTCTGATGGTCCAAAAGAAAGATGAAACTTATCGTTTTTGTGTGGACTTTAGACAGTTGTATGCTTTGACAGCTAAGTCTAAATTTCCATTGCCGGTCTTCGATCAGCTCATGGACGAGTTGGCTCAGGCATCTTGGTTTTCTACCTTGGATCTCCGTTCGGGCTTCCATCAAATCTTGATGCACCCCGGTGTTGAGTACAAGACAGCCTTTCAAACCCATCTCGGTCTATATGAATTCCGAGTGATGGCGTTTGGTTTGACAGGCGGACCCGGCACCTTTCAGGGCGCTATGAACGCCACTCTGGCCCCTGGTTTGCGGAAGTTTGTAATTGTCTTCTTTGACGACATATTGGTCTACAGCAATACTTATGATGAACACTTACATCACTTAGCTGCCGTTTTTCAGTGGTTGGCAGCTGATCAGTGGAAGCTTAAACTGTCGAAATGCACTTTTGCTCAGCGCTCAATTGCTTACTTGGGACATGTCATCAGTGACAAAGGTCTGTCCACTGACCCTTCGAAAATTCGCGCTATCACCGAATGGCCTGTGCCACAGTCAGCCAAGGAATTGCGCGGTTTTCTTGGACTCACTGGCTATTACAGAAAGTTCGTCTGCCATTTTGGCGTGATTGCCAAGCCACTCACTGAATTGCTTAAGAAAGATTCGCTGTTCATTTGGACTTCTGTTCATGCCGGCGCGTTCTCAGCTTTGAAATCTGCTCTCTGTACAGCACCTGTCCTTGCGCTCCCTGATTTCAGTTTGCCATTCCACATTGAGACAGATGCGTCGGGCTCTGGAGTAGGCGCTGTTCTCTCTCAGAATGGTCACCCATTGGCCTTCATCAGTAAATCTTTGGGTCCCCGCAATCCTGGGTTGTCGGCTTACGAGAGGAATACCTTGCTATTGTCATGGCTGTTGACTAGTGGCACCACTACCTGTTGCAGAATGAGTTTGTTATTCATACCGATCAAAAGAGCTTGATCCACTTGAATGAACAAAGGCTGCACACCATGTGGCAACAGAAGTTGTTTACCAAGTTGCTCAGCCTCCGTTATAAGATTTTGTACCGCCGTGGTGTTGATAATGGTGCTGCCAACGCCTTGTCTCGCCGCGGTAACCAGTCTGAGCTCTTGGCGGTCTCCTCTCCAACCCATGATTGGCTCTTGGAACTTTCTTAGTGGTATTCCTGTGATTCGGCTGCTCAGTCCTTGCTGTCTAAATTGGCTATTGAGCCATCGGCTGCTTCCCCATTTTCTCTGTGCAATGGCTTGATCCTATACAAGGGAAAGATTTGGCTGGGTTCCAACACAGTTTTACACCGCCGCATCATGTCTGCACTTCATGACAGTCCAGTTCGCGGCCACTCGGGTGCCCCTGCTACAGTGCACAAGATCAAACAGCTCTTCTATTGGCCAGACATGCGCTCTGATATCCTGCAGTTCGTTCACGCTTGCTCCACTTGTGCTCAAGCTAAGCCTGATCGAGCCAAGTACCCTGGCCTGCTGCAGCCCCTGCCTGTTCCCAAAGCTTCCTGGGATATCATCTCTATGGATTTCGTTGAGGGCTTGCCGCAATCTGGCTCTGCTAATGCCATCATGGTTGTGGTGGACAAGTATTCTAAGTTTGCTCATTTTGTGACATTTCGTCATCCTTTTACAGCTGCCTCGGTCGCTCAGTTGTTCTTTGATCAAGTCTATCGGCTGCATGGGTTGCCGCTGTCTATTATCTCAGATCGTGATCGAGTTTTCACCAGCAACTTTTGGTAGTCCCTGTTCTGTTTGGCTGGTGTGCAACTCCGTCTCAGTTCAGCTTACCACCCGCAATCAGATGGCCAGACAGAATGTGTCAATCAGTGTATGGAGACTTACCTTCGCTGCTTTGCTCACGCTTGCCCCCGGCGCTGGTCCTCTTGGTTGCCCTCTGCAGAATTCTGGTATAATACCAGTTTCCACTCGGCGTTGGGTCGAACACCATTTGAGGTCTTCTATGGGTTTTCACCACGCCATTTGGGTCTTGATCTTGCGGCTGCCGCACCGGTTCCTGACTTGTCTAGCTGGTTGGCCGATCGGGAGTTGATGCATGAATTGATCCGGCAACATCTACTTCGCGCTCAAGAACGCATGAAGCGTCAGGCAGATAAGCTTGTTATTGAGAGAGAGAGAGTACAAAAATTGTAAACCAAATACTGAACTCAGAATTCAAATCATTCCTCTGCCTCAGAACTCCACCTTCCCCTTCCCCTTCCCCTTACCCTTCCCCTTCCCCAAGTTATCCTTCTCGGTTGTTCCTCACAGTACGTTTGGCAAGTGATGGGAAGGGGCATGGGAATTGGAGGTGGAAGTTAAAGGAGGGAATTAGCGTGGGAGTTTGATTTTTAGTCTCAATCCTTTGTTTGGTAAGTATTAGGAATTAATAGAGGGAGTTAAAAATAGAATTGTAGTCCACCGTTTGGTATATGAGCTTG
The DNA here is from genome assembly GCA_038502445.1 of Eremochloa ophiuroides. NCBI lineage: Eukaryota > Viridiplantae > Streptophyta > Magnoliopsida > Poales > Poaceae > Eremochloa > Eremochloa ophiuroides. The sequence continues at coordinate 90,987,739 of JAHLJS010000001.1, read as the reverse complement.
GGCATAGGAATTAACAACATCATTACTGATTTGCCCTTACCCTGATTATGCGTTATGGACTGAAACAAGCATTACGTTGTCATAATGCTTCCGTCAGTGGATCATGACTCTATCTTCTGGTCCATCGTTTACAGCCACGGTAGTGTTGTGCCCTTTTGTCGTTAGTAAGTAGTAACCATGTCCTTGGAAGAGTAATTTGCACTAATTCAAGGTGGCTGCTAATATGTTTATTTTTGACCGCCAAGACTTCTAAGCCAGCGGATGTGCATGATCTTCTGGAGAACGTGCAGACGACGCGTCCTTGGTAGGCCAGGCCTGGTCGAATGACTCAGCCCATGTATAACCATGCGGGTATATGGGTTTATACCCTCACAAATATGTACATGAATCTTTTGGTCTCCTGCAGCTTTTGGTCTCTGATTGCTCAACAACACTGAAAAACAACAATCTGCAAAGGGAAAGAGAAAGCATGATCACCAGGGCGCAACTGAATCAAACGAGCAGGTGAGAGAACAGAGGAGGCGCAACTGAATCAAACGAGCAGGCGAGAGAACAGAGGAGCAAGACCATAGAAGGATGTGTCGCTTCTCTGCTACAATCTGCAACCACGAGAGGCACGAGACGCAGGATAAGGGAGATGACTACCTGCTTTTACGGGCCGTCGTGTTGTCGTGCGTGCAGTTGAGGGGGTGATTTTAGCGCATCTTTTAGCGGGCATCAGTGGCGGGCGTCGTGTGTTTGCGCGCGCAAATTCAGCGTGAGCAGAAGGTAGATGAGTCCAACCCATACAGGGTTATTTATGTCATTGTGGATCAAACTCCCTTCAACGCCCCTCAATTACCTGGGTCACCCATGAGATGAGATGTGTGGGAATTGTTATCATTAACTCCCCTTCCCCTTCCCACGGTAACTCCCTATACCATGAAACAAACACGAGATTTTTAGTCCCTTCCTCACTAACTCCCATTCCCTCTCACCAATTCCCCCCCCCCCCCAACCAAACAAGCTGTCACACAGGTAGGCACTGAGACAGTCTCAGCGAGCGCAACGCCGGGTTCCCGCTCACGAGCACTTCGTCGTCAGACTCAGATAAACTGCCAGAACCGAGCAAACCAGATCTCGTCAACAACGGCGCTGGCGGGCGATCGAAAGAAAGCGAGGCCCGAATCGAGCGAGGGCGATGCCGGCGTACGACCCCAAGGACGACGTCGACCGCCTCTTCGCCTGCTTCAAATGCGGCGTCTCCCCTCCCAGTATGCTGCTCCCCTCTCCCCAAGATCCGTTCTTTCCATGTTTCCACATTGTAATGTGTCCCCCATCCCATTCTCACCGTCGATAATCCGCTCCGCTTTCTTTCTGTGGCGCCCAGAATCGGCGTTCAGGGAGAGGCCCATCCCGCAGGCCAAGAAGTCGCGGGGCTCGCCCGTGTCGGTGATTGCCAGTAGCGGTGGCGGGAGCGGGAGCGAGAGCTCCTCCGATGACTCCACGCCAGATGCCACGGCGTCTTGTGACTCCACCCCGGGTGCCGCAGCGGACAAGGTGAGGTCGAGGCATTTCTCTTTTTCCTACTAATTTCCAGACCAAAACAAAACTGAGGATTTTGTTTCGGGCGGCCAATCCTCGCGTTTTTCTAGCACGCGGCGCCGTCGTCGTCGTCGTCGGCGGCGGCGAGCAAATTTACAGGCCGGAAGCAGATGTCCCCAGTCGTGTTCTACGGTACCCCCCTAGGCGTCCAAGCCAAACAGCCGCAGAGCTTCTTGAGGCTGCTGCACGTGATCCGCATTGACCTGAAGAAGCAAACCGACTTCATCCCCAGGTATGGAATTTAGTCCACGCCGCATTGTGTGCTCAGCATTGTGTGCTCAGCTTGATAGCACATACTAAAGCTCGTTTTGGTCTGATTGACTGTTTGTCGCTGGTTACACAGGGATGTTGTCTGGGCTACATTTCCTAGGCAAGACGAGGCGATCAGGTTCTCTAAGGCACACACAAATACCAACGTCTTTAGCTACCAAGATCATAGGTCTGGGACAAGAAGATTCCTTGTGTCTACATATGAGGAGTTCTGGAAAAGGTTGGGTCCTTAGCAAACTGCCTGTTTTGTACCCCATTTCACTTCCATGTTTGTGCGTGCATAGCAGCATTCTTGCGATTGAAAATGGGTAAAGTTTTGTTCCTTTTTCCTAAATGGTCGACTACTCCTTATTTCTGTATTCTTGCAGGTACAATGATATGGATTCCAACATTCGTCACCATTATGAGGTTATCCAGGAGGTAAGCCATCGTTTGTTAATTCCATGCTGAAATGGTTTGCACAGTGTCTTGCAAGCAAGTCTTTTTCGAACAATGGTTTCATGATCTATTCCTGGATTTGATGTGGAGTAAGAAATTTAGTTGGTAAAGCACATAAATGTCCTCGGTATAGTTCATGTACTTATTGGGTTGGCAAATTGTTTCAAAGGAATTCTTGCCTTAATCTTGGGCAATTCAAGGGTTGTTTGTGCCTTTTATTTTTTGTCACCAGGGACAGGGTTGTATTTTTTCATGAAAATATATTGTTATCTTTAAGAGTATATTAATGACTAATGATTGCTCAAGCTATAGCAAAACTACAGACTTCAGGAATTTTAACTATACATTTACCCATTTTTTGCTGTCTATTTTAGTTTTTTATTGGTAAAAAAGAACAGATTCAACAAATATTTTGTTGTGAAAGTACAGATTTTAAGGGTTCAGCATTTTCAATAGATGTACTGCTTCGGACATGTTGTTCCTTGTCTCACCAGCCTGTCTGTCCATGTAGCATTGTGCACCCAAGTGATTTGCCCAATTTATAGGTGACTACTTTTGAGCTTTTCTAATCCAATGGGGCCTGTCTGTCAGAAACTCTAAACTCATTACATTTATTTATATTAAAAAAAAACGAAACTCCATAAATAGCTGGAAACCCAGCACCATCAAATCAGTATTTGATTACAAATCTTTTGTTAAATTTGTACTTCCTAATATAATCCCTTAAATATCTAGTTTCATACGATTTATTTATCCTTTATAGTTACATGAATCAGTTCTCTCATACTCATGCCATTTTTTTTTTTCACAAATCGCAACTTGGCTTCAGAGTAATGCCCAATATAACTTCTTGACTACAGGGTTCGCCTTGCCACATTTACTTTGATCTAGAGTTTGATACAAGATTAAACAAGAAGAGAGATACAGATGAAATGGTGGATATATTGATTTCTGTTGTATTCAGTGCCTTGCGTGATAAATATTCTATCGAAGGACATGAAGAGTGGATCACAGAGTTAGACTCATCCACTGAAGGTGGCTCAATTCTCTCTACTTTGGTTCAAATAATTGAGTTTGATTTGATTTTAACAAGTTGCTATCAAAACTACAAGCAGAATTTGACAATATGTGGCATTTGTTTTGTCAAATCTAACTGGTCGAAGTGATTTATTTCTATAACTTCATTAGTAAAATTGGCATGCTGACATTTAATGGAGGCATACCTTTTAATAGGAATGTAAATATGTAACTGTGCACCACTTTAGCCGAATAATAGAGTGCAGAGGCTAGAGATATCCCTGGCGTCTAGAAGCCACTGAGTCCCGGGTCTGAATCCTACCTAGATGCTCCCCTACTCTCTTGCAAGAGGGCTGCCAGCTTATTTTCCTTCTTTGAGGAAACCAGGCTTGAGGATTGAATTCTAATTTCAGCCTTTGGGATGTTTTACTAGAAACTGGCACTGCAATGAATCTATACAACATGTTGAAGTTCATACATAGAGAAATAGTTTTTAGTAAAGTTACAGCAAAGTTCCATGCACTTATTTGCTAGGAGGTCAATATTACTTAAGTCAACGTTTTTTATGCACTTTCATGCATCTTTTTCGTTCATCTAACATTCACATTAAAATTGAAGAATCAGGAAGACATTTCATAGTGGCAGGGAAGTAGAAAAATCTTCCATTATTACAAATGGTTTTTATTACTATTAGTGCCAACTCCATAGTATTTTACATTCTAGGCCAGTCCTTCGCTACAATCATCTTCTATACTGCTTAACGGTAGTGACATGACAACTGTTATCATTTTCTATTTGTAGAAAAGTTTTCCTGCCATCTAATCATTCGTATACCCAAGATTGCATTTAAAGACAACTCACATGTTGGTGCGTTTGTTTGTGAGGTATTATTCAATCTTCATCTTCATTTTTGCCATTATCTGTACTTTTCTTCGTTTTAGTGGTATTTTTTTAGTTTTAATTGCCACTGCTGTTGTGCTACTGGTTATATGTAAGCATGCTAGCGAAATATTTTTAATAGTGTGTAGCAAGGGAAATAAAATGTTTTAGTGGATAGTGTGTTGCATTATTAATAATATTTGGAATGTGGAATTGTACGCACTTGATACATTAGGCTCTAGAGCAGGATATCCTAGATGCATAAGGCAATATCACCTCATCTTAGATATAAAATAAATTAACATAAAAAATATAATAGTATTTCTGTAATCTCTAACCAGTCTTGACCCACCAATGAAGATGAACTTTTTTTTTTTTTTTTGAAAACACTGATGAAGATGAACTGAAACTTTACTTTATCTGTTTCTCCCTCTTTTGGTTAATGCAGGGTAGAAAGCCTGTAACTTCTTTTCTTTTTATCCTCTTTTTTTCTACCCTCAAACACACAGGAGAGCTGCATATCATTGCATTAAAGAAGAGAGTCAAAACTCAAAACGTTGAGTACACATACACTCAGACCAAAGGCCAAAACCCTGAGAGAACACAAGCACATACTCCCTTTATCTGTTAATGTACATGTGTGTGCTTTGAAAAATACACAACCACACAGAGGGCAACCAAGAAAGACAGTCTTCGAGTCTCAGTCAAACACCATATTCTACCCTCCTCAGCAAGTAACAAGGTGGCTGTCAGACTTGGTACAACGATACAGCATAACAGCAACATAAAAAACACAGTGGTTATGGTGTTTCCAGAGGGTCGAGGCACCAAGGATGATGAGACAGTTGAGGGCTTGCTGTCTTGGACCACTCAATGATCAGCAAGCGAAGGTTGCCCACTGTCTGGAGGCCAAATTGCTGCAGAAGGCTGAACCAAAATTTTCTCACAAAAACACAGATGATGAATTGATGAGCACGTGGGATAGATAACCTGTGCACATTCCAGAATCTTGGAGAAAGGATTCAAAATGGAAGGTGTCTAGATTATGTCATATCGTTCATATGAAAAAAAAAAAATCTAATTGTACTGATGAGCTGGTACCTGCTATACATATTACTGTTAGTGTGCTTCTAAAATAATGCTATTTGGAGAAACTGTGTACAACCACTGTGTTTCTTTAGGGTGATTGCTTGACTCAGTAAAATCGCCATTATCACAACATCATCCATTTTTCCTTTCGTCTGACTTTGATAGGTTTCTCTTGTCTTGAAAAAGAACCAAGAATGACTCCTAACTTGTCTGCAGTGTTGTGGAGCTGATAATAGGGTTCATGTTTTGGCCGTTTTTAACTTTAAAGAGGTTTTGGTGAATTATGAGTTCTGCAATTGTGTTTCTGTTTCCTCATATCTGTACACATCATTTTTTTTTGAAATTACGGCAAAAGCTTTGCTGCAAGTTTATTAGAAGGATATTGCCTACGAAAGTTGTAAATTAGCACTGCAACAAAAGTGTCAAGCCAAGAGAAGTCTCAATTTGTCTAAAGAAAAGTTCGGCTCTTCTATGCAAACTTGCTTTCTGTGCCAAGTGAACTAGTCTTCTGTTGGTCTCTTCTTGTTTTTCCTATTAATTGTTTTGACAAGTGGATCAGCTATGTGGCTGTTAATGGCCATTAATTAGTGTGTATTGCTCTACTTCATCATAGAATTCCTTTTGTCTTGTTGTCTAATAGCACTGTCAATATCAAAATTGCAAGTAAATTATCTTAGTTTTTATTGCACATCTGGACTAGTTGTATTTTGATATATGTTATCTTGGAATACAAACAAATATTATTTTGATTTACATATGCCATTTATTCTTACCCACAGGTCTGTTCACAAATTGCAGCTCAGCGTGTAACCAATCCTGACCTTGATAAACTGTATATTACAAAAGAAAGCGGCTCAGGTCCTGTTGATCAGCTCTTTATGGATACTGCAGTTTACTCCCGTAATCGTTGTTTCCGTTTAGTTTTCTCATCGAAGTCTGGGAAGAAATCATTTCTTGTGCCGACCAAACGTTTCAAATGCCAGGAAATGGTTAGCCCTTGACCCAACGGTCTATTTTCTATTCTAAGTGAATATGTTTTTGCGCCAAAGATAAATTCATCATGTTTAGAAACAATTTACTTATTGATTTGCTATAATATTTTGTTACAATCTGCTCAGTAGATGCAATACTATATATGATCTCCAATTTTATGTGTCTGTTACAAAATCTCTGGCATCATCAAAATAGTTGTTTGCATATGCCATTCCCATTCTATTGAAAAGCCTATGAACTTTTGATATCGATATCACCTATTACATTTGACGTCCTATTCTTATTAAACAGAATGATAAAGATGTCTTTATGGAGTCACTTATTTGTAGACTGGATGATAACTGTGAGAAACTGTTGATATGCAAACTAGACTTGGAATGCAAGAAAACATTGCACTTTGATTCTGAAATCAGCATGCCTCAAGTAAGTGTTTGCAATTTGGACCACAACATTACATTTTTCATGCTAGTGTATTTTTCTGAAAATTACGTAAAACTTAGTATATTTCCTTGCTTTCATACTCCCTCCATTTCATTTTTACAAGGCATATTAGCCTGTGGGAAAACCTCCATTTCATTTTTACAAGGCGTATTAGCATGTGGAAAAAATTGAAGTGTGCTTTGACATAGATCTCTTACAATATGTCATGAGTTGCTACAAATCAATGCTGTATCAAAAGATTTCTGAAATGCGGATGTATTGATAAATTTTTCGTACACAAACCATGCAACTGTTAGTCAAAATTTTTGAAGTTTGACTTCTTCAAATCCTATACGTCCTATAAAAGAAAACAGAGGAAGTATTACAAATCATTCTGAACTAGCAAGCAATTATTGATACTTACGAAGTCTTGGCTGTTTTTTTTGAAGGAAAAAGGCAGGAGCTCTGCTTTTCAACTAAGAGAGGAAGGAGATCGTAACATAGTTTTTAAATACACAAGTGCAACACTTTTAAAAATAGTACATAACCTTTTCTGTTGTAGTTAACCACAGATTATAGATCTTTAACTTGAAGTGGCAACATTTATTTTTTGTTCATAATCTTTGTACCTCAGTAGCCTTGGCTTGGACATGTAAGCTGCATGCATTGGGAGCATGGTGGCCTGAAAGCACTGAGATGTCAGTGTTGCCACTCATAAGTTGTGTTCAGTAGATGGAGCATTTATGTCCAACTGCATACAAACCACCTAAACCTCAAAACTAACTCATGGAGGAACTCATCTTTTGCCTGGAAATGTGTGGCCCCTCCAATTCCAGCTTGCCATCTGATTCTGCCTCTGGCCCTCTTCACTACCAACCACCTGATTTTATTGTGCGCGGAACCATGGGGCCTGCTGGGCTTGTCACTCTCTTGGTTTGTGGGGAAAGTATAAACTGATGGCAATAATCTTGAAAACTATGCTGCAAACTTGTGTGTATTCAAGTTTGGGAGCTTGAAAAATGTGCTTGTAACTAAATGTTGTTATGAAGTAAGGGTTTTTATTGTCCTTGAAAGGTACTGAGAGGGTTCTTGTCTGCCTTTCTCTCCTTAAGAAAATCAATTTAAATTTAGTGTAGGCTGATTTTGTGTATATATTTTTGTATTTTGCCATGACCAGATTCAAGGAAGGAGCTACAGGGACCGCATTGCTACATATCGAAGTGATTTTTCTCAAGCATATAATTATATAAAATCTCCTTTTCCAGCTTTGGATGTCTTTATAGAATCCATCGCTTCTTTTGGAAATCTTTCAGGTTCGTCTTCCTCATGATTGTGCCTTTCAATTTGTTCTTATAGTCATTTGTTTGACAATATATGTTTATGTATATTCCACAAGATGATGTTTGCCATGTTTATTGCCTTAGACTTTTCCAAATGTTTGAATGGATTTTCATGTCATGTGCATAGTCATGTTATGGCAGTTAACTCTATATGATGTCAATTTTTTCCCAAAGTGTGGTAGGCTTGATAGATCCTCTAGCTCCCTGTTGGTTTCTTTCTTTCTTTTTTTATTTTATTTGTAATGACTGTGTGTACTGCCTTGTTACACAATGTAATTTTTTTAAAAATAAATAAAACTTATTTATCTAAAAACATGGCTGAGAAACTGTTGTGCATTCACCTCAAACAGCTTTGCAGAGTACCTGAATTCAAGTTGTTTCCGCTTACATGTATCCATGTCCTAAGAGACATCTTGTTCAATATTTTTCTTTTTCTTTTTCCAAAACAGACAACTGTGTTACCAAATACAGATACTTCCCGGAGAGATGGCTCATTATCCACTACATCATTTTTTTAGGAAATATCTACTACATCATTGTCTAGGGGACAACAACATCAAAAAGTCTGCCTGACTCCGTAGAGGGGAGCACATTGTTGGCATTCTGTGAAATACTGAAGTTAATCTTAGAGTAGATTAAGAGTATATTATATTGGCATAATTTATGTTACCATATTTTCTTAATTAATGTTGAAGGCGAATAAATGCTTCATTCTGTGATGTGAGTATTGGTACAGCTGGATATATATTACTAGCCGAAAAACCTTTTTGTGCGCATTTTTTTTATTTTTGTTGAAAGAATCAGGCAAGGGGGCCTGTCGATTCTATTAAAATGAAGAAATCCAGACTGGGCATTATAACATAGTAGGACCGCACAACAACAAAAAGCAACAAACGAGATAGCAACCGAAATTTGATAATTTGTTGTATTGCAGGGAAAATTCGATCTTGGTTCTGGTTTCAAGAGGAGAGTTTGATAATCTATAACACGTTAAGGAGCAGATACTGTGAGAATATTGGAAGAGAGCATAAGAGCAATCATGGTAGCAATAACATTTTAACATCTTGAACAGAAACATATAACTTTTCTTGCAGCATCAGCTGTCTCAAATACCCAGATATTCTTTTCCCAGTACCCTATCACTAATTATGTCATGAAATGCACCAGTGTTTTACATTGTTGACTTCCAAAGAGCAGCATACTACCAAAAGTGTCATGACCCTGACTGTCAAGGTAAGCGAGGGCCACCATTGCAGTGGTTAACATTTTGCAGATTATACTTAGTCATGACATGAATGTTTTGGAGTAGGTTACCGTTCTCCCTTGCGTCCTGTACCTTGGGATGTGATTCCTAAGCTAGTGGAGTCAGACCTGATAGAATATCAGGGCCATGTCAACATTGAAAGCAGCAACATGAATAGTGAATCCATCATGGGGGCCAATGCGGAGGATCCTGAATGGTGGGATGAAGTGGTGAAATTTGCGGACAGCATCGAGAACATGGATCATGCTCTGTGTACCTTGGTTTGTAGTCCTTGTTGCTTCTGCTGGTCTTGAATTGTCAAATTGTGCTAGCATACTGACCCGTTTATGCACAGGAAGTGAAATCTGATGGCTGCAAGCAGAACATGGATCATGCTCCTAGCTCGTGTACCATGGTTTGTACTCACTTTTGTTTGTTTTTGCTGATCTTAAATTGTCGAGTTGTGCTAGTATACTGATCCATTTATGTACAGGAAGTGAATTCTGATGCCAGCATCAAGAACATGGATCATGCTCCTAGCTTGTGTACCGTGGTTTGTAGTCTTTGTTCTTGTTTCATCTACTATCGAGCTTTCGAATTATGCTAGTATACTGATCCATTTCTGACAGGAAGAGAACGGTTATTTTGATGCTGACCCTGAGTGGGTGATGTACGCGGAAAGAGCCCTGGAGCAGTATGAGGAACAAAGAGGAGGATCACAGTCACATGCAACTTCCCAAGTGTTTGATCTCGAGGGCGTCTGTAGTGGGGTGACATCAACTGTCTAGAAGAGGTATCCAGTAACGTGAAAGGGGAGAGAAAGATGATATCTACTCCCTCTTTAAATTGTAAGCCCTTATGCTTTTTCTAACTACATAGTTTGCGTGTCAGAAGCTATGTATTTAAACAAAGCTGGAACGACATATATTTTTGAGCAGTGATGTTCGACGGTGGTGGTGGTGGTGCCGTGGGGCCAGAGCTAGACGGCGACAGTTTGCGGAGGTTGCTGCTGGCCTTCGCGGCGGTGGTTTGCAGGGCTGACTTGGCAAAGGGGTGGGACGTTGGTGGGCTGGGCGACTGGGGCTTCTTCTGATCCCGGCCCTCCTCTCTCCGTCGGCTGCCTTCTCCCTTTCCCAGGCTGGGTTCTGAAACCTTGTCAAACTACCTTCTGCCTTCTAGGCGGGGTTTGGGTCTCTGGCGACGACGATGTGGAAGTTGTTTGAAGTCAGGGCGAAAGCTTGGATGATGACGTCCACGGATGTCGTTTCCTCCTTGGTTGTAGCGGGGAAAAACCTTCCCTTGACGGACTGACTTGTCAGCGTTTTTAGGTTGTTTCCTCCTTAAGGGCTTGGCTAGCCTTTCTAGTTCCGCGGTGCCCCTTTTCAATTTGGCCTTGTGGTGCTTCTAGCTCTGCTGTTTGGTATCGCTGGGCCATCGTCGTGTTCCTTAATAGTTGGTAGTTGAGTTGCAGAGTTGTTTAGTTAGGTCGTTTTGACCAAGTTGGTGCTAAGTAGAGGGCGTGAGTTGAGTGGATGTTGTACCAGAGTTATGGAGGATGAGTGTATTAGTTATATGGTTTTTTTACCTAGTTTCCATTTTCAAAAAACTAGGTAGACACTTGTCTTTTTTCTTTCTTCGTCTAATAGAAATTATGGCAAAGCTTTTGCCGTCCTTCGAAAAAATTATATTTTTGAGCGATGAGAGTAGTTAACGGATGGTCTTGAGAGTACGGGAGAAAAATCCCTTATGAATAATGTTTTTCTACTGTAGAGCTATCATCTATTATACTCCCTCCATACTCAGATTAGTTAACATTTAGGACATGATTGTGGTTACCAAGAAGTCATTAATTATGAGGTATTTTTTCCATGTTTGCCCTTATTAAATAGGTTATCGGGTGCACTCTGAACAATAAACTTTCGCAGTCCAGTTGGTTAGCGTAGCTTGTGGGCGAGCTGGTGACCCAGGTTCGATTTTTGTAAATCAAAGTCAAGAAACAGGATGTGAACATAGACTTTGAAAGGTGGCCAAATCAATGCATGAGGGGAGAAAGAAGTCATCCATTTCACGTACTGTAATCAGGATATTTCACTGCCTCTTTTGCTATATATCGGAGGTCTTATCCTCTCAATGGTAACACAAGCAATACAAAAGAGAAATACAGAAAGAACTCTCATTCCTCTCACTCTGTCTCTACGTGTTCTTATGCCTATGACTGTGTGTGCAAATAAGCTGATTTCTAACACGTTATCAGCACGAGTTCTAACAGAGTTAAAAGGTAAGAAGGTGAGAAATCAGTTTCGCCACACAACACATGATGAACGAACCCACCACCAGTGGATGCACAAGCACCATGGTGCATCGTTCTTGAGCATGGCATGAAGCCATAGCTCACAGGCATGCTTTTACCTGTTGTGTCGTTGGCCTGTCGGTGGCGTCCGGCGACCTGAAGGCAACAGTCGTCGCCGTCCATCGCCGGAAACGACCTTGTCAGCCCTGGAGTGCCGACAGTGCGATGCAAGGAAGGCCCCGCCTCCGCTCGCCAAGAGACTGGCCCCGTTTCAGCTAATCAGCCTCAAAGTGCTAGGTACTCACTTCATCGGTGTTTCGGCAACACCCAGCAACACAGAGGCGGCTGTGACGCCGTTGCTGTCCATGTGCCGGAGATGAACAAGGTTGCCCGAAGCAACCTCGTCGGCCCTGAAGTGCCGTCCGAAACGGGCATGGTCGAGCGGCCACCAATGGCGCCGCCACATGCGCCACCGCTAGCCGGAAGCCACTACTGGCCATCGTGAACGCAGAACGAGGCTGCCCCCAGTAGGGCCATCGCCAGCTGCGTGGGAGCCATAGGCCCCACCGCGGGCACTTGGGGCATGGCCGTCACCGCACGGCCCCTGCCCAGCCGCCGTCGCCCGGTCCCTGCCCGGTCGCTGCCGCCCGGCCTCGCTGTAGCTTGGCAGCAGACGCAAGGGCGCGTGACCCCGGCTGGCCGCCTGCCAGGCCACTGGCCAAGGCGCTGCCGCTCGGCTGCAGGCGCGTGGGGCGCGCGGCTGCCACCGCCGCCTGCCGGCCATAGGCGCAAGCTCCCGTACGTAGAACCCGGCCACAGGCGTCGCCCTGCGTCAGGCGCGCGCAGCTCCGGCCGCTGCCAAAGCCACCACGGCCGTCGGGGTTTTGAGGCGCTGGCCACCGGACGGCCAGCAGCCACCGCAGCCGGCAATAGCCCGGCGAGGCGCGGCCCAGCAGGCCGCAGCCCGGCACGGTGCGGCCACAGCCGGCCGCAGCCACGACCCAGGCCGCGCGAGGGCCAACTGCAAGCGCCAGCTGCCGGTCCGGCCAGCCGCGAGCCACGGACACAAGCCGCCGCTGCCCGGCCACAGGAGCAGCCCCCAGCCGCTGGCCATGGGATGCGCGGGGGCGTGACCGGTCCTGGCCGCCGGCGAGCGCGCCAGGGGCAGGCGCGGGCACAGCCGCAGCCGCCGGCCGCTGTTCTCTCTGTCTCCCTGCACACTTTATTTTCCTGAGAAAGAGATAAGGAAGGGAGAGAAAAAGGAAGGAGGCACATGCAGTCAAAGCACTGCATGGTGCTGCCTGCGTGGCTGGTAGGGTGTGTTTGCTAAAATCAACATGCATGTCCACTGTTTTGTCCACACGGTATATGGACATGTGGTCAAAGCTCTCTGCATGTTGGTGTCAGGCCTGAAACTTGGACAAAATGTGCGTGGATGCACTTGTGTTGGCCTGAAGCCACTGCCAAGCATGGATACGGCTAGTACCGGAGAAAATAACAGCTGTTTTGCAATGCAAAGGAAATATACGTGACCTGCTGTCACGTATATAGATATGAGAAAAAAATGCTAGAGACATTTAATCGGTGCATTTGTGACCCGAAGTCACATGCATAACGGTGATTTGGGATCACCGTGCCATGTGCTACACGGTCTGAAGCCCGTAGAAATCATTGTGGCATAAAGTTCATACATAGCATGACTATTTTATTGCAAGCCTTAATATTACTGTAAGTAATATTTATTTACTTTCTTGCATTTATTTACTGTAATTTAGTTTCTTGTATTTATTTAAATCCTAAAGATTTATATTATGCAAGCTTATATTTTCTTAATAAGAATTTCATATGATTCTAAAGATTTTATGCATGAGATATTTGGGGAAATATAGTCCTGAAGACTATATATGAATGTGTGATCCTGAAGATTACACATAATCGTAATCCTGGAGATTACGCACGACCGACATTCACTGGTCCTGCATATTGAGCAGGCATGTCGGACACTGCGAAAAAGGAGTTCGCTAAGCTTGCCATGATCGGCAGCAACTACCTTACTGGGGCTATCACCGTCGAGATGAAACTCGACGGCATGTGTCTCGATCATACCCTTGTCTAGCCTGAAGCTAGTAAGGATGAGCCCACAATACTTGACAAAGCAAGGGTGTTGCGCCTTTTTGCAACACCATTTACATTCAGACCTGAAGTCTGGGTACAAGAGTAAAGACGATCCACTGGCTTTATGGTTGTCCCTGAAGGACCGCTTTGGCTAGCCGGAGTCGATTGTGCTAGAGCACAACAGGACTGGATCGCCTTATGCTTCCAAGACTGCAAGTCTGTGGATGCATACAACTCTGCTTTATAAAGGATTGTGTCGAGATTGCGTCTAAGTGGCCAAAAGATCACTGACGCTGATAAGATCGAGAAAACCCTTTCCCTACTGGATTTATGGCTATGCCTGAAGCATACGCCAGTATTGCTTAGAATTCTTGCAACCACAAAAGCGGTCATGGCAAAGATAAGGGAAAGGGAGGGCCCAAGGGTAAAGGTGAACCCAAGAAGGCCACAGGTAAAACATCTGAGCAGCAGGATCACTGCTATAGATGTGGTGGCATGGGATATTGGTACCACAATTATCATGCCCCGAAACACCTAATTGAGCTTTACCAAGGTTCTTCCAGAAGTAAGAACATGTGGAGTCTACATAAGTCCCAATTCACCACTGAGCCTGAAGCTCGGGAACGCAACAACATGCTTGTCGACGCGAAAGGGAAATGGTGAAGACGTCCAAATGGACAGTAGTGGGACGACCTTCTTGAGGATGACTTTGACATATTTAGGGACCTAATTTTTTCCCTAAGATATCATGTCAGTCATAATTCAATGTTCATATGTACCTGGCCATATATGTTCCTGAAGAGCATTATTGCCTTGAAAGGTATGAATGTTGGTTTCTCCTTTTTGCAGTATATGCTAAATCCCGAAATTCTCATACCTCGTGGAAAACCCACTGAAGAATATGTTGCGATGACAAGCCATATTTAGAAAATATGGCATGACCGATTGGTCATCCTGAGTTGGGTATGATGAGAAGGCTCATCAACAATTCTGTTGGCCGCAGAGGCTTCCCTAATCCCGAAGATTAGGAATGTGCAACACAAAAATGGTTTGGTTGAAACCTTGATCAAAGGATCAAGTGGATTGTATAACCATTGTTGCAGAATTGTAGGCTGCCAACAAGCAGTTGGGGCCATAAAGTGTTGCATGTTGCATAACTGATCCCACTCAGGCCAACTGAACGTCCCCCTTGAAGCTAGTGCGTGGGAAAGAATCAAGTATTTCCCATCTGCGTATGTCTAATTATGCAGTATATGTGCCAGTACCGTCACATCAGCGTACATTATTGAGATCCCACCAGAAGTTGGGGATATATGAGCCTATGATTGGGGATCTTTATAAGGCTCGGTACACTGACTGCATTTCCCAGCATTAGGGGAGATGGGTATCCAAAAGAATGCCGGGAAATTGCATAGAATGCATCTGGGATGCATTTCTTTGACCCATGCACTAGTAAATTTGAACCAGAAGTTCAGAGGTTTATGCATTTGCAAAATGTTGCAAATGAACTGCCAAATACCTTCACTGATCAAGAAGAGTGACAAGGTCGCATTTACCTGTAGTAAATGCGTCCTAGAGAGTATGAGTAACCCAGAAGGTTACCAACTCTGTTGTCTCCACCCGATCCTAGGTTGATGGGAAGACCTCCGGGTGCTCAAACAAAGGTCCGTGGAGACGTCCGCGTAGACAAGTTCTTGAGCCACTTGCATCACTTAAGGAATCGGCTGAGGAAGCTTGACCCGAAGTCGAGAATGCCCCTGAAGTGGCAACTCAATCTAAAGTTGAGAATGGTCCCTGAAGGACCCCATCCTGAAGATGGAAATCCCATTGTGGCGCGCATATTATATCACATGGGAAGATCGGAACGCCCTAGCTCGATCGTTTTGGGAAATCATGATGACCTAGAGGATATGAATGAGATCGCCACTAGTTATGTGGGATCAGGAGAGTTATATATTTGAAAGACCACTGTTGTCGACAAATAATTTTGCCTCCAAAATTGCTGGCTCAATAGATCCGGATCCAAAACAACAGTCCATGGTAGAGTGTCAAGAGCACTCATATTGGGACAAATTGAAAGCCGCAATTGAGGCAGAGTTGCACTCGCTTAATGAAAGAGCGGTTGTTGGGCCTGTAGTCCCAACACCTCCAGAAGTCATCCCTGAAGGATGCAAATGGGTCTTCCTCCTGAAGAGGAATACGGCACCAAGCGAGTCTAGTGGCGTAAGGGTTCCCGCAAAGACCCATCATCGATTACGATGAATCTTACTCTCCAAATATAAGTGGCAAAATGTTCCGGCACTTAATATCTATGGCAGCTAATAACTTGAATCTAAAATGCAGTTGATAAATTTGTGACCGCATACTGATATGAGTCACTTGATTCGGAGATCCACATGAGAGTCCCTGAAGGACTCAGATCCCTAGACCGAATCAAACCCACAACATACATAGCGTCTGCCTGCAGCGGACGTAGTATGGGTTGAAACGATCCGAAAGGATGTGGTTCAACCATTTGAGTAATTTCCTCCTGAAGAGGAATTACACAAACAATGATAATTGTCCCTGCGTATTTATCAAGAAATCCCTGAAGGGTTTCTGCATCATTTTGGTCTATGATTTGAATATCATTGGCACCGCAGAGGACATTGAGGAAGTAATGGCTTCACTCAAGAGAGAATCCGAGATGAGGGACTTGGGGAAACCAAGTTCAGCTTGAGCTAGAAGCTCAAGCACCCTCCTTAAAAGGGAGTGTTTGTACACCAGTGTATAAAGAGGGTACTTGAGATTTAATTTGAGCAAATGCCACCCTCTAAGAACCCCCATGGTGGTCCGATCCCGAAAGTGGATACGGACGCGTTTAAACCAAGGGTGATGGTGAGGCAATTTTTGGGACCTAAAGTTCCCTACATAAGCGCCATTGATGTACTAATGTACCGAGCGAACTGCACAAGGCATGATATTGCGTTCGCTGATGGTAAGGTATAGTGCTGCCCAACCAAAGGATATTGGTTTTGCGTTAAAACTGTCCTCACGTACCTGCAAGGTACCTGAGAACTTGGTCTATGGCTTTCGAAGGACCAAAGTCCCAACCATGGTGGGGTATGTGGATGACTGGCTATATGTCTGACCCGCATAATACCAAACCACAGACTGGTTTTGTATCTATATATGGTGGTACAACCATTTCATGTCGGTCTATGAAGCAGACCCTGGTTGATGAGTCAACCAACCACTAAAGAGATAATTGCCCTATATGAAACCATACGAGAGTGTGTATGGCTATGACAGATGATTTGCCACATCCAGAAGTCATGTGGTATAAACATCATCGACACACCCCCACCATTATCTATGAAGATAATGCGGCTTGTGTTGCACATATGCATATGGGCTATGACAAGAGCAATATCACGATGCATATTGCTTCTAAAACTCTTTTATCCCTGTGAGCTCCAGAAGAGCTTGGAGATAAATATCCTGCAAAAAAACTCATGTGAAAATATGGCAATTTATTCACAAAATCTTTGCCCACTTTAGATCCACAAGTGATTATGTGGAATTGGCATAGAGAGTTGCAAGGTACAGGGGAGATAACCCCTGAAGTCATAGCTCATGATTGTGATCATGAAGATCACAACTCGGTCCTGAAGACCGATAGGTCCAGGAGACCTAAAATGCATAAATCGGATTGACTGGTCATGAAGACCCGATCTGTAAATCAACTTGTCGGTGCTAGTTTTAGCGGGTGCTAACACCGGCTAGTGAATTTGTGTTTTGCGGTTGAGGCTCCGGATGGTGTGCAAGGGAGAACACAGGGTTTATACTGGTTCAGGCCAAGAGGGCCCTATGTCCAGCGGAGAGGAGAGTCGTGTTGCCTTGCACCGGGGTGCTTGTAGTAGGGGGGTTACAAGCTAGGCGAGAGAGGGATGCGTTCCCAAGTCTCTTGTGAGTGTCGAAGTGTATACAAGTCGCTTGTTGTTGTGTGTGGTGTGGAGTGTGTGTAAGAGCTTGAGAACCTGTCTAAGGCTGGCCTCTGCTCTCCCTTTTATAGTCACAAGGGAGAGACAAGGGCAGCGCGTACATTGCCATGCATGTTACACTGGGGAGTTGTTGTCTCTATTTGACTGTCGTCAGCTACGGTCTTGTCTCCGCGTCTCACGGGTATGGTCGTAGTGGTTCGTACGATCTTGGTGGATTCCAAGGCGGCAGTAGTCGTCGGGATTATGGCATGGCGTAGGGTCACACCTGGCACACCTGATGGCTGTCCATCCGCACGATGTGACAAGAGGGAGAGTCGTCTCGGGGCGTTGTCTCCCGAGGCTCAGGACTCCTGGAGGCATGATGGAACGGAGCAGGGCGATATCTCCCCTCGGGCGTATTTTCGGCTTTCGGACAGTGTTTCCCGAGGGTCAGGTGGGCCCGGATGGAAGGCGTGCTCGTCCTTTCGAGCGGACAGTGTAGTAGGTGCCTTTCCCGTTCTTGCGTAGCCCGTTCGTCAGGCGCTTGGACTGTCGTAGTCGTAGTTGGTAGATCCCGGCGGAAAACGGGGCTGTAAGGACCTTGATGTCACCAAGAGGGGCCTATAGGGGGGTGAATAGGCCTGTAAAATTTTAGCTCAAACAAATATCAGAACATAGCCCAGCACTGCTGCTCCTCAGAGCGGCACTGCTGCCCTGGCAGACCTCCGAAGCTCATAATTCAAAAACTGTCCAACGAAAAATGGATCGGGTAAATTTGTGAGCTTCCTGGGACTGTGTAGAGCCTATTCCACCACCTGGATGTTAGCGGAAGCTTGCACACAAGTAGATCAGGACCAATCCCTAAAATCATCACAAATATGAGTAAGCAATGCAAATCACAAGAACACAAGTGCGACACCGATTTATCCCGTGGTTCAGCTCGCCACTAAGGCTTGCCTATGTCCACGTTGTTGAGGTAGCCACAAAGGCTTTGGTCTCTTTCAATCTTGACCTCGTTCTCAAGTCAAGAGAGTAAACTCTTGAGATGAGGGTGTTCCACTAGATGTAGAGGGTGATAACAAACGTCCCGGAGCTGCCACAATCGAGTTGGAAGCTCCCGGGCGACGCCTAGCCGGCTAGGAGCCTAGCTCCAAGAGTAATGAACACAATCCACTGGCTTGAACGTGAACCAAGTGCTCTAGGAGAAGAAGAACAGTTGGTGCTGCTCTCTAATATGGTTTGGAGGCTCAAACTCTCAAGAAATCGGAGAGGAATCAAGGGGAGAAGCTTGAGGGGCTCCAATGGAGTGAGAGCGAGGAAGAGAGAGCTTTTCTGGTTGCACCTGGGAGAGGGAATGGCCGAACTAGCCGTTGGGGTGATGAGAGGTGGAAGATATACCCTTTTCTGCCAACGGTCAGATTTTAAGTCGCGGCAGTGCCGGGCCAGAGGCCGGCAGTGCCGCGCTGCCAAAACAGATCAGAATGATATGAAATTTTGTGGCTGGTTTTGGCAGTGGAAATTAGGATGTTTGGTGGAGACGAAAGCACTTGGTCACATGTTTAAGCTTGCGCATTGTATCCCCCTTTATAATACGGCTTTTCCTAAACTCAAATTCAAAACATAGAAGGATTTAAACTCCTTTGAGCTTGTTGCCGCTGCACTTTACAATTTAGGGATTCCACCATCAATCGTATTGTCCTCTTTCTCAATCTCTCTCCATAATGGTTTGCAATCATCCTTGTCTAATCCCTTCGAGCCAATCCATCTTGAGAATGTGACTTGAACCATTTAACACATGTGAATTCAATTCATGGCTTCAAATCACTTTCACTAAAGATTTGATCCTCAACACAATATGACTCCTCATAGCTTGATTAGTTCCTCGACTAAATGCAAGTACTCTCTTCTTCACTTTAGCCATGGTATCTCGGTCCGAGCCTTTGCTTACCCTTCACCTCCGCTTAGTACCTCGAAGCCCTTTCCTTGCTATCTTCACCCCATCAAGCCATACTCAAGTCACATCATATTAAGCATCCATTGAAAACCATTTCTTCAATATTGTGATCCTTACTTGAATATCTTCTAGATTTGAATGTTGAGATCAATCAAACTTCACATATAGTGACATATATAAATCAACATCAATATGGTCAAGGCCAATTCACGATTCCTTATATCCTCTTCATTTTGGCTTGACACTCCAAACACTCACTTCAATATCTATCTTCATACTTCTAGCTTGATCACTACTAATTGTGGGGATATAGACCCCCAGTACCACAAGTCAAGACGTGGGCCGTACCATCAAAGCTGGCCTAGCCCAGAAGATAAAGACGTGCGGCGCAAGGCAGTGCACCGCACGGTTATTGTACCAACTTGGATAGTTTACTTGTAATCTTGTCCCTTCAGACTATATAAGGAGGGGCAGGGATAGATCCCCTCAACTCAACTCATAATAATACAAGACAGCAACACACAGGACGTAGGGTATTGCGCCTCGCGGCGGCCTGAACCTGTATAAATCTCGTGTCTCGCGCTTACTTCGCAACACTTATTCGTCTCAGGCGCACCCTCACCGTCTCATCTACTACCTTGGGCATACCCCTCGGTAGACTATCGCCGGTATTCCGTCGACAGTTGCGCACCAGGTAGGGGGTGTGCTTCCTGATCCCATGGCGAGCAAGATGGATATTTTTTCTTCGTCATCGCCGACCACAGCAACGGCGTCCGTGGCGGCGAACCAGATAGAATTTTCTCTTCGCCAACGTCCTCTGCGACAACTCAAGATTTGGCGGCGACGTCCTTCGTTGACAAGATTCGATCTGATCGATCGGGACCAAATTTAATACGGCACCCCATGACTCGACCAGCTGACGGGTCCGGACATGCCCTGGCGCGCTCGCATGACGTGCGATGAGATCGGAGGCATCCACGGCATCTACTGGCTTGGGCCTATCCTTCGGTCGCAACACGCAACTAATCAACAGCCACAACGTCAGACAAGTCAATAGCAATCACGACAAGCAAGCTAGCGGCGTCCTCGTCCATGCCATGCATGCGATCCATCTACACCACCATGCAAAGCTAAATAAGGCAATCAAGATGCAACGCGAGCAACCACTACACGCATCTTCGGTACCGTGCGAGATCAGGGCAGAAGCGAGCCATGAACTGCTATGCTTTTCGTCGAGACAACCATCAATCCACAGATTGGTGCCATCTACATAGCCATGCGATCTATCTCTGCAATCCGAAAAAAATTAATAATGCCTCTCGTCGTCAACGCTGCGACGACCTCGACAACAGCATGCTTAGAGCCACGTCGAGCCATCACGCGAGCCACGTCAAGAGACTCCTCGACACGCCAACCACTCCGCCCGACGTCAATCAAGCTAAGTCATATTTTTAATATTCTTCTATGAATCCTACGATCTCCATATATCTCCGGATACTTTCTTCATAAGCCCTGACCACACTTGGGCACTCGCCGCCGACCTCTCCATAAGCCCCGACAAAGCTCGGGCAACTCGCCGACATAAGCCCCGACCACGCTCGGGCATTCAGAAGATTTTCTTCGCCGATGAGATACTAAGTATCTCTCCGTTTTCTCCACTCAAGGGTTGCTTAACGTACCTTGGTAGCCACGCCTTAATCCGTGAAACCTGTCTTCGCCCCGTAAGCCGTCAAACCGAATGGTCATGTTAACAAACCTCTGAACCAGACGCTGGGTCAGGTGTTTAAACGTAACAGGCCAACTACCAGGGAAAATTATGTGACCTGACAAGAGCAAGAAACGGGCAATCTTATCATGCATTCTACAATATTCGGATCTGCTTTCTTCGCCAAAAATATACATCATGTACTACCCACTGTACATATTTATTTTGCAGGAACTCTTCGCCGGACACTCATCGTCGCTCCTCGCCGTCCTCGCGCTGATCGGACACCATCTCCGACCACGCTGGGGACTTGTCGTCGCTCCTCGCCGTCCTCGCGCTGCTCAGACACCGCTTCCGACGATGTTCGGGACTCGTCATCGTCGCTTCTCGCCGTCCTCGCGCTGTTCGGACACTGCTTCCGACCAGGCTGGGGATTCGTCGCCGTCGCTCCTCGCCGTCCTCGCGCTGCTCGGACATCATCTCCGACCACGCTGGGGACTCGTCGCCGTCGCTCCTCGCTGTCCTCACGCTGCTCGGACATCGTCTCCGACCAGGCTGGAGATTCATCACCGTCGCTCCTCGCCGTCCTCGCGCTGCTCGGACATTATCTCTGACCACGCTGGGACTCGTCGTCGCTGCTCGCCGTCCTCGCGTTGCTCGGACTACGCCGGGGACTTCGTCGTCTTCATCAAGCGTCTCCGAGCACCAAGCTGCTCGGGGACTTTGTCATCTTTGTCAAGCGTTTCCGAGTAATAGATCTGCTCGGGGACTTCGCTGCCTCGTCAAGCGTTTCCGAGTATCAACCTGCTCGGGGATTTCGTCGCCAAGCTATCAAGTCACTCCATGTTGTTCAGATCAGGGTGCTGATCTTGGGCAGCACATCGGGGGTCTTGATATGCGCCTCGCCACGCTCGGGGACTTCGTCGTCGATCACTTGCTTGGAAGATTTTTTCACGATCACTTGCTATGCTCGGGGACTTCGCCTACGTCAAGCATTTCCGATTAGCAAAAGCTGCTCGGGGACTTCGTCATGTTCGTCAAGTGTTTCCGATCAGCAAAAGCTGCTCGGGGACTTCGTCATGTTCGTCAAGTGTTTCCGATCAGCAAAAGCTGCTCGGGGACTTCGTCGCTTTCGTCAAGTGTTTTCGAGCAGCAAAGCTGCTCGGGGACTTCGTCGCCTTCGTCAAGTGTTTCCGAGCAGCAAGGCTGCTCGGGGATTTCGTCGCCTTCGTCAAGTGTTTCTGAGCAGCAAAATTGCTCGGGGATTTCGCTGCCTTGTCAAGCGTTTCCGAGTAGCAAAGTTGCTCGGGGACTTCGTCATCTTCATCAAGTATTTTCGAGCACTAAAGCTGCTCGGGGACTTCGTCGACACTTCACAAGATCAACAAGGATAATGATTTTGACCCTGACACCACGTGACTGCGTCACCTATTATCAGGCTCGGGGACTAAGTGGATATACTTCACCTAACGGTGAAGGTATTGATTCTGGCGAACCAAAAGTGGATACACTTCACCAAAGAGAAGCTCTTTTCAAATTTTTTCTGAGCTCCTTACATCCGTCTGGTCAAGCAACTCTGAAGATCTGCATCTCCCGATGAATGCAAGGCGCTCGGGGACTAGCTGTGGGGATATAGACCCCCAGTACCACAAGTCAAGACGTGGGCCGTACCATCAAAGCTGGCCCAGCTCAGAAGATAAAGACGTGCGGCGCAAGGCAGTGCACCGCACGGTTATTGTACCAACTTGGATAGTTTACTTGTAACCTTATCCCTTTAGACTATATAAGGAGGGGTAGGGATAGATCCCCTCAACTCAACTCATAATAATACAAGACAGCAACACACAGGACGTAGGGTATTACGCCTCACGGCGGCCTGAACCTGTATAAATCTCGTGTCTCGTGCTTACTTCGCAATACTTGTTCGTCTCAGGCGCACCCTCACCGTCTCATCTACTACCTTGGGCATACCCCTCGGTAGAGTATCGCCAGTATTCCGTCGACACTAATCCATTATCAACTCTTCTTGTTCATGAAAAACAAGTCATGATTGAGACCAATCCAAGACTATCAACTCATGTCTCTTTTGCTATTTGCTAAATATGCTTGCTTTCTCATAATGCTATGATATCCCACCATATAAGCCATCTCATCAATTTCATTTGCATTGTTGTCTTTCACTTGAACTAGAGTGTATCAATGATCTTCTAACACAACAATACACAATATTGGCCTTCATTGAACATTATGTGGAGTACCATCAAGTTTGCTTTCTTGTTAAACCTTTGACACACTTAGCAAACTTGTTAGACCTTTAATTGTCTTGTCATTCAATTCACCAAAACCCACTAAAAGGCTAGATACACTTACAATCTCCCCCTTTTTGTTGATTGATGACAACACAATTAAAGCTTACAAGAGATTGATAAATATAAGATTTTGAATCATATGATATAGTGAGCTCTCCCTAAATGTGTGCATTGAAAGGAATTCAAACTTTGGCCTCAAATGCCAAATGCACATATTTAACAAAAAGTGTGGGAGCTCTACTATATCTTAACATCCGTGGGGTGCAATGTGTCATCAAGATAACCGTGATGCTCATGGCAGTTCATGCACACAAGAGTTTGCTAGTCCAGCAGAGGGCGGCACTGTCGCACCAGAGGGCGGCACTGCCGTACTTGCCAGCACATCAGGTCAAGTCAAGCACCACTCAAGGCATGAAAGTCACACCCTAGTAAAAACAGTCCTTATCTGGAGCATCAATTTAAACTATCCTTGCACACACCATACAATTTTGAAAAATCTTATATGCCTCTCCTTTACCCCTCTAAATCCACATATCAATCTCTCCTCACACTTTCTCCCAATATTTCTCCCCCTTTGTCATTAATCTCCAAAAAGAATCTCTCTACTGAGAGGAAGAAATGATGGTAGACAAGTGAGGACAAGAGATAGGTAAAAGTTTAGCATATTGGATCTTTCTCCTAAGTTTTCTACCAAACAAAGTATGCAACAATTTAAGTCAAGATTCTTGAGAAATTAGCATATTTGGCTCATACTTCACTTAGATGACATTTAAACATGAGACTAACTCATGCCATCATCACAAGAAGTATCAACCAAATATCTAAATAACGCTCTAATCGTCATCACAAGAGCAAACTCATGATGTGACTCAAAGTATTGCATACACATGCACACTCTAGCATGTAAGGGCCTAGATGCACAAAGGTAGTACAAGAGTTCATGGAGTGATGTACTTTTGTTCTAAGCCTCATAATCTCCACCATGATAAATTTAGTGATTTGATGGGTATAGTACTTTATGCAAAATGATTTCATCAATGCCCATCTTTCTTCATCATCATTATCTTCAAGGAGATATCACAAACTTGTGCTTGATCTCAATTGAAAGTCCATTGCTAGCTCTTGTTGCCATTTTGAGATACCACTTGAAGTCATACGTCATACACCAAAGTTAAGATTGTTCACCAATACTAATTGAAATATGATCTTCAGAGTCTTGACACCAATTGAAATATAATTCTGAGATCTTTGAGCCATGGGTGTAGGACCTCCCCCTAAATATGTGAATAGGGATTTGAATTCCTAATTTTGGCTTAAGATGCCAAGATCCACATTTTAGTGAAGTACGAGGCTCCCCCTACATCCATGCCTGCTGTGGAGTGCTGCATAAGCTGTCCCAATGAATATCCGTGATGCATAAGCACAGCAACAGGTTGCTGCATCAGCAGGGTGCGGCACTGCCGCACTTGAGGCGCGGCACTACCGCACTCACTTCCACAGTCCAATCAAGATGATCTTCACAGATTGATGTCAAGTGCAGTGAATACTTGTATCTCATAATGTCACCTAGAAATGCTTGCAAAGACAAGAGAGCATTAAATTGCACAAGCTAAAGTTTCACAACTAGTGATCCTTTTGGATGTGGATGGCATGTAGATCACTAATTGCAAAACCTCATAACGTAGACTAAATTCCCTATTTTTGGTAGTGCATACATATGTATATGTGGAAGGCAAGAACATATGCACTTTTGGCCAATTAAGTCCAAACAAGGGAACTTAAGCTATATTATGGAGAGTAGCTACTCAACATATAAAATTGCAACCCAAATGAAATATGAGAGATAACTTTACCAATTTGGATTGAGTTAATGTAGCATAGTCAAGAGAAACTCATTCTCACCAAGAGACTACACAAATCACACCACCAAGGTAGAGAGATCACCACACATATTTTCATGGCCATCATAAGAGAGACTTCAATGATTTGGATAGCCATAATTCTCATTTGATGAAATGTGGTGAATTTGAGCTCTTGTGATCATCCAAGTTTCATATTAGGTTCCTAGTTCTTTCTTTACCTAAAGCAACTCACATAGAGCGCAAAAGGTAAAATTCATGAAATTTGCAATTTGAGAACTAGGAGTTACTACTCTTGCTAACACGGTCTTGGATGATCAATAAGATGGATCCATATGCACATGATGAGCTCTAGAGAGGAGAAATAGCAATGAAAGCCCACTTCTTCGATTATTTTCTCCAACCCATTTGAATTTGGTTCCACTAATAAGGATTGGGTCATTCAACATTAAACTGAGAAGCACTTGGTTTATGAAGACCGAGACCTCCTAGAATAACTGAGAAACAACCCAGAGAATCCAAAGGAACCATTCATCCCTTTTTGATATTCTTCTTTCTCCAAGGTGTGAGACTACTCAACATGAACTTGAGAGAAGCCAATAGTCCCAAAGGCATAAGCTAAACTCCCCCTTAATTTGTGCATACAAGAGTACACAAAGTACATTCAAGCATATCAATAAGGCCAAGGGAGAAGGTTGCAATGCATATCAATAAGACCAAGGGAGAAGTTGTACTATCTTCCAACTGATCTCATCATTCTTCAAGTTGCTTGCAGCCCAAATAACTTCAGCTTGTTCCAATTGTTTCCAAATGATTTCAGCTAGTTCCAACTGATTGTAACTTATGTGCTGCAACTTGTAACTTGACTGCAACTCTTTTGGACCTTTGAATGAGTCCATCTCTTCATTGCAAATCCTTTGAACTAAACTGATGCTTCACATTTGTGTGGTTTCTTGATGTCCAACTTTGAGAGCCAACTTGATCTTGTTGCTTCTGTGCAATCCAATTCTATTGAGTGAGTTTTCAGATTCTGTCCTCCTTGGAGAATAATCCATATCTCCCAGAATACTAGCCCAATATGCATAAAATTTGGTAGACATGTTCATCTATGAGTCCTCTAACTTATGTTCAAATTTCAGCTCATTTGGGTTCCATTTGGTCAGTCAAATCATTTTTCTAACAAACCTGTTCAAGTCTGAAACTGCATAGCTGAAACTAAAAAATTCAACTCAAAACTGATGTTCTCCTGATCAAATCTTCATGCAAACTGTGCACCAATAAGATCTATATGTGTACATCATGCTCACAAAGTTTCAGCTCAATTCATTAATATTTGGATCTCCAAAACTGAGCTTGAAGGCAGCTAACTCATAGTTTCAGATTTCTGGACAGATTTGTTAAGTTTCAATTGTTCTCTACTTCTTGTCCAATCTTGAGGTGAATTTGGCTGAGAATAATCATAGGATGGTGTTACCACTCAGTTCTCTTATAAATACTTGTATTCTTGTGAATTCTTCCATTGTAGCTCATCCAATTCAACCTCAAATATGATTGCATTCAAAATCTGATTTCTTCAATTTCTAGCAATCTCATCTTACTTTAGGTGAAGAGCAATCTTTTGGCTTGTGATTGATTAAGTTTGACAAACACGACCTCTTCATATTGATTTTCTATAAATAAGTTTAATACAAGAGGGCATTAGTAACACAAGCACTAGTTTCCCATTTAGTAACCCTTTATGTGTAGAAGGCAAATGGGTTACCAAAATAGAGAAACCTCATAATATGGACTAAACCTCCCTTAATGTCTCATGCACATCCTTTTGAGTGGAATGGAATGTAAATGTGCATGGTTGGCCACTTAAGTCCACAAGGGCAGATTTAAGCCATATTATGGTGAGTGGCTAACATAGATAAATCAATTCCAAATTAACTAGAGAGAATACATCACATGGTTTTGGATTGATGACCTTCATATGACAGCACACTCCATTTGAGAAACACATTCTCATTTAGTGAGACTACATAAATCACTTAGAGAAGGAGTTAGTCTCA
The DNA here is from genome assembly GCA_038502445.1 of Eremochloa ophiuroides. Taxonomy (NCBI): domain Eukaryota; kingdom Viridiplantae; phylum Streptophyta; class Magnoliopsida; order Poales; family Poaceae; genus Eremochloa; species Eremochloa ophiuroides. The sequence continues at coordinate 90,960,218 of JAHLJS010000001.1, read as the reverse complement.
CAACTCTAGCCATAGAGTAAATTCCCATTTGATAAGTGCTCTAAGTATTTGAATTTCTCACATAGCACTTTATTCATTTAAGAACTTGGAATTTCACTCTATGTCTAGGTCATGGCAACAAAAAGATAATCAAATTGAACTATGCCAAGAGATACTCACAACCATTGGAATATGTAGATAACCATAGGATAAGAGTGTGAGTTTGGCAATTCTACCATATGAGAGAATTCCATCAAGTAGAGGCTTCATGAATTGTGAATAATAAGTCCCTCTACTTTACTTGAGCTTGATTCTTCATTCTTGGCACTTGTATCCGCCAATGCGAGCCAAGTTTTCATGGAGGAAACTCAAGCCATCTAAGTTGCTTGGTATGGATTATCAACTCAATTTCAATCACACTCTCTCTTCATGACCGGCAACCAATGGATATCCTCAAGTGCTTTATTTTCCTAAGTGGCTACACAAGGCACAAAGGAGTAAAATTTGAATATAACTTGCACTTGAGATTTAGTTGTTACCACCCATTCTTGAATGCAGTGGATATGGTGGTCTTCATCTTGCTCATATATAGATTGTAGGTTTCATCCACGAACTGAAGTGGAGACAGCTGCTGCATTTTGCATAGGTGCGGCACTGCTGCTCTGAGGCGCGGCACTGCCGCTCCCCGGCACTGCCGCGTGTGACCGCGGCACTGCTGCGGGTACTACATCACCTGATTTTGGAGCAGCTGCAGCTTGAGCATCTCCTGTCTCTTTAACCTTGATTTCTTGTGGTCTTATATCATCAATGGTCATTTTCTTGATAACATTGCAAGGTGGTTCCTCATTACCTACAACATAAATACGATCTTGCTCTACTAGAGAGCCATTAAAAGCATCATATGGCAAATGATTTATTTAAACTTGAAATACTCTAACCACTTCTAATAATTCACAAACACACTCATATTTGTGAACTATTAGTGACTACACAAGTCAAGTGGCTAGCTAGCAAGGGTTAGGTACTAGTTACTGAGGTGAGTATGAAGTTAGAAATATATCCAACAATTTGCCATTGGGTCAATCTTCTGAGAATAGACAATATGAGTAAGATTGATAGCATGAGATGATATTTTTAATTAAGCTTGCTCAAGCACCCCAAAGCTTCATATCACTTTCAAGTACCTACAACACTCATTTAGGCATAATTTGGTACCCATACCATGATGGGTCCATCAAGGTTAGTCACAAGAGACTTAGGCACCCAAATGGCCTTTGTGCTAACACGTGGTGAAACAATCACCTTTCTAGCACAAGTGTCATTTTTGGGCCTCCTAAGCAAATTTGAATTGATTGGAGAGTTGAGCTTAGGAGTGTTGTTACCCATGGGACAATCAATGCTTAGATGTCCCTTCTCTCTGCAAGTGTAGCATAGGCGGTGCTTGTTCTTGTATGACATCTTCTTGTCTTGCCTCTTGCTTGCTACCTTGTCGAGCCTCTTTGTTGTTGATGTCAAACCTTCATCGTTCTTGTGGGGACACGAAGCCATTTCATGTCCCTTCTCTTTACAACCATAACACCTTCTCTTGCTTGTACTTGTCTTCTTCTTTGGAAGTGTGGTTTGGTCATCAACCTTGCTGGAACACATAGAGGCATTGTCCCATTTTGGGGAGCTTAACATGGACCATCTTCTTCTTCTCTTGGATCTTGCTCATGCTCTTTTCTTCTTTCTTCAAGGTGCAATCTCTCATGTGGTGACCCTCTTTCCTGCACTTGAAGCAAGTGATGATAGTCTTCTTTGGTTGGGGTTGCACCTTGATTACCTTGGGAGCTTTGCTGTTCTGCCCAGGTGCGGCACTGCCGCGCTTGGGAGCGGCACTGCCTCCCCTTGAAGTATTCTGGGCAGTTCCAATTTGCTCCTTGACTTTGCCACTGTTGGACTTGTTGTCTTGTTGATAGGGTTTGGTGCATGCATCGATTTTTCCTTTCTCAAGCTTTTTCACCATGTGTTCACAGTTATCTTGAGAAAGTTGAACATTACACTTTCCCTTACAATGAATCAAGTCCCTTTTCAACCTTACAACTTCTTCCTTGAGCTGTTCATTTTCTTTTGCAATGGAGTCATAACAATTTTCTACAAGTACATTCTCAATGGAAGGTTGGCTTGCTTGAAAGCAACAATTGTTAGCACATAATGAAATATTTTGAACTTGTGTACATGTGCACTTGTGTGTGAGAGGTTGGAATGATTTTATCGTCATTACCACAACCTCATGAGCAGTTTCTAGCATGATATGAGAATCCATAAGTTTCTCATGAGAACATGAAAGCTTATCATGACCTTTTTGCAACATCTCATTCTTACTGGTGAGCATTTCCAACTTGTCCTTAAGCATATTATTCTCATTTTCTAATTGAGCAACACACGATAGAGAGTTAATAGCATTGGTTTGCTCAATTGACAAGTTTTCATACCTTTGGACCAAGCTAGCATGAGAGCACTTAAGCTTTTCATGCCTTTTGGTCAACTTCTCCAAACATTTAATCTTTTCAATGAGAAGCTCTTCTTGCTTGTAGAGTGATTCTTCTTGCTCATCAATTTTCTCTATGAGCTTGATCACCATCAACTTGTCTTTCTTGTTTAGCCGAGCAAGATGTTGGTTGATCTCATCATCAATTTCAGCATCACTCTCACTTTCACTTTCACTTGAACTCTCACTTGAACCCTCACTCTCACTTGCCACAATCTTCTCTTTCTTTGCCATGAGGCCCACATGAGAAGTGGCATAGAGAGTTGAGCATCTCAGTGAGATGGACTCATCATTTGGCCTCCACCGACCATGAGTTTCTTCCTTCAAAATGTTAGTTGCACAAGAACTAGTAGAAGTAGAAGCATCACATGTAAAAACATTGTTCTCACCAACCCTTTGATCACTTTCCATTCGGTCATGTGTTGGTGAGGAAGCGGTTGTGGCCTGATCACTTGTGCTATTTGAGAGAATCACTTGAGGTTCATGATTTGTCGATGAGGTAGAGCACTCCTCAAGTGGTTCCTCTAATGAGATCAACTTCTCATCACATTTGGACTTGCTATATCTTTCCTTGAGCATGGTCCAAATGATATGAGCATCATCAAGTGGCTCACCATCTCCAAATACGACGGAATCTAAAACATCTTCACTCAAAGCACTAAATAAGACATTAGTAGCTTGAGCATTGAGATGTAAGTATTTCACTTCCTCTCTAGATAGATGGTCCAAATCATCACTAGGAGGTGAAATACTCACATCTACAATCCGCTTGATTAGAGGACACATGGCCCTAAAACAGTGAGCACAGCAGCGGACCAAGATGCATAATTAGAACCATCGGAAAGTAGAAGTTCTAGAGATACCTCCTCACGTGTCGACATCTTTTCTCAAGGCGGTTAAGCCCGTAGTTGAGAGACCAGGCTCTGATACCACTTGTAAGGACCTTGTTGTCACCAAGAGGGGCCTAGAGGGGGGTGAATAGGCCTGTAAAATTTTAGCTCAAACAAATATCAGAACATAGCCCGGCACTGCTGCTCCTCAGAGCGGCACTGCTGCCCTGGCAGACCTCCGAAGCTCACAATTCAAAAACTGTCCAACGAAAAATGGATCAGGTAAATTTGTGAGCTTCCTAGGACTGTGTAGAGCCTATTCCACCACCTGGATGTTAGCGGAAGCTTGCACATAAGTAGATCGGGACCAATCCCTAAAATCACCACAAATATGAGTAAGCAATGCAAATCACAAGAACACAAGCGAGACACCGATTTATCCCGTGGTTCAGCTAGCAACTAAGGCTTGCCTATGTCCACATTGTTGAGGTAGCCACAAAGGCTTTGGTCTCTTTCAACCTTGACCTCGTTCTCAAGTCAAGAGAGTAAACTCTTGAGATGAGGGTGTTCCACTAGATGTAGAGGGTGATAACAAACGTCCCGGAGCTGCCACAATCGAGTTGGAAGCTCCCGGGCGACGCCTAGCCGGCTAGGAGCCTAGCTCCAAGAGTAATGAACACAATCCACCAGCTTGAACGCGAACCAAGTGCTCTAGGAGATGAAGAACAGTTGGGGCTACTCTCTAATATGGTTTGGAGGCTCAAACTCTTAAGAAATCGGAGAGGAATCAAGGAGAGAAGCTTGAGGGGCTCCAATGGAGTGAGAGAGAGGAAGAGAAAGCTTTTCTGGTTGCAGCTGGGAGAGGGAATGGCCGAACTAGCCGTTGGGGCGACGAGAGGTGGAAGATATACCCTTTTCTACCAACGGTCAGATTTTAAGTCGCGGCAGTGCCGGACCGGCAGTGCCGCGCTGCCAAAACAGATCAGAATGATATGGAATTTTGTGGCTGGTTTTGGCAGTGGAAATTAGGATGTTTGGTGGAGACTAAAGCACTTGGTCACATGTTTAAGCTTGCGCATTGTATCCCCCTTTATAGTACGGCTTTTTCTAAACTCAAATTCAAAACATAGAAGGATTTAAACTCCTTTGAACTTGTTGCCGCTGCACTTTACAATTTGGGGATTCCACCATCAATCGTATTGTCCTCTTTCTCAATCTCTCTGCATAATGGTTTGCAATCATCCTTGTCTCATCCCTTCGAGCCAATCCATCTTGAGAATGTGACTTGAACCATTCAACACATGTGAATTCAATTCATGGCTTCAAATCACTTTCACTAAAGATTTGATCCTCAACACAATATGACTCCTCATAGCTTGATTAGTTCCTCGACTAAATGCAAGTACTCTCTTCTTCACTTTAGCCATGGTATCTCGGTCCGAGCCTTTGCTTACCCTTCACCTCCGCTTAGTACCTTGAAGCCCTTTCCTTGCTATCTTCACCCCATCAAGCCATACTCAAGTCACATCATATTAAGCATCCATTGAAAACCATTTCTTTAATATTGTGATCCTTACTTGAATATCTTCTAGATTTGAATGTTGAGATCAAACAAGCTTCACATAGAGTGACATATATAAGTCAACATCAATATGGTCAAGGCCAATTCACGATTCCTTATATCCTCTTCATTTTAGCTTGACACTCCAAACACCCACTTCAATATCTATCTTCATACTTCTAGCTTGATCACTACTAATCCATTATCAACTCTTCTTGTTCATGAAAAACAAGTCATGATTGAGACCAATCCAAGACTATCAACTCATGTCTCTTTTGCTATTTACTAAATATGCTTGCTTTCTCATAATGCTATGATATCCCACCATATAAGCCATCTCATCAATTCTATTTGCATTGTTGTCTTTCACTTGAACTAGAGTGTATCAATGATCTTCCAACACAACAATACACAATATTGGCCTTCATTGAACATTATGTGGAGTACCATCAAGTTTGCTTTCTTGTTAAACCTTTGAAACACTTAGCAAACTTGTTAGACCTTTAATTGTCTTGTCATTCAATTCACCAAAACCCACTAAAGGGCTAGATGCATTTACAGGGGCGATGCACCGTAGACCATACTGTGGAGAGGATGGCCGTAGTGGGCCTATCAAATCTATTGCCAGGGAAATCCTGACAGGTGGTATGGCCGTCGTGAGCGTGCGAAGCACAGTCACGTCGAGAATCTCGCCTGACGGGACTGTGCTTGTAAAGTGGTCAGAGAGGTCTCTTGTGGTCCAAGATTGCTCCGCTGACGTCAACTATGCATTGGATGCCTTTGAGATATTGCGCTCGTGGGGGATGGGGAAGCTCGGGCGAATCGGAAAATTGGCGCCCGAGGGTGCCGCTTTCCCGAGCTCTCTCAGGGAGGCTCGGGCGAATCAGAGAATTGGCGCCCGAGGGTGCCGCTTTCCCGAGCTCTCTCGGGGAGGCTCGGGCGAATCGGAAAATTGGCACCCAAGGGTGCCGCTTTCCCGAGCTCTCTCGGGGAGGCTCGGGCGAATTGGAGAATTGGCGCCCGAGGGTGCCGCTTTTCTGAGGGTAGGCTGGTGTTGATGCAGCACCGTCATGGGCCTCCGTTGTTGCAGCCTTCGTGGGCTTTCACAGGCTTTGCCTGGGCCGGGCCATGTTGGGAGTAAGTGTTTTTGCATCGAAGTTGGGTACCCCATACTTTGGTACCCGACAGTAGCCCCCGAGCCTGTGGCGGAGTGAAGGCACTCCTCCACGGGTTCAAGCTGGTTTTTCCTGTCGGCTTAAAATCGTGATTATTAGTCCTCGGGTGTTCTTTGATTTATTTAGGGGAGTTGTTCCCTTGGAAGCGGAGCCCCCGAGCCTCCCATCGTGTAAGGGAGGTCGTTCAGTGGTCTTTCCAAGGTGCAGGGTAAAGTTCCTGAGCCTCCGTTTTCGTATTGGAGATCGATCGGGCTCTTCTGTGTCTTTTTAATTCGACCTTCATGCTCTTTTTTTGGGAAGAGAAAGGTTTGGTCCTGCTCGACTTCCCCATTGGGGCACGATTCGGCATTTCCGGTGAGCTACAAACGGGTTGGTCCAAGTGGAGGTCCGTGCCCCGTTCGTTGGGGGTCGGCTAGTGGCTTGAGCACACTCCAAATGTTTCCCAAGGGTCAATTAGTGGATGTCGAGTCCCTTCAATGGGTCCCGAGGGCCTGATGCCTCCCACGGAGGGATTCCACGTAATCGACTCACTACTGGGACTTGAACACAGCACGGGATGTCCCTTGTGACGCTTGGGCGTCGGGATACTGGCCGTTTTCGTGACCTATCCGCTAGCTGTCCCTAACTCAGTTTCCCTGGGGCGACTGTTCGAGCCACTGTGGGCCAATCTTCGATCCCCTGGGAACGTAACAGGCATCCGAGCCCGAGGTTCCTTCGTCGAGAAGGAGAATGTATCGGCGGAATCGAGGCGAACGGGCGTAATGATTCGGCTCACCTTTTGAGGCGCGCAGCCTGACGGACGCGACGGTTCGGGGCAGTCGAGGTGGTTGCATGCGCGAGGCCGGCGGTGATGCTGGGATCGTGGCAGGCCCCGCGCAGTTAATGCGGCGGATTCTCCACATCTCACACGATCTGCCGCCTGGGTATATAAGAAAAACTCATGATTTTTTCTTTCTACCCTAGCCATTCGCTCGCGCAGCCATTCGCCTTCTTGCTTTCACCGTCCACATTCTCGCCTTCGTTGCTCGCTCGAGTGAGAAGCGCCACCGCGGCCGACATCGTTGTCTTCCCACAGCTTTTCTTCTCTAGTTCGTCATGGCTTCCTCCCCTGTTCCCACCGATGCCGCCGTCGCCGGCATTCTTAGGTTGGAGCCGTGGCCGCGCAGCACCGTGGCAGAGGAGGATCTGGAGCATCTCGTAGAGCTGGGGCTCCTATGCCCCCACACCGACGCGAAGCGTCCGGAGTGGGTCGTGCCGTCGGGCAACCATGACGAGCCGAAACCCGACGAGGGGTACGTGGTGAGCTTCATCGCTTACCACGAGCGCGGGCTCGGGTCGCCGCCCAACTCCATCACGCAGGCGTCGATTTACGCCGCCCTGTGCGGGTGTTACCTCGGGGTACCCCCACACTGGAACCTATGGCGCCGCATCTCCCGCGTTGATTGGTATACCAAGGCGGCTAGTTCGAAGAAGCCGCAGGAGATCCCGCGCGCGGGGGCTGCGGTTTCGTGATCCGCTCTGGCCTGTACATCCCCTGCAAGGCCCATTCCTCCAACAAGGGCTGGCACCACGGCTAGTTCTACCTCCGCAATGATGGGGACGCCTTTCCCAAGTATACGGGAAGGGCGTTCATCGCTCCCCTTCCTCAGTGGGAGTGGGGGTGCCCGGCGAAGGAGGCCAAACATCTAGACGCCTACTTCGGCGCGCTCCAGGTGCTGTGCGACCGGGGTCTCACGGGAGCCGCCGTGGCGGCGCAGTTCCATGTGCGGACGGTGCTGCCGCGGATGGACCGCAGGCTGGCGCTGAACCAGATGCTCATCGGGACATCGCGGGAGGGCACAGCAATGCTGCCCCAGGACATCGGCCAACAAGAGATCATGCGCCGTGTTAAGTACATGGTGGGCGGTTACCATACCTGGGATGAGATGAACCGGATACCCATGCGCCCCCGCACGGGCTTCGTCGCGTTGGTGAGCGTCATCTACTCTGTCGAGTTTGCGGTTCCTCCATCTTTTTCCAGATTTCCTTCTTCGTTCGTCGCAGGGTCTTTCAAGGACCGGGAAACCTTTTCTTCCGCCTGTCCCGGAGGACAAGGCTCAGTGAACCCAGAACCGCCTTTGGGACGAGGCGGCGAAGGCGGAGAAGGATCGGAAGACTACGCTAAAGCAGAAGAGAGCTCGAAAGACGGAGGAAACCTCCCAGCGTCGTCGCCGCCGTAAGGAGGCGGGGGAGCCGGAGGAGGACACCCTCACCAATGAAGATGACGAGGAAGATGACGGAGAAGAAGAAGATTTTTATGATTTTATGGTGTTGGAACGGCCCTTCGTGGCCACAAAGCCGCGGTAGGCGCCAATGAGCCTGGGAAGGCTCCAATGTCGGCGCCCCTCGTCGGCGCCCGCCGGCGGAAGTGCCGGGGCTCGTGACCCGAGCCCCCAGGCAAAACTGCCAGAGACCATGTGTGAAGGCACGGTCTCTGGCAGCGTGACTGTTGGAGCCATGGCTCCACCTTCCAGCGGCCGCGAGGGCTCGCTGGAGAGGCCGGGAACGGGCCCGGACCCGGCGCCCGAGCCGAGCCTGTTTGCTGCTGGCGGGACCAGGGGGTTCTCGTTTCCGCGCACCCTCCCCTCCGACGCGTCGTTGATCGGCGCGACGGCCGAAGGCGGGGGGAGAGGTGAGCGGACACCGGAGCCGGAGCCAACCGGCGCCAAGACGCCGGAACTTGAGCTGGGGTCCTCCCAGACTCAACCTTCCCTACCGAGGGGCGGCGACGTCAAGGCGACCCCTGGCGTCCAGGAAGGGCCCCCTCCTCAGGGCGGGGCTGGTCCGGACGCTGAGGTGGCGCCTACTCCTCCGCCTCCGCATGGCCCACGCCGTCTGTCGTCTCGCCGAGCGCGGGGGCGGCGAAGAGGAAGAGGGTGGTTCCGAAGACGAGGTAGGTATCTTTATCTGTTATTTCTTTCGCCAGAGATCCTGTCTGGCATTACGAACATTCCTTTCTTCCTTCTCTGCTTCAGGAAGCGCTTGGGGTCGGACCTCCAGGTCTCGCACCTGAAGGTGCAGGGTCACGACACGGCTCGGGGGAGCGCCCGATCGACGGACGAGGAAATCCGTCCCCCCACGGGTCCGGTCGTGGCGTCCGAGGTTCCTCCTTCGGGAGGGGTCGTTCCGGCTGTGGCCGCCGTCGTCATGCCCGCTGCTGACGTGGAGGTGGTGCCAACGCGGGCTCTCGAGGCCTCGGTCGTCAGTTCTGGAGGCGCCTCGGGAGCGTCAATCGATGCCGCCCCCACAGAGCTTGCCGCCGCAGGCTCGATAGTTGTGGATGTCAACGCAGGAGCTCCTTCCTCTCGTGAGGAAGGTCCCTGGGAGTTGGCATTGAGGCAGCCCTGGCCTTGGGAGTTGACCGCCTCCCGGATTGAGTGGGTGGACCGAGCGGATCCTCAAGCGTCGCCCGTCTTCTCGCTCCGGGACGACCTCGAGGCTCCCAAATGGGATGCCGTTCAAGAGCTCGGGCTCAGTTCTAGAGCATCATTTTTACCGTCTCCGCTCCTCTCTCCTTTCCAGGACCTCATGCATACCTCCCGGGACAAGTCCCGCTTCCTCCGCGGCGGGCTCGGGCTCTGGAAGCAGCTTGATCTCAAGGGGAAAGCCCTTGCCCGTGTCCAAAGCGAGCTCGCCGCCGTGACCTCCAAGCTCGCTGAAGTGAGTGTTGACAACACTATCCTGAAGAAGGAAGTCACGGAGGCGAAGGGCCGAGCCATTGCCTCGGCGACACGGGTGCAGGAGCTGGAGGGCGCCCTGGCCGAGGCGACGAGGGAGCACGATGCTGCCCGACAGCTTGCCGCCGAGAAGACTTCTGCCGCTGAAGTCTTAGCTCTTGACCTGAGTGAAACCCAGGCGGCATTGCGACTGGCGGTTAGCGCGGCGGACTCGGCCCGGGAGGAGGCGCTGAAGGCTCAGGAGGAGGCTGGCGGTTTGTGCAGTGTCATGGTTTTTGTTTTCTTCATCATGGTTGCTTGTTGGGTCTTTGTTCACCTCCATGTCTTGCTCCCGCTGTTCTGCAGGCGGCTTATGACGACGAGGCGGCTGATCACCTGGAACTGCAGAAGGCAGCGCGCGCGATGTGTGACTCCATCGGCACCGGTGAGTAAAGATGGCAGCGGGTCGGGTTTAGACCCGAAACCCACGGGTTTCAGACCCGGCGGGTGCGGGGGCGGGTCCAGTTTTGCCCCCGCGGGTTTGCGGGTTTAGGGCCCCGAAACGGGTCGGGTCGGGGCGGGTTTGAATTTCCCCCGCGGGTGCCCGTCGGGGGCCCGCAAAATACAATCCCTGTGTAATAGAAAGAAAAAGGCCCAACTTTCCGAGGCCCAACTAAGCCAACCCTAAGTCCCAACGCAAGCACCGCACTTCCTCCCTCTTGATCTCCCCTCTCCCACGGTGCCGTAGCCGCCAGCCCTCCTCCGCTCCTCGCGACTTCGCAGCGGGGCTGGTCGGGCAACAAACACCGGCGCGACCCCTGTCCCTGTCCAGCGGTCCAGCGGCCTCGAGTCCTCGACCACGACTCCTTCCACCCCACGTCCCCACCAGCCACGAGGCCCGCGACTCGGGGGTCTCGGTCCCGTGCGAGGCACGCCAGCACGTGAGGTCCCCAGGTGCGTGCTGCTTGCTGCTGCGTGGTACGTGCTGCTTGCTGGCTTGCGCTTGCTGCTATTAGCAGCTTGCTGCGGCCTGCCGCTGCCCGCTGGACTACTCGCTTGGAGACCTGGTGCCTGGATACTCGAGTGCTGGCGTGCTGCTTGCTGGACGCTGCTAGCGGCTAGCTGTGCTGCTGCCTGACTACAGTGCTGTAGTGCTGTTTGCCGCTGGAGGCCTGCTGGCCTGGAGTTCTTTCATCTTTCTGTGATTCTGTCCCTCTGTAAACTTAATTAAATGTGTCTAATTGTGTTTGTGTATTATGAAGTTATGAACTATGGTCCTATGGAGTTGTTGTTGACAATTTCTTCAATAAATATATTATTTCTGTCATGGCATATAAGAGATAAAACTCGGGTCTCAGGTCCCCCATCGGGTCTCGGGTGCCCGGCGGGTTCGGGGCCGGGGGTGGATTTTCACCCGGAGCGGGGTTCGGGTCCGGGGCGGGTTTTCTTATCGGGTTTCGGGGGCGGGTCCGCGAACGCTCCACCCGCCCCGAACCCGCCCCGTTGCCATCCTTACCGGTGGGGAACCCTTAGGGGTCTCGCTCTGGAGCCGACTGGAGGCACTTTACGGCAGCGTCGGTGGCCGGGTCAAGGAGGCCCTATTGACGGGCGTCCAGAAGACATTGGCGGTCGTGAAGTCCCATTATGGGAACTTTGACGCCGGCCCTGCCAGTGAAGGCTTCCTTGAGGCCGACAACGCCGAGCTTCTAGCGCTGGAGGACTCGATGAAGGAGCCCGGAGAAGCGCTAGCGGGCCTCTTCGAAGCCGAAGTTGAACTCCCTCCATTGGACCTGCCATGAAGAACAGCCGGCCCATAGTGCCCTTGTAAAAAATAACTTTTTGTGAGTGGTTGGGAGAAAACAAACATGTGGCCCTTCGTGGACGTAATATTTATGTAAATACTTGCTGCATGTTTGATTCATTTCGTGCTTTTTCCTTAGGCGTTTCTTCTTGCCGATCCTGTGCCCGGGCCATCGAGCCTCGGGGGACTTTTTCGGGTGTCGTAGCTTTAGCGGCGTAGACGCAGCCATAGTCCTAGGAGCTTTGGCAGGAAGAATCCTTGGAAAAAGGGTTTAGTTGCTTCTTCCCGAGCCTCCTCCCATTGCCGGGCGTAGATCTTATAAGTTTTCTTCCAAGCACGAGTCGGCCTTCGAACGCGGAGTGGCGAGGGGAGATGCTGTAGCCCTGGGGAGTAAGCGGTCTCCTTGGCTTGGCCGGCTCTGTCCTCTGGGACCTCTCTTGCTCTTCCGAGTCTTATAAGTTCATGCTCGGTTTTAGGAGAGAAGCATGTTTTGAGGAGAAACGATTTCAATGGGTTTTGAAATTTTTACGTTTTCAAAATCGTTGAGGCTCAGGAAAGTCCGAGGGTTCCCCCCGTCCTAACCCCCGAGGGAGGGTCAGCCTTTTCGTAGGTTAGGCCGAGCCTCTCTTTTTTAATGCACGGTGAAATGAATGGTTATTTCACTCCCTAGTGTGGGCTCGGATCAAAAATCTAAAAATCAGGTAAAAAGAGTAGAAGTCAGGTCTTTTTATTGATTTCAAGATTTTACAAATTGTACAATTCTCGGAGTCTTAAGGATAGAAGTGATGTAGCTGTTCGATGTTCCAAACGTTGCTGTAGACCTCGCCCTTCTCGTTCGCGAGCTTGTACGTGTCGGGACGTAGCACCTTGGTGACGATGAATGGTCCTTCCCACGGTGGTGTGAGGTTATGGCGTCCCTTGTTCTCCTGCCTGAGCCGCAGCACCAAGTCGCCTACGCTGAAGGCTCGGCCCCGGATGCGCCGAGCGTGGTATTTGCGTAGTGACTGCTGGTACTTGGCCAAGTGCAACAGGGCCATGTCCCGAGGTTCGTCGACTTGGTCCAACGCGTCTTCGCGGGAAGTCTGATTGCCCTGTTCATCATAGGCTCGGACCCTCGGGGCGCCGTACTCCATGTCAGTGGGGAGGACGGCCTCGGCGCCGTACACCAGGAAGAAGGGCATGAAGCCCGTGTGTAACACCCTAAAATTTGCTATTTTATAAATAGAAATAAAATGATTTAATTTGGTATTTTTGTAAACACGAAAATACAGGGAATTGATTTAATTGTGTAAATAGTTGGTTAATTCTTATTTGAAACATAATTTTTGTTCATAAAAATAAATTTAAACTTAGGTCAAACCATGATTGATTGCATTCATGCTGGAATAATTCTTCTTTGTAGAGTGCATTTGGTTTGATTCCCCATTTTGAAAACCCTTTTTGAAATCCATTTGAAAATCTATTTGAAAAGTTAGAAAATAGAAAAGGAATTAGAAAAGGAGAAGAGAGTAGAGGCAGCAGCAGCCAGCCCAGCCCATCTCCTTTTCCCTTGGCCGCTTCCCCTCTCTTCTCCCCTTGGGCCCGAGGCCTTCTCACTCCCTCACTCGAGCCCAGCAAGGCGACGAGGCCCATCCGGCCTGCTTGACCGCCCAGCCAGCCGCGCGCAGGCGCCCCACTCCTCCCCTGCCACTGACGTCCCGGGCCCGCATGTCAGTCTCTCTTCCCTACCTTCCTTCTTCTTCCTCGCCGGCACTTTCCAAAGCAGAGGAGAGCACCGCCGCGTCCTTGATTACCGCTCGGGTTCCCCTCCTTTCCTTGGTTGGCCACGCCCCGTGCCTATTTAGGCCGTGCCGCACCCTTGGTAACCCTTTTCCCGAACCCTAGTTCGCCGTTGCCGCACACCGAGCCGCTGCCGCCGCCGAGCTCCTCACCCACCGCCGTCATCGACGAACTCGACGAATTCGTCGAGCTTTTCTTGTGTTAAGCCGACCCGGAGCTCCGTGAAGACTCCCCGAAGGCACCAAGCCCCTTACTCCCTTGAATCGAGCTCGGACACGGCCGAATTTGCTGCTCCAGAGCGCCGCCGACCCCAAATCCCGCCGCCACCACCAAATCGTCGTCCCCGGGTTTTAATCCTCGCGGTGAGACCCTTGCGGAGCACCTGCATGATCACCTGAAGCCGCCTGAACCTTTTTCCCCTGAATTTGTGCACTAACGCACCCTCGCCCTCATTGCAGAGGACCGCCGCCGCCGGAGCTCGTCGCTGGACATCCCCGAGCCGATTTTGGCCCATGAAAAAGCCCTAGGTGAGATCCCCGTGTCATCCTCTCACTCACCCTCCTCTTCCCGAGCCGATTCATGCACCGAATGTCCTTATCAGTGTGCGCCGGCAAGGTCCGGCAATGGCGCCACCGTGCCTGGCTCTGGTCCGGCCTGGAGCGCCGCTGCCCCCTCCCGATGCATTCTCGTCCGTTTATTTTAGATCGGACGGCCATCATCGCTTGATACCGGTTCGGTGCACGGCAACAGTGTGGACAAGGTCCACCGTAGGCGTCCACCGCACCGCGCGCTCGGTCCACCGCGCCCAGCCAATAGCGTAGCGCCACGTGGCGCCAAGTCAGCCGCCGCAGGTCAAAGCCGACCGGCTCCGCTGTTTTTGCACAAAAGCCCCTCAGTTTAGGCAGAATTAACCCACACTCTATTCTAGTTCTTTTCTATTTAAGTTCAGTCCTGTTTTCTTTTATTCTAGCCCCTGTGTTCCTCCAAATTATCACCCGCCATCCATAGCAGTGAGGAAATCCGATTTATTTGATTTAAATTTGAATTTCAGTTTGAAATATTTTAAAAAAATGCCACCAAAATTGAGTTGACCATAACTTGCTCGTTTTAAGTCCAATTTCAACGATTCAAATTGCATTAGATTCATATTTTTATCCTCTTTCCCGTGATATAATTTTTACCTATGTTAATTGTATTTTTATTTTCAAGTATTATTTAATTCCTAAAAATGCATATAAAGCTTAGAAAATTCATATCTTTTGCGTTTGAAATCCGTTTTCGGCGATCTTTATATCGATACGATCGTTGGGACGAGTAGAACAGTTTCGTAAGATTTCCAAAACTGTTTGAAGAGTTTTAACTAAATGTTATTTTATAAACCTATAAAGCCAATGATTTTTGTATATAAAAGGTCAATTCAACCCTACTCTTTTATTAATGACTACAAATGATATTTATTCTGTTTTGTTGAACTAATATGTGTTTTATATAAAATGATATTATCTGAAAACTTAATATAATATATTTATTTATATATTCTTTATTATTTCTTTTATAAATGAAAGTAAATCGCTCGGTAATCCTATCTTCCCAACCCTAGCTCCGATTAGCGTGATCTTCACGTCTATGTGATCATAGCAATGCGTAGAATCGTTTTATAACCTTTTAACTTCTATTTCATTGATTGGTGTATTGTTCTAATAGAATATTATCTTTGCTATGCATGTATGTATTGAATGCTTGTGTGGTGCTTTATGATCGCGCTCAGCCGTTGAGAGTTACGTTGGTGATCAAGAAGAAGAAGAAGGTGATCCAGGAATTCTTTCAAGGATTACTGAGCAGCTGTGGGTGAAAAGCAAATAAAGGCAAGTATAGCTTTGGGTGTTTATTTCTGTAATCGTGATCATGTGAATTAACTAATGGGAAAGTAATGAACGTTAAAAGATGACTTTATTCCGTAAGTGAATACCCCGGGAAAACCGCGCAACTATGAGTGCTAATGGGCTCTGGTTTTAGTTAAGTATGAAGTTCTTTCTAGCATCGTTGGCGGTTACCCGTGTGGCGCAAATGGGGAAAAGCAGACTGTGGATCTCTGGACAGGTGGTATCACACAGACTGACTGATGAAACCAATAGCGGCCGCGACATGTTGGATAAGACTTTTGAAAGACTTCATAGTGGACCCTGCCGGCCTTCCTTGGTAGTGGGCCAAGAGGCTGATCACCTCGGGAAAAAGGGTAAACCACGGCTCGTAGTGAAAGTGTGCAACCTCTGCAGAGTGTAAAACTGGTATACTAGCCGCGCCCTCGGTCATGGGTGGCCTGGAATCCTCATGGAACAGAAAGTATTGTTATTGATTAATTGTTTACGCTTTACCTTTTACTTTGCATTGATCATGAGTATATGAAATCAGTATCTTGTCGTTATATTTGCTGAGTTCGACATGAACTCATTCTTGCTATTCCCCCACATCTCAGGAGAAGTTAGACTTGTGGTCAACCAGTCAGTTTGTTCCTGCGGAGTGAAGTCTACACCCGGCGTGAAGTCGTTTTCCGCGTTGTACTCTGAGGTGATGTCTAATTGTTAATACGTTATTTAAGCATTTTGTCTCTTGATATTACCTTATTCTGTGACTATATGTGAGATTTGTCTTTTTATTTCACATATATTATATATCTGGTTTTGTCCTTAAAACCGGGTGTGACACCGTGGCTCGGCTTGGGATAGTCCTTAGACTCCATATCACTGCCGGGAGCTCGGCCAGCCACCTCTTGCCGAACTTATTCAATCTGTTGAAGATTCTTGGCTTAAGGCCTTGGGGAATCATGCCATTGGCACGTTCTACTTGGCCGTTCGATCTTGGGTGGGCTACGGCTGCCCAGTCCACTCGTATGTGGTACTCATCGCAGAAGGCCAGAAATTTCTTTCCGGTGAACTGCGTGCCTTTGTCAGTGATGATGGAGTTCGGGACATCAAACCGATGGACAATATCGGTGAAGAATAACACCGTTTGTGCCGAGCTGATTTGGGCAATCGGCCGAGCCTCGATCCACTTTGAGAATTTATCAATGGCGACAAGCAAGTGGGTGAAGCCCCCGGGCGCCTTTTGGAGGGGCCCGACAAGGTCCAGTCCCCATATGACGAATGGCCAAGTGAGAGGGATCGTCTGGAGAGCTTGGGCCGGTAGGTGTGTCTGCCGAGCGTAGTACTGGCACCCCTCGCAGGAGCGTACCACCTCGGTAGCATCGGCCACAGCGGTTAGCCAGTAGAAGCCCTGTCGAAAGGCGTTACCGACAAGAGTTATTGGTGCGGTGTGGTGACCGCAGGCTCCAGCGTGTATCTCTTCGAGTAGGCATTTGCCTTGACTGAAGGGAATGCAGCGCTGGAGGACACCCGAGGGACTCCATCGATAGAGGTCACCGTCGATCCACGTGAAAGACTTTGCTTTACGTGCCAGCCGTCGTGCTCTGGTTTTGTCCGAAGGTAAGACTTCTCGGACAAGCCAGCTGACCAGCGGCTCGCGCCAGTCCGGCTCGTCGTCGTCCATCTCGGCTTCAATTTCCATCGCCTCGGCTTCGTCGCCGTCTTCAGCCAGGGTCTCAGGTGGCTCCCCTTTGTCAGAGGGGTCGGCAGCCCCCGAGGGGCTTGCGTGGCTTGAAGACGATCCGAGTTCTCCCGGGGGTTCGGGGGTCTTCTCCCCTTGGCCCCCGAGGGATCAACACTGAAAGAGGGCTTGTGGAGGTCGTTGGCAAATACGCCCGTCAGGACCATAGCCCTTTCGGATGCGATTTTTGCCAACTCGTCGGCCTCCTCGTTGTACCTACGCGCGATGTGGTTGAACTCGAGGCCGTTGAATTTTTCTTCGAGCAACCGCACCAGCTTGCAGTAGGCGGCCATCTTGGGGTTCTGGCACGTTGACTCCTTCATAACCTGGTCCACGACGAGCTGGGAATCCCCTCGAACCTCGAGGCGCCGGATCCCGATCTCGATGGCGATGTGGTGTCCGTTGACCAGTGCCTCGTATTCGGCCACATTGTTGGAAGCCATGATGTGTAGCAGCAGCAAGTACTTGAGCCGGACCTCGTGGGGTGAAACGAAGATGATGCCTGCACTAGCACCGGTCTTCTTCATCAACCCGTCGAAGTACATGACCCAATACTCTTCTTGGGTCGGGAGTGGCGGTAGCTGCGTTTCGGTCCATTCTGCCACGAAGTCCGCTAGCACCTGGGACTTAATGGCTTTTCGTGGCGCCTAGGTGATGCCATCACCCATGAGCTCGATAGCCCATTTAGCAATCCTCCCAGTCGTCTCCCGATTCTGGATCACCTCCCCGAGGGGGAACGATGATACCACAGTCACGGGATGGGATTCGAAGTAGTGCCGCAACTTGCGCCGGGCAAGAATGATTGCGTACACCAGCTTCTGGATCTGAGGGTATCGTGTCTTGGTCTCGGACAAGACTTCGCTAATGAAGTAGACCGGCCGCTGCACCGGCAATGCGTGCCCACCTTCTTGCCATTCCACGACGATCGCTGCACTCATAACTTGATTAGTAGCAGCGACATATAGCAAGAGATTCTCCTCTTTCATACGAGGCACGAGAACCGATGCTTCTAAAAGCTGAGCCTTAAGCCTTTCGAGGGCTTCCTGGGCCTCGGTGGTCCAAAGTGCTCATTTTTCTTTAGCAACCGATATAAGGGAAGTCCCTTTTCGCCGAGCCTTGAGATGAATCGACTCAAAGCCGCAAGACATCCCATTAGCTTTTGCACACCCTTAAGGTTCCAAATCGAACCCATCTGTGTGATGGCCAATATCTTTTTCGGGTTGGCTTCGATGCCACGCTTGAAAACGATGAACCCGAGGAGCATGCCCCGAGGGACCCTGAAAACGCACTTCTCAGGGTTTAGCTTTATGTTTTGCTTCTTGAGGCACGCGAATGCCTCTTCTAGGTCGGCTACTAAGTCGCTCGCCTTCCTAGATTTTATCACTGTATCGTCTATGTAAGCCTCAACGGTCCGCCCGATGAGGTCCCCAAAAACTTTGAGCATGCAACGCTGGTAAGTCGCGGCCGGGTTTTTGAAGCCAAATGGCATGGTTACGTGACAATATATGCCGAAAGGAGTAATGAAAGAAGTCGCTAATTCGTCGGACTCTTTCATGCGAATCTGATGGTAACCGGAATATGCATCAAGAAAGCAAAGCCGTTCACAGCCAGTGGTGGAATCAACTATCTGATCAATGCGAGGTAATGGAAATGGATACTTAGGACATGCTTTATTTAGTGTAATCAACACACATTCTCCATTTTCCATTTTTCTTTTTAACCGAAACAGGATTAGCTAACCACTCTGGATGGAAGACCTCCTTGATGAATCCGGCCGCCAAAAGCTTTTGCACCTCCTCCCCGATGGCCTGGCGCTTCTCCTCGTCGAATCGGCGCAGGCGCTGCTTCACCGGCTTGGACCCGGCCCGGATGTCCAAGGAGTGCTCGGCGACCTCCCTCGGGATGCCTGGCATATCTGAGGGACTCCATGCAAACACGTCGGCGTGCTTGCAGAGGAAGTCGACGAGCACGGCCTCCTATTTCGGGTCGAGGGTGGTGCTGATTTTCAGCACCTTGCCGTCGGGGGAGCTCGGGTTGAGGGGCACCTCCTTCACCCCTTCAGCGGGCTCAAAGGTGTCCATGGCCTTCTTGGGGTCGGGGACCTCCTTTGCCATCCTTTCGGGGTCGGCAATGAGGGCTTCGGACTCCACCAGCGCGCCGGCGTACTCGCAACACTCGACGTAACACTGGTGCGTGTGCTGGTAGGAAGCGCCGATGGTGATCACCCCCTTTGGCCCCGGCATTTTGAGCTTGAGGTAGGTGTAGTTCGGGACCACCATGAATTTGGCGTAGCATGGCCTCCCGAGGATCGTGTGGTAGGTGCCGTGGAAGCCTACAACTTCAAACGTCAGGACTTCCTTCCTAAAGTTGTCAGGAGTCCCGAAGTATACGGGGAGGTCGATCTGCCCGAGGGGTTGCACGCTCTTCCCTGGCACTATCCCATGGAGCGGGGACGTTGTGGCCCGAAGGAGCGAGCGGCTGATTCCCATCAAGTCAAGGGTCTCAGCGTAGAGAATGTTGAGGCAACTGCCTCCGTCCATGAGGACTTTGGAGAGCCTCGTGTTGCCGACGACGGGGTCGACAACGAGCGGGTAGCGCCCCGGTGATGGGACGTAGTCCGGGTGATCATCCCGGCTGAAGGTGATAGCATCGAGGGACCAGTCGAGGAAGCGCGGTGTCACTGGTCCGACGGTGTAGACCTCCCTACGCTCGTGCTTTCGCTGTCGCGGCATTGGAGCGGTCCTGGTCCCACCGAAGATCATGAGGCACTTGTCGATGGGCGGGAACGCGTCATTCTTCCCATCCTTGTCTTCCTGATCCCTGGCGGGCTTCTTGCCGGCGTCGTCCTTGAACGCCTGCCGGCCGTAGTGCTTTTTGAGCATCACACACTGCCCGAGCGTGTGATGCACCGGACCCTGGTGGTAAGGGCACGGTTTGTTGAGCATCTCGTCAAAACGGCCAAGAGGGGGTCGTTCCCTCTTGGGCTCGGTGGCTGCCACGAGGGAGTCATGGCGGAGGGGGCTTTTCCCTTCTCCTTCTTTTTCTTGCTGTTTGGGCCTCGGGAATAGGTGCCCTCGGGGGCTTCCTCCGTCCATTTGCCCTTGGGGTCAGAGAAGAGGGCTCCCACCGCCTCATCCCCCGAGGTGAAGCTGGTTGCAATTTTCATGAGCTCAGAGACGCTGGTGGGGGTCCGGCGTCCGAGCTCATGCACAAGCTCTTTGCAGGAAGTTCCTGCAGTGAATACTCAGACGACGTCGGAGTCGGCGACCTAGGACAGCTCATTGTACTGCTTGGAGAACCGCCGGATGTAGTCCTTGAGGGACTCGCCCGGCTTCTGCTTGCAGCTTCTGAGATCCCAGGAGTTACCAGGGTGCACGTATGTGCCCTGGAAGTATCCTACGAAGATCCTGACCAGATTGCTCCAGTCAAAGATCAATTGTGGGGGGAGATGTTCCAGCCAGGCTCTCGCAGAGTCGGCGAGGAACAAGGGTAGGTTGCGGATGATGATGAGATCATCCTGCGCACCGCCAAGCTAGCACGCAAGACGATAATCCGCTAGCCACAGTTCGGGGTTGATTTCCCCCGAATACTTGACTATGTTAGCCGGCTGTCGGAACCGGGGCGGGAATCTAGCCCTTCGAATGGCCTTGCTGAAGACATGAGGACCCGAGGGCTCGGGTGAGGGCTCGCGTTCCTCATCCGAGTCGTAGCGCCCGTCCCGGTGGACATGGTAGCCTCGTGCGGCTCCATCGGTCTTCCGCCGACCGCGAGCTTGAAGGAGGGCTCGGACATCGACGTCCTTGCCAAGCCGTCGGTGAACCGACGGGGCCCTTGGGACCTCGGGATGCACCGAGGCCGCGCGCTCGTGGTGTGCCGCACCGCCACGTTGGTGACTTTTAGCGCCACGATGTCGTGACGCTGAACTCTCCGCCTGGAGAACGACTGCGTCCTTAAGGATATCCTTGAGCTGGTTCCTGAGCTGCCGTGCATCCTCAGTGGAGGGCTCAGGCATGCTCCGGAGCAGCATTGCCCCCTCCGTGAGCTTGCGGCTCTAAAAGCCTTAGTTTGGTTTTGATAATTAATGACATCCTAAGGGCTAACCTAGACTGCTAGTGATGGCAAGGTTTTAGGTTGGTCAATCCATGGTGTGAAGCCTAAAGGAAAATGGTGATGACTAAAAGAAGGCTTAATCGTGGAAGGAGCAAAGATGATCAAGTGTGAAGGCAAAGGTATAACCTCAAATAGGCTTTTCTTTAAGTGATCAAGACACCTAGAGGGTGTGATCACATTTAGGATAGATAGCCGACTATTAAGGGAGAACGAGTGTTGGATTACCTTCAAGTGCTCCATGTTGCATTTCATTTGCATTGAACTAACACAACCTAGAGATCAAAGTTAGAAACCCTTAGAAAATGTTTGCAAAATGCTAACACACTGAGCACAAGTGTTGAAGACATTGAGTGTTAGCACATAGAAGCAAGGGGTGAGAAATAGACTTGAAAAAACCCTGAAAGTGAGCATCAGACTGTTAGCAGGGGTAGCGTCGGACTATTGTCCAGAGTCTGATGCCTAACCCTAGTTCTGGCCAATGGCGAGCGTCGGACCATTACCCACTTCAGTCCGACGGTGGCGAGCAGTGTCGGCGTGATGCATGGCGTTCGGGAGAGCGTCGGACGCTAGAGCTTCGTCCGACGGCGAGCGTCGGACTGGAGTCCGACGGTTTTGAGCGAGTTGCAACCTCTCTGGAAGCGTCGGACCATGGTGATCATTGGTCCGACGGCTAACCTTGCGAGAGTCCAACGGTGGCCGAGCTGTGTCCCGTCTGTGAGGGTCGGACGATCCGACGCCTGGAGCAGTGCTCGTGTCGGACCATCAGCTTGAGCGTCCGGCGGTTGGGAAAACGGCGCGAGAAGTAGCCGTTGAGATCCAGCGGCTGAGGTTGAATCGAGCTGACACGTGGCAAGATCTAGAGCATCGGACGCTAACGCTTGGTCCGACGCTGTCGGTCCGATGGTCGGTCCGACGCCCGGAAAAGCGTGTTAACGGCTGTTTTTCAGTGGGTAACGGCTAGGATTGCACTTAGGGGTATTTATACTCCTTCCCTGGTCACTTGGTGACAACTCTTGCACACTTGAATCATTTGCATACTCTTTGTGAGCATCCTAAGCCTCCCACTCACTCATTTGATCATCTCTTGTTCATACATTTGAGTTGAGTGATCCTTAAGTGCATCATTGCTTAGTGAATTGCATTCTAGAGCACTTGAGAGCAAGCCAAGGCTGAGTTCTTATTCTCTTGGGGCATTGCCGTGTCCCTAGCGGCTTGGAGGTGATTCCGGTGTGAGGTTGATTGGAGATTGTTCAAGCCCACACCAAGGTGATTGATTGTGAGAGGTTTTGTGGTTATCCTCGGTGGAGTGCCAAAACCAGCTCTAGTGGATTGCTCGTGGCTGATAGCCACTTCTCTTGTGTTGGTGAGCGGCTCCCGGTGAGGGATTGGCGTGTGAAGCCTAGCTCGCAATCCACCAAGGAAGACCTGTGCCACAACGAGGAGTAGCGTGACGGCGATCACGTGAACCTCGGTAAAAAATTGAGTGTTCCTTGTCTTCTCCACCATCGAGTGGACTTTTTTCTTTCCGGTATTCTATTGGGTTTGATCTTTTGGTTTTTATATTGGATATTTCCCGGTGATTGGTCTTCACGGTGTGCGGACTTCACTTCAATCAAGCCCATTGGTATAATCCACTCGATCTTTCTTCCTTGCGCTTACTACTTGTTTAGGTGCCATCTCCTTAGGAACAGAGGAGTTGGTATCTTCCGTGTTGAGTGCTTATATTTGTGAGTAGCACATCTTGATAGGTGGCTTGCATAGAATAGTCTAGAGCTAGCACTTTGTCTCGCTTGATTATCAACTAACTTGTGGTCTATTATTTTGCTAGAATTTTTAATAGGCTATTCACCCCCCTCTAGCCTATACGGTCCTTTCAGGTTCGCTCGAGGCAGGGCTCCTGGTGTTCGGGCTCCATCGTCGGCGATGATACGAGCCTGAACGTCCCGGGCCCGGCGACGAGCTGCTCCGCCGGTGCCCTGCTGCTCCTCGCGCTCGAGCGCGGCTCGTAGCTGGGTGAGGCGCAGGCGGTCCTCATCCATCCGCGCCTCGAGTTCCCAGAGCTGCTCTAGCTCCGAAGACTGGTGCGCAGGGTGAGACGTCCCAGCCCTCGGGTCTTGCGGCGGAGATGACCGTGCAGGCAGCGGAGTCGCCGGAGGTGGAGTATGTTGCGGCTGGAGCGGGGAAGGTATGCCGTTGTCGTCCCCTGAATGGACGTCCTCCACCCATCCGTCTTCAGGTACACCAAGTGGTAGCATTCCCGAGCGG
The DNA here is from genome assembly GCA_038502445.1 of Eremochloa ophiuroides. NCBI lineage: Eukaryota > Viridiplantae > Streptophyta > Magnoliopsida > Poales > Poaceae > Eremochloa > Eremochloa ophiuroides. The sequence goes on along the minus strand of JAHLJS010000001.1, from coordinate 90,936,890 downwards.
GGTCGATGTAGGACTGGTCGGAGTCGGTGACGATGCTCGGGGCGTCCTCCCACGAGTCGTCGGGGTGGACGGTGAAGTCCACGTTCGCCCAGAACTTGTCGTCGTCGTCGCTGAGGCCCCGTCATGACGGCGAGGTCCAACCGCGACGTTCCCATTCCTCCGAGTATTCTCGGGGAGTGAGACTGTTAGTGGAGTCCGTCTCCCCCCCGCCATACGTCCTGGGACTGCTCCTAGGAGAGGACGGTGGGGAAGCCACGCGGTCGCCCACGAGGTCATCTAGACGCTCGAGGTGATGGACAGGTGTCTCCATCAAATCGTGCAACAGAGCACGGACTGCACGGCCGTGGGCGTCCACAGCGCTTTGGAGCCCGAAGAGAGATGACGGCGCCGTCTCCCTCCCCCAATGAGGGCGGAGAGAGAGCCTTGTCGACGCCGCGATCCCGCCCCCGCCCGTCCTTCGGGCGGTTGGCGGGTGTGTGGCTGTCGGCGCCGGAGGTGTCGGGGTGGCGGCCGGCGCCGAGTTGGCGTCCCCTGCTAGGGGCACCTGGTTGGCCGCGCCCTCCGTGACTAGGGGCAGGTTGGCGCGGTTGCGCCTCCTCCTCCTGGTCCGCCGGGAAGCACGGCGTGCGGCGTTCCCCTCGTCCTCTGGGACGGGAGGAAGCGTCGCCGTGGTCCTTTCCCCGGCCGCCTGATGGGCCGGAGTTAGGACGATGATGGTGCGGGGCTCGGTTGGGCGCGGGTTCATCTTGAGCCCGTGGCCGGTGGCCACGAACTCAAGACTCCCAAACCGGAGCACCGCACCAGCAGGAAGCGTCTAGGAGATGTCGGCCATCCGTAACCTGAGTCAACACGCAAAAAGGCCCCTACCTGGCGTGCCAACTGTCAGTGCTAGTTTTAGCGGGTGCTAACACCGGCTAGTGAATTTGTGTTTTGCGGTTGAGGCTCCAGATGGTGTGCAAGGGAGAACACATGGTTTATACTCGTTCAGGCCAAGAGGGCCCTATGTCCAGTGGAGAGAAGAATCGTGTTGCCTTGCACCGGGGTGCTTGTAGTAGGGGGTTACAAGCTAGGCGAGAGAGGGATGCGTTCCCAAGTCTCTTGTGAGTGTCGAAGAAGATACAAGTGTAACAACCCTAAAAACCTACACAACCTAAAAATCCCAACCAATTAAAATTTTTCATTTATTTATTATGAAAACCCATTTTTCTTGTGCAAGCATATAGGTTTCATTATGAATTTGGTAAATAAAGAAGTATAGCCTGCATTTTAATTCCATTCACATAGAATAATAGCCTATGCATCACATTTGGGATTTATTGCAATTTATGTTTGTATTTACTCAATATTTAAAATGGGTAATATATGTATTTATACACTTAAGTGAAAATAGAAAAGGAAAAAGAAAAGAAAAGAGAGGAAGAACGGAAGCCAGCCTGTCGGCCCACGTTGCGGCCTGGCAACGCGCGCGCGACCGGCACACACGCGCTCGCGCTCGCGCTCGCTGCCAACCCGGGGCCCGCATGTCAGCCGCCTTCCCCTTCCACTGTTTCTTTTCCACACGAAGACGGTGGCCGACAGGGCCATGCGAATGGCGTGACCGACAGCGCCACGCATGGCAGAGCCCTGACCCCGCTGTCCCCCTCCTGTCTCCTCCTTTCTTGGCCGCCAAGCGAACCCGCGCCCATCCGGAGCCCTAGATCCACTCGAGCCACGGCCCTTCGATCGGTCGAGCGCGATCAGGACCGTTCGCCATTGGAGCTGGCCAAGCTCACCTATAAAAAGGAGCTCACCCCGAAGCCCTACCCTCATTTCCCCTCGCCGCCACCGTGGCACAGACCGGCACACTGCACCAAACTGAGAGAGAGAGAGCGTAGGAGAAGGGCGGAGCAGAGGAGGAGAAGCTGCCGGAGCGTCGCCGCCGCGGAGCACGCCGGAGCCGGGCACGGAGGAGAAGCCCGAGCTGCGGACGAGGAGCGGCACGGCACTGCGATCGCTCTGCACGGCTTCGACTCGCCACTGCACCGCCATCCTAGCTTCACCGACACCACGGTGAGCCATCGCACGCCATGTCCGAACCTCGCCCTGCTTTTTCCATGGCGTTCCGCCCACGGGACGCGCAGGCACGAGCCTTTACCGGCTCAGGAAGATCACCTGCACCATGCACTCATGCGACCGGCCGAAACCCCCGGACTGCAAGCTTGCTAGACCGAGAACGCAGCACGACGCGTTCTCGGCGGAGCGCGCTCACCACCAACGCGTTCCGACGCCGAATCAGCCGTTCCGAGCAATCCGACTAGCACCCGTATAGGTTAGAGCGTCGTGGAGCACCGCCACGACCCCTTGAGCTAGCTACGCGGATCTAAGCGCTAGAGGAAGCCTCGTCCGCAGTGCGCCGCGACCTCGCCGGAGCGCCGCCGCGGACCGGAGCCAAAAGGAGGCCCTGCCCTGTCACTAGTTCACCACTAAGCGGACGTATGCCCGTTTAGTCACGCCAATTTGACTGAACCACGTCCGGTTATGCCAAAACGATACCGTAATCACCTTGCCATCGTCAGCCGCCGCTGGCGACACGCCGCCACCACAACCGAGCACTTTGGGAATCTCGGTAGCCAAAATTGGTAGTTGGTATACCATCGCCATAGACCCTGGAGGCGTATACATCTCCTAGAAGACCTCCTTAGCCCCGCCGGAACCTCCTAGCCGCGGCGACATCGCCGCCGATGACTGGAGCATCTCAATACCGCGACCAGGAACAAAAACCGACCACCTCGGACAAGCTTAGTTGCGGAAGATCGAACCTCCATAGCCCGGAACACCGAGAGGTGCGTTCTCGTGGAAACGTGATCACCGCCGACACGATCCGCCTCGCCTAAATCCGTTTCGAGTACCCCCGATCGCCTCGCGCTGCGGAGAGAGGCCGACGAGGTTCGCCAAGTCTGCCTCAGCACCGCCGCGTAGATAGCCGAGCCCCGAATCATGTCTGTCGCCTTGGCTACGTGCGCCTCCACCTCGTCGGAGAACCGCCGTATGCCGAGGGAGAGAAGGAGGCCATACCACGACTCTAACCCGCCACCATCTGGTCGGACGACTGCCTGAGCACGCCAATTGGGGAAAGTCGAGCCCTGTCTTGCCGAAATATGGTCATCGCCGCCCTGTCATCGTCCGCCGCACCGGAGAGACACCGCCACCTTGAAAAGACGCCCTGGAACCCTGCTAGCACCAAATCTCCAATTCGCCCGAGCCTCCCCGGGAGAGCTCGGGAGAGCAGCACCCTCGGCGCACCAAATCTCCGATTCGCCCGAGCCTCCCCGGGAGAGCTCGGCAGAGCGGCACCCTCGGCGCCCAAATGTCCGATTCGCCCGAGCCCCGCCGAGGTACGCCGAGGTACGCCGAGCCCCGCCGAGCTCCGCCAAGGTACGCCGAGCTCCGCCGAGCTACACCGAGCTACGCCGAGCTCCGCCGAGCTCCGCCGAGCTACGCCGAGCTATGCCGAGCTACACCGAGCTCCGCCGAGCTACCCCCGACCTCTGAGAACCACCCCCGACCTCTGAGAACCACCCCCGACCACCGTCGAGCTCGCCCGACCACCGCCGAGCTACGCCGACGCCCCCCGACCAACGTCGAACTCGCCCGACCAACCACCGAGCTACGCCGACGCCGACGACTCTCTGGGAACCAGCATCGAACACCTGGTGGGCGACCATCAGGTCTGTGTTTTGATGAGGCACCACATGCCGCACTACTGGACCCGCGCGCCACGTGGACCAATCCCGAGCTGCCCCTGATTAACCGACCAATTTTCCCATTTTCAGAAAATAGGATAATCTTCGGAAATTCATAACTTATTCATTCGATGTCCAAAAATTGCGCACCATATATCAAAATTCTTAGAAAAATGAGATCTACAATCTAAGACTGTGTTTGTGTGCATTTGGCTCTTTATTTTATTAGATTTTTCTGAAATACTCTATAGGAGTCGCTGACGCGACTATTCCGTGTTCGATTTCAGAGCCGGAGGAGGATCTGACAAAGGAAGACGACCACGAGTACTTTCAGGAGCCAGGAGATGACTACGAAGGTGCCACGTCCCACCAAATCCTTAGATCCTATTTACGCATTGCAAATGACATTGTTGCTATTGCTTTATGATTATGTATGGATTGGTTGCATGGTAGTCCATTTGAATTTCCTGCCTTGATAAGACTTTACCCTGCTGACCGCTGCTAGGTTAGCTGCTGCTTAATTTACTGTTACTTTTCCACTACTTACTACTTGTTATATGCTATGTGGTGGAATTGGGACGGTGTATATCTGATTATAACCACTGGGAGAGAGTGCTGCGTGCGTTTTGGGTGCGTGGTAAGGGTTGATGTCAACCAAGTAGGATGTGAGACAAGCCCATGGGGCAAGTCGTGCCGGAGGTGCAACCTGGGCATCCCCAAGCGAGATACCTGTGGCGGGTAAAGTTGTTGAGGAGGTTCCGGGTGGGATAGCCTTGGTGGTTTGAAGCCCGTGGACGGAGGTGCTGTGATGGCACGGGGAGAGTATCCCCTAAGTGAAGATGCCTGCTTGGTCAAACCTAGGATGGACTAGTTTCAGGTTCATGGGAATCCTTTTCTACTCACTCGTTTCTGATGGGCGGGAGACGGCTGGACTACTTGGTAGGACGATGCCACTACTGCTAGGTTGAGAGGTGATAAGGGTGGGCGGAGACGGTCGATGGGTTCCCGTTCCGTTCTAGATGCGCAGTACCACTGGATGGGCCCGGTACTGTGTCTCCCAGTCTCAGCATAACGGTGTAGGATCCGGAATATCCCAGGGCTGAGTGGTAGGGTGGCATCGACCTAGGCAAGCAAGCACCCGGAATTCTGCCTAGGTGTTTGCGCAACACCTATGATGGCTAATCTTGTGGGTAGTGAAACCTCTGCAGAGTGTACGGTTGATCGATCGATACATATGCCAACCTGTTGGCTATGGACCTTTCCTGTGAAGCTTCTACTAGTGTAGTGAGTGTTCTCTTCTCCCCCTGGATGACATTTTTCTGGCAGTATGCCCGTTGTGGCAATGTGCCGCTGAGATCGGCCCGAGAGGGAGTTGGGCCTGTCGAATGAGAGTGAGGTGTGGGTATGTGAGGTGTGGTGATGGGAAAAGGGATGATGGTGTTAACTGGTGATAAAACTTGACTAATTAAACATTGATTACAGCTGCATAGGAAAACCTCAGCCTATAGGTCTGCTTGTATAGCCTTGCATCCACTTTCCACAAAGCAAATGCTGCATAGGTGGGCTCCGTGGCCAGTACAAATCGTACTGATAAATTTGCTGTCAGGTGACGAGAATGAGTACGACTTCGAGGAAGACGATGGCGAGGAATAGGGTCACGTGCTACACTCAAGTTGGCCGTGAAGGATGAATCGTTTCCGCATCTTCTAAAGCTTCTCTGATTGTTGATTCCGCCAGTGTGGCGATGTAATAAATGTTTATGTAAGACTTAATTACCGTTGTATGGATCCTGGTGTCAACTGAGATATGGGTAATTTCATGGATTGTCCCAAGCAATCTGTTGAATTACAATTCGAGCCTGTGGATTTCCCTTCATGGAAATCGAGGTCGTTTCAGTTGGTATCAGAGCCATACTTGACTGTAGGACGAGACCCATAGAAAATGGACGCTAGAATAGGAAGCCAGACTCTCTTTCGGTTATATTACCGACCTTGCATTCACTTTTTATGCAATGGCTTATCTAATACAAGGACCTGCTAATCCGTTTCTTGAAAAATTCGCTGATGACCAGCCTTGGACCACCACTTCGTCCACTACACGACGGCACTATTGAGATCCCGATCAACGGAAGGAACCACGGCAGATTTGCCATGGTACTACGCCAGGTGCTGGAGGAGCTGGGAGCACCGTCTGACCAGATCCAGTACTTCAGCCGAGGGAAGCGTGTCGAGGCAGAGGACAGCCGCATACCCGACGCCGTACTCGACCTTATGCACCAGTAGCTTATGGGACCCTGCGTGGCCCTTAGACTAGTGATACCATGAGTAGTCCTGTCATTGGCTATCTGCGCATAGCACGATCTTCTTAGCAGCTTGGAACATCCTTTATGTAATAATAACCATGTGATGAGTGACATTTGGATCTTATGCTTCTTATGGTTCTCTATACTTCTTTGGTTGAGTGTAGGATAGCATGAAAAATGTTTTAATTCATTTAAATCGTTGAAAACATATAACTCCTACTTAAACCACTACAAGATTATTACAGCACTGAGCACGTACCTAATAATTTCAGATGTCGATGAGACGTTCTGCGCGTTTGGAGAACCGCCAGCCCTCCCCCGCGCCTGCGCCAGGACGTGGGCGTGGTCGCAACCGTGGACGCCCAGCTGGCAGACGTGCTGGAGTTAACCTGGAAGAAGAGCTGCGCCGGGCAGAGAATGCACCGCCGGTGAACGATCCGCCACCACAAGGCGAGAACGTGCCTCCGCCACCGCCACCGCCGCCGCCACCGACGTTGGCGGAAGTGATGGCTCAGCAGACCCAACTGCTGAATGCCATAGCTACTGGGATGAACAGGCACCACGGGCCACCCCAGAATGACTTCCAAAGGAAACTGGAGGGCTTCCTGAAGCTGAGGCCACCTACCTTCGATGGGACCGACAGCGATCCCCTCGCTGCCGACGATTGGCTTAAGGAGATGGAGAAGAAGCTGGACCTGACCACTTGCTCCGATGAGGAGTGTGTTGGGATTGCTAGCCACCAGCTGACCGGTGCTGCACGAGCATGGTGGGACAACTACACCAGCGCTCACGAGGACCCAGCCCGCATTGACTGGGATGAGTTCACCGAGGCTTTCCGTGACCACCACATTCCTGAGGGAGTCATGGAGGCCAAGGAGAACGAGTTTCGCAACATCTCCTAGGGAGCTGACCGGATCCACGAGTACACCACCCGCTTCAACTGCTTGCTCCGCTACGCACCTACGTCTTGCGTGAGTTCCGAGAAGGAAAAGATGTACTACTACAGGAAGGGACTTCAGACCAAGATCCGGTTGGCTCTGTCAGGGAACAAGAGCTACACTCTGCGTGAGCTGATTGACCGCTGTATTGAGATCGAGAAGGATCGCATGGAAGCACGACTGGAATTCGAGGCCCAGAACAAGGGAAAGAAGCGCCGCTCTGAGGGACCCGCTCACACTGCTCCACCCCAGAGACAGCGAACAGGTGCACCCCCGCCTTTCCGAACCCGCCAGGGACCTTCTTCGGGAATGAGCCGTGGTGGTACCAACAGCAGCAACTATCACCGCCCCGCTCAGACCTACCCTGCGCCGATTCGAGCTGTGCAGAACACACCCGCCCCCGCTACCAACACGCCAAGGACAAGCAATTGGAAGGCTCCTGCGACAGCCACAGCAGGCAGTGCGCCCTTCACTTGCTTCGGATGCGGAAAGCCTGGACACCGTGTGGCTGTGTGCCCCGACCTCAACCGTGCACCAGCAGCTACACAGGGCACACCGAACCGGGGATCTGCTGCCCGAGGAAGACTGAACCACATGACCGCTGAGGAAGCTGAAGCTGCACCTGATGCTGTGTACGGTACGTTCCTAGTTCAGGGTAACATGGCTACAGTTCTGTTCGATTCGGGAGCTACATGTTCGTACATTTCATCTGCATATGCACGTAAGCATAACATACCTGTAACCCCGAGAGCAAACCCCATCCTAACTAGCTCGCCCTTAGGAACCTTCAGAAGCGTTCACATATGTAGGGGAGTGATAATCACAATCGAGGGACTTGACTTTCGAGCTGACCTAACCCTACTACCCTCCAATAGCTTAGATGTCATCTTAGGCATGGACTGGCTAACCAAACACCGGGGAGTGATATCTTGTTCACCTAGATATGTTCAGGTAACCCACCCTTGGGGAACAGCCGTCCGATGTGTACCCCAAACCGGGAGAGTCCAAGCCCTCCTATGTGCCCTGGAGACTAAAGCAGATAAGACAGAGCTGACATTCAGAGATGTGCCAGTAGTCTGTGAATTCAATGACGTATTTCCAGAGGAGTTGCCAGGAATGCCACCAGATAGAGATGTGGAGTTTGTTATAGAGCTGATGCCAGGGACTGCACCGATTGCCAAAAGACCCTACAGAATGTCGGCTGATGAGTTGAAGGAACTCAAGAAGCAGCTGGGAGAATTACTGGAGAAGGGCTTCATTAGGCCTAGTGCTTCGCCCTGGGGATCTCCCGTTTTGTTTGTCAAGAAGAAGGATGGCACGATGAGGATGTGCATTGACTACCGGAATCTGAATGCGGTTACAGTCAAGAATAAGTACCCATTGCCCCCCATCGATGATCTGTTAGATCAATTGAGTAAGGCCAAGTACTTCTCAAAGATCGATCTCCGATCAGGGTATCATCAGATGAAGATCAGGGAAGAGGATATCCCGAAGACTGCATTTGTCACTAGATATGGACAGTATGAGTGCACAGTAGTCTCATTTGGACTCACTAATGCTCCAGCATACTTCATGAACATGATGAACAAGATCTTCATGAATGAGCTAGACAAGTTTGTAGCAGTATTTATTGATGATATATTGGTTTATTCAGCCACAAAAGAGGAACATGAACATCATCTGAGGACCGTATTGGAGAGGTTGTCTCGCAACCAGCTATACGCCAAATTCTCCAAGTGCGAATTCTGGCTTGAGGAAGTTGCTTTCCTTGGACACGTACTGTCAGGAGAAGGAGTCGCGGTAGACCCAGCCAAGATTGAAGCTGTGAAAGAGTGGGAACAACCCTGTAATGTGTCAGAAATCAGAAGTTTTTTGGGACTTGCAGGATACTATCGCAGATTTATTGAGAATTTCTCCAAGATTGCAAGACCTATGACCAACTTGCTGAAGAAAGAGAACAAGTTTATATGGACTCCTGAATGTGAGAAGAGTTTTCAGTCCTTGAAGGAGAAGCTCACTACTACACCTGTACTAGCCCTGCCAGATATTCACAAAGATTTTGTTGTATATTGTGATGCCTCTCGGCAAGGTTTGGGCTGTGTACTAATGCAAGAAGGAAGAGTGATAGCTTATGCCTCAAGACAGTTGAAGGAACATGAGCAGCGATACCCGACTCATGACCTAGAACTTGCAGCCGTGGTACATACACTCAAGATTTGAAGACACTATCTGATGAGCAACAAATGTGACATATACACCGACCACAAGAGCCTGAAGTACTTCTTCACACAGGAAGATCTGAATATGAGGCAGCGCAGATGGCTAGAACTCATCAAGGACTATGATCTTGAGATCCATTATCACCCAGGAAAGGCTAATGTTGTCGCTGATGCACTTAGCCGCAAAAGCTACTGCCATACCCTCATCACCAAGTCTATGCCACCTGAGCTCAGGAGAGAGTTCGACGCATTTCAGCTCGAGGTAGTCTCCTATGGCATGCTAAATGAGCTTCGCGTCGAGTACAATCTCACCTCACGGATCCGTGAAGCGCAAAAGAACTGTCCTGAGATAGACTATATCCGTGGTTTGATGAAGCTGGGAAGAGGCCCCGAATACCGAGAAGATGAGCAGGGAACTGTATGGTACAAAGATAGAATCTGTGTACCGACGGATTCAGCGATACGAGAAGAGATTCTGTCAGAAGGGCATGACTCCAAATATTGCATTCACCCAGGGTCAGCCAAGATGTACCATGATCTAAGGAAGCACTTCTGGTGGGAGAATATGAAGACAGACATTGCAGGGCATGTAGCCCGATGTGATACATGCAATAGAATCAAGGCCGAACATCAGAGACCAGCAGGGTTGCTACAACCAGTTGAGATACCAGAATGGAAGTGGGAGTGCATATCCATGGACTTCATAATAGGACTGCCCCGATCCGAGCATGGATATGATTCTATATGGGTAATAGTGGACCGTCTAACCAAAGTTGCACATTTTATACCGGTCAAAAGGAAGTATAGAGCTGAAAAGCTGGCAGATCTGTACGTATCAAACATTTTGAAGTTGCATGGGGCGCCTCTGAGTATTATATCTGACCGAGGATCACAGTTTGTATCACAGTTCTGGAAATCCTTGCACAAGTCCATCGGGACCAAGCTCGACTACAGCACAGCATACCACCCGCAAACAGACGAGCAAACAGAAAGAGTGAACCAGATTCTCGAGGACATGTTACGTGCTTGCGTATTGAGGTACAAGGAAGGATGGGAGAGCTATCTACCCCACGCTGAGTTCTCATACAACAACAGTTATCAGACAAGCATTAAGATGTCTCCATTTGAAGCGTTGTATGGAAGACCGTGCAGAACCCCGTTAATGTGGTCAGAACCGGGTGAAAGGACATTCTTCGGTCCTGCTAAGATTGTGGAAGCAGAAGAAGGTGTTGCCCAAGTAAGAGAGAATTTGAGGATTGCACAAAGTAGGCAAAAGAGCTATGCAGATAGAAGACGTAGAGAGCTTGAGTTTAAGGTTGGGGATTATGTCTACCTCAAAGTATCTCCGCTTCGTGGCACCGTCAGATTCCACGTAAAAGGGAAATTGGCACCAACATATGTTGGGCCATACAAGATCTGTAAAAGGGTTGGAAAGCTTGCTTACAAGCTGGAACTACTGGAGGAATTATCTGGAGTACACCCCGTGTTCCATGTCTCGCAATTAAGGAAGTGTTTGAAGCTTCCCGAGGAGCAAGTTCCTACGGATGCATTAGACCTGCAAGACACACTTGAATACAAAGAACATCCGATCAAGATCTTGGCATGGGATACCAAGGAGACGCGGAACAAGACTATTCCGATGTGCAAGGTACAGTGGAGCAATCACACTGAAAGGGAAGCTACGTGAGAGAAAGAATCGGACTTGCGGATTATATTTCCTTACCTCTTCGATGGGTACGTTATCTCTGAATCTCGAGGTCGAGATCCTAATGAGGGGGAAGGACTGTAACAACCCTAAAAATCCACACAATCTAAAAATCCCAACCAATTAAAATTTTTCATTTATTTATTGTGAAAACCCATTTTTCTTGTGCAAGCATATAGGTTTCATTATGAAATTGGTAAATAAAGGAGTATAGCTTGCATTTTAATTCCATTCACATAGAATAAAAGCCTATGCATCACATTTGGGATTTATTGCAATTTATGATTGTATTTACTCAATATGTTAAATGGGCAATATATGTATATATACACTAAAATGAAAATAGAAAAAAGAGAGAGAGTTAGGCCAGCCAATCGGCCCAACCGACCTGCTTGACCTCACCCGGGCGCGCGCTCCACTCCGCCTCCCCGCGCTGGGCCGGCCCAACACCACGCGCACGCGCGATGCCGACTGCACGCGCGACCGTCTCATCCGCACCCGCTTCCCCGCAGCCGCTGACAACCCGGCCCCGCCTGTCAGCCGCTCTCGCCCCCCCCACTGTTCTTCTTCCTCACGAAGGCGACGCGCCTGCCGGGGGTGTCACGCGAATGGCGTGACCCCGGTCCCACAGCCGACAGCATGGCAGAGCCCTGACCCCGCTGTCCCCCTCCTGTCCCCTCCTTTCGTGGCCGCCAAGCGAACCCGCGCCCATCCGGAGCCCTAGATCCACTCGAGCCATGGCCCTTCGATCGGTCGAGCGCGATCAGGACCGTTCGCCATTGGAGCTGGCCAAGCTCGCCTATAAAAGGAGCTCACCTTGAAGCCCTACCCTCATTTCCCCTCGCCGCCACCGCAGCACAGACCGGCACACTGCACCAAACCGAGAGAGAGAGCGTAGGAGAAGGGCGGAGCAGAGGAGGAGAAGCTGCCGGAGCGCCGCCGCCGCGGAGCACGCCGGAGCCGGACACGGAGGAGAAGCCCGAGCTGCGGACGAAGAGCGGCACGGCACTGCGATCGCTCTGCACGGCTTCGACTCGCCACTGCACCGCCATCCTAGCTTCACCGACACCACGGTGAGCCATCGCACGCCATGTCCGAACCTTGCCCTGCTTTTGCCATGGCGTTCCACCCTCGGGACGCGCAGGCACGAGCCTTTACCGGCTCGGGAAGATCACCTGCACCATGCACTCATTCGACCGGCCGAAACCCCCGGACTACAAGCTTGCTAGACCGAGAACGCAGCACGACGCGTTCTCGGCGAAGCACGCTCACCACCGACGCGTTCCGACGCCGAATCACCCCTTCCGAGCAATCCGACTAGCACCCGTATAGGTTAGAGCGTCGTGGAGCACCGCCATGACCCCTTGAGCTAGCTACGCGGATCTAAGCGCTAGAGGAAGCCTGAATCGCCTTGGCCGCGTGCACCGCGACCTTATCGGAGCGCCGCCGCGAGCCGTCGCCAAAAGAAGGTCATGCCATGGCTAAAGTTCACCATCAGAGTGTTGTATGCTTCTCTGGCCTCACCAATTTGACAAGACCGCATTCGATTGAACCAATACTTGGTCATAGCCGCGTTGCCGCCTTCCGCCGTCGTCGGCGACACGCCGCCGCCACAACCGAGCACCTTGGGAATCTCGGTAGCCAAAATTGGTAGTTTGTATACCATCGCCATAGACCCTGGAGGCGTATGCATCTCCTAGAAGACCTCCTTAGCCCCGCTGGGACCTCACAGTCACGGCGACATCGCCGCCGACACGTTCCGCCTCGCCTAAAATCCGTTCCGAGTACCCCCGATCGCCTCGCACTGCGGAGAAAGGCCGCCGAGGTTCGCCAAGTCTGCCTCGGCACCGCCGCTAGATAGCCGAGCCCTGTCTTGCCGAAATATGGTCATCGCCGCCCTGTCATCGTCCGCCGCACTGGAGAGACACCGCCGCCTTGAACAGACGCCCTGGAACCCTGCTAGCACCAAATATCCGATTCGCCCGAGCCTCCCCAGGAGAGCTCGGGAGAGCAGCACCCTCGGCGCACCAAATCTCCGATTCGCCCGAGCCTCCCCAGGAGAGCTCGGGAGAGCGGCACCCTCGGACGCCCAAATTTCCGATTCGCCCGAGCCTCACCGGGAGAGCTCGGGAGAGCGGCACCCTCGGGCGCCCAAATTTCCGATTCGCCCGAGCCTCCCCAGAAGAGCTCGGGAGAGCGGCCCCCTTCGGCGCCCAAATCTCCGATTCGCCCGAGCCTCCGCGGGAGAGCTCGGGAGAGTGGCACCCTCGGCGCCCCGAATCTCCGATTCGCCCGAGCCCCGCCGAGCTAAGCCAAGCCCCGCCGAACTATGCCGAGCTCAGCCGAGCTACCCCCGACCACCGCCGAGCCACGCCGAGCTACGCCAACGCCGGCAACTCTCTGGGAACCAGCATCGAACACCTGGTGGGCGACCATCGGGTTTGTGTTCGGATGAGGCGCCACATGCCGCACTACTGAACCCGCGCGCCACGTGGACCAATCCCGAGCTGCCCCTGATTAATCGGCCATTTTCTCATTTTCAGAAAATAGGATAATCTTCGGAAATTCATAACTTATTCATACGATGTCCAAAAATTGCGCACCATATATCAAAATTCTCAGAAAAATGAGATCTACAATCTAAGACTATGTTTGTGTGCATTTGGCTCTTTATTTTATTGGATTTTTCTGAAATACTCTATAGGAGTCGCTGACGCGACTATTTCGTGTTCGATTTCAGAGCCGGAGGAGGATCTGACTAAGGAAGACGACTACGAGTACTTTCAGGAGCTAGGAGACGACTACAAAGGTGCCATGTCCCACCAAACCCTTAGATCCTATTACGCATTGCAAATGACATTGTTGCTATTGCTTTATGATTATGTATGGATTGGTTGCATGGTAGTATATTTGAATTCCCTGCCTTGATAAGACTATACCCTGCTATCCGCTACTAGGTTAGCTACTGCTTATTATACTGTTACTCTTCCACTACTTACTACTCGCTATATGCTATGTGGTGGAATTGGAACGGTGTATAACTGATTATAACCACTGAGAGAGAGTGCTGCGTGCGTCTTGGGTGCGTGGTGAGGGTTGATGTCGACCAAGTGGGATGTGAGACAAGCCCATGGGGCAAGTCGTGCCGGGGGTGCAACCTGGGCATCCCCAAGCGAGATACCTGTGGCGGGTAAAGTTGTTGAGGAGGTTCCGGGTGGGATAGCCTTGGTGGTTTGAAGCCCGTGGACGGAGGTGCTGTGATAGCACGGGGAGAGTATCCCCTAAGTGGAGATGCCTGCTTGGTCAAACCTAGGTTGGACTAGTTTCAGGTTCATGGGAATCCTTTTCTACTCACTCGCTTCTGATAGGCGGGAGACGGCTGGACTACTTGGTAGGACGGTGCCACTACTGCTAGGTTGAAAGGTGATAAGGGTGGGCGGAGACGGTCGATGGGTTCCCGTTCCGTTCTAGATGCACAGTACCACTGGATGGGCCCGGTACTGTGTCTCCCAGTCTCAGCATAACGGTGTAGGATCCGGAATATCCCAGGGCTGAGTGGTAGGGTGGCATCGACCTAGGCAAGCAAGCACCCGGAATTCTGCCTAGGTGTTTGCGCAACACCTATGATGGCTAATCTTGTGGGTAGTGAAACCTCTGCAGAGTGTATGGTTGATCGATCGATACATATGCCAACCTGTTGGCTATGGACCTTTCCTGTGAATCTTCTACTAGAGTAGTGAGTGTTCTCTTCTCCCCCTGGATGACATTTTTTTCCGGCAGTGTACCCGTTGTGGTAGTGTGCCGCTGAGATAGGCCCGAGAGGGAGTTGGGCCTGTCGAATGAGAGCGAGGTGTGGGTAAGTGAGATGTGGTGATGGGAAAAGGGATGATGGTGTTAACTGGTGATAAAACTTGACTAATTAAACATTGATTACAGCTGCATAGGAAAACCTCAGCCTATAGGTCTGTTTGTATAGCCTTGCATCCACTTTCCACAAAGCAAAATGCTGCATAGGTGGGCTCCGTGGCCAGTACAAATCGTACTGATAAATTTGCTGTCAGGTGACGAGAATGAGTACGACTTCGAGGAAGACGATGGCGAGGAATAGGGTCACGTGCTACACTCAAGTTGGCCGTGAAGGATGAATCGTTTCCGCACCTTCTAAAGCTTCTCTGATTTTTGATTCCGCCAGTGTGGCGATGTAATAAATGTTTATGTAAGACTTAATTATCGTTGTATGGATCCTGATGTCAACTGAGATATGGGTAATTTCATGGATTGTCCCAAGCAATCTGTTGAATTACAATTCGAGCCTGTGGATTTCCCTTCGTGGAAATCGAGGTCGTTTCAAATAGTTCATAGTATATAGTAGTATACCCAAAGCATACAAAGTATCTTTTTCATAAAAGCTTAAATATTAAGCAAGGCTAAGCATTTTATAAACATTTTCCTTTAAATCAGGTTTCAAGGATAATATATCAAGGCAGGTAAATGCAGCAAGTAGGTGACAATCAACTTCTATCAACCTAATGCAGCAATTTAACTCAAGGTGATAAAGATTTATAAAACACAAGGAGGGGCTAATGCACCGAGGCTTGCCTGTTGCTTGGAGCAGGTACAACCCTGAAGTCTATCATCGAGGAAACTCCACGTCCAGAGAGTGAAGACCAACTCGGGACTTGCTTCAGATAAGAATTTCCCGCGTTCACTACACGAAATATTAATGTATGATGAAATGCATGGCATGATGCATAATGGAAACATACAAATACATTACATTAAATAAAGAAAGTTGAATACTACTTTCCTTTATGAAAAGTTACAAGCCAACAAGACTAGCTTGTTGTCCAACAACTTAGGTTAGCGGTTTACGGGTACCTATAAGGAATTCTATACACGACCTAGGGTACGGAAAGGTCCAAAAGAGAAGTCGTTCTACTTGGATGTTTTTATTCATGAAGTTGCATCCAACGAGAACCCAGGCTCTATCTATATGAACCCACAGGTTTTCATTTGTTCGGATTTTAGTGACCTAAAGTTGATTCTTAATTTAAACCAAAATAATAATTATATTACAATGAAACACTAAGGTTGAAAGGGTTTCATGGGCTAACATTAGGGCAAAGCATAAAGGGAATACTTACCCTAACAGGTTCAAGAGAGCAGACACATTCTTAACGTTTACACACGATTAGGATAGCAAGACAGCAATCAGTTGATTTACCCATAACAGGAGATATATTTATCCAAAAAGAGTGATTTTAGACTCTCAGGAAATATAATGAAATCTTCTACAACTTTGCTATTGACTTCAAGAGCTGGTTTAGTACTTAATAAAGTCAATTAGCCTAAACAAACAATTCTGTCCAAAGTTGGACAGAATCAGATATTAAGATAAAAACAACTATAACTAGAGTTATAGGTCACCAAAAATAGTGATCCAAGTCACATTGGAAAGTCTATGAAAAGTAGTATAATTTTTCTGTTATCACCTAAACATGATTCCACATTTAAGTGAGCCAAACAGATCAACTCTTCAGATCTGTCCAGCACACAAGAAAAAGCTGACAACAAGATTATAAATTCTAAAACTCCTAAACTACCAGTCCTAAAATCATGAAACTTTAACAAAAGCTATATCATGAGGTTAACTACAACTTTTCTGTTGTCATCGAGTCATGATTCAAACTATAATTAGGCCTAACAGGACAATTTACAGGTCTATGCAGAATAGGAGCAAACCATCATAAGGAATATTTTTATTTTTATAACTCTAAAACTATTCACCCTAAAATCATGTAATTTTTGCCAGGAACTAATCATCACCAAAGTGTAATGCCATAAAAATTTGATATTTATTTGAGCACTACAACTACAGTTATGAAAATGACAAATACAACTGGTAATTAAAAACCTAGTCTGCATGATCCATTTTTACAGCAAATAATTTAAACTAAAGCATGTCATATTATAGATCCACTGAAAAGATAATTTCACAGGGATTCCAAAAAGTCTTCATTTGTTATTTTATGATTTTTCTATGATTTTATATGCATTTTCAAAGTTCCAATCAAATTTCTGCAAATAGGTCCTTATGTGCACTATTCACATGAGTCATGACTTGTGCAGAAAACCCCCTGGACAAAGTTGTCTTCTCAACTGGGGTCCCTAGTCGCGATTGGAAACAGAGTAGCACACGGGAACGGCGGTTCTGAAGGAGAAGATGCTCGCCGCCGATGGGGAAAGTGGGGGAAACGAACAAGGGGACTCTTGCGCACCCGATGGTGGTCTCGGTTGGGCAAAACCAAGCCTTGAGCAACTGCAGCCGCGGCCTTGGCGGCACTGCAGGAGAGCACGCGACGGTGCCGCGCGTTCCAGCGGCATAAGTGTGATAGGGCTTGGACTGAGGCATTGGGAAGGTTCAGGGAGCTCACCATGACCTTATGCGCTAACCGGTTGGGGCAGAAGACGAACGGAGATGCCTCGTCGACGAGAGCAGCGACCACGACGGGGAACTCCGGTGGCTTCAATGGCGTTCCAGCTACTCTGGAACTCCAAAACCGAAACCAAAAGAAGCATCAGCTTCACAAGACTACGAAGAAGTTAAAACACGAGACTAGAGGGAGAAAAACCCACTGAAGAACTCCAGCCGCGACGAACTGAGGTCGGCGGCGTTTCTGTCGGCCGCGGAGAAGAACGCGTCGTGCCGGGCGGTTCAGACGACGATAGGACGCATGGGCGGGCTCTACGGGTCTGCAAGGAGATGGCGAAGCTACAGGGAGAGGGAATTGGAGGGTGGTAGCACGACGACGACGAATTTCGCCAGCAACCGAACTCGTCGGTAGTGGAGCGAACGGGGAAAAAGGACGATGGCAAGTTTACTGGTGCGCTTAAATAGATGGAGGAACGACTTCAGAGCTTCGACACGTCGACGCCGAGCTCGCCACGTCTCCAGGCCGCGTGCCCTCACACGAAGGCGAAGAGAAAACAGCGGCGGGCGGTGCAGGGTGACGAGGACAGGAACGTGTCCTGCTGCCCTCCCCTCGGGTACTGTAGCAGTGCAGGAGATCAATCCGAATTTTCAAAATTACTTTGGATTTTTATGTATAAAGTAGAAAAATTTCCAATATATGAAATGTGCATAATTTTGTGCTACACGACTTTGGTATTCAAAGCATATTCAAATTTCGAGTATTTTAGAAATTATTTAAAAAGCGATAAATAGCTCTTTTCCAATTCGAATTAAATCTCATAAATTTGCTGAACAAGTTCAAAATCTATAAACATCAAAGTTGCTCAGTTTAGTGAGATTTACAACTTTCATTTAATGAACAACCTCAGATTCCAAAAAAAAATTAAATTGGAGTTTTAAATTTAAATTTGAGAACAGAAATTCAAGTTTAATTCAAATTTCTGAACAGTAACCTGAGAAACTTTGTATACCAAGGTTGCTCTATTTAATAAGAGCTACAACTTTGTCTTTGTGATCAAGGCCCAATTCTTCATAGTTTTGAAACTAGGGTTTTAGCCCAATTTAAGGTTTTAAAATTAATTAACATGTAAAAATCACTCTATTATCTTAAACACAAGCCATCAATGGGATTTAAACTTATTCACAGTTGATGCAGGACAAAATTAATAGCAATCATAGATGACATGCAATGCTTCATGATGACATGTCCGATTTTAATTTAGTAACACCAGGGGTGTTACAATGTGCCATGTTCCATACTCTATATGCTTTGTTTAAAGTTGAATACCCAAGAAGAAATCCTTCATCACACTTCTTCTCAAATTTACCCAAACGAGTGCCCTTCTTTAAGATATAGCATTTGCAACCAAACACTCTAAAATATGTAATGTTGGGTTTTCTTCCATTCAAGAGCTCATAGGGTGTTTTCTTCAACATTGGATGACAATATAGACGGTTGCTAGTGTAGCAAGCCGTATTGATAGCTTCCGCCCAAAATTCATCACTAACATTGTATTCACTTAGCATGGTTATTGCCATATCAATGAGATTTCTATTCTTTCTTTCGACAAGACCATTTGATTGAGGAGTGTACTTTGCCGAGAATTGATGCTTGATTCCTAGATCATCACAAAACTCATCAACTCTTGTATTCTTGAATTCACTTACATTATCACTCCTAATTTGCTTCACCCTTGTATCAAACTCATTTTCACTTCTCTTGATGAAAGACTTAAAGATTCCATACACTTCACTTTAGTCAACTAGAAAGAAGACCCAAGTGTATCTTGAGAAGTCATCAACTATCACAAAGCCATATTTTCTTCCTCCAATACTTGCATAAGCGGTTGGACCAAACAAATCCATATGCAATAGCTCAAGTGGACTAGATGTACTCATCATGCCTTTCTTAGGGTGTGTGTTCCCAACTTGCTTTCCAAATTGACAAGAACTACACAACCTATCCTTCTCAAAGTGTACATCCTTCAAGCCTCTAACCATGTCATGCTTGACCAATCTACCAAGTTGCTTTATCCCAATATGTCCAAGTCTTCTATGCCACAACCAACCAAGACTTGACTTTGAGATCAAACATGATGAAAGCTTTGCTTCACTATCATTGAAATCCACCAAGTATAGGTTCCCATATCTAAAGCCCTTGAAGATCAAGTTGGAACTATCCACACTAACAATCTCAACATCATCAATACCAAAGATGCACTTGAAACCAAGATCACATAGTTGTGCAACCGATAATAAGTTGAAATTGAGAGATTCAACTAGCAACACATTTGATATGCTCATATCATTTGAGATAGCAATCTTACCTAATCCTTTCATCTTGCCTTTTCCATTGTCACCAAATATAATAGAATCAAACTCTTGGCTACCATTTGCGTTGATGGAATTGAACATACTAGACTCTCCGGTCATGTGTTGAGTGCATCCACTATCAGGCACCCAATGTCTTCCTCCGGCTTTATAATTGACCTACAAAGAATAGATCAATTGGTTTTACGTACCCAAGCATTCTTGGGTCCTTGGAGGTTAGTGACCAAAGACTTAGGCACCCAAATGGATCTCATCCGTGGGTTGCCTCTTGGTATACCAATATACTTGGTTTTAACACCCTTCACTCCCTTGGTGAGCATGTAACAAGAATCAAGGCGAATTGAAGTCACACTAGCAAATTTGACTTGCTTGATCTTGTTGGCCATGCAATATTGCTCATTATGCCCTACTTGCTTGCATCTTTGGCAATACCTACCATTACTCCTCACAAAGCTAGCTTTGGGAGTCACAAAAGCGGTCTTACCTTTCTTGGGGGTATAGCCTAGTCCCTCCTTAGAGTGACTAAATCTTTGGCTACCCAAGCACTTTAGCAAGCGGGCATCCCCACCATAGGCATTACCTAAGGCACGGGTGAGCTTGTTGACCTCCTCTTTGAGGTTTTTGTTTTCCACCACAAGTGAGGACTTAGAGTCATCAACTTTGGGTGAAATAGGAGTGGTGGAGCTGCAAAAAGGATTAGTGACAACAATAGTAGAAGAAGAAATTGACATGTCACTAAGGATATCACATGATGAACCCATGTCACATGTCTTGATGGATGCCCTCTTCTTATTTTTGGCCACTAGAGAGGAATGAGCTTTCTCAAGCTTGGAGTGAGCCACCTTGAGGTTCTCATGGGCTTCCATTAGCCTCTCATGAGACTTCAAGAGCTCATCAAAGGATTGCTCAATGGCTATCTTGCCTTTGCGTAATTCTTTGCACTCCTTTCTCTTGGCCTCAATGTAAGTATTGGCATTATCAAGCATGGACATAAGCTCATCACATGATAGCTCCTCCTCGTCACTCTCATCATCGGATTGTACCTTGGATGGCTTGGCCATCAAGCATGTAGATGGAGTGTCGAAGAGAGATAGCTTGTTGTTGAGAGCAATGCTTGCCATAGCCTTCTTCTTGATGGTCTTCCTCTCATCATCACTATCATCATCATCGGTAGAGGCATCACTATCATCCCAAGTGACACAATATGATTGCCTCTTCTTCTTCATCGGTAGAGGCATCACTATCATCCCAAGTGACACTATCATCGGGAGAGCAGCACCCTCGGCGCACCAAATCTCCGATTCGCCCGAGCCTCCCCGGGAGAGCTCGGGAGAGCGGCACCCTCGGCGCCCAAATGTCCGATTCGCCCGAGCCCCACCAAGGTACGCCGAGGTACGCCGAGCCCCGCCGAGCTCCGCCGAGCTACGCCGAGGTACGCCGAGCTACGCCGAGCTCCGCCGAGCTACACCGAGCTACGCCGAGCTCCGCCGAGCTACGCCGAGCTATGCCGAGCTACACCGAGCTCCGCCGAGCTACCCCCGACCTCTGAGAACCACCGCCGAGCTACGCCGACGCCCCCCGACCAACATCGAGCTCGCCCGACCAACCACCGAGCTACGCCGACGCCGGCGACTCTCTGGGAACCAGCATCGAACACCTGGTGGGCGACCATCGGGTCTGTGTTCTGATGAGGCGCCACATGCCGCACTACTGGACCCGCGCGCCACGTGGACCAATCCCGAGCTGCCCCTGATTAACCGACCAATTTTTCCATTTTCAAAAAATAGGATAATCTTCGGAAATTCATAACTTATTCATTCGATGTCCAAAAATTACGCACATATATCAAAATTCTCAGAAAAATGAGATCTACAATCTAAGACTATGTTTGTGTGCATTTGGCTCTTTATTTTATTGGATTTTTCTGAAATACTCTATAGGAGTCGCTGACGCGACTATTTCATGTTCGATTTCAAAGCCGGAGGAGGATCTGACTAAGGAAGACGACCACGAGTACTTTCAGGAGCTAGGAGACGACTACGAAGGTGCCACGTCCCACCAAATCCTTAGATCCTATTTACGCATTGCAAATGACATTGTTGCTATTGCTTTATGATTATGTATGGATTGGTTGCATGGTAGTCTATTTGAATTCCCTGCCTTGATAAGACTTTACCCTGCTGACCGCTGCTAGGTTAGCTGCTGCTTAATTTACTGTTACTTTTCCACTACTTACTACTTGCTATATGCTATGTGGTGGAATTGGGACGGTGTATATCTGATTATAACCACTGGGAGAGAGTGCTGCGTGCGTTTTGGGTGCGTGGTAAGGGTTGATGTCAACCAAGTGGGATGTGAGATAAGCCCATGGGGCAAGTCGTGCCGGAGGTGCAACCTGGGCATCCCCAAGCGAGATACCTGTGGCGGGTAAAGTTGTTGAGGAGGTTCCGGGTGGGATAGCCTTGGTGGTTTGAAGCCCGTGGACGGAGGTGCTGTGATGGCACGGGGAGAGTATCCCCTAAGTGAAGATGCCTGCTTGGTCAAACCTAGGATGGACTAGTTTCAGGTTCATGGGAATCCTTTTCTACTCACTCGTTTCTGATGGGCGGGAGACGGCTGGACTACTTGGTAGGACGATGCCACTACTGCTAGGTTGAGAGGTGATAAGGGTGGGCGGAGACGGTCGATGGGTTCC
The DNA here is from genome assembly GCA_038502445.1 of Eremochloa ophiuroides. Lineage (NCBI taxonomy): Eukaryota > Viridiplantae > Streptophyta > Magnoliopsida > Poales > Poaceae > Eremochloa > Eremochloa ophiuroides. Next base: position 90,914,506 of record JAHLJS010000001.1, on the reverse strand, counting down.
CGTTCCGTTCTAGATGCGCAGTACCACTGGATGGGCCCGGTACTGTGTCTCCCAGTCTCAGCATAACGGTGTAGGATCCGGAATATCCCAGGGCTGAGTGGTAGGGTGGCATCGACCTAGGCAAGCAAGCACCCAGAATTCTGCCTAGGTGTTTGCGCAACACCTATGATGGCTAATCTTGTGGGTAGTGAAACCTCTGCAGAGTGTACGGTTGATCGATCGATACATATGCCAACCTGTTGGCTATGGACCTTTCCTGTGAAGCTTCTACTAGTGTAGTGAGTGTTCTCTTCTCCCCCTGGATGATATTTTTCCGGCAGTATGCCCGTTGTGGCAATGTGCCGCTGAGATCGGCCCGAGAGGGAGTTGGGCCTGTCGAATGAGAGTGAGGTGTGGGTATGTGAGGTGTGGTGATGGGAAAAGGGATGATGGTGTTAACTGGTGATAAAACTTGACTAATTAAACATTGATTACAGCTGCATAGGAAAACCTCAGCCTATAGGTCTGCTTGTATAGCCTTGCATCCACTTTCCACAAAGCAAATGCTGCATAGGTGGGCTCCGTGGCCAGTACAAATCGTACTGATAAATTTGCTGTCAGGTGACGAGAATGAGTACGACTTCGAGGAAGACGATGGCGAGGAATAGGGTCACGTGCTACACTCAAGTTGGCCGTGAAGGATGAATCGTTTCCGCATCTTATAAAGCTTCTCTGATTGTTGATTCCGCCAGTGTGGCGATGTAATAAATGTTTATGTAAGACTTAATTACCGTTGTATGGATCCTGGTGTCAACTGAGATATGGGTAATTTCATGGATTGTCCCAAGCAATCTGTTGAATTACAATTCGAGCCTGTGGATTTCCCTTCGTGGAAATCGAGGTCGTTTCAACAAGTCGCTTGTTGTTATGTGTGGTGTGGAGTGTGTGTGTAAGAGCTTGAGAACCTGTCTAAGGCTGGCCTCTGCTCTCCCTTTTATAGTCACAAGGAAGAGGTAAGGGCAGCGCGTACATTGCCATGCATGTTACACTGGGGAGTTGTTGTCTCTGTTTGACTGTCGTCAGCTACGGTCTTGTCTCCGCCTCTCACGGGTATGGTCGTAGTGGTTCGTACGATCTTGGTGGGTTCCAAGGCGGCAATAGTCGTCGGGATTACGGCATGGCGTAGGGTCACACCTGATGGCTGTCCTTCCGCACGATGTGACAAGAGGGAGAGTCGTCTCAGGGCGTTGTCTCCCGAGGCTCGGGACTCCTGGAGGCGTGATGGAACGGAGCAGGGCGATATCTCCCCTTGGGCGTATTTCCGGCTTTCGGACAGTGTTCCCCGAGGGTCAGGTGGGCCCGGATGGAAGGTGTACTCGTCCTTTCGAGCGGACAGTGTAGTAGGTGCCTTTCCCGTTCTTGCGTAGCCCGTTCGTCAGGCGCTTGGACTGTTGTAGTCGTAGTTGGTAGATCCCGACGGAAAACGGGGCGATGCACCGTAGACCATACTGTGGAGAGGATGGCCGTAGTGGGCCTATCAAATCCATTGCCAGGGAAATCCTGACAGGTGGTATGGCCGTCGTGAGCGTGCGAAGCACAGTCACGTCGGGAATCTCACCTGACGGGACAGTGCTTGTAAAGTGGTCAGAGAGGTCTCTTGTGGTCCAAGATTGCTCCGCTGACGTCAACTATGCATTGGATGCCTTTGAGAGATTGCGCTTGAGGGGGATGGGGAAGCTCGGGCGAATCGGAAAATTGGCGCCCGAGGGTGCCGCTTTCCCGAGCTCTCTCGGGGAGGCTCGGGCGAATCGGAGAATTGGCGCCCGAGGGTGCCGCTTTCCCGAGCTCTCTTGGGGAGGCTCGGGCGAATCGGAGAATTGGTGCCCGAGGGTGCCGCTTTCCCGAGGGTAGGTTAGCGTTGATGCAGCGCTGTCATGGACCTCCGTTGTTGCGGCCTTCATGGGCTTTCACCGGCTTTGCCTGGGCTGGGCCGTGTTGGGAGTAAGTGTTTTTGCATCGAAGTTGGGTACCCCATACTTTGGTACTCGACAACTGTTGTACTCTTTTTCCCTTGATGAGTTTTTTCCCACTGGATTTTCTCATGTAAGGTTTTTAGTGAGGCAATAGGTGCAACACAGCATGCGCATGTGATGTACTCTTTTCTCCTACCTTTTTTCTCACTGGGTTTTGGGGGAGTTCTTAACGAGGTATACATAAGACGCGGGATTTGCACAAGTGGGAGTGTTATGAAATCGTGATTCAGAAGATCACGACTTGGTCCTGAAGACCTGACTCAAACATCAACAGTTGTACTCTTTTTTCCTTGATGAGTTTTTCCCACTGGGTTTTCTCATGCAAGGTTTTTAACGAGACAACAGGTGCAACATAAGTGATGCATGTGATGCACTCTTTTCTCCTACCTTTTTTCACTGGTTTTTTAGGAGGAGTTTTTAATGAAGCATACACATAGAATGGATTTGGCCAAGAGGGAGTGTTGTAAATCAAAGTAAGAAACAGGATGTGAACATAGACTTTGAAAGGTGGCCAAATCAATGCATGAGGGGAGAAAGAAGTCATTCATTTCACATACTGTAATCAGGATATTTCACTGCCTCTTTTGCTATATATATATATATATATAGGAGGTTTCATCCTCTCAATGGTAACACAAGCAATACAAGAGAGAAATAAAGAAAGAATTCTCATTCCTCTCACTCTATCTCTATGTGTTCTTATGCCTATAACTGTGTGTGCAAACAAGCTGATTTCTAGCACGATTCCTTGCGAGCGCCATTTATTTTTTACGGCTCGCGTGATTGGCCAAGGGAGTCCCGCATGCACGTCTCGGGTGCGGTGATTGGCCAAGGGAATCGCGGATGCTCGCGTTAAATGCGGGCGTGGAACGAGGAGACCGCGCGGCGTTGCCGGTGCGAAGGGCAAACACGTCAAGATGAAGGAACTTTGGACTACTACGACAACTAATGTGAAAACAGCGTAGGAGCCCACGACGTCTACTATTTCGAGTATCGAGTATGGAGGGAGTATATGGTATCAATATATGACTACATGTCGTTTAATAATTGATGCTATCTAGAGTGTGTTTGGTTGAGTTCTAATTTTTGGAAAAGTTATTGTGAGTTATGAACAGAGACAAAAGCTAAAAACCTGTTAGTTAAGCATTGTTGCTTCTTGTAGATTTACTCCTATGAAGTCCATTTTTTTTTATTTTTCATGTTATGATTTTTTTGTGATTTACTTGATTTTTCAAAGATTTAGCCGAAATAAATAAAAAATAAAAAGACAAAATCACCTTCAAAACCACTTATGATCGGGTCAGGGAGGTTAAATGCACTATTTCAAAAGTTGAGTGAGGTGATTACCTGATTTTGTGATTCAGGGATGAAAACCAGACTTTCGTAAAAATTAAGGAAGGAAAAATAGACTTTTTCCTATTCGATATGATATCGTAAAAATTTTACGCCCTGTAACTAAAAAGAGGCCTCAATCTTGGCCCTCGTTAGAAAATGGATCGAAACAAACTTTTGCCTCTCCCAATCTTAAAAAAGAATATCATTCTGATTTTTTCAAAGAGCCCATCAACCTTACGTGTGGTGAACTATATGATTTTTAATATTTAGGACGTATCATAAGCATCTCATAATAAAAAAATTATTAATAAAAATCTATTTAGATATAAAATATTGATATTATTTTCAAACCCAGGATGGATATTTTTTATATGATGGGATATTAGTCTACTAGTAACTATTAATTGCTAGTGAATCTAAATAGAAAATATATTCGAAGGGCACTTATCGATGGTTCAACTTGAAAAAGTAAAACTCGTGGATGTTGAATTCATCATAACTAGATTTTAGATATCTAATTGCTAGAGGTAAAGTTTAATTAGCCAGTAGAAGTTACTTTAGTTTGGATATTTAGGGTCTGCTTGGTTGCAAGCCAATATTTGCCAAACCAAAACATAGGCAATTTCAAAAGATTTGGCACTCACTTGGTTTGATGCCAAAATTTTGGTAAGACAACATTTTCTCTCTCTTGTTGGTAGCAAACAAGTACTTACCTTCATTGCCTTACCAAAATATTGGCTTGCCCTAAAATTGGTGTACCCATATTTTAGCTTGCTCTAAATTTAGCTTAGCAAAAATTGGATTGCAACCGAGCAGGCCCTTGGATGGTTTAGCTAATTGAAAATCTTAACCATGCCCTCTCGTAATGTTATTGTTTTATTAGATAGCTATAGACTTTAGTTGAGAGTGTTTGAACCATTTAACTAAACTTTAGTTAGACGTAAATAGGTCAGTTACCATGAACTGGGTTATGAGATCCCTAATCACATATTCCCTTGTTTGGCAATTTAATTTGGGATAGCATCATCATATGGGACCCACTTGTTAGTTTACTATTAAAAAAGAATGAATCGATGGTTCTGGGTCTCCTCTCCATGTACCTCCGTCTCTAAATAAATAAGTTACTTTCACTTTTGACTTTTAGACTTTACGTTTGTCTGTTCGTCTTATTCAAAAATTTATGTAAATAATAAAGTAAATAAAGTATTAGTAAAGTATCTCTAATAATAGACTAAGTTATAATAAAATAAATAATAATAGTTCTATAAAAATTTTAAATAAAACAAACGGCCAGACATAAAGTTTAAAAATTAAAAAAAAATTATTTGGTGACGGAGGGAGTACTCATCTCACTAGACAGCCATCCGACGCTGTGCGAATGGAGTTGGGCCGCTCCTGCTCGAGTGCATCCGAGGCTAGCGGCCTCTATCCAAACGTCACCTATCTCCTTAGCTCCAGCAGCGCTCGTCCGGACCTCCACCTCCATGGCGCGATTGCTCCTCTTCCCATCCCAAGGGTGCGTCGATCCTGGCCGCCACCTCCTCCTCCACCCACCGATCTCCAGGCAACGCGCTGTCCGGTCGGGGCCTCTTCCCGCCGCGCCACACCGCGCCGTGTTCGTCTCTCCCCCCGGCCGTTACGCGCCGTCCCTTTGCTGGACCCACCAGCCATTTCTTCCTGGTGAGTTGCCCTGCACAAGTAATGCGTGCTGTGTAGTATTCCCTTTCTTCACTCATTAACTACAAGTGCTATCATCTCACCACTTTGTATTTATTTGGGTTCTCTTCGTTTGTTGCTAAGGAAGGCAGACCATCAAAGAGAGTAGGGGTCGTTTTTGCTTCAGAAAATGCACAAGGTCAGTCATTTCATATCAATATGCATGCTTGTACTCCTATGAAATGAATTTCCTTTTATAAACGCACACATTAGGCTTCTCATGTCATGCATGTTAAACTTTTCTTAATTAAAATTATTCCTGTTTTACTCTTCTGTAAAAGCGTGCAAATAAGATGTAGCACTGTCGTCATCCAATCTATTCCTTGTACTGTTCATAATGTCTACCTGTTTAACAGCCTATTCACCAAAATGTCACCTGGCCCGCGCAGGCTACGTTGTTTTTTTTTTTTGGTAAACTTTTCTATCTCCCTTGCTGAAAGCCAGTGCTCCTGCTATGTTGCCTCAAAGAAAAACAAAATTTATAATTACTGCCTGTGAACAAATATCTCAGGGAAACAGAGAAAGATAACAAAAGGCACATGTAACCGTTATGACACCTCCATTTAATGAATATAGGATTTTCTGGGTAGAATAAATGGTATCCCTTTGCGGTCGGTAATCTATCTAAGCTAAAATGCCAGCTTCTGTAAATGCAATTTACCATCTATATCATACACTTCTTTTTGGAAACATGCCATCGGTCATAGTTCAATTGAATAGGAATGGATGAGTTGTTATATGCTACAGTAGTATTTCAAGTGAGGAATCACTTTTGTATAATTGTTTCCCTGATATATGATGTATGAATTGTGTTTACATACCAGAAATTTCTTCTCAGTCTCCTGACAAGGGTGAAAGGAGAAGTGGGAATTTGTTTCTGCGATTGGGTGCACTCCCATGTTGCACTATGGCTTGGTTGAGCACTGCTCAATTAGCACAGTCTAGTGTCGGAGGAAAGCTAAATATGGTTTATGAGGTCGGGGAGCTGTTTGAGCTGGGAATTCAGCTCTCTTATCTTCTCATACTTCTTGGTCTACTTGGAGCTGGTACATTTTTTGTTATCCGTCAGGTTCTCGTTCGTAGGGAGCTTGATCTTTCTGCCAAAGAGTTGCAAGTAAGCCACTCGAACTTTTGTTTATGGTTAGATTACAAGAGACCAATCTTATATTGAAAATGCTACTAAATTGACTGTGATTCTGAAGCGTAGAAAGTTTGTTTAATGTACATACTGAATATTGTATAAGCGAGAGCATCAATTGGGACAACATCGTCCTTTTATCCTGTACCATACTAGAGTTCTTTTTTCGTGGTAAACCTTAATACCCCATCCTCCTTTTTTTGTTTGGTGTATTCATAGGTGCGGAGTACTTAGGCAGGAGGGATGAGACATAGATGAAAGGAACCGTATTGCTTCAGATATTAACATTACAATTTACAAGGACAAATTATATGATTTATAAAATAGATTAAAACTATTCATCAAAACCATGTCGAATTAAGTTACTTCCAAAAATATCACTGCCCCCCCCCCCCCCCTCCCCCTCACACCACCCCCCCACACACAACGCAAGCTTGAACCCAGGTGCTCAGATGTTGTGTGAATACCTCCCTAAAGGGTAGCTTTCTTATAAGACAAATTAAAGCCAGGGGTACGCCTTCTCCCCGCCTTTGATTTTTTTCCCCATAACTATCTCTAGACTTTAACATACATTTGTCATTCAGGTTTTGCATCTTCTAGTTTATTGTCTGAGCAAGCAGTTAGTTGCCTTGTATTGTCGTGTCATACTAAAAAACATTCAGTACTTGTTCTGGCAAAAGTGTTTGTAGTGATGAACTGACGATCCTTACAGCACAATCGGATTTGTTTACCAATTTCTAATGTTGACCTGTATTTTTCACAATTTTTACTATTTGCTAAAGCCCACCTATCTTACTAGGAACAAGTGAGAAGTGGTGATGCAAGTGCTACTGAGTATTTTGAGCTTGGAGCAGTCATGCTGCGGAGAAAATTTTATCCAGCTGCTATCAAATATCTGCAGCAAGCAATTGACAAATGGGACAGAGACGAGCAAGATCTTGCACAGGTTAGTTATCCTCAACTGTTTGGTACTTCCTCCATTTCTTGAACAGGTTAGTTATTCTCAGCTGTTTTGTACTTCCTCCATTTCAAATTATGACGTTTTGGCTCTTTCAGATACATTACTTTTACTATGTATCTAGACATGGTGTATATCTAAATGCATATCAAAATTACACATCTAGAAAAGCCAAAAAGTCTTGTAATTAAGGGAGTACTATTCTCTTCGTTTTGGAGTATAGTCAACTACTTTGTTTTCTCTTGTTGAGTTAATCACTATAACCCTTAGAACCAATGCTCTGTGATAGCTAGTTTATTTTCATGTTACTCATTTAAAAGGATAACCTAGGATCTTTCATGTTACTCATTTAAAAGGATAACCTAGGATCTCTTCAATAATATATACAGGCGGATACTGTTATGAAAACACATGTGCTGTGGTCAAAGACAAATGTTGTACAGGAATAGTCTTATAGTAAGTACACTAAATAATTGTTCATACAGAATATGCAGCTCTTTTAGACTCAGATTGACACTTAATGTTGAAATCAGTGTATATCTCATCTTTGTAACTTGAGTTGAAATTACCTTGTACATACATAATTTATGCTTTGTGAATTCAAAACTGTCAAATCATATCCACGAGTTACAGGGGCGAAGCTACCATTAAAATTATTGTGGTGCACCACTAAAAAAACATAAGAAAGTTTATCATGTTACATGGTGTTAATATATTAGTCAATTTATTAACAAACTTTTGGTGCACCCTGGTGCCAGTGCACCATGCAAAACCAGCGTGGCGTCGCCCCTGACGAGTTGTCTTGTCTCATTGCATGAGCTCTTTCTCAAGACACTGTTGCTTTTGGCCAGGTCTACAATGCCCTGGGGGTCAGCTACAAGCGAGACAACAAACTTGACAAGGCAATTCAGCAGTTTCAGAAGGCCGTGGAGCTCCAGCCAGGCTACGTGACAGCTTGGAACAACCTGGGTGACGCATATGAGCAGAAGAAGGATCTGAAATCGGCTCTCAAGGCCTTTGAGGAGGTCCTCCTTTTTGATCCCAACAACAAGGTTGCAAGGCCACGCGTGGATGACCTCAGGCCGCGTGTAAGCATGTACAAGGGTGTGCCTGTAAAGTCCGAAAAGCGGTAGCTATTCCATTTTGGGTGGTAAATCATGCATCTGTCTAGTCGCCGTGCAGAATAGCAGTTCATTTTTTGAACGGTAGCATTTGTAAACATGATGAGCTTTGTAGTAGCATTGGAAAGTTGCCAGAAAAAAAAGGGGTGGATGTAATAAGATTAAGATTGCCTTTATGGAGAAAAAATTGGAAAATTTGTTGTAGGAGCTAATGTGCTCGTCTGCTGTGAGATGGAGGGAGGTTATAACTTGCTAATTAAACGGTGGTGACAGAGAGAGATTGCCGATTATGGACTTACAAAAATGCTAGGATGGGGGCAGTGGTTTCGCAAGGTACCCGCCGAGGTATATTTCTGTTTTGTTTTTCATTCATTCATTCATGCTCCCTTTTTATCACAAATAACAAATGAAACTTTGAGGTGGTTTAAAACCAACCATTTAAAACTTTGACTATAATCTACTTGTCATGTGTTGAGTTTCAGTGTTTGGAAGTGATACGAGTAGGTGGATATTTAGTTTAATAAACATATATCTTTGTTATATTCTTATAGACATTAAAGAAAAAAAAAGGGTAGCAGATTTAGAATAGCTGACCTCAGACAAGTTCAAAAACATCTTTTAATTGTGACTCACGGGAGTCCTCTGCTCTCACTCTCTCTCTCTCTCTCTCTCTCTCGCATCTTCGGCGTATTTTCTCTGTTTTTATGCAAACATCATCCAAATTTTTATGCATCCGTTCATGCAACCTTAGCAAACACTTTATTTCTTTTTTAAAAAAAAATATGATTCCATTCAATCTGCCTGAGTTATCTGAGGCACTGAATTACAATCCAATCCGTTCATGGATGTGGGCGTACAATACAAGAGTGTAGTAGTCGATGGATGCAGCCGTTATCCACCCACCCTGTACAACAGTCTCCCCGGTTGTCTTCTTGTCTGAAACTCGTGTTGACACAATCCGCAGGCGGATTCCCGTCTGCACAACGTGTGGTGCGCGCCCCGCCCAAAATCCACCACCCCGGCGCCCCTTGCTGGCTCCCTCCCTCCCTCACAAAGCATCGGCCTCTCCGATCAGACGCGAGCCGCCCACCACGCGCGCGACCCCAGGGTGCCTGCTCCTTCCCCATGGCCACCGCCTGCCGCCTCGCCGCGCCGCTCGGCCTCCTCGCCCCGTTGCCCCGCGGCCGCCCCTCTTCCGGCGTCGTGGCCGTCGCCCAGTGCGGTGAGATCGAACACCCACCTTCGCCGCATCCCGCTCTTCGTTCTACTCTTCTCCTTCTCCTTCTCCCTAGTGAAGCTTACACCACCTGCTGCTGATGGCCAATAGCGACTTGAATTTGCTTTGTTAATTAGCTCGGTCGTCGTCAGGCTCCAAGATCCCGAGAGGCGTTGCTGTTGCTGTCAGGGCGACGTCCAGCGGCGAGGGCGCCACGGAGGAGGTGCCGGAGATCCTCAAGGCTGCGCAGGACGCGGTCGGCATCCCCCCCCCCCCCCCCCCCCTTTCCTTGTTATTACTCACCTTTACTAATTAATCAAGCTCCTTGCGAGCTGAGCTGAGCTGCTGCTGCCGGGATTTGCTGCGCAATGTGCATTACCGTGAGCGTTGTTTCTAGGCAGTGGGACAAAGTTGAGGACAAGTACGCCGTGGCCACCATCGGTGTTGCCGCCATCGTCGCGCTCTGGACGGTAGTAGGTGCCATCAAGGTACATGACCAAGACCAAGTCCATACTGATGCATCTGTGTTCACCTCTTGTTCTTCGCTCGAGTTCGAATACATAAAGTTACAAGCATCCTCTTTTCTGCGCGCTCAGGCCATTGACAAGCTTCCTCTTCTGCCTGGTGTCTTCGAGATAGTTGGAATTGGCTATACAGGGGTAAGTTCTCAAGCGTTTCTATTTGCGGAGACTATGTTCTGTGTTGCTCATGAACTTCTCTCTTGTCATTTATCAACGTGTGGAATGTGTTGGTGATGCAGTGGTTCACATACCGTAACCTCATCTTCCAGCCAGACAGGTGAGGCACACTGTTCTTGCGATCCCTTTTATTTTTGTATCTTTCTTATCCCGCCAAAGATAATATTGTTCCTTTCTTTTTCCTGAAACTTAAATAATCGCAAGTACGGAGTAAACAGTTTCTTTTCATGACCTGGTATCAAATAGCTTATCATCCGAATCAGTAAACTTTTTAGTTATGCAAGATATGTCTTGAGTTGTCTTGCTTTTGACAGATATGATCTTTGATGACTCGTTTCATGTGGATATGGCTTTACGTTACGTTATGTCATGACACAAAAAGATGTAATGGTTTATGCTTCATTCTACTGAAAATGATCTCTTCAGGAACTCCTAGAGAGATGATCTTGTACTGATTTCTTTGTTATAAACTTCTCTCTAACCAAATTATCTTCTTAACACAAAGACAGAAAGTTCCTTCTCCTGTGTGTCTAGTAGGAAAAAAAATATTAATACTATGCTTGCATAAATTAAAGAGGAACTAGCTATAGTTTGGCAGATTTTTATATTCTTATCAAGTTCTGTGCACTGATGGATTACATACTTACAGGGAGGCTCTGATTAGCAAAATCAAGAGTACTTACAAAGAAATCACCGGGAGCAGTAGCTGATCAAACATCATTTACAAGATGGGTTCTTAAGCAGATGGTAGAATTGCATCCGTAAGCACTGAGCTGCTATGCAAGTGAAAGTGCTAACATTGGAGACTGGAGCCTCAACTGCTTCTGGTCCCCTGACCTAAGTCAGAGAAAAACTCTGCAGTTGAGCAAGCCGTTTTACTTGTTTCGATGTAATATCTGTGACATATTTCCAGTTCTTTTCCAGACTACTGCTTACTATGAAGCACAATCTGGGATTTTAGAGAGCATGTGACCGTCTCTTTGCTTTTTAAACTATCTCAGACCTATGAATCATTCTGTTGAGTGTTCTTGTACCAACGTGCATTGCTATTTCTTCTCTCAAGAAAGGGCATTTTTTTCCCTTGGCTGGGAAGCAAATATGACTAGAAAACAAACTTGAGATGAAGCCTAGTATGAGAATATGCTGACTTGTTAAAGGCAACCCAACAAATTCAAAAGAAAATACAAATAGCCCAATCTAATGATGTTCGTACCAGTCTTTGGTCAAATTTTGTGGTACAAACAAACTACAGATCAAGAACGTTTCCAAATAAGCCCTGAAGAAAGGAAATGTAGTATACTTTTCCGAGAGAACTCATGTAGCAAAATGCCACGGTCAAATGAGTGTTTTCCACTCACCGTATATCTTCCTCTTCTCTTTGGGAGTGTTTCCTGAGTGGACGCAGTAATCCTCTTTGAAGACGTTTGGTTGCTGCGGGAACTCTCCACCAGAGGATGACATTTGGGCCAGCACAAATTACCCCACATCCGCAAATGACCCTGTAGTCCAATGATACAACTATTCAGTGGGACGTTACCCAGTGGGACGTTACCCACCAGGGTTCAAATCCTTGTGATGACTTCGTCAATCTCGAGATCTGCATGCGTGTATTCACAGGAATGAGTGTGCGTGCGTTGTGAATGTTTGTGTCTGCACTGTGTAATTCACAACTCCCCTCCCCAGCATCCACTAGTTAGAATGGTCCGTGAAGCTCATTCTAAACACATCCATCGGGCTAGAATGATGGCATATTTTTTTACCCGTTTATATAGAATCCACTCAGCAACAAACCAAAAAGACTTTTTGTCAGACTATATGGTTCCACCTGGCCAGGATGATAAAGAGTAGGCAACATAACACACTCATATGTGTCCCGCCGGTTTTGAGCTCTGAGAACAAGTGTGAATTGTGATGCATGCTAAAGAAATTTGGCAGCACCATTACTCTTGTTAATGTATGTATGTTTCCTTCCATGTACTCTCTACGTCCCCTAAAATTTACCATCATAAAGTTCACGTCTTTCTCAACATAATTGCATACATAGGTGACATCATGTAGGATCCACACAAATAACCAGCACTGCTGGAGTACTTGGGGTGTGATTGGTTTCAAAAGTGATATATTGTCGGGATAGAGAGCTAGTTCAGGCTGGTGAGATGCAGGATCAAATCGTGCACCTAGTCATGTTTAGTTGTCTTTGTTGTCGGTTCAGCATGAGGTGGGATCTTATTTGGTTGCATGCAGTATGAGAGTTTTAGTAGTTTGGCATCTTGTATGGGGAGAGAAGGAGAAATTGCGAAGACGGAGCCATACATGATGGCGGAGGGTAGTTGAATGAGACGAAATAGGTAAACCATACGAGGAGAGCAATAAAACATGGAACATAAATGAAACGAAACAAGTAAAGCATCGCGAGGATGATGACTCTATTGGGGCAACCAATCATTCCCTTGGTGTCTCACATATGGCTCTAAAACGCTCGTAAAAAAATAGAAAAAAATTCTACTTAGCACAATGGTAAACTGTGAGGACAAAGAAACCTTTCAGAATCAAGATAGAGATGATGATAGCAGGACATATTTTGGATTGGAACTAACTTTACAAAGGTCTTATTATAATTTTACCTCTAGCCTTGGTATCCCCGTTGGGTCCTTAAATTGCAATTTTAATGTGACAGGGAAGTAATTTATCTTAAAAACTGACGAGCAGATGTTTTTAATTTCCATCGGAGATTTGAAATCTATTAGCATGAAAAATGCATCCTCCGGTCTTTCGAGTCGAAGTCATGCGGCGACTAGCCCTGTAGATAACGTTGGACCAAGAATTAATGTATCGCCTATGCACAGCCCATAATTGCCTGCCTGTCATGTTACCGCAACAGGTTTGTCCAAAGATATCGCTCTGTTCGCTTGAACTTACCAGCCAGTCATTCAGCAGTGTTTTTCTCTCAGAACAATCAGCCAGCCGTACAATCCAGCCAGCCGAACAGAGTCATCAAGGCCCATAAAACTTGAAGCATCTAGGCCCTAGTGGTTTCGGTGATTAATGACAACAAGACGGTTATTCTGACTAACGTGTGTTTTGCAGGATAACCTACAGGTTAGGTCATAATAACATGTAGGTTCAAGCCCCTAGCGATGGAACTCGATTCGGTTTTCAAAGGATAGAAGACAAGACGGTAATAGGCTAGTGCCAAGTGTCGTTTGGAGTTGAGAGACAGTTGGCGTAGTCTTAGGTTTTGTTTTTTCTTTGACCGTACTATTAAGAGGGGTTTGGATGGATAGCTTGACTTAGAGCAAGATTAGAGAGTATAGATGTGATGCACACTTGTCCAACATAGCTCTACACAGCCCAGAGAGACTCTTGAGAGAGAGAGGATCAAACTTCGTTTTGGAAAGTTTTTGATTCGGCGAAGTTTTGATCAAATTAGAGGCGTCAGACTCTACCTAGTATGGGCGTCGGACCAATAGTTAGAGTCCGACGACACGTGGCAGCCCCTGGACGATTCTCAGCGTGCCAGGGAGCGTCGGACCCTGGCTGGATGGTCGTCGGACCATTGGCCAGAGTCCGACGGTGCCTCTGGGTGTTCAGCGAGTGTCGGACTGTCGAGAGAGTGAGCATCGGACTAATGTTTCTTAGCGTCCGACGCTTGCAGAGAGGTTCCCGCAGCAAAAAAGAGCGTCGGATTTAGTCCGACAATGTGCGTCAGACCATTGATCCGTGTTATAGTCGTTGAGAGGCACTGTGCCAGCTGTTCAAAAGCATCGGACTGAGGAGCGTCGGACCATCGAGTTCGGTCCGACGCCCCTCTGGCACAGGACTGAGCACAGTGCAACTGTGAGAGTCGGACCGTGGTGGATGGTCCGACTGTCGAGCCTCAGCAGTGTCCGACGGTTCGCAGGAAAGTGAGAAACGGCTAGTTTTGGAGAGGATGGGTATTTATACTCCACCAAAGCCTCCATTCTATCTCTCTTGCCACTTCTAACAGCTGAAGGAACCCTTGTTGATCTTGTGAGAGAGCAAGAGCCCTAAGGAGCATTGAGTGAACTCCATTGCTTGTGAGCTTCTTCCCTAGAGAGATCAAGAGTTACTTGTGTGCATTCATCACCCTTTTTGGCCTTATTCTTGGTCAAGTGAGAGTCTAAGCTTGTTACTCTTGGTGATCGGCATCACCTAGACGGTTTGGTGGCGATCGGTGGCTTGGTGACCGCTTGGAGAGCTTGTGGGTGGCCCAAGTCGAAGTTGTGAGTGGTTGTGGGTGATCCACCGCGCCGAAGAGGCAAAGGATCAGCCCGTAGAGAGCACTTGGTCTTTGCGAAGATCAACAGGGAGCTACGCCCTTGCGTGGGTGCTCCAACGAGGACTAATGGGGAGTGCCGACTCTCCGATACCTCGGAAAAAATCGGATTTGTCTTTCTAACCCTTTACATTCTCGCATTTCCTTTGTGTTCTCTACTTTCCTAGAGTTTGTGATAGGACTTGGCTCTAGGTTGCATAACTTGTTTTAGGAATAGAATTGACACAAGTACTTGTGGGGTGACATTGGGCAAATTGAGTAGGTTGAATTGTGTTTGCGAAAAATTTATTAGTTGCCCAATTCACCCCCCCTCTTGGGCATCCTTGACCCTTTCAAAACTTTATTCGAAGAGTTACGAAAATTGTCGCTTTAATAACCCGCATGTACATAATATGGGACAGAGGAATATGCTAAGGCGTTTATATCCTGAAATAATTATTTTTTTATTGATGAGTACGAAGTTCTTAAGAAAGAACCCTTTGCGTAGCAAGCGTTTGGCCGATTGAACAGCCAACAGCCGATGGTGAGGAAGAGACGAATGGAAATGTGTGTTTTCGTGTGTGTGCATGTGCTTTGGTGCGTAACATATATATGATCTACGTTATATTTGTTGTTATAGATATTTATAATAAAAATAGGATTATTGCTCTTTCACGGGCAAATGAGTGTTTGTCAAAGTATTAGTCGCCCGCATCCTCTTCCTCATATTCGGACGCCTTCTCACTGGCATTCGTGCCCCAACTCCGACGAACTCCTCCCCAACGACCGCGCCCGCCGCAACCCCTTCTTCACCCACTCTGACGGGCTTAGGGGTTTGGGGAGAGAAAGCTCGGGCAGACGGTGAGAACGACGACAAGGCAATTTAGGGACAACCTTGGTGGCGATGACGATGAAGACGACCGAGCTAAGGCAGGGTAAGGGAGCTCTATGGGCAGAGCTCGCTGGATAAGGAGGGAAAAGGAAAACAAGGTGACTGTCGCGGGTGTGCTAGGAACTCAGGTACGACGGTGGGATAGTGGGCATCGATTGGAGTGAGAACAAAGAGGGCGTTGAGGAGGACGATGATGAAGAGGACGAGAAGTTACCTGCCGCCGATATGCTCCATAAGAAAAAACTAGACTTCTGAGAAAAAACTATATATTATATATGTACACAAGAAAAAAAGGCATTTAATTTTCTATCACAATGTAAGAGCATCTCCAAGAGAAGCCTAATAATGCCCCCAAACTGATATTCGTGTGGCCTACCTAGAAAACTCTGGTCCAACAGTTCCCCAATCATCCCCCCGTTATGAGCACAAGGCAGTCGATGTCGATGAGCAAGGTTGATGGCGGCGCTACCTTTATCTGGAGATCAGCCTGTTCACGTACGTGTACTGTCAGCCTGCGTACTATCAGGAGCCAGAAACGATTGAGTGGACGGAAAAGGTCAAGAGGCCAAGAGCTAGGGATCATGAACGGCCAGATGGGACAAGTCACGTTCATAGAAAATTCAGGATCCAACTAATTTTTTTTGTCGTCCATCCTCATCCAACTACCTGATGACATGGCAAGTAAAAAATATTTTTAGGTGCCAAGTATTAGGGAGCTTCTGTGGAGAAAACTATTTTTTGAGAAACAACTATTTAAGAGAGCCCCTGATATAGAATTTTTGGGTTATATTTTTAGGGAACTCTTGGAGTTACTCTAAGGAATTTTTCTACCAAGAGCAGCACCATAAGTCCATAACAAATCCAGGAGTTGAGCGCGTGAAAATTGATACATAAAATCCACGTGCTGCCCCACACGTCAGGTTTCCGTAACCGACTGGGACCCCACCCCTCCGCATGAGATATTTGCAAAGAACCCCTCTCTAAAATTTCGCACCGACCGACCGAGCCCTCTCCGTCCCCACCAACCAAGCCCTCACCCGCACCCGCACCCGCACGCCGAGACCGAGACGTCTCGCCCTCGCCTTCTTCCTCCTCCCTTGACCGCTGCCGCGACTACCCGCCGAAACCCTAGCCTGCGCTAGACCCAGCAGCGCCGCCGCCCAAGCGAGGGAGGGAGAGGGAGGGACTCGCACATCAAAGGGGGTCCGATGGGGAAGAAGAAGAAGCGCGTCGACAAGGTCTTCTGCTACTACTGCGACCGCGAGTTCGACGACGAGAAGATCCTCGTCCAGCACCAGAAGGCCAAGCACTTCAAGTGCCACGTCTGCCACAAGAAGCTCTCCACCGCCTCCGGCATGTCCATACACGTCCTCCAGGTCCACAAGGAGTCCGTGACCAAGTGAGAACAAGCCTCCCCGTCCCCCTCTCCTGCTCTTCCCCTCTCCTTCGATCTGCGCCCGCCTCGATCCGGCGCGACTGATTAGATTGGGAGCTGCCTCTGCTAACCCCCGCCGCCCCCATGATGGGTGCCGTGTAGCTTGTTTTGATCTGCTGGTATCCCCTCGTTGTTGGCGGGGCGTAGTGTAGTCGATGGATTGCACGTGCGCCTGACTGACTGTTGAATTTTGAAAAAAAAAAAAACGTTTATTAGGATATTATTAGGTGCTGTTTGGTTTTGGTCCAGCAGCGGCAGCATCAGCGTTAATCAGGATACGGTGCTATCTGTTGCATGCAATAGAAAACAGCTTTTGTTTACTTAGCATTCCGTTCGCATGATGCCGGAAGGCACGGGGTATCGATTCTGGAAGGTTTTTAACTGCCCGTAACGCTTCCCTCGGTTATCCATTCCGGATTTTCACAACCAAACAAATTGTTATGTGGGGTGGTACCGTAGTAAACGGTTACGGACAAAAATCGCCAAACCAAACAGCACATTAATGCTTGTTGGGCATCCCTTTTAGGTCCTGTTTGGCAGGGCTCCTCCCTGGCCAAACGTTATTTCCAGTGAAAATCAGAGGAGGCGGAGCCGTTTTGGTGTGGCTCCTCCAAAACGGCTCTGGCTCCGGCTCCTCCGGAGGAGCCCTGCCAAAGACCCCCTTATCGTGACATGAGAGGCTTCTTACTGAGAAAGGTAGACTGTGATTCTGGAATCTGGATGATATGCTTGTGTTAGGATTCCATCATGCTCATGGTTTTCATGATCGAGTTGTGAGCATAGGGTGTTATACTTTGATGCTTTGTTCGTCTTATCGATTAATGTCATGTTGATTCTAGCGTGTTGGTGTTCACAGAGATGCTAGTGTGTTGGGATTTTGGTATAGATATATATCCATTAATTGCTAGTCTGACAACAGTGCAGTTATATGTTCCAAAGTACAACCTTTGCACTGGTACAATTTTAACCTGTTACTTATTTTTGGCTACAGGGTTCCTAATGCAAAGCCTGATAGGGAGTCAACGGAGATTGAGATATTTGGAATGCAGGGAATTCCTGCACATGTATTGGCTGCTCATTATGGAGAAGGTATGGCAATTTATCTGCTGTAAAATGTTTCCTTACGTTTTTGGATGATCAGAGAGTGCTGAAAACTTAATCTAAAAAGGCACCGTTTCTGTGTTTCTTTTATAGTAGCAGTTTTTTTTGCTATCCTTATCACTATTAAGGTACTATAAATTGTAGGTTTGTGGACGACTCTAGCTGCATGTAAGGCTCAGATATAGGAAATATAATGGAATTAGACATGCATGGGAAATAAATTGAATTTAAGAGCTGAACTTTCTATTTTGTATCATTCTAGAAAGCGCATTATAACTCTTCCCCTTTACCTGACATCTGTTTCATGTGCAGAGGAAGATCCTTCAGCAAAAGTAGCCAAAGTAGAAGTGCCGCAGGTAAGGCCTGTTATTATGCCTAATTCCCTAGGCATGGCATTTCCTCCGCGACCAGCTTATGGTGTAACACCTCCAATGTATGTTCTCTATTTCCTTATGCCTACCTGCACCAATTTAATGTTTCTGTTCTCATTCTGTATCTAACCATTTTGTGCACTCACTTTGGAAATGTTCTAAATCTTTCACATTTGCTGGCAGCTATAATCCTGCACTTAATCCTTTGATGGCCCGGCCTCCAATTTGGCCTGGTCCACCAGCACAAGCTTGGTATCCACAACAAGCAGCATATCCACAACAACCAGCAGTTTCAGTTCCTCCAGTAGTTGCTGGGCTCCCACCACAACAGCCACTATTTCCTATTCAGAATGTGCCTACTCCTATGACATCAGCACCTGCTAATGTACTTCAAACATCGTTTCCGATGGCCCCTCCAGGAGTACCTTCACCTGTTGCTCCTCAGGCTTCCCAGCCCTTGTTTCCTGTTAACACTTCAGCTGTCAATGGAGCTGCAAATTCCCCATTTTTAGCATCGATGGCACCTGGAACCATTCCGGCAAGTTCTCCTGCAGCAGTTGGAGCTGCAGGAATTGGATATGGAGCCAACAACCAAGGTATGTTCTTAAAACGATTCCTATGTCAATGCACTGCAATTTGGTATATTTTCATTTGTTCTTTGCAATTATTGTAACTTCCACATTGGATTGTTGAATTTGTGCAGAAGAAATAAAAACAAACATAAACATGTTCTTATTTTATCTTAAAAATGCCTTTGATTTTTCTGTTCCTGAAAGAAAAATTAGTTCAACAGAAAATGTACTTTGTGTTGTCTTTGTCACTTTATAATTTCACTAGTCATTTGAGACTTGAGGTGAACAATGCTATCTCGTATGTGTTTTTGCCCACGGTGCAAGGTATGCTCTCAATGAACTTACATGTGCATCCATCTGCTCAGGCACTGGAGGTCCAACAGTTGGATCTTCACCTGCAGTATCCAACAATAAGGCGTCTGGTGCCCAACCAGCTACGAATGAGGTCTATCTGGTGTGGGATGATGAAGCAATGTCCATGGTATGCTTCTAACTGGTATCTCTTGGTCTTTTAGCTTACTTGTGCTTTTGGTGCATTATAGTGATATGACTGAAATGTTAATAATCTCAAATGATTGTTGTCTTCTGTAGGAGGAAAGGAGATTGGCATTGCCCAAGTATCAGGTGCATGATGAAACTAGCCAGGTAAGTTGTGTTTTTTAGGTTTCTACTACTATTGTAGTTTCTCAAACAAAAGGGTTTGGTCGCTCAGTGCAGTTTGGCACTGAGCAATAGCAATATGATATTTTGACACGTCCAACCAATTCTTACCTAAAGTGTATACATGATTGTATGTTCTTTGGTGCTGTACTCATGTAGGCAGTTCATTGTAGGGGTAGTAGTGCACCATTCAAAGACATTTTTTTGTTATCCTGAACATTGGCTTTGAGCAGTGGCCTTCATTGTTTGTTTTGTCCCATCATGCTTAGGGCCATAGATTTTGTGGAATCTTGTGCTACGGAGTGGTGGTGGCTCACCGCTCACCTCAGTTTGTTGCATTTAGACATTTAGTGACCATGCTTTTTGCATTATATACTTGTGCATAAGGGGTGAGTGAACATCTTGGAAGATTTTTGCTATTCTGTACTTGTGATATACGAACTTGCCTTTTTCTTTTCATTAGTATCTGCTATGGACATATCTGATGCATTTGATAATATAAACATTCTTTTTAGCCAATTACTTAAATGCAAATTAAAACAGTACCTCGTTTACAACCAATTCTCATGTGTTCCATACTTCCGTGTATATGATTGCCCCTTCCATTTTCTCAAAAAATTTTGGCACGCTCACAATGTACTGAATTATGAACTTGTTAAGGACTCAAGGGCATGTAATTCTTGAATATCTTAGGGGAATATGAAATAACTTTATCCAGTCATAGCATATGTGAGTCTGAGATGATTCATGTTCTATGCCACTTTTTTTTTACATTTTCACAATGTCTCTGTTGTGTTGATTGGTCACCTATATCCTGCTGATTTCGCGCACATCAGGAGTTCCAAGTAGGTATTTACATCGTTCTTCCTACTAATAAGTTTTATATAATCTGACAAATTTCGTGGTGCTATGCTAATGGCTTGAGGGTTATCGACCAAGCCCTGGACAGCTGGCAAATATGTATGTATTTAATTTCAATTGAAGCATTAATTTTATTCATTACCAATTCACTGCATGCAAATATGGGTTTGTAGCAAAAATAGGTGGCTGAGGTTCTGCCAATACGGTAGCATTTATTGTAGCTTATAAGTTTGGTCGAGAATGTGGCAAGAGTTATGCTCCAGGTCAGCTTTCATTTGGCCAGTGAGCCTGAGATGCTGTTTATCTTTGTAATAGAGGCACCAATCTAACACCAAGTTTGCCATTTCACAATTTGTATGAACAGATGAACTCTGTTGACGCAGCAATTGATCGAAGAATATCAGAAAGTCGGCTGGCAGGACGCATGGCTCTTTGAAGAAGCTGGGCTTTGCTTGGTCCCTTGCAGTTCACCAAAGGACTCACCTGCGCACGTATCACTGTGCAATAGTAGGTCCTGTTCATTTAGTTAGCGAATGGAGTTGTTGCAGTTAAAAGGAATGTGTTGTTTCTGACTTGTTGGAGGGTCGAGCCTCTGTTCTTTTATGTTTCCAGCAGCGAGAAGAAAATGAATCTGTAGCCTTTAGGAGTTACACTTCTGGTCCAATTGTCACCTCATTGGGAATCTGCTGATGAACACAGATTGTAACCTGGTGATGTGTTATTGCCATTGAAGCCAAAATGGTGTCCGTTGTCAGGAAAGCAAACTTAAAAATGTTTATTGATTTTATATTTTATCCCTACAGTATTGAGTATGATGCAATCTTGGAATATCCTTCCACTACTCTTGTTATTCGTTCTTCAACCATAAACAATTTTTTTTCTGTCCAGCGGTATGTGCTGGTTATTTATTTGATTGACTAATGGCTCCAGGTATCTTTCAAGAATGTTGAAAGTTACATCCTAGAGACTCACAAGGCTGTGCTAAGTTTTGAGTGGGGCCTATATTGAGTGAGACCCAAGCAAATGAAAAGGAGTAGCAAGTGCAAGGCTTCCTCCTAATCTGCAATTCTCTGGGCACGACACGGGCACGAAGCAAGCATCTGTGCCAAGATTGCCAAAGGAGAAAAGGGCGACCGGCAGGCAGGCAGCCGAATCCAAAACCTCAGCATCGCCAATCATTTCCATGCTGCTTCACTCGTTTCGGACGTCGCTTTTACCCAGACCCTCGCCGAGCTACGCTTGCTCGAAAGCTCACACATGCCTCGGTCTCGGATCACTGCTCGCTTCACTCGCATCTAGCTCTGCTTTACACGCTTTTGTCGCCGCTGTTTAACCTGGGGCTGGGGCATGCCAATGGCCACTATAACAACTCCGGAGCTACGGCCCGCACGGCCGCCATGCGTCCTTCCGTTGAGAGCCCCGTGTACGCCATGGAGGAGAGTGCAGCGTACCTGCTTCCACTGCTGCGGTTGCTCTTCGTCTTCTTTTCCGCCTTCGCCTTCCTCGCGCAATGCGGTGGTATGTAAGCTCCATCTTCTTCCATGCTACTGTACCTACCTGCACTGCACATTGCATTTGAACCCAAGTAGCTTGTTCCACTGACTAGTGCCTATACCAAAAGATTCGTTGGTTAGTATCACTGCTTGAGTAAGCAAAGCTTCAGCCATTGCTTGCTCGTTCCATACGTTTTCTTCTCTTGTTATATTTATTACTTATATAGTTGGTTTTGGTTCCAATAACTCTCTGTTTTGGTGACAAGGAATATGTGGATTATTACCAGATGATTAAGTGACTAATAACAGTAAGTTTGATTGGTCAGGTGCAAGAGTGCTGAGGCCAGAGAAGATGCTGCTTGGCCACTACTCTTACTACAGCACGCCGGTCATGCCTCCCTACGCCGAGGTGTTCGCACCATCAAACCACCACCACCATCCTCCTCCTCCCGGCTCTCCCAACTGCGTCCTCACTCCGGACGCGCCGCCGCCACCGCCGTCGGCGACCCCCGTCGCGGCGCCGGCCTTCGTCTACTCGTCCCCGCCGCCGCCGGAGATGGAATACTACTACCCTCCGCCGTACATCAGCCCAAACCCACCACAGATCAGCCCAAGCCCGCCGCCGACTATTGCGCCGCTCCCGCCCGTCATTTACCCAAGCCCACCAGAAGTCACGCCCAGCCCACCAGAAGTCGCGCCGTATCCCAGTCCCAGCAGCCCACCAGAGATCGCGCCGAGCCCACCAGAGATCGCGCCGAGCCCACCAGAGATCGCACCGAGCCCACCGCCCACGGTTACGCCGCTCCCGCCCATCGTTTACCCAAGCCCACCCGAAGTCACGCCCAGCCCACCAGAGGTCGCGCCGTATCCTAGCCCACCCGAAATCTCGCCCAGCCCACCGGAGATCGCGCCCAGCCCGCCGGAGATCTCACCGAGCCCGCCGGAAATCGCACCGCCACCGGAGATCTCGCCGAGCCCACCGAGCTACGAACCAACGCCGCCGAGCATCGTGCCGAGCCCACCGGAGTACGCGCCAGAGCCACCAACCTACGTCCCAGGCCCGCCGGAGTACGCGCCAGAGCCACCAACCTACGTCCCGAGCCCGCCGGAGTACGCACCGGAGCCACCGACGTACGTGCCGAGCCCACCGGCGTACTACGCGCCGGAGCCGCCAGCAAACGTGCCGAGCCCGCCAGAGTATGCGCCAGAGCCGCCGACGTACGTGCCGAGCCCGCCAATCTACGCGCCATACCCGCCCGGGATCATCCCGAGCCCTCCGGAGTACGCGCCGGAACCACCTGGGATCGTCCCGAGCCCGCCGGAGTACGCGCCGGAACCGCCGGGGGCCGTGCCTGGTCCGCCAGAGTCCGCACCGGAGCCGCCGGGGGCCCCGGCTGTCCCCTCCCCGGGGGGCGGCGGCTTCCTGCCGCCGGTGGTGTTCCCGCCCCCGTTCGCGACGCCGTCGTCGCCGGGGACGAGGGGCTCGGAGTGGTGCGTGGCGAAGCCGTCGGTGCCGGGCCCCATCGTGCAGCAGGCCATGGACTACGCCTGCGGCTCCGGGGCGGACTGCGACTCCATCCTGCCGTCGGGCCCGTGCTTCCGGCCGGACACCATGCTGGCGCATGCCTCCTACGCCTTCAACAGCTACTGGCAGCGCACCAAGGCCAACGGCGCCACCTGCGACTTCGGCGGCACCGCCATGCTCATCACCAAGGACCCCAGTAAGTCATCTCCTTCTCCAACGTCGTTCAGTAATCACTAGCACTCCGTACTAATAGTAGATAATTACTTGCAATGCACATGTGCGTCTAAATTCAATAACAATTTCACAAATTCTTCAGCTCAACGCATGTAATGTAAACCATGTATGCATTCTTCTTTTCAGGCTATGGTGGCTGCCACTACATTTTGATGTGATCAGGCCAGTCCCACCGAGAAGGCAGCGACTGCACTGTTACTGTGACAATTTCTTTAGCTATCAAAACTGTGGCCTAAAGCCCTGGAAAGCTTTGGAAGTAGGATACAACATTTCCTGAAGATGAAGGAACTAGAGGTGCATGCTGCTCTGATGTTACTGAAGGAACTTGCTCTCTGATGTTACTGAAGGAACTTGCAGTGGATCACTGATTTTGTATAGGGTATAAAAGACTCCATCAGCCATCCATTCCATCCTATTTAGACAGAGTCTTCTAACTCACTCCCTTTGTGGCACTTCATTGTTTTGTATTTTTTTGATGAATAAGGCATGTAATATCGTAGTGGTAAATAAGTCCATGATGAAGGTACAGCTAATTCACAGCTAAGTGTGCAGCGGGAAGTGTTTTATTGTCATCTGGTAGTTTTAACAGCCAACTGATTCTGTTTCTCCAGGGCACATAACAAGCTCACACTGTCCCTATTTTTAGCGCTGAATCACGCTGGGGCTTCATTAGAAGAAGCGAATGCCTGAAGAACATAGACTGGATCGCCAACCTTGATGATCTTTCCTTTGCCCTTTCCTGATAGAGATTCCTTGCAGACTAAATTCTGCCCAAAGTAAACCTAGAAATATCGATTAAAAACGTTCCGTTGTCAGTGATCCTGCCAATCTTAGCAACTTGCAAGGTCACAGACAATTCCTTAACAGAATAAGCAGATAATACGAGGAAGATAGGTTTCATACGGCAAATACCTGTCGTTTATTTTTGTGGCTTGGACGAAGCACTTGGTCGGACCGAAATGTCAGAAGAGTTTCAGTTGGTTCAGTGCCAGGTATTCCATTCTCTTGATTAATGGTTGGCACCTGAATTAGCCAATACAGTAACTAAGCAAATGATAGTTTTGTATGTATTGGCCTGCTGAAGTAAACGCGCACATCATTGTATGATTTGTATCCATTTTGTCAACTTCTATGTTTCAGGAAAAAATACCACTGCAACGAATTATTTCTCAATTTTACAATGGTCACTTCAAGTCAACAAATAAATAAACTAATAACCTTACTAAAGTCTACAGCTACGATAAATTGACTTACAGGATAAGAACTTAATAGACAATGAGGAGACATAAAAGTTGATCGGTATTAGACTATCGCGCAATTAAGTAGTTCATCATCAGACCATACAGCCACCTTCTTGAACAACTGATTTATTTTCATCAGCTATCGTGTTCCCTTTCAGACATAGACTGCATGATCATCTTCAAAGCTAGAAGGGCAATATCCACAATATGCGAGGGTGTATCTTACCTTGCAACGGTTGCATAACTTCACACCTAGGAATGTTAGGTTGTTTATCTTTACGGTTTTCCACAGGTCCTCTGAGTATGGGTAGCATCCATCCACTAAAATACTGTCAAAAAGGAATCAGTTTAGTAATAAGAAGGTAAGGACACAAGTAGTAAGCAGCTAACTGTACCAAAAAAATCTACCAAGAAACATAACTACAAGTGCACAAGCGTGATGCTCACTTTGGTCTGAAGCGGTTCATTGGTACAGGTTCTTTAAGAATCTCATTTAGTGCATCCAGTGAGCCCTGCAGTACAACTAATGTGCATTACGAGGTGCAAGTTTTGTGTTTGGCAACATTCACACAGGGAATTTGTCACAAAACAGAATAGGAGTATGCAGTAACAACATTTTCACACGGGGAATTTGTCAAAAAACAGGAATAGAAGTATGGTGTGACCTGAGAGGCTATCAGAAATGGGAAGCAATCGTTAAACGCGATCTTGTAATCTTGGGCAAAATCTGGATCGGCTGGTCTAGTTTCTGATGCTGTGAAAAAAACGCAGCAAAACAAGTGTTGTCTGTAAGCAATAGAGAAGATCATCTAACCGTGCAAACCTATTCCAAGGGAAATGTAAAATGTCTGAACCTTCTTTGAAGCGCACCAGTCGACTTGGCTTCCCAAAGTAAGTGGAGAACCATTCGGCCGCTTCAGCCCCTTCATCATATGCAGAGCCAGACCACTCCCACACAGAGACGTCATCGATTGTGGTGTGTTCTGCTGCTAGAGGTATCTTCAGCGTGTCCATTCCGGGTGCTCTGATAACTGCAAGATTTTTGAGAAGCCATGAATAAACATTATGTCTTTCAGAGTGTCCTCTGAAACATAGACATCGAAACCAAAGTGCAAATAGTGCACATCTTGAGGCTGTGCCTGCCACTGCCATGTCCATGAACCCATAAATTCTTGGCAAACATGTAACATAGCGAGAACTTTTCCAGCACATGAATTCCCAATGAAGAGTGAGAAGCACTTGAAATCAATTGGTACACGAACGAATGGCAAGGGAAAGTAGCTGCAGAATCTGCTCCCCCTTTTGCATCAATTGCTTCCATTCAGGCTGCACAGTTAATTTCATTACAGCTTCCCAAAAATAATATCCTCACAGGTGGATGCGCCGCACTAGGGCGTGTGTGTGTGTGTGCGTGCGTGCGGTGGTGTGAGCTTGTACTCTGAGTTGAGGCATAAAAAAGAATAATCAGATAAATGAATCCGGGAATACCCATGTGGTCGTCGGGCGTAGGCTGCCAATCCTCGGCGAAGGCCTCCGGCGGCAGCTTCACCTGGACCAGAGCGAGCTTGGGCTCCACCCGCTGGGTGTATGCTCTCCCTTTGGCGTTCACCACCACCCAGTGCCGATCCCACCGGAAACCTGCCGACAGAACGCCAGATTAGACACGGGCATCGTCCCAGGGAGGAAGAGAACGCCATGGATGGAAGATGGAGGATGGAGCAGAGCTGCCAGAGCAGGTAGCGGAGGGGAGTCACGGTACGGCACCAGTGGAGGCGATGGGCGCCTGTGGCACGGCGAGACCCCTGCAGGACTTGATGGGGTATATGAGGATAGACTTGACAGTCGCCGCCGGCTCAGCGCCGCCGCCGCCGCTGCCGCCTAAGAGGGGGGAGAGGAAAGAGGCGACCTTCTCCATGGCCATGGCTCGCAGTTGCAGCTACTCGGTGGAGTGGAAGATGACAAGTGTAGTACTCGTAGATTGTACTTAAAGGTTGAGATGGTAGTCACCGCTGCAGGATGCAGATTCTGGGAAATTTAACAATTTGCAATTATGAAAACGCTACTTCACTAGTCACTTTTACATACTCTCTGTTTTAAAATATTAGTCGTTTTCGGTTTTATGCCACAAGGTTGACTCGATTTGTATAAAATACGTGCAACATTTATATCTCCAAATAAATTTATTAAAAAACTAAATTTAAAGATCTTTCTAATGATATTAATTATATATTATAAATATTAATATTTTTAAATATATAATTGTCAGTAGTTGTTTATTGAGGAGCAAACGATAAAACGGAGGAAGTACCTTGCATTGTCGACTAGGGAGGAAACAACAAACCTTAAGTTAGCTAAAAATAGATGTTTTTGTGTGCGTGGAGTACTGGAGCGCCAGGTCATGGTGCTAGGCCTCTTGAAAAAAGACAGATGCCTCTTGGATTTCTCTCAGGGGCAACTTTGACACCATGGCATGGGAATCACGAGCATAAAAACTCTCGTGTTTTTTGATAGACTTGTAACCACGAACATAAAAAATCTCGTTTTGTTATAGACATGTAAATTTTTTTCTCTATGGTGTTAATGATGTAATGCCCTGTTTAGTTTCTAAACTTTTTTAAAATTCTCCATCACATCGAATCTTTGACACATGTATAAAACATTAAATATCGATAAAAAATAATTAATTATACAGTTTATCTGTAAATGTCGAGACGAATCTTTTAAAGTCCTGTTTGGAAACGCCAACTAAACTTTAGCTGGCTAATTTTAGCTATGATGCATCTAAACACTCCATAGCTAAACCTAACTAAAGTTTAGCGAGAAACCAAAATGTACACAATCCAATTAGTTATTTCAACCTAGCTAAAACCAGCTAAACGGTCTAAATGACCAAACTATCCCCAACTAAAGTTTAGCTAGAGCATCCAAACACATCCAGCTAAAGTTTAACTATCTAAACAATAGTATTAATAAGGGGTAGCATGATCAAAA
Organism: Eremochloa ophiuroides; assembly: GCA_038502445.1. Classification (NCBI taxonomy): domain Eukaryota; kingdom Viridiplantae; phylum Streptophyta; class Magnoliopsida; order Poales; family Poaceae; genus Eremochloa; species Eremochloa ophiuroides. The sequence goes on along the minus strand of JAHLJS010000001.1, from coordinate 90,886,660 downwards.
TTTTAAATTAGCTAGAACATCCAAACACCCCAGCTAAAGTAATCTTTAACTAGCTAAACTTTAGCTCTATCAATTAGCTAGCTAAAAAATCTCGTTTTGTTATAGACATGTAAGATTTTTTTCTCTATGGTGTTAATGATGTAATGCTCTGTTTAGTTTCTAAACTTTTTTAAGATTCTCCATCACATCGAATCTTTGACACATGTATAAAACATTAAATATCGATAAAAATAACTAATTATACAGTTTATTTGTAAATGTCGAGACGAATCTTTTAAACCTAGTTAATTTATATTTAAACAAAAATTATCAAATACAAACAGACCGTACCAAAATCCAATTTTTTGACCAACTCAACAGGACCGTAAAAGTTGATATCGGACACGTAGTGTTTTTGGAAATAGTTAAATTTCCTGCAGATTCTTGCCTCCATATCGGTTGCTCGGGTGCCGTCTTGTACCGCGCCTCTGCTGGCTTGGCGGCATTTATTATTTTAAGATTTGTTTTGGTCAGCTACTAAACGACAAAAATATGTAACATTTTTCTATGATGAAAAAGTAAATAAACTAGGAGTATCCGTACCAAGACTCACACAAGCAACGGAAGAGGGCACCGTTCCGAAGTTCACGGGAACCACTGATACTCTTCTCGCCAAGAAGCTAGCAAGACGACCCCCCTGAGCTAGCAACACTCATGTGCCTTTTAAATTGACGCGCCTGTATTTATTTTGAGCAGTTAGCATGTCCGGACTTTTGCCAGAGACAGGCATCGCTTGCCGAACGAGAAAGAGCTGTTGATACCAGCAATTTCCCAACCAGTTCAAAGTTCATGGACATGGACACATGATCATTGCAAGCTTAACATAGAACAAGTGGCTGTTACATAGCGGGTCCTGATTCAGTCACTCAGGCTGGCACTTCATCAGACGAAGAGAACGACTGTGTAACATAGACTGGATCCCCGACCTTGACGATCATTCCTTTGCCATTTAGCGACAGAGATTCCTTGCAGACTGCATTTTGCCCAAAGTACACCTAGAAAAAATCGACAGGAGCATGAGTTGCAATGATTTAGGTCGTTATGGATCTATTTCGCCAGCATGTGGAGTACCAAGTTCCACAGATAAGATGCATGCAGCAATTACCAGCCGTTTGTTTTTGTGGCTAGGAAGCAATACTTCACCAGACCGATATGTCTGCAGAGTTGCAGTTGGTTCAGTAGGGCTAGGTATTCCAGTGTCTTGATTAATCGTAGGCACCTGAATCGGCCAGCACAAAGTGAACAGTTAATCCACACTGCCTTGCTGAAGCTAACAGTGCACATTATAGTACTGAATTTATTTGGTTTCAATGTTTCTGGAAACTATAGTTGCCATGAGTTATATATGACAATTTATGAAGATTACTTCATGAGCAGAACTAAGCCGACTGATTAATGTAAATTGTCGATTTACTTTATTATCAGTTTATCACATAAATCAATAGATGATTTAACCATGCAGCAAAGAACGTATTTGAAACCGCATCCTGGGACCCTGGCTTTGTATTTTTACCTTGCAACGGACACATAACTTCACACCTTGAAATGTTAATTTGCTTATCTTTACTGATTTCCACAGATCCTCTGCATATGGGTGGCACCCCTCCACTACAATACTGTCAAAAGAAACTTGTAAGAATTAAAGCAAGCACAACACTTACACTATTGGCAGGTCAAAGCTACAGCTAAGCAACTGTAGTTGTTGTTACTAATCTTCAACCACAACCACATCAACTAACCCAAAATAAGTCATTTTGAAAGTAGTCAAACACAAGCGCACAGTATGCGCAGCTCACTTTGGTCTGAAGCGGTTAATTGGTATAGGCTCTTTGAGTATCTCATTTAGTGCATCCAATGAGCCCTGGAAACAAATGTGCGTTGTCAGGTAAATATTAACATTTGTAGACAGCATTTATCTGAAAACCATGGAATATATGCAAAACAATACCTGAGAGACTATCAGATAAGGGAAGCCATCAGAAAACATGGTTTTGTAACCCCGTGCGTAGTTAGGGTCAGTCAGCCTAGTTTCCGAATCTGTTAAAAGATATAGTGAAATCAAAGTTCTCCATAGGTAACGCAGAGGATCTCTATTCCAGTTAAATGGAAAGGCCTGTAAGAAACAAAGCTTTGCACCTTCGTTAAAGCGCACCAGTTGAGTTGGGCGCCCCAAAAAGGTGGAAAACCATTGGGCCGCTTCAGCACCTTCATCATAAGCAGAACCAGCCCACTCCCACACAGAGACATCATTGATTGTAGCGCGTTCCACAGAAAGAGGGATCTTCAACGGTTCCATTCCAGGTGCTCTGATAACTGCACCATGCAGTGGGTTGAATATGAATCACAACTTTACTACAGTTCTCTGAAAAATAAAATAAAAACGGCTCACACTGCTTGACCAATAACCAATTAACTGGCAGCAAGAGGAATACTTGAATGAATTATTACAAAAGGAGACAGAGTCGATCACGAGTAAAATTACCCCCCTTTAGTTTTTGTTCTCATTTTTTTTGCATATACCTTTCAATTTCAGGCAGCAAAGTTGTAAGACAATTTCTTCTACTACTGCTGTGAATTTTTTTAAATAAAACTATTTGTTGTTACAATTGGCAGTAAATTTGCGGTTACACGGAGATAATCAGAGAAAGGAGAGGCAATCCAAGGAACAATACCCATGTGGTCGCTGGGCGTGGGCTGCCAGTCCTCGTCGAAGGCCTCCGGCGGCATCTCGACCTCAACCAGAGCAAGCTTGGGCTCCACCCTCTGGGTGTATGCTCTCCCTTTGGAGTTGACGAGCATCCACTGGCGATCCCACCTGAACCCTGCTTGCCAAGATTTCCATACGAGTGGAGTGAGGGAAGATGAGGGTGCGACGGACGGATGGAACAGGACAGGAGCAGGTAGCACCGTAGCAGAGCCAGAGACAACAGGGAAGGTACCCGTGACGGTGATGGGGGCTTGGGGCACGGAGATGCCCTTGCAGGACTTGATGGGGTACACGAGGACAGACTTCACCGTCGCCACCGGCGCCCCGGAATAATAGCCGCCGCCGCCGACGCCGAGGAGCGAGGAGAGGAATGAGGCAGCCTTCTCCATTGTGCTGGGCAGCAGGCGCAGTTGAGTGCTAGAGACAAATGCAGTGGGACTGTGGGAGTGGAGCTCCGCTGTCGTAGAAGAGAAAATTCTTTGCAATTGCAACACGTCTCGTTTTCCTTTTTTTTATTTAGAAAATTATAAAAGGAAGTTCAGTTTTTCAACATCACCGGTTGAATTCTGACGACGACGTAATCTGTGTCTGTCCTTCCAAAATATACAGTATATTATAATATCCATGAGAAATCTTCTTTTAAAAAAAAATCAACAGAACACGTGCAAAAGTATATTTCATTTGAAATTTACACGAGCAAGTATATCTATTTGATTTGAAGCCAAACATTTCGAATTATAAGTCATCATAATGGCCTAGAGAGTCGAAGCATATAAAGCTTAACAAATATTATATAAAAAACTACAAAAAATTTATAACATGATATACTGTGAAGATATAGTTAATAAAAAATATAATGATACTTAGTTGATATACTGTGAACAAGATATGCTTCTACAGTTTGTTAAGCAGACAATGGGTGGGAGCGAACATTCCAGTCCATTATAAGTTGGTGAGCCTAGCAGCATCGCTCTAAGGTGTTCTCCCAAATTCTGCAAGCCTTTGCAAATAGAAAATTTGCAAAAGCTGTAAAAGATATCATATACAATGCTGGAATCAAGTAACTGTGGTTGATGCTAATTAGAACAATGCAAGCTGAAGAAAGAAATGAAAATTTTTGTTTCTTTATTTGAGGACGGATTACACTGAGGCTTGTTGCGCTTATTGGTGGTGGCTGCTAGGCCAGTCTGCTGTGAAGAGCTTGGTATAGCCGCATCATGATTCACCGGCGGCATATCTGTCGTTGCTGAAGAAAGCTCTGTCTCGATGAACCAGTCCAACAGACCTTAAGAATTGAACCCACCCCCAGAATGTTAGACCTAAACTGTGAGTAAGCTGTCAAGCCAGGTTTTCGCTCCTTTTCTTTCTTTCTCTAGTTGAGTAGCTAGTTGTTTTTCTTCCTTTTTTCAGTGGTTTGATGTTGTACCTGTTCTTGTTTTTCTTCGTCTAATATAATTCGGCAAAGGTCTTACCACCTTTTAAAAAAAATGTTAGACCTAAACAAATGGTTATATATTAGTTTCAGAAAAGCTTCACAAGATACAAGGAGAGTTCAAAAGGAAGGAAAGCGTCAAGTAGGTTTAGGAGCAGAGATGAAGCAAGGAATTGTCAAATATAAAGGGGTACAGAGACAACCTGCCCTTCTGAACCTCTTGGAAACTGCCCTAGAAAGGTAAGAATAAATCTGCATACATCGGGACTGCGCCAATCTAAAAATGAATAAATGATGGAGTTTGCTACTGTACTCTAAAATAACTGTGGTCAGTTAATCTAGAGAGTTATTATCACAAATTACCTCTTGCAAGGTAATAGAAAACATATATTTTTATTTTGAGAAATAGAAAAAAGAAGCATAATCTGTTATGATGTGACATATTTTTTCTTGAATGTGACATATTTATCAGAAGTGTGGATATAACTAACTTTAGAGCTTTAAAAACCTTAGAGCACTTTAGCTCAGTTTTGAGGTCTAAAGCTCTAATGTGCGTGGACTAATGGGCCTGTTCATGAAACGAAGCGCTGATTTCGACTGATGCTGATTTATTGTAAGAGGAAAAAACCGTTCTAAAGTTAAAAAAAATTGTTCTATGTCTTAAAAGAAGCTAGAATATATACAAACGAATAGATACCTATTTGAGGACTTTACCTATAAAGTTTAGAAGAGATCAACAACCACCTACTACTTAGGACCCTTTTATTTTGGTTGAAGCTTGTAGTTTTTTCGATTAAAAACTGTTTGTCTAGTTTTTGACCATTAGTTTTTATTATCGGTGCTTATGACAAAATGTTTAGCTCGCGACCGCTAAAATATTTAGATTGGAGAAACGTCAAACCTTATTTTTAGGACACACTACGTGCTCTGCTACCAAAATCATTTGGTGATTACATAAGGGATTATCTTCATATCCACTAACATAGTCTGATTTTAAGCTCTATAACCCTTAGACCATAATAGAGGGTATAGAACTCAAATCCACCTTTTGTTACTAATTTCGTACGTTTTGGACAAAAACTCAATAAGTAGAAGCCAGAAGGCAAAATTAATAGTTTCTGGATATGAGTCCATGACGCCGTCACTCATGGTAACTCATTATCTGATTTGGTATACATAATAAGATAATTTATTATCTAGAGATCCAATTAGCAATTATCTAATCTATTATCTATACATGTTTGGATAAAAAAAGTTATTAGCATATAACTAGGGAAAATTATTTTCTCGGCCCTGAAAAAAGTTCGACTTAGTTTCTTGGCCCTGTTTTCATCGAACTTTGTTATTTGGCCCTAAAACGAAATTTGCTTATTTTCTTGGTCCTTCCGTCCACTTTGAAAGATCATAACTCTTCGATATGACATCGGATGAAGATGATTTTTGTATGAAAATTGTAGGTCTCGACGAGATCTACAACTTTATAGTTTTGAGTTTTTTCATTTGATGAAGTTCAGATGCCCAAAAATATTAATATTATATATTCATGTTTTTAGGCATCTGAACTTTCTCAAATAAAAAAACTCAAAACTATAAAGTTGTAGATCTCGTCGAGACCTATAATTTTCATGTAAAAATCAGCTTCATCTGATATCGTATCGAAGAGTTATGATCTTTCAAAGTGGATGAAAGGGCAAAAAAAAAAAAGCAAATTTCGTTTTAGGGCCAAATAACAAAGTTCGATGAAAATAGAACCAAGAAACTAAGCCGAACTTTTTTCAGGGCCGAGAAAATAATTCCCCCATATAACTACTATCTACGGGGAGGCGGGGAACCAAACACATAGTTTTAACCATAACATGTAAATATAGTGCTAAAATCTGGCGGTCTGGCCAATTTATATTTACATGACGCAGCTCGATCTATTTCTGTTCCTGTGCTCAAGAAATCACCGATCAGACCCCAAGTAAGTAAATATCCAAAGAAAAAAAGTTTCAATCTGTACACCATAGTCATCTAGGCGAGCATGGTCTCCGTGCAGGCCGGGGCAAAGGGTACCGCAGCGCAAGATGCTCCTCTTTCCTGCGACCAAAACCCATCCCAATCATCATTCCAAGTGCAGCCATATTTGCAAAACACAATGAGGACAACAATTCATTGGAGAAGGCGAGGTGCTGCGACTGCGATAGACGATTGCAGGGCAACTCACAGTGGGAAGACGAGGCAGAGCATGGTGAGGAGCATCGCCAGCAGGAGGCAGGCCAGGCCGACGACGACGTACCCGCGGCCGAGGAAGCTGTTCTTGCCTCCCAGCACGCCGGCCGTCGACAGCACCAGCGCCTTCCCCCCGCCGAAGCTGTACGTGTTGTAGTTGTTCTGCACCGTCACCGTTATCAGCTCGCCGGCGCGGAGGTCCACCGCGATCCTACCGTACAGCTTCCGGAACGTCGGCAGCGCCGCCGTTCGCATCCACACCATCAGGTCTTCTTGCTCACTCAGCTGTCGAGTTCGCAAACGCTTTCAGACAATAATATGGCTCTATTGGCTTCAACTTAAGCGCTTATTTTGGCTTCTTTTCGGTCACAGAACAGAACAAAAGCTCCAGAGACATAGTAGCACTTACAGGTATCCTTGGGTCAAGCGTGCCGCCGCCGATCAGAGCCCCTTTCTGGAAGTTCCTGGGAAACACCTGCTTCCCAAAAATGTGCTCCCTTCCGCTCCTCCACGAGATGCCTCGCTTGTGAACCCTTAGCGCCGTGTTGCCACGGGCGAAGCTGTAGGTGTCGTTGAACAGGCTCCATGCCACGAGCCCGCAGGGGACGACGGGGCTCCCATCCACAGTAGCTTCAGGCTTGCAGAACTGCGTGTTGTTGGCCTCCTTGGGATCACTCAGCTGCTTGTCGTTACGGCTCATCACGTACCTGTGTTTTCCATTTCCAATACGTGTTCTTCAGTGTAGAGTCCAGAGCAGCTTGGCCTCTATGGAAATTAATACGTATTTTGTTTTTACCTTCTGTGGTTCTGGTAGAACCTCTCAAGTTGGTAGTATATGTAGATTGGATGCTTCATATCCTTGGGTACCTAGAAAGAGAAGAGTAGTCTCTACCATATGAAAACCTTTCCCCTTCAACTGAGAACAGAAAACTGTTTTGAATGGAAGCTTTTAAACTTTTTTTTTATTAATTGATAGTAACTGTTTACCTTGAGAATGTTTGTGCAGGTCTTATCTATAGATGGGTTTTCGATATAGGCAACTTTGTTGTCAAGCATGTATCCTGGTATGCATGTAGTTTCATATTGATAGACCACTTCAACAACCTATTTGGAAGCAGAAAGTTACAGGAAACTTGGGATTCAGAACCGGGCTCAGATTTCAGGTTTATATACAATATAACGCACATCACAGCTCAAACTTACCCTATTTGAGGCTGCAATGCAACCAAGGCCAATCACGATAAAAACTGTGCCCACAAATAGAAGTACAGGAATAACCTGATTGCATTCCCAGGGTTAGTTACAATAGTCACCATCATATTCTGAATCTCTAAACCACACTCATGCCGAGAAAGAACTGAAAATGAGGAACGATGAAAAACTTACTGTCTGAGGCGCGAGTATAGGCTTACAAGCTGGAAGCTGTTGCTGAGTAAACGGATGATCTTCAAAATCAACAGAACAGAGTCACTCTCATAGACGTAGCAAGTACTTGTTTCAAATTTAAACCACAAGGATAACAGTATAGCACCATCACATAAATTACTTTAGGCTACTTCTTCTTTATGAATAAATTTATTAAAAAAAAGCTTTATGAATTCACGATCGCCTAATCTTGGAAAGAGAGTTTTTTTTTTCCCCCCCCTTCTGGTTCGATGCACATCAAATTCTGCTTATGGTGGAAACATCCCAGTCCTCAAAATCACTACAATTCAGGCTGGAGAAAGAGATAAATATAGAATTCTGCTGAGGAGAGATCGATTACACTGAGGCCTGTTGCGCTTCTTCATGGTGGCTGCCGGGTCATCCTGGCTGGAACTCGGTCCGGCGGTATCGCCATTCGCCAGCACCATTGCTGTCCCTGATGAAGAAAGTCCTGCAAGCTCGGAGAGCTTTGCCCCTAATGGCCAAAACGTTAGAGTCAAACAAATGGGGATATACTGGTTTCAGAAAAAGCTTCAGCAGGAGAGTACAAAAAGGAGGCAAGGCATTAACCAGGTTTGGGAGTAGAGAGGAAGCAAGGAACTAAAAGGATGGAGAGACAACCTGTCCTTGAGAGCCTCTAGGAAACCAGAAAGGTAAGCATCACCTAACCCAACCTTCCACGTCACTTTCCTCCTCTGCTCAAGAAGACTTTAGTGTTTGTTCAGGATATTCTTATTGGCTCAACCTGTGTATCTGTACTATTCACTAAAAGAGGCGAAGGAACCAACGGAACATGGCTGGAGGCACTTCATACATAGGTATCACAGCCAACGCAACAGCCGGTGCGACAAGTTTGGTGAAGGTCTCATTGGTACAAGAAAGTTTCATTGGTATTGCTATTTCCAATGTCAGTAAAGATATCTGAGCTTATTACATGGGGCACGCATGACAGCTCCAATTTGCTCACAGCTTTGATAGAATCGAACAAAAAGTGCAGTACAAAATTTACCGATCCACAAGGAATATGAAATGCCAGAATTCCATCCCCATCCAAACTTTGGCTAGAGAAAAACTTACAATGCATGCGTCAATCCCAATTTACTAGATTGGTATTACGGCGAACAGCTTCTGAGAGCAACAGCCGGTACAAAATGTTGCAGTCCATTATCTGAACTGAAGAAAATGCAACACTGAGAAATGAAAAGTGATTGAGACACCATGGAAGGAACATTGACATGTCATCCTCAGTATGCTACTACAATGGAGCTCCTGGTGAACTCCCAGTCATGTCCTGTCTATATCTAACTATCTCAACACCTAAATAATCGACAATTCCTTGTACAGCAACATGGGGTTTCTTCACTTCTACCCGGACAGCAGATATTTGAGGGAACTCAAGCAGCGTGGCACTTGCAATCCGGTGAGCCACAGACTCCAAAAGATTCCGAGACGGGCCTTCAACCACATCCTTGACAATCCTACAGAGCAACAAAATCAGGACTTTGCTTACATGAATGTACACGTGTGAGGAACAGAAATACGGTACGGCCAGCAAAATCAAAGTTTGATTCATTGATGACGCATACACGAGTAGCATTACCTGTAAATATCCGTGTAGCTAACCGTATCGGACATGCTGTCGGTTTCGCCAGCAGTGCTCAGGTCCATCCAGGCATCCATGTCCACAACAAACTTCTGGCCAAGTGTCTTCTCTTCTTGTTTGACCCCATGGAAGCCATGGAACTGCAAGCCTCTAAGCACAAGCTTATCCTTGCCGACCAACTCCCTTGCAGTTCCAGCCATAATAAGAGGACCTAACAAAGCACACTAGAGAACTCAGCCAGGCAGCACAAGGGGAGGGAGACAGACAGTCTTCAGATCATTTCTGCTCAAGATATGGGTAATAGGCGGCCAAAAAAAAATGTCCAGAATAATAAGCTTACTAACTTGCAGCGCTTCTTGTGAATCGGTTGTGTTGGGAGCTGAAGGGCGCTCTGTGACTGTGAACCAAACCCAATTGGGGCCGGGGAGGTCGCCGCTGCCTGACAGTGACAGCAAAGGAGGAAGGGGTGATGGCGGCGGTGCGCACGCAAGGCTTAGGCTTGGCCCCTGAATTTGCCCACTTGGGCAGGCGTGCGATCGGAGGACGAGCCCACAGAGTTGCGATCATAACAGCAGGGGGAAGCCACGAGCTGACGAGCACCTCCTCGCTTGGCAAGAGGGATGGATGCTGATGCTGAGACAACAGATAAGAGGAACAGAATCGTCAGGCAGAAATTGCAAGCAATACTCCCATAGTCAGCTTCCTGAACGTCGGGGATTGCAGTATTTTGTTAAACTTGATGAATGAGAGAGACCAAACGGAGCCAACACACGATTCGCACCGTGAATTTTGGGGCTAGATAAAAAAAAGGACGGATTCGCACGAAGAGGACCTGGAGCAGCCTGAGCAGACAAACAAACCAATCCGAGAATCTCAAGGCGCCGCCGCCGCACCCTGCCTTACCTAAGGATGAGAGCGGAGCCCCTACGACGAATCAACGAGGCAGGCGAGGCGAGGAATCTGGAATCTCTTCCACGGTCCTCCTGGCTGGACGGTGGCGGTGGCGGCGGCGGCGGCGGCGGCCAAAACACGACGCCAGGAAACGAACAAAGTGAGCGCGCCGTGAGGAAACTAAGATACTGTATTATATTCCACGAGAAGCGTTCTGCAAATCTGGGGCAATTGGTTGGCTGGGACAGGCTGTTTGGATGAGGATTTTCAAAGGAAAAACAAATGAATGAAATCCTTAGGAAAATTTTCCTATCTTGTTGTTTAGAACAAAGGAAACTCATATCCTTTTCAAAGGAAAGGCTAACCTTGCTTCACAAAACATAGGGGAAAAAAAACATCCAAGAAAACCTATAGGAAAATTTCCTCTAATGTTTTCTTAAGTTCTCATACATGGAAACCTTATTTCTTGGACATATGATGATATTTATGTTTTCCTGCAATCTAAACAGCCCAAAGTTTCTATTCCTGCGTTTTTAAATCGTGTAGTTTTCTACTTTTCGCTCTACTCGTATTGCATACACTGGGTCTGATGAGTATTTTCGAAAATTCATCTGATCATGATCACTTCAACGTCATGATAAATCTAATCCACTAGTGTCACTTTAACGCTATGATCACTTGGCTGCTGCTATAACTATAAGCAAGCGGATTATCAAATCAAAACTTCAGGATCCAGTGGAAACGATTGCTGCCAGTGGCGTGCCCTTGTAGCCACAAGGACTTTCATATGCCCTTTTCTAAAAAAAGAGAGAAGGATTTTCATATGCGGCAGGCTGCACGTCCACCCCATCAGGCAGTTAGTTACCGCACGCAACTGCAAATCTGCGTTGTACAAAAACTGCATAGATGATGATGATTGATGAGGCAACAACTCTGGATTGCTAATGTACTATTGTACTCCAAACGAATGATAAGGAATAAAACCATTGGTTGCTTTTATTGAACAGCAACTAGAATCGGGCCTGTCAGAGTCACGATAAAAATTAGCACTACAAAATTGTGGCCATCTCAACTACAAACAAAATGTACACAAATCTTTGGTGAAACGCACAAGGGTGCATGTTGCAGTTTCATCCCTCATGTTACAGTGCTACAGAAAACCAACAATGTCTACACACATGAGAACTTTCAGTGATAAAATTCAAGGATTTGAATCTACTACAGCTATGCCTAACCGGAGCCAGCCACAGGGCCTTTCCTGTTTTTATCAGCGTGTGGCAGTTTCGCTTATTCTTTTTTGAAGATGTGCTCAACTGAGCAGGAATTCCAGTTTCCACTAACAGGAACAGCAGGATCGAATCAGAAGAGAACAAGATCCTTTTCGTAATGAACTCAGATGTATGAATGCCGATTGCCGAAACATAAGTGCCTTCACAAAGCAGAAACCTAGGGTGCCCTATTTCTCAGTTTGTTGCATGGAGACCAAGCACATGGCATGTGAGGCTCCTATTGCAACGGAGATGACACGAGAAGGGCCCAAACCTTCATCATCGTCTCTGAGAAAATTCACCTTGACTGGGAGTGGCTGAACTTCTGGTAGACCAGGGACGCCTAGCTGGCAGTCTCTTGCATTTCCCCACATGTACAAGTCACCTTTCTCTGCCCAGACAATTAAGAACAAAAGTAACTTGATGTGAGTTGTTTACAGAGAGGAAATTTGATTATCTTCATTTAATCAATAAGCAGCATGATGTAGAATCACAGTAAAGCAAAGCAACCAAGATCCACAAAGTAGATCAACCTTAGACTGCAACTTGAGCAACCCATATTTTAGTTAAAGTAAACACACTTCTTTATCAATGCCTAACAAATTAAAAGATACCACAAACTGCCATGAAAGAGATTTCGTTCGTCATATTCTGAAATACAGGATGTGTTCATCTCTAGAATCGTGTTAAAAATACAGAATCTCACTCAGTTTGCATGTCATCATAGGTGGTATATCATTTGACATTTCTTGCTGATCACCAGCAGAGACATGTATTAGGTTTTTGTAGACCAAGATTTTCTTTTCTAAATATTTTTAGTCACCTACATAAGAAATGATAGATAAGTGAAACCAACAACCACATGTCAAGAGTAACCGGTAGAGCAATGCAGTACTGGATAACTAAGAGAAGAGCTCTCTGAATTTACCTGATATAGCTGCAGAGGTTGATCCTCCACAGGCTATATAGACAATTCGCTCATCAGATAGAGCTTTGATGGCAAGTGGGACTCTATGATTTTGAAGGGTGGGATGCCCAAGTTGTCCATGCCCACCATGCCCCCAAGACAGAACTTCACCTTCATCTGTAATAGCGGTGACATTTCATATAATGATATAACACAATGGTGCAACATTCAGTGTACTATAAGGTGTTCGCTATAACTGCAGTTTGAATTAATAATAGTTAATATGACTGAAACAAATAAATACAGTGGCTTTCTATTGGTTCATGTAGGTTTTAAGAAAAGTTTGTGAAAGATCAGACTTTGCAGTTCTAATAACTTACCAGTCAAAGCTAAAGAATGATATCCACCACATGCTACTTGGATTACATGGATACTTTTCAGACTAGGGACAAGCTGTGGCCTCCAGTCGCTGAAATTGCTTCCTCTACCCAGCTCAAAGTTTGAATTTGCTGAAATTGATACACGAAATGCAAATATTCAGCACATCAGTAAATTAATACACAGCCATAAAGGAAAACTGAAGCTGATAAGAAATTAAATAAGTGGTGCAAAGTTTGAATTTGCCGGAATTGATACATGAAATGAAAATATTCAGCACATCAGTAAATTAATACACAGCCATAAGGGGAAACTGAAGCTGACAAGAAATTAAATAAGTGGTGCAACCAAAACTCATAAATAGAATTAACTATCCTACAGAAGATCCAAAAAAAAATTTGACATCAAACTTGAAAGGAAAACAGAATAAAAAGGTGCAGATTCTAGCATCATGACAATTGGTGAAGGAATCAAATCAGTTCACGAATTTTTTGCCAACACTCATATTGGCTTTGATAATTTAAAGTGTCAATTTACTAGTGTGGCCAACTGAAAGCATAAAAAGCATGACGGAGATTCTGTCCACCTGGATTGAAGCAGCTCAACTACACTTTAGGGACAATGTCAAAGTTATCTAACCTATGTCTGATAAATGAAATGAAAGATCTGGACATGCTAACAAACACTTGCCATTTACCACTTTACCAGTATGTCATCTGGAGAAAAAAAAACTATCTACCAGTAAAGTGTATGGCAGTACGAGTTTTTGGATGATGTTTAGTCAGAGTCTAACCTCCCCAACTCCATAGCTGTCCATCTGAAGTAAGAGCCATTGTAAAGAAGCCACCACAAGCTACAGCAGCAACTGGAACAGGCAATGCATTCACCTTGGAAGGAACACTGAGGGAGCCAGCTTCGCCTGGACCACCTCCACTCCCAAGCCCCAGCCTACCATCACCTTCATCACGACCCCAACTGTAAAGTTCACCTGTTAGCAAATTGTAACAATCAGAGACAAGTAGTTTCATTTGCAGCAAATACCAGAATGGAATGACTAGTGATATTACCACCATCTGATTGCAAAAGACGGTATTAGATGATTAAAAACTATAGTTTACAATGAGTGAATCAGACCGACCTGAGTCGGTGATTGCTGCAGTATGCGCTCCACTAGTAGAAATGTGCGTTATCTTCCCTTCCCAAGGGCCATTCACTTGCCTTGGCAAAAGCTCCCTATGGTATACATAGTGCCCCAAAGCTCCAAATCCACCATAACCCCTGCAGACTACAGTAAACTGAGTGATGCAGCAGCCACATCCACATCCATCAAAATGCAATCCATTCGTCACAAAATTCATTCATGGAGTGTAAAGAGGCTACTTAATTAGCCATGTAATGACATGAAGTATACATACTAAACTTTTCAATAGCAATATTCAAATCAGCAATGTGGTAGTTTCCTCACCAGGTGAAGACGTCACCGGAGGTGGTCAGCGCGGCGGAGTGGATACCGCCGAGCGCGAGGAGGCGGAGATCGCGGAGGTTGGGGTTAGGGCGGGGCACGAAGGCAGAAGACTCGTCACCGAGGCCGAGGCGACCTCCGTCGCCCTTGCCCCACACCCAGGCGCCTCCGTCGACGAGGAGCGCGGAGTGGAAGAGCCCGCAGGAGATCCCAACCTCCACTCCAGACGTCTGCTCTGCAGAGGGAAGGCGTCCGGGGGTGGGCGCAAGGCGTGGGTCTGATTCGGGGAGAAGGAGGTGGGCGACGGGAGATGGGTATAGGCGGCGCTCCTCCTTGCCGCCGCCGAGCTGTCCGGAAGCGCCACGGCCCCACGAGAGGAGGGAGAATGGGATGGTCCCTTCAGCGTAGAGGGTCGGGGTGGAGTTGGAGGCGGACGAGGTGGAGAAGTGGCGGCGGTTGGGGAGGAGGCGGCGGAACATTGCCGGCGGCGGCGGCGCGTTTGTTTGGCCTGCGAGAGAGGCAAAGCGGAGGACACGACTTGTACGAAATCGGGTGTGCGGGTTCGAGCCCGTTTGTCTCCACGCGCCCGTTTAAACTATACCAGGTTAACGGGCGCGTCCAACCTCTCATTGCCACCGTGTCGCCACCGCACCAAGGGAGGTCGGCGAGAGGAGCAACCGCGGAAGCCATGGCGAATAAGGCGACGGCGGCGACCTCCTGGCGGTGGCGACTTCTGCTGTTACTTCTCGTCGCCGTGGCCGCCCTATGCTGGATTCCTCCGGCGATCGCTGCGGCGGCGGCGGCCGCAGCCGCATCGACGGCCAATGGAGCGCGGAGGTCGCTGCTTGGCTTCGTGGAGGCGCAGGGGAACTCCTCCTACGAGTGCAAGCCCTCCGGTCCCTGCGTTCCCTGCCAGTATTCTGAGAAGGTTGGGCGATTCTCTCTTCTGCGATTATGGGAACGCATTTTAGTGCGTTTCGCGTGGAGAAAAAAAAAATCGGTCTTGGTAGGTCACAAAAGAACATCGTGTTAGGTTGCGACTTTCTAATAGAACCTGGGGATCGCGCGATTTCATTATTTTCTGCTTTTCTGATGTAGCCTATGTGATTCGTGTTACTGAATTAGAGCGGCAAAAGTTTATCATGAAAAGTTCAGATCTTGGTTAAAGTTTACTGCAAAATACAAGCCCTGTTTGTTGCAAATATTCTATCTTTTGTTACCTCGATTCAGTTACCTAGTAAATTTGCTTCAGGGCAGTGGATGAGATCAGGTTCAAGTTTGGGTACAATTTAGTTGCAGACAGTGTAACCCTATATCATTGTTTTGATATATGATCGATAGTAAGATAGCATTGACGAAGATAAACCAAAATTAAGGTAGCATGGAGCCACAAGAATTATCTGGTGATGTTTAACGTTTCTCATTAGTCACTGAATGATTTAGACATCTAGGTTAAGCGGCTAGTGGATTTAGTTGACTTGCTAATGGACAACTTGTCTTCATCTTTTTTTCTGGGAACGGGAAATACAGCAGGGGAGGTCCCTACTGTATAATTTTATTGAAAAACCAGAACAGCAGAACTGTACAAAGAGAGAGAGAAAGAAAATAAGAGAAGCGGCCAAGAAGGCCTAAGGGAGGGGATCTATACAAAGGAGGGAAGCTGCACGTTTACATCTTTCATTGTAATAGCTTGAAACTTGGCCTCTTCACAGAAAAGGTTTTTCAAGTGGAGAAAGAAGGATGGCCTCTATCCAATATGAAGTCATTTCTTTGCTTCCAAATATGCCAGGCAGCGATAATGAAGATCTTCATGAAGAAGGGATTTGGATGCTGCTGCTTTGATTGTGTCATCATATGCAGGGTGGTTGGTGTGGATGTTATCGCTAGTTATACTTCGTTAGTAAAATTATTACACCACTCGTCTTTGAAGCTAGTATAATGGTCTTCATGGCATTGCACTTGGTTAGTTTAGTATTTCATTGATTTGTGAATCACATTGTCCGTTACCTTCATATCCTGATTTTTCTGGTTTATGCTACAACATGTATATCAAATTGTGTGATATAGTACCTAGCATGTTTTTGAAAAGAAGGGGGGATATTGTGGACTGAGGGATGTGGAGATCATTTGGAGCAAGTAGGGAATTTCTATGCTTCTAGTTACTCCAAAGGTTTCTTTGTGCCCCACCTTTCTGTTGAAAACAACACTGAAGTGTGCATCTTGATGTCATATAAGTTGTGCATCGAATGCAAAGTTTCTCCACCAGAACTGATGATTGAACCTTAGTTTCTGTGCTGCCTCTTTCTTGGCCTCACAGATTACAAGCTTATTCAAAAAATCAATAGGATTACATGAACATGAGTGCTACCCCCTCATTTTGATTGCTAAAATAATCTTCTTGTGGAAGTTGTTTGATTTACCCAAAAAGATATTACAAATTCAGACAAGGTTATCTTGTAGACCCATACATGTCACCTATCTTTATTGATCAGATTCCTAACCATCAACTATCGCCCCCTCACCCTTATACTTCCCCTCCAACTTGTCAATTCTGCCATACCAAAAATGGTTCCTTGGTTCAAGTATAAGAATTGCTTGTCATTGAAAAAAAAAATGACCTTAAAATGGTCCTATATATATTCTCTTATTGTTACGCTAATTTTTTGCACTCTCTGTTTGGAAAAAATGGAAACCTACTGAGTACATTGGTTGATTGTTTTTTGATAGACCATGATTTGCTCAGAATTGGGGTACCATGGATTTTTCATGGTCAGTAAGCAGTAGAAATGTTGGGGCTTATCCATGTACGCATATATGAGCATACTAGGAACTTTTGAGTTGAATGATAGTATGCGCAAATACATGTTGCAAACCATCACAATCTCCTTGCTTGACTCACTAGCAAACATAGAAGGTCTATCTACTTTTAACTGGTGCTTTTTTTTGTTATCTACCTAATTGTGTTGACAATTCATACATATATCGAGCCTGCGTCAGATTACATTTTACAGCCATGTAACACCATTTAGGCCCTGCTTGTTAGATTTATAATCTTCTGAACATGTAAAAGGCTTCCAGGTGTAATTAGTGCACAAGAAAACCTATGGAATTCTTGCCCTTCTCAATGTGATGCTGCAAAGCAGGGAAAAACAAAAGAAAAACAAAGAAGCTAAATGAAGTGGTGGGGAAACAATGGAGACCTGAGGCTTTATGAGCTTGAAGTGGCACTGACAGATCTGTTAAGGAATGGTTGTGAACTGAAGGGAACCAATGTGTGGGATCATTACCTTGACACGAACTCGCCACAACGCAGACTTGTTGCCCAATGCCCTTGCCAGCTGACTCAGGCTTGCAGTCAT
Organism: Eremochloa ophiuroides; assembly: GCA_038502445.1. NCBI lineage: Eukaryota > Viridiplantae > Streptophyta > Magnoliopsida > Poales > Poaceae > Eremochloa > Eremochloa ophiuroides. The sequence continues at coordinate 90,868,978 of JAHLJS010000001.1, read as the reverse complement.
GAAGAGCTGGGGCCTCAACCTGGGCCTTGCACCCCCTGGCTAAGCACGCCACCTGAAGGCAGGTCTCATGGGCCCATGGCTCCTGGCTGGGCTTGCCGCTCCAACGGGTTCACAGCTAGCAGGCTTGCCGCCTCTGGCCAATGCTCGATGTGTGAGGGAGTCTCAAAGGGTGGTAAAGAGACGGGTCACGGGAACTTCCGTTGGAAAATTAGTTTAGTCCACTGAGGTGATTTTTTTCCAGTTGGAAAGCTCAAATTGGTAGGAACGTGATCCCTACCGAGTCTAGGGCGAAGGTTATAGGAGTGCAGGGAGGAACGGGGCTTCAACGCAGGGTTCCGGCGTCGGGGCGCCGTGTCTGCGAGCACGCGAGGAAGAGGAGAGGCGGCTAGGGCTCAGGGAAACTCCCGGCTCCCTAAGGGAAGCCGAGTAATTATTATTACTCTTGCTTAATCTTCCAAGCGTCTTACAACTCTTATATATATGACTAGAGTCCTTCTCTAATAATAATAGAAATAATGACAATAATATGGGCCTTAGCCCCTAATCCAGCACCTAGCCACTATTGGGCCTCCTGTTGTATGTTAGATTTATAGTTCATCCAAACATGTTTTTTAGCATAGCCTGTAAAAATTGCTGGAACTGTATTTTAAACTGGTATTAGCCCCTAAAACCAGTTAAATGTTAACTAATGCTATTTTCATGCTTGTGTATTTGTTTCCCATTGTACAGGTTCTACCGGCCTGACAATAACATATCATTTTTTTTCAGAATGATGAAAAATATAGCTGCAGCGAAACTGGCTATCGCCTGCCCTTGAAATGTGTAGAGGCACAAAATGCTACAAAAGAAGGAAACAAAAGCAAGCAGAGGAAGATATTGGATGATGCATCCACATCAGGTGGCACAAAATCTGCATCAGGTGGTCCAAAGCATTATATTACTTACAGAAGTTGTGCACCATTGGTTGGAGAAGAGAAGATATCTGTTCTTGGTTTTGAGGTATTAAAATTGCAAAAATTTTCTCTTAGGCCCTGTTTGGATCCTTGGAATTGAATTCATTTTAATAATCATAATTTATACACATGTTAATGAACATAATATGGTCGTATATAGATTATATTTGTATATTATTGTTGGCTATACGAGAGAGATACTTATGTGTTGCATTTTTACCTTGTGGGTGCGAGTTAAAGAACGTGCTATAAATTGGGAAGTGAAAATATAGCATGATGATCTATAGAATCAAATTCCACCTCTCACCCTATGAATTTGATGTAGACTAATATATAAACTTTGGAAAGTGGTGGAATGTCACATTCTAAGTGAAATAGGCTAAGTTGTTCACTAGATTTCAATTCCTCAAATTCCAAGGATCCAAACGGGGCCTTATATTATTACAGATATTGTTGGAATTATATCGTGAATTCTTTATTTACTCTACAATGTTACTTGTTTTTCCTAATGTTAATGCGTCGGGAGCACTTGGCACTGCAGCAAATGCAGCTGCAGCCGCAGCCACCGCCATCACTGCCGAGCAGTCTGGACACGGACTTAGACCAAAGAACTGATAGTGAGAAATAACGGTGGAATAAAACTGCGGGAAGATCTTAGTAAATCGGGAAGCATTTCTGGGCTAATTTTATTAGACTTGCAAGACTGGGCTCTGAATGTTGCCCTTAGACATGCAAATAGACCTTTCCTTTTCTTTGCAGCCACTATAGTTGATATCTAGAGCTTTTTGTTCTGAGCATGCTGTTCGATAAATTCCAAATACTTGTGAAGCTGAAGCATCCAAGTGAAAGGCGTGCCTGTGTAGTTGTGTACTGTAAAAATGCAAAGCATGTGTTGCACTACCTTTTGTAGTTGTAGCACAATCTTACTCGATCTTCTGCAAAAATGTAACATCCTGTTGATGTCTTGTTTTCTTTTTAATCTTCATTTGTTGATGTGAATCCAAGACAAATTTATCTTTGCTTCTTAAAGCATGAATCATAAAGTTATGTTCTTTTCCAGGTAGTGATGGCCGGGATGTTGCTCGTAAGTGGCCCGTTTGTATATTACCGGAAGCGGCGTACAAATCTTATGCAGGGAGCTGCAAGAATCCCGACAAGTGATCCTAGGTTCTAGTATGGGATAATAACAGTTTGCATACTTATGTTGATTTGGTGTATCTTTCTTGTGATTTTGCCCCTTGCCATTGTACTACTGTATTTTACACATGTAATTATGGAAGCTTGTTAGGTCTCACATGAGTAGGAACCACAGTGGTTAAATTGTACCTGATTTTACTTGGGTCAAACCTCTTGTGTTACATTATTCAAATTTACGGTTTTGTTACCCGAAAAAAGTAGCTCTAACCAAGGAACTACTTCGCTGATGTTGATGATTCATGCGACCAATGCAATTTATTATTCCTTATTGGGATATGATGCACAGTCTTGAGCTGCACGGTCTTTATCGAAGTAAGCTTCAAATCGATCGTGCCAACACCACGAACAGCCGCGCGCGCTCCGTTTCCCATCAACAAGGAGCCAGCCCACTCACCCTGATAAAATGAAAACAAGGAAATATTAGCACACACATGAATATTCTTACTGGTATCAACCCACCAATCAGGTGAATGACAAACTGAAAATGCAGAAGGTAATGAATTACCATACCCGGGTGTAGCTGCTTCAGTCTCAACGGTGTTTGCTGATTTCTGTGGAGGAGGAGGCTTCCACTTAGCCTCAAGACACTCCCTAGAGAAATGTCAACTCTTATCACAGGTGAAACAATTCATCTTTTCCTTGTTCAACATCTTCTTTCTCTTCTTAAAAGGGATGACGGGCTTTAGCTTAAGCTCTTACTAAAATATCTTCTTTTGTGGTTTGGGACGGTTCTTTTACACCACATGTGCGCTAGAACTCCCCACAATAACTTTCTTGCCTTTGACATCTTTTACTCTAGCCTTATTCTCAACAGAGCCCCAACAAGCTCAGCAGTGCTGAACTCTTGCCTCTTGTGTTTCAAAGTTACAAAATCTATCAAGTTGGTGGCAGCTTTGCAATCATGAAACTACAGGACGGTTCTCAACCATCCGGTAGTCATGAAACTGTTCCATTACGTACAGCTCAGAACCGGCGTCAGAAACACCGTAACGGGCCTCAAGTGCATCCCACATGGCCTTACCAGTTGGCATCTGCACGTATGCATCAATGAGGGAATCCCCAATAATACTCAGCATGGCGGCCTTACAAGTGATGTCATCATGTTCAAATGCACGTTGCTCATCAACGGTTTGAACACCAACAGACCGTTCTTGCACCACATAGAAGCAGCGCATAGAGGTCAACCACAGAGTAGTTTTCTAGCGCCATCTCTTATAATGTGTGCCCTCAGGTTTTAGCAAACCCGCAAAACCAACAAATGAAAATGGCCTAAAATCATGTTTTTGGATTGTTAGAAATTTAGGCAAATTCATGTTTAATTTAATCTATACAAATGATGTGAGCAGAAACATCATGACACCATATATGTGCTTGTCTAACCAGAACATAAACATATCATCATCATGAACATTATTTTAGTGCTATCCAGCAAGGTATGACACGAATTATTGCTAAAATAAAACATGTCAAACATACTGTTGGCACTCATCAAGAAGATCGTGATTTTGACAATAAAATTAGCAAGTCGTTTGAAGAGGTTATACCCAACGGCTGAGCCGAAAGCACCCGAAAATGACATAGTGCTTTGTCGGAGTAGTCGTCCCACTCGATGCAGTGCCGAAAGGAAGCAGTGAAGATTGTGTCCTCGCCAACGCTGGGAACAGAGACTTGCGCCGCCACCAGAAACTCCACCAACGCCGGGAACAAGGAGGGTTCGAGGCGAGTAGTTATGTCGTAGATGGACACTCCTCAAAAATGTGATTGCCGCCCTTCACCCAAGCAGGTGAATTCTCTGGACGGAGACGTTCCGGAGGCCTACTCTTCCATCTCATGTGCGTGCAGGAGACGGAACGAGAAGAAATTGTTTGCTACTGGATTTGTGGTGTATTGCCAAGAGAAAATTGGCTGAAGGAGAAGTACTGAAAATATACTACGCGGAAAATAGACTTAAAGCCTTAGAGGGCAAGGAGCCTCACGCCATGAAGGCCAAGAGTCTCACGCCATGCACTAATTCCATGAAGGAAACCGTACCTTATGCCATCACGCCATGCACTAATTTCATGAAGGAAAACGTGCCTCATGCCATTAACTCCATTTAAGTAATAATTTCTGTAACTCTTGACATCACTTTGACACAAGACTAGTGGAAATAATCCCGTAATCAAGAGACACGATTAAAAACTAGAGTCCATCCACTCTTCCGCACGTATGTGGCAATTCGCTCAGACAATTATATGGTACTAAACCAATTAAAGTGTATTAAATCAGACCGTAGAGTTATTTAATTTATTAAATATTTATTGGGCCAGGCCCATAAAACATTCAACAGTCTCGGTACTAAGCTAGATATGCGTGCAAAGGTAACAGATATGTGTTATCGGCAAAAGCACGAAGCAGTCATGTCATTCAAAGCGCGTATTTGAGCGGCGGCGACTATATGACACATTTTATGTGGAGAAAAATGTAGCCCGGTCTCTTAACTTGGTTTAAGATGTCATTTAGATCCCTAAACTTTTAAGGTGATATCTATAGATTTCTAAAGTTGGCAAAAGCTGTTATTTAGGTCTCGAACTTTCAAAGTGATCATCGCAGGTTCCTAAACTTAACACAGGGTGTCATCCAGGTCCCAAACACTATAGATAATTCCACAACCGAATTTAAAAAAAAGAAAATCTAATTTCGATACTGTACCTACAATCTATAAAATATTCTAAAAATTATATTTTTTTATACGATCTCCGATAAAGATGGGTTTTATATAAAAATTGTAGCTTGCGACGAGATCTACAACTTTCTAGTTTTAAGTTTTTTAATTTGAGGTGGTTAAGACGCTCAAAAAAATTAAACAAAATTTTTTAACAGTATATTAATCACGTACAAGCGTATGTCGTCTTGGAAAAATCATATCTTTCTTATATACTATTAAATTAGGATACTTTCTATACAAAAGTTGTAGCGTTCGACAAGATCTACAACTTTCTAGTTTTAACTTTTTAAATTTTAGGTTGTTAAGATTCTAAAAAAAATTAAAATGTTAATTTTGGTTCTTGCACAGTGATTTTGTATTTTAAATTTTTTGAGAATCTTAACAATCTCAAATTAAAAAAGTTAAAACTAGAAAGTTGTAGATCTCGTCGAACGCTACAACTTTTGTATAAAAAGTATCTCAATTTGATAGTATATAAGAAAGATATGATTTTTTCAAGGTGACACGCGCTTGTACGTGATTAATATACTGCTGAAAAATTTTGTTTAATTTTTTTTGAGCGTCTTAACCACCTCAAATTAAAAAACTCGAAACTAGAAAGTTGTAGATCTCGTCGTAAACTATAATTTTTATATAAAACTCATTTTTATCGGAAATTGTATGAAAAAAAATACAATTTTTAGAATATTTTATTGATTATAGCTATAGTATCCGAAATTAGATTTTCTTTTTTTTTAATTCGGTGCTGGAATTATCTACAGCGTTTGGGACCTGGATGACACCCTGTGTCAAAGTTTAGGGATATGCTGTGATCACATTAAAAGTTTGGGATCTAAATAATACATTTTGCCAACTTTAAGAACCTATAAATATCACTTTAAAAGTTCAGATAGTTAAATGACACCTTAAACCAAGTTAAGAGATCGGAGGTATATTTTTCTCTTTTACGTGATGACCACGACCGTCAGCAAAGAGAACAAATACATGTGCTCTTGCTGAGAGCTGGCTAGTGCCTAGGTAGTCAGCGTTACAAACTTGTTAGCCAGCATAGGCCCCGTTTAGATCCCAGTTGCAGTTGCAATTCTGCACTGTAGCACGTTCGTTTGTATTTGATAAATTTTGTCTAATCATGGCCTAAGTAGGCTTAAAAGATTCGTCTCGTGATGTACATACAAAAAGTATAAACATGCAAACATTTCGTCTACATTTAATGCTCCATACATGTGCCGCAATGTTGATGTGACTAGTTGCAGTTGCAATTTGCACGGGATCTAAACAGAGCCTTAGATCCAGTGCAAATTGCAACTGCAACTAGTCACATCAACGTTGCGGCACATGCATGGAGCATTAAATGTAGACGAAATGTTTGCATGTTTATACTTTTTGCATGTGCATCACGAGACGAATCTTTTAAGCCTACTTGGGCCATGATTGGACAAAAGTTGTCAAATACAAACGAACGTGCTACAGTGCAAAATTGCAACTGCAACTGGGATCTAAACGGAGCCTAAACAGGGCCATAGTCCATCCATTGCAACGTGTAGCGCCACCCGCCACATCTGTGGCAGGGAAAATCTACGGCACAAATTGTGGCGAGAATAACAAAGACTTTGCTGAGATTTTTTTTGGCTGCCAAACCAAACACCACCGACGCAAGCTTCATCAGATTATAACACATGCGAGGATCACGATCCAAATCATTGAAACGCCTGGTCCGTCTACATTAGACCTTGTTTAGTTTTCAAAAGATTTTCAGATTTCCCGTTACATTAAATCTTTAGACGTATAAATGAAACATTAAATATAGTGACAACTGTGGTATATTTGCACAGTTTACTTGTTTTTTTCGAGATAAATCTTTTGAGTCTAGTTAAGCCATGATTGGACACTCATTAGATAAGATTCTTCATGTGTTACAGGGACTTCTCATCTCACTTTTCGTGAACTAAACGCAGCCTTATTTTCCTTTAGTCGGTGCAATACAACAACAGCGTTGCAAAAAGCTAGATGTAGCCATATGGGCATGTAACATCATACGAGATGATTAGTCTGCATGTTGACGACTCAGAGAAGCATGACAGAGATGAGCTATCTATACAATACGGCTAATAGGCATTGGTACTCCATACTTATCTTTGACTTTGTCTGGATAGTAACCACTGAACTAAATTCAGTCTAAACCAGATTTCGAATTCAGAATATTCTAAATTAAAAATAAAAAATAGAAAATAGTTAGAAAATGTCTAAATTATTTTATATTTTTACATTTGAAATACGAAAACGGAAACAAAAAAAAAAGACAAAGTCAGACACAAAATGCGAATTTGATTAGATAAAATATAACAAGCGATATAGTTCGGTTCGGAATATTTTCATTTCGTTTTCATCATTACCTACAGATAGCTTCTTCGGTGTCCTCCGTAGCCTTATCGTTTCATCAGCACTGCCAAGCTATCTGTAGACTGTAGTGGCTGTCCATGGAAGACACCCAAGAAGCTCTCCACATCATCGTGTTCCCATGGCTGGCCTTCGGCCACCTGATCCCATTCCTGGACCTCTCCAAGCGGCTGGCGCGGCGCGGCCACGCCGTCACCTTCGTCTCCACGCCGAGGAACGCTGCCAGGCTAGGCGCAGTCCTGCCGGAGCTCGCGGCGCGTCTACGCGTCGTCAAGCTGGACCTGCCGGAGGTCGAGGGCCTCCCGGACGGAGCCGAGTCGACGGCCGACGTCCCGCCGGAGAAGGTCGAGCTCCTCAAGAAGGCGTTCGACGGTCTCGCCGCGCCGTTCGAGCGCCTTGTCGCCGAGGGCTGTGCTGCTGCCGGCGAGGCGGCCGCGTTCTCGAGGAAGCCCGACTGGATCATCCTCGACTTCGCTCAAAACTGGCTTTGGCCAATCGCTGAAGAGCACAAGGTGATATATATATTTCTACCAATTGCATGCATTTTTATAGCAGGAATTAGAGAGAGATATCATATATGTGCAGCATAGTTTTAAATAGCCGGCTGTAGCTTCGCTATAGCCTCGATATAGTCTTTTGAGCATGTTGCCGCTGAATGAATTTACATTTAAATTTTCACTATAACCTTATTTTAATTCGCTATAGCCCCAATATAGCTTGTTGTGGAGGATCGCCACTATTTATTGTAGCCCGCTATTTAAAACATTAATGTGCAGTGCCCATGGATCTGTGATGTGTCCTGCTATATTAGATTTTCTTAAAATTTGCTTCTCGTCTGCCATGTGCCATGCCGGCGCAAGATCGCGTGCGCCATGTTGCTCATCTTCACGGCAGGCTTCTTGGCCTTCCTCGGTCCGAAGCAGCAGAACGAGGCGCTACCACGCACGGCGGCGGAGGACTTCATGGTCCAGCCGCCGTGGATACCGTTCCCCACCACCATGACCTTCCGCCGCCACGAGGCGGAGTGGCTCGCCGGCGCGTTCCGGCCCAACGCCTCCGGCGTGTCCGACGTGGACCGCTTCTGGCAGGTGCATCACGCGAGCTGCCGGCTCATCATCGTCCGCAGCTGTCCCGAGGCGGAGCCGCGTCTGTTCCCGCTCGTAACAGACCTCTTCGCCAAGCCTGCCGTGCCCGCGAGCCTCCTCATGCCCGACGACGAGGCCTGGGCCGGTGCCGGTGACGACGGGTCCTTCTCTGACGCCATGTGTTGGCTGGACGAGCAGCCCAAGCGCTCCGTCATCTATGTAGAGCTCGGGAGCGAGGCGCCGGTGACGGCAGACCAGGTTCGTGAGCTGGCGCTCGGGCTGGAGCTCTCCGGCGCGCGCTTCCTCTGGGCGGTCCGGCGACCCGTCGGCCACTCCGGCGAACTACTGCCGGACGGGTTCGAGGCCCGTGTGGCAGGGCGCGGTGTGGTGCGCGCCGGGTGGGTGCCGCAGGTGCGCGTGCTGGCGCACGCCGCGGTGGGCGCGTTCCTGACGCACTGCGGCTGGGGCTCCACCGTGGAGAGCCTCTTCCAGTTCGGCCTCCCGCTGGTGATGCTGCCGTTCATAACGGACCAGGGCCTCATCGCGCGAGCCATGGCCGCCAGGGGGGGGTCGGCGTCGAGGTGCCCAGGGACGACGACGCTGGCGGATCGTTCCGCAGGGACGGCATCGCGGCGGCGGTGCGGCGTGTGATGGCGGAGGATGAGGGCGAGGCGTTCGCGCGCAATGCCAGGGAGATGCAGAAGGTGGTCGGCGACAGGTCAAAGCAAGCGCAGTACGTGGATGAGCTTGCGGACTATTTGCAGCGCTATAAATAATGAGATTCTTATTCAGCGCTTTCAGCGTTATAAATCTTTCATTGTCCAAATAATGTCGTCTCAATTTGGTTCCCAATAAAGTGCCCTGACGGCCCTCAAATTTAGCTACGGCTACCAGAGCAACTACAGCAAGCCAGTCATTTCAGTGTTATCGTTTGATTATTGCCTGAATAATGTTCTCCAATAATTTGGTTCTTGTATCATTCGTCAGTATAAATTGGTGAACATTTGTTGTGAAATACTTGCGCCCTTCTTTTAGAAGTGATTTGTATTCGTGGCATATCTTCAATCATACATATACAGTACCAAAGAGGCAAAGAGCGTGGAATTTTAAGGTACTTGCATTGAACCATTTCAAAGTTTTAACTATAAATTATGTAGCAACTACTCAGAGGCAAACATGAATCAATACTGACATACTACTCAGAAGCAAACATGAGCTGTGCTTGTGCATGCGGCCATCAATTCAGATTCAGATAGAAAAAAAAAACCCAACAAATTAAATCAGGAACAGATATACATGCAATGGTTGGCGACTTGGCGTTGGGCCACGCCATCATGTTTCTCCAGATCTCCAAGCGGACGACGCCGACACAGTTTGACAGCCGTTGGCAAACGGCAACAGCTCTTTGAATGCTTGCAGATCTACAAATGAGGCTAATTATTCAGCTTTATATATCTGCAATTGAGGTCAATCGTTCAGTTGTATTGGAATTACATCACATATTTGCAACTTTGGGCTGGTTTCTTTAAGGTCTGGTTGTGTATTTTACCTAGCTTTACCGTCGTCGGGGTTACTGTATTGTGCTTAATCAACGAAGCTCTTATCCCATATTTGTATCCCCAGGACCCGGTTGTGTAATTTATCCTAATTTCTGCAAAGAAAATACACTCTCCATCCTTAAATAAGTATTGATATATAGTATTCATGTTGGGCAAACTTTTTTAAGTTTAATTAACTAAGTTTATAGAAGATATTAGCAATATTTATATCTTAAATTCGTATGAAAATAAATTCAATAGTTTATCAAATGATACTGATGGTTTTTTATTATTGAGCAAAATATAGACAGGATACTTAACCTATTGAACCATTAACATCTGGGTACTCGAACTGAAAAAACTACCATCTAGCTACTTGAACTATTAAGGCATTACCATCTGGGTACTCAAACTAAATAAACTCTCATTTAGGTACTTCCTCCGTCCCTTTTTATTTGTCGCTTACGCTTTTCGAGAAATAACTTTAACTAAATACATATTAAAATACATTAATATTTATGGTACATAATTAGTATTATTAGAGAGATATTTGAATTTAGTTTTTTTAACAAATTTATCTGAAGACACACGATTAAATCGGGACGGAGGGTGTAATACCCCGGGTATTACGGATTAATTAATCTGCCATGTCATCATGTTCAAATATTAATCATTTGCATATGATTGTGCTTAGGATCCTAGATTGGTTTGAATTAAGATGGTGTTTGATTGTGAAATTAAATCTCTTAATAATAGAATTGAAATTTGCTTTTATTAGGCCCAAAAACCTAATTCAAAGTCTAGAGGGGATCTTGAAATAGTCCTTTAATAAGAGTTGTAGATCTTTTAAAATGGAACAACTTTTATTTTGGAAATTTTTCAAGTTGTTGAGAAAATTTAAAAGTAATTTTGAAAATATAGTTTGAAATTTAAAACTCTAGTTTACCCCTTTTTCTGTAGCTTCAAAAATATTTCGAATTTGGATTTAGTTCCAAAAGCAAAGTTGTTCGGAATCTCAAACCCTACAACTTTTGTTTTTGCAGTTTTTCATGTTTGTATGCAAAATCAGTCGAATTTGGTCAAAAAACCGATAGCCCCCTAGGGATCTATGCTACAGTGTTTCGCCCCTCTTCCTGTTCGCGAACAGAACCGGCAACCGCCGTGTCGCGCGCGGGCGCGCGGCGAGCCGTGCCGGCCGGGATCGTGCCCCCGCGACCATTGCAGATACGGGCGCGCGTGCGCCGCGTCGTGCCGCGCCTGTCCCCGCCCGTTGCCCCTCCAAAAGGGCAAAGACCACCCCTCTCCACGCCATTCTTCTTCCGCCGGTCGCCACTCTCCCTCTCGGTTCTTTGCCGAATACGCCGCGCTCCGTCCATCACCACCCTCTCCATCTTGTAGCCAGCTAGCTAGCTTCCTTGCGCATCGCCTGCGTCCGTCGGTGGGAGCTGTAGAGCTTCGTAACCACCGGAACACCGGTGTCTTCTTCGCGGGCGGGCAGAGCGCCGCCGCGAGCTCCGCCGTCGTCTCGAGCTAGTTTGGGTAAGCTCTGGGCCTCAGGTTGTTGCGCACCGTGATCTCCGCGACCCCTTGAACCTTACGCTTGCGTCGGTGTACTCTCTGGTTCCCTAGGTTCGCCGGAACGCGTGTTCGCCGTTGTGCCGAGCCGCCGGGATCCGCCGCCGTCGCCAAGTCGCCTTCTCCGAACCACCTCCATCTCCACCGATCCGTCAGCCAGCTTCGTGGTGAGCCCCAGATGCTCGCGCACCTTTTCCCCTCTCTTTACCGGCTTGTGCTCGCCGGCGACGTGCTCGCCGCCGCCACCGAGCCGCCGCGTCCGTGTCTCCAGGTGCTGTGCGCCTCGAATCTCGTCGTGTCTTAGCTTGGTAGACTCGCCTTGGAGTGTAGAGTCCGTCAGTGCCCTCGGTTTCGTCCCTCGGTTCACCGTCGGCGAGCTAGGGGCGGCGGACCGCCGGCACTCTCGCCTCTGTCAAAACAGAGGAGAGGCCAGGGGCCTCGGGTTAGAAGGTAGGTCTTTCCAGGGGGTTAAGTGCAAATCCCGTGACTCATGTGAATAGTATAGATCGGACCGCGGGTTGATTTCCGATTTCCCCAAGGTCTCTTTTGCTAAATCGCCGGCGCCGGGTGCGGGCAGGCCGAGTGGGCCGGCTCGCTTTGGTCATGGGCCGTAGTGGGCTGGTTTGGTCTTTTCTTTTTCCAGTAAATTTCAAAATGCTTTTCATTTATATATTCATATGAATAGTACTGAAGCTTATTTATTTCATATGATTAAATCTGTTGTGTGAAAAATAATGAGGTTTTTTGTGTATGCTCTCTGTGATATGTAGTATTTGTTAAAAATATAAGTTGTAGCATTCCAGTGCTTTTGATCTGCTGTATAAATTAGTAGATTAATTGGTAAATGCAAGTTTGTGCAATTTTAATTAATTCCCTGTAAATCCAAAAATCATGAAATCAATTGTGGCTCTGTTTGGTGATAAAACCTAGCTGTTGGTAAAGTTTGGTTACAATTGAAGTTAGTTTGATCAATTAATAAATATATGTGAAATTAGGGATTAATAAAGTAAATAGAAAAATGAATTTAGGTTTGTTGTGTGAATTTTTGGATTGAATGAAGACCAAGGATCTTTCACTGTGTGATCCTTGGCAATTTGAGAACTTAGTGCTTGGTAGTAGTCATAAAGCTATGCAGCGGCTTTCTATGACTGTTAAAATAAGGTTTTAGGAATAAAATGTGAAATACCGATTTACTTTAGGAAATCTCGTTTACAATTTTTCCGTGAAGGAAAGTTGTACTCAAGGTTTTAAACAATTTATTATTGCATTTGTATGTTTGTCATCTGCATCTTGTAAGCATACATCATTGCACTCGTGTAGTGTCTGCGAGCGAGGAGGTCAAACTTGAGCCGACCGTTGAAGAGGTGATTCCCGAGGTGACCCAAGTCTTCGACGTTCCCAGGACTGACACCGCACCGACCCTCTTCGCAATCCAAGGCAAGCCCCGGTGCATTCAGCCCCTCTATTACAAAATATTTATAATTCGAGTTAATCTACTGCATTAGGTTGATAGGAGTTGATTGTCACCTATCCAGATGCATTGTCTCAAATAAATACCCTGAAACCTGATTTAAATAAAATGGTTTGAGAAATGCTTAGGCATGCTTAATGAACTTAGCTTTGCATAAAAGAAAAACTATTTTCTGTGCCATGATTATACTTATACTTTGATTGGTGAAGAACTTGTTATCCGCTGGTCGATGTGTATTTGGGTTGGAGTCCCAATGCATGGTCGCTTTCGGAATAGTTTGGAACTGGTCGATGTTTTTGGAAACGTGTTTCGTTGGGTGGCCAGCTCATGGGGCGGCGTTCCCTATGTCTCACTCACCCGACAGGCACGATAATAAAAACTGTCGGGTAGTCTTGTACTTGGGTTAGAGTCCCAATGCAGGATTGACGGCAGGAAGGAAGTAGGGACCGTTCGTTGTAGGCCTGCTGTGATCATGATGAACAGCCTAGCCACATACCAATGCGGAAAGCCTAGAGTTCGGTGACGCTATTGCTGGAACCGACAACCACGCATTGGGAGTGGAGAGATGGCGAGAGTAGCTTGTACCCACGTGGCCGGCGTGCCTGGATAGGAGTGGAGTACTGTGCTCTCGGGTGGCGCAGGACCGGTTCCGGGATAGCAAAGCCGTGACGACGGGTTGGTATATGTATGCCGGCGTGCTGCATATGCAGTGTGGTTAGAATCCCCAGCTGGGTACTTTCTGGATTCGAATCGACGTGCTCCTCGGTTATGGAGACGTGATCCTCACACTCTACACCGAAAAGTGGTTCTCAACTAGGTGTTTTCTGAATGAATAAAGTAATTGAAAGAATGATGATACATGAGTCTGAATATTGGAGCTATAAATATGATTATAATAATGATAAAATAAAATATGGAACAGGATAGATTGCTTTTCTGCGAACTCCTTACCTTCTGCTAGCCTTACCCACAGCCTTACATTCCTAAGTCTCATCTTACACCTTTAGTCGGGTAAGTCTTGCGGAGTACCCCAAGTACTCAGGGTTTGTTAACCCCTGTTGCAGGAGGACCGCCGCCGGAGGTCTGTCTTGCCCCTTGCTGTGTGACTATGGTCGAGGAAGGCAGTGATGATGAGTGAAGTGGAACCCGTGGGCAGGGTTCAAGTTATCTTATCTAGTATTGTGTAACTATTCCACTGATACTGCTATGTCCTCTGGTCAGTAATAACTATATTTGAATCCTATTTGAACAACCGGTTTGTAATCTAAATGTTATGTAATCTTTCACACTGTTACTCTGATGTATTTTATTATGAAATGTTATAATCCTGTGATGATTCTGCAATGGTGATCCTGTCGGAAAAAAAAGGGGCGCTGATGTAGCCCGACAGACCTGTCTAGATCATTTGGGACACGGGCCCGGCTGTCAGAGGTCATTAGTGACAATGACAGGTGCCTGTGGGCCAGGTGATTTAGCCGGTTCTGTTACAGTTGGTATCAGAGCGCATTCCATTGCTAATCATTATGGATTACTTTTCAAAAATTTCAAAATGTTTTGGATCATAAAAAGTTTAACCTATTATTTTGGGTCCAAATTGCTTCTATCCTTATCTTGTTCAGTAGTTCTTGTCTTGTTCTATATTTTACCTTATAGAATTAAGGTAGCTGGTGGAATAATATTATTATTAGCCCTATGTTAAAAGTTTATTTATGTATGTAGGTACCTTGCATGATTTAAATTCGTAAGTACGTACATGCATCATGATAATCACACCTGTTAATTAACTTCCTCCTTAAAGTGAGTTTTTTGGGGATAGTTTACCGAACCTATTCTTGCTAACCTATTATATCTTAAAATTCCACTTACCTTCTCCAGATGGCCCGTTGCAAGCTCACAGCACGCAAGATGACCGGACCGCGTGGCGTTCCACGCCACCAGCTGGCGCCACGCACTGGCGAGGGCGGAGCTTCTGGAAGTCGCCCACCTCGTCGCAGCAGCGAGGAGCTTGAGGCTGAGGTTGGAAGGCTGCAGGAGCTAGTCAGGCAGTGGGAGGAAGAATACAGGGTGGCACGTCTCAACCACTACCGTGACGTGAGGACCAATCGAGATCTGCGTCGAGAGATCGATCGCCTGACCAAGCAGAGGGATGAAGCTTGGGATCGTGAGGAGACGATCATGGACAGGATGCTCGAGGCGGAGCAGCGCGTTGGTCAGCTTGAGCTTTACAACAACGTCTTGCACGAGGAGGTGCATGAGCTCTATGGTGAGCTCCACCCTATTCCTGCACCGCAGGAGGAGGATCCTGAGTTGGGAGTTGTCCTCGGTCAGGAGGATGAGGACGTGGAGGACGTTGACGTGGAGGTCGAGCCTGTCGAGGTCGTCGGGGCAGACGCCGAGGAGGACTTCGAGGAGATCGACGAGGACAGTGACGCTTCTGGCGCGTCTGGGATCGACAAGGACTAGGCCAGTGTGGCCTAGAGTTGTCAGCTAGTTGTTCTCTTTTGTCTGTAATATAGGTGCTTGCCTAGAAAACCTTAGTTATGGGTTGTGGGTCTTGCCTGGGTGCAAGCCATGTTGTGTGAACCATGTAATATTACTGTGTGTGCTGCTATGTTTGCTTAACTAATGTAAGACTCAAGTTGGGTTTGCTTATTAACAGATGGGAGACAACTCTGATAATGCAACTGGTGTTCCCCAACCACCTCAGTTTCCACCCACTCTGGCAGAGGCCATCGCTGCATTGACCAATGTTGCAGCGCTGCTAGCTCAGAATCAGCAAGATCGTGGTGGACGTCGTGGCCGCCGTGATAATGAGGATACCACCTATGTTGACTTCACTGACACCCGCCCACCGGTGTTCACTAAGGCTGATGAACCCTTAGAAGCCGATGATTGGCTCCGTACCATGGAGCAGAAGTTTAGCTTGATTCACTGTACCGAGGTCTAGAAACCTCTGTTTGCAGCTCAGCAGCTCCGTGGCCCAGCGACTACTTGGTATGCCAACCTTTTGGCTGCGCAGGATGCTGGACATCAACTTACCTGGCACGAGTTCCGTGAAGCTTTTCGTGCTCATTACATCCCTGCGGGTGTGATGAAATTGAAGCTGGATCAGTTTCTGGCCCTGAAGCAGAATGAGTCCACTGTCGCTCAGTATCTTGGGCAGTTCAACCACTTGGCACAGTATGCACCTGAGCACACCAACACTGATGCAAAGAGGAGAGCCTGCTTTGTCAGAGGTCTGAATTTCAAGATTCAACGCAGTCTGTCTAACAACCTCAAGTGCACTTTTCATGAGGCAGTGGATAGTGCAATAGCTTTTGAGGAAAGCGACCGTCAGCTCCAAGAGGAGAAGAAGAAGAGCAAAAGGTCTAGCTCTTCTGGCAGTCAAAAACGCCAGAAAGTTATCTATCATCCTACCCACCATAACCGTCCATCATATCCCCATCAGCAGGTAGTCGTTCGCACCGCCGCTACCTCTCACACCTCTAACCAGCAAAACACCACTCAGCCGAATGCCCCTGGCGTTCGTATCAACACTCCACAGACCAACTATAATCACCCATGCTACAATTGTGGAAAGATGGGACACTGGGCTCGTGATTGCCCTTTTCCGAAGCAATACAACCAGAATGTGCAGAAAAGTCCTGGTGTTCCGCAACAACAAGTTCAGCACCGTGGTCATCAGCAGCATGCTCAGAAGGGCAAGATTGTCAAGAAGGCAGGTCGGGTCTATTACACTCAGATTGAGGATATTCCTGCTGGAGAACCTGTCATGATGGGTAAGTTTCCTGTTGCTAGCCATTCTGCCGTTCTGCTATTTGATTCTGGTGCATCTCATTCGTTCATCAACCGTACATTTGTGGTTAAGCATGATATATCTATTGGGGAGATAAAGGAAGATTTCCTTATACATTCGCCCGGGGGGCGTATAACTACTAAAGAGGTAGTTCAGGGAGTACCTATAGAGCTGGGAGGGCATAAATTTCCTACCACCATGATAGTACTTAAAGATCTGGATATAGACGTGATATTAGGTATGAATTGGATGTATCAGCACAAGGCCTTGATTGATGTGTTGAATAGAACCATAAGAGTGAACATACCTAATAGTCAAACTCAACTTCTTATCCAACTTCCATTGCCCGTAAGAAAGATTGAAAAGACCGTGCAAAGGTTGTGTGCGACCGCAGTTGAAGAAGTATTGAAGATTCCAGTGGTCTGCGAATTTCCAGACGTATTCCCTGATGAGTTGCCTGGTTTGCCACCTGATCGAGATGTGGAATTTGCTATTGAGCTAAAACCTGGAACCGCACCTATATCTCGTAGAGCCTACAGAATGCCTCCCAAGGAATTGGCAGAGCTTAAAGTGCAGCTACAAGATTTGCTAGATAAGGGTTTCATCAGACCCAGCTCATCTCCTTGGGGTTGTCCTGCCATCTTTGTCAAGAAGGAAGACAAATCCCTCCGACTCTGTATTGATTACCGTCCACTCAACGAGGTCACCATCAAAAATAAATATCCTTTACCCCGTATTGACCTACTCTTTGACCAGCTGGCTGGAGCTAAGGTGTTTTCCAAGATTGGCCTTAGGTCTGGCTACCACCAAATAAAGATCCGTCCTGAAGACATTCCAAAAACAGCTTTCACCACCAGATATGGCCTATACGAATACCTAGTCATGTCTTTTGGCCTAACCAATGCACCTGCCTATTTCATGTACCTCATGAACTCCGTCTTCATGCCTGAGCTCGACAAATTTGTAGTCGTGTTCATTGATGATATCCTTGTTTATTCCAAAACCCCCGAGGAACATGCCGAGCACCTCCGTATCGTCTTGAACCGTTTAAGAGAACATCAACTCTATGCCAAATTCAGCAAATGTGAGTTCTGGTTGGACCGAGTTCCATTTCTTGGGCATATCCTGACAGCGGAAGGTGTGTCCGTAGATCCAAGTAAGGTGGAAGAAATCTTGAACTGGAAACCACCAACCACTGTGCACCAGGTTCGCATTTTCATGGTAATGGCGGGATATTACCGCCGATTCATTCCGGATTTCTCAAGAATAGCTAAGCCTATAACCAACCTATTGAAGACTCAGGTCAAGTTGGTCTGGTCACCAGAATGCGAGACAGCGTTTCAAACCTTGAAGAGATGTTTGACCACTGCACCAGTCCTTGCTCAGCCAGATATTGAAAAGCCGTTTGAGGTGTACTGCGATGCGTCGGGTACTGGCCTTGGTTGTGTTTTGATGCAAGAGGGCCGAGTCATTGCTTATGCTTCACGACAACTCCGGCCTCATGAAGAGAATTATCCCACTCATGATCTTGAATTGGCAGCCGTGGTTCATGCATTGAAGATCTGGCGTCACTACTTGTTAGGCAGCACATGCAATGTCTACACTGATCACAAAAGCCTGAAATATATCTTTACACAAGAAGAATTAAATATGAGGCAACGAAGATGGCTTGAGTTGATAAAAGATTATGATATCGAAGTGCACTACCATCTTGGTAAAGCTAATGTGGTTGCCGACGCACTCAGTCGGAAGGCTCATTGTAATTGCTTGACTGTGAAGCCATATGATCTGTCGTTGTGTCACGGGTTAGAAAAATTGGGCATAGAAATAGTCCCTCAAGGCAGTTGGAACAATATCAGCATCAAAACCTCCATCCGTGATGAAATCGTGGCTGCTCAGAAAAATAGTAAAGGTATCAGGCACATCAAAGAGAAAATCCAAGAAGGGAAAGCAGATTGTTTCAGAATTGATGATGAAGGGATTGTATGGTTCAAGAATCGGCTTGTAGTTCCAAAAATTCCAGAGTTACGTGGCAAGATTCTTGACGAAGCTCATTTGACAAGATACTCTATTCATCCGGGAAGCAACAAAATGTACCAGGATTTGAAACAGAAGTTTTGGTGGACTAAGATGAAGATCGAGATTGCTCAGTATGTAGCAAAATGCAACACTTGTCAGAAAGTAAAAGCTGTACACATGAAGCCTGGTGGAGAGCTGCAACCATTACCTGTTCCTGCATGGAAATGGGAAGACATCAGCATGGATTTCATTATGGGTCTCCCAACAACCTCTAGGGGTTTCAATTCCATCTGGGTTGTTGTGGACCGCCTCACTAAACAAGCTCATTTCTTACCTGTCAAGAAAATGTACAGGGCTCCGCACTACGCCAAGCTATACATAGAAAATCTGATGAAGCTACATGGAGTGCCCAAGACCATTGTCTCTGACCGAGGTACTCAGTTCATATCCCAATTTTGGAGATCCTTTCATAAATCATTGGGTACAAAACTCCTGCATAGCACAGCCTATCATCCTCAGACTGACGGACAGACAGAGAGAATAAATCAGATACTTGAAGACATGTTAAGAGCCTGTGCACTCAATTACCCTGAGAAATGGGACGAGTGTTTGGCATTGGCCGAATTCTCGTACAACAACAGTTACCAAGAAAGTATAAAAATGGCTCCGTTTGAGGCAGTATATGGCCGCAGGTGTCGTACTCCATTGAATTGGTCCGAGCCTGGAGAAAGATGGTTCTATGGAGTTGACTTGGTCAATGAAGCCGAAGAGAAGGTTCGACTGATACAGGAAAATTTGAAAGTGGCACAGTCACGACAGAAAAGTTATGCCGATCAGCGGCGCAAACCTTTGACATTTCAGGTTGGAGACTATGTATATTTGAAAGTTTCGCCTATGAAAGGAGTTAACCGTTTTGGAGTCAAAGGCAAGTTAGCCCCGCGTTATATTGGACCGTTCTTAATCATAGGACGCGTGGGAAAGGTAGCTTACAAGCTTGAATTGCCAGAACATCTCTCGGAAGTACACAATGTGTTTCATGTTTCTCAGCTGAAGAAGTGTCTCCGAATACCTGGACAAGTCATCGATGTTGAAGGAGTAGCACTTGAACCTGAATTGACATACTCGGAGTAGCCAGTACGAGTTTTGGATATAAAGGACCGTGTTACCCGAAGGACCACAACCAGTTGGTACAAGATCCAATGGAGTGATCATTCTGAAGATGAAGCTACCTGGGAGTCTGAAGATTTCTTGGCAGAAAGCTTCCCTGAGTTCTATGCTACTCTATAAATGTAAACCTATTTTGTATTATGTATGGCTTCGCCTTGTCTCTTGTTTAAGCTTGAACTTGTTGTTGTTATTCTTTTCCATTACTTTGTTTCAACCTTGGTTATGTACCTAATCTCGGGACGAGATTTCTTTTAGGGGGGAGGCTGTAATACCCCGGGTATTACGGATTAATTAATCTGCCATGTCATCATGTTCAAATATTAATCATTTGCATATGATTGTGCTTAGGATCCTAGATTGGTTTGAATTAAGATGGTGTTTGATTGTGAAATTAAATCCCTTAATAATAGAATTGAAATTTGCTTTTATTAGGCCCAAAAACCTAATTCAAAGTCTAGAGGGGATCTTGAAATAGTCCTTTAATAAGAGTTGTAGATCTTTTAAAATGGAACAACTTTTATTTTGGCAATTTTTCAAGTTGTTGAGAAAATTTAAAAGTAATTTTGAAAATACAGTTTGAAATTTAAAACTCTAGTTTACCCCTTTTTCTGTAGCTTCAAAAATATTTCGAATTGGATTTAGTTCCAAAAGCAAAGTTGTTCGGAATCTCAAACCCTACAACTTTTGTTTTTGCAGTTTTTCATGTTTGTATGCAAAATCAGTCGAATTTGGTCAAAAAACCGACAGCCCCCTAGGGATCTATGCTACAGTGTTTCGCCCCTCTTCCTGTTCGCGAACAGAACCGGCAACCGCCGTGTCGCGCGCGGGCGCGCGGCGAGCCGTGCCGGCCGGGATCGTGCCCCCGCGACCATTGCAGATACGGGCGCGCGTGCGCCACGTCGTGCCGCGCCTGTCCCCGCCCGTTGCCCCTCCAAAAGGGCAAAGACCACCCCTCTCCACGCCATTCTTCTTCCGTCGGTCGCCACTCTCCCTCTCGGTTCTCGGCCGAATACGCCGCGCTCCGTCCATCACCACCCTCTCCATCTCGTAGCCAGCTAGCTAGCTTCCTTGCGCATCGCCTGCGTCCGTCGGTGGGAGCTGTAGAGCTTCGTAACCACCGGAACGCCGGTGTCTTCTTCGCGGGCGGGCAGAGCGCCGCCGCGAGCTCCGCCGTCGTCTCGAGCTAGTTTGGGTAAGCTCTGGGCCTCAGGTTGTTGCGCACCGTGATCTCCGTGACCCCTTGAACCTTACGCTTGCGTCGGTGTACTCTCTGGTTCCCTAGGTTCGCCGGAACGCGTGTTCGCCGTTGTGCCGAGCCGCCGGGATCCGCCGCCGTCGCCAAGTCGCCTTCTCCGAACCACCTCCGTCTCCACCGATCCGTCAGCCAGCTTCGTGGTGAGCCCCAGATGCTCGCGCACCTTTTCCCCCTCTCTTTACCGGCTTGTGCTCGCCGGCGACGTGCTCGCCGCCGCCACCGAGCCGCCGCGTCCGTGTCTTCAGGTGCTGTGCGCCTCGAATCTCGTCGTGTCTTAGCTTGGTAGACTCGCCTTGGAGTGTAGAGTCCGTCAGTGCCCTCGGTTTCGTCCCTCGGCTCACCGTCGGCGAGCTAGGGGCGGCGGACCGCCGGCGCTCTCGCCTCTGTCAAAACAGAGGAGAGGCCAGGGGCCTCGGGTTAGAAGGTAGGTCTTTCCAGGGGGTTAAGTGCAAATCCCATGACTCATGTGAATAGTATAGATCGGACCGCGGGTTGATTTCCGATTTCCCCAAGGTCTCTTTTGCTAAATCGCCGGCGCAGGGTGCGGGCAGGCCGAGTGGGCCGGCTCGCTTTGGTCATGGGCCGTAGTGGGCTGGTTTGGTCTTTTCTTTTTCCAGTAAATTTCAAAATGCTTTTCATTTATATATTCATATGAATAGTAATGAAGCTTATTTATTTCATATGATTAAATCTGTTGTGTGAAAAATAATGAGGTTTTTTGTGTATGCTCTCTGTGATATGTAGTATTTGTTTAAAATATAAGTTGTGGCATTCCAGTGCTTTTGATCTGCTGTATAAATTAGTAGATTAATTGGTAAATGCAAGTTTGTGCAATTTTAATTAATTCCCTGTAAATCCAAAAATCATGAAATCAATTGTGGCTCTGTTTGGTGATAAAACCTAGCTGTTGGTAAAGTTTGGTTACAATTGAAGTTAGTTTGATCAATTAATAAATATATGTGAAATTAGGGATTAATAAAGTAAATAGAAAAATGAATTTAGGTTTGTTGTGTGAATTTTTGGATTGAATGAAGACCAAGGATCTTTCACTGTGTGATCCTTGGCAATTTGAGAACTTAGTGCTTGGTAGTAGTCATAAAGCTGTGCAGCGGCTTTCTATGATTGTTAAAATAAGGTTTTAGGAATAAAATGTGAAATACCGATTTACTTTAGGAAATCTCGTTTACAACTTTTCCGTGAAGGAAAGTTGTACTCAAGGTTTTAAACAATTTATTATTGCATTTGTATGTTTGTCATCTGCATCTTGTAAGCATACATCATTGCACTCGTGTAGTGTCTGCGAGCGAGGAGGTCAAACTTGAGCCGACCGTTGAAGAGGTGATTCCCGAGGTGACCCAAGTCTTCGACGTTCCCAGGACTGACACCGCACCGACCCTCTTCGCAATCCAAGGCAAGCCCCGGTGCATTCAGCCCCTCTATTACAAAATATTTATAATTCGAGTTAATCTACTGCATTAGGTTGATAGGAGTTGATTGTCACCTATCCAGATGCATTGTCTCAAATAAATACCCTGAAACCTGATTTAAATAAAATGGTTTGAGAAATGCTTAGGCATGCTTAATGAACTTAGCTTTGCATAAAAGAAAAACTATTTTCTGTGCCATGATTATACTTATACTTTGATTGGTGAAGAACTTGTTATCCGCTGGTCGATGTGTATTTGGGTTGGAGTCCCGATGCATGGTCGCTTTCGGAATAGTTTGGAACTGGTCGATGTCTTTGGAAACGTGTTTCGTTGGGTGGCCAGCTCATGGGGCGGCGTTCCCTATGTCTCACTCACCCGACAGGCACGATAATAAAAACTGTCGGGTAGTCTTGTACTTGGGTTAGAGTCCCAATGCAGGATTGACGGCAGGAAGGAAGTAGGGACCGTTCGTTGTAGGCCTGCTGTGATCATGATGAACAGCCTAGCCACATACCAATGCGGAAAGCCTAGAGTTCGGTGACGCTATTGCTGGAACCGACAACCACGCACTGGGAGTGGAGAGATGGCGAGAGTAGCTTGTACCCACATGGCCGGCGTGCCTGGATAGGAGTGGAGTACTGTGCTCTCGGGTGGCGCAGGACCAGTTCCGGGATAGCAAAGCCGTGACGACGGGTTGGTATATGTATGCCGGCGTGCTGCATATGCAGTGTGGTTAGAATCCCCAGCTGGGTACTTTCTGGATTCGAATCGACGTGCTCCTCGGTTATGGAGACGTGATCCTCACACTCTACACCGAAAAGTGGTTCTCAACTAGGTGTTTTCTGAATGAATAAAGTAATTGAAAGAATGATGATACATGAGTCTGAATATTGGAGCTATAAATATGATTATAATAATGATAAAATAAAATATGGAACATGATAGATTGCTTTTCTGCAAACTTACCTTCTGCTAGCCTTACCCACAGCCTTACATTCCTAAGTCTCATCTTACACCTTTAGTCAGGTAAGTCTTGCGGAGTACCCCAAGTACTCAGGGTTTGTTAACCCCTGTTGCAGGAGGACCGCCGCCGGAGGTCTGTCTTGCCCCTTGCTGTGTGACTGTGGTCGAGGAAGGCAGCGATGATGAGTGAAGTGGAACCCGTGGACAGGGTTCAAGTTATCTTATCTAGTATTGTATAACTATTCCACTGATACTGCTATGTCCTCTGGTCTGTAATAACTATATTTGAATCCTATTTGAACAACCGGTTTGTAATCTAAATGTTATGTAATCTTCCGCACTGTTACTCTGATGTATTTTATTATGAAATGTTGTAATCCTGTGATGATTCTGCAATGGTGATCTTGTCGGAAAAAAAGGGGCGCTGATGTAGCCCGACAGACCTGTCTAGATCATTTGGGACACGGGCCCGGCTGTCAGAGGTCATTAGTGACAATGACAGGTGCCTGTGGGCCAGGTGATTTAGCCGGTTCTGTTACAGAGGGAGTATTTAAACTACTGGGCATTACCATCTGGGTATGTGAGTGGACCGCCGCCGTCGTCAGGAGTGCGAGAAAATGAATTTTATTTTTTTTATTTTTCTGAAAATTGATGAATATTGCTAGAATTTATTATTTTTGTAAAAAAAATTAGACAAAATTTCTGAATTTTTTGTGTAGCCTCTCCATGATATACTGTACCTATGAAAAATAAGAAAATTAGAAAATGAATAGTTTTGTATGTTTCAAAATTACCCTTTTTAATTAATAAATGAACTTACATGATTTTTAATAATTAAAATAAATAAATGTCTAACAAGAGGCTGCCTACCTGGGCTCGCTTGCTCGCGCGCCCGTGTGCCGCGGTGTCGGCGGCGGCTCACCCGCGCTCCATAGGTTGCTCATGTGGCCACGGCGATAGGGCCTCGCGTGTGTGCCCGGAGGCCCGCCTGTGCTCGCCTGCTCGCGCTCCCCCTGCACGTCGCAGAATCGTCCAAATCATATGGCCCATATACACCTGTCATTATCATTTCTGACCGGTATGTATGTTAACCATATAATCTTGGTAGTCTGTCGAGTGTCCTTGGAAATCCGAATCACCCACGTTCTTAACTTTTTACAGGATTATTACAGAAGACATTACAGTATTACAATAGTCGATACAAAAATAAATTACATCAAAGTTAACATGGTGAAGTATTACAAACAAATTTCATAATTTTTG
This sequence comes from Eremochloa ophiuroides, assembly GCA_038502445.1. NCBI lineage: Eukaryota > Viridiplantae > Streptophyta > Magnoliopsida > Poales > Poaceae > Eremochloa > Eremochloa ophiuroides. The sequence goes on along the minus strand of JAHLJS010000001.1, from coordinate 90,844,165 downwards.
GACATTTATTTGAATTATTAAAATTCATAGAAGTTTATTTATTAATTAAAGGGGTAATTTTTTAACATACAAAAGCTTTTCATGTTTCAAGATTCATTTTTTTCTAGGTAGAGTACACCATGAAGAGGCTACATAAAAATTTTCATAATTTTTAGAGCTCTAAATATTTTGTACAAAAATAACAAATTTTAGCGCTATTCATCAATTTTTTTAAAAAGAAAAAGAATCAAAATTCATTTTCCCGCGCACCTGGCGGCGGCGGCGGCCCACTCGTGTACCCAGATGATAATGCCCAATAGTTTAAATACCCAGGCGGAAGTTCTTTGAGTACTCAGATAGTAATGCCCCAATAATTTAAGTACCCAGGTGGTAGGTTTTTTAGTTCGATTACCCAAATGAAATACCACAATAGTTAAAGTACCTAAGGTGCATTTTACTTTTTATTATTTTCTTGTATATATTTGATCAAAATTATAAATGTTTGACTCAGGAGTGAAAACGACACTTTCTTAATGAGGGATTGATTAAGCATTAACTTTGATCCGATCACTACTACATAAAATAAATTAATCGAGGCCGGCAAAAACAATTAATCGAGGCGGTTATCGCAACCGTATTGGATCAAAGGTTATGGTAAATATGACATTTTTCGAGGCGGTTGGATGACCGCCACGGTTAATCAAACAAAAAAAAATAAAAAAAGCTCAGCGAGCCCGTCGGATCCAGTCGCTGCGCCTCGAGTCGCCCTGCCTCGGCCGCCATGAGTCGCCGCACTGCACGGCCTCGGCTGTCAGGAGTTGCAGCGCTACACGACCTTGGACGCCGGGAGCCGCTCCACGCCTGGAGCCGCTGCGAGCCACCGCGCGGCCTGGCCTCGCCCGACGCCCGTCGCGTCACCCCGGAGGGCCGCGCCGCCGCCCGGCCTCGCCCGACGCCCGCCCTGGAGGGCCGCGCCGCCGCCTCAGGCTAGGGGCCGCACCGGGAGCCGTCCCACGCCGAGATCTGCGCCGCCGCCCCGCAGAGAGAGAAGGGGGCACGGGTACGGGGAGAGGGAGAGGGAGTGCCGCCGGGCGCACCAAGAGCCGCCCCACGCCTGGAGCCACGCCGCCACCCCGCAAAGAGAGAGAGAGAGGCGTGCACGGGTGCGGGGGAGAGGGAGAGAGAGCGCCGCCGCCCCACGGAGAGAGAGGGGGGCGCGTGTACAGGGACAGGGGCGTCGCACAGTGGCTGGGAGGGAGGGGCTGAGGGAAAGAGAGAATTTAACCAGAAACCCTAAGTGCTAGTTACATATGAAAATAAATAGGGGCTAGTGTGGGCTAATGTGTTAGGCTTGATTTACGGAGGCGGTTGTATTGCGTTACAATAAACTGCCTCGGTTAATATATATTAATCATGGCGGGCCAGTTAGGTTGCCCGCCTCCGTAAATCTATTAACCAAGACAGATTTTCAAACTGCCTCGGTTAATCGAGGAGGTTACCCTTCCTGTCCGTCTTAGTTAAGTTTTCCCAAATGCCTCCCAAAACATTTTATATAGCAGTGGATTAGGACGCGATTACCTGATTTCAGCCACCATATGTAAGATAGGAGCAATTTTGTTTCGTTTCTCGTAGTCATGTTAAGTGTTTATGTTGATCATGTGGCAAAGTCGTAACAATATAAAAGTTGAAGCTTAAGTTTAGAAATAAAAAATGTGCTGGATGCAGTTAATTAGTTTATTTAACATTTGAAACCAGGTAATTTACCAAATTTCAAATAAAATTGAGGATCCCTATCATTTCCAACATTTCAAACAAAGGACAGGATCACACAAGTACTACGCATACTGTACGCTGTAGTAGTAGAACTTCAAAATTTCCCAAATGGTAGTGTTAAAATATAGTGAAATCTGCAGGATCTATTGTGCAAACACCCCGTGCACTGCACAACCAATTCCCCATCGCCACATCGGCCCGCCCGTCCGCAGGAATCACTGCTCTGCGCTCACCCCCCGCACCGAACGAACCTCACCCCGATCTGATTGAATCGAAGGCTGCGGCGGCGATGGGCGGCGACCATGGCGGCGGGCACGCGGGCGGCGACTTCCGCCAGAAGGTATGGAGCATGACGGGCGGGCCCTACTGCCGCCCCGTCCACTGGCGCCGTAACACAGCCATCGCCATGTTCGGCGTCTTCCTCGTTTGCATCCCCATCGCCATGAAGTCCGCCGAGCTCGAGGTATGCATGTGTATCCCCATCACGCAGACTCTGACCCGGCGACTTCTCCTCCTTGGCGTACATGGTCTTTAGTGTTTGAGCTGACGATTGGCCTATCCTAGATATTAGATCTACAGCGAACGTCTCAATATTTACGGAGTTCTTGGTAGTGAGACTTCTTTCCTTTGGAACTAGGAACGGCTTATCCATTCTGCATAGCACATAATTCGAATGCGGATGTGAAGGCCAGCTCGTTAATAGGGTACGTTTGCTCTTCATTTTGCTGTAAATTCCAAACTTGTGACTGGTGAGTGTCAATGCTTGTGATCCTGTTAGAAGTGCCCCTTGAATCCTTGATCTAGTATTGCTGTGGAATGCAGTTTGGGATGCAAGTCCTACTTCTTTTCTGTCATTGGGTTCACCCAAAATTTGCTAGAATGAACTAAAACGGCCTGCCAACTAATTAATTTCAGGCGGAGAAATGAACTAAAATGACATACCACGTGATTAATAATTAATTAGCTGAACCCCAAAACACCATTGGGTACCTACTTGCATCCCAAAATGCACTTTCAGAATATGATGCTACTTTATTGGAGTGGCTACAATGGTTTCTTTTAAACTTCTGTTATTTTCTGTCTGTACGGAAATTATCTGTGGTTAAATTGTGACGAGTGTGCTTGTTTCCATTTGGACAACTTGCTGACATGCATGTATTAGCCAGGTGCACACAGATTATAATGGATCAAATAGCACCTAGAAGTAATTCCACTGAAATTCTCTGATAGCCATGATGCTAGATAGCTAATGAATATATGGGATGCTGGAGGAGATAGGGGAGTGAGATGCTGCAAATTCATTTATCAGGGAAAGTATATAGGTAACCTATCAGAATGAACAATCAGAATGTAAGCCATATGTACAGTGTGGGGGACAACCATCTTGTACTGTTTCTTGTAATTTGTTGAAGCTCATGGCTGACACTTCCACACTTGTCTCTACCGGGTGCCGTCCTGCTGCCCACCTAGCGGCCATGCTTTTAGAACACTGGAAACAAAAAAGCGAATATCATGTAAGCATCATTACAAGTCAAGCAACTCATTTATATATTTTGTGAAAAAAACATTCACAGAGCATTTGTGCTTTCTAAGGTCCAAAAGGATTTTAGACACTTACAACTGCCATGAAAGGTGGCTCTCGCTGCACACGTAGGTAACCCAGTGGAAGAAAAGCACATAATCTACTTATTTCTGAAAGAGTTTTACAGATTTATAATAGATTTGTTCTGTCTTATGGTATCTTGCACAGATAATGGAAATAACCAATGTAGGAATGTGCATTTTCTGTTCTGAGCAAATGATATGCTGAAGTATGGATTTGTCCTACTACTTAGGGTATGGCAAAGGTGCAAATAATGTGACTGAACCTAGGTGAACTATTACATTATGGAGCATTTGGCTTGTCATTGATTGATGTGTTGGAAACTTCACCTATGTCTTATTTGCCACCGATGTCATGAATGGCATGTTGTGCACCTGTGAGAGCTTGATAAACCGAGCAGAGTCACTCTGAAAAATTTGCTGCATTTGAGCAAATTATTTTCTTTTTCAATCCGAAAAATGTGTTATATTCACTTGTGGAACAATCTGAAAACTTCATATTATTAGTTTTATGTAAAGTGAGCTGTGAGTAAATGCTAAACTGAATATCTGCTTGACTGAAAACGTCTATCGTGTATAAGGAACTGTTGTTTGTGTTATATGGTTCAGGTACCGAGCTTGGCCTTGTTTGTGCAGGCCGGAGCCATGTCGCTAAGAGACAGGCACACTGAATGTGTTCATCGTTTTGTTTTAAAATAGACTGTGGAAATCACAGCACTAACAAATGTAATACTTTTTCTGCAGCAACGTCCGCATCACCCAGTCCGGCCAATCCCATCTCAACTTTGGTGCAAAAACTTTGGCAAGAAGGAATACTGAAGGGCCTTCAAACTAGCATGAAGTGCGGGCACCTTGCTTCTGCGTTGTTTTTTTTGAAAACTTGTGCTTAGTGATAATGCTGCGTGAATTGTACTGTGGAATGCTTCATGTAGTGTCTTTTGATTCTCTTTCTTTTCGTGCAATCATGTTATATGAGGAATGCCTGTTGAACTCAAATAAACCGGTGATTCAAAAGCCTCTGATGAATTTACTCGAGGGGTTTGACGCTGTAATTGTAAACATGGCATGTTGTCCTTTGCACACTAAATGTTGAAGGTTGATTCATAATAAGCCTCTTATATGTATGGTTGACTGATGTTGACGGTGTGCCTTGGTTTCGTTTTGAGAAGCGAATCTACATACTTAAGATCTGATTTGATACATCTGTAAACATGAAACATGTTTTTTTACCTTGTCTCTTTCATTCAAAAAAAAGCTTTTCTTTTACCTAGACGTATGGGAAGAAGGAAGGAAATTGCTAAACTATCATGCAATGGAGCTCCACAGTGCGCACGTGTCATCGTATAACTATTTTAACAGGGGAGGAAAATCCTACTGTGTGAGCCGGTTCCTTATACCATTCTTCTCACGTTCAGTAGATGGATATTCATGTAGTGACCTGAGCCTTGGCCGACCGCTTGTTTCATAGCCACATTCGTTACACAAGTCTTGTTCCAGCAGGTGAATTCTCTTCAAAATTTGTAGCTATCTCGACATGTTTGCAAGAGGAACAAATTTAGCCAATGTTCTAGTGGACAATGTGAAGTGGGAAACATCAGATTTTGAGCACCATAACCTGCAGGCTGCAGCTACTAGAGATTGTTGGCTACGCGATGGAGTTCAAGCGGGGGTGCAGCTGGCGAGGCGGCGTGGCCCGCCTTGAAGCTCAAGGCCCTGGCCCTGGCGGGCGCGCGCCCCCAACGGCGCGGGGTGGGGCGGTGTGGGCCTGTGGCCGGCGATGATGAATTTTCTCCAATGGACTCGAGTGCACGGGAAGGGAAGGGATAAGGTTGGGAGGTCTCACCTCATTTTGTGAGCAATTTGAATTTTTTTCAGAGACTTGTGAATTATTTGTGAACACGTTGGCATATATCTCCCTAATGTCTGCAATTCAAAAAAAAATATTTTTTTTCTAAAAAAATCGGTACATATGTCTGAGATATGCAATCTCCTCAAATTACATTACTCTGTCCAGTAAATTACAACAAAAAATCATTATAAATATAGTAATATAACAATGTAACACAAAGAAGTGAACCTACAAGCTATTATGATACCTAATACTTCCTCTATTCTTTTCTAAGTGACAAGGTACTCGTGTTGTTTAAATTTTTTTTAAAAATTGTGTCTCTAAATAAGTTTATTACAAAAAAAGTTGAACAACCTATCTAATAAATATTAATTGTACATCATAATAAATATCAATGTTTTTTATATTTTTAGTTAAAATTGAGTACGTTCAATTTCTTTGCGATTTCTTTGAAGTGAATGATAGTTAAAAAAGACTAGGATGGGATGGCGCGCTCCGCCGCGCCCGCATGGAAGCGCCTGGACACTAAACATAGATGAACAGTAACTAACCCATTGAACGGTGGTAAACAGTGTAGGCCTGCTAATGAGTTGGGTTGAAACAGATTTAAACTCTGTTTAGATGCACCTCTAAATTTCAAAAGTTCCGTCACATTAATGTTTAGATACACCTCCAAATTTTAATTAATTTTGATGAAATTTTAAGGTGCGAACGCGAGGTTTTATTTCTAGCGTCCGGCTTTGATGTGGGGCTCATATACATATCTACCGGTGCCGGTTGGCATAAAGCTGTTGCTTGCTATATTAAATTATCTGCAACAAATTTTAATAAAATTTTAAGATGCGAACACGAGGTTTTATTTGTAGGATCCGGTTTTGATGCGGATTCACATACACATCTGGAAGTGCCGGTTGGCATGAAGTTGCTGCTTGCTATATTAAATTATTTATAATAAATTTTAACCAATTTTGATAAAATTGTTTATAGATGAACAATGACTAACCCGATGGATAGTAATAAAAAGTCTTTTAGAAAGCAATAACCAGTGTTTTAAATAGTACTACCAGCGTCGGTTGGCTTAAAGCTGCTGCTTGCTATATTAAATCATCTGTAACAAATTTTAATAAATTTCAATAAAATTTTAAGATGCGAACACGAGGTTTTATTTTTAGGATCCGGTTTTGATGCGGGTCCACATACACATCTAAAAGTGCCGGTTGGTATGAAGTTGCTGCTTGCTATATTAAATTATTTACAATTAATTTTAACCAATTTTAATAAAAATTGTTTATAGATGAACAATGACTAACCCGATGGATAGTAATAAAAAGTGTTTTAGAAAGCAATAACCAGTGTTTTAAATAGTACTACCAACGTTGGTTGGCTTAAAGCTGCTGCTTGCTATATTAAATTATATGTAACAAATTTTAATAAATTTCGATAAAATTTTAAGATACGAAAACGGGGCTTTATTTCTAGGGCCCGGCTTTGATGTGGGGTCCACATACACATCTGGCAGTGCCGATGGCATGAAGTTGCTGCTTGCTATATTAAATTATTTGTAATAGATTTTAAATAATTTCGATAAAACATTGTTTATAGATGAATAGTGACTAACCTGATGGATAGTAATAAAAAGTGTTTTAGAAAGCAATAACAAATGTTTTAAACAGTACTAAACAATACAATGACAGCGATTTACTGTAGCATAGAGCTACGTGGGCAGGGTGGCCGTCCAGGAATTTGTCCCCAATAAATTTTAAATAATTTCAATAAAACATTGTTTATAGATGAACAGTGACAACCTGATAGATAGTAATAAAAAGTGTTTTAGAAAGCAATAACAAATGTTTTAAACAGCACTAAACAATACAGTGAACAGTGATTTACTGCAGCATAGAGCTACGTGAGCAGGGTGGCCGTCCGGGAATTTATCCTCCCCCGTTAAAGAGTTAATTAACCAATTTCGATAAAACATTGTTTATAGATGAACAGTGACTAACACGATGAATAGTAATAAAAAGTGTTTTAGAAAGCAACAAAAAAATGTTTTAAACAGCACCAAACAGTACAGTGAACAGTGATTTACTGTAGCATACAGCTACGTGGGCAGGGTGGCCGTCCGGGAATTTATCCCTCGTTAAAGAGTTACTATTTATAGATGAACAGTGACTAACCAGATAGATAGTAATAAAAAGTGTTTTAGAAAGCAATAACCAATGTTTTAAACAGTACTAAACAATACAGTGAACAGTGATTTACTGTAGCGTAGAGCCACGTAGACAAGGTGTCCGTTCGAAAATTTATCCCTCGTTAAAGAGTTACTAATAATATGAGGGGTATTGAAAGGTCCGAAAGAGACTAGAGAGGGTGAATAGCCTATTTAAAACTTCTACAAACAACAGTTGATCAGGAGGTTAGTAACACAAATGACGAAGTGAGTTTTGCGCCAGCCTACTCAAAAAATACAAGCCTTCCTAACCTTTTCTACTTAAGTCTCTAAATTTACACACAAGCTAGACTAGATTATGAGTTACACTACTCCTAAGTGGACAAGCAAACTACATACACTACCACTATACAAGTAAGTACACAAAGTAGCGTAGAGAGTGTAGTGATGTTATACCTCTGAGTAGAGTACATAGTCAATCACCGATAAGAATACCAATACACATGAAGGTGATGGTCACAATGAAATCCAAAACCAACACATGAGAGACAGAATTTATCCCGAAGTTCACGTGCTTGCTGGCACGCTAGTCCCCGTTGTGTCGACCACTACTCGGTGGTTCGGTGGCTAATTGACAACTAATGTCAAGCTCAATAAATGAGCGCCACAAGAACCTACCACGAGCAAGATAACTCAATGACACGAGCAATCCACTAGGCTACCTTGTGGCTCTCCGTCGGGGAAGGTACAAACTCCTTACAAATCCTCCGGGAGTGGCCAGAGACAATCTCCAACTCCGCCAAATCCACCGTTGCTCCAAGACCGTCTAGGTGACGGCAATCACCAAGAGAATAGAAGAAATCCGCAGCAACAATGATCAACAAGTGCCAATGAATGAATTAGGATGAACAATGCAATTGGATCGATCTCGAGCTCACTATGAATGAGAATGAAGTGATCTAAATGAGTTAGAGTGCTTGGAGGGTGCTCACAAGGTCTATCAACAAGTTAGAGAGAAAAAAAATGAGTAAGAGCCGGCCAAGAGGTATTTAAAAACTTCCTCAAAACACACTAGCCGTTACCCTCCTATGTGCACCGTCGGACGCTGAGCGTCGGAGCTACATCGGGGGCGTCGGACTAATCGTCCTGTCCGACGCTTCCCGAACCGGCGATCCGCGACCTGCCACGTGTAAGTTACCGTTTGAATCTTACCGTTGGCGCCACGAACTACAGACCGTCGGACGAAGAGGAATCATCTTGTGATCATCGGACGCGAGGCGTCAGACTAACAGATTCCACCGTCTGACGTTTCTAGAGAGCTCCGTGAGAGCACAGAATGCGTCGAACAATGTTCGACGCGGCCATCGAACTAAACTTTTCCGTCTGATGCTTTGAAACGATTTTCCCGCGTACTGTTAGCATCGTCGGACGTTGAGGTAATAGTCCGACGCTCGGAAAACTACCGTCCGACGCTCTCTTTCACTGGACTGGGTAGTTAGCCGTCGAACGCAAACGATTGGTCTGACGCTTAGTGTTCTTTGAGCATCCGACGCTTTCAGAAACCAAGCCCATTTTACCTCTCAAACTTAACCATGTTTTCAAATGTGCCAACACCACTAAGTGATCTACCAATGAATGTAGGTTGTGTTAGTATTTTTCAAAGCAAATTCACGGGGTTTTAGTTAGTGCTCTAGATCTAAATGCATATATTCAACTCAAATATCTAGAGGCACTTGATGACCAGGATTATATCGAATTTCTTCCCTCTTAATAGTACGGTCATCTAACCTAAATGTGATCACACTCTGTATAGTGTCTTGATCACAAAACCAAAAAGAACCCTATGAGTTTCACCTTTATCTTGAGCTCATCCCTCACACCAAGTGTAGAAGCATTTGATCTTCATATTGATGGACTTATACCAAAGACTTGGATGCCATCATACCTCCCTACTTGATCTTCTAACCATACTTGTAATCATAAAGGTTAAGCACATGGTTAAATACTTGGTGTCATCAATTAGGCAAAACCAGACATAGAGCTTTCAGCTATATGGCTACGGGCATGCACCGAGTAGATTATTACCGCTACGCGAGCCAGTCATTTGAAATAAGTTTGCATTTCATTGAGAGAAAGCAACCACGCAGGGCATGATACGACGATGCTCCTTACGTATGCACGCAAGGTTGTGTTAAGGTAGGACATGTTTAGAGTGCGGCATGGGACTAGCAAAAGAGCGATCTATACCAAGGTGGTGTTAAGGTGGCACACACTAGCTGATATGAGTGTGTGGGGACTGGACGCCTGCACAATAGTCAATAGAGGCCATGGCGTGCAGAGATGGCTTGATCTTAGCAAGGCAGCACGATAACAAAGAGTGATGATGGAGACCGATTACCTTGATCTAGTGAATCTGTGGAAGAAGAAGAAGAAGAAGAAGCAGGTGCAACGATCTGTTGTGGATCTCATCCTGAGGGAAATAGAAGACCTTAGTCTTGTCTATCATGAGTTTTCCTTTTTCTATAATTACGAACACAAGGTTGATATGTGTCATTATAGTTTGGATTGTGATGAGTGATTGTAAACGGCTGTTACGCTATATGTCTCTTTGTCTTGTGGTGCGCAATTGTAGAATTCGGAGCCGATGGTCAATGCAGGGCTGGCCCTGAGTTTTTAGGGGCCCGAGGCGAAACCCAAAATTTAGAGGCCCTTATATATATACATAAACTAAACATTTTTATATACAAAGTGTTAATGATAAATGCTTAACTACTTATTCAAAAGCAATATTGAGATGAAACAATTCTTATATAAAAAAATACTGTAAAATTTTTTTCTGACATTTCTGATGCGAAGTCATTAATGATGGTATGTTATGGCTCATCAACAACTATCACCAACTTGTTTGGATCTTTAATGCGCTTAAATTACTCTTAAAAAATTATGTATAGATCCATAGTGAAAGAAGCTACCAAATTGCTCTGTCTTTCATGTCTTGAAGAAAGCAAGTTAGCAGCGGGTTGCATCATGCAAAGCAATGTACTATCTCTGAAGAATAATAAGCCACTAGTATAAAGAGCGCGCATTTGCGCGCAAGTGCAAGTGAATAATTTTAGAAATATACAGGTGACTTTTGCGCTGCATACATATTTAGAGCAATCTATATATCTATATGACTGCATGTATTATACATATGCGGTGAGAGTGAGCCATCATTCGATTATACACACACATAATCGGCATATATGTACATCTTTTGTGTAGCCGTACATTTTTACAGCCTGACGAGGCTACATATAGAACTCATACGTAACAATATGGTTGCATAGAAGCAAGAGCTGAAAATTCTTATATATTACAAAAGGTTTAAAGGCCGGTCGAAAGTCTGTATTTAGATCTGCAAATCTGGTGGTGTAAGGCTCAGGCCATCGATTTTATCGCTGATGGACGGAGCAAAGCGGTGTGGCACATACATGCTGAAAAGAAATAGCAACAATATAAGCTGTGAGTAGAGATATTTAGTAAAAACATTAAGTGTAGGTGACAGCAAATGACGCGTTCATGATTAGTTTATAGAATGGTCGATGCACTGCATGTGTGCGTCTAAATAAAGGTATAAGTAGTGCTGTGGTGTAGAGGCAAAGACTGTAATGTAGTGAATTAAACTGAGAAGGATTGATGCACTTAATCTGGAGTTTGCTCCAGAGAAGGTGGATGGACGGCACTTCCTGTTTTGCGGCTGGAGGCAAGGGTTTTCAGTCTGTGTATTGTACAAGAAGTTTTGTTAGCTTACATATGCACGGAACTTTGTTGTAGAGGCGGGTGTGAAACGCCGTGTTGCTACTATGCTGCAGGTCTTGTATCCTACCTTCTTTATCTAATATGGAGCTCTAAGATGAAGAGACAAAGTAATCTCAAAATTTATGAGTATTTAAACTTAATCTTGAGGTGCCAAGTTATTGCGTCTTTTTTAAAACCAATGAGTATTTGCACAATGCTAGTAGGGGGACTGGAATTACTCACTTACCTTTTCTGTAGCGCTGAGCCTGAAACACAAGGTATGTAGTGTGGAGTTCATGCTGAAGTGATCTGTTAATAATTCCCGAAAAAAACGTGAGCTCATGTGGTTGCATGGGTATACATTAATAATATACTGTTGTTGTTAGTGCATACTAACTTAGTTGAGTTCAATGGACCTGATAGGTTCAAAATTTTGTTGAATCTTGGAACACCGACTCCAGCCTATTTATGTATTTCAGGTAAACATAAGTGCGCATGTATAGAATAGATGTGTGGAAGATGCTTAGAAGCAAATATAGGTGGATAGATACTTCGCTACTGGAGGAGGCAGCTGGAAACAACTCTTTGAGAAGCAGCGCCGTAGTCGTCACTGTCGCACTGGCAATGCTGAATATAAGACCATGAACAGAAATGTGATTGAAATGCAGTCTGTACAGGTCTCAGTATATAACTTCACTTACTCTGTAAGGGTAACTGCGTGCGGTATATCATCAACTTGTATACCTGGTGTCCCTGTTTCCTGTTGAAGGCAGCAAGAAACATTGTCAATGAAATGTGTACATGCCATGGGAGGACAGTGTGGCTAAAAATTTGAAGAAAATAACATACTGTTTCATGAACGGTGTTCAGGATAGCAGGTGTGTGTAGAATCTGAGTATGCTGTCCGGATATATTTTCAGAGGTTGAAACAGGTATCACATGCACAATGGTTGCTGAAGATTTATTTGGTGTCTGAGCAAGGACGAGCTGCCTGTCTCTATAGGCTTGCAGCGAGGCTGAAGCTCCATGAGGGTGAGCTTTCTGGGTGCTTCTTTGTATCTTGTCAGTATGAGTGAGGTCATTGTGTCTCTGCTCTTCCGGCTGAGTAAGGCCAATGCATCTCTGCTCTTTCTGCTGAGTGAGGCCAGCACGGTTCTATTCCTCCTGCAGAATTGACATGTAATGTATTTTGGTAAGGAATTGGGTAGGATTGGTAATATTTTTTTACAATAACTGGTATAGTAGGGGGGCACAAAAAAAAGTCCTAATAGTGGCAGATTATCAGTAACGTATAGGTTGCATCTTATTTAATGGTGGTTATATAATCTTCATAGACTTTAGGTAAGTTATCGTTAGGATGCCAGTGTATCTGCTTAAAATGCGAAGTGCATGATCTGAGATAACTCGCCATGAAAAGATGGCATAGAACAAATAATTAACATTTATTTTTTGTAACAACTATCAGTTTTTTTATAAAAAAATAATTAACTATGAAAAGATGGCATACAGTAAACAAATAACATTTGTTCCTTGGTATGATAAAGAACACAAGCTGGTACAATGCCAAATGAAAAAATGACACTTTTGTTAGAACAAACATACCTTTCAGTGAATTTTTGAGATGCTGACCGCTGTAATTTGAATAAGCGAACATCATGTAGATGTAATATACTAATAATATGCAAAAACCAAAGCAACTACATCCTAATTAAAGAGGCTACGTGAAAACAAAATTTATAGGACAGGACACGTTAAACTTAATTCCATGAGATGACTACCATCCAAATGAGAGGCAATCTGATGAAAATAGGTAACTACGAACTCCTATGAGTATACATCTTTTGGCATCAGCAGTAAAAAATACCGTGAATATAAGGAACAATTGAGAATCAATATTTGAGCAACATCAGAAAAAAACCAAATATGCCAGAACTTAGACAACAAATCTAATCTCCGTGAAATTATTAGTTTGGGCATGATAGTATATATTTGTCAAAGTAGCAAAAGATGTCATTTTACAAAATCTTATACAAAGGAGCCTCTGGTTCGAATGACAATTAAACATAGCTCCCCAAAAGATGCATGTACGCACATCTTACGAATGTACCAACATGTACCTTGGTAGCCCAATAACGATTGATTTTGTTATGGGAAAATAACTTCATCAAGACCATGACACATATGAGACGAAGGTGGTAATATACATCCGCCCCTACTGAAAGGTCCTAAATGGCTAGAGGGGGGTGAATAGCCTATAAAAATCTACAAACAACACTTAACAAGACGATTAGTAACAATATCAAGCTTTGCAAAGCACTAGCTCTAAACTATGCTATGCAAGCCACCTAGACAAGTATACTACACTATGATCACTAGTTCACACTCAAAAGCTATGTCACTACTATACACTACTCCTAAGTGAGCAACTAACTAACAAGCTACACAAGAGAGTTAGTACACAAAAGTAAAGAGAGAAGGTGATTTCAATACCCCCGGTGTAGAGAAGATATGAAGTCCAATATAACCAATCAATCAAATACAAGGGAAATCCTCGGTAGAGAGATGACATAAGATTTTTTACCGAGGTTCACTTGCTTGCCGGCAAGCTAGTCCTCGTTGTAGCGATACAGCCACTTGGAGGTTCACGCGCTAATTGGCATCACACGCCAAACCCTTCTCAAGGGTGCCGCACAACCAACACAAGATGGGGATCCACCAAGCTACGAGCAATCCACTAAAGATGCCTTTCGCGATCTCCAGCGGGGATAGGCTCAAGAACCCCTCACAATATCTTGATCGGAGGCGGAGACAATCACCAACTCCCCTCAACGATCCTCGCAGCTCCAAGCCGTCTAGGAGTCGGCAAACTCCAAGAGTAATGAGAGAAACCGCTGCGAATTACCACTACCAAGTGCCTCTAGATGATCTCTATCAATGCAATGCACTTGATGCTCCCCAAACTCACTAAATGATGATCACAATCAAGTAGGATGAGTGAGAGTGGAGTGGGAAGGCTCACAAGTATGCTATGATGTTTAGAAGTGCCAAGAGCTACTCCCCAAACCAGCCAAGTGACTATTTATAAGCCACACACAAAGAACTAGCCGTTTAGGCTTTTCTGCGAACCGTCGGATTGTCCGATGGCCAGACCGTCGGACTATACCGCACGGTCCGACGCCTCGGATGAACGCCACGTGTCACTAGCCGTTTGAAGTCGAACGTTGGATCACAACGGCTAACTTCCCGCGCTAAACGAACCGTCGGACGGTAGGCCGTCGGATCAAACCTCACGGTCCGACGCACTACACGTATCCACCGTCGGACTCTAAAACAGCAGGCCGTCGGACTAAAACTCGCCAGCGTCCGACGTTTCCAGAGAGCTCCCCGAGCGCTGAAAACCGTCGGACGTTAGTCCGACGCTCACCGTCGGACTAATGTCGAGAGTTCGACGCTCTCAGAGCTCGCCATGCGTCATTTCTCACACGATCTGCACCGTCAGACGCTTCGGCTAATGGTCCGACGCTCAGGAACTGAGCCTCCGACGCTCTCAGCAGAGTTAGCCGTCGGACCGAGGCTAATGGTCCGACGCTCTGAGACTCTACGGTCCGACGCTCTGTTTTCTTTGGATTTTCACTCAAACCTTTCACCATTTGTTCCCATGTGCTAACACCAAGTGTTCTACACCTTGTGCACATGTGTTAGCCTTTTCAAAAAAGTTTTCCAAGGGATTGGTAGTGTCACTAGCATCTATATGCAATGCAATGATCATGAACACCTAGTGGCACTTGATAACCGTATTTCATCAACGATTTTGCCCCTCTTGATAGTACGGCTATCTATCCTAAATGTGATCACTCCCTCTATGGAGTCTTGATCACCAAAACCAAAAGAGCTCCTATTGGTTATACCTTTGTCTTGAGCTCCTGGTTTCTTATCAACTTCCTTCTCATTTCTTGATGGACCTTGTGGACACCTTTGATAATGGACTTATACTATTTGCATGGATGCCGTCATTGCCCTTCACTTGTGGCCTCCACCGACCCGGTCCTTTGCTCCATCTTGTTTGCTAATTGTTCTCATGAAACACTTAGAGCAATCGTTAGCAAACTAGGTTTCATCAATTACCCAAAACCAAACATGGGCTTTCAATCTCCCCCTTTTTGGTAATTGATGACAACCTTCACAAAGATATGAGATGAAAACCAAGTTTGCATTTTGATAGTATTAGCTCCCCCTACATATGTGATTCCTTGTGTTTGGTTCAATTTTTCACATATGCATGAATTTTAAAGTTTGGGTGAGCTACCACTATCAAATGATGCTAAGGTATATAGAATGGACCTTTTAAGCGTGATACCATCGGAGTTGCGGAAATATACCATCCTTAGCACCATTGTTTACTAGTCATGCATCACAAACTCAAAACACCTCGTGAGATCAACATTTAAGTAAAAGAGGTACTTTGTATGACATATAAGTCCTATGCATGCTAGTTTGTCAAATCACCATTCAAATCCTATTTCTAAGCATTTCATCAATTCAAACAAGTATAGGAATTGAAGTTTTGACAATGCAACATTTCATATGTTAATGCATACACAAATGCAACAACTTATTCATGAGCTTGCTCCCCCTACTTGTGTGCTTTCAAATTTTTAATTGACCCCTTTCCTTTCTTATCTTTGTGACTTTCTTCTCCCCCTTTGTCAACAATCACAAAAAATGATGCAAATTATGGGAATATCAAGTCAATAAATTGGGTTTAGTTCATTTTCACATTGGTTCAATCTAGATCACTTGCCTAGAATATGTAACTAAGTTTGATCCAAGGACAAGCTTCTTCACACCTCACTAGTAGGGTTATCTTGACCATGTTAAGTAACACATCATGAGCTCATGTTCTAGATTTAACACTAGGTTTGCAAGCCCATCAATATGTCATATGCTACCACTTGATCATACAAGCATAAAGAACAAAAGTGGTACCATATATATATGAAAGCATTTGATTTTTCATGAATGAGCCTATAAGATGCATTTCATGTCTACATGAACTAGACAAATCCTTATCAAAGTATGAATGCCATGTCAACCAATTTTACCTTGCTTTAGTCGAAGAAGAGGCATGTTATATAATGTGGAATGCTTTTCACTTCATGTTGGAGTAGTCTAGTATGTTTAGCTCATTTCTCAATTTGCAAAATCTTGACTCATCAAGTGGCTTGGTAAAGATATCCGCTAATTGATCTTCGGTGCCAACACTTTCAATTGCAATGTCCCATTTGATTTGGTGATCTCTAATGAAGTGATGCCTTATGTCAATGTGCTTTGTTTTTGAATGTTGCACAGGGTTGTTGGTTAACTTGATAGCACTCTCATTGTCACATAGCAAAGGCACTTTCTTGTATTTCAATCCAAAATCACTCAAAGTTGCCTTCATCCAAAGCAATTGTGCACAACAACTTCCGGCACTAATGTACTCCGCTTCGGCCGTTGAGAAAGCGACACTATTTTGCTTCTTTGAAGACCATGATACAAGTGACCTTCCAAGCAATTGACAAGTTTCACTAGTGCTCTTTCTATCCAACTTACAACCGGCATAGTCAGAGTCCGAATATCCAATAAACTCAAAGTTGGACCCCTTAGGATACCATAACCCAACATCTTGCGTGCCCTTCAAATACCTCAATATTCTCTTTGCGGCTTTCAAATGACTTTCTCTTGGTGAGGCTTGAAATCTTGCACACATGCACACACTAAACATGACATCCGGTCAAGATGCTGTCACATAAAGGAGACTTCCAATCATTGATCAATATAGCTTTTGATCTACCATTTTGCCACTATCATCCAAGTCCAGATGCCCCATTAGTTGCCTGTAATACCCCTGGTATTACTGTTAATTAAAATGCCATTTCATCATATCATCATATGCAGTTGCTTGTCATTAGGGCTAATAGTGTGATTAGCTTGTTTAACTCTTGTATGTGCTTGAAGGAACCGTAATTGAGTTGTTATTGCTTGTTGATTTTAATTTTCCCTAAAACCCTAATTAAAGGCTTCAAAGTGCACTTTCTAAATTTGATCAAATCTGAGGTAGGTCCCTTAATAAAAGTTGTAGATTTTTTATTGTAGAACAACTTCTATTTTGGGTGATTTTGAAGTTATGTTGAAAATTTTTGAATTAAGCTCAAAACAGTGTTTCAAAATTTGAATTTAAAATTGCTTTTCAAAAACTAATGAGAATTAGATAAAACTTCCTTAATAGAAGTTGTAGATCTCTCTGAGATGCACAACTTATATTTTGGCCAAATTTCAAGTTCTTTAGAAAAATAAAAAGTAATTTTAAATATTCAGTTTGAAATTCAAAACCCTAGTTTACCCCCTTTTGAATATTTTCAAATCTAGGCCGAATTTCAAATTGGTGCAAAAACAAAAGTTGTCCAGCACAAAAATATCTACAACTTTGCTTTTGGGCGTGGCCTCGGATTCGGTCTTTTGGTCGGTCAATTTGAGCGATTTTCTCTGAGCCAAGTACTGTACCGGCGACACTGTTCATGCGTCACGCACGTTCGGCCGCGGCGCGCACGTCGCCGGCGTGCGCGACCGTGCCGCGCGTCCTCCGGCGCCGGAGCTCTGTCCCTGGTACGCGCAGCATGGAGCCGAGCCCCCCACGTCCTCTTTGGCCTGTTCCCCGGCTATTTAAGTCCCCGAACGCGCCTCCCCACCCATCCTTTTCCCCACCTCCATTGCCGGCGAGCTTTCGGTCTCCGACCGAATTCGTCGACCACCGTCCACCTCCACCCTCTCCATCTCACCGGTAGGTCGAGTACTTCCTGGCGCATTGATTGGTGCCTTTGGAACTAGCTCTGACCCTCTGTGTGTCGCAGGGTCACCGTCGCCGCGCGTGCGCGTCCGGCGGAGCGCCGCCGCGAGCTCACACCCGTCCACAGCTCTCTCCAGTGAGCCAATGCCTCGTCCGAGTATTCCTCCGTGCTCACTGACCTTCCTTGTTGCTCATGCGCCTGTTGGTTCTTCGTCTCTGACCGTAGGTTCACCGGAACGGAGTCCTCGCCGCCGGCGGAGGTCGTTGCAGCCGCGGCCACCGTCACCACCGTGCCTCTACACCATCTCGGGTCGTTCTCTCCGTACTAGTCAAGTCTCGGTGAGCTCGCGAATCTTCCCATGCCCTAACCCGGCTTGATTAAGCCTTGGCCTCGCCGGAGTAGGTCCGGTCGCCGCCGCCGAGCCGCGGCGGAGGTGCCCGAGGGTGCTCCGAGTGTCTATCCTTGCCATTTAGTAGCTTGTTGGGTGCGGCTAGGAGCCCCGAGGGTCGTGGGAAGGTTGGTTTGGCCGTTGGGGTCACCGGCGGTGAGCCACGGGCGGCGAACCGCCGGCGCCTCACCTCTGTTCGAAAACAGAGGAGGTCCAGGGGCGTCGGATTAGAAGGTGAATAGTTCCAGGGGGGTATTTGCAATGTCAGTGACTCTGGTGAATAGTGTGAGTTGGTCCGCGGGTTGATAACCGTGTTTTCCCAGGGGGTTTTGCGCAAAAGCGCAGGCGCCGGGCGCGGGCAGGCCGAGTGGGCCGGTCTGCTTCGCACTTGGGCCGAGTTGGGCCGGCTTCGGGCCGTTTTCGGTTTTTCTTTTTCCAGGTTTTTGCAATGCCTTTTCCATTTTATTTTCAAATGAATAGTGCTGCAGTTTCATAATTTTGTTAGAATATTTTGGCTGATCCAAAATTCATGAGAATTTTTGTATGTTCTCTCTGAGTAGTGTAGAATTTTATAAAAATATTGTTTGTCATGTTTAAGTACTTTCTGCAGTAGGTAAAAATCCCTAAAATAAATGGAAAATGGATTTTTGCACATTTTTAATTAATTCTAGGTAACTCCAAAAATCACCAAAATTTATTTGTCTCTGTTTGGCATGAAAGGCTATCTGTTGGTGAAGTTTGGTCTCAAATGGGATTAGTTTGCTCTTGTATTAAATAGATATGGGTTTATTAAATAGTAAAAAGAAGTGTAGAAAATGAATTTAGGGTTTGTGTGACTTTGGAATTGATTGTGGTTCTAGGTCAAACCCATTTAAGACCTAGAACACCCTAGTGATGTCGTTTTATGCTTGTCATATGTTTAGTTCTTGATTTCTTGCATATGCTCTTTTCCGCATCGCATTCATACATGCATTGTTGCACACGTGTAGTGCCGGTAAACGAGGAAGTCAAAGTCGAGGTGCCTGGAGGAGAAGGTTCCGAGGTGGTTCTTGAACCTGAAAGCTGTGGTGCTCCTGCCCCGACTGTTTTTGCGCTGCAAGGCAAGCCCCGGTGCATTTAACCCTCTATTTATAAATGCTTTTATCACTGGAGTTAATCAACTGCATTAAGTTGTTAGGAGTTGCGTGATGAAACAATTGATGCATTTACCATCCTTGACTACTTGTTATCCAAGGAACCTAATGATTTGAAATGAGTTGAAAAATGCTTAGTCATGCTTAAATATTAGAGTTGCAAAAATGCTATTTAAACTTGATATTTGGAATGAAGAATTATCAAGGGATGGGTATGAGTCCATGTATGATGGCAGGGTCCTTTGGCCAGGACACTGTTATTGTAATGGATGGGTTTCCCGAGTGGTCGGCCATCTGTTTGGGTTAGAGTCCCAACTGATCGTCATCATCGGGAAGGGATTTGAAAACCGGGCAGAATCCAGGGTATTTGGGTTAGAGTCCCAATGCATGGTTCTCTGACGGAAAGCAGTAGGGACCGTTCGTTGTAAGGCCTGTTGTGATCATGATGAACAGCCTAGCCACATACCAATTCGGAAAGCCTAGGGTCAGGTCGCTCTATTGCTGGAACCGACAACCGCGCACTGGGAGTGGAGAGATGGCGAGAGTAGCGTGTACCCACGTGGCCGGCGTGCCTGGAGACTAGTGGAGTACTGTGCTCTCGGGTGGCGTAGGACCGGGTCCGGAATAGAAAAGCCGTGACAATGGGTTGGTATATGCAAGCTTAAGTGCTACATATGCAGTGTGGATAGAATCCCCAGCTGGGTATACTTACTTGATTCGAATCGACGTGCTCCTCGGTTATGGAGACTTGATCCTCACGTCTACCTCGAAAAGTGGTTCGAAGAATAGGATGTTTTGAGAATAATGAAAAGAATAAATAGATGGAAAGATGAATGATGACTTATGATATTAATAAGGTTATTCAATGAGCAAAAATACTGAGACAGGATAGTAATGCTTTTCCGCTAAACCCTTACCTCCTGCTAAGCCTTACCCCTAACCTTGCATTCCAAGAGTCAAATATTTTTCTTAGTCGGGTAAGTCTTGCGGAGTACCCAGTACTCAGGGTTTGTTAACCCCGTTGCAGGAGGGCCACAGCCGGAGATTTGTCTCGACCCCTGTTGTGCTACAGTGATCGAAGAGGATAGTGGTGAGGAGTGAAGGACCCGTGGGCTGGGTTCGATTATCTACTATCTATTTATGTTGTATCGTTGTTCCAGTGCCACTGCTACTGTTTTAAGTTGGTTTGTAATAACTACACTTATTTACTATTTGAACTCGGTTTGTAATTTAAGTACTAGTTAATCTTCCGCATTTACTCTGATGTATTTTGATTATGAAATGTTGTAACTCTGTAATGGCTTCGCAATGGAGATCCTGTCGGCATACGGGCACTGATGTAGCCCGGCAGGGCTGCCTCGATCATTTGGGACACGGGTACGACTGTCAGAGGTCATTAGTGACGATGACAGGTGCCTGTGGGCCATGTGATTAAGGCGGTTCTGTTACAAGTGGTATCAGAGCGATCTATTGCTAAATCATTACGGAGTTGTTTTCGAAAACTTCAAAATATTTTGGATCTAAAATTTAAGTTAACTATTTTGAGTCCAAAACTGCTTTTCTTGTCTTACTCTGTACTAGGAGTAGGGTGGCATGTGGAACAATATTATTACTATTATTATTGTTAAGCCCTATGTCTGAAGTATGTTATTAATATTTATTTACCTGCATTGATTTAAAATTTGCGTAAGAACGAATCATGCATCATGTTGATTCACATGTTAATAACTTCCTCCCTAATGTTGGGTTTTGGGATAGGATTTACCAACCTGTTCATGCTAGCCTGTTCTATCTTGTCTTACCCTCACTTTGTCCAGCTGGCTCGCACGAAGCTGACCGCACGCAAGATGGTTGGACCGCGTGGCATTCCTCGTCACCAGCTCGCTCCTAGCCATGAGGAGGGCGAGGGCTCAGGCAGCCGTCGCCGCAGCCGCAGGGAACTCAAAGAGGAGATCAGGGCACTCAAGGCCGAGGCGAGGCTGATGGAGGAGGACTTTGACCGAGCTGTGCGCAACCACTACAGGGATGTGCGCACCAACCGCGACCTGCACCGAGAGATTCACCAGGTCGAGGCCGAGGTGCAGGCGGCCATGGAGCGGGAGGCGGCAGCGCTGGAGCGTGAGCAGGTGGCAGTCCAGCAGAGAGACGAGGCTTTGGGGCGCGAGCAGGCCGCCCTTGAGCGTGTGGAGTGGGTGGAAGCCCACAATGGCAACATGCAGGCGTACATCAACACCCTGCATGAGGAGGTGCACAGGCTTAACAACCTGCTTAACCCTATCTTGGTTCCCCGTGAGGAGGACCCGGAGGGTGGCGTGGTTGTCGGGCCTGAGGACGAGGAGAGCGAGTCCGAGGAGTTGGGCTACTTCGAGCCCGTACCACTCGCCGAGGACCCAGCAGAGCCTGAGGACCAGATGGTGGAGGACGACGTCGATGAGGAGATCGTGGTCATCGACGACTAGTTGCCCTGTGCTGCAGCGTTGGCAGTTGCTTGTATCTCTATGTCGTAGTCTATGAGCCTTAGAATTTTAGTTGTGGTTGGGATCTATGTGCTGTATGTCGCTAAGACTATGTTTCTTGTGTTGAAATAATTTTTTAGTTTGTGCTGCTACTCCGTTTCTATTTAAGTAATGTCGAGTCCAAGTTCTGAGTTAAGTGTGCAATTCACAGATGGTTCAGACCCGTGGTCAGTCCAGCAACCAGGGAGAGGACGGTCTTCCTGAGGCACCACCCGTGCCACCAAGCCTCGCTGATGCCATTACCGCACTTGCTAATGCGGCAAATGCTTTCGCTCAGAATCAGGGTCAGCGTGGAGAGCGCCGTGGGCGCAATAATGGGAACCAGGAAACCACCTATGTGGACTTCACCGACACCCGTCCACCGGTGTTCACCAAGGCGGATGAGCCGCTTGAGGCGGATGACTGGCTCCGTACCATGGAGCAGAAGTTTGGTTTGATCCATTGCACCGAAATCCAGAAGCCACAGTTCGCAGCACAGCAGCTGCGTGGTCCCGCAAGTGCCTGGTATGCTAATCTCCTGGCAGCACAACCCGCAGGACACCAGCTTACCTGGGCAGAGTTTCGCACTGCATTCCGTGCCCACTACATCCCTGAAGGGATAATGAGAATGAAGCTCGACCAGTTTCTGGCATTGCGGCAGGGGGACTCCACTGTGATGGAGTACGTGACCAAGTTCAACCAGTTGTCTCTGTATGCCCCAGAGTACGTGAATACTGATGGTAAGAAGAGGAGCTGCTTTGTCAGAGGCTTGAACTACAAGATCCAGCGCAGCTTATCCAACAACCGCCACTGCTACCTATCATGAAGCTGTTGACAGCGCGCTCGCTTTTGAAGAAAGTGACCGCCAACTTCAAGGAGAGAAGAAGAAGAAGAAAGCTGTTTTCTCTGGCAGCCAAAAGCGCCAGAAAATCATCTACCATCCCACCCACCACAACCGCCCACAGTACCCACAGCAGCAGGTAGTTGTGCGTACCGCCGCTACCTCCCACACCTCAAACCAGCAAAACACCACTCAGCCGAATGCCCCTGGCGTTCGTGTCACCTCACCACAGTTCACCTACAATCAACCATGCTACAACTGTGGCCAGATGGGACACTGGTCCCGCAATTGTCCTTTCCCCAAACAGTCCAATCAGAATGCACAGAAGGGTGCTGGTGGACAGCAGCAGCAGCAGCAGGGACAGCACCGTGGACAGCAGCAGCAGGCCCAGAAGGGCAAGGTGGTCAAGAAGGCTGGCCAGGTGTACTACACCCAGATCGCTGATATCCCGGAAGGAGAGCCCGTCATGCTCGGTAGGTTCCCTATTGCCGATAACCCTGCAATTACACTCTTTGATTCTGGTGCATCACATTCATTCATCAATCGTAATTTTGTCGTCAAGCATGACATACAAATTGGGGAGGTTAATGAAAATTTTATCATACAATCGCCCGGGGGGCGTATCAGTACTAAGGAAGTGGTATTTCGGGTACCCATAGAATTGGGAGGGCATAAGTTCCCGACCACTATGATAGTGCTAAAAGATCAGGACATAGATGCCATTTTGGGGATGAATTGGATGTATCAGCACAAGGCTGTGATTGATGTGCTGAATAGGACAATCAAAGTTAACATACCTGATAGTCAGTCCAAACTTCTTATCCAACTTCCGTTACCCCTGAGAACCGTGAAGCAAGTCAATGCTACCTCAGTGCAAGAAATCCTGAATATTCCAGTAGTTTGTGAATTCCCGGATGTCTTTCCTGATGACTTACCTGGTTTGCCTCCGGACCGTGATGTGGAGTTTGCCATAGAGCTTAAGCCTGGTACGGCACCTATATCTCGTAGGGCGTACAGGATGCCACCAAAAGAACTGGCAGAGTTGAAGGTTCAGTTGCAAGAATTGCTTGACAAGGTTTTATCCGGCCCAGTTCGTCACCTTGGGGCTGTCCGGCCATTTTTGTGAAAAAGAAGGATAACTCTCTCAGACTGTGTATTGACTATCGTCCTCTCAACGAGGTCACCATCAAAAATAAATACCCTTTGCCCCGTATCGATCTTCTCTTTGACCAGCTTGCTGGGGCCAAAGTATTCTCTAAGATTGACCTTCGATCGGGGTACCACCAAATAAAAATCCGTCCACAAGATATTCCCAAAACCGCTTTCACCACCAGATATGGCCTATATGAATACCTAGTCATGTCTTTTGGCCTGACCAATGCTCCTGCCTATTTCATGTATCTGATGAACTCCGTGTTCATGCCTGAGCTTGACAAATTCGTAGTCGTTTTTATAGATGACATCCTTGTATACTCCAAAACCCCCGAAGAACATGCTAACCACCTTCGAATTGTCCTAAACCGTTTGAGAGATCACCAACTTTATGCCAAGTTCAGCAAATGTGAGTTTTGGTTGGACAGAGTTCCATTCCTCGGTCATATTCTGTCTGCGGAAGGAGTGTCCGTAGATCCCAGCAAGGTCGAGGAGATTCTGAATTGGAAGCCGCCCACCACAGTGCATCAGGTCCGCAGTTTTATGGGTATGGCAGGTTACTATCGTCGTTTTATCCCAGATTTCTCCAGGATATCTAAACCCATCACCAACTTGCTGAAAAATCAAGTGAAGTTTGTTTGGTCATCAGATTGTGAGGAAGCTTTTCAGAAGTTGAAGGAATTGCTAACCACTGCACCAGTGTTGGCTCAGCCGAATATCGAGAAACCATTTGATGTGTACTGTGATGCTTCGGGAACCGGTCTTGGCTGTGTGTTGATGCAAGAGGGTCGTGTCATTGCTTATGCTTCACGGCAACTCAAGCGTCACGAAGAAAACTATCCTACTCATGATCTAGAGTTGGCAGCCGTGGTTCATGCTCTGAAAATATGGCGTCATTATCTGTTGGGAAGTACCTGCAATATTTACACTGATCACAAGAGTCTGAAGTACATTTTTACTCAAGAAGAGTTGAATATGAGGCAGAGAAGATGGCTCGAGTTGATCAAGGACTATGACATCGAAGTACATTACCATCCTGGTAAAGCAAATGTGGTAGCTGATGCATTGAGCCGCAAGGTTCACTGCAACTGCTTGAATGTGAAGTCATATACTCTGACCTTGTGTTGTGAGCTGGAGAGATTGGATATTGAAATGGTGCCACGGGGCAGCATAGCCAACATTAGAATTGAAACTCCTATTCGAGAACAGATCATTACCGCTCAAAAGAAAAGCAAAGGGATCAAGCACATCAAAGAAAAGATCCAAGCAGGCAAGGCTGACTGTTTCAGGATTGATGATGATGGTGTGGTCTGGTTCAAGGACAGATTAGTTGTCCCCAAGATTCCTGTGTTACGTCAAGCGATCCTCGATGAAGCGCACTCGACAAAATTCTCTATTCATCCAGGAAGCAATAAGATGTATCAGGACTTGAGGCAGAAATTCTGGTGGACCAAGATGAAGGTTGAAATTGCTCAGTATGTGGCAAGGTGTGACACATGTCAGAAAGTTAAGGCTGTTCACATGAGACCTGGTGGAGAGCTACAACCATTGCCTGTGCCAGCATGGAAGTGGGAAGATATCAGCATGGATTTCATTGTGGGATTGCCCAAGACTACTCGGGGTTTTGATTCCATCTGGGTTGTTGTGGACCGTCTTACGAAACAAGCCCATTTCATGCCAGTCAAGAAGGACTTTAGAGCTCCAAGGTATGCTCAGTTGTATATTG
Organism: Eremochloa ophiuroides; assembly: GCA_038502445.1. Taxonomy (NCBI): domain Eukaryota; kingdom Viridiplantae; phylum Streptophyta; class Magnoliopsida; order Poales; family Poaceae; genus Eremochloa; species Eremochloa ophiuroides. The sequence continues at coordinate 90,818,450 of JAHLJS010000001.1, read as the reverse complement.
AGAATCTGATGAAACTGCATGGAGTGCCAAAAACCATTGTCTCTGACCGTGGTACCCAGTTTGTCTCCAAGTTTTGGAAGGCATTTCATAAGTCCTTGGGGACAAAGCTTCTGCACAGCACTGCATATCATCCGCAAACCGATGGGCAGACTGAAAGAGTCAATCAAGTATTGGAAGACATGTTGAGAGCTTGCGCGTTGAATTACCCGGACAAGTGGGACGAGTGTTTGGCCTTGGCCGAATTCTCATATAACAACAGCTATCAAGAAAGCATCCAAATGGCTCCATTCGAGGCCGTGTATGGTAGAAGATGTCGCACACCTTTGAATTGGTCCGAACCAGGAGAAAGATGGTACTATGGGGTAGATCTGGTAAAAGAGGCTGAAGACAAGGTTCGAGTGATACAAGAGAACTTAAAAATAGCCCAGTCTAGGCAGAAAAGTTACGCTGATAAACGACGTCGACCGCTAGAGTTTAAAGTGGGAGATTTTGTTTATCTGAAGGTATCACCAATGAAAGGAGTGAATCGTTTTGGAGTTAAAGGCAAACTAGCCCCGCGTTTCATTGGACCCTTTGAGATCATCGAACGTGTGGGAAAAGTGGCTTACAGGTTGCAGTTACCTGAGCACATATCAGAAGTACACAACGTATTCCATGTGTCGCAGCTGAAGCAATGTCTGCGAGTGCCAGATCAAGTAATCGATGTGGAAGGAGTTCAGTTGGAACCCGACATGACTACCTCCGAATATCCAGTTCGGATTCTGGATATTAAAGATCGTGTTACCCGCAGGACTACAACCAGGTGGTATAAAGTACAATGGAGTCAGCAATCTGAGGACGAAGCCACCTGGGAATCTGAAGACTTTTTGGCAGAAAAATTTCCCGAATTCTATGCTTACTATATAGGTATAACCTCTCCCTGTATTTGATCTTTTCTAGTCCCTTGTTTTGAGTTTTGTTTGGGTAGTTATGTTGGAAAATTTCTGTTCCATTACTTGTTTAAAAACAATGTTATCTACCTAATCTCGGGACGAGATTTCTTTTAGGGGGGAAGGCTGTAATACCCCTGGTATTACTGTTAATTAAAATGCCATGTCATCATATCATCATATGCAGTTGCTTGTCATTAGGGCTAATAGTGTGATTAGCTTGTTTAACTCTTGTGTGTGCTTGAAGGAACCCTAATTGAGTTGTTATTGCTTGTTGATTTTAATTTTCCTAAAACCCTAATTAAAGGCTTCAAAGTGCACTTTCTAAATTTGATCAAATCTGAGGTAGGTCCCTTAATAAAAGTTGTAGAGTTTTTAATGTAGAACAACTTCTATTTTGGGTGATTTTGAAGTTATGTTGAAAATTTTTGAATTAAGCTCAAAACAGTGTTTCAAAATTTGAATTTAAAACTGCTTTTCAAAAACTAATGAGAATTAGATAAAACTTCCTTAATAGAAGTTGTAGATCTCTCTGAGATGCACAACTTATATTTTGGCCAAATTTCAAGTTCTTTAGAAAAATAAAAAGTAATTTTAAATATTCAGTTTGAAATTCAAAACCCTAGTTTACCCCCTTTTGAATATTTTCAAATCTAGGCCGAATTTCAAATTGGTGCAAAAACAAAAGTTGTCCAGCACAAAAATATCTACAACTTTGCTTTTGGGCGTGGCCTCGGATTCGGTCGTTTGGCCGGTCAATTTGAGCGATTTTCTCTGAGCCAAGGTACTGTACCGGCGACACTGTTCACGCGTCACGCGCGTCCGGCCGCGGCGCGCACGTCGCCGGCGTGCGCGACCGTGCCGCGCGTCCTCCGGCGCCGGAGCTCTGTCCGTGGTACGCGCAGCATGGAGCCGAGCCCCCCACGTCCTCTTTGGCCTGTTCCCCGGCTATTTAAGTCCCCCGAACGCGCCTCCCCACCCATCCTTTTCCCCACCTCCATTGCCGGCGAGCTTTCGGTCTCCGACCGAATTCGTCGACCACCGTCCACCTCCACCCTCTCCATCTCACCGGTAGGTCGAGTACTTCCTGGCGCATTCGATTGGTGCCTTTGGAACTAGCTCTAACCCTCTGTGTGTCGCAGGGTCGCCGTCGCCGCGCGTGCGCGTCCGGCGGAGCACCGCCGCGAGCTCACACCCGTCCACAGCTCTCTCCAGTGAGCCAATGCCTCGTCCGAGTATTCTTCCGTGCTCACTGACCTTCCTTGTTGCTCATGCGCCTGTTGGTTCTTCGTCTCTGACCGTAGGTTCACCGGAACGGAGTCCTCGCCGCCGTCGGAGGTCGTTGCAGCCGCGGCCACCGTCACCACCGTGCCTCTACACCATCTCGGGTCGTTCTCTCCGTACTAGTCAAGTCTCGGTGAGCTCGCGAATCTTCCCATGCCCTAACCCGGCTTGATTAAGCCTTGGCCTCGCCGGAGTAGGTCCGGATCGCCGCCGCCGAGCCGCTGCGGAGGTGCCCGAGGGTGCTCCGAGTGTCTATCCTTGCCATTTAGTAGCTTGTTGGGTGCGGCTGGGAGCCCCGAGAGTCGTGGGAAGGTTGGTTTGGCCGTTGGGGTCACCGGCGGTGAGCCACGGGTGGCGAACCGCCGGCGCCTCACCTCTGTTCGGAAACAGAGGAGGTCCAGGGGTGTCGGGTTAGAAGGTGAATAGTTCCAGGGGGGTATTTGCAATGTCAGTGACTCTGGTGAATAGTGTGAGTTGGTCCGCGGGTTGATATCTGTGTTTCCCAGGGGGTTTTGCGCAAAAGCGCAGGCGCCGGGCGCGGGCAGGCCGAGTGGGCCGGTCTGTTTCGCACTTGGGCCGAGTTGGGCCGGCTTCGGGCCGTTTTCGGTTTTTCTTTTTCCAGGTTTTTGCAATGCCTTTTCTATTTTATTTTCAAATGAATAGTGCTGCAGTTTCATAATTTTGTTAGAATATTTTGGCTGATCCAAAATTCATGAGAATTTTTGTATGTTCTCTCTGAGTAGTGTAGAATTTTATAAAAATATTGTTTGTCATGTTTAAGTACTTTCTGCAGTAGGTAAAAATCCCTAAAATAAATGGAAAATGGATTTTTGCACATTTTTAATTAATTCTAGGTAACTCCAAAAATCACCAAAATTTATTTGTCTCTGTTTGGCATGAAAGGCTATCTGTTGGTGAAGTTTGGTCTCAAATGGGATTAGTTTGCTCTTGTATTAAATAGATATGGGTTTATTAAATAGTAAAAAAAAAGTGTAGAAAATGAAATTAGGGTTTGTGTGACTTTGGAATTGATTGTGGTTCTAGGTCAAACCCATTTAAGACCTAGAACACCCTAGTGATGTCGTTTTATGCTTGTCATATGTTTAGTTCTTGATTTCCTGCATATGCTCTTTTCCGCATCGCATTCATACATGCATTGTTGCACACGTGTAGTGCCGGTAAACGAGGAAGTCAAAGTCGAGGTGCCTGGAGGAGAAGGTTCCGAGGTGGTTCTTGAACCTGAAAGCTGTGGTGCTCCTGCCCCGACTGTTTTTGCGCTGCAAGGCAAGCCCCGGTGCATTTAACCCTCTATTTATAAATGCTTTTATCACTGGAGTTAATCAACTGCATTAAGTTGTTAGGAGTTGCGTGATAAAACAATTGATGCATTTACCATCCTTGACTACTTGTTATCCAAGGAACCTAATGATTTGAAATGAGTTGAAAAATGCTTAGTCATGCTTAAATATTAGAGTTGCAAAAATGCTATTTAAACTTGATATTTGGAATGAAGAATTATCAAGGGATGGGTATGAGTCCATGTATGATGGCAGGGTCCTTTGGCCGGGACACTGTTATTGTAATGGATGGGTTTCCCGAGTGGTCGGCCATCTGTTTGGGTTAGAGTCCCAACTGATCGTCATCATCGGGAAGGGATTTGAAAACCGGGCAGAATCCAGGGTATTTGGGTTAGAGTCCCAATGCATGGTTTCTGACGGAAAGCAGTAGGGACCGTTCGTTGTAAGGCCTGTTGTGATCATGATGAACAGCCTAGCCACATACCAATTCGGAAAGCCTAGGGTCAGGTCGCTCTATTGCTGGAACCGACAACCGCGCACTGGGAGTGGAGAGATGGCGAGAGTAGCGTGTACCCACGTGGCCGGCGTGCCTGGAGACTAGTGGAGTACTGTGCTCTCGGGTGGCGTAGGACCGGGTCCGGGATAGAAAAGCCGTGACAATGGGTTGGCATATGCAAGCTTAAGTGCTACATATGCAGTGTGGATAGAATCCCCAGCTGGGTATACTTACTTGATTCGAATCGACGTGCTCCTCGGTTATGGAGACTTGATCCTCACGTCTACCTCGAAAAGTGGTTCGAAGAATAGGATGTTTTGAGAATAATGAAAAGAATAAAATAGATGGAAGTGATGAATGATGACTTATGATATTAATAAGGTTATTCAATGAGCAAAAATACTGAGACAGGATAGTAATGCTTTTCCGCTAAACCCCTTACCTCCTTCTAAGCCTTACCCCTAACCTTGCATTCCAAGAGTCAAATATTTTTCTTAGTCGGGTAAGTCTTGCGGAGTACCCAGTACTCAGGGTTTGTTAACCCCGTTGCAGGAGGGCCACAGCCGGAGATTTGTCTCGACCCCTGTTGTGCTACAGTGATCGAAGAGGATAGTGGTGAGGAGTGAAGGACCCGTGGGCTGGGTTCGATTATCTACTATCTATTTATGTTGTATCGTTGTTCCAATGCCACTGCTACTGTTTTAAGTTGGTTTGTAATGACTACACTTATCTACTATTTGAACTCGGTTTGTAATTTAAGTACTAGTTAATCTTCCGCATTTACTCTGATGTATTTTGATTATGAAACGTTGTAACTCTGTAATGGCTTCGCAATGGAGATCCTGTCGGCATACGGGCACTGATGTAGCCCGGCAGGGCTGCCTCGATCATTTGGGACACGGGTACGACTGTCAGAGGTCATTAGTGACGATGACAGGTGCCTGTGGGCCATGTGATTAAGGTGGTTCTGTTACAAGTGGTATCAGAGAGATCTATTGCTAAATCATTACGGAGTTGTTTTCGAAAACTTCAAAATATTTTGGATCTAAAATTTAAGTTAACTATTTTGAGGCCAAAACTGCTTTTCTTGTCTTACTCTGTACTAGGAGTAGGGTGGCATGTGGAACAATATTATTACTATTATTATTGTTAAGCCCTATGTCTGAAGTATGTTATTAATATTTACTTACCTGCATTGATTTAAAATTTGCGTAAGAACGAATCATGCATCATGTTGATTCACATGTTAATAACTTCCTCCCTAATGTTGGGTTTTGGGATAGGATTTACCAACCTGTTCATGCTAGCCTGTTCTATCTTGTCTTACCCTCACTTTGTCCAGCTGGCTCGCTACGAAGCTGACCGCACGCAAGATGGTTGGACCACGTGGCATTCCTCGTCACCAGCTCGCTCCTAGCCATGAGGAGGGCGAGGGCTCAGGCAGCCGTCGCCGCAGCCGCAGGGAACTCAAAGAGGAGATCAGGGCACTCAAGGCCGAGGCGAGGCTGATGGAGGAGGACTTTGACCGAGCTGTGCGCAACCACTACAGGGATGTGCGCACCAACCGCGACCTGTACCGAGAGATTCACCAGGTCGAGGCCGAGGTGCAGGCGGCCATGGAGCGGGAGGCGGCAGCGCTGGAGCGTGAGCAGGTGGCAGTCCAGCAGAGAGACGAGGCTTTGGGGCGCGAGCAGGCCGCCCTTGAGCGTGTGGAGTGGGTGGAAGCCCACAATGGCAACATGCAGGCGTACATCAACACCCTGCATGAGGAGGTGCACAGGCTTAACAACCTGCTTAACCCTATCTTGGTTCCCCGTGAGGAGGACCCGGAGGGTGGCGTGGTTGTCGGGCCTGAGGACGAGGAGAGCGAGTCCGAGGAGTTGGGCTACTTCGAGCCCGTACCACTCGCCGAGGACCCAGCAGAGCCCGAGGACCAGATGGTGGAGGACGACGTCGATGAGGAGATCGTGGTCATCGACGACTAGTTGCCTGTGCTGCAGCGTTGGCAGTTGCTTGTATCTCTATGTCGTAGTTTATGAGCCTTAGAATTTTAGTTGTGGTTGGGATCTATGTGCTGTATGTCGCTAAGACTATGTTTCTTGTGTTGAAATAATTTTTAGTTTGTGCTGCTACTCCGTTTCTATTTAAGTAATGTCAAGTCCAAGTTCTGAGTTAAGTGTGCAATTCACAGATGGTTCAGACCCGTGGTCAGTCCAGCAACCAGGGAGAGGACGGTCTTCCTGAGGCACCACCCGTGCCACCAAGCCTCGCTGATGCCATTACCGCACTTGCTAATGCGGCAAATGCTTTCGCTCAGAATCAGGGTCAGCGTGGAGAGCGCCGTGGGCGCAATAATGGGAACCAGGAAACCACCTATGTGGACTTCACCGACACCCGTCCACCGGTGTTCACCAAGGCGGATGAGCCGCTTGAGGCGGATGACTGGCTCCGTACCATGGAGCAGAAGTTTGGTTTGATCCATTGCACCGAAATCCAGAAGCCACAGTTCGCAGCACAGCAGCTGCGTGGTCCCGCAAGTGCCTGGTATGCTAATCTCCTGGCAGCACAACCCGCAGGACACCAGCTTACCTGGGCAGAGTTTCGCACTGCATTCCGTGCCCACTACATCCCTGAAGGGATAATGAGAATGAAGCTCGACCAGTTTCTGGCATTGCGGCAGGGGGACTCCACTGTGATGGAGTACGTGACCAAGTTCAACCAGTTGTCTCTGTATGCCCCAGAGTACGTGAATACTGATGGTAAGAAGAGGAGCTGCTTTGTCAGAGGCTTGAACTACAAGATCCAGCGCAGCTTATCCAACAACCGCCACTGCACCTATCATGAAGCTGTTGACAGCGCGCTCGCTTTTGAAGAAAGTGACCGCCAACTTCAAGGAGAGAAGAAGAAGAAGAAAGCTGTTTTCTCTGGCAGCCAAAAGCGCCAGAAAATCATCTACCATCCCACCCACCACAACCGCCCACAGTACCCACAGCAGCAGGTAGTTGTGCGTACCGCCGCTACCTCCCACACCTCAAACCAGCAAAACACCACTCAGCCGAATGCCCCTGGCGTTCGTGTCACCTCAGCCACAGTTCGCCTACAATCAACCATGCTACAACTGTGGCCAGATGGGACACTGGTCCCGCAATTGTCCTTTCCCCAAACAGTCCAATCAGAATGCACAGAAGGGTGCTGGTGGACAGCAGCAGCAGCAGCAGCAGGGACAGCACCGTGGACAGCAGCAGCAGGCCCAGAAGGGCAAGGTGGTCAAGAAGGCTGGCCAGGTGTACTACACCCAGATCGCTGATATCCCGGAAGGAGAGCCCGTCATGCTCGGTAGGTTCCCTATTGCTGATAACCCTGCAATTACACTCTTTGATTCTGGTGCATCACATTCATTCATCAATCGTAATTTTGTCGTCAAGCATGACATACAAATTGGGGAGGTTAATGAAAATTTTATCATACAATCGCCCGGGGGGCGTATCAGTACTAAGGAAGTGGTATTTCGGGTACCCATAGAATTGGGAGGGCATAAGTTCCCGACCACTATGATAGTGCTAAAAGATCAGGACATAGATGCCATTTTGGGGATGAATTGGATGTATCAGCACAAGGCTGTGATTGATGTGCTGAATAGGACAATCAAAGTTAACATACCTGATAGTCAGTCCAAACTTCTTATCCAACTTCCGTTACCCCTGAGAACCGTGAAGCAAGTCAATGCTACCTCAGTTCAAGAAATCCTGAATATTCCAGTAGTTTGTGAATTCCCGGATGTCCTTTCCTGATGACTTACCTGGTTTGCCTCCGGACCGTGATGTGGAGTTTGCCATAGAGCTTAAGCCTGGTACGGCACCTATATCTCGTAGGGCGTACAGGATGCCACCAAAAGAACTGGCAGAGTTGAAGGTTCTAGTTGCAAGAATTGCTTGACAAGGGTTTTATCCGGCCCAGTTCGTCACCTTGGGGTTGTCCGGCCATTTTTGTGAAAAAGAAGGATAACTCTCTCAGACTGTGTATTGACTATCGTCCTCTCAACGAGGTCACCATCAAAAATAAATACCCTTTGCCCCGTATCGATCTTCTCTTTGACCAGCTTGCTGGGGCCAAAGTATTCTCTAAGATTGACCTTCGATCGGGGTACCACCAAATAAAAATCCGTCCACAAGATATTCCCAAAACCGCTTTCACCACCAGATATGGCCTATATGAATACCTAGTCATGTCTTTTGGCCTAACCAATGCTCCTGCCTATTTCATGTATCTGATGAACTCCGTGTTCATGCCTGAGCTTGACAAATTCGTAGTCGTTTTTATAGATGACATCCTTGTATACTCCAAAACCCCCGAAGAACATGCTAACCACCTTCGAATTGTCCTAAACCGTTTGAGAGATCACCAACTTTATGCCAAGTTCAGCAAATGTGAGTTTTGGTTGGACAGAGTTCCATTCCTCGGTCATATTCTGTCTGCGGAAGGAGTGTCCGTGGATCCCAGCAAGGTCGAGGAGATTCTGAATTGGAAACCGCCCACCACAGTGCATCAGGTCCGCAGTTTTATGGGTATGGCAGGTTACTATCGTCGTTTTATCCCAGATTTCTCCAGGATATCTAAACCCATCACCAACTTGCTGAAAAATCAAGTGAAGTTTGTTTGGTCATCAGATTGTGAGGAAGCTTTTCAGAAGTTGAAGGAATTGCTAACCACTGCACCAGTGTTGGCTCAGCCGAATATTGAGAAACCATTTGATGTGTACTGTGATGCTTCGGGAACCGGTCTTGGCTGTGTGTTGATGCAAGAGGGTCGTGTCATTGCTTATGCTTCACGGCAACTCAAGCGTCACAAAGAAAACTATCCTACTCATGATCTAGAGTTGGCAGCCGTGGTTCATGCTCTGAAAATATGGCGTCATTATCTGTTGGGAAGTACATGCAATATTTACACTGATCACAAGAGTCTGAAGTACATTTTTACTCAAGAAGAGTTGAATATGAGGCAGAGAAGATGGCTCGAGTTGATCAAGGACTATGACATCGAAGTACATTACCATCCTGGTAAAGCAAATGTGGTAGCTGATGCATTGAGCCGCAAGGTTCACTGCAACTGCTTGAATGTGAAGTCATATACTCTGACCTTGTGTTGTGAGCTGGAGAGATTGGATATTGAAATGGTGCCACGGGGCAGCATAGCCAACATTAGAATTGAAACTCCTATTCGAGAACAGATCATTACCGCTCAAAAGAAAAGCAAAGGGATCAAGCATATCAAAGAAAAGATCCAAGCAGGCAAGGCTGACTGTTTCAGGATTGATGATGATGGTGTGGTCTGGTTCAAGGACAGATTAGTTGTCCCCAAGATTCCTGTGTTACGTCAAGTGATCCTCGATGAAGCGCACTCGACAAAATTCTCTATTCATCCAGGAAGCAATAAGATGTATCAGGACTTGAGGCAGAAATTCTGGTGGACCAAGATGAAGGTTGAAATTGCTCAGTATGTGGCAAGGTGTGACACATGTCAGAAAGTTAAGGCTGTTCACATGAGACCTGGTGGAGAGCTACAACCATTGCCTGTGCCAGCATGGAAGTGGGAAGATATCAGCATGGATTTCATTGTGGGATTGCCCAAGACTACTCGGGGTTTTGATTCCATCTGGGTTGTTGTGGACCGTCTTACGAAACAAGCCCATTTCATGCCAGTCAAGAAGGACTTTAGAGCTCCAAGGTATGCTCAGTTGTATATTGAGAATCTGATGAAACTGCATGGAGTGCCAAAAACCATTGTCTCTGACCGTGGTACCCAGTTTGTCTCCAAGTTTTGGAAGGCATTTCATAAGTCCTTGGGGACAAAGCTTCTGCACAGCACTGCATATCATTCGCAAACCGATGGGCAGACTGAAAGAGTCAATCAAGTATTGGAAGACATGTTGAGAGCTTGCGCGTTGAATTACCCGGACAAGTGGGACGAGTGTTTGGCCTTGGCCGAATTCTTATATAACAACAGCTATCAAGAAAGCATCCAAATGGCTCCATTCGAGGCCGTGTATGGTAGAAGATGTCGCACACCTTTGAATTGGTCCGAACCAGGAGAAAGATGGTACTATGGGGTAGATCTGGTAAAAGAGGCTGAAGACAAGGTTCGAGTGATACAAGAGAACTTAAAAATAGCCCAGTCTAGGCAGAAAAGTTACGCTGATAAACGACGTCGACCGCTAGAATTTAAAGTGGGAGATTTTGTTTATCTGAAGGTATCACCAATGAAAGGAGTGAATCGTTTTGGAGTTAAAGGCAAACTAGCCCCGCGTTTCATTGGACCTTTTGAGATCATCGAACGTGTGGGAAAAGTGGCTTACAGGTTGCAGTTACCTGAGCACATATCAGAAGTACACAACGTATTCCATGTGTCGCAGCTGAAGCAATGTCTGCGAGTGCCAGATCAAGTGATCGATGTGGAAGGAGTTCAGTTGGAACCCGACATGACTACCTCCGAATATCCAGTTCGGATTCTGGATATTAAAGATCGTGTTACCCGCAGGACTACAACCAGGTGGTATAAAGTACAATGGAGTCAGCAATCTGAGGACGAAGCCACCTGGGAATCTGAAGACTTTTTGGCAGAAAAATTTCCTGAATTCTATGCTACTATATAGGTATAACCTCTCCCTGCATTTGATCTTTTCTAGTCCCTTGTTTTGAGTTTTGTTTGGGTAGTTATGTTGGAAAATTTTCTGTTCCATTACTTTGTTTAAAAACAATGTTATCTACCTAATCTCGGGACGAGATTTCTTTTAGGGGGGAAGGCTGTAATACCCCTGGTATTACTGTTAATTAAAATGCCATGTCATCATATCATCATATGCAGTTGCTTGTCATTAGGGCTAATAGTGTGATTAGCTTGTTTAACTCTTGTATGTGCTTGAAGGAACCGTAATTGAGTTGTTATTGCTTGTTGATTTTAATTTTCCCTAAAACCCTAATTAAAGGCTTCAAAGTGCACTTTCTAAATTTGATCAAATCTGAGGTAGGTCCCTTAATAAAAGTTGTAGATTTTTTATTGTAGAACAACTTCTATTTTGGGTGATTTTGAAGTTATGTTGAAAATTTTTGAATTAAGCTCAAAACAGTGTTTCAAAATTTGAATTTAAAATTGCTTTTCAAAAACTAATGAGAATTAGATAAAACTTCCTTAATAAAAGTTGTAGATCTCTCTGAGATGCACAACTTATATTTTGGCCAAATTTCAATTTCTTTAGAAAAATAAAAAGTAATTTTAAATATTCAGTTTGAAATTCAAAACCCTAGTTTACCCCCTTTTGAATATTTTCAAATCTAGGCCGAATTTCAAATTGGTGCAAAAACAAAAGTTGTCCAGCACAAAAATATCTACAACTTTGCTTTTGGGCGTGGCCTCGGATTCGGTCTTTTGGTCGGTCAATTTGAGCGATTTTCTCTGAGCCAAGTACTGTACCGGCGACACTGTTCATGCGTCACGCACGTTCGGCCGCGGCGCGCACGTCGCCGGCGTGCGCGACCGTGCCGCGCGTCCTCCGGCGCCGGAGCTCTGTCCCTGGTACGCGCAGCATGGAGCCGAGCCCCCCACGTCCTCTTTGGCCTGTTCCCCGGCTATTTAAGTCCCCGAACGCGCCTCCCCACCCATCCTTTTCCCCACCTCCATTGCCGGCGAGCTTTCGGTCTCCGACCGAATTCGTCGACCACCGTCCACCTCCACCCTCTCCATCTCACCGGTAGGTCGAGTACTTCCTGGCGCATTGATTGGTGCCTTTGGAACTAGCTCTAACCCTCTGTGTGTCGCAGGGTCGCCGTCGCCGCGCGTGCGCGTCCGGCGGAGCACCGCCGCGAGCTCACACCCGTCCACAGCTCTCTCCAGTGAGCCAATGCCTCGTCCGAGTATTCTTCCGTGCTCACTGACCTTCCTTGTTGCTCATGAGCCTGTTGGTTCTTCGTCTCTGACCGTAGGTTCACCGGAACGGAGTCCTCGCCGCCGTCGGAGGTCGTTGCAGCCGCGGCCACCGTCACCACCGTGCCTCTACACCATCTCGGGTCGTTCTCTCCGTACTAGTCAAGTCCTGGTGAGCTCGCGAATCTTCCCATGCCCTAACCCGGCTTGATTAAGCCTTGGCCTCGCCGGAGTAGGTCCGGTCGCCGCCGCCGAGCCGCTGCGGAGGTGCCCGAGGGTGCTCCGAGTGTCTATCCTTGCCATTTAGTAGCTTGTTGGGTGCGGCTGGGAGCCCCGAGAGTCGTGGGAAGGTTGGTTTGGCCGTTGGGGTCACCGGCGGTGAGCCACGGGTGGCAAACCGCCGGCGCCTCACCTCTGTTCGGAAACAGAGGAGGTCCAGGGGTGTCGGGTTAGAAGGTGAATAGTTCCAGGGGGGTATTTGCAATGTCAGTGACTCTGGTGAATAGTGTGAGTTGGTCCGCGGGTTGATATCTGTGTTTCCCAGGGGGTTTTGCGCAAAAGCGCAGGCACCGGGCGCGGGCAGGCCGAGTGGGCCGGTCTGTTTCGCACTTGGGCCGAGTTGGGCCGGCTTCGGGCCGTTTTCGGTTTTTCTTTTTCCAGGTTTTTGCAATGCCTTTTCTATTTTATTTTCAAAGGAATAGTGCTGCAGTTTCATAATTTTGTTAGAATATTTTGGCTGATCCAAAATTCATGAGAATTTTTTTATGTTCTCTCTGAGTAGTGTAGAATTTTATAAAAATATTGTTTGTCATGTTTAAGTACTTTCTGCAGTAGGTAAAAATCCCTAAAATAAATGGAAAATGGATTTTTGCACATTTTTAATTAATTCTAGGTAACTCCAAATATCACCAAAATTTATTTGTCTCTGTTTGGCATGAAAGGCTATTTGTTGGTGAAGTTTGGTCTCAAATGGGATTAGTTTGCTCTTGTATTAAATAGATATGGGTTTATTAAATAGTAAAAACAAAATGTAGAAAATGAATTTAGGGTTTTGTGTGACCTTGGAATTGATTGTGGTTCTAGGTCAAACCCATTTAAGACCTAGAACACCCTAGTGATGTCGTTTTATGCTTGTCATATGTTTAGTTCTTGATTTCTTGCATATGCTCTTTTCCGCATCGCATTCATACATGCATTGTTGCACACGTGTAGTGCCGGTAAACGAGGAAGTCAAAGTCGAGGTGCCTGGAGGAGAAGGTTCCGAGGTGGTTCTTGAACCTGAAAGCTGTGGTGCTCCTGCCCCGACTGTTTTTGCGCTGCAAGGCAAGCCCCGGTGCATTTAACCCTCTATTTATAAATACTTTTATCACTGGAGTTAATCAACTGCATTAAGTTGTTAGGAGTTGCGTGATAAAACAATTGATGCATTTACCATCCTTGACTACTTGTTATCCAAGGAACCTAATGATTTGAAATGAGTTGAAAAATGCTTAGTCATGCTTAAATATTAGAGTTGCAAAAATGCTATTTAAAACTTGATATTTGGAATGAAGATTTATCAAGGGATGGGTATGAGTCCATGTATGATGGCAGGGTCCTTTGGCCGGGACACTGTTATTGTAATGGATGGGTTCCCCGAGTGGTCGGCCATCTGTTTGGGTTAGAGTCCCAACTGATCGTCATCATCGGGAAGGGATTTGAAAACCGGGCAGAATCCAGGGTATTTGGGTTAGAGTCCCAATGCATGGTTTCTGACGGAAAGCAGTAGGGACCGTTCGTTGTAAGGCCTGTTGTGATCATGATGAACAGCCTAGCCACATACCAATTCGGAAAGCCTAGGGTCAGGTCGCTCTATTGCTGGAACCGACAACCGCGCACTGGGAGTGGAGAGATGGCGAGAGTAGCGTGTACCCACGTGGCCGGCGTGCCTGGAGACTAGTGGAGTACTGTGCTCTCGGGTGGCGTAGGACCGGGTCCGGGATAGAAAAGCCGTGACAATGGGTTGGCATATGCAAGCTTCAGTGCTACATATGCAGTGTGGATAGAATCCCCAGCTGGGTATACTTACTTGATTCGAATCGACGTGCTCCTCGGTTATGGAGACTTGATCCTCACGTCTACCTCGAAAAGTGGTTCGAAGAATAGGATGTTTTGAGAATAATGAAAAGAATAAAATAGATGGAAGTGATGAATGATGACTTATGATATTAATAAGGTTATTCAATGAGCAAAAATACTGAGACAGGATAGTAATGCTTTTCCGCTAAACCCCTTACCTCCTGCTAAGCCTTACCCCTAACCTTGCATTCCAAGAGTCAAATATTTTTCTTAGTCGAGTAAGTCTTGCGGAGTACCCAGTACTCAGGGTTTGTTAACCCCGTTGCAGGAGGGCCACAGCCGGAGATTTGTCTCGACCCCTGCTGTGCTACAGTGATCGAAGAGGCTAGTGGTGAGGAGTGAAGGACCCGTGGACTGGGTTCGATTATCTATTATCTATTTATGTTGTATCGTTGTTCCAATGCCACTGCTACTGTTTTAAGTTGGTTTGTAATGACTACACTTATCTACTATTTGAACTCGGTTTGTAATTTAAGTACTAGTTAATCTTCCGCATTTACTCTGATGTATTTTGATTATGAAACGTTGTAACTCTGTAATGGCTTCGCAATGGAGATCCTGTCGGCATACGGGCACTGATGTAGCCCGGCAGGGCTGCCTCGATCATTTGGGACACGGGTACGACTGTCAGAGGTCATTAGTGACGATGACAGGTGCCTGTGGGCCATGTGATTAAGGTGGTTCTGTTACATTGCCATAGGAGTATTCATGGGCTTTGCATGTTCCAATCTAAATTTCTTCACCATGTCCCTTATGTACTTTCCTTGACTTACAAATGTACCATTCTTCATTTGCTTAACTTGAAGACCAAGGAAGTAGCTAAACTCACCAATCATGGACATTTCAAACTCACTTGCCATCATATTTCCAAATTCTTCACAAAAATCTTGATTTGTTGATTCAAAGATGATATCATCCACATATATTTGCAACGCAAATAAATCATTACCAAGCTTCTTAGTGAAGAGAGTTGTATCAACCTTTCCCATTTTGAACCCTTTAGAGAGCAAGAAATCTCTCAATCTTTCATACCATGCTCTAGGTGTTTGGTTCAAACCATACAATGCCTTTCTTAGCTTGTACACATGGTTGGGTTTTTTCACATCTTCAAATCCGGAGGTTGTTCCACATAAACCAACTCATTGATGTACCCATTGAGAAATGCACTCTTGACATCCATTTGATATAACTTGATGTTGTGGGCACAAGTATAGGCTAATAAGATTCTAATGGCCTCCAATCTAGCAACCGGTGCATAGGTTTCTCCAAAATCAAGACCTTCTACTTGAGTGTAACCTTGTGCAACCAATCTAGCCTTGTTTCTTATTACTATGCCATCTTGATCTTGCTTGTTTCTAAAGACCCATTTTGTTCCTATCACATTGTGTTTTTTTGTCTTTCCACTAGCTCCCAAACTTGATTTCTTGTGAAATTGTTGAGTTCTTCATGCATGGCATTGACCCAATCAACATTTTTCAATGCTTCCTCAATCTTGGTTGGCTCTATGGTTGACACAAATGAGAAATGCTCACAAATTTGAGCTAGTCTTGCTCTAGTTTGAACTCCACTTTGAATACCACCAATGATTTGATCCAAAGGATGATCCCTTGCAATAGAGACCGGTTGGAGAATAGGAACTTGATCATTGGATTGAGATGAACTAGCTTGTTGATCTTGCACTTGAGATTAATCTTGTGAGTTACTTGCACTTGCTTCATTTTCAACTTGCATACTAGTATGAATTGCACCATCATCTTCATCATCATTGACTTGCCTTGGCCTAATATCACCAATGTCCATATCTTTCATTGCATTTGCCAAGTCATTGCCTCTCACGTCACTAAGATTTTCAACTTCATCTTGAGAGCCTTGGGTTTCATCAAATTCAACATCATGTACCTCCTCAAGAGTACCACTAGCTAAATTCCAAACTCTATATGCCTTGCTTGTGGTTGAATAGCCAAGTAAGAAACCTTCATCACATTTCTTTTCAAACTTGCTCAATCTTATGCCTTTCTTGAGAATGTAGCATTTGCAACCAAAAACCCGAAAATATGCAATGTTGGGCTTTCTACCATTCAATAGCTCATAAGGAGTCTTTGCAAGCATACCATGGCAATATAAGCGGTTGATGTAGTAACAAGCGGTGTTGATTGCTTCGGCCCAAAAAGAATGACTAACATTGTATTCACTTAACATTGATCTTGCCATATCTATCAAGGTTCTATTCTTCCTTTCAACAATGCCATTTGATTGTGGTGTAAGGGTGAGAATTGATGTCCAATGCCATACTCATCACACAATTCATCAATCTTGGTGTTCTTGAATTCACTACCATTGTCACTTCTAACTTTCTTGATGGTTGTTTCAAACTCATTTTGGCTTCTCTTGACAAAAGAATTTAATATATCATGCACTTCACTCTTGTCAACTAGAAAGAATACCCATGTATATCTAGTATAGTCATCCACAATCACAAATCCATACTTGCTCCCACCAATGCTAGTATATGTGGTTGGTCCAAACAAGTCCATATGCAAGAGCTCAAAAGCTTTACTAGTACTCATCATGCTCTTCTTAGGATGTGTATTTCCAACTTGTTTGCCGGCTTGACATGAACTACAAAGCTTATCTTTCTCAAAAGTGACATCTTTCAAGCCTCTAACTAGATCATGCTTCACTAGTTTGTTCAATTGTTTCATTCCAACATGACCAAGCCTTCTATGCCATAACCAACCCAAACTTGACTTAGTGATCAAACAAGTTGACAATTGAGTTTCACTAGCATTGAAATCCACAAGATATAAGTTGTCATATCTAAACCCTTTGAATATCAAATTTGACCCATCAACACTAACAATTTCAACATCATTAACCCCAAATATGCACTTGAAACCGAGATCACAAAGTTGTGCAACCGAGAGCAAATTGAAGTTCAAGCTTTCAACTAGCAACACATTTGAGATGGACATATCATTGGAGATAGCAATTTTACCAAGTCCTCTAACTTTCCCTTTTTTGTTGTCACCAAATGTGATTGCATCATAGCCACTATTTCCACTTGTGTTGAGAGAGCCAAACATACTAGAATCACCCGTCATATGTTGAGTGCATCTACTATCAAGCACCCAATGCCTCCCTCCGGCTTTGTAATTGACCTACAAAAAGAGATCAATTCCTTTTAGGTACCCAAACTTGCTTGGGTCCTTGAAGGTTAGTGACTAAGCTCTTTGGTACCCAAATGGTCTTCTTCTTATTTGGACCTAACATGGATGTACGAACAAACTTAGCCTTCACACCGTTTGAGCCCTTTATAAGAATGTAGCAAGAATCAAACTTAATTGAGGATACATATGCATTGGATTTCTTGCTTTTGCAATCTTGCTCTATATGACCAACTTGCTTGCATTTTGTGCAATACCGGCCATTTCTCTTCACAAAACAAGTCTTGTGAGGAGCAAAGGCGGTTTTGCCTTTCTTGGGGGTATAGCCCAATCCCTCTTTGTGGAGAGATGCCCTTTGGCTACCCAAGCACATAAGCAAGCGGTCCTCACCACCATAAGCCTTAGCTAAGGAGTGATTGAGCTTTTTAACCTCCTCCTTTAGGTTCTTGTTCTCAACTACTAGTGAAGGGTCACTAGTGGGTGAGGTAGTAGTGGGGGTGCTACAAGAAGGGTTAGTAGTAGCAACAATAATAGGTTCACAAGAAATATCACATGTTACACCTATGTTGCAAGTTTTAGTTTCTTTCTTTTGCACTTGTTGTTGCACGTCTTCATTTTGCTCAAGTAGAGAGGAATGAGCTTCATCAACCTTAGTGTGAGCCTTTTGGAGCTTCTTATGGTCTTCCTTTAGACTCTCATAAGATGCTCTAAACTCCTCAAGTTCTTGCTCAATGGATTGTTTATCCTTGCGCAAGCCCTTACATTCCTTTCTAAGTTTATCAAAATGAATACGTGCATCATCAAGCATTTCAATTAATTCTTCTTTTGTTAGGTCATCATCACTATCATCATCACTAGATTCGCTATCGGATGATACCTTAGAGCCCTTGGCCATGAAGCATGAAGGAGTATCGAAGATGGATGGCTTGTCATGAATGGCAATACTTGCATGTGCCTTTCTCTTGCTCTTCTTGTCATCATCACTCTCTTCATCACTTGAAGAGGCATCACTATCCCATGTCACCACATAAGAATAGTTCTTCTTCTTCTTGTATGAGGATTCCTTCTTCTCTTTCTTCTCCTTCTTCTCAAGCTTGTTCTTCTTTTTGCCCTTGTGATCATCTTCACTTGAGTGTGGGCAATCGGCTACCAAGTAATATTTGCTTTCACAATTGAAGCATCTTTTTGGGCCATCAAATTTTCTTGCATTCTTCTTCCTTCTTGCCCGGTAACCCTTCTTCTTCATGAACTTGCCAAATCTTCTCACTACAAGGGCCATCTCCTCATCACTCTCACTTGTGCTTGATGAATCTTCACTTGATTCAACTTTTGCTTTGCCCTTGTTCTTTGATGATGATGTGGCTTTGAACGCCACACTCTTCTTCTTCTCATATTTGGAGTCTTCATCTTTTTCTTTCTTCTTCTTATTGATCAACTCCTCCTTGTCATCATCATCTCTATAGGCATCATCGGTCATCACCTCCGCAAGCACTTGGTTTGGTGTCAACTCACTCAATGTAGTCTTTACCAAAACCGTGATCAAGGTAGCAAACCTCTTGGGCAAGCTCTTCAAGAATTTCATTGAGAAGTCACTATCCTTCACCTCTTCATGCACGGCCTTGAGATCATTCACAATGACTTGCAATCTATGGAACATCTCCGGCACGGTTTCATCATCCTTCATCTTGAAGCTTGTAAACTTGTCCTTCAAGATGTATGCTTTGGCGGCCTTAACACCCTTGGTGCCCTCATATGATTCCTCAAGCTTCTTCCAAGCTTCATGAGCACTCTCAATGTTCTTGATTTGCTCAGTATTTCATCTACGGCCTCATGAATAGCACAAACCGGAATGTCATTGAGTTGAAGTAATCTTTCTTCGGCGGTTGTGGGGTTTGCCGCATCGGCAATCTCAATCTTGGTTTCCACAACCCTCCAAACCTCTCTATTGATTGACTTGATATGTGAGGTCATCTTGCTCTTCCAATATGCATAATTTGTGTCATCAAATTGGGGTGGCTTCTTGATGTTGTTAATGTGAATGTTGAGTTGAGCCATTTTTACACCGTAGGTTGTTAAGCCTAGAATCAACGGTGCCTCGGCTCCGATACCACTTGAAAGGTCCTAAATGGCTAGAGGGGGGTGAATAGCCTATAAAAATCTACAAACAACACTTAACAAGACGATTAGTAACAATATCAAGCTTTGCAAAGCACTAGCTCTAAACTATGCTATGCAAGCCACCTAGACAAGTATACTACACTATAATCACTAGTTCACACTCAAAGGCTATGTCACTACTATACACTACTCCTAAGTGAGCAACTAACTAACAAGCTACACAAGAGAGTTAGTACACAAAAGTAAAGAGAGAAGGTGATTTCAATACCCCCGGTGTAGAGAAGATATGAAGTCCAATATAACCAATCAATCAAATACAAGGGAAATCCTCGGTAGAGAGATGACACAAGATTTTTTACCGAGGTTCACTTGCTTGCCGGCAAGCTAGTCCTCGTTGTAGCGATACAGCCACTTGGAGGTTCACGCGCTAATTGGCATCACACGCCAAACCCTTCTCAAGGGTGCCGCACAACCAACACAAGATGGGGATCCACCAAGCTACGAGCAATCCACTAAAGATGCCTTTCGCGATCTCCAGCGGGGATATGCTCAAGAACCCCTCACAATATCTTGATCGGAGGCGGAGACAATCACCAACTCCCCTCAACGATCCTCGCAGCTCCAAGCCGTCTAGGAGTCGGCAAACTCCAAGAGTAATGAGAGAAACCGCTGCGAATTACCACTACCAAGTGCCTCTAGATGATCTCTATCAATGCAATGCACTTGATGCTCCCCAAACTCACTAAATGATGATCACAATCAAGTAGGATGAGTGAGAGTGGAGTGGGAAGGCTCACAAGTATGCTATGATGTTTAGAAATGCCAAGAGCTACTCCCCAAACCAGCCAAGTGACTATTTATAAGCCACACACAAAGAACTAGCCGTTTAGGCTTTTCTGCGAACCGTCGGATTGTCCGATGGCCAGACCGTCGGACTATACCGCACGGTCCGATGCCTCGGATGAACGCCACGTGTCACTAGCCGTTTGAAGTCGAACGTTGGATCACAACGGCTAACTTCCCGCGCTAAACGAACCGTCGGACGGTAGGCCGTCGGACCAAATCTCACGGTCCGACGCACTACACGTATCCACCGTCGGACTCTAAAACAGCAGGCCGTCGGACTAAAACTCGCCAGCGTCCGACGTTTCCAGAGAGCTCCCCGAGAGCTGAAAACCGTCGGACGTTAGTCCGACGCTCACCATCGGACGTTAGTCCGACGCTCACCGTCGGACTAATGTCGAGAGTCCGACGCTCTCAAAGCTCGCCACGCGTCATTTCTCACACGATCTGCACCGTCGGACGCTTCGGCTAATGGTCCGACGCTCAGGGACTGAGCGTCCGACGCTCTCAGCAGAGTTAGCCGTCGGACCGAGGCTAATGGTCCAACGCTCTGAGACTCTACGGTCCGACGCTCTGTTTTCTTTGGATTTTCACTCAAACCTTTCACCCTTTGTTCCCATGTGCTAACACCAAGTGTTCTACACCTTGTGCACGTGTGTTAGCCTTTTCAAAAAAGTTTTCTAAGGGTTTGTTAGTGTCACTAGCATCTATATGCAATGCAATGATCATGAACACCTAGTGGCACTTGATAACCGTATTTCATCAACGATTTCGCCCCTCTTGATAATACGGCTATCTATCCTAAATGTGATCACTCCCTCTATGGAGTCTTGATCACCAAAACCAAAAGAGCTCCTATTGGTTATACCTTTGCCTTGAGCTCCTGGTTTCTTATCAACTTCCTTCTCATTTCTTGATGGACCTTGTGGACACCTTTGATAATGGACTTATACCATTTGCATGGATGCCATCACTGCCCTTCACTTGTGGCCTCCACCGACCCGGTCCTTTGCTCCATCTTGTTTGCTAATTGTTCTCATGAAACACTTAGAGCAATCGTTAGCAAACTAGGTTTCATCAATTACCCAAAACCAAACATGGGCTTTCACCTACAGGTACAGGAAGTGGACATATAACAAAACAATAGGAAAACATTGCGCTGAAAGAAGAAGGAAAGGTTTAACTGGACTTTCAATCCACCGCAATGAATGCAGTATAATAAGTAAACAGAAATAGTGTAGCAACTAAGAGTAGCTTCAGAAATGAACAATGGCATCATTTGATCTCTTGTAGTAAGGCACAATGGCATGCATTGAGACAATCATCTTCTGCAATAGTCAAAGTTGGGGGCACATACAAAAAACAGTGGATGTAGAGATAAGTTGGATGCAGTGGCAGCCTTGAGAGGAAGCTGCAATAGGTTGGCCAGTGCATCACAACATTGAGCAAGAGGGAGAGGGAGGGAGGAATCAATTTACTGGAAGGAAATTGGTGCGAGAACAAAAAATCAAGGAAATCTTGTGTTTGTAGACGGAGGTACATGAACATGCAGTAACATCTCGGCTCAGGGCTTAATAGGATTGATAAGATACTCATACTAACAAGTTGCAACTTTTTTTCCGAAAGCCCATCTGCAAAGAACTCCGAGGTTAAGCGAGCTTAGCCTTGGAGCGATGGGTGACCGACCGGGAAGTTCTTTCCGGGTGCGCATGAGTGAGGACAAAGTGCGCAGAAAAGACTGGTGTTGATCTGTGAGGGCAGTGTATATCCTAGTTAAGCTGCCAAATGTAAGCGGGCCTGGCCTCGGGGAGGCGGGATGTTACACATGCTCTGAGCCTTTTCAAGATCATCAGCCTATATTCCCAACTTATATAAAAGTTCAATTTCATCATAAGCTATAGACCAAAAAAATATTTCCCTTTGAAGATTATTAGCCTATGTTCCCAGGTTACATAAGAATCTATCAATTGCATGAAGCATCAGAGGAAAAAATTGAAATCCAGAAGAGACAGAAAGTATAAAACAGTCTGTAGGGCAGAACAGAGAGATAATGAAAAAGAGAGTGACATAGAGAAATCAAGGTCAAACTCTGGGCTAAAAAATAGAGGGATATAGAACAATATAATCTATGTAGATGCACAAAACTGAACCGGCAGATTAGTTATAGGAAAATCAGTCTCGCATCCGCCCTGATGTTGGCCAAACTACTATCAATATTGAGTCTCCTGCACATTGCATAGCACGATGAAGCTAATGTCCCTGACTGATTGCAGCACATAAGTGCATACTCATTGATGAGTTCATGTGTGGACCAGGCTACGAAAACAGGAGGCATGTTAAATGCTGAAGCCTATTCAATATCCAACCACCAGGCCTATAATGTAAATTTTATATAGATAAGCTTACCCTGATGTATATCTGACCTTGCATATAGAAAAACCGAATCTCAAATTTGAAGTATAGGAAATCTAATGCTAGATTGCTTCCTGATTGTTGTCTGTACATCTGCTACAAAAACATTTGACACAACACTGCTAATAACCTGACAGATGAGAGCACAGAGAAGGTATCAAAATAAGAAGCTGATAAGTCATACAAATCTGTGGCCCTTCAATGTAGCAACGCAGGAAAAAAAGATGTTCATAGCATAAAAGCACGTTCTAGCCGATCTTGCATGAACACAAACCGTTTCAAGGGCAACTTTTTAGTATAGGGCGGCACCGTGATAATTTTAATGAATAACAACAAATCTATAAATACTGTG
Source organism: Eremochloa ophiuroides (assembly GCA_038502445.1). Classification (NCBI taxonomy): domain Eukaryota; kingdom Viridiplantae; phylum Streptophyta; class Magnoliopsida; order Poales; family Poaceae; genus Eremochloa; species Eremochloa ophiuroides. The sequence continues at coordinate 90,795,519 of JAHLJS010000001.1, read as the reverse complement.
GAAAGAAAATATACTGTGAAGGCAGGCTGCTCATGGGCAAAATCGAAAAAAGGGTCAGCAATAATATATTACCAGCTAAACAGAAAAAAATTCCATTACTTGCACTAAGCATCAGGGTTAAAGTATAGTCGATCATGAACATAGCATTGAAATTAGCAAAAGAACTGAGTAGCAATACAATTCGGGCCGTGGGCCTTTGAAGATCATCAGTCTATATCCCAAAATTAGAGGAGTTTATTTTGATCACAAGATATACACGGAAAAAAAATTCATCACTTGCACTGAGCATCAGGGGAGTTTATTTTTATCACATGATATACATGCCGAAAAATATTTCCATCATTTGCACTGAGCATGAGGGCTAAAGCAATAGTTGGTCATGAACAGAACATCGAAATCACTAAAAAAATTTTGAGAAGCAAACACAATTCGTGCCGTGGGCCTTTGAAGATCACCGGTCTATATCCCGAAATTATAGCGGAGTTTATTTTCATCGCAAAATATAAAGGGGGGAAATTTCCATCACTTGCATTGAGCATCAGAGGGCCGGCCGCAGCTCCACCACTCGGGGAGGGAGAGAGAGAGAGAGAGAGAGAGAGAGAGAGAGAGAGAGAGAGAGCAGGGCAGCAGGCCAAAACCGACTTGAGACCGCGTAGGTGGCTCCGCACGGCTCCTAGCCCCAGCCGACGCCGATGTGTAACGCCGGCGAGGCGGCACCATACGGAGGGGCACCTGAAGCGACGGCCTCTTCGGAGAATGGACCATGCACTGCTCATGATTCGATCTAGGGTTTGGATCCAGGGAGGAGAGGGCCAGCCACAGCCGCCGCTGCACTGAGGTTTGACCAGTGCTGGGTCCGGCAGCTCGGCCAGCACGGCCACATCGCGGCGTCAGTACAGACGGGGACAAAAAGCGAGAAAGAGATGGAGAGGAAGAGGAAGAGACGAGGCTGCGGGAACTCACCAACGTGGGGAACGGAGGAGGAGGAAACCGTCGTCGCGCCGCCTGCGGGGGTGCCTTCGTGACGGCCGCCGTGACCGCCGTCGCCCCGCCGTGCCACGCTTCGGGAGGGGAGGAAGGTGGATGGCGGCGCGTCGAGGCCTGCCACAGGCGCCATGGCCCAGGCCGCGCCATCGGAGAGGGAAAAAGAGAGGCGTGGCATGCGCGGCAGAAAGGGCGAGCGGAGGAGGGCGGCCGCCGCTGCACTGAGGGCAGGCCGCATGGGGGAAGCAGCGGCGACGGTCGCGCCGTTGCTAGGCGGGTGCATGGCCCGTACCTGCGTCCACCGCCGCCGCGTTGGTGCAGGGTCGCCGTTGCCCCGCCGTGCCACGCTGGGGGAGGGGAGGAAGGGGGACGCCTGCGCATCGAGGCCTGGCACCGCCACCATCGCCGTGCCTGCGTCATCGGAGAGGGAAAGAGAGAAGGAAAGAGGGAGCCATGGCACACGCATGGTGTAGGGTTGAGATGGCGGACTAGAGGGGGGTGAATAGTCCGACAAAAATAAATCACAGCGGAATAAAAACTAATCGGTTCTAGCGATAATTCACCCCTCTAACTAAGACTCTAAGCACCTTGCCAAAGATCCTAACAAGAAACAAAGGTGCAAGTCTAGCTTGAGCTTCCCTAAACCGTTCTAGCGCAAGATCACGTAAACCTAAGCGCTAGTACTTTAAGCACCGGGGAAACTCCTATCAACTAGCAAGTAAAAGCGCACTAAGCACCTAAGCTCACTACTTGCTCAATGATAAGGATACACAATCCAAATCAAGGAGCGCAACTCACTTTAACTACACAGACTAAGTGAGAACTACTTCTAAGCTACACAAGCTAAGAAGGTGAGTGGCAAGCTACACAAGCTAACCGGTCTCACAAGAGCAACTACAACTACACAAGTAAAGTAATGCACAATGCGAATAACTTGTGTAGAAGGGAGCAAACAACCGCGAAGGATGGGAAGATGTTGACACGGTGATTTATTTCCCGGAGGTTCACTTGTCGCCACAAGCTACGTCCTCCGTTGAGACAAGCTCCAAGATTGCCGCCGGTCCTCTTGCTAGTGGTGACCCGCAAGTCACACTCTCCCACATGGAGTGCTTACCACAAGCTCTAGCACTTGACTCGGCCGGACCACTTGTTGCTCTTCACGTCTCGCTCTACTAGCGATGCTGTTTGCGATCTCTCGCGGGGTGAGCTCCAACCCCTCACAAAGATTCTTCGGAGCCAAGCACAATCTTCTTACTTGCTTCACGGAGCCTCACGCCACCAAGCCGTCTAGGAGGTGGCAACCTCTAAGAGTAACAAGCCCACCGGCTTGCAGCTCGATCACCTAGTGCCACTCGAAGCAATCTCACAATGCAACGCACTAGAATCACTCACTAGCGATCAAATGAATGAACACTAAGCACACTAGTGAGATAGAGAGCTCCCAAGCACACCTACACAAGCCACACAGGCCCAAGGGTGCTTAGCTGGTCGGCCAAGGCCGCCAAGTGCTTGGATTTATAGCCCTCAAGCGAAAAGAGCCGTTGCCCTCTCAAACCGGCCGTCGGACTGAGCGTCGGACGCTCAGCCGCGCCACCGTCGGACCAAAGTCCACGGTCCGACGCTCCCGATGGCCGCCACGTGTCACTAGCCGTTTGAAGTCGAACGTTGGATCACAACGGCTAACTTCCCGCGCTTCAGCTCACCGTCGGACAGAACACCGTCGGACCAACGAACTCCACGGTCCGACGCTTCCAGAGAGCTCCCCGAGCGCTGAAAACCGTCGGACGATCGTCCGACGCTCGCCGTCGGACTAAATCCAAGAGTCCGACGCTCTCAGAGCTCGCCACGTGTCAGCTCTCGCACGATCTGCACCGTCGGACGCTCGAACAAAAGTCCGACGCCCACAAACTTCAGCGTCCGACGCTCACAGGCCAAACACCGTCAGACGCACGAGGATGGTCCGACACTGTCACTGCAGGCAGCGTCCGACGCTCGCACTCAACTGCACAGAGGCTAGGGTTTACTGTCGGACTGAACACAATAGTCCGACGCTCACCCAAGCCAGCGTCCGACGCTCTTTTTGAGCTCCTCTCAACTCCAAACTTCACCACCTTTGCAAGTGTGCTAACACCATCAAGTGTACACCTCATGTGCATGTGTGTTAGCTTTTCACAAACATTTTTCAAAGGATTTTTCTCTCTTTTCACCGCGCCACTCGATCCTAACAACGTATGCAAGTTAGATCACTCAAGTGGCACTAGATGACCGATATGCAAACAAGTTTGCCCCTCTTGATAGTACGGCCATGTATCCTAAATCTGGTCAAGCACTTCTCTACTCAACCTTAGACCGGTGAAATGGAAATGCCCTAGGTTATACCTTTGCCTTGCGCTTTCCATTTCGATCACCGTCTCCGACACCATCGATGCCGATGCAACACATGCACCAACACCTCATGAATGATATGATCCACTTCATATCATCACGTGGCTTTTGGTTCATCGACCCTCGACTTGCTTGCTCTTTACTGTTGTGTTGGTCCATCGGCGCCAAGCCATCACCCGACTTGCCCTTCACACTTGCAACCGGTCCGTCGACGCGAAGCCTTGTCTTGATCTTCTCCACCTAGCCACATGACTCAATGTCATGTCTCATGCATTTAGCTCCTTCATACCATATGTGTGAGCTAAGCATCATCTCCAAGCCATTTTCACCTCTATGGCATAGATGCTCACACACATGTACCTGTGGACTAATCACCTATGTAATCAACACTTAAGCACATATTAGTCCACCTAAGTTGTCACTCAATTACCAAAACCAAATAAGGACCTTTCACATGGGAGAGGAGGAGTAGGAGGAGGAGGAGGAGGGCGGGCGCCGCCGCATCGAGGCCAGCCACCACTGCCGTCGCGGTGCCTGTGTGAGGAGCGAGGAAGAGGAAAGCAGAGAGCGGAGCAGGCGATGCGGAGGGAGGCGGCGGGAGGCTTCGAGAAGGGATTTTTTTAGGGAGGAAGGAGCGAGTGTGCGAGAGAGGTGGCGTGAGGGGAAAAAAAAGGGGAAAAAACAGCCGACAGCTGTTACTGTTTCCACGTACGGAATCCTCCGTGGAGTGGCTCTCCTCGCCGGGCGCATCTTACAATTGTAAGGAGAATTAGGGGCCCACCAGACAGTCAATGCTATTCTTGGCGTCCATGTGTACTCTATCCAAATTGTATATACAAGGACGACGACGTATATACGGTGATAAGCAAATACATAGATGTGCATGCATGCTCATGTGCTAGCTAGATCCGGTGCTATATACGTGCACGTATAAAGTATATGGTGTGGTAAATCCTCTTTAGCAATCACGGATGCTTGTTGTTCCCTTCGTGCAGTCTGAACGGTGGACCTAACCAAACGAGTTCACAAAAATGTCTCACATGAGAATTGTTAGGTTGTTGCAGCCAGAGGCAGCGCGTACCTACAGGCTAGTCAAAACTCTTCACTGCTACTAAGCCTTAACCTTGCAATATACGGGTCCGATGGACTAGGAGCGATGAAGGGCAGATGTTGAGGCTTGAACCCACGAACCGAAGTCGTCGAGTGACCAGCCATGGTGGCTGATATCTGGGGACATCGACGAGTGCAAGCGTACATGGTGGTAGACCGTGGCCCGGCACGGTCGAGGACTGGCTGGACACGACGCAGGACGTGAGGAATGCATGGAAAAACGCTATTCGTGCAGGTTTTGGTGGTTGAGCCCAAAACCACACCTGAGACAAGTTTGGGCCTCAAAAGTCGACCGGAGCTTCCGAGGAAGCGTGGTTGCACGTGGCAGAATTCTAGAGGTTGTTTCGAGGAGACAACAAGTCTAGACAGGAACCGGGGCCGTTAGATCGGATTAGTAGAGAGGGTTGCACTAGAATGTCTTAGAGGTAGCTGGTCCACTTAGTAATAAGTAGAGTAAATAAGGGGTTAAGTGAAAAATATAATAAACCTCAATAAATAAGAGTGGACGACCCGCTGCTCATCTCACCTTTGTCATTTCATTGTTTCATCTCTCTAGTTTTTCTCCTTTATAGGCTCTTCTTGAGAAGTCCATCAAAGTTCTAGGAACTTGTGTCTTGGGGTTATGAAACAACGGCTAAATATTTCAAAAAAAATTAAGGCTCTCATTCACCCCCTCTGGTCATCGTTAATTATGTTTATAATAAAGTTGCTCATTTACTAGTTAAACAAGTATCAATTACACAACGTTTAGAGGTGTGACATGAAACTCTAGCGTATGTTTTGGACTTGGTGATATTTGAGACTTCGTCTATATGGAGAACTTCCGTTTCCTTTTTAAGCCACGGAGAAAAAGGCTAGCAATGATTGTTTTTCTTTTGTTTTCGGTTTCCTTTGCTACTATGGTTAAGTGATTACCATCAAAATATCTACAGGTGAATACAAATTCGTTTTCTTATTTTAAGACCACTAAAATAATTTTAAGATTTGTTTGATAGCTCAAAAAATAGTTTTAGAATTAAGTCTTATTAATAAAATTTGCATGAAATTCTTCGGTGCCACGACAAGCTGCGCTGAAACCAACATGATGCTTCGTTATTTGCCCCGCTACCACGGAGCAAATGTCCTAGGTGGCTGCCGCGGTGTAGCATTGTAGCCGGATGCTCTTCTTCTATAGTGAAGCGGAAAACACTATTCGACAACTCCCCATCATCACGGACGTTGCTACCCTCTACCACAGCAGCATCGGCATACTCGCCTATCCGAACGGACACTAGCTAATGCCAGAACTACACCCGGATGCACCTATCACGCCACCAAACTCTACTGCTTCCGCATCGCCCATGATAGGTGGATGTCTTTACGGGTATCACCGTTCACAAACAATCCTTCTGGGTTTACTCCATGTCTCTCTGCTGAAAACGTCCGATCTGCTCGGAGCCCTGCACAAGAGACGTTGAGTTAAAATTCGTTTTATTGTGCTCCAATGAGAGAATACTCACTAAGGCGTCATTATTCTTTTATCACATTGTGCTGCCAGCCTGGAAGGAAGGTTATGAGATACCGTTTGCACAGATCCAGGGTCATCCTAATTATAGGCACTATAGATTATGCCCAATATCGAATTCATCCATCCCTACGAACGAAATGTGGTATTCGTCACAGTGGATCGCTAATTGTTTGCACTAAATCTCACGACAACGGAAACTAGGATGTCTGAAAAGTCCAACAAGAAGGATGAGAGTGTTGACGGTGTGGCTTGTTTTGTGGGCTTTTTTTTTTTGCTAAACATCTTTTTTTTTTCAAAACAGCTTAATGAGTCAAACTGTTTTTCCCTTCTCTCATAGAAGGATAAGTTAACATGAAGTTAAAAAAATAGCTCTCCTATTTTTCTTCCTCTTTTATCTCTCTTAACCATGTATTAAGTTGTTGGTAAAGTTAGTTTGTCAAACAATATTTCTAAGGCTTCCTATGGCAGTGCTCCCGTGGCTCCACTCCGTAGGAGAATCGGTGAAGCGCTACCATAAGGGCTTGTTTCCGCATTGCTCCGTGGGGGAAGCGCTCCCGTCGCTCCGCCTATCTTGCACCATTGCACGCATGGTGGGGAGCCAAAAGAAAACTTGCTCTCCACCATTCCGCTCTGCTCCCTCATCTCTCTCGCGTATCTAGCCACCGTCGTGCCCCTTTGTTGAGCTCATCTCCACACACCACTCTATTGGGCAGGTCCTCCTCATCACCGAGCTCATTGAGATCTAGCCCACCACCATCGATTTCTCTGAGATCCCGTCTGCTGGCAATGAGTTTGCCGAGATCCAGCCTGTTGTCGACGGGTTCACCGAGATCCAGCAGTCGTCATTCACCGCCTCCACCTTGCTCCGCCATAGTTTGCCTCCATGTGCCTTAATGCTGGTTTGGGGCGGGAGCCATCGAGGGAGCTCCACCAAACAGCATAGGGAGCAGTAGAGAGCTGGAGGGAGCGCGAGGGAGCTGAAGCAGTGGGGAACGGCTGCAGGAGCGGGTCGAGAGTGATGCCAAAGTGGGCCTAAAACAGCTCAATTTTATAAAAAAAATTACTCATAAAGCTATAAAAAAACATCTTCACAAGTGAAACTGAGTTGTGTCAAATAGGGTCTTAATCTGAATAGAAAGCCTTGGATAGTGATTATTTCTGTGATGATTGAAGATACTACCTCCTTACCTCGTGCCATGTGGGGTGGGGGGGGGGGGGGGGGCAGTCACATCTATACGATTTGCGGCTTTGATGAGAAACTGCTAAAAGGCTTCAAAATAGATGCGTATATAGCAACTGTTCACCCTAGTGGCGCTCTGCTTATCTGTGTTGTGTACGAAAGACTGAAACTAAAGAAAGGCTAGCGGAGACTAACCAACATTTTTTTCTTTTTTGTTGCTAAGGCCACCGAATTAGGTTGGCTTCCTGTTCTAAGTGCAGATGTGTGTCACCACGGAAGTGCTGGACTATCTGTTGATTCTAAGGGAGTTGTGTGTATAGCCGTGCTTCAACAACAGCAAGTTGCTGGCCGTGCAAACATCTACTACTGGACATCTGCAGTAGTAGATGACAAATGGGAGAAGGTTCAAGTAGACATGCCACACACTACCACATCTGGTTATTAGGTTTCATCTTCTCTGATCCTTATGTTGCACGAGAAAAGCTCAATCACTTACCGTTGCCTCAGGGAAGCGAGTGTGTCCATGTCATGATGACAGTACGGTGAGTATCAACGTTAGTTATAGTCTTATAAGTTTGCAGTGAGTTGAGCATCTCGTTATTATGCACTAAATTTGTGAACTGGAGGCCGGGCCTTAACCCCTGTGTTAAGGTGGCGTCTTATATGCAAATCTAAAGATCGTCAAGCACAAATCTTTCTTGGACATCTCTGTTTATTAGAGCTGAAAATAAACATTGATTTTGGTTGATGCCGATTTGTTGTGATAGGAAACATTGTTCCAAACCTGAAAATAAGCGCTCAGTAGAGTTGCATACTCGACTAGTGGAAATCACAGGATTTTTTTTTTTTGAGCATATCATGGTTAGGCTTTAGAAATTAGTAAGTACCAGCAGTAAGAAGCAGAGCTTCGCTAAGGTGGTTGGCAAGTAGCGGTTTCACTTTCAAATTAGGCTTCAAGATAAACAAATGTTAACAGATGGTGGCATTATAAATGATTAAGTAGTTAAGTACTAGCAATAAGAAATAGGAGCTTCCCTACCGTGGTTGGTAAGTAGCGGTGCTACTTTCATTCACCAAAAAAGAAACTTTCAATTACTTTCTCTTCTGTTTTTCCCTTGAAAAAAACAACTTATAATAAATTAAGATCGTGTAACCAAGTGCTATATTCCAGCTAGTGATGCCTCTACTTTCCCTCTTGATTGACACTTCTTCCGCCGCTACGTCCACGACGAGTCGTGAGGACATGTTTGTCGCCTCATCATCCTCAACCGGCAGCTGTAGTCGTGAGGACATGTTTGTCGCCTCATCATAGGTCCTCATCATATGTCGTGAGGACTTTTTTCTTTCATCGAAAAAAAAAGATTAAGATTGTATTTACCAAAATATTGGAGATGCTTTTAGTAGTGATGCAAGGAGTAACAAGTAGTCAAAGGAGTACCCATATTACCAAGAATGATTTTGATTGGATTTTACAAAGAAATAAGTAGAATAAACGTTGTGACCTGAAATTTTGTGGCTCATAGAAAAGCACAAGTACGGATCTAGTCTCAAAGAAAAAGAAAAGGGGCTGTTGGGTCAGGGTCTCAGGGAAAGGAAAATTTAGGAGGTTTAAGCCCAAACATTGGAGAATCATGCCTAAACTCAATTCAAAAATAGATTTAATCTCGAAAAGGAAGAATTGAGTTTAGGGTTCAGCAAACATATGCACACACTTGTCGGGTACCCGAGTATGGGGTACCCAACTTCAACGCAAAAACACACTTCCCAAATAAAGCTCGGCTCAAGAGGGCGCCAACTAAGGCCCATGCGGAAACGGCCCACGCGTCTTAAGACAGAGCCGCGCGGAAGCACATTACCTCCCCAGGCGCGCGGACCCCTTGTGAGAAATCCTTTGATTCGCCCGAGCCTCCACGACAGGGCTCGGGAAAGAAGGACCCTCGGGCGACACTAGCCGATTCGCCCGAGCCTGCCACCAAATGCCGCGGGCTCGGGCAACCGGCATCCGATTCGCCCGAGCCCCCCGCTATATGCAATCTTCCTCGGGCGCACCTCTCTGGTTCGCCCGAGCCCTGCCGACGTAAGCAGTGCAAACTTGGTGGCCAAGGGACCTCCCTGACCACTTTACGAGCACGGTCATATCAGGTGGGCCCCTTGACGCAACTACGCCTCGCACGCACACGTTCGTCGTACCAACTGCCATATCTCCTCTGGCAACAGATTTGATGGCCCCACTCCTCCCACGCCGCTACAGGGACAGTTAACCGTACGACCCCCTGGGCTGACGAGGAGATTCTCCAACTACGACAGCGACTGCGCATGCCCCAGCCGTACGTATGGCGCCGAGAAAGGGGGGACAACAACCGTTCGGCCAACCCGGGGGAATGGGCAAGGCTTACGACCAGGCCCGCCTACCCCCTGGAAAGTACCGCACGTGAGAGGGGACGCGCCCGATGGAGGGCACTTCCACCGCTCCGTCCCATCTCGCCCCCGACAGCATCAGGGACTCTTGAACCTCGGGAGCTAATACTCAAAGGTCAACCCATCTTCTCGTTGCATTGTGCAGGGTCGGATGCGACGTCATGACGTAGCGCCACGCAGCAAACCATGCCCCGCACTATGTGCCGCCTCGGGACTCACCAATCGAATAGTGGGAGATTAACCGAATGACCAAGGACATACCTTCGAAGCGCCAAGACAAGAGCGTTGCTGACGATAGTCACCGGTCACCACTGTCTCCACCATGCCGAGTACTGTAACCACAGCAAAACACGTGTAACTCTAGCCCCTCCCTTGTAACTATAAAAGGGAAGGCAGAGGCCGATCTCAGGCAAGACCTCGCGTCGCTCGCAACACCCTACAACCATAAGAACACACACATACACATATTCACAAGAGACTTGGGAGCTCCTCCCTCTCTCGCCTATGCTTGTAACCCCTACCACAAGCACCCCGGTGCAAGGCAACACGACTCGACCCGCACTGGACGTAGGGCATTCTCAGCCCGAACCAATATAACCCATGTGTTCCCCCTTGCACACCATCCGTGATCTCAACCGCAAAGCAAAAGTTTACTAGCCGGTGTTAACACCCGCTATGTCTAGCACCGACACACTTAAGCGTCATCTTTAGGCATGATTCATACTCCACTTTAGCTAGGTTTCTAATGAAATCACAGTAGTTCAATATTTTTATGGTATCGTATTTTTAAAAATAGGGATGTTACAACATGAATCTAATGGACCATTGTTTTGATTGACAGCATTGGATGCTCCACAATTTGCAGCGGAAGAATGAGACCAGAGGAGGAATCAGACTATCAGACCCAGCGCCAAGCGGAAGAAAGTAGTATGCGTGTGCGTCTTGGAGCAGCAGTTACTTGTCTTTGAGAGCTCGAGTCTTGATTTGTCGCTTTGTTCAGGTTATTTCATTCCTTCTATCCTTGCATTAGTATACCGAGCATATCTTAAGTTCCTTGACTTCATTTCAAGCTTAAGCTATTTATATGTAGCATCATTCCTGCCATTTACGTAATTTATGTTGCTGGGAAAGTGGGAGTAACGTTGCAGATCACCCCTCTGCTCTTCCCATTAGAAAGATGATCATACGAAAAGAAAAGGATTAAGTCCACTTTTAGCCATTCAACTCATGTTTTTTAATAATTTTAACCCTCAACTAAAAAACCGTCTAACTTTAACATCTCAACTATCAAAACCATTTAATTTTAATCCCAAAGCCATCGAAAACCACTCCCAGGGTCAAAATTGAATGGTTTTGATAGTTGAAGTGCTAAAATTAGACATAAGTAAGAGTTAAGGGGCTAAAACTAAATTGAACTAATTTAGTTTTCAAATATTTATGAAAAATAGAGTTATCCATAAATATTTATATGCATTAAAATATAACCACACATCATTTATAAGTAAATATTTATATGTATTAAAATTTTACATATAAATATCTAATTTTATAAGTAAATACCTAAATATTTATGAAAAAAATATAAATTTAGATTTACTTATTGATAAATATTTAAACATTATGTGATGGTTTTCCTGATAATGTGAAAATAACGTAGTAGATTTCAAATGAAAAAATGACCAAGTATAAAATTATATATCTCATTGAGATTCACAACTTTGGATTTCGTCATTTCTCAATCTGATTTAGGTTGAATAATTTAAAAAAAAATTATGAGAACTTCAAACATATGTATTACATTTTAAAGAAATTCATATTCTTATTGGAAGGTCCTAAATGGTTAGAGAGTGGGGTGAATAGCCTATAAAAATTCTACAAACAACACTTAAGACAAAGTGATTAGACAATTAAGCGACGAAGCGAATTTTGCGCTAGCCTAGTAAAAGATGCAAGCCACCTAACCGATCTAGGCTATAGTGTCTAGGTTCACACACAAGAAGTTATATCACTACTTTACTCTACTTCTAGGTGAGCAACTACACAAGATAAGTACTCAAATGTAAGGGAGAGGGAGATGATTATACCGCCGGTGAAGTGATGATATGAATACCAATCCAAACAATCACAATATACAAGAGAGATCCTCGATATAGAGATGACACAAGATTTTTTTATCGAGGTTCACTTGCTTGCCGGCAAGCTACTCCTCGTTGTAGCGATACACCCACTTAGAGGTTTACGCGCTAATTGGCATGATTCGCCAAACCCTTCTCAAGGGTGCCGCACAATCAACACAAGATGGAAATCCACAAGCTACACATAATCCACTAGAGTAGCCAATTGTGATCTCCCGCGGGGAAGGCTCAAGAACCTCTTACAACTTCACCGATCAGAGGCGGAGACAATCACCAACTCCCCTCAACGATCCTCGCAGCTCCAAACCGTTTAGGAGTCGGCAAACTCCAAAAGTAAAAAGAGAATCCGCTACGAAATCCAACCACCAAGTGCCTCTAGATGAACACACTCATGCAATGCACTTGATGTTCTCCAATCTCACCAAATGATGATCTCAATCAAGTGGAATGTGTGAGAGAGGAGTGAAAAGGCTCACTAGCTTGCTATGTCAATGAAAAGTCCAAGAGAGAGCACAAGCCGGCTACTCCACTACTTATAGCCCCCACTCAAAGATTCAACCGTTACTCACTGTTTTTGGGGGCAGCGGAAGCACACTTAGTTCACACCGGACGCGTCCAGTGCAGCGTCCGGTGTATCGCCCAGCGACACGTGTACTAGCCGTTTGAAATCGCCCACGGCACGCGCTCACATCGGATGCGTCCGGTGTAGGGTCGGCGTCCGCTGCTACAATGGTCAAAAGCTGCGTGCCCAGTCAGAAGCACCGGACGCTCTAACAGTGTTCCCAGCGCGTCCGGTGACAAGTTTCACGCGTCCGGTGAAAACTTCACCGAACCGACCCGAGAGCACAGGGTTCACACCGGACATGTCCGGTGCTACCCCCGGCGTCCGGTGCACACGTTTTAGCTCTTTTCACTAAGTGTTAGCCATCGGAAAACTTCGGCAAGTTTCCGATGCACTTTTCTACTAAGTGAAATCACCGAAAAACGCTAAATCCTGCCTCGCAAGCTCGGCAGGAGGGAGAGAAGACTCAAACCCCTCTCTAACTCTCAAACTTTACCCCGTTTGCAAAGGTGCTAACACTCCAAAGTGTCTCTCACTTTAGTGCACGTGAGTTAGCCTTTTTTAAAGAGTTTTCAACGGGTTTTGTTAGTGTCATTAGCATCTACATGCATCTGCAATAAATATGAACACATAGTGGCACTTTGATAACCGCGTTTCACAAACGATTTCTCCCCTCTTGATAGTACGACTATCTATCCTAAATGTGATCACTCTCTCTATAGAGTCTTGATCACCAAAAGCAAAAGAGCTCCTATTGGTTATACTTTTGCCTTGAGCTCCTACCTTTTCTCCATCTTCCTTCTCATCTCTTGACGAAGCTTGTGGACTTCATTTGATAATGGACTTATACCATTTGCATAGATGCTGTCAATGCCATCACTTGAGGCCTTCACAGAACCGGTCATTTGCTTCATCTTGATGTTTGCTAATTATTCTCATGAAACACTTAGAGCACACATTAGCAAATTAGGTTTCATCAATTACCCAAAACCAAACATGGGCTTTCACTTATTCAGAACAAGAAAAATCAAATGATGTGCAGGTAATAGGTAATATTTTAATACATATAAACATTTATTGATAAATCCATTTTTCATAAATATGAAACTAAATTAATTGATTAATTCTATTTTTAGCCACTTAACTCTTGTTTATGTCTAACTTTGGCACTTCAACTGTCAAAACTATTTAATTTTGGAGTGGTTTTTAATGGCTCTAGAGTCAAAATTAAACGGTTTTCATAGTTAAGGTGTCAAAGTTAGATGAATTTATAGTTAAAGGTTAAAATTAAACGAAGATGAGAGTTGAGAGGCCAAAAGTGGACTTAATCCAAAAGAAAACAAGGCATATGTACTGATGTTTTCCTTGAAGCATTCATCTGATTTATTTCACCCAGACAATACGAATCAATTGATCATTTACTCATAAGTTATTATAAATTATAATCACACGATACATAATCGATTGAGCACTAAAAGTATTCAACTGGTATACATATTAATTGTCCAAACTACCAGTAGGCAATCTCAAGAAAAATTGGTAATCTTTACCATGAGGGATAACGCCATGGCCCATGGCCGTTGTCTCCTAGACCACACGAAAGGGCAGTTGGATATGCCAAGGAAGCAGCACCAACCATTGGCATTTGGTATCTCTACTAGGCTCAGTAAATGAAAAATATGAAATGCTGAACCGTTGTGAGTCCGTGACGCTATGGCCGGTCAATGGATTAGCTGGGCTCTGGAGCTGCCCTCAGCTCTGATTGGCGACGATGCCGGACTGGGGGCCATGGACAGGCTTCAGTTCCATGAGAAAGAGACTTGGGTTGCCTGACTTATACTTCCTCAGCCTGCTACAGCTTGCATCCTGCATGCATTCACACAAAGGTGTCGAGTATCCTTCTTTCTCTTCCTAGTTGGAAACGACATCTTTGTAATTTCTTAAACCAGAAAGAACAATATGACAACAAAAATTAACATACCACTGAGACTGAAACACTTTGCATGGTGAAAACCAAGTTCTTCATCACCTTGAGTGAAGAAGTCGTCTCAAAACCCAATGCTTTGCTATTTTAGTATTGAGTTAACAACATTACTCATCAATCTACATTTGAACCTGTAAATCATCAATCTATATTTGAACCTGTAACTTTTGTTAGGTAACTTTCATGAGACCAAGTATTACCTTCTTAATACTAAGCACTGGAAAGGTGGCCTCCCATTTTGAAAACAGTCTCATCAATCCAAGCATAAAGGCGTACAGCTTCGGCATAGCGCACTGCATGGTTTGATCATATAAATCCAGAAATTAATCGCCTATGCTTGATTGTAGAGGTTTCTCAAGCGTACTCCAAGTCCCAAGTACTCTTCAGCAAAGAGTTCATCGTTCTTTGCTAACATCTCTGTCAGAGTGCAGTCTATGCTTCTACTCTGCAGTACCCGAAACCGCGGTTTGATCTTCCCCTCGAGTGAATAACTGAAGTACCTTGGGTATTCTACAACTGCTTTAAGTGGCTTCTTCATGGTTCTTAGCAGAAACTCAAGCTTTGGTTTCACAACAAGCTCAATACTGTAACCTAGAAGTGGGGAAAATCTAGAGATCATTGAGCACAGATCTTTCTTAGACAAACCCACCTCCAGTAGGTAGTTCATCCTGTAAACATTATAGCTAAGTGCATCAAACACTTGTAACAGGATTTTGTCAATATACTCTATACTTAATTAGTGAAAACCACATGTTCGGCTTCAGGGGAAAAAAAAAACATATGTCAATAAATGGTTGAATTAGAAATTAAGTACCACAAGCAAGAAACAGTCAATGCAAATAGAATATGCCATTAACTACAATGACTACAGATCCTTCCAATATTGCAAAAGGTATCTCCAAATGGTGCAGCCATCAATGTAGGTTGTAGGGAACCAACAAATTAGCAATAAGTGCACCAAAAGTCAGTCATACCTGGGGAGCAATGTATGATTTATGTCCAACAATAAAAGTTCTGGATACTTCCTAATGATGCGAGGAAGATGATGTTTAGAAACACCGAAGGTGATAAGAAAGTCGATTTTCTTCTTGAGGGTGTTATCCACATTTGAAGCAAATATTTCAGGCGAACGACACAAAATCTTTCCTATTGTTCTCTTATCAACATCCATTTCTCTGAAAAACAAAACATTCTGAAACACAAGGCACAAAAGTTAGTATTAAGATATCAGTAATTGGAGGGTCAAAGATGTAAAGGAAATACAACTCAAGGGTCAAGACACATAACATCCCCAACTCAGGATATATATAAATATGCCTACTGTGGATGCAGTTACAAACAGACAGCAAGATAAAAACATCGATGTTCAGCAGCACGTTCTGATTGGGAAAACATGTGAATATATAAAACACAATGTACATTTATAAGAGCCATAATCCATGTCAATAATGGAAGACGTGATAGTAGCTAAACAAAATAATCATGCTGAACTTTGGTTCCAATTTGCTTCGAAACTTATATGCAACCAAAAGTAGTTTAAACATTACCAATGAAGTTTAAATATATAAATGCAACCTCAATAATCAATACACACCTGCATAAACTGATCAGGTTTTCTCAGTAATAACTGCGGACTTGATGTAATGACTGGAACCACCATTTTTTTACTGATGCCCAGATCATGAAACAACTCCAAAACTGAATTCATTCTTTTTGAAGAGCAGCCAAGAATATGAGGCCAACTTTTCACAGCAATACCAAGGACTGTACAGGAAATCTGAAATGAAAAGATTTGATTATTACCAACAATAAAAAGAAGGCAGGACAGGAACTAATTAACATGAACTTGAAGCATAGCATAGTCAGAAAATTATTATTTTCACTTACCTTTTTTCGGTTGAAAAACAACAGCATTTGACTGTAGTTCTCTATCACACTCGTTGAAAGAATCCATGGATACTTCAACAACATCCTACCAATATAGTCTTGTTCAATGCCAGCCTAGAAAATTAGAAATGGGAACGCTAGTATTATTGTGTTATTGTCAAGTGTATCAATCTAGCAGTAGCAGGTTCCAATAGCTACAATGAACAAAAGTACCTTCTCCCATTCACGAATTCTAGGCTTAATATCATTTTCAACATCAGATAGAATGATAGGAGGAAATAGCAGCAGAACTGATGCAATCTTTGGCTTTGCAATTCCAATGTGCTCAAGAAAATCAACTAACGGCTTGAGATGATTATCTTCTGAGCAGAGAAGAAGCATTGGAAATGATTCAACGAGGTAAGGAAATGACACATCTCCATGTCCCAACATGCTAACACCACCATACCTAGCCTCCATCTGCAAGTGGAAAAATATTTATTTTTTCTGCTACACAGTGCAATGAACTGGCATGAGAAACACTAATTGGGACTGTGAACTTACTTTCTCAAAAAAAGATAAAGTACTTTGGAGTGCATCGTCTGCAGGTATTGATAAGTGTGTCATCATGCGCTTAGCATTTCTTCCAATTAGCATTGCATAATCACTGCTTGAAAATAACATTTCCTTCAAAAACTTAACCTATATGTGAATAAACCACGGCTCCATAAGAAATGAATGTTGTGATATAGTGAACATATTATAGTGCCAAACACAGTGGCAACCGTTGAAGAAACATATTGACCACTATCAAATGACTCCATAGATAAGTTTTAACAAAAACTGTGTGTTTCTAAATTTCCAACGTTAGCTTCTACAATGATTCCTTTAATCAGTATTGTGCCATGGTACAGAAGCCGAAGGACTATTAAGAATAGAGGTGACTCATGACCCATGCTTGAGCGCTTTGTTTTTTTTTAGGAATAGAAACCTGCAGCTGGACAGTGGCGGAGCTTAAACCAGACCAATGGCCCCTTTCTCAACCTTGAAATTTCTTAAGAAACTACTTAATCTTGGTTAACAAATTTGTAAAAGAGGAAGATTCCCGTAGCTAAACCCCCACCACACCACCACACAACTACAGCTGAGTACAAAATTTGTTGAAAAAAAAATCCAAGGATTTGAGTGTTCTGTGTTTAATACTAGGTTGAACAAACTTTACTCAAGTTCACCAAATACAAGCGATAAGAGGTTATGAGCTAGGCGAGACTAGAATCGGAGTTCGAATTTCATCAGAGGAACCAATACCGCAATTAAAAAAAAATGCACGGAATGCAAGCAAATTCAGCCCAAGCGGGGGCATCTCTTATTATCTCACCCTATCAATCAGCACAGTGAGCCCCGCAGCCGCGACATAAGGCGCGATGAGCTTGGCGGAGGAGAGACGCACCCCCAAGCTCTCAAGGAGCGGCACCACGCCGTGGTCACGCCTGCTCCGTCCCATGAGGTACACCTTCCTCCTGAAACCAAGCCTCCCCATCTCCATCTCGACGACCCCGCTGAGGCTCAGCCGGGGCCCGGCACCGGAGCTCCACGAAGCCCAGAGGCCGAGCTCGTCCAGCTCGCGGACGCCATCGGCGAGCATAGCGGCGTAGGCCGGCGCGCGCGCGGCGATGGCGGCGGCGTCGGCCGGTGAGGCGCCGCCCTCGCGGAGGAGCTCCGCGACGGCGGCCTCTGCCTCCCGGACGTCGTAGGTGGGAGACGCAGAGGCATTTGTGGACGGAGATGAGGCGCTGGGGTCTCCCCAGCGGCGGCGCGGGAGGAGGAAGAGGAGAGGGAGAGAACGAGAGTGCGTTTTGGAGTGGGGTTGGTTGGGAAGTGGGAGAATGTACAGTGGTGGGACTGCAGGTTTTCGGATAGGAGAATGGAGGAAGCCGAAAGTGGCGGCGGCGGCGGCGGCCATGGCCACGGCTGAGGGCGGAGGGGAACGTCGGAACGAGCTGCAGGGAGGCCCCCGCTGCCCCGCACGCTTTCTTCCGTAACCGCGTGCATTATCCATGGCATTTGGCGTGAGAAAATTTCGAGAGACATCGAAAAAAAAACGAAAAAAACTTCGAGAGGAAAAATGAATTTTTCTCGAATAATTTCAGGGATTTTTTTATTACTGAAGTTTTCCTCAACAAAATTGTGAAAATTAAACAGAAATTTGCTACTCCCTCTATTCCAAATTATATGTCATTTTAACTTTTAGTCAGAACAATTCAAATTTAACCAAAATTATAGAGGACTAGACAAATTATGGCATAAAAAGTGTATAATATAAAAATATGAAATAATGAAGACTTTAATTATATCATTGTCACACCCGATTTTAAGAATAAAACCGAATGCACAATATATGTATGATAGGATCAATAACTCATACATATATCGACGTCATGATAGGATCATCACAATGCTGAATAAATAATCGTAACATTATTACAAAAGGATCCGTGGGTCTAAAAGAAAAGTATATGATAACTGAAAACTAACTGATAACTAATCTCCAGCGGGAAAGGACGCCATCTCCATAAGAACGTCGATCGGGGGCAACACCAGCCTAGGACAAGTCGTCGGAGTCGTAGCCTCCGTCCTCCACGTAGTCCTCCTCGTCGACGCCGTCGTCTAGATGGGGTAGCAGGGGGACAAAGAGAAAGGGTGAGTACAGCGAAATGTACTCCGCAAGTGTATGAAAATATGACATGCGGCTTATAAACAAAGGTAGGATTGACTTGGTTGGACACAGCACCTGAAGCGACACAACCCTATATTCTGAATATCCTAAGCACCTATTTATCTAGGTGGAAATCTCATCTCCCCATAGTAAACAACACTCGGAAGTCCATCCGAGCAACCACACTTGAAAATCCATCCAACCGACTGTAATACCCCGGGTATTACGGATTTAATTAATCTGCCATGTCATCATATTTAAATTAATCATTTGCATATGATTGTGATTAGGTCCCTAGAGTGATTTGAATTTAATTAGTATTTGTTTGTAGAATTAAATTCTCAAATAAAGGTTTAAAAATTTACTTTTATTAGGGCCAAAACCTAATTCAAAATCTAAAAGGAATTTGGAGATAGTCCCTTAATAAAAGTTTTAGATCTTTTAAAATGGAACAACTTTTATTTTTGGAGATTTCAAAGTTCTGTGGTGGAAATTCAAATTTATTTCAAAACAATGATTTAAAACTTAGTTTTGGATTGGCATTTCAAAATTATTTGGAATCTGGCAAAACTTCCTAAATAGAAGTTGTAAAGCTCATTGAGTAGAACAACTTTTATTTTGGCAATTTTTCAAGTTGTTGAGAAAATTTAAAAGTAATTTTAAAAATACAGTTTAAAATTCAAAACTCTAGTTTACCCCTTTTTCTGTAGTTTCAAAAATATTTCGAATTTGGATTTAGTTCCAAAAGCAAAGTTGTTCATAATTTCAAACCCTACAACTTTTGTTTTTGCAGTTTTTCATGTTGTTATACAAAATCAGTCGAATTTGGTCAAAAACCGACAGCCCTAGGGTCTAGGTGCTACAGTGCTATGCCCCCTCACCCTGTTCGCGAACAGAGCCGGCAGCCGCCGTGCCGGGCGCGCGCGCGCGGCCGCCCGTGCCGGCCGGGATCGTGTCCCCGCGACCTCGGCAGATACGGGCGCGCGTGCGCCGCGTCGTCCTGGTTCTGTCCCCCTCGCTCCCGGCCTTTAGAAAGGCGACGAGGCCCTCCCCTCGCCATTTCTTCTCTCCCGGCCACCTTCGAGCTCTCTCGGTCGCCGGCCAAATTGGTCGCCACCGAGCCATCATCACCCTCTCCATCTTGCAGCCAACTAGCTAGCTTCCTTGCGCATCTCCTGCGACCGTCGGCGGGAGCTGTAGAGCTTCGTAACCACCGGAACACCGGTGTCTCCTTCGCGGGCGGGCAGAGCGCCGTCGCGAGCTCCGCCGTCGTCTCGAGCTAGTCTGGGTAAGCTCTGGGCCTCGGATTGTTGCGTACCGTGATCTCCGTGACCCCTTGAACCTTACGCGTGCGTCGGCGTGCTCTCTGGCTCCCTAGGTTCGCCGGAACGCGTGTTCGCCGTTGTGCCGAGCCGCCGGGATCCGCCGCCGTCGCCAAGTCGCCTTCTCCGAACCACCTCCGTCTCCACCGACCCCTCGGCCAGCTTCGTGGTGAGCCCCAGATACTCGCGCACCTTTTTCCCCTCTCTTTACCGGCTTGTGCTCGCCGGCGACGTGCTCGCCGCCGCCACCGAGCCGCCGCGTACGTGTCTCCAGGTGCTGCGCGCCTCGGATCTCGTCGTGTCTTAGCTTGGTAGACTCGCCTTGGAGTGTAGAGTCCGTAGGTGCCCTCGGCTTCGTCCCTCGGCTCACCGTCGGCGAGCTAGGGGCGGCGAACCGCCGGCGCCCTCGCCTCTGTCAGAACAGAGGAGAGGCCAGGGGCCTCGGGTTAGAAGATAAGTTTTCCCAGGGGGTTAAGCGCGAAGTTCATGACTCATGTGAATAGTGTAGATCGGACCGCGGGTTGATTTCCAGTTTCCCCAGGGTCTCTTTTGCAAAGCCGTCGGCACCGGGCGCGGGCAGGCCGTGTGGGCCGGCTCGCTCTGGACTTGGGCCGTAGTGGGCTGATTTGGTCTTTTCTTTTTCCAGTGAATTTCAAAATGCTTTTCTTTTATATATTCATGTGAATAGTGCTGATGTTTGTTAATTTCATATGAATTAATCTGCTAGGTGTAAAAATGTAAAAATAATTGTGTACGCTCTCTGTAATATGTAGTATTTGTTAAAAATATAATATAGGGTGTTCCAGTGCTTTTAATCTGCTGTATAAATCAGTGAAGTAATTAATAAATGCAAGTTTGTGTAATTTTAATTAATTATCTGTAAATCCAAAAATCATGAAATTTATTGTGGCTCTGTTTTATGATAAAACCTAGCTGTTGGTAAAGTTTGGTTGCAATTGAAGTTAGTTTGGTCAATTAATTAATATATGTGAAATTAGGGATTAATAAAGTAAATAGAAAAAAATGAATTTAGGTTTGTTGTGTGAAATTTTGGGTTGAATGAAGACCAAGGATCTTTCGCTGTGTGATCCTTGGCAATTTGAGAACTTAGTGCTTGATAGTAGTCATAAAGCTGTGTAGCGGCTTTCTGTGACCGTTAAAAAGGTCAATAAAACAAAAGTAGGAAACATTACTTTTACCTTCCGTAGATTGTTTACAACTTTACCGTGAAGGAAAGTTGTACTCAAGATATTAATGTATTACTTCCAAGCATTTCATTTGTTGCCCTCATGCCACGCTAAGCATACATCATTGCATACGTGTAGTGCCCGTTCCCGAGGTGGTCCAGGTCGAGACTACTACTGAGGAGGCCACTCCAGAAGTCATCCAAGGATTCGACATCTGCGGGACTGATCCCGATCCGACGCTGTACACGATCCAAGGCAAGCCCCGGTGCATTCAGCCCCTCTATTACAAAATATTTATAATTCGAGTTAATCTACTGCATTAGGTTGATAGGAGTTGATTGTCACCTATCCAGATGCATTGTCTCAAATAAATACCCTAAAATCTGATTTAAATAAAATGGTTTGAGAAATGCTTAGGCATGCTTAATGAACTTAGCTTTGCGTAAAAGAAAAACTATTTTCTGTGCCATGATTATACTTATACTTTGATTGGAAGAACTGGTTATCCGCTGGTCGATGTGTATTTGGGTTAGAGTCCCAATGCATGGTCGCTTTCGGAATAATTTGGAACTGGTCGATGTCTTTGGAAACGTGTTTCGTTGGGTGGCCAGCTCATGGGGCGGCGTTCCCTATGTCTCACTCACCCGACAGGCACGATAATAAAAACTGTCGGGTAGTCTTGTACTTGGGTTAGAGTCCCCATGCAGGATTGACGGCAGGAAGGAAGTAGGGACCGTTCGTTGTAGGCCTGCTGTGATCATGATGAACAGCCTAGCCACATACCAATGCGGAAAGCCTAGAGTTCGGTGACGCTATTGCTGGAACCGACAACCACGCACTGGGAGTGGAGAGATGGCGAGAGTAGCTTGTACCCACGTGGCCGGCGTGCCTGGATAAGAGTGGAGTACTGTGCTCTCGGGTGGCGCAGGACCGGTTCCGGGATAGCAAAGCCGTGACGACGGGTTGGTATATGTATGCCGGCGTGCTGCATATGCAGTGTGGTTAGAATCCCCAGCTGGGTACTTTCTGGATTCGAATCGACGTGCTCCTCGGTTATGGAGACTTGATCCTCACACTCTACACCGAAAAGTGGTTCTCAACTAGGTTATCTGAATGAATAAAGTAATTGAAAGAATGATGATACATGAGTCTGAATATTGGAGCTATAAATATGATTATAATAATGACAAAATAAAATATGGAACAGGATAGATTGCTTTTCTGCAAACTCCTCATCCTCTGCTAGCCTTACCCATAGCCTTGCATTCCTGAGTCTCATTTTACACCCTTAGTCGGGTAAGTCTTGCGGAGTACCCCAAGTACTCAGGGTTTGTTAACCCCGTTGCAGGAGGACCGCAGTCGGAGATCTGTCTTGCTCCATGTTGCGTGACCGTGGTCGAAGAAGAAAGCAGCGATGAGTGAAGTAGAACCCGTGGGCAGGGTTCGAGTTATCTTATCTAGTATTGTGTAACTATTCCACTGCTACTGCTACGTCCTCTGGTCTGTAATAACTATATTTGAATCCTATTTGAACAACTGGTTTGTAATCTAAATGTTATGTAATCTTCCGCACTGTTACTCTGATGTATTTTATTATGAAATGTTGTAATCCTGTGATGATTCTGCAATGGTGATCCTGTCGGAGAAAAGGGCGCTAATGTAGCCCGACAGACCTGTCTAGATCATTTGGGACACGGGCCCGGCTGTCAGAAGTCGTTAGTGACAATGACAGGTGCCGGTGGGCCAGGTGATTTAGCCGGTTCTGTTACACCGACTAACACTTGGAAGTCCATCCAAGCACCCGTTCCTTTCCCAAAGGAACCCCCAACCGAGTACCAGAGTAACCAACTAATCTCGAAGAAGTCCAAGCCAGCTCTTGGCCGCGAGCACGGCTGATATATCAGTTTTACACTCTACAGAGGTTGCACACTTTCACCACGAAAGTTGACGGGATAGTTCTCGTCGTCAATCTTGACTCAAGGAGAGAGGCAACGCGATGGGGCAGGCGGCGGAACGGATCGGCGGCGACCTCGCCGGTGATGCTACGGTGCACGGCTTTGACCAAAGAAGGGACTAGGGCGAGACGAGAGGATGGGAAATCTCACCGAGGCGACAGGGAGGTCGGAGATGTCTCGATGGCGGCGCTTGACGTGGTGGGGCGGACGGTTGACGGCGGCGCTCGCGGAGATGCCTCTTGTGCCACGATTCGACCCCGCGGAGTGGTGGAACGATCTCGCGACATTGCGCGGACTCAACGGCGAATACGGGACGGCGAATTGCAGTGATTCGACGGAGAATCGGGAGCTCGATCCAAGCCGGTAATGGAGGTGGCGGCTTTGGTGGCACTCGAGAGGCGAGGGAGAATGCGCGGAGAGGGAGGAAATCGGGGCAGCGAGCTCTTGCGAAGATCCTAGTGCCATTTAAAGGGCTTAGGGAGACCCGAATGGGCTCGTGCCGCGGAGCTCAGCTCCATGCCGCTCATGGCGGCGGTGCTGTTCGTGCAGGGAAACGGAGGGAGGAGAGGGAAAAGGGGAACCGGGGTCGCGCTGAATCGGTTGAAGCCACGCGGAGGGCTCGGTCGCGCCCAACTCCTCGGCCCACCTTGCGCGAGAAGATCGGATAGGAGCGACTGGCTCCTGCGATTTCGTAGTGGAGAGAAAGAACGAACGGAGGTGGGGGATGACGGGTGGTCCCCACCTAGCGGCGAGTCACAGAGAGAGGGAAAGGGTGCACGGTGGCGTGCTAGTGTGCTTGGGCCGGTGGCCCACGCGGAAAAACAGGGAAGGATGGCAGCAGCTTGCTGTTTTCCCTTCTCTGTTTTTTTTTCTCTTTTTTCTTCCTTTCCTTTTGTTTTATAACTCCATTTGAGAACTCAAATAAATATAAATTGTTGAAACAAGTGAAGGGTGAAAATATTAATGAACAATTTTGGGACATTTAGGAAATATAATTGGGAATCATTACACGATGAATTATTAAATACTTTACTAATTTAAAATGAGAATAAAATCGCTTGGAGCCAATCGAGTTTTTAATAAATCATTTTTCCACTCAATCAAAATATATGCAAGCAGCATGAATGCAACAAACCTAAACATATTAATGAAAATATTTTTTTTATAGATCTATTTTTATTTAACAAAGTCAACATAAAAATATCAAAAGCTTAGTAAATTTTATGAACTTATTAAATAATTCATTTTATTTTAGTAATTTTTATTCACATCCCAAAATAGAAATTTTGGGGTGTGACAATCATACATTTTATTATCTTATTATACAAAAGATTGGTCAAATTTAAGACCCTTTGGCTCTTAAGAAAATTAAGAGTGACCTATAATTTAGAATGAATGAATGGAGTATTTTTGTGCTAATTTTTTTGTAAATATTTTATTTTATGACTTTTAGTTTTTTTTCCCTCCGAATTCCTAAGCACATGTTGGTAATGACTGTTTTTTTTTTTTTGCTACAAATATCTAAGGACAAATGATCACCATTCGAGTAATTAGGTTTCGACTTCAGAAATAGGTGAACCATCATTGAACACGTACATGCTCTCTCGAATGACAGACTCTGCAAGTATGAATAATCCTTATTCTCAAAGTATGAATAATCCTTAGTCTCCAAATCAAAACATATACTAAATGTGGCGAAATGTCTACCATTAAGTTGTCGATATAATTGTCAAAATACATGTGTAACATTGAAAAAATAATAACTTTGTCTATTATCACATGACATAGACAATATCTCTGCTATTTTCTTTAGAACAATCAAATGTTATTTCGACGATGTCATGTATTCTGTTCGTTTAAGCTTATTAGATGAAATCAGCTCTTTTGTAAATGGTGTTTTTCTCTCACAATAAATCAGTATTAACCAATCTCCCGAGCTTACTGCCAAGAGTAGTTGTCGTTTTCATATGCATGGTGCCGCGGCTGACGGTTCCACGGAAGAGCCACAAGATGCTGTGATTAACATCGTACCAAACGAGTATTTTAGGTTGTGTTTAGATACCGAACAGTTTGAGTTTTTTATACTGTAGCACGTGTTAAATTTTGCAATAATTATCCAATTATGATTTAAAATAGACTTAAAAGATTTGTCTCATGATTCATATGCAAACTACGTAAATAAGAGGTTTTTTTATCTGTATTTAATGCTCTATGCATGCGTCCAAACGTTCAATGTGACACAACGGAAAAATTGAAATTTTAAAGGGAATCTAAATAAGACATTAGTAAAGTTTAGTATTAAAAATGTATATATACTCTTTCTGTCTCAAAATAACTGTATATCTATAAATTATTCTATAACGGAGGGGATAGAGATACAAACATATATGTACAGTATATCATATATTCCCTCCATGTTGTAAATAAAGGTCTTTTTGAAAAGGTCTTGGTCAAATATTTAAAATATAAATCATAAATAACTTTTAAATTATTGAGTTTGGAAATATGAAAACTATATAAATATATTTGTCTTCAAATGTAGTTTCATAAAAGTATACATATATCACTTTTTAATAAGTATTTTTATAGAAATATAAAGTCAAAATCATGTTTTGGAGACCGTATCGTTGTCCTTAACGACTTCTATTAGGCCGTCTCAATTGGAGTTTCAATTGAGTTTCATTTGCATTAAATAGATTGCCACATAGGCATATTCGATGACATGGCAGTGTATTTAAGAAGACAAAGAGAAAATGTGTTTTATCTAGATGAAACTCTCTTGACACGATTACCAACTCACCATGAGTCATGAAATTTAATGCCGATGAAACTATAGAATGAAACTCACACTCTCAATGTAAAGTTTTACTCGGATTTTATTTTAGTTTATATGACATGGTAGTCTTGGAAACGACGAAATGAACCTCTCTACTCCTTAGGAGTAGATGCATCATGCAGGGTAATCCGTTGTGATGGAACTTTTGAATTTCGAACTGGGCTCGGATGGGCCGGTATGCCACGGGCCCGTGCTGCCACCCTTTTTGTCTAGCCCGCTGACTGCTAGTGCCCGCGAGGGCCGCAGTCTCTTACCTGTGGGCCCGTAACCTATCGTCACAATCCACAACACGACTCCCGCATGCGCTCCCGTATCTGTCCCGTAGTGGCAGGATTCAAACAAGGGAGCGAATCTCCGGCAGTGTCAGTGTGTCACTCACTGATCTATGGGTCCATAACCTATGGCCCACATGCCAGGTACAAAACCAACCACATGCCGGCGGCACCCAAAAGCGCGAAAGCTGTGCGGCAACTCGCCACCTCGATCAACTTCCGCTCACGAAAGCTCTCACGTCCCCTCTCCATGACAAGTGGGGCTTCATCCTCCACGTGACCCACATGTCAGGCCGAGCACGGCCTGGTTGAGAAGTGGAGAGCTGCCCCCCGTTGATACCGCCTCGGGCTCGGAGGCAGAGAGAGGTCAGGAGGACTTGTGTTCTCGGAGTTGGCGCTCTCCTTTTCCTCTCGGCGTGGGAGGAGATACACAGAAAGAGGAAAAAGTGTAGAGAGAGAGAGAGAGTGGAAGAGCCCAGCCAATTCAAATCCCGACTAGCCGAGGGGCGAGGCTTCCGTTCCAAGCCTGGGCTGGGCGTGCGGTCCTCCTCCAGGCGGAGAGATCTCCGACTCCGAGCATCCCTGCTACTCCCGCTGTACGCGCTGCTCCTCCTCAACCTCACCCTCAACCTCAACCTGCGTGCCATTTGCGGCTGCTTAAGTCAAGTGCGTGTCCTTGTTTCGCTGCGTGATTTTAGTTTCTGCGAGGCTCCTCTTTGAGTTGGAGGCACGGCATGCGGGAGTGGGGATGGAACCGGCGATTTCAAAAACCATTTTCCCTCCCAATGGTTGGTGGTAAACTGGTAACAGTGCGCTTCCGTTTTTAGGCTACTCCCGTATGCATGTGATTTTGTCGTTTAGCTCGGAGGTGCTCCCAATTGCTCTCTGGTCTCTAGGTTTCTAGGGTTTAATGCGCGAAGGGCGTGCAATGCGGCAGGTGTAAGCCTGAGATACGGGCCTGGTGCTGCTTATCTGCAGTTCACTGACGCTTAGTTTTGCTTGGTTAGTTTTAGGTAGTTATTCCGTGTTTCGGTACATTTCTGAATCAAACTAGTGTTCATTTGCGGGCAATTTAGCCTCAACTGTTCGATAATCTCCAACTGGATCTTGGCGTGGATAATCTGACTATTTTCGGACTCAAATTTGTCACTCGCTTACTGAATGCTCTAATTTT
This sequence comes from Eremochloa ophiuroides, assembly GCA_038502445.1. Taxonomy (NCBI): domain Eukaryota; kingdom Viridiplantae; phylum Streptophyta; class Magnoliopsida; order Poales; family Poaceae; genus Eremochloa; species Eremochloa ophiuroides. Next base: position 90,767,926 of record JAHLJS010000001.1, on the reverse strand, counting down.
GTTGTCTCCCAGGTGTATCTGATTCCTTATTTGAATTCATGTATGTTTTGTGTTTCAGATCAGGTAAAGGGATGGGTGGGCAAGGAACAGAAAACACTGTCTCTGTTCACCTGTTGGGGAAGGCACTGTCTCTCCCCTTGTAAGCTTTCCTGTGAGCTCTCCTTCGGTTGATCAAGGAGCTTTATCCTGTGATAGTATCAAAGCACCAAGATGAAGTCCAGCGCGGTTACTACAAAGGGCAAGGCCGTATTTGAGCTCAAGCACAAGCTGGTCCAAGCTGTTAACAAGATTGGCGATAGAGACACTTACCAGATTGGATTGGACGAGCTCGAGAAGATGGCGGATACCCTGGCCCCTGACATGATTGGCCCCTTCTTGTCATGCGTCATTGACACCGATGCTGAGCAGAAGAGTGCAGTGCGGAAGGAGTGCATCAAGGTGATTGGCACACTGGCACGACTACATGGAAACCTATTGGCGCCACACATGGCGAAAATGGTTTCCAGTGTGGTTAAGCGCCTGAAGGACACCGATTCAGTTGTTAGGGATGCATGTGTTGACACTTGCGGTACCCTTGCAATGTGCGCCAGAAGTTATGGGGATGGTGGTGCAGCGTTGGTGACATTGGTGCGCCCCTTGTTCGAATCATTGGGTGAACAGAATAGATATATTCAGGCTGGAGCAGCACTGTGCCTGGCCAAGGTTATAGATGAGAGCAATTACTTCCCTGGGCCTGTGCTCCCGCAGATGCTTGCCCGTGTTGTTAAGCTGCTCAAGAATCCCCATTTCATGGCGAAGCCCGCTGCGATTGACTTGATAAGAAGCATTATTCAGGTTTGCACTCTTGCTTTTGTGTAAGCAATGCCAATCCACTAAACCCTCTTCTTGTGTAAGCACATTTTCACACGCTTTTCATGTTATACAGATTATTTTGCAAATTCGTCTGACCTTGTAATTTGTATCATGAGAAAGCAACATTCTTCTGTGTAATATTTGCTATTTAATTAGATCGGAAATACTGCAATCTTCCTACAAGTCTGCATGTCATTCTTGCTCCAAAATGTCTAAGTTTCATGCATTGGATTGCTAGATTGATTGGTCACTAATATATGGTGTAAATTCAGCAGCACTTCTTAATATCTTTCAAGAAGTACAGTAAACATCTTCGTCTTCAGTTTGATTTCATATCTTGTAACTACCATAAGATCTTACATTGTGTTAGTGTACTTATTTTTCCTGCATCCCTATTTTTCAGGCAGAAGGTGCTTCCACAGAGCAAGCATTATCATCAGCTCTAACAAGTATTATGGATGCGCTGAAGAGTACTGACTGGAATACAAGGAAGGCTGCCTCACTAACACTTTCAAGTATTGCGGTCAGTTCTGGGTACTTGGTTACCTCTTTCAGAACTTCCTGCCTCCGCTCCCTTGAACGTAGTAAATTTGACAAGGTATTGTATCCTTCCACTCCCTTGGACCTGTGGCATTTATGCTGTAACATATTCCTTTTTTATGATTTACTGACTTCATGCCTCCTATGACAGGTAAAACCAGTACGTGACGCCGTTATACATGCAATTCAGCTGTGGAAAGCTATTCCAGGGTCTCGTACTCCTGAACCATCAGAAGCTGGGTCATCAACAAAAGGTACAAAAGATGGTCCTTTAATTTACATTTAACAGTTGATATTAAGCAAATCAGGTATAACACTGTTTGTTTTCTTGATTTATTTCAAATCCATAAGAAGTTATCATACATATAACTTTCTTGCTCTTCATTTTTTTAAAAATATTACCAAAATAATTAAGCTAATCAGAACTCACATGATGTTTGTCAATTGTCATAAGCAACGTACTTCTCATTTCTCAACTCTTCCAAGATTATGCCTCTTAACTCAGAGATAATAAACTAAAAGGATCAAATAGGAGAGGGTCCTTAGTACCCCCTTAATTATTAAGACACAATTAACTGAAAAAAGTATTCTAGTTACTGATGAGGCAGCAATGCTATTACTCTTCTTAGATTTTTTTTTTCGTGGATCGTGCTTAATATTACACAATCCATGGATTCCAAAATTTGTGAGTTCTGTTATTCAAAAACAATTGTGAGTTTAAATGTCCATCAAAGAATACCTCCACAATACCATGTTACTGCCATATAGTTTGTGATTAACATGTAATGCTGCTGGCTAATGAGATCCTTCTAGTATTTCTTTTCACATGTCCTCTTTATTGTTTCTGCATTTTGTCTTTACTCTTTAGTTAATCACAGTCACTAACTCAGCTTATTTTCTATTCCCTATCAATGTTTTCTCACAGAGAACTTTTTTGGAGACCATCATGATGCCAGAAGTATACCAGATGGAGGATCAAGAGATACTTCTTTTAGGAGAACAGATCATGGACCTTCTGTATCTGTTATCAGTGGTAGTTCTATCAGTTCAGCAAAGCGGAGGTCTCCTTTGTCTATCAACAAAGTAGCCCTAAACAATGCTGCAAATTTGCAACGGATGAAGTCTGGTGATTGGCGTGTTGAGGTGTCAGTTCCAAAGAAGAGTATGATACCACTTGTTGATAATGATGAGAAGGGATCCAGTAAAGCCCGCATCCTAAAAGATAAAAAGAGAGATGCATATGAAAGCGTTGATGTAGACAGTAAGTTTGACTATGACATTATGGATGATAAACAAGAATGCTCCTCTGTGTCAGAAGTAGCCAGCAGGAGTTGTGAGACAAAGCATGTCACTACTGCTCAGGAATTGACTGAAGATTGTGATTCAGCACAAGATACGGAACAATGTCCCAGGGGTCGAGAAAGTAAGAGTAACTCGACAATTACAGATGCTACCACTCATGGCACACATAGTTGTTGTTTGAATGCTATGAATGAATTGGCCCTTGTTAGGAAGCAACTTCAAGAGATGGAGAGGAAGCAAGCAATTTTTTTCGATTTGTTGCAGGTAACTATCTAGCTTTGAGTTGTGAATATATTGTCAATTTGATTTGTAATTATAGTTACCTAAAATGGAGTCATATATATCAATCAATGTGGTAACAGTGTAAGTTATAATGAAAAGTTAATAATTCCAGTTATATGGGATATAATATCATTCAATTACTTGCCGTTCTTCACTGTACACTTTATGTTCTTATACTAGCCTAGAATATTGTTAAGCTTCCTGATTACTTATGATTTAGTTGAACACTGGCACCCTGAACTGTGAATCGGTCATCTTATTTTTGACATTTTGCTTTTCTCAAACTCTCCATTTGCCAATTTATGTAAAAATGGCAATGCATATTGATGTTAAGGATCATAGTCATCAAATTCTTTCAAGTTTTACCATGCTACTGCATCATGTAGCAAAAAGTTATGCACCATCTGCAAATCCATATGAAGACACCATGTATGTAAAGAAATGAATTCATATCTTTTCTCATATGGTTACCCACCTTCCATTGTAGGAATTTATGGCCAGCTCCGCAGAGAACATGTCAGTGCTTAATTTGAAGGTGCACAACTTGGAGAATGCTGTAGATAAAACCGTGTATACAATTACTCAGAGCGAAAGCCGGTATCATCTTCCTGGCTCCAAGTATTTTAAGAACCAAAGCGTCTCTTCTTTGCCTAGGCTTTCTACTTCTACACCTAGATCATCTGCGGATGTTAACTACAAGGCACCACCAATCTCACAGCTGAAACATGAGAAGAAGTCGATGCATGATCTACCGTCTCGGGGCTCAAACATGTGTTCTAAAGAGGGGGCTGATCTTCCAAAGGATCATGTTCGCAGTAAAGTTAGGAAATTTGAGCCTGTCAGCTCAGAGAGCAACTTGAGAAGATATGTTCCAAGCTCGGCAAGAAGTCGAACATCAGGGGTTAAAGGGTCTTATCCAGTTTCATTTACCAGTTCCTGTGACCAATCTAGACTGCGAAATGCATTGTGTGCCTCTATTCAGCCTGGTGAGTATCAAGATAATGATGGTATGGAGCCTGCATACATAGAAGCCCTGAACTGTGGTGATTATGATGATCTGATTGACCTAATGGATAGAACTGGACCTGTTCTTGAGAAGTTGTCGTGTGAGACAGCAAATCTGCTTTTGAGGGTTATAGCTGCTCAGTTTCTTAATAAAAAGTTCTTTGACTTGGCGCTGCCTTGGCTTCAACAGGTACTTCACTAGAATTTGTTTTACAGTACTACTGAATTGGAACTCGCTTTCCTTGCTGTGCAAGGCTAGTATAGGAATTGTATCAGCTATCATACAGTAATGAGTCTAATAAAAGCTTGTGCAACTTACTCGTTGCCACTTTGATTTGCATGTTTTACCCCAGTTAGCAGATTTAAGCACGATTTATAAGCCAAGTCAACTATTTGCATCTGTGAGAGCACAAAAGGAGTTCCTTTCTGCATTGGAGGAAGCTGCAACAGGTGTATCCACGGAACCAGCCTTGAGGATTGCAATCGCACAGCTCGCATTTAAACTGACCAAAGCCTTTGAGCTTGGCCCATGCAGGTAATAAATGTTGTCCATTGCCAAGAATTAAAATTATGTCATCAATCCTCCTATTTAATCTGGATGACTTGTGTTACCGACACACCCATTCTGTTTTTGCAGAAAAATTTCAACCAGAGTGTGCAGAGAAAATGAAACTATCATGTCCACTGCAATGTGAAATTTTCCTTGCACTGATAATCTGGTGTATGCTCAGACCATGAAAGCAGTGCTTTAGTGAGCTTAAGTTCTTTTCTTGTAGCAGTACAACCTTTGTAACGTTGTATGATCTGTTTAATTAGTGTGTGAAAGACTAGATCTCTAGAGGTTGATAGTTTGGTAGTTCAAAACATGTGTGTTTTTGTTCTGGAGTCTGGACTACTGTAGGTCTTGAAGCTTTGCTGTGTAGCAATGTCGCATGATTGAGCTTGTGAATTTATGCTTGGTGCTTTGTAAACGAGGCCGTACAGATTTTTGCTTGAATTATCTATCACCCAGAAACACTGTCGTACCTGCATTTCATTTTTGTCCATTCCATAGTTCTAGTCCTAACACAATTCTTACAATGTGAAAAGAAATGCAAAAAAAAAAAAACAAAAAACAAAACAAAGAACGGAAGCTGTCTGTCAAAACCAGACAGCAGATTCTGTGCAGCGCTACATCCCAGTGTATGCGTTGCCTGCATGGAGCTGCATAAGTGGGCGCCGGCGTGCATGTTAACTTCTTGCTGCTGGAGCATAAAGGCATGTTGCTGCTGCTCCATGGGCAGCCATCTGCATGTTCCGGGCTGCGGCACCATTGGACCTGATGGGCGCCTCGTTGTATAAGCTGTCAAGTCAGTGTAAGCACTAAGCAGGTCGAGTCACCGGCCTGGAGCAAGTTGAGTTAGTACGACCCCCTTTACGCTTCTTGGCCGAGGACGGGTCGGATCCTTTCGGATCTCGCGGCCTTCACATTAGCAGAATTTCTATCAAAACCACATCCAATTTCTGGTTTCTATCAAAACCAGTATTACAAATTAGCTGAATTTCTACATATTGGTAGGCTACCAAACCAGTATTACAAATTGGCAGAATTTCTCGCGGCCTTGTACAAGAATTCTGGCGAAAGTTGCATCAAACACAAACAAGAACTCTGGAGAAAGTCACAAACTGGTGATGACGTAATGGTATAGTACTGTCGTATCTGTTATTCCATTCCATTCTCAGCAAAATGAGCGGGAAAACTAAAGAGCAATAAGAAATCAGTTGTTACAGGAACGATGCAGCTCTTGGCATCCAGAGAGATGGTTATTACAAACAGCTCCAAATAAAAAATACAGCATGCAAGATTAGATCGAGCCATCTGGGGCCTGCGTGTCTTCTCGATTCATTTTCTGACCAGATGCAACTCAAGGCCAAAAAGGGCATATTTGTTCACGACTCCTATGCGACTATGCCTTCATCTTTCTCTTCTTGCGCTTGCTCTTGCTCTTCTTAGATTTGGCCTTGGTGGTTGCTTTTTTCTTGTAGTCAGGAGCTTTATACTCGGGCACATCGCGGAGGCCCAGTTTTGACAGAACAAGACAGTACGAGTCCCAGTCGGTTCTTCGCAGGTATTTCAGGTATTTCTTTCTCTTTTGGACCATCTCCTGAAGCCCCTTTCTAGAATGTTTATCCTGCATCACAACAGTGCACACAAATTACTTCTTTGAATAAAGATTGCACAGTTCCAAAAGCATAGCCACCAGATGTTGCAGTAAACCAGCAGAACAAATCATAAGGGGGGCCTAGGATTTTCCATACCTTCTTGTGTAGAACAGCTGACAGATGCTTGATTTTCAGAGTCAGCTGTGCAACTGCAAACATAATATGAACATATCAGTAACACACATCATGATTCACATACAAAAAGCAACAAAACAACAAGGGCATACAAATACACAATGCTCCACATCTTTAAACATACTTCAGAGCTGCTATGACCTAATCTAGAAAAATAAAAGAGAATAAGAGATAAAACTTCTCACATGCTTGATGCTTTTGCCCCAGTGAACAAGATGGTCTGAGAGCAAGGAATTGACATTTTACAAAGCTAAAAGGTGTTCCCTGTTTAGTTCATATATATAAGCATCAAATAAACAACCAATAAAGGCAAACATAGAAACATTACAAGTCAATTTCGTAGCATAAATAATAAACATGTATGTATTATGCAACCTCAAAACGAACAAAGTGTACGAAAAAAGACTATCTAGTTAAGAACAAATACTGTGTTCGCTATTCTTGTTTCCACATAATTGTGACTACATCTTTCACAAGTAGAACACCTGCTTGTTCGCTATTCTGATTTCCACATAATTGTGACTATATCTTTCACTAGTAAAATGCACACTTGAACTCGTGTTTACTTTGAACAAGAGGGTAAAGTGTTTACTTCGAACTCAAGAATAACAGAATAAAGTGTTTACTTTGAACTCGTGCAGACCCACAATCATTCTCGGACATCTTGAACTCATCCCTCACCCTTTGGAGCTCCAATTTCATCTTCTCTTCGGATGACATATGATCTGGATGGAAGTACTGCAGATAACAACTTGGATCAGCAGTAGTAGATCACATCATAATCCTAAGATGTAAATATGCTAAGGAATACTTCAATGACCAGAAAATAAAAGGCCAATCTCACCTTCTCTAACAACTCCTCCTGTGGAGGCCGATTCATGTACTCTAGTGTCAGCTGACCGCCAAGGTTCAGCAGTGAAGGTATGTTTATCCACTGAGCCGGTTTTCCCTGTTTATTATTCAGGCTAACAATGGTACTCTTGATTTGTGAAAGAGGACCGGAAAACTGGCTCTCCTGCTTCTCCAACTCCGCCAGCTTGGCGATCCGCCCCTGCAGCTCCTTGAGCGAGAACCACTCCTTACCGCCTTTGGCCGCAACCGCTGGCCGGAGCTCCCCTAGCCTCTTCCCAAGCTCTTCGTAGCTGTAGATCCTCGAAAGCGTAATCGAAGAGTCCTCTTCCTTCCCCTCACCAACAGCCTTCGAATTCCTCTGTAGCTCTGGGTTGAAGATGTTGCTCGCCGGAGTAAGAAACGGCGTCGGCGGACGATGCGGCGTCCGCGGCGGGGAGTGCTTGAGCCTCTCTCGGATGGCACTGAAGCCGGGCAGCCCCTGCCCAGCGTTGGTGCCCTGGGCGACGCTGTTCTTCTTGAGCACGTCCATGAAGAAGGGGACAGCTCCGGGAGCTGAGGGGGAGGACGCGCCGCCGGTGGGGCCGAATGCCCCGAGCATCCGGCGGACATCTTGAAGGGGCCGTTTCGAAGGATCGCCGCGCGCGGGGTTGGGGCGGGGCAGGTCCGTCGGAGTCCGGCGCGGAGAGGGCGACATGCGGAGGCGATCCCTGATGTCCTGGAAGAGCGAAGACGACGGGTTCCGCGGCGCGCCGGGGTTGGGGGGCGGAGAGGAGGACGGGGAATGGGCGGCGTCGGGGTCGGGGTTGTTCGTCGGAGGCGTAGGCGGTGGGGGAGGGAACGGGTTCGACGAAAAGAAGGCACGGGGGACGGGGAGTACGGGTCTCCTCCGCGAGGTGACGCGGTGGAGCGCCATGGCGGCGGCGGCGGCGGCGGGTGGAGTGGAGGTTCACTTCTTCTCCGGCTATAGGGTTTTGGTGAAGATGAGAGTGCCGACGAGGGGAGGCGCGAGCGATGTGCCGCGGCCTGTCTGAGGAAGTGGGCCCTGCATATACTGCTGGGCCGTCACGTAGTCGGCTGGCAAACTGGGCTGAAGCCTGAGCCTGCAAACGTAGCGCCCATATCTCAGCCTTTAAATTACCTCTTTTTCAAATATTATTATATATTTTCTGGCGTCAACCATATATTCCCTCCGTCATAAAAGAGTGTCTTTTTTTTTACTTTTAGACATCATGTTTGATTGTATATTTTATTTAAAAAATTGTGTAAATTATAAAATAAATACATCATTATTAAAATATCTCTAATGATAAAATAAATCATACATGATAAATAATATTTATTAAAATTTTTGAATAAGACGAATGATCAAATAATATGTCTGAAATTTTTAAACGACACTTTTTTTGGATGGAGGGAGTACCGCCGTTTGGCTTGGCGGTAGCAATATACCACTAGTTCTCTTGGCGGTAAGATGGTTCCTTTTTTTTTTTCAAAATTAGCTGCCCATATGCTTTTAGCTTATGAACAAAATTTGAACAGAATTAAGTACAATTACAATGTCGCTACTCACTAGAACACCCACTCTGTTTTTACCTTACCTAAATTAACCGACTTGTTTCTTGCCACACTGTTTGAGCAACTAGATTGTCTAATAAAACCTTTTCTTTTGTACAATGGCACGACGAGAGCGGCACACCTAGGGTTCTGTGACAGTTTCAGCAACTGGGTAGCAGCAAGATGGACACAGATGCAGAAGCAGAAGCAGAAGCATCACCAATCAGAATCGTCGCTTCGTTGTGAGACGCTGCGGTGGCCACCCAGCCTCCTGTTGCTGGTGGTGCGCTGGACGCATTGGAGGAGCGACTGCACCACCTCTGATATGGATGGCCGGACTTCTGGATCGGACTGCAACACCACCAGAAACCAATGTTCAGAGTAATTCAGTTAAGAGTTGTCGCTGAAACAATTCGTCACTGGAGAAGAACGTCTCTGGGTATTTCGATCAATTCACCTGGACACAGCGGGCGAGGACATCGGCGAAACGGGACAATGCTTTCGGTGGATATAGGCCACGCAGAGCTGGATCTGCCAGAGCTTCCAAGGCGCTGATGTCATGAAGCTGTGGAGTGACAAACTTGACCAAGGACTGCTCTGCTCTAGGCTTCGAGCTGGAGTCACAAAGAATACCAGAATATTAGCTGCAGCCATGTTCCTGAGCATGGCTGACAAACTCAATGTCCCACTTCCACAGGCAAGCTTTGCCTGTTCTGGAATCACAAAATGTGCAGTCCAGAGTGGAAGGATGCTATCTTCTTTTTTCTTCAATTAATTACCTGTCGTAGGGCTTCCGACCAGTCAATAGCTGAAGCATGACGACACCGAAGCAGTAGACATCACTTTTCATAACATAGCCTGATGACCTTGTGCACTCTGGAGGATCATACCCTGGTCCCAGGCTCTCACTCGTATCCTGCAGAGAGTTGGTTAACGCATTTTTTTTACATTCGTGCTTTGCTCAACAAATTCTTTAAGAGACATTCTGCAAACCTCATAGAAGTATGCAAGGCCGCAGTCAGTGAGGCGAGGGTTGAGGTCTGCATCAAGCAAGACGTTCGATGCCTTAATGTTCTTGTGGATCACTGGAGGTGAACACACGTCATGTAGGTACCTGAATCAACCAGAAATGTCAACACCCCATCCTTCTGAACTACGGACATCTTATCCCCTCTGTGCCTGAAGATGTATTATTATTATTTTATCCAATGCCTAAATAAATATTACTAATTGTCAACTTACTCCAGAGCACAAGCTGTACCAACAGCAATCCTTACGCGTGTGTCCCAGGTCAGCGGATTGCTGTAGTCATCCGACAAGTGCAGGAAGTCATAGAGGGATCCATTCATGTTGTAGTCATAGACCAGCATGTAGTGCCCAGGCTCTGAGCAGTAACCAACAAGCTCAGAGATGTTTGGATGGTGCAGCTTGGAAATGCTGTTCACAAGATCCATGAAGTCACTGCTTCCTGAGAAACTCAATGGATCAAACTTCTTGACGGCTAGCACCTGAGTTTTGTGTGTGTGTGTGAGAGAGAGAGAGCGAGCGACAATAAGGACAACAGGAATACAAGGTGTACGATCAGTATGAAGTGCCAACTTAAGATCTTTCTACAGTCATTTCAAAAAAAAAAAGATCTTGCTACTGAACATATTTGACGTGTATTGATAATAGTTATAATCAAGTTCAATTCAACTATATGGTACTATACTATTGAAAAATAATTGATGGGTAGCTTAGAACACTTTTGTGCAACCTATTGTTTGTAAAAGTTTCAATTTTATAGATGCAGAAGGAAGAATACTGAAGTTTTATCAGCAAACAAGTTCCTTTGGCATGGGTATAAGAAGGCCACAGTAAGGTCTTACCTTTCCATCAGCATATTTTGCCTTGTAAACGCCACCGATTGTCCCCTGACCTAGTAACCTGCTACTATGGAAACTGCCAGTGGCAGCTTGGAGGTCTGATGATGAATAAGTAACAAGGTTGATTGGATCTGTGCTCCGCCTTGAATAGTTTAGTTTGTTCTCGAACTCATTGTCACTAATCGACTTGCTAGGCATTGCAGACGGTGTCCTACTGCTTATTGACGAGGAATGCTCTAGTGGCTTCATGTTGATCGCTGAATCAAAGAAAGCAACATGAGCTCTTTACCATAAATGTTCAAAGAAAGCAATATAAACTCTTTACCTTTGCCATCATCAACTAGCGGGGTAAATGACCGGTTGTGACCTGACTCGTCCATGAGGTAATGAGATGAGTCAGGAGAGGAATGGTTCCTCTTCAACACAGACAAGAGAATCAGAGCTGCAAGAAGCACTGCTATCACCATCACTCCGATGGCGATACCGTTTATTCCACCTCCACCCCCTCCACCTGAAGAGCCTCCCAGTGCAGAGCCCTTCTCCATGCCAGGAGGAGCTGACCCGGACGACCATTGGTTCCCTCCAATCCTTCAGAATATGTCAAGGACTTTTAGAATTCATCAAGAGCAACAAAAAGGATTATAGAAGATGGAATTAATACTTACTGTAGATTACTAATGTCTTTTAGTTTACTTGGTATCCACCCAGTAAACTTGTTGTTCTGCAGATTCCTTGAGCACAAAGGGGAAGCCGTCATAGCTTAGTTCTCAGAAAGATACGTGTAGTGGAAATGCACAGTAAATATGCTACAGAGTATCCATTATGGCTCTGTTCAGTTGTCTAAAAAGAAGCGCTGATTTCTGCTGATGCTGATTTGTTGTGAGTGGAAAATATTGTTATATGTCTAAGAAGAAGCCGAAATCAAGACAAGTGAACGCCTAAAACTGGAAACACAGTTTTTAGCAATGGCATTTTTTCACAGAATTATTAATGTTGTACTGCTGTGCGGAGGCACCGCAATGCATCCGTGGAGTCGTCAGGACAATATTGGTTTTTAATGTACTTGCGAAAAAGATTAGTTTTTATGCAGTGAGTGTTTGCTTTGAGATATACTTACAGATCCTCAAGAGGAAGTTTGGCTAGAACATCTATATGACCACTGAATTGGTTGCTCTCCAAATTCCTGCATACATTTTTGAAAAAGAATGGCTGATTGTAGATCTGAAAGAGAGTGTGGATGAATTACTACCATGTGTAAATTTCAGTTCCCTTACATTGTCTTGAGGTTTGTTAGGTGCTGAAAACTCTGGGGCAGGCTACCTGAGAAGCGGTTGAATGAGAGATCCCTGATGAAACAATTGAGGTTAGACATACAGGACAGTCTTACTGCAATAACATCCTAGCAATTAAAATACAAATTCCTGTTATAGATTCCAAAAACTTGGGAATTCCCTACTTAACTTACAATGTTGAGAGTTTTGGAAGTAGTGAAAACATATCCGTCAACTGCCCACTTAGGTGGTTCTTGCCCACATTTCTGCAGTTAATCAAATGAGGAAATATGGTGGTTAATGCAAACAAAAATCATGGCCGTGTGAAGGGAACAGAAAGCAAACAATTAAATAGAGTGCAACGCGAAATGGAATTCCTACAGTGTTTCCAGATCACCCATCTGAGATATTGAATAAGGAACTCCTCCAGTAAAAGAGTTTCCGTAAAGATTTCTGCATCATAAGAGAATGCCGTTGGGTTAGCCATGAACCCAAGCACACAAAAAAAGTTGAATATGGATGCGAACAGGGAACTCACAATTGAACCACGTTTGGTGGAAGCTGGTATGGGAGATCGCCGTTGAGATTGTTATTGCTGACATCACTGTACTACGTAAAACAAGGAAAATTCAACTAAGTTGCATTACTACGATGGTCAATGCAGGAAATCACTGGGGAAACTCACAATTTGGTTACTGATTTCAAGCTTGATAGCTGATATCCTAGCGACCCGCTTAGTCCAAGCCCTGACAAGTCACTGCTCTATGCAACATGATTATTAAAAACATCATGGGAAGCTAAAAGAACAGTAAAAAAAGGTACTTTCATAGCGCTATTAAATGCTGAACAAGCAGTGAAATCCTGAAGGCATTTCATTTGCGTACATTTCTGTGACAGATGAGCCGCTGCATTCTATCCCCTTCCACTCGTCATCGTCGTCGCAGGGATCACCGCCGCTCGATTTCCAACCGGACAATTGGGATGGCTTGTTCATGCTATTGAACATCACATTGAGCGCAGCAACTGATATTGCAGGACACACGACGTTCAGTCAGAACCGCGACCAGTGCACACACAGAGAGGGCACAGAGAATCCGGCCGGCAAACCCTCACCGTCAGACTTGTCGGTCTTGGCGACCGCGGTCGCCGCCGCAGAGAAGAGGACGGCCAACCAGAACCAGACGAGCTGCGGCGGCGGCGGCGGCGGCAAGGGGCGCCGTCGTCGGGCCATTGCGCGCCAAGGGGAGCACGGCGCGGTTCAGCTGAGGAGAGCGTGCAGGAGGAGACCCCCACGCGCGTACGTCGCCTGATCTCCTCCGCCTTTCTCTCATGGATTCATGGGAATACAGGTCTCGCGGTGGGAAAGTATGGCCCTTCCAAAATTAGGAGGCGGAGGAAGAGACGGGGAACAGAGATAGTCGAGACCGTCGCCATTGGAGCAGCGACAGTGTCGCCACGCCATTGCTTTGAATGGCTCTAATGTGAATTCTACTGTCCCCATAAGGTCAGTCTGAATGGTAAAGTTTGATGCACATTAAATTAATTAAGATGATACATTAGAAAAATAGAATTTTTGCATAGAATCAAGCAGGACAGAGCAGGCTCGGATCCTGCAACGGAACATTTTTTTTTCTTTTCAGTTGGTCAAAGTCGTCGTCGAATTGCGTGGGAAAAATCGAGAAATTTCAATATTTGCGCATTTGACCTTTAATATTTGATCCTGCGCATATAAATTTCTTCAATAAAAGGGATTCTCAGGATTTCCTCTCCTTTTCTTATTTTAAATAAATCTTTTCACATATAACGCCACGGAAGAAGACGAAAATACCCCTGCGGGAGGGGCGACCGCAGCGAGCCGGTGACCCGGCGCGCCCCCATCTCCCCCAGCGCCGGCGGCCGTCCCCTGCGCGGCTGCGCCCCCTCCCCTGCTCGTCCGCCCGCGCGCGACGCTCGACGGGAGGGGCGGCCGCGGCGAGCCAGCGACCCGGCGCGCCCCCCATCTTCCCCAGCGCCGACGGCCGTCCCCTGCGCGGCTGCACCCCCCTCCCCTGCTCCTCCGCCTGCACGCGACGCTCGACGGGAGGGGCGACCGCGGCAAGCCGGCAACTCGGCGCACCCCCATCTCCCCTAGCGCCAGCGGCCGTCCCCTGCGCGGCTGCGCCCTCTCCCCTGCTCCTCCGCCCACGACCCCCTCCCCTGGGTATTTTTGTAATCTTTACTGCCTCTAATAGTGCCCAAGAATTGTTTAGATGAGAAAATAAGAGAAAATCCTGAGAATCTTTTTTATTGAAGAAATTCGCGTACTCGGGATCAAATATTGAAAGCCTTGCGAATCGAGGATCAAATATCGAGAGACGTGCGAATTGAGGGCCAAATATTAAAAATTTTCGGAAAAATCAAGCCCGGACAGTATCCCCAGTCCCACACTCTGACACTCCACTTGGACCGACCGCCTCTCACTCCCCACCTGGTCGATTTCCTCATCGCCCTTCCGCCGCGCCGATTTCAGGTACCTATCCCTTATCTCCCGATCTCCCTCCTGGCCTCCTGCGCCATTAACTCTTGCTGCTTCCATCCATCCCGATCTTCTTCTACCTTCCGTTGTCCTGTTGCCGAGCTCCTCGTTGTCTCGGCGTGCGCAGCGGCATAGCCAGTGCACGCGAGGTGTTCGACGTATTGTCTTAGCGCGCACGGCGCCGTGTGGCTTTCCATTTCTTTGGATCTTGGCGCGTTCCTGATCTGTGATGATGTAACGCTAACGCATGCGTGCTGTCCTGGCGTCTCTCTGCTCTTTGCAAGGTTTGCCTCGGCGGGCGCACGATGGCAGAGACAACGCCTTGCGCCAGGCAGCCGCCATCGTGGGCCGACCTCCCCGCTGACCTTGCCGGCAGGGTGCTGCGCCTCCTTCCGGCCTACGTGGACCGGGCCTGCTTCGCCGCCGTGTGCCCGCAGTGGCGCGACGCCGCGCGGCAGATCCCTCTGCCCCCACCGCTCCCGCTGCTGGCGCTCTTCCGGACGGCACCTTCTACAGCCTCCCCTACGGCAAGTCCTTCCGTTTCCCTGGCTTCGGCTGCGCCGGCTACAAGACCGCCGCCTGTGGCAGCTGGCTCGTCTTCTCCCGCGATGACGGCTGCTTCTTGGTGGACCCCTTCGTTGGAGCCACAGTGACGCTCCCTCCTCTGTCCCGAGTCAGACTTCGTCCCCCAAATGCTGATGCTAAATATGTCCAGGTTGCGGTTCCAGGACATGAGACATTTCGTATGCCCAGCCCTTACACAACCTGGATGCATATCATCGACTCGAAGAAGATGCCCATATTAAATAAGCTAATCTTGTGCTCGCCAAACCTCGTCGCTGCATTTGCCGGCAGTACACTTGATGAGTTTGGACGCACCAGTCAGATTCTAGTGTGCCAGCCAGAGTCTTCCTCATGGTCGGTGCGTGCGAATGACGAGTGCAAGTTGTTTGACGATATGGCATTTTATCATGGAAAGCTTTATGCCCTTGCTGTTGACGAGAACCTCCTTATCATCAATATCAGCCAAGACCCAAGGACTGGCAATCCACAGATCTCCCGGATTGGACAGGTCATCAAGGGTGATCCGTGGTACTCAGCTTCTATGCCAGGAAACCTGTCAACTGCTATTCTAGAAGACACTGTGGGCAAAAAGAAACTCTACCTTGTCGAATCTTGTGGTGCATTGCTGATGATAGGCAGGAAGGTTGTGACATATGAGGCAGCTGTGGCTCTGGCTGGACAGTTTGAGTTTGAGGTTTTCAAGGCTGACTTAGAGCACTCACGGTGGGTGAATGTGACAACGCTGGGGGATGACCAAATGATTTTCCTTGGTAAGCCATGCTCTAGGGCTGTGACTGCATCTCAGTATGGAATGCCAGGTGACCAAATCTTCTTCTTGAATGATGTTGTGGATAACTGCGAGTACTCCTATGATGAGAAGACCACTTCTGTCAGTGCCTATGACATGAGAACTGGCAAGGTCTCCTCCCCTCTGCCGATGGTCTGGAAGCACGAGATGATTCTTGCCACATGGCTGTTCCCTTAGGACAGAAGTGAAGGTGTTTTCTCTGACCATTGTATGACGATTAATTACTCCTCTGCTATGTTAACCTCGCCAGTATTTGTCTGGCCTTGTTGTGCTGGCTACCTCTTTTTTGGGGAATTTATGTTGGCTACTAGTCCTGTGCTGATGCAGCCTGCCAAATGCATTTAACACTTAATTATCTGACCATGGTTTGATCCATGAGTGGTAACTGTAAGAACATTGGAGTTGCCCATGCAAGTGCAATACTCAGGTAGTGAACTTATTGTGATGAATTTGTGGTATCGGTTGGGCATGTCTATCTTGTGATGTGTATATGCATCGGCTCTTCATTCTGCAGGTTGATTGCATGTTTTTGTGATGCATACTTGCATGCACTGTAGATTGCAGATTTGTAGCATTTGGTGGTGGAGTGGGTGGGCGGGTGTTTTTTTTCCTTTGGGGGGGGGGGGGGGTATTTAGCCAACCTCCTGGTTGACTGATCCTTATACAGTAGCAACCTTCCAGGATGTGTGTGGCTGATGGGTGTGGCGTGTTCTATCCATAGACTGTCCATCGGGGGACCGAGCCGTAGCTCGGACGGCATTCGCTCCCGTAGTGGAGCGGCCATCACGGTTCCTACCGGGGTTTTTGCCCCAATAATGGTCTCTGCTCATCCAAGCATCTGCCTCTCACGCGTGGTGTCATAATGGGATTGTGATGCACCTGTCGCCTACGGAATCAAAGGATTCTGATGATCTCAGGAAGGACGCGGTCTTCAGTCTGTGTGTAGTTGTAGGTCTGTTTGTACATGTGTGGTGTGCATGTATAGAGTAGACGTGCGTATGTATGAGCAGATACAATAGATGTCCCATATGAGAGGCATAGACTGTCCATCAACTGTTAATAATTGATGTTCTCCATGTCACACTCTAGGATGCTAATGTGCTTAGGACACTTTTGTGTCAAGTCAAAAATGGGTTGCAGCTGTTTCCTGAGCTTGTGTTTGGATCATGTTGTCATGTGTTGTTGCTCATTATAAGTTGAAACGGATGCTTGTGATCTCCTGCAAGCTAAGCTGGAACAGAATTCCCCTCCACTGCTAGTAACTTTTAATTCTGTTTAATCTTGATGCAACTGCATGCTTTTGTGTTACATAATAGTAATACTTTGCTTCCATTTCTCAAGGGCATGTCCTTACCTTTAAGACACTAGCATTTCTTATCAAAGACGACCTGTAGATTTTTCGTGAAACGGCATCAAAGATTTTACTAATTAAACAACATATCTTCGTAAGTCAAAATTGATTGTAAGACCATTTTGATAGGATTTGAATTCCTTCTCTTAATTTTACTTTCGACTATGAAAATGGCACGATGCTTTATTTATTTGTATCAGCCCATGTCATCCAGGACATGAGAAAAAAAAAAAGCACAAAAAGTCACTTATTTGTGACCTGGACGAGCATCAGTGCAAGGTTGCTCTTGATTATTGAACTGATTCCATTCTGAGATTGATTGCTGCTATGCTGTCTCATTAACGGCATTGATATGTGGTGCCGAAGAGAAATGTAGTGTACCCTTTGTTCTTGATGCATGCACAATCGTTAGCTATTTGCACGAACCACATTTCACCATCTGAATTGTATTTGGTCTTTTAGTTCAGAGTTCAAAACCCACAGTTCAAACTTTACTTCTTGGGACGCTGTGGCCTGTGGCATTACACGATTGTGGGTTTGTGACAGTATGTAACAAACTCGTTCTTATCAACTCCAGTGTGTTTATAAGGATTCAAAAAAAAATAGTAGTTGTCAACTTCAACCAAACGCAGAAATTTTATGAGGCAACATCAGTCCAGCAGCACCTCATGTGGCACAATCAGACCAGATTTCATTGAAAGACATCTAGCTGTTTGGTTCATCCACTCCATCACTCAATTTGATGATGCCCTTATTGTGACTTATGCGATCTGTTCTTCCGGTTTCATCTGGCCGGGCTTTTCCACTCGTCCAGCAGCTGCACGACTTCGGTTCTGCACCTGCGCGGCCACGCATCCAACTTCTGCCGCCCCTCCGCATCTCCCTTCTCCACCAACGCTTCACGCTTGTCGCTTCCCTCTCTCCCCTCAAATCAAATGTCATTCATGTGCTGCCCTTATATCTTGTCATCAAGAGCACTATCACTCCAGTTGACCTCAACATCCGTTGTAGTCTAGCTGGTTAGGATACTCGGCTCTCACCCGAGAGACCCGGGTTCGAGTCCCGGCAACGGAATTTTTTTTAGTGCTTTTGAACTGAACAAAAGAGACCTTTCACTTTTGAAAGCATTTTGAATTTTGAGACGTTTAGAATCCAGACGAATAATAATACCATCTTGAGAAACAAGATACATGTAGTAATTGTATATCTCTATTGAAAAACATTGTATTATATTATATAGCATAATAATGTAACAATCTCTCGCCTCCTTTGCACTTTCTTTCCCACTGTATCCTCTACCAACAACTGAACAAAACAACGAATGGCCCCTTGGGCCTTTGATTCTGTATGGTGTATCCATCCGAAGTCAGAAAAAAAAAAAAACTCTTAATCAGCTCTTTCTTATGCGGCCGCGACGTGATCACTCAGCTTTCGGCCGCTTGTTTCCATGGGGAAGTATGACACAGCAATGCCTGAAGCTAGCATCACCGTGATGAATATCAGGATAGCTGCCATCTGGTGGCATGCGTGCACCAGACCAACGGCCACAAGGGGGCACAGGATTCCACCAAAGCGAGCAATTGAGCTTGCAAACCCAACACCCGTGGCCCTAACAGCAGTTGGGTATATCTGCAAGGAACACAATATAATAGGAAGGAAAAAATGTTCAGAGGTTTTCATACAAGGTTTTATGTATAGGCTATTGGAGAGAGAGAGAAAGACCAAACCTCAGGTGCATAGATGTGGAGAACAGTGAAGCTTGCTGAGATGCAAACCCGAGCACCGAATAAAAACACGGTTGTCAGAGATTCTGTCTGGGCGAACATAAGTGGAGATATGCACAGGCAACTGATGTAAAGCATGGAAGACATTGAGAGCTTGCGCCCCATCTTGTCGACAATGGCAGCAGACAGGAGAAGGCCAGGAACCTCTGCATCATTGTTGCCCTAAATATCACGAATCCCCAAGATATTGTTTGTGAAAATGTTTGGTTGACCAGAGGCCAAAAAAACACATACCTCCAAAGCTGGTTATGAATACATTTCTATAGAGATTTTCATCATTTATGTGGGCTGTTGTCACTTCTGCTCCTTCTTCTGAACCACAGATCCTATTTCCATGATTCAATTCTGATGTTAGCAGAACAAGACCATAGTACAAAAAGGCATGACCAAGAAAGACAGTCCAGAGTAGAAGAGTCGATCTGATTAAGTTTGGAGATAGAAGCTTTAAGATGGCAGTGAAGCCTCCAATCTCAGATTTGCTACCATGATCAGCAGTATTAATTTTCTTCGATGTCACCAATTGCGCCGTTTCTGAGGAATCCCCGATATCATGAAGTTCTGTCCGATGGCTAGAGACAAGTCGACCGGAGGGGACAGAAACACAGTTCACTCGTGCCATTGTTTCCAACACATGAACTGCTTCAGCTATTCTACCCTTCATGCATAGGTATCTTGGTGACTCAAGTGTCACTGGGTAGAAGAGTAGTAGAGCAAATGATGGCAATGATGACAGTGCCAGCAGCCACCTCCAGCCAAAAGCTGGCATAACAGCCTGCAAATTAAGCAGACAAGTAAAGAAAATTGCATCGACATTTTGGAAATAGCAATTATCATGGATTAGAATGGCCATGGGCATCATTGATCACTTCACCAAAACTAATGTACTCCCTCCATGTTGGTAATACATGTCGTTTAGGACATAATTTCAATTACCAGTCATTAACTATGGAGTAATCTTCCCAGTTTGCCCTTATTAAATGTGCCTGCGGGTACCTTCTAGGCAACAATCTATCAAAGCTGGGTTGGTCAAGTGGGCGCGTTCCGAGGCTTGTTTGGGCATCGGCCAGGGTTCGAATCCCTCCCCCACGCAATTTTTTTGGTTCACGGGATTTTGCATGACTGCTGGCCGGTCTGCATGGCCAAGCGATGGGGCAGCGGCGCTAATAACTCCATGGCACGGGAGTCGAAGAGAAGGGGCAGCGGGCGTCCAAAATTTTGCTCAGTTGCCAGAACGACTTCTTTTAACATCTATCAGTTCGTTTGCAGAACGACATGTATTACCAACATGGAGGGGGTACAAGCAAATGACCACAGAACAAACATAGACCCCATTAATTACACAGGAAGACCTATGCATGTGCTGGTTAAACTTGCTGAAATTATGAAAAATACATAAGATGCTTTGCTGTTCCTTAGGATTCAACGGTGTATCCTAATCTTAGACTTACAAGTACAGCAATAAGGACAACAGAAGAACATCTGCATGCAGAGCTGTGATGTGCACCTGACAGAAATGGACTAGCAGCTGACCCGCAGGGCAGGCAACTATTGTAAAACTCTTCTCTGCTTAATGAAACATATGCAGTGAGGGTATGTTCGCAAAAAAAAAAAGAAGACATGGACTAGCACACCTTCAAACCTTAGCTGGTAGCTTAGCAAGCCTAATGTCACTCACTGTTTGCAGTGCATCTCTTTGTTTGATTCAGAGACCCAATCCACTCTTCTCTGTCCCCATCCAGTCCTACCCTATAATCCTGTACTTGGACCAGTTCTATTCCTAACTTATAAAGGGAAGGACATGCAGTTTTCCTGCGTGCTAAAGAAAAGGAGAACGTCTGCACTAAGCAGTCAAAGATCCACCGCAACATCTACTATTGGTAACTAGAATATAACATCCATCGTAGGCTGTAGCATCATAAACAAATAACCCCAGCATTTGAGAATAATCTGTAGTTTATGTCTGTACGACTGAAAATATCTTTCAAACAGCTTGTACTGTATGTAAGGCAAACATTGACATTACTTTTCCTAAAGAAATGGACTTACCCAAGCAAGAGAAGCTTCCATTATTGTGCCAACAGTCCAAAATGCTGAGAACATAACCATCCAAGTTCCTCGGTTAGGAGCAGGGATGAACTCTAGGAACCAAGAACCTAGAACTGGCCCACCACCCAGTCCAACACCGACCATAAATCTCAGCACAATCAAAGATAAGTAATTTGGAGCAAAAGCGCTAAGAAGACCAGCTCCTCCAGTAACAATGGCTGTGAAGTTGAACCCAACCCTGTAGAGACGTATGAAAGGGTTTAGAATGAGCAAAAAATAGTTATATCTTGGGAAATTGGAAAGTACCACTACGTAACATGCAGAGATGGGAAACAAACAGGACATTCAAGCATTAGAACTGAATCCAAAAACCTAACAATGGAACAGTAAAGTGCCTAGCTTAAGCTTCCTACAGACATGGAACAGTGTGCAACACTCCATAAAGATTGCATTTTGTTAAGGTTAGAACATTCATAATCAAATTCCAATAGCCAATGGAACAAGCGAGGAAGACCTGCCTTCTTCCATAGTTATCTGAAACTATGCCCCAAGCATATGCTCCTACAAGCATCCCCACGAAGACAACACTTGTTATGAGACTTTCTTCCTGTGCAGAAAGCCCCCACTCAGCTTGAACTGATTGCCCAACAAATGACAAAAGCATCATCTCCATTGCTTCAGAGATTTTAGCCATTCCAGAGTACGCAAGCACAAATGCATGGAATTTGCCAAACCCCATGGACACAAGTGCCTCATCCACAGTATAAGTAGATACGCCATCCTCCATCTGAAAAAGGCAAACAGAAATGAAGAACAGATTAATTTATCCCATTATCACTGTCATGCACCAGGGCAATACATCAAGTCAGATATGGGGATGGAGGATATGGACTAAGCTTTGCTAAAATAACTAAGAGTCTAAGACCGCTGTTTTCTTGTTCAATGGTAAATAACTACTGCAGAACGAAATCAACGAATGGCAAATTTCACTGATAAATAGAGCCTGATACTCATAACGGCAGGGATCCTGATTGCACATCAACCTAGCAATTTGGATACTATACATATCGACAGTAAAAAAAGACTTATATGACATTGACACCATCAATTAACCTTTTGTGTTCATTCATATATAACTACTCGGTTTGGGCATGTGCATCCAAATTGTAACAGCCACGTACTTAGCTTACTGCTTAAGGAACTTCCAATCAGCTGTTCAAAAGCGCCGGCATTCTTTTCACAATCCAACGGAATAGAAGATTGCTTCTCAAAGTTCAGATTTGTCTCCTAAAGAGAAGACTGCTCACAAGAACAGGCTAACGAAGTGGACAAAATTAACTTTCGCATATCCTATATCCTAAACATTCGGAACATCAACATAAAGCACAGTGCCACCTTATTAGCACAGTGCCACCTTATTAGAACTAAGTACTAGTCAACTGAACAACATGCGTCCCCTTCACAATGAGAGGGGGAAATGAGAAAAAGAGAAGGACCCTTGCATCACAGAATCGGGGAATAAATTGCACCGCCGACTCCCATTACCAAATCTAGAACCAATCTCGCCTGAACTGACCATATACTCGAAAAATAATCCAACAACCACAGCAATCCCATACCAGAGAGAGAGAAACAGAATCCAGAACTGTGCAGCCCGCGTAGTGGACGAGGGGCAGCGGATGGGATCAGCGGACCCGCCAATCTAGGAAACAGGTCAGGAGCAGAGACCGCGAGGCGTGAATGGAGTGGGGAGAGGCTAGAGAGATGGGGAGAGAGAGAGAGAGAGAGAGGCGGGATTGGTAGAATGGTAGGTGAGGTGTACCTCGTCGGAGCCAGCGGCGTGACGAGGGCGGCGCCTCCGAGTCCCCGGGAACGTCTCGAGGCCGGGACGACGACGGCAACGACTGACCCACTCCTTTTACATTGGTCGTTTTACATATTAGTACCTCAGGATGGCTATATTAGGCTTTGTTCCATTCTAGAAAGTGTCGCTTGTAGTTGGATTTTTTGGCTAGTTCCTTTTTTTTTTTAAAAAAAAAAGGACCTCTTTTGGTGAGGTCTGAGTTGGTACAACATCAACAGATCTTCGTTCTCACACAAGCAAAAGGCTTACTCAATCTCAGTGCAGTTTTCACCAATCTTCAATTGTGGAATTAATAAGTATTATCTCGTTTTCTTTAATTTTTTTGAAAATATTCAAAATAAATGCTTTGCAATTAATATTTCCTACAATAAAATGTACATTAGCACGAGACCAATTAATGTATTAGTAGATACAAAAAATAATAATCTGTATAAAACTATTTATTCACTAGCTGACATAAGCTTTGACTAACTATGGTTTGCAATGGGGGTCTCTTCCTACCATCTTTTCTTCGGCTACGTTGTAATTTTGGTTGTTAACCATTTCCTCTGTGTTTTTGTACCGCACTATGGGATCTTCCCAAATCACATAGCTGTATTGTATAAGTTGTTCTTTCACCCTCTTTCATTTTAATGAAAAACGCGTGGAATGGTGGTCGCGAAAAAAATAAAATTGACGGAAACAAGAGAAGGGAGGTGAATTAATTTTTATTTATTTCTAATAGATGAATGGAGAGAAATAGAAGGACTTTTCAATAGAAGCTTCTTAACCCAAGACAGGTTTGTAAGAATGACATTATGCAGTATCAGTTGGCTACGCGACATGCAGCGCTTGACTCTAGTAGTCAGATAGTAGTCCTCTGTAATTTATTTAGTCATTTTTCTGGACAGCTTGGTTTTTGTTTTTGAAAGTATCTGCTTAGTTTAGTAGCTATTGTGCTCGGTTTAAGTGGGGCGGTTTTTGTCCGGCAGATCCCTATATGCAGTCTCTTTTGTAAATTTTAATTTTTTACACTATTTTTACACTGTCTAATAAAACTTGCACCAAACCTTTTACCGTCCTTTCTTAAAAAAAAATAATATATACATCCCTTATGAAAAGAAAAAGAGAAGTTGATTCTTGTTATTAAGCAGGGACATGTATTATACTTGTCTATTCACTTGAGCTTATCAGCCAAAATCAGCACTTTTTGAACATCGTTTTACTCTTACAATAAATTAGCATCAACAAAATAATGAGCGATTATTTTTAGGTTCAGTGAACAGATTTAAGTTGCCCATACAGGTCGTCGGTTTATACTGTATTTAGCAAGACGAGAACGCAAGGGCCTCCTGCTTTGCCGGCTGACCCAAAAATCCTATGAATTGAAGGTGCCCATACAATACAGGTCCAGGTCCTCCTGCTTGTGCGTTTTGCATGGTTTTTCTTCCGCACGCACGGAGGCCAGTAATCAAGGAAGCCAAAGATCGTCAGCGGTACTCTGTACTGATCATTATTGACTTGTCTCCCCAAACTTATATACTCCCTCCGTCCAAATAAATATGTAATTTCTTATTTTTCAAAGAGTCAACCATCGTAAACTTTGACTAAAATTATATAAATAAATATTAATTCTTATAAGACAAAATAAGTATCGTTAGATTAGTTATGAAATATATTTTTATAATAAATTTATTTTAAGACATAAATACTAATACCTTTCACTATAAACTTGGTTAAATTTGACATATCTTGACCGACACGCTTGTCATAGTTGCACGGAGAGAATATATAATTATATATTTAATCGCTCACGAAGAAAAAGAAAAAAAATCGCAACTAGCTAGCCATAGGCATATGTACGTGGGTCGTAGGCATCCCCGATTGGATGGCCAAGTCAGCTGGAGTGGACACGTACGCTGACGTCTGGGCCTTGGGGAGTGTACTGGTTTGGTTTGCAGCCGAGGAAGGAAAAGAAGGGCAAAGCCTAGCCGTCTGCCATGCAAAGCAAAGCAAACCAAATGGCTGGAGCACCGGCCGTATTTTGCTGGGGCCAGGTAACGGCACCTCGCCGCACGCCGGTCGGCCTTCCTTCTCTCTCCGCAGCGCCCTTTGATTAGATGTGCCACGCCATTTCCGTGACGCCAACCCAACCGAGTCGCCGCCCGCCTCGTCTCTCTCTCTCCATCGGCCATACCACTAACAAAGATGAAAGATACATGCGTGTATATAGATAGATAGCATATTAATTATATATATAATTAATATATATTCAGCCAGCCAGCAGCCTGCTGTCAGCATCGCTTGCTCCCCTGCCGGCCGCCGGATGCATGCCGCACGCGCAGTCTATATGACGATCGGTCGAGCCGCCGCCCGTGCAGTAGTCATCAACTCATCATATAGCTAAAGCTAATAACCAGTGGCATCGTACGACCATGCGGTCGTCGTCGTCGTCGTCGCGGCCGCTGCTTCTCGCGGCGGCAGCAACGTCGGGCGCCGCCTGCCTGGCGCTGGTTCTCGCGGTCGGCGTGTGCACGGCCAGCGGACTCGCGGCGCAGCATGGACGACGGCAGCCGCGGCCGCTGCCGCCCTCGCCGCCGGTGCTTGGCGTGGACTCCCTGGTGACCGCTCCCGCCCTGCAGGAGGATCAGAAGGGCTTTGTTGCCGCGGCCGGCGGCGGTGGCGACGCGGCGGCCGCGCGTGACCTGCTCGGCGCTGCTGCGGCGGCGGGACAAGACTACGGGTTCGTGGATCCGCCGCCGGACACGCGCCGCCGTGGAGGAAGCTCGCCGATACCGCACAGCTGATCACTCGTCGATCGGTCGTCCGTCCCTTCTCTACTCTACTGTATACTGCACTCTGCTTGCATGTGTATACCTGTGTACCTCTCTCGTTCATGATGTGTGCTGTGTACTTTGTGTGCGCTAACTAATAATCCAAGAATTTCATAGACGCTAGTATACGCTAACGACTCGCAGTCTTCCTTCGAATTAACTTGAGTCTTTCATCGTATGTTCATATTTTTCATCACTATTTATCTTAAATGTATGACTATATTTTTCAAGGACACACGATGGTGTAGACGACTGACTCTGTTATCATCAAGCTACTATCGGCATCGTGAACAGTACTCGTATACCAGTTGTATTTAGAGGGGGGAAAGTTTTCCGTTAGGTTTCTCTCACGAGTTTCCGCTTGCTTTTATTGGCTTATTGCATAATTAAAGATATATATATCTATATCTATATCTCTAACTCTATCTCTATCTATATCTATGTCGTATCTATATCTTCTTTTAGATAAGAATAAGCCGTTAGGTTTCTCTCACAAGTTTCCGCTTGCTTATATTGGTTTACTGCATAATTAAAAATCTATATCTATATCTCTAACTCTATCTATATCTACATCTATCTATATCTATATTGTATCTATATCTTCTTTTAGATAAGAATAAGATAATTAAAATTAACACCTGGCTTCGCACTACTACAGACATGTAACAAACAAAATCGTAAGACAATCAATTCTTTAGCATGTGTTCTCAAAAATCATGATAAAGAATCACTTCATAGAATCAGAAAAACCTACTTTTTTTTACTCCCAATCTCTTAGTTCACTTCAGAAAATCATTTCACAAAAATAAGAAGACAATCAATTCTCTCTAAATAACTGTTCGGCAGAGCTCTTGTTGGATCCAACAAAAAAAACAGCTTTGCCAAACAAGACCTTAAACTTGTTAATCTCAACGTAATTATCTTTTTTTTAACAAATGCGTACTTGATCTAAGAAGAAAGGAAATAAATATTCCTATTGAAGTATAAGTGAAGTGTCCATATGTTTCTGCAACAGATTAAGGTGGTGTTTAAATCCAGGAGTGTAAAATTGTGGTATGTCACATCAAATACTACATGAGGAGTGTGGTGTTCATATATCAATAAAAAAATTTCAAAACTTGCCAGTAAACTGAGATTTATTAAGCCTAATTAATACGCCATTAGCATTGTTTACTATATCATCACATTATCAAATTATGGACTAGTTAGACTATACAAAATCGTTTCGCATGACAATCGTAATCTGTGCAATTAATTATTTGTTAACCTATATTTAATACTCATATATGTGTACAAACATCTGAATGATAAGGTGTAAACTTTATCGGCTCAATGATGTGCAACGCTCACATCCCCGTGCTGAGGCTGTGCATTTGGCTCGCCTACCTTCGTGCTGATGCATTGGCAATATATGCACTCGCCACCCTCTTCAACTGCCACGCGCAACCGCCGGCCGCCGGCAAGAAGAGAGCGTGCACGGGCAGCTCGAGCAGCCATGCCATCCCCGTGGCCGCTGCTCATGCTGTCCAGGCACACCATCACACTGCAGCCCTGCCCATACCACCGCATCTGGCTCACCACCTGAGACGTCTCCATGCTCTCTGCCGACTACATCCAAACCAAGCCGCCATTGCCCACCGCCCATCGACCAGCTCGCCCTACTGACTGTTGAAAATAATAGCAATTTAACGATGTACAAATTAATTCTGACAATGAGAAAAAGACCAATAATATGTAAAACATATTTGAGATCTAACACTAGCACTACGATCTGAGATAAAATCACGCCATCTAGTGCTAGCAACAGAAAGGATGCGAGAACGAACAACAGAGAGAGAACGGACATCTTTATAGTGGGGTTGTCGGTGCTAACAGCGCAAAAGAAGACGAAGCAGACCGTCGATGGAGATCAGCGAACACCGGACGTAGAGGGAAGGAAGACGTCCAGCGAGCAGTCACGGCGGCGCTTCCCAAAAACCTGATACGCCCCCTACCCCGTGTAGGAACATGAGAGGACGTCGGCTTCGGAGCCTTCTCTCCCGGCGTCGATGGCATGTCGACAGCGGGATGGGGAAGACGGCGGCAGCGCAGTAATGTGGAACGGGGAGAGATAAATTCTCGGTGTACTGAGGATCGTCCTCTAGCACTTTATTTATACACGCGCACGCGTCGCAGCAAATAGGAAACCAATTAGCCGCTCAATCACAGTCATTATGATAATTAACCTGCCGTTTATATAATTACCATAATACGAGAATAATTGCTTACCAAATAGGTCAGCGTAATTTTCTTCATGCATGCAAAAATTTCGAGTGGCAAAAGGAAGCCGCGCACCCGCAAGGGTTGGAGCGAGAAATCGCCGGACCATTCACGCGCATGTCGTGCGTGCGCGCCCATTAGCCCCAGGACGACGTCTCGCCCTTTATTTATACACGCGCTCGCGTCGCAGCAAATAGGAAACCAATTAGCCACTCAATCACAGTCATTATGATAATTAACCTGCCGTTTGTGTAATTACCTAATACGAGAATAATTGCTTACCAAATAGGTCAGCGCAATTTTCTCCAAGCATGCAAAAATTTTGAGTGGCAAAAGGAAGCCGCACACCCGCAAGGGTTGGAGCGGGAAATCGCCGGACCATTCACGCGCATGTCGTGCGTGCGCGCCCATTAGCCCCGCCCCGCCCGGTCCGGCGAGGCGAGGCGAGACGAGCGCGCGCGTGTGTTTCTTCCTTTTCCCTCTCTCACATAGCTTCAACTAGATGGAGATAGCCCACACTTTTAAGTTGACTTCACTCTATTTAGACTAGCAAGGTGGGACTAAAGTCCCCCACTATGTCACATATGCATGCATGTGTGAGTGGGGCCTTTGGGATTTCTATGGAGATATTTGGGCCATAGCCCAAATCTTCTAACAATCCCCCACCATATCCCAAGGGCATGCAAGTCATACTCCCTGTACCACAGTACTGTTTATATAACAGCTATTCAGTGGAGACCGGTTAAGGTTGAACATCCACATAGAACAACAAGATAGACCCACCCACAACTGCACAATGAATTAGGCCTTCAATTGGCAGTTTGGTGTGAATAGGCTTCTCTTGAAGTCTTGATTGGTACTATACTGCCATAGCCAACCCCGCGAGTGGAGCGTATAAGTCATACTCCTATCTCACTTCATAAGCTTCTTAAAGAATTCCCAATTTTTAAAAAACTGCGACTAACAGTTGGACTCACATAGGTGTGTTCTTACAGGGATACTCTGTAGGACAGTATCTCGCTATAAAGCCTCAGAACACATTAAGACAAAGTCAACCTGCCTTACAGAAATTAGAGTACTGCATCTCCAGAAGAGTGGGTTAAAATAGAATTGTACTCTCCCGTCAACCAACATCTTGTTCTTCCCATATCTTAATTCACGGGATCTCCGATCACATAGGCTGGGTTATTACTGAGGTTAACTCACTTGGGGTCTCAATCCCATCTCCTTCGATGCATTGTCAACGTGATAGTCCCTTCGTAAAGGGATCTGCCAGGTTCTTAGCTGTCTATATATAATCCACAGCTATTACTCCGGAACTCCTCAATTTCCTGACAGACTTCAATCTACGCTTTACATGTTTACTGGACTTCGCATTATCCTGACTACTCTTTACCTTTGTGATCACTGTTTGATTATCACAATTAATAAGAATAGCAGGAATTGGTTTCTCAACCACTGGTAAGTCCATCAACAGTTCTCGTAACCATTCAGCTTAAGTAGAAGCTGTATCCAGAGCTGTGAGCTCTGCCTCCATTGTAGACTTTGTAAGTATTGTCTGCTTACAAGACCTCCAAGAGACAGCACCACCACCCAAAGTGAATATTTATCCACTGGTGGCCTTAAGCTCATCAGCTTCTGCAATCCAATTTGAATCACTATATCCTTTGAGTACCCTGGGTACCCAGAATAGTGAATTGCATAGCTTAATGTACCCTTTAGATAGCGCATTACTTGATCAATACCACGCCAATGATCAGTTCCTGGATTAGAAGAAAATCTTCTCAACTTGCTAACAGCAAATGAGATATCAGGGCGGGTCGCGCTAGCTAGGTACATCAGAGAGCCAATTATTTGGGAGTATCTCAAATGATCCTTACCTAGCCTCTTATTCTTTCGACGTATTAGGCTAGGATCATAAGGTGTTGGGCAAGGTTTGCTGTCCATATAGCCAAAATGGCTCAATACCTTTCCACATAATCAGACTACAAAAGAGTAATCACATTCTCATCTTTATTAAGTTTAATATTGAGAATCACATCCGCTTCCCCAAAATCTTTCATATAAATATTTTCTGATAAGAATGACTTAAACATCATTAATCTCATCGATACTTGTCCCAAAAATCAGTATGTCCTTAACATACAAGCACATGATTACTCCTTTGCCCCCACCATAGCGGTAGTACACGCAAGTGTCGGCTTCATTTACTGCAAATCCAGCAGAGGTCAAAGTCTTATCAAACTTCTCATGCCGCTGCTTGGGTGCCTGCTTTAAGCCGTACAAGGATTTGAGTAACCTACACACCTTGCCCTCTTGTCCTTGTGCTATAAATCCATCAGGCTGATCCATATAAATTTCTTTCTCCAGCTCTCCATTAAGGAAAGTTGTCTTCACGTCCATCTGATGAACGAGAAGACCATGGGTAGCAGCCAAGGATAATAGCACTCGGATTGTAGTTAATCTGGCAACCGGTGAGTAGGTATCAAAATAATCCTCGTCTTCCTTTTGTGTATAATCTTTACCAACAAGCCTGGTCTTGTACTTTTCAATAGTACCATCAGGCCTAAGTTTCTTCTTAAATACCCATTTACAGCCAATCGGTTTACAACCCACATGTCTATCTATTACTTCCCATGTACCATTTGCAGTAATTGAGTCCATTTCACTTCGGACAGCATCTTTCTAATATTCTGCATCTGGTGATGCATATGCCTCTGCAATGGTAGTGGGTGTATCATCCACGAGATACACAGTGAAGTCTTCACCAAAGGATTTTGCAACCCTTTGTCTCTTACTCCGTCTAGGAGCTACAACACTATCATCCTCTTCATTACCATGTGGAGTTATAATTGGTTCAACTATGAGCATTGGTTTACGAATAAATTCATTTGATGAACTGGGCAAAGAGTAAACATCTTTCATCGGGAATATATTTTCAAAGAATGTAACATCCCGTGACTCTAAAAGTGAATCAACTAAAATATCAGGCGTTTCTGATTTTATCACTAAGAACTTATACGCTGTGCTGTGGTGCGCGTATCCCAAAAGGATACAATCAACTGTCTTTGGTCCGAGCTTGCGCTTCTTATTAATTGGTATACTAACCATGGCCAAACAGCCCCAAGTGCGCAAGTAGTGGAGAGATGGTTTCCTCTCATTCCATCCTTCGTACGGAGTCACATCACTATTTTTAGTAAGAACTCTATTTAGAACGTGACATGCTGTCAAAACAGCCTCCTCCCACTATGCCTTAGCCATACCGGATGTTCCTAACATGGCGTTCACCAAGTCCATTAACGTCCGGTTCTTTCTTTCGGCAACCCCATTAGATTGAGGCGAATATAGAGGTGTCCGTTCATGAATTATTCCATTCTCCGCACAGAAAAGATCAAATTCATTGGAGAACTACTCCCCGCAGCGATCAGACCTAACACGTTTGATTTTCTTTTCCAATTGATTCTCTACCTCAGTTTTATAAGTCTTAAAACATTCTACCGCTTCATCTTTAGTTTTTTTAAAAAATACATAACAATACTTAGTAGCATCATCAATTAAAGTCATAAAATATCTTTTTCCTCCTTTTGTCAACACACCATTCATTTCATAAATATCAGAATGTATGAGCTCTAATAATGTCGTGCATCTCTCATCTAAAGCCTTATGTCGATTACGAGGTTGCTTTGCTTGCACACACGCTTGACACTTAGAGCCTTTGATAGTAGAAAAATTCGGAATTAAACTCATACTGGATAGACGCGACATACAACCAAAATTAATGTGACACAAACATGAATGCCATATATCAGCCACCGAATTGTTTGAATCACACACATGGTTCACAACTTTATTACAGAAATCAGAGAGTAAAAAGCGGAACAAGCCTCCGCTATCATAGCCTTTGCCTATGAACTAGCCATATCTCGAAATGACTACTTTATTAGACTCGAACACCAGCTTGAACCCATCTCAACATAGGGGGGATCCACTAACGAGGTTCTTCTTTATTGAAGGGGCATGTTGCACGTTCTTCAGCCGCACGATCTTTCCCGAAGTAAACTTCAGATCGACCGAACCAACACCAAGAACAGTGGCATACGACCCATTCCCCATCATGACGGTTGAATCTCGAATGTCCTGGTAAGATGAAAACATAGAGATATCAGTACAAACATGAATATTGCCTCCTGTATCTATCCACCAATCATTAGATTGACATACAGAAAATACGCTAGATAAAGAATTACCGTACCCAGATCCGTTAGGATCGCCAATAATCACGTTGACAGATTTCTGCCCTTGGTGATTCTTCTTGCCTTTGCGGTTCTTGCACTTCTTGGCGAAGTGTCTACTCTCACCGCAAACGAAGCACACAACTTCATCTATGTTCATCTTCTTCTTCTTGAATTGAGTAGTCTGAACAGCCTTTTGTTTGTTTTTGCCAGCGTGCTACATCACATTAGCGCTGGACTGCCCTTCAGGTGCTTTTGGTGGAGCATCCTTTGCCCGAGCCTTCTCTTCAACATCAAGACTAGCCAACAAATCCTCAACGGAGATTTTCTGTCTTTTATGTTTCAGAGCTGTGGCAAAGTTCCTCCATGATGAAGGTAATTTGGCAATAATTCCACCGGCCACAAACTTATCAGGCAAAGCATGACCAAGCTGTTCAAGTTCCCTCAAAATAAGTTGGAACTCATGAGCCTGTTTCACGACCGAACGGTTTTCAACCATTTTGTAGTTGTGATACTTCTCCATCACGTACAGCTCGTGCCCAGCATCTGCAGCACCGAACTTGTGTTCGAGTGCCTCCCACAGTTCAGCAGCACTCTTGATGTTCATGTAAACATCACACAACTGGTCAGAGAAAACGCTAAGAACGCATCCGACGAAAATCGTCGTAGCCGCAGTAAACTCCTACACCTCTTTCTCAGATCCGAGAGGTAGCACGGGAGGATTACTCACGACCCAAAACACGCCCATAACCGTCAGCCACAACTGAGCCCTCATCTGCCATCTCTTGAAATTCACACCAGTGAACTTCTCTGGTTTCATCGCATCAGAGTATCTCTTAGTCATCGCTAAATGCCTATCAGGTTTTTGGATTGTTGAAAATAATAGCAATTTAGCGATGCACAAATTAATTTCGACAATGAGAAAAAGACCAACAATATGTAAAACATATTTGAGATCTAACACTAGCACTACGATCTGAGATAAAATCACGTCATCTAGTACTAGCAACAGAAAGGATGCGAGAACGAACAACAGAGAGAGAGCGGACATCAACAGCGCAAAAGAAGACGAAGCAGACCGTCGATGGAGATCAGCGAACACCGGGCGTAGAGGGAAGGAAGACGTCCAGCGAGCAGTCACGGCGGCGCTTCCCAAAAACCTGATACGCCCCTACCCCGTGCAGGGACACGAGAGAACGTCGGCTTCGGAGCCTGCTCTCCCGGCGTCGATGGCATGTCAACGGCGGGATAGGGAAGACGGCGGCAGCGTAGTAATGTGGAACGGGGAGAGATAAATTCTCGGTGTACTAAAAACGACGTCTCGCCCTTTATTTATACACGCGCACGCGTCGCAGCAAATAGGAAACCAATTAGCCGCCCAATCACAGTCATTATGATAATTAACCTGCCGTTTATGTAATTACCATAATACGAGAATAATTGCTTACCAAGTAGGTCAGCGCAATTTTCTCCATGCATGCAAAAATTTCGAGTGGCATAAGGAAGCCGCGCACCCGTAAGGGTTAGAGCGGGAAATCGCCGGACCATTCACGCGCATGTCGTGCGTGCGCGCCCATTAGCCCCGCCCCGCCGACGTCTCGCCCTTTATTTATACACGCGCACGCGTCGCAGCAAATAGGAAACCAATTAGCCGCCCAATCACAGTCATTATGATAATTAACCTGCCGTTTATGTAATTATCGTAATACGAGAATAATTGCTTACCAAGTAGGTCAGCGTAATTTTCTCCATGAATGCAAAAATTTCGAGTGGCATAAGGAAGCCGCGCACCCGTAAGGGTTGGAGCGGGAAATCGCCGGACCATTCACGCGCATGTCGTGCGTGCGCGCCCATTAGCCCCGCCCCGCCTAGCCCGACGAGGCGAGGCGAGCGCGTGTGTTTCTTCCTTTTCCCTCTCTCACATACTTTCAACTAGATGGATATAGCCAACACTTTTAAGTTGATTTTACTCCATTTAGACTAGTAAGGTGGGACTAAAGTCACCCACCATGTCACATATACATGCATGTGTGAGTGGTCCTTTAAGATTTCTACGGAGATATTTGGGCCATAGCCCAAATCCTCTAACACTACCCCGTCGTTGGCCGCTGCACCATGGACCAGCATCGCGACGCCGACGAAACGTCGTTGGCTGCTATGTCTCCCCACCCGCTTGGAAGCGAAAGTTCTGCCTCCGTCCTTTTGGAGCACTGGTCCCCCAACGACATGCTCCCATGCATACGCCGACGCAGAGTCTCCAGAGGTGCTCAAGGATCGGGATCGGGAGCTCCTGAGACCTGGCGGCCGGCGCGGGGCGTTGTCCTCGCTGGTGTGGCTCTGCTTCACCCATGTGCGGCTCCGGACGAGTTCACCATACGCGAGCACGACCGGCTACGAGAGAGTCCACCAGTGTGATGACGTATTGACGTTTGTTCATTGTTAATACTGCATGTACCAATGCCTGCAATGTTGATCAGCATCTCACCGGATGACCGATGTCCCTTTTTACCTTTCTCTCCGTTTGACAAGAGCATTCTGACTGCATATCACCTTTCCTTGCCATGCAGGCTCTTGTGGCTGGAGCAACTCAAGACAACTCAGCACTCTGACTGTATCATGTTCTTAACAAGTGCTTACTTCATCTAAAAAAGTAAACTAAATATTCATGCTGTAGTATAAGTGAAATGTCCATATTTCCACAACAAAACTTTTGCAATCGCTACCATAATCCAGAATTGTCTTGAGTGCTGAAAACTGCAAGGAAATACCAATATAGTGGTAGATGTGGTAGAATTAAGACACATGAGGTTAATACTGAAGTACAGAATGAATTGTCAATATTATGTTCTCGTCAATTTAATTTTTTCGGTCAAACTTATCGATAAATGGAACACAAATAACTCTAAGCAGCTTCCCCCACCCCCACTGATGTGCCCCATGTTGTGTACATATTTCATATTTGTACTCCTCCATTTGTTCATTGTTAACAGAATGCCTGATATCAGACAACACACAAGGAATAGCTCCAGTGATAAGCAAGGAACATTATGTAAAGTGCGGGGAAAGTAGGAGTAAATGCAGCTTCAACAATCAACGTGGTGTAGGCTCAGCCCGGCAATGAAAGACCACCCATCACTGGTAATAGGCCTCTGCCGGCATGGACTCCAACAGTGATGAGGACTTCCAGCCCAGCAGTTATTATTAGATCTGGTGTGACTAGTTAGTGTATACAACTCTTTACGGTATGAGGCCTTGAGTTTGAATCCCAACCAGCCCAATTAAATGAAATAATTATACCTTACTTCTATTTCTATGTTTTTGTGACTCCGCGCACGAGTGAAAATGTTGAAGTAAGTAAATTGTTAATCTTTTGTCATCCATTTAAACTTTAGGGTTGAACCGGTAAATGAATGCAACACAATAATAACGCTAAGCTGGGCCCCAACTGATACACCCCATGTTGCGTGTACATATTTTGTTCATTCGTTATTGCTAACAGAATGCATGATCTCAAACAACACGCAAGGAACAGCGCTAGGGATAAGCAAAGGAACGTGAACTCTTCTTAAAGTGTGGGGAAAGCAGGAGTATAAGAGTATTGTTCTACTAGCTAAGTATATGATGACACCTACATTTTGTTTGTCACCTGTCTGAGTCGGAGAGCTTTGCTGCATGCCTGCTCAATTCGAGAGGCTGCTATAGGTAAAATACCATTTCCCTTCTCGATCTATCGAGTGATCAGGGAGATATGGCCGTGGATCTCTCGGGTGCTGTGCAGTGGTGGGAAGAGTGGCAGCTGCGCATCCTTGTCCTGGGCAGCCTCTTATTGCAGTTCGTCCTCTTCATCGGCTCAATGGTGCGCAACGCTCGCATTCCCATCCCCATGTGGAGGCTGTGCATGTGGCTCGCCTTCCTTGGCGCTGATGCCCTGGCGATATATGCACTCGCCACCCCCTTCAACCGCCACACGCAGCCGCAGCCGACGGCCGCCGGTGGGATCAGGAGCGGCGCCGGCGCCAGCGCCAGCTCCGTGGAGGTTCTTTGGGCGCCTGTCCTCCTCATCCACCTCGGCGGCCAGCACGCGTTCACGGCGTACAGCATCGAGGACAACGAGCTGTGGAGACGGCACCTCGTGACCCTGCTGTCGCAGGTCACGCTTGCCCTGTACGTCTTCTGCAAGTCTTGGCATGCCGGTGGCGATAAGAGGCTGATGCAGGCGGCGATCTGGCTCTTCGTCCTCGGCATTGTCAAGTTCGCATGTAAGCCATGGGGTCTCAAGATTGCAAGACTCAACGAGGTGATGACATCTTCTGCTATCTATCCAAAAAGACGAGGAATAGTACAGTCAACCTTTGCGTTCCTCTGCATTTCCCCTCTTACTTGGGATGATTCTTGGTTAGGTGCGGAATCAATGAAAGAAGAAGAAGAGAATGATTTTTCGCTTGAAGAATATGTGCAGATAGCAAAGGAGCTCGTACTACAGGTGGCAGAGATAGATGAAAGCGGTGGATATCCGACATTTGACAACGTTCAGAAGCTGTTTGTGGACCTGTCGGCTCCATATTATCATCGGCTAAGAAGCCTGCAATCTGTTCTCAGGTCGAATACTGCTACAGTATTTGTAGCTATGGAGTGCGAGCTCAGCGATGCATTTGGTATGATCTATACCAACCATAAGGGCAACCAGCGTTGCAGGTCTCCTTCTGCAGCTGTTGCTTCCGTTCCTGGCCTTAGCATCCCTATTGCTCTTTGCTACGAGTCACCACAACAAAGGTGGTGATGGTTACTGCGAAGAGAAGGATGTCAGAGTAACGATGGTTCTGTTGTGTGGTACAACTTGGCTGGAGTTTTTACCCTTGTTCCTCAGCCCTTGCGTGGCAGGATTTTTCTTCTGGGATTTCACAATCACGGTAGCCCAGCATAACTTCATGTCATTCTGCACTCTCCGAAGCTATCACCCCACACTGTTGATGAGAATTTCCGCTCTCATGGGTCTCAGCGGCTACATCAACAAGCATTGGTACATAGATCAGGCGCCTGCAGATGACTGTCTGGGTATCCTAGAATCGGTTGAAGACCATGTGAAACAAGGGTGGGAACTCTACATAGTCGATGCTCCCAGTTACCAGAGATTTTGCAATCTAAGAGGGCAGTGGACCGTGGGTAGGCACAGGCTAAGCGGGCAGCTGCTGTGGCGGACTCTGCAGGCGCCGTTTGACCAGAGTGTCATCATCTGGCACATCGCCACGGAGCTCTGCTATGTCCGCCGCAAGACATCCAAGTCCAACCCATACGACGCAGCTAGCATCAGCCGAAGAATATCCAACTACATGGTCTACCTGCTCTTCTTTCGTCCAGAGATGCTTATGCCTGGGACCAGGCAGGGTCTTTTCATGGCTACCTGCGATGAAACTGAGCTCATGCTCAACTACATGAACGAGCCTACATTGCCCTACACAAGCGACGACGTGGCCCAGCAGATTCTTGCCACGGCACGGTTTCCCATGGTGTATACTGGGACTTTGGTTCCCGACGCGCGGGATCTTGCCGAGGAACTGATGGAGCTGCTGGACGACGACGAGGAGAGGTGGGAGGAGATCAAGGGCGTGTGGGTGGAGATGCTCTGCTGCTCCGCTAGCAGGTGCAGGGGCTACTTGCATGCCAAGAGCATGGGTGAAAGCATGGAGTTCCTCACCTTTGTCTGGCTCCTCCTGTCATGGATGGGGATGGAGACATTCGCCGACAAGTTCCAGAGGGCCTGGCCTGGCCAAGGAGAAGATGTTACCCTCACAGGCGCATCGTCATCGCGAGTTCTAGAGAACCAAGTGGACATACCTGTCGAAGAAGAGATTAGCATCGTCTGAGCAAAGGGGGTGAATGTGTGCGTCGTATGCTTGCTTGTTTGTTGCTTCTCACAGAGTAATAAAACCAGTGTGATGACGTTTGTTCATTGTTATACTGTATGTACCAATGCCTGCAATGTTGATCAGCATCTCACCTGATGAGTGATGACCGATGTCCCTTTTTACCTTCTCCGTTTGACAAGAGCATTCTGACTGCATATCTCCTTTCCTTGCCAGGCAGGCTCTTGTGGCTGGAGCAACTCAGCAATCTAAGATCCTGCCATACCTGCTGCCTTGCTGGTGTACTCACCCGTGCCTGTCCGCGTCCTACCCTCATGCAGTTCGATAACCGGCTTTGCTGCGCGGCTAGTTTGATAGGAACGCGCGTTACACGATTCCAACAAAACAATGGTAGAAATATCCGAAACAGGGTTACAATGTGTAGAATTGATCTGCACCTCGCTAATGGTGACGCATCTACATTGATTTACAGCAAAGCCATGGCTATCAACCTGGGACGACTATCACAGTGATCTCACAGATGAGTAAAGACCGACAGATAAGCAGCAAAACCATGGCTATATTGCTCATCTTTCAACCGATTAATGTATTTGCCTCGTGTCCTAGCAAATTGACGTTAGTGTTGAATCATTGCTGATTTTGTTGCCTCTGCTGAGTGAAGTTGGGATTCTGGGTCTGGTTCTGAAGACCCACCATACCCTGTTGCATGTTCTGTGCACCTGCCTGCATGTTCCCATATACCCCTTGCTGCTGCTGCTGCTGCTGCTGCATTCCCATCATGCTGCTATTTGTGGCTCCCATACCGAACACTGCAGCAGAAAACAGTACATAGTTCAGTAGGAGTACAAACTTGAGACAATCATTTTTGGGCACAAAGTAAAATAGACTGATGACAATTCAAAATCAAAGGGCACTTTTCATCCATCACTGATTCGAGTCCCCACACTACAGAACCGAGGAAGCTAGTTGTTGTAAGTTAGCACCAGAACAAATGAAACATTAGTCGACCCAGTGTGCTAAAAAACACTAAAACAATTAAGAGGAAAGTGCTCTAGCTTTTCCTACTTACTGAATTCTTGTGATTTTGTAATGACATCCTACCTTCGCATTACAATATATTTTGTCCTTTTGAATTGTGATAGGATCAGTATCTAGATTTATCTGACTCAAAGAACTTGCCTCCGCAATGCATACACATATTTATAATATTTAGGACCAGTTTTCTACCAAATAAGCCAGTAATGCCACCAAAACAGTCGATAGTCGAATATGATATGTCTCGAATCCATGACTCGTAACATTTTTATTTTTATCTTTATCCATTTGACAGTGATAACTTGAAAAATCTTAAAACGAGAAAGGATACATACTTTGGTCAGTCAGCATTTGGGGATGACTCCTCTGTGGATGCCCACCAGCCATACCATACTGAGAAATAATCATAAAAATAATACATGAAATAGAACAAGTTATGTGCGAAGAATGAAACAATCCGGAAACATGGCAGAGAAAAAAAAAAGAGCAACAAATACTACAATCTTTATATTATATATACGCCCCCTTCAGCAATCAGGAAATCATGTCCATAGTGGAAAAGATATGAAGAGCATTTTTTTCAAAGGAAGATAACCTAGACCTTATTAATCAGACAACCATAAAATTGAAGAGAAGCAAACAGCCCAAATGAAACTACCCTAGTCCATCAATTAGAGATGCTTGTGCTGAACTTGTTTGGGACAAGCCAGCTTTGCGTTAATATGAATCCTGCAACTACAAAAATAATAGACCTATATTAACCAGACCACCCTATATCTGCAATGCAGTAACCAAGTCATATTTCTTGAAGATCTACAAGGGCAAAGGGGAATACAGAGTTACAGACTCTCATTGCCCAGAAGTTGTGATCAATTATACCATATGCAGAAATTATTCTATTCGAACAGATGCAGAGTATTATTTTTGACGGAACCTGGATAAAGAAAGACAAGAAAAAGTAACTGACCTGCATTTGGGGCATAAGCGACTGTGATCCAGGCATATTTGCCATCTAAAATGCAAAACCGAACCAGGCAAAATTAGCCAATCATGGGACCATGTACAAAATAATCTATAGATCAGGCTAACAACTGAACGAACTAAGAATCTTTTTTCACTAGTCCATCTCATGAGCTCATAAATGCATATCTTAAACCCCAACTACCAATTTAGGAAAATGAAATGACTTATGTTCCTTACTAAATTATTAAGAAAAGGTATATCTAACCATTTGTGAGTTTGATGATGCCTGTGCAGCACTGAACATCGCACTATTTGCAGCTCCAGTAAACTGGCCTAAATGACTTCGTAGCTGAGTTCCTTGATTCAATTGACTCTGAGCCATGCCTGGTTGCATACGTCCAGGCTGCATCTGTCTGTTATGAAACTGTTGTGACAAGGCTTGGTTGTACTGCATTTGCTGTTGACCAGGGACCTACAAAAGACTTCCTTCAGAAATTTAAGTTTTCAGGCAAAAGAACTATTTCAGCAGGAAAGAGGGAGTTGGTAATTACCTGTAGTTTTTGTTGAGCCTGCCCCTGTAAATCTTGTAGCTGAGGAAGTCCGCTCTACAGGAAAAAAATGTTGATTCAGAACAAGATCAAGGAGACACACATACTACAGAAAATTTATAAAATTAAAGCACATCCAAAGCCCCAAATGTAAACCTGTCTTTACCTGCGCTAGCATCCCAGCAGCTGATGGCCTCAGCTGCTGTTGAGCATGTAGTTGCTGCTGTTGAGATGCTTGCATCAGCTTTTGCCTCTGCTGCTGTGGTGTTAGATGCTGCTGGGGGGAAGGGGTATTCATCATATTGGTGCCTGACCTAGGAGAGTTAGCATATGGCATTGGCGGAGTGGACACATTCTCGAAATTAGGGGTTCCTGCGGTTCCAGGTGATGGTGCCGGTCTTCCAAGTAACTGCGCTCCAGCTGCCTGCAAGTAGTACGAAGGCAACGAAGTTGAAACCGAGACAGAAATACCGAACATTGATCTGAGTTTGGTTCTTGCCATTCCCTATGATATATAACTAATACCATGGGGAGATGATTGATGTCAGGAAAAACAGAATGAACCATGCCAGTCAATCAGCTTCTTTTTTCTTTAATGAGATTTTCAACCAAAAGAGCTAACATTCTAATACCATAATAATAACTCAGTTATAGTTATAGAACAGAACCTGAACCTGATTTCCCTGGTTGTTGACACTATTAGGTACAAATGTCGACGTATTTTTGGGATAACTACCTGCAAATACAAATAGTAATTAGATGCACTCTTGTGAAATAAATCTCCAATGCAAATGACAAAAAGTTAAGCATACAA
The DNA here is from genome assembly GCA_038502445.1 of Eremochloa ophiuroides. Taxonomy (NCBI): domain Eukaryota; kingdom Viridiplantae; phylum Streptophyta; class Magnoliopsida; order Poales; family Poaceae; genus Eremochloa; species Eremochloa ophiuroides. The sequence continues at coordinate 90,726,606 of JAHLJS010000001.1, read as the reverse complement.
GGAACTTTACAGTACATATCTCCAATTAATATGGCAAATATATGAGGAACTTTTACGCATGCATCTTCAATGCAAATGGTCGTGATTTTAGAGAGTGAGGATAAACACTAATCCTAGCACAATAGGAATTCAGTCAATAGCGCATGAAAATGAGACAATCCATAGATGTCAAAACTCAAAACAAGGAGAGGTTCATTAAGATAGTTTAGATACATAAGAAAATCTACATACCAGAACTGTCACCAAAATTTTGTACACCGTCTCCTAAAGGAAGCACTTCTATCAGATGGCTAGGAAGAGATTGTGGCTGCCTCTGATCTCCAGGTACCCGTAATCCTAACAATCAAATAATTTTAGTAAAGCTATAAGTACTGAAATTGTAACATAAAATAGAAGTAAAAGGACTATTTATTTTGGAAATCTAATTGCATTTTTTATCAACATTAACAAAGCACTATGCCATTCACCTTCACCATAATTTACTGCTGCTCTAAGTAGGCCTTCCTGCTCCTGTATCTTTGCAGCTTGTGCTTTGTCCAATGTAGGACCAAGATTTGCCTGACGGGATCCTAGCCCATAGCTCTTACGGCATTCAGCAATTACTTTCTCAGCAGTTTCACATGCACTCCCAATCATTTCTATTCTAGCCTGAAAGAAATGGTACCAGGTCCATTCAAATTAATAGAAAGCCAACAAATCAAGCTAGCAACACATGCTGTAGGTTTTCATTCTTCATACTAAATTGGTCACCTTTAATTTTTCCATCTGTGTAGTCACCGGTAGATTAGAGATTCCAGACAAAAGCTGTTCTCTCTTTGTAGTTTCCTCAACTTCCATCTCAGGCAGCAGTTTTGATGACAGCATTACAGGCAGTACTGCAATATTCATACAGGGCATATAAAGATTATGCTGCAACACTAATAACAAATAACTGTACAAACCATTGACAGTATGCAAAATGGGAGCAATAAATTGCAATTCACCATGAACAATTCTGAATGAGGTCATTTCCATTGCGTTTATTTATCTCAGAATAACTTGCCGTGAAATTAATGCCATGACTAGTAGAAAACCTCGAAAGTCTGAGACCTCATCCAGAATTTTGATCAGTGGAAATAAACATCGGTTGGCAGTAAGAAAATTCTTAGGTTGACTCTTCACGTGTAACAAAACTTGTGAGAAAACGAAACGGCACAGCAAAAAGAAACAGTATTAGCCCAATCGGTCATACTTCTAGTCCTCATCCATCCTTACTTCAGAAACAAAATCATAGGTTATTTTTTTTCTAAAAATATATGGACCCATAGATGAACCGATCTCATCAAGTGTTGAGAATCATAATCTCATCAAGTGTTGAGCAATAATACTGGACCATGAACAACCAAACACTATTGGTGTTCGGTCAAATAAGGGGAAAAATATTTGAGTACAGTTGGTTACCTAACAAAAACTTTAAGGAATAAACTGAGCAAATGTTCATATTAGATAACTTCTTCCCAAATTGCATGCTTACATTGATAATGTTTCAAAAAATGTTGCCGTTCATATCTTAATTGAACCAACAAAATTTCATAGACAAGGGTAATGAACTCTTAAGATGTCTCTGGAAATTGCTGTCCCTGAACTGGAGATGCTCTATTCCATAACTGAATCTTGTAAACCATGCAACTAGAACATAACCAACAGATGTTAAACTCTCCTATGTTAGATGAATCTACATCTTAATTATGATTTATATGAAAAACAAATCCCATTACGTGATAACTAGACACAAAGATAAACAGAAGACATGCACATCCATAAAGGAGGAAATACGAAGAAAACTCAGAATCATACTTGTAGCATTCTCGGCATTGACATTACGGGGGTACACGACAAACACCTTGGACACATTCTTAATGTCCTCCACAATATTGAAGAGCTCCATGCTCACCATCGAGAACTGCCCGAGCACGTCCTGCCTGCAATTCATCCCGAGGCAACCATACCATACCAGTCAGCAATATCGCAGCAACACCACACGAGCAGAGGCATCCTAACTGAACCCTAGAGTCCACTGCGCCCAACAAGCGGTGGCCGATAAGATGGGGGGCAGGGCTGGGGATGAAGTTACCACTTGGGGGAGGCGCTGGGATTGGTGCGGGCGATGACGTCGAAGTCCTCGAGGATGCGGGAGATGGCCTTGTACAGCCCCACCGCGCGCGCGCGCATCCCCTCCAGGTTCAGCTGCTGCTGCACCCCCGCGCTGAGCCGCTCAACCCGGGGAGCTGCCTGCTGCTCCCCTGCGGGTGCGCCCGGGGGTGGCGCGCCAGCAGCGGGAGCTGCACCTAGCGCGGCCGCCGCGGCGTCCATCGCCGGAGCACTTGCGTTGGGGGCGGCGGTGGTGCGGCGGAGTGGGAAGGGGAGGCCAGACCGGAGGCGACCTCGAATCGGAATGTGTCGCGTGTCGGGATCTTCAGTGGATCGATGCGTGCCTTTGCCTGTGGAAGAGCAACACAATGTTGCATGAAAGTTGTTTATAGGGATTAAAAAATTATGTATCAGCTATCTAGAATATTGTAGAGGTAATTCATAGAGTAGTCCATAGTTAAAGGTACATATAGTTCTATAGGCTGCTCATAAGGAATAAACAAATAATTCTTCTCTCTGCACTCTCTCTCTTTCCTATCTTTCGCATATGGACTACCCAGTCTATATACATTGTAAATATAACAATAGCTATAGACCACTGACATGAAAGTTACGCATAGTCCATATACATTGTGGTTGCTCGAAGGGCGGCACCACCAGTTCCCGATCTGGCTCGATTGACATGTGAGGACCCAGGGCCAGTAGCCAATACTCCCTCCGTCCCACTCCTCCGTCCCACTGCTTTCGTAGTTTAAAATCTGTGCGCTTCTCACAATCACGATTTTCGAGCGACAGTTCTAAACAGACAGTGGGAGTACTCTACACTTCTGCAGTCTGCACTTGACAAATAAGCGTCGATTTTGTTGAAACAAAAAAACCGTGCGGATTGGTCAAACAAACATAAAAAAACCAGTAATGCTAAACAACAACCGAGTGTTTTTGTTGGATTCAACACGCGATTTTTGGTACGTCCGATTCGAGCGGAAAGAGAAGGAGGCCGTCTGATTCGTGAGTAGGAGGAGGAGGCCGAGGTCATCTTCCCCAGCTCTGGCGCATCAGCTAGGGTTCCGGCAAGGTCTCCCCACTTCCTCCTCCAACTCCGGCGGGTATAGAAGGGCCCGGCCGAGAGAGGTAGTGTGACACCCCTGGTGTTACTGTAACTAAAACCTGACATGTCATCATGATTGCATGTAAATCATCCCGCATAAATTCATCCTTACTGTGCATCACTAAAATAATTTTTATTTCTTTATATGGTTGTGCATAGGTGCTTTAGAATGATTCCATGACCTAAATGCTTGTTTGTTGGATTAAAAGGCAAATCCATTTAAAACCCTAGAGCGGACCTAAAACCCTAACTCAAAAATTAGGAGGAACTAGAGGTTGGGCCTTAAACCAAAGTTATAAATCTTTAAAAGTTGAGCAACTTCTATATTGGGTAATTTTGAAGTTAATTAAAATAATTTCAAATAAAACTTAATATATGCTTTGAAGTTTCAATTTGAAACTCAATTTCAAAAACTAGTAAGAATTTGATGAAAGTTCTTTAATAAAAATTGTAGATCTTTTAAAATTAAATAACTTTTATTTTGGGTGATTTTGAAGTTATACAATGTAAATTCAAATTGAACTCCAAACGGTGATTTTAAATTTGAATTTGAAATGCTATTTCAAAAATTATCAATAATCTTACTAGACTCTATTAATGAAAGTTGTAGAGTTTGGCAAGTTGAACAACTTTTATTTTTATATATTTTCATGTTATATAGAAAAAATTTTGAGAATTTAATTGAATTACATTTGAAATTCAAATTGGGGATTTACCCCCTTTATGATAATTTCAAAAATATTTCGAATTTGAACTTGGTTCAAAAATAAAAAATGTTTTACATAAAATTCTTCACAACTTTTATTTTGGGAATTCCTACTGTTACTGCTTGGAATAGGGTTTAATTTGTATCAATAGCTTTTGACCCTAAAACTGCTACAGTGCTCGAGGAGGGGTCCGGTCCTGGCCCTGTTCGTGGGCAGGCGCGCGTGCACCGTGCCGCGCGCCGGCGACGCCCAGGGCTGGCCGGGCCCGGCCACCGCCCGCTGTCGAGTTCGTGGGGGGCCCGGCCACGTCCTAAGCTCCTCCTCTGCCCTATTTAAGCTCGAGTCATCGCCGTTTCCTCTTTCTTCCTCGTTGCCTCACCGCCGACAAGCTTCGGAGTCATCGTCCAAATTCGCCATGGGTGGTTCACCTCCATCCTCTCCATCTTTCAGAAACTCGATTGACATCCTTGCGCTTCGATTGAGTTAACCCGTGCTGTTGTTCGTTGTCTGCACCGACCGCGTGGGGTCGTCTTCCCCGCGGTCGGCCGAACGTCGTCGCGCTCGGATACACCGTGGCCGGCTCGCTCCGGTGAGATACACCTCGTTCTTGTCTGTGTTCTAGCTTCCCTTTGGTGTCTTGTTTCTTTAGAACTAGCAGGTCTCTCTATTCATGCTCCAGGTCGACCGGAACAAGGTCCTTGCTATCGGTGAGCACCGTCGTGCGCTCGGTTGTCATCGACGAGCTGCCTCCGATCATCCCCGTTCCCAACCGACGCCCGCATGAGATTAAGGGTGAGATTCTGGTCGTGCTTGTGCGGTTGTTTCAAACCCTATTGCAACCAAATCGTCGGAACGTGTGCGCCGTCGCCGACGAGCTTATGTGCACACAGACAGCCGCCATGGATGGCACCGAACTCGCTTCGGGTTCTAATCCACCCGATCGACTCCCTAGGTAGGTTCTAGGGGTGTCTTTAACCGTCGTGGTGCCCTTGTCCTCGCCGGAGAACCGCCGTCGGCGAGCCACCGCGGCGGCGTCGCCGTGCACACACGCGGTGTTTGGCTGGAGAGCTGGGAGCTGAGCTGGGCCGTGCTGTAGGCCATCTGGGCCGGCCCAGCCACGCGCGGGAACGCGCTGTGAGAGGCAGAGGAAGAGAGCAGGCCGTGCGGGCCGTGTTGGGCCGGACCGGCCGCGCGGGAGAGCGCGCGGAGGGAGTGTGGGAGCGCGTGGGCCGACCTGCAGAGTTGGGCCGTCTCGGGCCAAATGGCATTTTCCCATTTTTCTGAAATAAATTCGTTTTTTCGATTTTCTGAGTATATGAATAGTAATGCGATTTGTTATTTTTTTGTAAGAATAAATATGCTACCCTAAAAATCATGGAAATTCTTGTGTAAGCTCTCTGTGTTATGGTGAATGCACGAAAAATACAGAATAAATATTTTTGGCACTTTATGTAGGATCTAGAAATGTGTATATTAATTGAAAAATATGATTTTTATGGATTTTAATAAACCCTTTGTTGACTCAAAAATCATGAAATTTATTTTAGTGCTGTTATAGACTAAGATCTATCTGTTGGAAAGGTTTGGGATCAAATGAGAATAGTTTATTATTATATACTCTATAATTTAATTAATAAGTAGACGACCCTAATGAATTAGGTTTGATGTGACTTTTGGATTACGTGTTGACCCTGGACCATCGTCTTACGAGTGATCCTTGACACTTTAATTTATGCTTGAGTTCATAATTAAATTGCTAGTTAGAGTCAATAATAATAGTTCATGTAATCGATATCTGTCGATAGCGATTAATGACTTGGTTAGTAGTAATTGAAGTACGCTAATATTGCTTTCAATGACTGTTAAAATGATCAGTAAAACAATAGGATAGTTTTGTTGGCTTGCAACTTTATCGTGAAGGAAAGTTGTACTCAACTTTCTGAATTAAGCTTACCTTCTAGTAATTCACAATTTAGTACATCTCATACATCATGACATACATACATATCATCATGTTAAGAATGCATTGTTATTTCGTGTAGTAAATGGGTTTCTGAAAGACTTGCTTGGTGTCCGACGGAAGGATTATTTGTCAGGAGAACTCCAATGGATTTTCTCTGGTTTTCTGGCAGAAGTGACAGACCTGCAACACAGGCAAGTCCCGGTACATTCAGCCCCTTCCTTGTGATTTACAAAATGTTTATAACTTGAGTTAATCTATTGCATTAAGTTGATATGAGTTGTGTGATGACCCAATTGATGCATTACCAACCTTGACCACTGAAATACCCCTTGAAACCTGATTTAAAATGAAAATGTTTTAGAAATGCTTAGTCCTGTTTAATTAATTTAGTTTTTGTTCAAATGCTATTTACTGAGTTATGGTGATATACTATTGATAATTCATGAAAAGAGGGAAATGAAAATGATTCCGTTCGGCGGTTGTGCACTTGGCCAGTGCATTGTCATCGACGAAAAGGGATTTTTCGTTTGATGGTTGTATCACTTGGGTTAGAGTCCCAATGTTTGACCACCGACAGAAAAAGGGAACTGTCCGCTCGGCGGTTGAACACTTGGTTAGAGTTCCAAAGCTTTGTCGCCGGCGGGCAGGGATTTGAAAACCGTTTGGCTGCCTTGTACTTGGGTTAGAGTCCCAATGCATGGTTACCGACGGAAAAAGAATTAGGGACCGTCCGTTGTAGGCCCGCTGTGATCGAGACTTTGAAACTAGCCACGTACTACGGAAAGCCCTATCTCCGGTGGCTCCACTGCTTGAACCGACAACCACGCACTGTGGGTGGAGAGATGGCGAGAATAGCGTGTACCCTCGTGGCCGGCGTGTCTGGATACGAGAGGAGTACTATGCTCTCGGGTGGCACAGAACCGGTTCAGTGGTTGGAAAAGCCGTGGTAGACGGGGTTGGCATATGCAAGATTAGGTGCTATATATGCAGTGTGGATAGAGATCCCCAGCTGGGTACTAATCGATTCGAATCGTCGTTTCTCCTCGGATATGGAGATTCGATCCTTTGACTTACAATTGAAAAGTGGTTCGGAACTAGTATATTTTTTTAGAATGAATAAATAATCAGAATTAAAGGATGCATGTGAAAGAACTGAAATCTATGGTTACTGTAACAGAACCGGCTAAATCACCTGGCCCACCGGCACCTGTCATTGTCACTAACGACTTCTGACAGCCGGGCCCGTGTCCCAAATGATCTAGACAGGTCTGTCGGGCTACATTAGCGCCCTTTTCTCCGACAGGATCACCATTGCAGAATCATCACAGGATTACAACATTTCGTAATAAAATACATCAGAGTAACAGTGCGGAAGATTACATAACTTTAGATACAAACCGGTTGTTCAAATAGGATTCAAATATAGTTATTACAGACCAGAGGACATAACAGTAACAGTGGAATAGTTACACAATGCTAGATAAGATAACTCGAACCCTGCCCACGGGTTCTACTTCACTCATCGCCGCTTTCTTCTTCGACCACGGTCACGCAACATGGAGCAAGACAGATCTCCGACTGCGGTCCTCCTGTAACGGGGTTAACAAACCCTGAGTACTTGGGGTACTCCGCAAGACTTACCCGACTAAGGGTGTAAAATGAGACTCAGGAATGCAAGGCTATGGGTAAGGCTAGCAGAGGATGAGGAGTTTGCAGAAAAGCAATCTATCCTGTTCCATATTTTATTTTATCAATATCATAATCACAACTATAGTTCTGACATTCAATCTCAAATATCATCATTCTTCAAATTTCTTTATTCATTCAGATAACCTAGTTGAGAACCACTTTTCGGTGTAGAGTGTGAGGATCAAGTCTCCATAACCGAGGAGCACGTCGATTCGAATCCAGAAAGTACCCAGCTGGGGATTCTAACCACACTGCATATGCAGCACGCCGGCATACATATACCAACCCGTCGTCACGGCTTTTCTATCCCGGAACCGGTCCTGCGCCACCCGAGAGCACAGTACTCCACTCTTATCCAGGCACGCCGGCCACGTGGGTACAAGCTACTCTCGCCATCTCTCCACTCCCAGTGCGTGGTTGTCGGTTCTAGCAATAGCGTCACCGAACTCTAGGCTTTCCGCATTGGTATGTGGCTAGGCTGTTCATCATGATCACAGCAGACCTACAACGAACGGTCCCTACTTTCTTCCTGCCGTCAATCCTGTATTGGGACTCTAACCCAAGTACAAGACTACCCGACAGTTTTTATTATCGTGCCTGTCGGGTGAGTGAGACATAGGGAACGCCGCCCCATGAGCTGGCCACCCAACGAAACACGTTTCCAAAGACATCGACCAGTTCCAAACTATTCCGAAAGCGACCATGCATTGGGACTCCAACCCAAATACACATCGACCAGCGGATAACAAGTTCTTCACCAATCAAAGTATAAGTATAGTCATGACACAGAAAATAGTTTTTCTTTTATGCAAAGCTAAGTTCATTAAGCATGCCTAAGCATTTCTTAAACCATTTTATTTAAATCAGGTTTCAGGGTATTTATTTGAGACAATGCATCTAGATAGGTGACAATCAACTCCTATCAACCTTATGCAGTAGATTAACTCGAATTATAAATATTTTGTAATAGAGGGGCTGAATGCACCGGGGCTTGCCTTGGATCGTGTACAGCGTCGGGTCGGGATCAGTCCCTCAGATGTCGAATCCTTGGATGGCTTCTGGAGTGGCCTCCTCAGTAGTAATCTCGACCTGGACCCCCTCGGGAACGGGCACTACACGTATGCAATGATGTATGCTTAGCGTGGCATGAGGGCAACAAATGAAATACTTGGAAGTAAACCATTAATACCTTGAGTACAACTTTCCTTCACGGCAAAGTTGTAAACGATCTACAGAAGGTAAAAGTAATGTTTCCTACTTTTGTTTTATTGACCTTTTTAACGGTCACAGAAAGCCGCTACACAGCTTTATGACTACTACCAAGCACTAAGTTCTCAAACTGCCAAGGATCACACAGCGAAAGATCCTTGGTCTTCATTCAACCCAAAATTCACACAACAAACCTAAATTCATTTTTCTATTTACTTTATTAATCCCTAATTTCACATATATTCATTAATTGACCAAACTAACTTCAATTGCAACTAAACTTTACCAACAGCTAGGTTTTATCACCAAACAGAGCCACAATAAATTTCATGATTTTTGGATTTACAGAGAATTAATTAAAATTACACAAACTTGCATTTATTAATTACTTCACTGATTTATACAGCAGATTAAAGGCACTGGAACACCCTATATTATATTTTTAACAAATACTACATACTTCAGAGAGCATACACAATTATTCTCACATTTTTCCATTCAACAGATTAATTCATATGAAAATAACAATCATCAGCACTATTCAAATAAATTAAAATAGAAAAGGCATTTGAAATTCCTTTGGAAAAAATGAAAACGGCCCACTCGGCCGAGACGGCCCAGCCGACCGCGCTCGCGCCCGAGCCGGCCCACATGGCCCAAGCGCACGCGCGCACCGCTCCCGCGCGCACGCGGCCCACGGCCACGCGAGGCGAGACGCTGACGGGCGGACCCCGCCCGTCAGCTCTTCCTCCTACCTCCCGCCGGCTCCCGTGCACGCGCACGCGCGCGCGCGGCTAGCACGGCCCTCGCCGCCGGCGACCCCAGCGACGAACCCGAGCGACTCTACGGCTACCCTCACTCCTAACGAGCACCCCCGAGAGGTTAGGCTCTAGCCTAGCATCCCACGGTGAGGAGCATTTCGCCCATGGCGGAAGCCGACGGCACGGCGGCTCTGCGCCGGCCAAAACAAAGGGATAGAGGAAGGGAGAGAGGACGGGAAAGACTCAGTGGCTCACCACGAAGCCAACGGGCGAGTCGGTGAAGGCAGCAACGGCTTGGAGAGGGCGGCTTGACGGTGATGGCGGATCCGGCAGCTCGGCTCCGATGGCGACCCCGCGTTCCGGCGATCCTAGAGTGCCAGAGACCCAACCGCCAGGCGCATGAGAAACAGCGAGTGATAGAGAGTTCGAGACACGAGACCGAGGGAGAAGAAACTCACTCCAACACGCTCGTCGCGTCGGAGATGGTTGCGGCGGCGCTCTGGCCACCCGCAGGAATGGCGACGAGCACTCCGGCACCTACAGACCACTACAACCCTCGCCAACGGTGGCAAACAAAGCGCAAGGGAGTTGGCGAGCTAGCAGGGAGATGGAGAGGGTGGTGGTGGTGTGACGACGGTGAATTTGGCCGGCGACCGAGAGGTGGCGATGGCGACCGGGAGGGAGAAAATGGAGAGGGGGAGGGCCTCGTCGCCCTTTTGAAGGCCGGGGAAGAGGGGGACAGGGTCAGAGCGTCGCGGCGCACGCCGATCCTCCTCCGAACTGGCGCCCGGGCAGGATCCCGGCTGGCCCGGCTCGCGCGGCCGCCCGCCCGGTACGGCGCTCTGCCGGCTCTGTTCGCGAACAGGAAGAGGGGGCGAAGTACTGTAGCACTCATTCCCTAGGGGCTGTCGGTTTTTGACCAAGTTCGACTGATTTTGCATACAAACATGAAAAACTGCAAAAACAAAAGTTGTAGGGTTTGAAATTCTGAACAACTTTGCTTTTGGAACTAAATCCAAATTCGAAATATTTTTGAATCTACAGAAAAGGGGGTAGAATAGGGTTTTAAATTTCAAACTGTATTTTCAAAATTACTTTTAAATTTTCTCAACAACTTGAAAAGTTGCCAAAATAAAAGTTGTTCTACTCAATGAGCTTTACAACTTCTACTTAGGAAGTTTTGCCAGATTCCAAATAATTTTTGAAATGCCAATCCAAAACTAAGTTTTAAATCATTGTTTTGAAATAAATTTGAATTTCCACCACAGAACTTTGAAATCTCCAAAAATAAAAGTTGTTCCATTTTAAAAGATCTAAAACTCTTATTAAGGGACTATCTCAAAATTCCTTTTAGATTTTGAATTAGGTTTTGGTCCTAATAAAAGTAATTTTTTAAACCTTTATTTGGGAATTTAATTTTACAAACAAATACTAATTAAATTCAAATCACTCTAGGGACCTAATCACAATCAAATGCAAATGATTAATTTAAATATGATGACATGGCAGATTAATTAAATCTGTAATACCCGGGGTATTACAGCCTTCCCCCCTAAAAGAAATCTCGTCCCGAGATTAGGTACATAACCAAGATTGGAACAAAGTAATGGAAAAGAATAAACAAGAGACAATGCGAAGCCATGCATAACACAAAATAGGTTTACATTTATAGAGTAGCATAGAACTCGGGGAAGCTTTCTGCCAAGAAATCTTCAGACTCCCAGGTAGCTTCATCTTCAGAATGATCACTCCATTGGATCTTGTACCACCGGGTCGTGGTCCTTCGAGTAACACGGTCCTTTATATCCAAAACTCGTACTGGCTGCTCCGAGTAGGTCAATTCAGGTTCAAGTACTACTCCTTCAACATCGATGACTTGTCCAGGTACTCGGAGACACTTCTTCAGCTGAGAAACATGAAACACATTGTGTACTTCCGAGAGATGTTCTGGCAATTCAAGCTTGTAAGCTACCTTTCCCACGCGTCCTATGATTAAGAACGGTCCAATATAATGCGGGGCTAACTTGCCTTTGACTCCAAAACGGTTAACTCCTTTCATAGGCGAAACTTTCAAATATACATAGTCTCCAACCTGAAATGTCAAAGGTCTGCGCCGCTGATCGGCATAACTTTTCTGTCGTGACTGTGCCACTTTCAAATTTTCCTGTATCAGTCGAACCTTCTCTTCGGCTTCATTGACCAAGTCAACTCCATAGAACCATCTTTCTCCAGGCTAGGACCAATTCAATGGAGTACGACACCTGCGGCCATATACTGCCTCAAACGGAGCCATTTTTATACTTTCTTGGTAGCTGTTGTTGTATGGGAATTCGGCCAATGCCAAACACTCGTCCCATTTCTCAGGGTAATTGAGTGCACAGGCTCTTAGCATGTCTTCAAGTATCTGATTTATCCTCTCTGTCTGTCTGTCAGTCTGAGGATGATAGGCTGTGCTATGCAGGAGTTTTGTACCCAATGATTTATGAAAGGATCTCCAAAATTGGGATATGAACTGAGTGCCTCGGTCAGAGACAATGGTCTTGGGCACTCCATGTAGCTTCATCAGATTTTCTATGTATAGCTTGGCGTAGTGCGGAGCCCTGTACATTTTCTTGACAGGTAAGAAATGAGCTTGTTTAGTGAGGCGGTCCACAACAACCCAGATGGAATTGAAACCCCTAGAGGTTGTTGGGAGACCCATAATGAAATCCATGCTGATGTCTTCCCATTTCCATGCAGGAATAGGTAATGGTTGCAGCTCTCCACCAGGCTTCATGTGTACAGCTTTTACTTTCTGACAAGTGTCGCATTTTGCTACATACTGAGCAATCTCGATCTTCATCTTAGTCCACCAAAACTTCTGTTTCAAATCCTGGTACATTTTGTTGCTTCCCGGATGAATAGAGTATCTTGTCAAATGAGCTTCGTCAAGAATCTTGCCACGTAACTCTGGAATTTTTGGAACTACAAGCCGATTCTTGAACCATACAATCCCTTCATCATCAATTCTGAAACAATCTGCTTTCCCTGCTTGGATTTTCTCTTTGATGTGCCTGATACCTTTACTATTTTTCTGAGCAGCCACGATTTCATCACGGATGGAGGGTTTGATGCTGATATTGTTCCAACTGCCTTGAGGGACTATTTCTATGCCCAATTTTTCTAACCCGTAACACAACGACAGATCATATGGCTTCACAGTCAAGCAATTACAATGAGCCTTCCGACTGAGTGCGTCGGCAACCACATTAGCTTTACCAGGATGGTAGTGCACTTCAATATCATAATCTTTTATCAACTCAAGCCATCTTCGTTGCCTCATATTTAATTCTTCTTGTGTAAAGATGTATTTCAGGCTTTTGTGATTGGTGTAGACATTGCATGTGCTGCCTAACAAGTAGTGACGCCAGATCTTCAATGCATGAACCACAGCTGCCAATTCAAGATCATGAGTGGGATAATTCTCTTCATGAGGCCGGAGTTGTCGTGAAGCATAAGCAATGACTCGGCCCTCTTGCATCAAAACACAACCAAGGCCAGTACCCGACGCATCGCAGTACACATCAAACGGCTTTTCAATATCTGGCTGAGCAAGGACTGGTGCAGTGGTCAAACATCTCTTCAAGGTTTGAAACGCTGTCTCGCATTTTGGCGACCAGACAAACTTGACCTGAGTCTTCAATAGGTTGGTTATAGGCTTAGCTATTCTTGAGAAATCCGGAATGAATCGGCGGTAATATCCCGCCATTCCCATGAAACTGCGAACCTGGTGCACAGTGGTTGGTGGTTTCCAGTTCAAGATTTCTTCCACCTTACATGGATCTACGGACACACCTTCCGCTGTCAGGATATGCCCAAGAAATGGAACTCGGTCCAACCAGAACTCACATTTGCTGAATTTGGCATAGAGTTGATGTTCTCTTAAACGGTTCAAGACGATACGGAGGTGGTTGGCATGTTCTTCGGGTGTTTTAGAATAGATCAGGATGTCATCAATGAATACGACAACAAATTTGTCGAGCTCAGGCATGAAGACGGAATTCATGAGGTACATGAAATAGGCGGGTTCATTGGTTAGGCCAAAAGACATGACAAGGTATTCATATAGGCCATATCTAGTGGTGAAAGCTGTTTTTGGAATGTCTTCGGGACGGATCTTTATTTGGTGGTAGCCAGACCTAAGGTCAATCTTGGAAAACACCTTAGCTCCAGCCAGCTGGTCAAAGAGTAGGTCAATACGGGGTAAAGGATATTTGTTTTTGATGGTGACCTCGTTGAGTGGGCGGTAATCAATACAGAGTCGGAGGGATTTGTCTTTCTTCTTGACAAAGATGGCAGGACAACCCCAAGGAGATGAGCTGGGTCTGATGAAACCCTTATCTAGCAAATCTTGTAGCTGCACTTTAAGCTCTGCCAATTCCTTGGGAGGCATTCTGTAGGCTCTACGAGATATAGGTGCGGTTCTAGGTTTTAGCTCAATAGCAAATTCCACATCTCGATCAGGTGGCAAACCAGGCAACTCATCAGGGAATACGTCTGGAAATTTGCAGACCACTGGAATCTTCAATACTTCTTCAACTGCGGTGGCACACAACCTTTGCACGGTCTTTTCGATCTTTCTTACGGGCAATGGAAGTTGGATAAGAAGTTGAGTTTGACTATTAGGTATGTTCACTCTTATGGTTCTATTCAACACATCAATCAAGGCCTTGTGCTGATACATCCAATTCATACCTAATATCACATCTATATCCTGATCCTTAAGTACTATCATTGTGGTTGGGAATTTAAGCCCTCCCAGCTCTATAGGTACTCCCTGAACTACCTCTTTAGTAGTTATACGCCCCCCGGGCGAATGTATAAGGAAATCTTCCTTTATTTCCCCAATAGGTATTTCATGCTTAACCACAAATGTATGGTTGATGAACGAATGAGATGCACCAGAATCAAATAGCAGAACGGCAGAATGACTAGCAACAGGAAACTTACCCATCATGACGGGTTCTCCAGCAGGAATATCTTCGATCTGAGTGTAATAAACCCGACCTGCCTTCTTGACAATCTTGCCCTTCTGAGCATGCTGCTGGTGACCACGGTGCTGAACTTGCTGTTGCGGAACACCAGGACTTTTCTGCACATTCTGGTTGTTCTGCTGATTAGAGGTATGAGAGGTAGCGGCAGTGCGCACAACTACCTGCTGATGGGGATATGACGGACGGTTATGATGGGTAGGATGATAGATAACTTTCTGGCGTTTCTGACTGCCAGAAGAGCTAGACCTTTTGCTCTTCTTCTTCTCCTCTTGGAGCTGACGGTCGCTTTCCTCAAAAGCTATTGCACTATCCACTGCCTCATGAAAAGTGCACTTGAGGTTGTTAGACAGACTGCGTTGAATCTTGAAATTCAGACCTCTGACAAAGCAGGCTCTCCTCTTAGAATCAGTGTTGGTATGCTCAGGTGCATACTGTGCCAAGTGGTTGAACTGCCCAAGATACTGAGCGACAGTGGACTCATTCTGCTTCAGGGCCAGAAACTGATCCAGCTTCAACTTCATCATACCCGCAGGGATGTAATGAGCACGAAAAGCTTCACGGAACTCGTGCCAGGTAAGTTGATGTCCAGCATCCTGCGCAGCCAAAAGGTTGGCATACCAAGTAGTCGCTGGGCCACGGAGCTGCTGGGCTGCAAACAGAGGTTTTTGGACCTCGCTACAGTGAATCAAGCTAAACTTCTGCTCCATGGTACGGAGCCAATCATCGGCTTCTAAGGGTTCATCAGCTTTAGTGAACACCGGTGGGCGGGTGTCAGTGAAGTCAACATAGGTGGTATCCTCATTATCACGGTGGCCACGACGTCCACCACGGTCTTGCTGATTCTGAGCTAACAGCGCTGCAACATTGGTCAATGCAGCGATGGCCTCTGCCAGAGTGGGTGGAAATTGAGGTGGTTGGGGAACACCAGTTGCATTATCAGAGTTGTCTCCCATCTGTTAATAAGCAAACCCGACTTGAGTCTTACATTAGTTAAGCAAACATAGCAGCACACAGCAATATTACAAGGTTCACACAACATGGCTTGCATCCAGGCAAGACCCACAACCCATAACTAAGGTTTTCTAGACAAGCACCTATACTACAGACAAAAGAGAACAACTAGCCGACAACCCTAGGCCACACTGGCCTAGTCCTCGTCGATCCCAGACGCGTCAGAAGCGTCACTGTCCTCGTCGATCTCCTCGAAGTCCTCCTCGGCATCTGCCCCGACGACCTCGACAGGCTCGACCTCCACGTCAACGTCCTCCACGTCCTCATCCTCCTGACCGAGGACAACCCCCAACTCAGGATCCTCCTCCTGCGGTGCAGGAATAGGGTGGAGCTCACCATAGAGCTCATGCACCTCCTCGTGCAAGACGTTGTTGTAGAGCTCAAGCTGACCAACACGCTGCTCCGCCTCGAGCATCCTGTCCATGATCGTCTCCTCACGATCCCAAGCTTCATCCCTCTGCTTGGTCAGGCGATTGATCTCTCGACGCAGATCTCGATTGGTCCTCACGTCACGGTAGTGGTTGAGACGTGCCACTCTGTATTCTTCCTCCCACTGTCTGACTAGATCCTGCAGCCTTCCAACCTCAGCCTCAAGCTCCTCGCTGCTGCGACGAGGTGGGCGACTCTCAGAAGCTCCGCCCTCGCCAGCGCGTGGCGCCAACTGGTGGCGTGGAACGCCACGTGGTCCGGTCATCTTGCGTGCTGTGAGCTTGCAACGGGCCATCTGGAGAAGGTAAGTGAAATTTTAAGATATAATAGGTTAGCAAGAATAGGTTTGGTAAACTATCCCAAAAAAACCCACTTTAAGGAGGAAGTTAATTAACAGGTGTGATTATCATGATGCATGTACGTACTTACGAATTTAAATCATGCAAGGTACCTACATACATAAATAAACTTTTAACATAGGGCTAATAATAATATCATTCCACATGCTACCTTAATCCCATAAGGTAAAATATAGAACAAGACAAGAACTACTGAACAAGATAAGGATAGAAGCAATTTGGACCCAAAATAATAGGTTAAACTTTTTATGATCCAAAACATTTTAAAATTTTTGAAAAGTAATCCATAATGATTAGCAATGGAATGCTCTGGTACCAACTGTAACAGAACCGGCTAAATCACCTGGCCCACCGGCACCTGTCATTGTCACTAACGACTTCTGACAGCCGGGCCCGTGTCCCAAATGATCTAGACAGGTCTGTCAGGCTACATTAGCGCCCTTTTCTCCGACAGGATCACCATTGCAGAATCATCACAGGATTACAACATTTCGTAATAAAATACATCAGAGTAACAGTGCGAAAGATTACATAACATTTAGATTACAAACCGGCTGTTCAAATAGGATTCAAATATAGTTATTACAGACCAGAGGACATAACAGTAACAGTGGAATAGTTACACAATGCTTGATAAGATAACTCGAACCCTGCCCACGGGTTCTACTTCACTCATCGCCGCTTTCTTCTTCGACCACGGTCACGCAACATGGAGCAAGACAGATCTCCGACTGCGGTCCTCCTGCAACGGGGTTAACAAACTCTGAGTACTTGGGGTACTCCGCAAGACTTACCCGACTAAGGGTGTAAAATGAGACTCAGGAATGCAAGGCTATGGGTAAGGCTAGCAGAGGATGAGGAGTTTGCAGAAAAGCAATCTATCATGTTCCATATTTTATTTTATCAATATCATAATCACAACTATAGTTCCGACATTCAATCTCAAATATCATCATTCTTCAAATTTCTTTATTCATTCAGATAACCTAGTTGAGAACCACTTTTCGGTGTAGAGTGTGAGGATCAAGTCTCCATAACCGAGGAGCACGTCGATTCGAATCCAGGAAGTACCCAGCTGGGGATTCTATCCACACTGCATATGCAGCACGCCGGCATACATATACCAACCCGTCGTCACGGCTTTGCTATCCCGGAACCGGTCCTGCGCCACCCGAGAGCACAGTACTCCACTCTTATCCAGGCACGCCGGCCACGTGGGTACAAGCTACTCTCGCCATCTCTCCACTCCCAGTGCGTGGTTGTCGGTTCTAGCAATAGCGTCACCGAACTCTAGGCTTTCCGCATTGGTATGTGGCTAGGCTGTTCATCATGATCACAGCAGACCTACAACGAACGGTCCCTACTTCCTTCCTGCCGTCAATCCTGTATTGGGACTCTAACCCAAGTACAAGACTACCCGACAGTTTTTATTATCGTGCCTGTCGGGTGAGTGAGACATAGGGAACGCCGCCCCATGAGCTGGCCACCCAACGAAATACGTTTCCAAAGACATCGACCAGTTCCAAACTATTCCGAAAGCGACCATGCATTGGGACTCCAACCCAAATACACATCGACCAGCGGATAACAAGTTCTTCACCAATCAAAGTATAAGTATAGTCATGGCACAGAAAATAGTTTTTCTTTTATGCAAAGCTAAGTTTATTAAGCATGCCTAAGCATTTCTTAAACCATTTTATTTAAATCAGGTTTCAGGGTATTTATTTGAGACAATGCATCTGGATAGGTGACAATCAACTCCTATCAACCTTATGCAGTAGATTAACTCGAATTATAAATATTTTGTAATAGAGGGGCTGAATGCACCGGGGCTTGCCTTGGATCGTGTATAGCGTCGGGTCGGGATCAGTCCCGCTGATGTCGAATCCTTGGATGGCTTCTGGAGTGGCCTCCTCAGTAGTAATCTCGACCTGGACCCCCTCGGGAACGGGCACTACACGTATGCAATGATGTATGCTTAGCGTGGCATGAGGGCAACAAATGAAATACTTGGAAGTAAACCATTAATACCTTGAGTACAACTTTCCTTCACGGCAAAGTTGTAAACGATCTACAGAAGGTAAAAGTAATGTTTCCTACTTTTGTTTTATTGACCTTTTTAACGGTCACAGAAAGCCGCTACACAGCTTTATGACTACTACCAAGCACTAAGTTCTCAAACTGCCAAGGATCACACAGCGAAAGATCCTTGGTCTTCATTCAACCCAAAATTCACACAACAAACCTAAATTCATTTTTCTATTTACTTTATTAATCCCTAATTTCATATATATTCATTAATTGACCAAACTAACTTCAATTGCAACCAAACTTTACCAACAGCTAGGTTTTATCACCAAACAGAGCCACAATAAATTTCATGATTTTTGGATTTACAAAGAATTAATTAAAATTACACAAACTTGCATTTATTAATTACTTCACTGATTTATACAGCAGATTAAAGGCACTGGAACACCCTATATTATATTTTTAACAAATACTACATACTTTAGAGAGCATACACAATTATTCTCACATTTTTCCATTCAACAGATTAATTCATATGAAAATAACAATCATCAGCACTATTCAAATAAATTAAAATAGAAAAAGCATTTGAAATTCCTTTGGAAAAAATGAAAACGGCCCACTCGGCCGAGACGGCCCAGCCGACCGCGCTCGCGCCCGAGCCGGCCCACATGGCCCAAGCGCACGCGCGCACCGCTCCCGCGCGCACGCGGCCCACGGCCACGCGAGGCGAGACGCTGACGGGCGGACCCCGCCTGTCAGCTCTTCCTCCTACCTCCCGCCGGCTCCTGTGCACGCGCACGCGCGCGCGCGGCTAGCACGGCCCTCGCCGCCGGCGACCCCAGCGACGAACCCGAGCGACTCTACGGCTACCCTCACTCCTAACGAGCACCCCCGAGAGGTTAGGCTCTAGCCTAGCATCCCACGGTGAGGAGCATTTCGCCCATGGCGGAAGCCGACGGCACGGCGGCTCTGCGCCGGCCAAAACAAAGGGATAGAGGAAGGGAGAGAGGACGGGAAAGACTCAGTGGCTCACCACGAAGCCAACGGGCGAGTCGGTGAAGGCAGCAACGGCTTGGAGAGGGCGGCTTGACGGTGATGGCGGATCCGGCAGCTCGGCTCCGATGGCGACCCCGCGTTCCGGCGATCCTAGAGTGCCAGAGACCCAACCGCCAGGCGCATGAGAAACAGCGAGTGATAGAAAGTTCGAGACACGAGACCGAGGGAGAAGAAACTCACTCCAACACGCTCGTCGCGTCGGAGATGGTTGCGGCGGCGCTCTGGCCACCCGCAGGAATGGCGACGAGCACTCCGGCACCTACAGACCACTACAACCCTCGCCAACGGTGGCAAACAAAGCGCAAGGGAGTTGGCGAGCTAGCAGGGAGATGGAGAGGGTGGTGGTGGTGTGACGACGGTGAATTTGGCCGGCGACCGAGAGGTGGCGATGGCGACCGGGAGGGAGAAAATGGAGAGGGGGAGGGCCTCGTCGCCCTTTTGAAGACCGGAGAAGAGGGGGACAGGGTCAGAGCGTCGCGGCGCACGCCGATCCTCCTCCGAACTGGCGCCCGGGCAGGATCCCGGCCGGCACGGCTCGCGCGGCCGCCCGCCCGGCACGGCGCTCTGCCGGCTCTGTTCGCGAACAGGAAGAGGGGGCGAAGTACTGTAGCACTCATTCCCTAGGGGCTGTCGGTTTTTGACCAAATTCGACTGATTTTGCATACAAACATGAAAAACTGCAAAAACAAAAGTTGTAGGGTTTGAAATTCTGAACAACTTTGCTTTTAGAACTAAATCCAAATTCGAAATATTTTTGAATCTACAGAAAAGGGGGTAGAATAGGGTTTTAAATTTCAAACTGTATTTTCAAAATTACTTTTAAATTTTCTCAACAACTTGAAAAGTTGCCAAAATAAAAGTTGTTCTACTCAATGAGCTTTACAACTTCTACTTAGGAAGTTTTGCCAGATTCCAAATAATTTTTGAAATGCCAATCCAAAACTAAGTTTTAAATCATTGTTTTGAAATAAATTTGAATTTCCACCACAGAACTTTGAAATCTCCAAAAATAAAAGTTGTTCCATTTTAAAAGATTTAAAACTCTTATTAAGGGACTATCTTAAAATTCCTTTTAGATTTTGAATTAGGTTTTGGTCCTAATAAAAGTAAATTTTTAAACCTTTATTTGGGAATTTAATTTTACAAACAAATACTAATTAAATTCAAATCACTCTAGGGACCTAATCACAATCATATGCAAATGATTAATTTAAATATGATGACATGGCAGATTAATTAAATCCGTAATACCCGGGGTATTACAGTTACTAATTAAAATAATACTGAGTTAAAATATGGAAAGTAGGATTAAAGATTAGTATCGCTTTTCCATAAAATACTTTGACTCTTTCTAAAGCCTTACCTTAACTCCTCTCAGCCTGCATTCCTGAGTCTCATTCCTTTTTCTTAGTCGGGTAAGTCTTGCAGAGTACCCCAGTATTCAGGGTTTGTTAACCTCCTGTTGCAGGTGAATTAAGTGTACAGTTCTGCGTGGAATCGTGCCGGTCAACGGATCGTGCATGGACGGAGGTGTGTATATGATACAAACCCCTAAGCATGGTGTTTGGTTGTATGCAGCTACTCCACTACGAATCTCTGGTTGGGATAATGTAATCTAAGTTTGTAAATTTATATTTTTGTAATACTTCCGCACACTTTACTCTGGTTATATTAATTGTGCAAACTGTTGTAATACTGTAAGGCTTACAATGAAGATCCTCGGGGAAATCAGGGTTTCCTACAAGACCCGGCAGGCCACCTAGGTCAAAGGAAACTCGTCCAGACTGATCGTGGGTCCTTAGGAACGTTGACGGTGTACGTGGGCCCTATGATTAAAGCGGTTCTGTCACAGGTAGGTAGGCCAGACGGTGGGGATGGAGGCGGGCGGCTTCGGGGTCCTGGCGGCGGTGGAGGCGGCCGGGAAGGTCGGGGCGGGGGAGGGTCGCCTGAGCCGGAGAAGATGGCGGTCGGGGAGGGTAAGAGGGTGGCCGCCGCGAGCGCTAGGGCTCGTCGGAGCTAGGGCCGGGCGGTGGCCGACGGGCAGGGGCGACGAGCAGCTGGAGGAGGAAGATGAGCTGGAGGAAGATGAACAGGCAAAAAATATCGTGTGTCGGGGATGCCCCGAACACTCGAGTGCCCAATAGACAGCCCCAAAAAAAACATGTGTTCATAATCCGAAAGTTTGTACTGCAGAGTTCAAAATTTGTAGAATTTGGGATTGCTTGGGCCTGCTTGGATTCCTTACCAAGCATTGTGTAACCTCGCTGAGAAAAAAAAACTAGAGTGAACAGTCGTTTGGTTATGCAATTGGGTCTGTCTATTCTGTGCGAGCGAGCTTTTTCTTAATGGATGAATGGCTCTCCTAGCTGGGCACGGCTAGGCGAGGCCGGGGCAGGCCATGTTTGCAAACAACCAAACACCTATTTGGTTTCTGAGTCAGCTACCCTCGCATAGTTTATCTGGGTAAGGAAGACCTTGCCATCATAGGAGAGCCAACTTGGCTAGCCTAACAAGAGAAACCTTGCTAGTGCGAAACCGGAGGTAAGCTAACTAAGAATTCAAACACCTTGTCCATTTCAACTTCTAGCTTAGCAAGGAGACACATTGCTTAGCAAAGATTCCAAGCAGCCTCGAAGTACGTTGTTATAAATTAAATTATTTTAAATTTAACTACACTTAGAGATAATAATATACCCGTACAAATAACAATAACTATAACATCAAATTAGTATCACTAAATATATTATGGAATATATTCAAATAATGTACTTTAATCTATCGTCGAAGGCGTTACGCTTTCCTATAAAGTTTATGAAACTAAAAGATAACTTTCTTAATTCTAGAAATATTGATCTGTTTTAGGGCCGATGAAGTTTCATCTTTACAATGGGTTTGATTAGATTCACCACCAAATACCAAAAGTTTCGTCACATCAATGTTTAGACATGTTGATGAAAATTGAAACTAATTATACAGCTTCGCAAAAATATTGTGAGACAAATCTTTGAGCCTAATTGAGGTATGATTGGACACTTATTGCAAAAGTTAGCATGTTGCTATAATAAATTATTTTGTAAAATGGCCAATCTAAACATGCCCTATACTGTGGAGTTTGCTAGTTGAGAAATAATTCTTTAGCGCTGTATAAGTATGTAGAAATGAAATATTTAATATAAACATAACATGATTGTCATATTGTGGATGGAAGGATACATAACGTTTTGCCGTCGTCTGCTTTCTCCTTGTCCTTAACAGTTTGATGATCACCAATTTCCTGTTTTCATTGCACCAGCAAGGCAGCAAGGAAGCCACTCCTGTTCCCTCGCCCCAGACGCCTCTCAAAAAGTGTTCCCTAGCCTTTCCACACACACACACACCACTACGCTGCCACTTGCCAGCACAGCACATTGCATGAGTCTGATTTTGTTATCGTTCAGTAGCAAACAATACAACAACCACATCTCATGTTTGATACTCCAACAAAACAGCATCACAATCATACGTACTCCAAAGATAATATGTAATCTGAATCCCAAAGAAACAAAAAAAAAAAAGAATTACGACCAAGATAATATTGGAACACGATATGACGATGCTTGATGCATCAAGAAACGATCCAGCGATGTCAACAAAGGCTTAGCAGTCTCATTCAAATGTCAAAACAGAGCACCACGATACAGGGAACTGAGCATGCTAAGGGTGCTCACGCCAAGTATGCTCACTACAACAAGAACGATGTAATAAAGAATCAAAATTCTTACTACGCGACACCTATGGTCCTAACTGCAAAATTTCCGTCCCCACAATGATAGCAGATTCCATCTGCAGGACCATCGCCGGCAAGAGTTCCGGCAGCCATGCCGAAGCCATCGTCGTAGTCCTGCACGCCTGACGTGTCGGTGAAGGTGTCGAGATCGCTCCATCCTCCCTGGAAGAAATCGTCATTGGTGTCCGTGTCTCCTTGCGATTGCTCTGTAGTGCAGGATTCTTGATACATCGGCCGCGGGGGATCGACCGTCGCTGCAGGTGCCGTTATCTCGATGTGCTCCTCATGGTAGGCGTCGGCGTCGGCGGCACCGACGGTGACCGGTTCTACCGGAGTGCAGTGCTGCGTGCTGATGCCGCCAAAAAGCTGATCCAGCTGCCGATGTAGTTGCTCTTCTTTAGTAAGAGGCTGCCCTGAACGAAGTTCAGGTTCTTGGCCTAGGCTTATTCCGAGGCCTGATGCGGATACCATTGCGCAAAAAGCTTCATCGTATGGCGCCCCCTGGTTCACGAGCTGTTCTTGATGATGACAGGCCTGTGGCTGGTTTGAGAAATACTCTTGGTTCTGAGCGAGTTCCTGATCCAGCAGAAAGGGTTGCTCTTGATGGCTTGTTCCGGCGTCAGGGTACCAAGGATCCAGGAAGGTGATGGCCGATTCTTGGCTAAATCCGATAGACGAATCTTGGCTAAATCCAGCGTCTATGCCCCAGAAATTCCCAACCGATGATGATGTCTCATAGTTCGGGAACGGCTGTTCTTGATTCTGCTCCGTCGTCGTCGTCGTCGTCGCTGTCGTTACCACGGAAGACGTGGTGGCGACGCGCTTCTGCTGAGGCATCCCGGCTTCTAGCCCTTCGCCGTCGCCGTCGGGCACGCGCTGGCGCTTCTGGCCGTGGCCGGTGAAGGCGACATGGCAGAGCTTGACGGGGCACGGGCGGCACTGCGGCAAGGCGACGGTGTACTCGTGCATGACCCACCCGGTGCTGCCGCCCTTGCGCCGGCCCTCCTGCAGGTTCAGCGAGTACTTGCCCCACGACACCTGCTCGCCGCCGCCGGGCAGGGGTAGCACCTCCTCCGGGGCGCGCTTCTGCCCCACCCACGTGTAGCACCCGTCGCCGCAGCTGCGGTTCTGGCGAGCGGTGCCGGCGCCGTCCCCGTCGCCGCTGCCGTTCGCGATGCGCTCGAAGAAGTAGGCCTCGTCGTCGCCGGTGCGCCGGTTGTTCGTGAGCACGTTCCAGGGGTGGAGGCGCGAGCTGGTGGTGGCCTCGTCGCCGTCGAGGATGATCCCCTCGACCGCGGTGGGCTGGCCTTGGGCGCGTGGCACGAGGTAGAACTCGACGAGCTCCTCCGGCGAGGGGTCGAACCGGACCCCCGGCGGGAGACCCAGGGCGTCCGCCGCCGACGACATGCTGCTGAATTGGTGGGCTTCTATGAGTTCTTGGCGCGGAGGCACTTCTGTTCTGTGCAATGCGCGTTGACGGTGCCCGGACCGTGATTTCGTTTTGATTTATAGTAGGCGCTAGGCGGCGGACCGGTGGATGCAGTCCGATGGGATGAATCGGATGTGGTTACTGCCATCAGAATCAGCGCTCAAATTTTGGCAAGTTTTTTCCCCAAACAGTTAATGAGCCGCGGAACCAGTCCGATGGGATGGATCGGATTGGGTTATTGTTATTGACATCAGAATTTTCGTGGTAAAAAGACTGTTCGTTTGGGCTGAAATAGACGCTGATTTGAGATGATACTGATTTGCTGTAAGAGAAAAATACTGTTACATGGCTAAAAATAAACGGCTGATTGCTAAAATGAACAAGCTGAAATCGTTTACAGGCTTTTTTCCCTCAAACACAAACACTCTATTCGGCTGACTGGTCTAGCCATTACCAGCCAGCCATTTAGGAGTGTATTTCTCTCATAACAATCAGCCAGCTAGCCGTACCGTACCAACCAGCCGAACAGAGTGAAATACTTCGAGCTGAAGTTGTGTGGGGCCGTGGGGGTGGTCCGTGTGGAGAGCTCACGTGTGTTGGCCATTGTTTTTTTTTAAGACAAACACAGAGCTTTCATTCATTTATGGTAGTATTATCATCTTTGGCTGCTAAGTCAACCAGCCAATCGGGAATATAATCAAGCCAAAACAGGGAGCGTTCGGTAACCGAAACCGTAGCGGCACAAACATGGGCCATCGAGTTAGCATCCCTACTAACCCAAGCAATTCGAAACTCTGAAAAACTACTACCAAGCTCTATGATGTCGAAACAAAGCCCTCCGACGGAGGATCGCATCGGCGCCGAACCCCTAAGAAGGTTCACCAACCCCTGACGATCTGTCTCTAGTCCAATGCTTCAGCTGTAAGGGCATCAGAGACATCCTCAAACCACCTCGCTGCCGTGCCTTGGACAGTGCCCATGGAATCCCGGATTACAACCCCGACAGTCTCGGAACAAAAGTCTGGATTGAAACCTGCATCTGTATTGATCTTGGACTAGCCCGTGTCCGGCCGCAGCCAGCGCACCAACGGCTTCACCTTAACCTGCTTTTCTTTTTGTTTCAGCAAGGCAAGGTTTTCTATCAGCGATGACACATACCTCGCAGCTGCACCAGGTTCCCAGACCGTGCGCCCATGGCGTCGCGCATTCCTCCCCGTCCATTGTGCCCTCATTATTTTGCAAATTTGTTAACCAAGATCAAGTGGTTTTTTATATAATAAAAATTCATGGTTGAAGCTTGCGGGCTTCTATTCCTAAAAAAAATGCTCAAACATGTATGTGTGATGAGTCGCCTCCATTCTCAATACTGCTTCGGTTTCCATACTATGGCACAAAATCAATTGAAGAAATCATTTTGATAGCTATTTAGTTAGAACTTAGAAATGTACTAGAACATACGCTGTTTTTGTTAACACTGGTCTATGGAGACATTATGTCATTAAATATGTTTCTTTAATAGTTGCAGCTATGCTTGGCATTATAAGGCTATCCCCAACAGTGGATAGGCAAAAATGTGACATTCTTTGGGTTCGGGTCATGCACAGGGAATAGGTCGTTTCCCAAAAAATCTGCTCCTCCAACGGCGAGACCCAACCCTCTTCGCCGAGCTCCTCCGCCGGCCACCTTCCTCTTCTTCCTGCCGAGCTCCGGCGGCCTCCTTCCCCACTGGTGGCGAGCTAGCCGCCGTCGCCCCGGCTGCTGACTGTGCGCCGTCGAAGTCACCGAGCGCCAAGCCGAGGTCGTCGGCGACTCCATCCGCGGGCCACCTCGTCGTCGTCGTCTGCCGGCCGCCGGACCTCCTCCACACGCTCCCAGTGGCGAGCACGACGGTGGTGGCACGCGGGAGCCACGCGTGCAGGCGGACCACTCCCCTCCTCCTCCGTCCCCAGCCTCGGTCGATCCACGGCGGCACCACTGCGGCACAGATCTAGCCGCTAGGCGTCGCAGTGTCAGCGGCAGAGCGGACGAGCTGGGGAGGTGGCGGAGAGGACGGCACAACAGGGGCGGGGCACCGGAGCCGCGCGGCGAGTAGCCTGAGGCTTTGGGTCGCGCGTTCTGAGAGAGGTAATTTTGCTTTCCCTCTCTTCTCGAACCCAAATGGATATTAGGTATGGGTTCTCCATTGGAGAGTGTTGTGAGTAGGCAAAACCACTGTTCGCGTCGTATTTTGGATATGCCTAGTGCCGTTAGAGACAATGTAATATGCTCGATGTATCACAACACTAATTTCTTATATGGTGCGCGCGGTGATAAGTCAAGTTTTTTTTTTTTAGGAAATGTTATATTCAAGCAGCGACTATATGCAATACTAATCGGAAGGAATGCTAAGCGCATGATGACACACCTGCAGATGATGCACTCCAAAGTACGGATGCTAATTAGGAGAACTAAATTAAATATAGACTAATAACAAAAACTAATTTCATAACCCGTAGGCTTTCGAATAAGCATGCGACGTCAAAATCTTATACTTGTACTCACGTACTACTTACGAACTACGTACAACAAAGCAAGCTAGCAGCAGTAGTAGCACACTAGCGCTGCAACTCAAGTCGATGGAGCCCGAAGTTATTGCAGTTCGTATCCCCCATCACCGGCTCACCGCACACCACGGCCCGGCGTCACCGCGTCAAGCTAAGCTCTGCACGTAGACGTACACCTGCCGCCGCGACCGCGAAGCTCGATAGCCCTCGAGTCCCAAGTTCGAATTCGAACTGCCGCCTCATGAATCGCAAGCTCGCAACGAACCCCAACGGCTCCCACTCCACCAGCCGCCGTTGGACCGCCGCCCGCCCACACCTACAAAGGAATTGAATTGGCAAAGCCCGCCAGCGTGCAAGCGCATGCGCATCAAGAATCTGTCCGTGGACACTTGCCACCGCCGGCGCATCGACAGCGCGACCCATGTCCCGCGAGAATCCGCCCGTGGTCTCCACTGGCTGCTCCGGCCTCATGTCCTGCCTCTCCTCCCGCCACCGCCGCGGCCCGCAGCAGCAGCAGCAGCAGTCGGCGGCGCCGCCGCCGCGAAGAAGAAGAAGCGAGGACGGTGGCGCCTGCGACGCGGCGGCCGAGGTCGCTGAGAGGTGCTTGAAGAGGGTGCAGCTCCTGGAGGAGGAGGTCAAGAGGCTGAGCTGCCACGAGGTGAGGCCGCGGGCGCCTGCTGCTGCAGGCGCCACCGAGCGCGCCGGGAACGGCGCCAAGGGCACGGCGGCGGAGGGCGGCAGCTGCGTTATCTGCACGGGCGCCGCCGCCGCCGCCACGGCCACGGCCGCCGCCAGGAGGTGTGCTAGCGCCGGCCACGGCGCCTGCGGCTGCGGCGTGCAGGAGGTGGTGGTGAGGCTGGAGGACGGCAGCTACATGCGCGAGGTCAGGCGGGCTGGGCGCCCGTGGGAGCGGCTGGCCGTGCAGGTGTCGCGCCCCGCCGTCCCCGCCGACGCGGCGAGCGCCTCCGAGGTGAGTTTAATTTGGTGGCTAACGCTGTTAATTAATGACATCATACTACGATCCGTACGTTCCATGGATCATGAACGCTTCTCCATGCCATTGACGTTTGTCCTGACAATTAATTGCGCCGTCGTCTTCTTCACCAGGTTCTTGGCAAGATGGCGGCGATGAGGGCCGAGGACCTGCGCGAGTTCCTGGTCCGGCTAATGCCGCTGAAGGACATCGCCGGGGAGAAGAACCCCGGCGAGCCCGTACGGCGCCGGACGGCGAGGCCGATCTCGGGGGACGACCTCGTGGAGTCTCTCGTCCTCGACGCAATGGGCAAGCTGGAATCTTTGGTCCTGGAAGGTCTCAAGATCCAGATGGCCTCGTCGGCGGCTACTGATCAACCCGCCAAGGCCACGGCCGCCGCCGCCGCCGTCGACGGGAGGCGGGACAAGGCCGCCGTCGTCACCAAGGACCGCATGGTCTACGTGGTTCTGATGCAGGCGAGGGATCCCAAGGAAAGGTACGGCGCCATCGGCGACCGCATGATCGGGCTGATCGAGGCGTCTCTGGAGAAGAAGATGGATGCCACGGTGAGGCTGCGGATCCTGGGGCTGCATGTTGCCGGGATCAGCTCCGTCAAGAGGAGGCCACCCGGCGATGGCAGATGCTTGATGTGGAGTGCGTATCTGAGGCGATGCAAGGAATCACACGACGGCGGAGGCGAGACCTGCCGGTGCATCTGCGTTCGCAATCCGAACCGTGTCTTCAAAAAGTAGAGGTTAGAGGTGTTTTACCGAGCAAATAAGGATGCATTAGAATTAGAATAACCCTCCATGTGATGGGTCTGGCCCCACATGTCACTAACACCAACCCTTGCTCTATTTTCATCTTTTTTTTTTCTTTCACGAAACCGTGCAGGACCTGCACGTGTAATAGCTATTTTTTTGTTCATAATTGAAATCCATTGTTTTTTCATGATTGAAAGCCATTATTTGCAGTATCACACGATGTAATAGTGCTTGCAAGCAGAAAGGAGGTGAACAATTTAATTTTGCTTCGGCAATTCAAATGACAGTCTTGTGTGTTTTTTTCTATCTATGTAAAAAAAGTGGGTATTACCTCAAGTAAAAAAAAATTATAAGCCGGAACCGACTTATGATCAAGAGTCCGTTGCTAATTACATATCCGCTAAACGAATCCGATCGGGAAAGAGAAACGACAAGCATAAACCCTTGATCGCGGCACCTTAATATAAAGCTTCGCCAAAAAGGAAGTCATAGATCCTCCGGGATTCATTGTCATCACGCGGCGCCGCCATGGCATACAGCGACAGGGAGCAATGGTATAATTCATATGACGACGATGACGAGGACTACTTGAGCAGCATGGACGACGAGGGCGAGTGCACCCACGGCGCGGACGATGACGGCGACGACATAGATGCCGAATCCTGCCAAAGCGACGGCGACGTCGCAGGCGACGTCGTCAGCGACGACGACGACGTGCGTCAGGCCGAGAGAAACGATAAGGGCTACGTTTTCGAGACGGTGGCCGACGTGCGCAAGCGTCAAGACGAGGTCACGACGAGTGTTTCTGAGCTGCTGTCGATCCCGTGGGGCCTGGCCGCCGCCTTCCTGCGGCACTGCCGGTGGGACGCCGAGCGGCTGGAGAACGAGTGGTTCCGCGACGAGCGGCGCATCCGCGACGCCGTGGGCCTGTCGGCGGGCCAGGGCGACGCCGTCACAGCGGTCAGCGACCGGCCGCTCACCTGCGCCATCTGCTTCGACGGGTACGCCGCCGGCGAGACGCTCTCGGCGGGCTGCGCGCACCTCTACTGCCGCGCGTGCTGGCGCGGCTACATCCGCGCGGCGGTGGGCGACGGGCCGCGGTGCCTGGTGCTGCGGTGCCCGGACCCGAGCTGCAGCGCGCCCGTGGTGCGGGAGCTGGTGCGCGAGGTCCTCGACGGCGCCGGCGACAGGGCGCGGTACGAGACGTTCCTGGTGCGGTCGTACGTGGAGGAAGGCACGAGCAAGTACGTCCGGTGGTGCCCCGGGCCGGGGTGCACGCTGGCGGTGCGGTCGTCGTCGGCGGCGGCGTACGAGGTGGCGTGCGAGTGCGGGCACGCCTTCTGCTTCCGGTGCGGCGAGGAGGCGCACCGGCCGGCGACGTGCGACGCGGCGCGGGCGTGGGCGCGCAAGAACAGCTCCGAAGTGGAGACGGCCAACTGGGTGCTGGCACACACGAAGCACTGCCCGCGGTGCCGGCGGCCGATCGAGAAGAACCTGGGGTGCAACCACATGACGTGCGGCGCGCCCTGCCGCCACGAGTTCTGCTGGATCTGCCTCGGCGCCTGGTCGGACCACGGCCGCGGCGCTGACTACTACCGGTGCAACCGCTACACGGACAGGCCGGAGCACGCCGCGGAGGCGGAGGAGGAGGCGCGGCGGGCGCAAGCCAGGGCGTCGCTGGACAGGTACCTCCACTTCTACGAGCGCTGGGCGGCGCACGGCGAGTCGATGGCGAAGGCGCGGCAGGACCTGGAGCGCCTGGCGGAGGGCGACGGCGGCGCGCTGACGGGCTTCGCCGAGGCCAACGGCGTGACGCGGGCGGAGCTGGGCTGTCTCGAGGAGGCGTACGCGCTCATCGTGCGGTCCCGGCGGGTGCTGCGGTGGACGTACCCGCTCGTGTACTACCTGGACCCGGTGCGCGACAAGGCCAAGCGCGAGCTGTGCGAGCACATCCAGGGCGTGGCCGAGCGGGCGCTGGAGATGCTGCACAAGTGCGCCGAGAGGGAGTGGAACGAGCTCAAGGAGACAGCCCCTATAGGAGGTGAGTTCGACAGGGCCTCTGCCGACGAGTTCGCCGCGGCGTTTAAGGAGTACATGAAGAAACTATTTGACCTCAACACCGTGACGCGAAACCACTTGAAAGTGCTCGTGGAGGGCTTCGAGTCCGGCATGCCCGAGCTCAAGTCACCTTGTGAGTCGAATGTGATTGTACAGGGCGCGATGTAAAAACGTGGTACGTGGGGTGGGGGCTTACGTGCTGCGCTCCTTTTGTTTGTGTGCATGGTTGCTTCTTCTGCTAGTTGAAAATAATTTTATACAAAATAATAATTCATAATTTTTTTTATATGAATTCAAATGAAGACAAACTCTATATTAAACTTTTTTTCATATAAAGTTTATCTCATTTGAGTTCATATTGGCTTCTTTTCAGAATATAACAGTGTTTTCTTCTCACAACGAATCAGCATGAGCTGAATTTCTTTTCAAACAAGGGAACACCAATTTAGATCATCCTATTTTGGCTTAGACGCGACTCAAAACCAAGTTTAGGGACTGACATGACACAAGCGAACAAGCTTGATGACCTAAACGAGAACCTGAACAGTTGATTACGAATTTAGGAACCGATATGACATAGCGGTACAAGTTTAGACATCGATGATGGACTTTACTCTTACAATAATATTTTAGCTTATGGTTGTGAGACTATGCTAGCAACATCCAAACTTATATGCGCAATCTCTATTCGTTGGAACTAAAAAAGAAACGCTGATTTTGGCTTATACTGATTTGGTGTGAGAGAAAAACACTGTTCTATAACTGAAAAGAAGCCAAAATAAATGCTTATATTAGCTGTGGAGAAGTTTCTTGACACGTGATCCGTTGCTATACATGTTTCTGCTAATTTCTTCCTTACAAGAAAAACATGTCATACGAGCCAAAGGCCAGCGCTTGCCACCCCGGGCTCGAAGCCTGGTGACCGTGGTATTTCCGTGCCCAGTGCATGGGAATGAGGAGAAAAGCCTCCTAAAAAAAAGAAAAGAAAAACATGTCATGATGTTGCGAAGATGATTAACCTAATTAGGGATGATAGATTACTGTTCACAATTCATCGTGGCGAGGGACCACCACGAAAAAAACATACCATGACACTGTGAAGATGGTTTTAAACCTAATTAGTGATCGACGGGTTAGTGTTCACAATTCAGCATGGAGAGCAGAGCACTTGGGGAGCATTGGCGATATGTATGTCACATCCGGTCTCATGACTTTTAGGGGGCGTGTTTGATTGGTGACCAGAGGTCGTCGCACCAAACCTTCCGCGCGCCACAACTGTTTATGTCAGCATTTGCTTATTGGCCGCACGTTAGGCAGCCACAGTTATTTTTTTTTCTTCATCTTTGCTCGCTAAAAGTTCAACGCTTGTTTGCTCGCCACAAATTTAGCGCGGCTAGAAACACGGCGTGGCAAAATCACGACGCAATCAAAATCGGCCCTCAGTGTCAACCTGGCAACGATGTTTTACTTGACGAGCGAGGGGCCGGGACCATCAACAATCATATCAAGAAAAAGTTTGGTGTAAACCTAAACCCGCACTGGGAAACTAACACCGAATTGGTTGTCTTTTTTTTTTTGTTCCATCAAAAACCAATCGGCTTCGTTCTCTAAAAATCGCGCAAATTGAACATCAAATTGGGGCACGTACGAATCATTCGGATTCTAAAAAAAACAGGACGCTTGCGTCAACGTGGATGGAAGGAGCATCAACCAGAGTTCAGAGACATCAGAATTCAGAACTCAGAAGCAGAGATGACGCACCGCGAGTGCGAGCCTTGGACTTTGGATACACATAGGATTACGTCTGAACTTGGCTTGTATGCTTCGAATTGAAAGTCGTCACAACTCGTAGTCGTAGCCCCTGCTGGTGGAAACGGATACGCATCAGCTGCAGCTTGACGAGCCTGTTCTTTTGGCTAAAAATAAACGCTGATTTCGGCTCATACTGATTTGTTATGAGAGAAAAATACTGTTTCGTGGCTGAAAATAAGCGCTGATCGGACAAAAGAACAAGCTGGAAAATGTCACTGGACCTCTGGCTCTTGCATAATAGGCATGCCCTCGTCCTCACTCCACTCAACAGTTTCACCTTCGTCGTTCGTTCTGGAGTTTTTTTGTCCCCAAATTCATACATATCCGCTGGAATTGATTTGATGCAAGCTTAAAGCGAATGTTTATCAACTCCATTACCTAATAAAATAATAAATAAATAAATCAAGGGAAGTGGCAAGGCCCACTTCCGTGCCAAGTAGACAACGCGACATGTGTTGTGCCAATAAGCCAGATGATGATCCCCGGTTTTGCTAATTTTGGTGAGTGTTCAAATCAACCAAGAGCCTAGACACTTCTAGCGGCTCGTCGTTCTTGGAGGTCGACATCTTGATTTGAGACCTCAGAGAACGAGAGCTCGCGAGGGCGAAAGGAACCGTACGTGATCTTGCGAAACTCCACTAGATGATGAAGTGGTGGTCCTCCTAGCTCGAACCAATTTATAGCTCGTCAAATATAAAAGGAAAAGTAGAGAAAAATTTGGAGGATCTTAATAATCGTATTGAAAAGTTTTCTATATATATGTTTATTCGGAACAAAAGATTAAATCCTACAAATTTATTTTGGTCTTCTATAAGATGTATATATAGACCATATGGATTTTAGAGCTTGATTGTTGAATCCCATGGAAACTTTCGTCGGTGTCTATCACTTGTGGAATTCCGGCATTTTTTTCCCCGCTGCTAGCTAGCTTCGAAGACTGCATTGGAATGGAAACCTTATTTAGATTTTAACTTCTTTTTAGACAAATGAACCAGCCCATTTTAAATTTCTGTTGGACTGCCTAACTCTAATCCTATATTTTATTTCTTTTTTTATCTATATATATTCTGGACGTCCGGACGCCCACACCTGTGTTGCTGTGGCCGTGCTCTACCCGTACGCTCGCTCTACCCCACGCGCCCCACTCCGTGATCCACCCGTATGCTCGCGCGCCCCACCCCGCGTGCCCCACGTCGCGCTCACGCCCCCTGCATGCCACTTTCCTGCGCCTCTCGCCTCGCGCTCACGCCCCCCTGCATGCCGCTTTCGTGCACCTCTCGCCCCGCACGCCGTGCATTCCCACCCGAACACCACGCCTCTGCCCCCAACTGCATGTGCACAGCGCAGTACCAGTGCCTTACCCACCCTAAGAGATAAGATGCAACAGAAGTTAAAGGGAGAGATGCAACCCTAGATCTACCTTTGAAACATCCGAATACAACTCTTGAAACATACGTATGTTGACTGTTGAAACATGCTCACAAAACACTTGGGAAAATCGTCTAAAACACACTTGAAAATCATTGCAACCCATTGCAACATCCGAATAAAACACATGCAACATATGTGTGAAACATATGCAATGTCCAGATAAACACATCTGCAACATGCATCCAGGAACACGGATGGAACATATCGATGAAAAAACCTGAAACATTCAAAAGCATACTATTGCAACATGTTTCTCAAATAATTGCAACACATGCAACATGTAAAACATCCCCCGATCTATTTTTACAACATCCATATCATTCAACTGCAACATACCTTTAAAACTTTTGAAACAATTGAATCATACAATTGCAACACAGGGGGAAGAGAGATGGAGCATAGCACGGGGAGCGCTATGGCCGCTAGATCTGCAAACTTTTGGGGGTTCCAGTGGTGGAGGACGCTGGTGTGGGGGATGAGGACGCCTTCTGTGGGGGGAAGGAGCTGCTAGATTTGGATGAGGAAGACGCTGAGGTAAAGGAAGAAGCCGCCGGTGTAGGGGAGTGCCATGGCCGCCGGATCTGTGAGCACAGAGGACTCTCGGTGGTGGAGGACGCTAGTGTAGGAGAGAAGCTGCCGCCGTCGCCCTCCTCTTCAGTGCATGGAGGTCACAGTGAGGGAAAGGAGGGATGAAGGAAGGGAAGGGTGCTACTTGCCGGAAGCCACCGCCGCCGGCCTTCGCTCCGATTGTATGGAGGTCATGGGAGGGACGGAGGGAGGGAGGATGAGCTCGCTTGCTGCCCATGTTAGAGGGCGCAGAGGGAGGGAGCAGAAGCCCCTGGAGAAGGAGGCAGGGAGAGGGAGCGGAGAGAGAGGGAGGCCGGAAGAGGGAGCGAGCGGCACTGAGCGGCGCGGCGCGTGGAGGAAGGGTGCGGGTGCGTGGTGGAAGGGTGCGGGCATGTAGCGAGCGGAATGCGGAACGTGGCGTCCGATGGGTCCGGACGCCGGTTCTGTATCATTACTGTTGGGTACCAAAGCATGGGGTACCCAACTTCGATGCAAAAACATATATTCCAAAAACGGCCCAGTCTAGGCAAAGCCGGTGAAAGCCCATGAAGGTCGCACCTACGGAGACCCATGACGGCGCTGCATCAACGCCAGCCTACCCTCGGAAAAACGGCACCCTCGGGCGCCGATTTTCCGATTCGTCCGAGCCTCCCCGAGAGAGCTCGGGAAAGCGGCGCCCTCGGGCGCCGATTTTCCGATTCGCCCGAGCCTCCCCGAGAGAGCTCGGGAAAGCGGCGCTCTCGGACGCCGATTTTCCAATTCGCCCGATCCTCCCCGAGAGAGCTCGGGAAAGCGGCGCCCTCGGGCGCCAATTTTCCGATTCGCCCGAGCTCCCCCCCATCGCCCTCGGGCGCAACCTTTCTAAAGCATCCAATGCACAGTTGACGTCAGCGGAGCAATCTTGGACCATAAGAGACCTCTCTGACCACTTTACAAGCAGTGTCCTGTCAGGCGAGATTCTCGACGCGACTGTGCTTCGCACGCGCACGACGGCCATACCACCTGTCAGGATTTCCCTGGCGACGAATTTGACGGATCCACTACGGCCGTCCCCTCCCCAGTATGGTCTACGGTGCTCCGCCCCGTCTTCCGCCGGGACCTACAACTATGACTACAACAGTCCAAGCACTTGACGAACGGGCTACGCAAGAACGGGAAAGGCACCCCCTACACTGTCCACTGGAAAGGACAAGCACGCCTTCCATCCGGGCCCACATGACCCTCGGGAAGCACTGTCCGAAAGCCAGAAATACGCTCGAGGGAAGATATCGCCCTGCTCCGTTCCATCACGCCTCCAGGAGTCCCGAGCCTCGGGAGACAACGCCCCGAGGCGACTCACCCTCTTGTCATATCGTGCAGGTAGACGGCCATCGGGTGTGACACTACACCATGCTGTGATCCCGACAACTATTACCGCCTTGGAACTCACCAAGATCGTACGAACCACTACGGCCATACCCCTGGGACGCAGAGACAAGACCGTAGCTGACAACAGTCAAACAGAGACAACAACTCCTCTGTGTAACATGCATGGCAATGTACGCGCTGCCCTCGCCTCTCCCTTGTGACTAAAAAAGTGAGAACTGAGGTCAGCCTTAGAGACTGTTGACATCTACTAACATCGCCCAATATAACTTTATAACTTTTAAAACTAGGGACGACATTAGAAGATGTATGGTATTTTAATTAACTTGTCATTAGCAACAAGCCACTCATCTAATACCAATATTCTTTAGCATGAACTGGGTTGTCAATCCTATCATGAATGCTAAGAATGAATAAAGGTTTCATATATTATTCCATGTGACCAGGCATAAATATAAATAAATATAAATTAAGAACAATTCTGCAAGTGTAACACTCCTGTTTTACGGAACACTTAAAACTGAGCATGTCATCATGAGCATTGCACAACAATTATGAATTTTTGTCAATCTTGACCTGCATCAACTAAGAACAAGTTGTAAAGCTCTCTGAGTTGAACAACTTTTATGTTTACAGATTTTGAATTTGTTCAGTAAATAATTGAGATTTAACTTGAATTAGAAAAGGGCTATTTACCCCCTTTTAAATAATTTTAAATTTTTTCACAATTTGAGAAAGGTTTAAATACCAAAGCTGTTCAGTTTCAAATTCTACACATTTGATACATTGGATATTTTTGGACTTATTGTATAAAATTGAAAGTAATTTTAAGAAAATAAAATTCAGGATATTTTCTAGCTACAGTAACCGGAAAGCAGGGCATCGACACCCAGTTGCTTGCCTGCTTCGGCCGTCGCCGCCCTCCACCGCCGCAGCACACGCGGGCACACGGCCTGGGACGTGGCAAGGGCCGAGCCGCGTGACACGCGCCTGGGAACTAACCTACTCCTTTTAAAGCTCGAAGACGAGCTCGCTCTCTCCTTTTTGCCGTCTCTGCTCGCCGCCGTCGAGCTCGGCTCGCCGACAAATTCGTCATCTCTACTCGTCTTCGTACCAAATCGAGGGAATCAGTGTGTTTGCTACCTCCTTGTGCACCTGCTAGACCGTCCTTGTAGTTTGTCGTTGCCGGAGTTGGCCGGAGCGAGGACTTCTTCCTCGCGGCCGACGAAAGCGCCGCCGCGATCTGCTCAACGCCGCCAGCTCGATCGAGTGAGATTTGTGTCAATATGTAGCATGTTCTGTGCTCGCCTAGTTATCCCGAAGCTTATGCTTCCGACCGTTTCGGTTTTGATACACAGGACACGCCGGAACAGTCCCTGTGCCGTTGGAGCTCGTCGCCGGAGCCGCTGCCACCGTCAATCTCTAGCCTCCGTTCATGTTCCGTCTCAACCGACGCGTGCAGTGGAGTTTGGTGAGCTTTTTGAAGCTTGTGATTAGATCGCTTGGGCTTGGGGCGGTTCCGGCTGGCCGGAACACCGGCGCCGCCGCGGCCGAGCCCGCCATGGTCGCCATGACCGTGCTGGAGCTCGTGCCAGTGTCCAAAATGTAGGATCTAGGTCGCTATCGTTGTGCCGCGGGTCTGGGGAACATGGTGACCCGCTGACGCCGGCCTTGCCGCTGCCGGCCGCTCTCGGCCTTGGCCGGAGCTGGCTCGGCCGGCCAGCAACCATGGCCGCCGAGGCTTGGGTTGGCCAGAGCTGGCCAGCGCCTGGCCGAGTCGTGCTGGGCTCTGCTGGGCCCTATCGGGCCGGCCCAGTAACCCCAACTGAATTACAGTAATGAAATTGTTATTTCTCTGAAA
The DNA here is from genome assembly GCA_038502445.1 of Eremochloa ophiuroides. NCBI lineage: Eukaryota > Viridiplantae > Streptophyta > Magnoliopsida > Poales > Poaceae > Eremochloa > Eremochloa ophiuroides. The sequence goes on along the minus strand of JAHLJS010000001.1, from coordinate 90,688,548 downwards.
ATGAATAGTCTCTATATTTGTGATTTTTGTAGGAATTAATCTACGGATCCAAAAATTACGAAATAAATTGTATAAGTTCTCTGTGGTATGAAGTATTTATGAAAAATATGATATAAGTATTTTAAGTACTTTTCGTAGACTGTAAAAATCTGTGAGTTAATTAATAAATAGCATTTCTATAATTTTTATAGCTCAAAATATTAATCCAAAAATTATGAAATTAATTGTGTAGCTGTTTTGACAAGTGACCCACCTTCACAAAAATTTGTAGCTCATTGGATGAAATTTAATTGTTTAGTAAATTACCCTAATTAAATAAGTAAATAAAAATGATATTTAAGGTTAATCGCTTTAGGATTTTTGTGTTATTTTGGGATTGTGTGAAGACTTAGGATCAAAAAACACTAATTGGTCCTAAGCACTTTCTTTAGTGTTGAAAGTCGTGTTAATTACGGCTTTTTATGACTGTTAAAAATAATTAATGAACTAATTATGTAACAATAACTCTGTTAGGTGAAAACCTGATTACAACTTTACCGTGAAGTAAAGTTGTACTCAAGGTTATTAAATTAACGTTTGTTTATTTGTTAATCATGTCATTTGCACCATCATTAAAGCATGCATCATTATCACGTATAGTAACCGAAGGCGAGGAAATGAAAGTCGAGCAAGTCACCGCTGACGAAGCCTCGGGAGTTGTGAGTGGTTTTGACATTTGCGGTTCTGACCCGTCCCTCGCCGTGCAACAAGGTAAGCCCCGGTGCATTAACCCCTCTTGTATTTATAATTTTTTATCACATGAGTTAATCTACTGCATTAAGTTGATAGGAATTGATTGTCACCTACTTGCTGCATTTACCTGTCTTGATGAATTGATTATCATCTTTGATACCTGATTTTAAATGTAAATGTTTATGAAATGTTTAGCCCTGCTTAATAGTTAAGCTTTTATGAAAAGATATTTTGTATGCTTGAGGTATACAATTATGTACTATAGTAATTAGTTGACAGGGTAGCGGACTTGCATTGAGAAAGGAATCTCAATGTAGTGTCTCTGACTGTCTAATAAGAAAACGAAATGGCATCCATTAGGGACCATTCGCTGTCGGTCTGTTGGATCAAGACTTTGCAACTAGCCACATAGTACGGAAAGGCTCTGACTCCGGTCGCTCCTCTACTTGAACCGACAACCACGCACAGGGAGTGGAGAGATGGCGAGAGTAGCGTGTACCCTCGTGGCCGGCGTGCCTGGAGAGGAGAGGAGTACTGTGCTCTCAGGTGGCGCAGGACCGGTTCAAGTTTTGGAAAAGCCGTGGTAGGCGAGGTTGGTATATGCAAGGTTAAGTGCTATATATGCAGTGTGGATAGGGATCCCCAACTGGGTACTTAATCGATTTGAATCGTCATTGCTCCTCGGTCAATGGAGACTTGATCCTTTGACTTACAGCAAAGAGTGGTTCGGAACTAGGTAATTATGGGAAAGGGAGTTGATGATGAGATAATTAATGAATCAATCTAGCTTCGAGATTAAATGTTAAGCTGATTTAGAGAGCTTTTCTGCAAAACTCTTTGATTCTTGCTAAAGCCTCTCCTTGATTCCCCTCAGCCTGCATTCCTGAGTCTTCTCCCCAATTTTTAGTCGGGTAAGTCGTGTGGAGTACCCCTTGTACTCAGGGTTTGTTAACCCCATGTTGCAGGCAATCAGCAACCTAAGGTCTGCTTTGGACCTTGCTGTATGACGGTGTTCGAGGAAGTGGTCGAGGAGGATAGTGGCAGTGAGTGAGTATTTGATCCCTTGGGCAGGGATGTTATGTAATATAAGTGTTGTATAAGCTACTTACCTACTGCCACTACTCATATTTTGGTTTTGTAATAATCGTACCTATGTTTAATTAAGAACTCTGGTTTGTAATCATATGTAATATTTTAAGTCTTCCGCTCTTGTACTCCGAATTGTATAATTTGTACGAAATGTTGTACTCTGTAATCTCTTCGCAATTAAGATCCTGTTCGGAGGAAATGGGTTTACTTGTAAACCCGGTAGATCCTTTTAGGTTGTACGGGTCACCTGCACGGCTGTCGAAGGTCTTTGGGACGACGACAGGTGCATGTGAACAATGACTATTGCAATTAAGAACATATAAAAGATTAAGAACAATGTTTCCCAAATCATAATGTTGAATGCAATAAGAGAAAAGAACTAGATCTATACCGAACTCTGCACTCCAGACAGACGCCAGGGGCTCCGGATCCCGCCGAAGAACTAGAACTCCTCTACTTCTAATCTAACTAGGCTAAAGCTATGAACTAGAGAGGCTCTGAAGAACTAGAGAGGCTCTGGATGGCTTGATCTCCAAGTGACTTGATGCTTCAGGGAAGGATCTGCCCCTTTATTTATAGTCCGGTGGGATGAACGTGAGCCGTAGGATCAAACCGACTTCAACAAAGGGCCGAGATGACTCCTAAGAGGCGGCGGAAGAAGACTCCAGAAGCGCGGGGCCGAAATCCTGGCGCCCAAGTGCGGGCTTCCGGGCCCATCTTCGTCGAGGTGCTTCCACACCCTTCCAGGGTCTTCGTGATGATGTTTCCTTGGCGGTTAAGTTTCGTGTCTTTTATGCTCTTTAACCCTTCTTTTATGCTTTTCTGGAATAGCCCCTGAAAAATACAGAACATGCAAAACTCGTGGAAATTGTCAGCTAAAACCCTAGACTAGTGTGTATTCATGTGTCCTTTCATGTCTAAAGGTCTAATAAAAGTTGACGTTATCGACCGTCAACAACATCCCCAAGCTTACCTGTTTGCCAGTCCCTTGGCAAACAAATTAAGCCTAATTACTAATGTATTTGGATCAGGAGTTGCTACAATGCTTCCATACTTTCCAAGTACACATGCTTTAAACATAGATTCTCCTCCGGATTAGACAAAACTGCTCTAACTCTCGAACTTACCCATTTTACTTTTAACTATGTGTCGGTGCTAATTTTGGCGAGGCTAACACCGGCTAGTAAATATGTGTTTTGCGGTTGAGGCTACGGATGGTGTGCAAGGGGGAACACAGGGATTATACTGGTTCAGGCCGAGCAAGCCCTACGTCCAGTGGAGAGGAGAGTCGTGTTGCCTTGCACCGGGGTGCTTGTAGTAGGGGGTTACAAGCTAGTCGAGAGAGGGAAGAGCTCCCAGGTCTCTTGTGTGTGTCTAAGTGTTTACAAGTCGTTTGCTATGGGTGCGTTTGTGTGGGCGAGAACTTAGAACTTCTCTGTTGTCGTTCGTCGTCGTCCTTCTGTCCCTCTCTCTAAAGCTGGTCTCTGCTCTCCCTTTTATAGCCGCAAGGGAGAGGCAAAGGCAGCTACGACGCTACCTATTAAAATAGTGAGGAGTTGCCGTTCCCCGTTTGACTAGCTTCTGCCTTTTCTCCTTGTCTCCGGGGTATGGGTATGGCTATCTTGGTTCGCGAGTTCCAAGGTAGAAACAGTCGTCTGACTATGTCATGTCGTCAGCTCTCTGGGTCTTCTGGATATGGCCGTCGTGGTCCGCACGACTTTGGTGAGTTCACACCTGCCGGCTATCCTTCCGTACGATGTGACAAGAGGGAGAGTCACCTTGGAGCATTGTTTCCCGAGGCTCGGGATCCTGAAGGCGTGCCCGTCCTTTCGTGTGGACGGCGCAGTGGGCGTCTTTCCCGAAACGGGGCGGCGCACCGTGGACCATACCGTGGAGGATAGGTGGTATGGCCGTCAGGGGCGTGCGAAGCATGGTCGCGTCGAGAGTCTCGCCCGATGGGACGGTGCTTGTAAAGTGGTCAGAGAGATCTCTTGTGGTCCAAGATTGCTCCGCTGACATTACCTGTGCCTTGGATGTCTTCGCGAGATTGCGCTCGAGGGGGATAGGGAAGCTCGGGCGAATCGGAGACTTGGGGCGCCGAGGATGCCGCTCTCCCGAGCTCTCCCGAGCTGGTGCCGCTCTCCCGTGCTCTCCCGAGCTCTCCCGAGGAGGCTCGGGCGAATCGGAGACTTGGGCGCCGAAGAGGCCGCTCTCCCGAGCTCTCCCGAGGAGGCTCGGGCGAATCGGAGGTTTGGGGCGCCGAGGATGCCGCTCTCCCGAGCTCTCCCGAGCTGGTGCCGCTCTCCCGTGCTCTCCCGAGCTCTCCCGAGGAGGCTCGGGCGAATCGGAGGTTTGGGGCGCCGAGGACGCCGCTCTCCCGAGCTCTCCCGAGGAGGCTCGGGCGAATCGGAGACTTGGGCGCCCAGAATGCCGCTCTCCCGAGCTCTCCCGAGGAGGCTCGGGCGAATCGGAGACTTGGGCGCCGAGGAGTGCTGTCCCGAGGAGGCTCGGGCGAATCGGAGATTTGGGCGCCGAGGACGCCGCGCTCCCGAGCTCTCCCGAGGAGGCTCGGGCGAATCGGAGACTTGGGCGCCGAGGACGCCGCGCTCCGAGCTCTCCCGAGGAGGCTCGGGCGAATCGGAGACTTGGGCGCCCAGGATGCCGCTCTCCCGAGCTCTCCCGAGGAGGCTCGGGCGAATCGGAGACTTGGGCGCCGAGGAGTGCTGTCCCGAGGACGCTCGGGCGAATCGAAGATTTGGGCGCCGAGGACGCCGCCTCCCGAGCTCTCCCGAGGAGGCTCGGGCGAATCGGAGATTTGGGGCGCCGAGGATGCCGCGCTCCCGAGCTCTCCCGAGGAGGCTCGGGCGAATCGGAGACTTGGGCGCCGAGGACGCCGCGCTCCCGAGCTCTCCCGAGGAGGCTCGGGCGAATCGGAGATTTGGGCGCCGAGGACGCCGCCTCCCGAGCTCTCCCGAGCTCTCCCGAGGAGGCTGTCATTAGTGGAATGATGTCGTGGGCCTCTGTAGACGCGGCCTTCGTGGGCTTCCACTGGCCTTACTTGGGCCAGGCCAAGTTGGGAATGAGCGTTTTTGCATGGAAGTTGGGTACCCCTAACTTTGGTAACCGACAGTAGCCCCCGAGCCTGTGGCGGAGTGAAGGCACTCCTCCACAGGTTCACGCTCGTTCTTCCTGTCAAAAAAGATAAAGTGTGGGTTATTTTTTTCGGGGGGTGCGCGCGAGCGCACCCGCCGGGTGTAGCCCCCGAGGCTTTGGAGGGATGATATATCCCTTCAAAGGCTTAGAATCGTGCTCGTTACTCCTCGGGTGTTTTTCGGTTTATTTAGGTGGGTTGTTTCCTTGGAAGCGGAGCCCCCGAGCCTCCCACCGTGTTGGGAGATCGTTCGGTGGTCCTTCCAAGGTGCAGGGCAAGTTTCCGAGCCTCCGTTTTCGTATCGGAGATCGATCGGGTCCTTCCCTGTCTTTTTTAATTCGACCTTCACGCTCTTTTTTCGGGAAGAGGAAGGTTTGGTCCTGCTCGACTTCCCCGCTGGGGCACGAGTCGGCATTTCCGGTGAGCTACAAACGGGTTGGTCCAAGTGGAGGTCCGTGCCCTATTCGTTAAGGGTCGGCTAGTGGCCTGAGCACACTCCAATTATTTCCCGAGGGTCAGTTAGTGGATGTCGGGTCCCTTCGATGGGTCCCGAGGGCATGATGCCTCCCACGGAGGGATTCCACGTAACTGACTCGCTACTAGGACTTGGACACAGCATGGGATGTCCCTTGTGACGTTCCGGGCATCGGGATACTGGCCGTTTTCGTGACCCATCCACTAGCTGTCCCTAACTCGATTTCCCTGGGGTGACTGTTCGAGCCTCGGAGGGCCAGTCTTCGATCCCCTGGGAACGTAACGGGCGCCCGAGCCCGGGGTTTCTTCGTTGAGAAAATGAAGGTGGAATCGAGGCGCGCGGTTGTAATGATTCGGCTCACCTTTAGAGGCGCGAAGCCTGACGGACGCGACGGTTCGGCTCAGTCGAGGCGGTTTGCGTGCGCGGTGATGGCGGGTCTCTTCCAAGCCGAGGTCGAGCTCCCTCCTCTGAACCTGCCGTGAAGAAGAAGCGGGCCATAGTGCCCTTGTAAAAAGTAACCTTTCGGGAGTGGTTTGAAAGGAAACAAACAATATGGCCCTTCGTGGCCTTAACATTTATGTAAATATTTGCTGAATGTTTGTTTCGCTTTGTTTCGTGCTTTTTTCCTTAGGCATTTTCTCTTGCCGATCCTGTGCCCGGGGTTTCGAGCCTCGGGGGACGCTTTTCGGGTGTCGTAGCTTTAGTGGCATAGACGCAGCCGATGTCCTAGGAGCTTTGGCAGAAAGAATCCTTTAGAAAAGAAGCTTAGGTGTTTCCTCCCGAGCTTCCTCCCTTGGCCGAGCGTAGATCTTATAGGTTTTCTTCCGAGTGCGGGTTAGCCTTCGAACACGGAGTGGCGAGGGAAGATGCTGTGGCCCTGGGGCATAAGCGGTCTCCGACTCGACCGGCTCTGTCTTCTGGGGCTTCCCTCATTCTTCGAATTCTATAAGTTCATGCTTGATTTTCGGAAGGAAGCGTGTTTTAGGGAGAAACGAATTCGACAAGTTTTGAAATTTTTGCGTTTCCAAAATTGTTTAATCTCGGGATAGTTCGGGGGTTTCCCCCGTCCTAGCCCCCGAGGGAGGGTCAGCCCTTCCGTAGCTTAGGCCGAGCCTCGCATTTACTGTGCGGTGAAATAAAGGGTCGCTTCACTCCCGAGTGTAGGCTCGGATTGAAAATCTAAAATCAGGTTAAAAAGAGTAGAAGTCGGGTCTTTTCATCGATTTCAAGATTTTCAAAATAGTATAATGCTTGGAATCTTAAGGATAGAAGCGACGTAGCTGTTTCGATGTTCCAAGCGTTGCTGTAGACCTCGCCGTTCTCGTTCGCGAGCTTTGCCGGGGCGTTGCACCTCGGCGACGATGAACGGTCCTTCCCACGGTGGAGTGAGCTTGTGGCGCGAAGTCCTCTGTCGTCCTGTGAACAATAAGTCTTGGCCGAGTGCCCATGTAAACATCAGACTTTGTGATGACAGTTGAGGACTTAGCATTTTTAGGGATGCCGTAGCCTCGGTGGTGTAGACAGAGGCAGAGCTGTGCCAGTCCAACCCGAGGGGTTCCCACTTTGCCGCGCACGCAGCTAGGTATCTCAGAGAAGGCTCGAGTGAGATCGTTTTTTACTAAATTTCCCAAACGCCCGTCTCTCTTCTCGCACTCAGGCAAAATTCGCGAAATCTTACTGGAGCGCAAGTTGACCCTCGGGCGGAGGGTGGTGAGTGGAGGTGCCATAGCCCGGAGGCGTAGGCGATCTCACGGCTCGGCCAGCCCTGCCCTAAGAGTGTCCTTTTACTTCTTTGGATCTCGCAAGTTTTGCTAGAGTGCAGAAAGGAGTTCGGCGCGGAATTTTCGAAAAAGCTATCGAAAAGGCGCAGAGAAAATTAGATCGTCGGTCCCCAAGCGTCCACCCCTCGTCCCATACTTGAAAAACCCCATGAAATTGCCTCGAAGCGTAAGTCACCCGTCGGACGGTGGGTGGTGAGTGGAGGTGCCGTAGCCCGGAGGCGTAGGCGGTCTCGCGGCTCAGCCGGCCATGCCCTAAGGGTGTTCTCTTGCCTGTTCGGGTTTCACGGATTTTTTCAAGAGTGCTGGAGAGGTTCGGACGTGAGGGAGGTTTCAGTTTAAATCTCAAAATTCGTGATAATTAAAGAACGCTTATTTATCGATTACGAGACCACAAATATGAACAAAGCATGGAAGCTTAAGGGTAACTGTGACTTAGCTGCTCGAGCTACCAGCGTTGCGCTGGTGATGATCGTAGAGGCGGTGTCCCGCGCGGGGGGCGCCGGATTGGTCGGGTTGACGCGGATGCGCTTCCCCCGCCTAGTTCGGCGGGAGCGGCGCGTGGCATTCCCTCTGTTTCCCTGAAACGGGTGGAGGTGTCGCCGGGGTCCCTTTCCCAGCCACCTGCTGGGCCGGGGTCAGGATGATGATGGCTCAGGGCTCTGGTTGGGCGGAGGTTCATCTCGAGGCCGAGGACAGTGGCCGCGAACTCGAGGCTCCCGAACCGGAGCACCGCGCCAGCAGGAAGCGCAGGGACGTTGGCTGCCATCCGCAACCGGGATCAACACGCAAAAGGCCCCTACCTGGCGCGCCAACTGTCGGTGCTAATTTTGGCGAGGCTAACACCGGCTAGTAAATATGTGTTTTGCGGTTGAGGCTACGGATGGTGTGCAAGGGGAACACAGGGATTATACTGGTTCAGGCCGAGCAAGCCCTACGTCCAGTGGAGAGGAGAGTCGTGTTGCCTTGCACCGGGGTGCTTGTAGTAGGGGGTTACAAACTAGTCGAGAGAGGGAAGAGCTCCCAGGTCTCTTGTGTGTGTCTAAGTGTTTACAAGTCGTTTGCTATGGGTGCGTTTGTGTGGGCGAGAACTTAGAACTTCTCTGTTGTCGTTCGTCGTCGTCCTTCTGTCCCTCTCTCTAAAGCTGGTCTCTGCTCTCCCTTTTATAGCCGCAAGGGAGAGGCAAAGGCAGCTACGACGCTACCTATTAAAATAGTGAGAAGTTGCCGTTCCCCGTTTGACTAGCTTCTGCCTTTTCTCCTTGTCTCCGGGGTATGGGTATGGCTATCTTGGTTCGCGAGTTCCAAGGTAGAAACAGTCGTCTGACTATGTCATGTCGTCAGCTCTCTGGGTCTTCTGGATATGGCCGTCGTGGTCCGCACGACTTTGGTGAGTTCACACCTGCCGACTATCCTTCCGTACGATGTGACAAGAGGGAGAGTCACCTTGGGGCGTTGTTTCCCGAGGCTCGGGATCCTGAAGGCGTGCCCGTCCTTTCGTGTGGACGGCGCAGTGGGCGTCTTTCCCGAAACGGGGCGGCGCACCGTGGACCATACCGTGGAGGACAGGTGGTATGGCCGTCAGGGGCGTGCGAAGCATGGTCGCGTCGAGAGTCTCGTCCGACGGGACGGTGCTTGTAAAGTGGTCAGAGAGATCTCTTGTGGTCCAAGATTGCTCCGCTGACATTACCTGTGCCTTGGATGTCTTCGCGAGATTGCGCTCGAGGGGGATAGGGAAGCTCGGGCGAATCGGAGACTTGGGGCGTCGAGGATGCCGCTCTCCCGAGCTCTCCCGAGCTGGTGCCGCTCTCCCGTGCTCTCCCGAGCTCTCCCGAGGAGGCTCGGGCGAATCGGAGACTTGGGCGCCGAAGAGGCCGCTCTCCCGAGCTCTCCCGAGGAGGCTCGGGCGAATCGGAGGTTTGGGGCGCCGAGGATGCCGCTCTCCCGAGCTCTCCCGAGCTGGTGCCGCTCTCCCGTGCTCTCCCGAGCTCTCCCGAGGAGGCTCGGGCGAATCGGAGACTTGGGCGCCGAAGAGGCCGCTCTCCCGAGCTCTCCCGAGGAGGCTCGAGCGAATCGGAGGTTTGGGGCGCCGAGGACGCCGCTCTCCCGAGCTCTCCCGAGGAGGCTCGGGCGAATCGGAGACTTGGGCGCCCAGGATGCCGCTCTCCCGAGCTCTCCCGAGGAGGCTTGTAGGGTCGAGATGGCGGACTAGAGGGGGGGTGAATAGTCCTTTATAACAACTAATCGCAGCGGAATAAAAACTAATCGGTCCTAGCGACAATTCACCCCTCTAACTAAGACTCTAAACACCTTGCCAAAGATCCTAGCGAGAAGCAAAGGTGCAAGTCTAGCTTGAGCTTCCCTAAACCGTTCTAGCGCAAGATCACACAAACCTAAGCGCTAGTACTTTAAGCACCGGGGAAACTCCTATTAACTAGCAAGCAAAAAGCACTAAGCACCTAAGCTCACTACTTGCTCAATGACAAGGATACACAATCCAAATCAAAGGGCGCAACTCACTTTAGCTACACAAACTAAGTGAGAACTACTTCTAAGCTACACAAGCTAAGAAGGTGAGTGGCAAGCTACACAAGCTAACCGGTCTCACAAGAGCAACTATAACTACACAAATAAAGTAATGCACAATATAAATAACTTGTGTAGAAGGGAGCAAACCACCGCGAAGGATGGGAAGATGTTGACGCGGTGATTTATTTCCCGGAGGTTCACTTGTCGCCACAAGCTACGTCCTCCGTTGAGACAAGCTCCAAGGTTGCCGCCGGTCCTCTTGCTAGTGGTGACCCGCAAGTCACACTCTCCCACGTGGAGTGCTTACCACAAGCTCTAGCACTTGACTCGGCCGGACCACTTGTCGCTCTTCACGTCTCGCTCTACTAGCGATGCTCTTTGCGATCTCCCGCGGGGTGAGCTCCAACCCCTCACAAAGCTTCTCCGGAGCTAAGCACAATCTTCTTGCTTGCTTCCACGGAGCCTCTCGCCACCAAGCCGTCTAGGAGGTGGCGACCTCCAAGAGTAACAAGCACCACCGGCTTGCAACACGATCACCTAGTGCCACACGATGCAATCTCTCAATGCAACGCACTATCGATCGATTACTCACTCCTCGAATGTGAATTCTATGAGCACAAGTGAGTTGGAGAGCACTAAGCCATGCACAAACAAGGGAGACACATTCCCAAGGTGCAAGACACATCCAACAACCGGCCACAACCCTCTATTTATAGCCCTCAGCTCAAAAGAGCCGTTGCCAACTGAAAACAGCCGTCGGACCGACCGTCGGACCGAACCAGCGCGCCACCGTCGGACCAAAGCCCACGGTCCGACGCTCCCGATGACCGCCACGTGTCACTAGCCGTTTGAAGTCGAACGTTGGATCACAACGGCTATTTCTCGCGCCGTTTTTCCAACCGTCGGACGCTCAAGCCGATGGTCCGACGCGCGCACAGCTCCAGGCGTCGGACCGTCCGACTCTCACAGACGGGTCACAGCTCGGCCACCGTCGGACTCTCGCGCGGTTAGCCGTCGGACCAATGATCACCACGGTCCGACGCTTCCAGAGAGCTCCCCGAGCGCTCAAAACCGTCGGACTCCAGTCCGACGCTCACCGTCGGACTAAACTCTAGCGTCCGACGCTTTTCCGAACGCCACGCGTCACGCCGACACCGCTCGCCACCGTCGGACCGAAGCGGGCAATGGTCCGACGCTCGTTAACCGAGCGTCCGACGCTTCCACGAATTTGCACAGAGCCTGGGACCGTCGGACCCTTCACACCAATGGTCCGACGCCTTGTCCAAGCCAGCGTCCGACGCTCCTTTTGAGCTCTTTTCAACTCCAAACTTCACCACCTTTGCAAATTTGCTAACACCAACAAGTGTACACCTCATGTGCATGTGTGTTAGCTTTTCACAAACATTTTCCAAAAGGATTTTTCACTCTTTTCACCACGCCACTCGATCCTAGCAACGTATGCAAGTTAGATCACTCAAGTGGCACTAGATGACCGATATGCAAACAAGTTTGCCCCTCTTGATAGTACAGCCATCTATCCTAAATCCGGTCAAACGCTTCTCTACTCAACCTTAGACCGGTGAAATGGAAATGCCCTAGGTTATACCTTTGCCTTGCGCTTTCCATTTCGATCACCGTCTTCATCACCGTCTCCGACACCATCGATGCCGGTGCAACACATGCACCAACACCTCATGAATGATATGATCCACTTCATATCATCACGTGGCTTTTGGTTCATCGATCCTTGACTTGCTTGCTCTTCACCGTTGCGTTGGTCCATCGGCGCCAAGCCATCACCCGACTTGCCCTTCACACTTGCAACCGGTCCATCGACGCGAAGCCTCGTCTTGATCTTCTCCACCTAGCCACATGACTCCATGTCATGTCTCATGCGTTTAGCTCCTTCATCTCCATATGTGTGAGCTAAGCAACACTCAACACGCCATATCCACCTCCATGGCATAGTTGCTCACACACATGTACCTGTGGACTAATCACCTGTGTAATCAACACTTAGACACATATTAGTCCACCTAAGTTGTCATTCAATTTCCAAAACCAAACAAGGACCTTTCAAGGCTCGGGCGAATCGGAGACTTGGGCGCCGAGGAGTGCTGTCCCGAGGAGGCTCGGGCGAATCGGAGATTTGGGCGCCGAGGACGCCGCCTCCCGAGCTCTCCCGAGGAGGCTCGGGCGAATCGGAGGTTTGGGGCGCCGAGGACGCCGCTCTCCCGAGCTCTCCCGAGGAGGCTCGGACGAATCGGAGATTTGGGCGCCGAGGACGCCGCGCTCCCGAGCTCTCCCGAGGAGGCTCGGGCGAATCGGAGACTTGGGCGCCGAGGACGCCGCGCTCCGAGCGCTCCCGAGGAGGCTCGGGCGAATCGGAGACTTGGGCGCCCAGGATGCCGCTCTCCCGAGCTCTCCCGAGGAGGCTCGGGCGAATCGGAGACTTGGGCGCCGAGGAGTGCTGTCCCGAGGAGGCTCGGGCGAATCGGAGATTTGGGGCGGCGAGGACGCCGCGCTCCCGAGCTCTCCCGAGGAGGCTCGGGCGAATCGGAGACTTGGGCGCCGAGGACGCCGCGCTCCCGAGCTCTCCCGAGGAGGCTCGGGCGAATCGGAGATTTGGGCGCCGAGGACGCCGCCTCCCGAGCTCTCCCGAGGAGGCTGTCATTAGTGGAATGATGTCGTGGGCCTCTGTAGACGCGGCCTTCGTGGGCTTCCACTGGCCTTACTTGGGCCAGGCCAAGTTGGGAATGAGCGTTTTTGCATGGAAGTTGGGTACCCCTAACTTTGGTAACCGACACTATGGAGCTTTATAACTTTTGCATTAGTCTTGAGCAATCGAAAGACAGAACAATCAAGTCAAGCATCATGTCTCAAATTCTTCACAGTACTACCATTCCGGAGTTTTGTAAATTTTCAAAATAAAACTCAGAGCTTAATTGTATGACACCCTCAAGTCTTTTAATATGTGGTATTTATGGATCTTACTGAGGCATTAATGTTGTTATGCCTTCCAATAATTAAGGATTAGGGTTGAGCTTATAGAAGTGACAATAATAAGGATGAGCATACTTACAATTCATATAGTGTAAAGTCAAACAATTGATCCACAGATAGTCGAGGCATACAATCAAACCAAGATATGCATGTGTATGAAATATGACGGATAGGTGTATATATGATATTTAGTGGTTGATCCTAATTCTACTTTTGCTCCTTGAAAATAACTCCCTCCTTTAAAACTTAGAACTTTTCGCGGGAAAACATGGGCTATCTTTATTCTTCTTCTTTTTTTATTATATATATATATATATATTCACAGGGAGGCGGGCATCTAAGTACCCATTATTTTAATTGCTGGAACACTTATCCATCTTTTACTCCCTTTTCTCTCTCTTTTTTTAATACTTTTGCATAGCCACATGCAACCTTTGAATATAAATAATTGGAGAGATAATGATAAGAACTTTGAGCAATTAAACAGGGGCTGTCCTATAGGGTATATTTTTGGATGTTTGCTCCTAGTTTAGGAGAAAATATTTTCATGATGAACATAGATGAAAGTGAAAATGGTTGCGATTACTCTCAGAGTAGGAATAATGCATATGTGGCTGGAGTGTGTAAGTGATCTTTATTTTAAAAGCATGACAAGACTCTCATAAGGTATACAACAAAGGTTGACTGAACTCAATCCAAAGCAAGCAGCACAAATGTGCAAAGGTTTTTCTATCTCTAAATGTATTACATATGGCTTTGGTAGGAATTCAAACTTTCTAATACAAGAGCTCATCATGTAAGATTTTAAATTTTCAAAATAAATCTCCAGAACTTAGTAATGTTAGGAATAAGATAAATAGCGGCTCAACCTTCATGAATCATATCAATCAATCACCTAGGCTTAGCTCAGTCATATGCCTCCACACGTTTTAGGTTCAGAGTAAATTCTTAAGTCAAAATAGCAATATCTAAAACTCGGAAAAATTCATGGTTTGAAAACTAGGCATTGAAAAGTATTGTGACAGAGCAACTATTCATCATCTCCAAGACAAAATTTTAATGTTCATCATTTTTTAACTCTAGCCTAGACCGATTCTAAACAAACTTGAATATATAGATAGATATTTATTTGGTTTTCAAATTTTATCTTACTAACTAACTCACGCGAAAAAGCGATATAGTAATAATAAGGTGGGAAACTTATTCTTAGCTGGATTTTAAATGGAGGGTGCCCTCCCCCAAACTAGATGTTTGACAGGGTCTTTGATGTTGCAAATTGAGTGATCCTTCTGAGAGCAGGTGTATCGGCAGCGTAAGGGCGTCGGGTTGACTAGCTCTTTGATCTTGTATTTTTATGTGAAACTCAATTGCCAACAAAAATACTAAATCTCATGCAGATGGGTTAGGTTCAGTACCACTCCATGGTAAGTGATTGATTTTATATTTCTAGCAGAAGTTTAAGCTTCTTTACCCAATTAGGAAACTTCTCTAAGAGTGTGGGCCTTCATGTGCCCACATTTGTTTTGAGTTTTTCTAAAAAGTGTGGACCTTCATATGCCCACATATTTTTGGTATTTTTAGATTTTCTTATGGTACTATGATGAACGTTCATGTGTTCACATATTTTTGGTATTTTATGACTTTATAAAACAGACTCGATAATCGCATAGGTATAGTTACCTGATAACTAGGGGATGCCCTCCCCGAGCTAGATGTTTGCAATACTTAGTGTTGATGATTTTTAGGGTAAGCTTGCCAGCAGTAGTCCTAGTGGGCTCCGCTGATGGACTCACTCGTTAGTCATAATATCGTTCCTGCATAATTATGCTCCGAAAAGAAAACCAAAACTCGAGGCTTGAATTTAAGGGGTTAGCGGTCAGCCAGATGAGTAATTAATTATTCTAATGAGCTAATATTAGTTGGCAGATTCTAGCAGGATTCTTCTTTATAGATTTTCTATTTTGTGATGCAGTAAAATAAATATAGATTTTATTTTATTTTTATTTTGATGCCACCATAACAAATATTCCTACGGGGTTACAATAAGTCTACTTATATGGAGCTTTAATATTTTTGATGCAATAAAAGCTATATAATTAATTTTTTTGTCTTTGTTTTCAATGCACTAATAAAGCGGTAAAGATTTTTGTTTTGTTTAATATGCAGAAAGATAAATATGCATGCTATGTTTGTATTTATTTTTAGGCCACCACGATGAGTACTCCTACAGGTTTTATACCACAAGGGTTTCACATGGGGCTTCAAGTTTTTTTTAAGATGCATGAATACAGCTTAATGCATGCCTATTTACTTTTGTCATTTTCTATGCAAAGCTAATGCAGAAGAGTAAACCTACTTAAGAGAAAATAATTTATGCAATGCAGAAAAGCAAAAATGAATAACTACCGATGTAACCTCACGGCGAGGGTTCGATGTTTTTGAGTCTTCTGAATTGGACTCCTCCTTTCAGTGATTCATCAGTCAAATACTTTGGTTTGCTCTTGAGGTGGTGCCTCCACTAGTGGCTCCCAATGGTGGTGCCACCTTCTTCTTTTCTTTTGTCGGCATCTCGAAGCCAATTTTATGTGCATCATTATTACTGGTTGAGAAGTTCCACTTATCGAATTTGGAGGATTGTCTCCCCTACACTTTGATTGAAGTGTGTTCTGCCCATAAAGACAAGGTAGAGATTAAGTGCATGGGCTCTGCTGGTGGAAAAACACCAACAAAACCAGAAATTTATTCATTCTCTAACCTTGGGCACAGTAAGATTGATATTATTCATATTATTCATTTATAACATGGGTGAGAATACAGAAGTATAAATATGATATTTAAACTTGTGAGATAAAGAGTGAAGTTACTTAACCGTTGAAAAGATTGTTCATCTTTTAAAATTTTCATGATGACTATTATTCTCCAAGAATAATAGACGAAATATTTCTAACTTACTTGGTTAAGACTGAGATTAAAAGAATAGCGCTATGAACAGAGAACAAATCATGTTGAGTTAATCAGGTTGATCAATTTAAGTTGTAACTCTAATATGGTTGTATTTTTCATTTATTGCATACCAAGATCAAAAGAAAATTAATGACCACTTACCTTAAAATGTTACCTTCATCATTGGAGCATGATAAAGGGTAGATAAAATTCAATGGTCCTTTCCTTTATTGCATCTTGAATTGTTCATTAGCATCTTTTCTTTTACTCTGTTCTCACTCTTCAAACCTCCTGCTTCTCTCATTATATATATATAAATATATATATATATATCTGCAAGGGGTTAGCAGACAACACATACCCGAAGGAATATTCAATTTAAAGTACGGATAGTGTTTGCCAAGGTTAATTTATAGCTTTAGTTTTTAATGATTCGTCATTACTTCATTCAATTTTTTTCAACAAGGTTAAGGTAATGATATTATTTGAAAAGTACATTCAACTTCAACTTGATTCTACGAATAGTCTCCTAATAGGACTTAAATATTTTTATATGGGAGAGGTGAGTCTACATATACAACCAAATTTTTAGACAAGTATGCTTTGATCTCATAGTTATATTCAAGTAATATTCTGAAGCATACTTATAATAGAAACAAGAAAGTTTACAAGACTAAAGATATTTATTCAAATAGAACCAAGAATGTGTATGGTGAACCAAAAAGAGCATTTTTTTTAATTTGTTTTAATTGTTAGCAAGTTAAGTTTGAGCATGGCATAGGGTAGGAGTGATCAAGACAAATTAACAACATGATATAAGATGTTGATTGTAGTTAAATATTGCATGAGGCTTGGACAAACATACCTTATGTCTTCATCCTTCTAAGTAAGTGGTGACAAACTTACTTGGAAGAGGAGGCTTATCCGGTTCATCTGTTGATGAAAGCTTGTGGTCTGCTAATCTTTGCCTTTTCACCATCCGATGAAAGTACAGATAATTACATGCTCTTCACTCATCAACATTTTCTTGATTTTCATTGAATTGCGGTTGATGAACTTGGGTCCACTGGAGACGCAAACTCAAGCTCCTTCTTGCTTGTATTTGTCTTCTATTGGTATGGCAATGAGTTGTTCTTCTTTAAGTGATATGCCAGCCGTCTTGATGATCAGGGCGGGGAGCTTCTTTAATGTTCAAGTAAAACTTCACCTCCAATAGATTAAGAATGTTCTTTTCTGCAAAATGTTAATGGACACATACCCGAGGGAATATAACAAAATTGAAATACAGGTTTTGTTGTCCATACTATTTTGTGATTTTCCTCTATACTAACCAGATGATATATGGTTTTAAGATTGTTTAGCATAGATTATGTCTATTGTGTTTTACATTGTTGTTGCTACATTCTAGCATGATTCAAAACAGAGATAACTTGCAACGAAAGATAAATGAATAAACATTAATACTCACAGTTCTTCCTCTTATAAAGAATGAGCTGGGTCTTCTTGTGCAAAGTCATTACTGCCTTGATTCATCTTCGGTGTGAACTCATCTCTTGACTTCCCCCAATTTGATTCAAAATTTTCCTGTAGGGGTTAGTCCGACAAAATATCCGATGTCTACTACAGCAATTTCTAATTCAATAACCAAACCAAACTCCATGTCTAGTTTTAGTTAAGGAAAGCATTATAACCTAAGCATCACGCTTAATTTAAAAGCCTTTGAAGAATACTCATATGGCCGTATGTAGTACCTCCAAACCAAAACTTACTATGGCAGACAAAGGTAACATGAAAGCACTAATAGGGAATTATTCAGGTAGAGATGAAAAAAGCATAATCATGATGAGTTGTTTTTCTTTCTTATAATAAGAATGCAAGTGAGATGGATATATGAATGGAACTAAATAAGTTATGAGTAGAAAGAATTTAGAATAAATAGGGTGAATATATGGATTTAATGTAAACATGTAGTGGAATACAAGAGGTAACTACTTATCAAATTTAAAGTCCATGAGCAAGACTTTCTCACCTTTATTCGATCATACTTATCATGTATCACATGATGGAATTTGTGAGTGATGTATCATCTTTATTCCCGTCACTTGAGATATGAATTGAATTTTTGTGACGTCGACCTCTTTTTCCAATCTTGAATTTATTATGTTTCTTATTTTTATGGGAGCTTGGTGGAAGGTCGTAAACCGGTCGTTCATTACCCTGCATAAGATATTAAAGTAGACAAAACACGGGTAATCCTGCTTGAGCAGGGGTTAATGGTTATCTTGATTACATTAATAAGTATAAGTCTATCAATATTCTTAATATGCCTAGCTACCTTCCCCGGCAACGGCGTCAAAAATGCTTGTTGACATCTACTAACGTCGCCCAATATAACTTTATAACTTTTAACACTAGGGACAAGATTAGAAGATGTATGGTATTTTAATTAACTTGTGATTTGCAACTAGCCACTCATCTAATACCAACATTGTTTAGCATGAACTGGGTTGTCAATCCTATCATGAATGATAAGAATAAATAAAGGTTTCATATATTATTCCATGTGACTAGGCAGAAATATAAATAAATATAAACTAAGAATAAATCTGCAAGCGGACAGATAATTATACCATTGTAACATTTTACCTAGAGTATCACCAGGTTGTCGATTTATATTTATACCACTGGAAAGGTCTAGTAGGACTTATTATATCTATAACTTATACTGCTAATGTAAAAAATAAACCCTAACTATAATCCTACTCATATCAAGGATCAGTCACATGATAAAGATATATAGGATAAATATGATCAGTCATCATCATAAATAGGTAAATATCAGAGCTCATCTAGTCATAACAATAGGTAGCCAATGGATAGATAAAGGAA
Source organism: Eremochloa ophiuroides (assembly GCA_038502445.1). Classification (NCBI taxonomy): domain Eukaryota; kingdom Viridiplantae; phylum Streptophyta; class Magnoliopsida; order Poales; family Poaceae; genus Eremochloa; species Eremochloa ophiuroides. The sequence continues at coordinate 90,669,959 of JAHLJS010000001.1, read as the reverse complement.
TTAATATCTAAAATAATTCTATAACTACGTCAATGAATACTATGATTAGTTCAATTACATCTAGCAATCATTGTTTAGCTCTACCTATATCATGATTAAATGTAAAGGGGTATCATCTAATGAGGATATTAGGACACAAGGGTTACCTCCATTGGGACCGCGCTCTACTCGTCCTACGTACGGGGGGTGGACTACAAAGGACTCAACGCAGCTGTCACCTACGCGATCTACCACACGACCTGGCACGTCAGGGTGCACTCGCAGATAAGTAAGATATCTAAACACCACGTCTACATACTGCCAATCATTCATCCATGATATCACTGGACGAACTCTATACGAGCAATTACATAAATTCAATAGGATCAAACTAACTATGCTAAACATATAATCAAAGTGAACAATGACTATTGCAATTAAGAACATATAAAAGATTAAGAACAATGTTTCCCAAATCATAATGTTGAATGCAATAAGAGAAAAGAACTAGATCTATACCGAACTCCGCGCTCCAGACAGACGCCAGGGGCTCCGGATCCCGCCGAAGAACTAGAACTCCTCTACTTCTAATATTACTAGACTAAAGCTATGAACTAGAGAGGCTCTGAAGAACTAGAGAGGCTCTGGATGGCTTGATCTCCAAGTGACTTGATGCTTCAGGGAGGGGGGTCTGCCCCTTTATTTATAGCCCGGTGGGATGAACGTGAGCCGTAGGATCAAACCGACTTCAACAAAGGGCCGAGATGACTCCTAAGAGGCGGCGGAAGAAGACTCCAGAAGCGCGGGGCCGAAACCCTAGGGGGTGGGGTCGGCCGGCGCCCAAGTGCGGGCTTCCGGGCCCATCTTCGTCGAGGTGCTTCCACACCCTTCCAGGGTCTTCGTGATGATGTTTCCTTGGCGGTTAAGTTTCGTGTCTTTTATGCTCTTTAACCTTTCTTTTATGCTTTTCTGGAATAGCCCCTGAAAAATACAGAACATGCAAAACTCGTAGAAATTGTCAGTTAAAACCCTAGACTAGTGTGTATTCATGTGTCCTTTCATGTCTAAAGTTCTAATAAAAGTTGACGTTATCGACCGTCAACAGAGACACTTTCTCACACGCACCACTCCACACCACATACAACAACAAGCAACTTATATACACTTAGACACTCACAAGAGACCTGAGAGCACTTCCTTCTCTCGTCCAGCTTGTAACCCTTACTATGAGCGTTTTGGTGCAAGGCAACACGACTCTCCTCTCCACTGGACGTAGGGCCCTCTCGGCCTGAACCAGTATAACCCTAGTGTTCCCCCTTGCACACCACCCGAAGCTTCAATCGCAAAACACAAAATCACTAGCCGGTGTTAGCACCCGCTAAAACAAGCACCGACAATTACCGATATATATATATTAATTATATTTTTCAGTCTATACTCTCTAACTATCACATAATGAAGAGTTTTTTTTTGTCTGACTTATATGACTTGTGCTTATAAGAGTTTGAATAGATTATGTCTTGATATTGAGTCCAGTTCTTAGCCTCAGAGCTCGTTCATGAGTCCGTAATCAGAGTCCGTGTTCTAATCATATGAACCTACTTAGATTCGAAATAATGACTAGCTTTAGGACTGAAACTCCTGCCGATGGAATTATTATGAGTAATCTAATTAGGTAGACTAGCAAAATATGCCTGTGCATTGCAACGGAATAAAAAAACAAAAACTAATGAAAGAGGACATGTGTTTTATATATTTATTTGTGTTATTACTATTTTCGGATCTAAATATGCGGTCTTTTCAGAGTCCCAAAATACAAATGTCTGAACTCCATTTGCTATTTTTATGACTATATCAATTTTCCCATAATATGTCACTATATTTTTTTCTACAAACCAGAGGAGTCCACGACGGAGTCTATATTAATATTTTTTTCTCTATATGTGCCATTGCTAATACCTATTTTTTTCCTACATGTCCGAGTGAGACGGAAGGAGTCTATCACGGGTCCCTAATCATTCTTTTTTAGTCTAGGATTTATTTATATTATCTTTCACTCAACTTAATTTTTCTGTTTTTTAATTTTCCCCCCTAAATTTAATCCTATTTTTGCTCTTTCCACTTGAGTTGTTCTAACATATATAAGCACGTCTTATGAGTCTGTGTCACATACACATGCTAATATATATTTTGATATTAAATTATGTATTGCGCTAGACAAAAGCTATTCTGATTCGTATGGGCATGTGTTATTCTATATAATATAAGTCTAGATAGAAAAAACTATATTTGTTAGTTATTGATGAAGGCAAACAAAAAAAAGAACGAATGAATAGGAAGAAATTTTTGCCGAGATATAGATAGAAGCATAGGAGAATTTGAAAAAAAAAGAATCATTATCTATAAAATACTAAAAATTCAGTACCTTTGCTTGCATCTTACCTCACACATGTACATATTGTTTGAGATAGATAGTGCCATTGATGAGCCGTAGCCTCACCGGCTGATGCACTTCAGGCTGGCCACAATTGCGGATATGCCGCGTTGCCTGCTGGACGACCTTTGGGTAAGATTACTGATAGTTTTGCGTCAAAACTGTCGGGCCATCGAGGGCATGTCCGGGCTCATGCTGGACTTCACCAACCAACCATGATTGATATTCTCTTCGCAGTCGGGCTGCTGTTGTTGCATTGCAGACAATCGTCGGTGGCCAATGCTACCTTACTTGTTGCCATAAAGTCACGTATATTGAGGTATCGGCCGTGTTGTTGCTGCTTTGCTACCATCCCACGGATAAGCTGGATCGTTGTACTTGCTTGAAAAGCATCACATCATCACGCCGCGTTGCCTGCTGCCGATCACTGGCCATCAATTCCCGGGCCGTCGTTGCTTGCTGCCACGGTTGCTGTCGGAATTGAACTTGCTCGCCGTTGATGTAATGTGCCGCTGCATCACTGTCGGGCTGAACAACACGACGTTCGTTGGGCTGATGCTTCTTGTGCCGTGCTCATCCACCGGACGTCGGGCAAGGTGGAGACGATTGTCGGATTGCCGTTGCTCCATTAAATACATATCCTATCACCTGTGGGTCTGCTCTTGCCAAATACATCACCGGGCCGTAGATGTGCCATCAATGAGAGCTGCCGGCCAGGTTGCTCCCAAAGGGGAACGGCCCGGTCCCTCATTGACGTGACGTGATGAACCCGCAGTCCACAATATCAACACACCCTGCCTGCACCTCGTTGAGGAGAATGGGAGTTGCTGCTTTATTGAATCGTTACTTTACCTTGCTGCAAGTGAACCGAAGTCACCGAACGGCTGGGTCTAGGACTCTATCTGTCTGTGTCGCGTGCATGCTGGACACTGCCCATCGTGTGCATGCTAGACATGGTTGAACAAAAAAAAAACTGACCCGGACTCCATGCCGGTGTCCCGGCGAAAGGAGGAGGAGTCCCGATAGCACATGGAACAGTTTGACAAAAAAAATAGGAGAGAAACTTTGCCTCTTTAGTATTAGGTATAGACTAGTAAAAGTGCACGTGCGTTGCAACGAGAGAGTATCAAAATAAAATTTCTGTGAACTCAATTATTTGTGATCGTTCATTGCATCTATAGTGTCAAAATAAATTTTCGTTAAGTCAATTGGTTTCGTAACTAATCTAGAAAAAAATATATTATACATGTTTGACTTACATATCAACGTCTCTTTGCCAAAAATTAAAGTCAAGAAAGATATGAGCTTTCTTAACAGAATATCTCTTATTTTATTTGCATCTCACCTGTTTGTACTCACTTATTTTACCATGTGGTACTAATGTCAATGGGGTACGCAAAACTAAACCGAAATAAGTATACGTCTTATCAAGATTTAAACATGACTCATTAAAAATATATAACGGACCGCCGTGCGGGTGGGTTTGGATTTGCTTGGTTTTGATTGGAGTCGATTGTGATGGCTGATGATTCCATCATGATGGCCCATGATTCCTTTTTTCATTGGTTCACAGGGACAACGCAAGTTAGGAAGTTACGAGTATTTAGGAAGGTCTAATAATAGTGCATGTGCATGGTAGTTAGGAAGGCTGGTGCACGGGTAATTAGGAATGTTGGACGAAAAAACGCACCGTCAGTGCGGTGCGGAGCAGGGGCTGCGGACGTGCGACCGGCGCTGGCAACGAGCAGCGGCGACCTGCATGACATCATCCTCGCCATCATCCTGCTGCCGCTCGGGGTCTTCTTCAAGTTCGGCCGCAGGCACCTGCTGACCTGCATGCCATCGACACGGATCAGGGTGACATCGGGAGGTTTCTTTCCTTTTAAAGAACCGCAACACCTGCATGTGATCGAGGTAATCGCGGCGCCAACTGCAAGGAAGCGGGTTCGGCCTACACAGGACAGGAAGGAGGTTGGATTCGACGGAAGGAAGGCTGGACGAAAAAACGAGCCAGAAATTTTTAATAGATATAGAATTTATTATAATAGGTATATAGATATAGATTACTATTCCATTGTACGTCCAGAGGGACAGAGACCCATTCTCGTAGGTATGGAGAGATCCCATCCAATTCTATATTTTTTTTTCAGTTTTAATACTTTTTCCCGTCATACAGAGAGAGCCGTATGATTAGACATATAAATATAGGAAAAAAAAACAAGATTACAACTCTTAAGAGCGCAAGATCAGCATGGACCCTGCAGGTTTCATTGTTTCTCTTCTCTTGCAGACGTGCCAAACACAGAGACAGACCCTCATCAGACTCCTTGAACTCGTTTAATCCTTTGATAATGAAGGACAAATTAATCAGAAGCGGTAATAATAAGGAAGAGAGATTAAGAATCCAATCTCGTTACACAAAACGTCTGAATTCTTTATATCGCAGCCATCCATCAAGACTATAAATTGAAGGCCAGAGCCACGTGTTCATGCATCCAATCCAACACATAAACCAGCAAATCGCCACAGCATTGTCCTAGATAGTTCGCAAGCCTCCAACTCGCCATGGCTTCGCCCAAGCTCATCGCCCTTTTCTTCGCCTTCGCCGTGGTGACGGCGGCGTTGCAGCCCTTGGAAGCGGCAAGGATTCAAATCCAGCAACCGCAAGCATTTAAGCCCGCGACCGCCACAGGACAAGAAGAAGTAGCAACAGAAAAGGTAGCCGACCAAGCAGCCGGCGGCGCGGCACGCCCGTCATCGACACCTCCGGCGGGCATCCCCGCTGGCCTACCTCCAAAATCTACTGGCTGCCATCTTGGGCTTGCTTTTCCCGCAGCTAGGTGGCATCATCGGCCTGCTGCAGCCCCTGATCCCGCTGCTCCCGCCGCCGGGGTCATCTTCTCCGCCTCTCCAAGGCGGCTCCAGCGGTGACGCCCTGGGTGCGAGCTTGACATCGTTCCCCTCTCCGTCGCTACCCAAGCCGCAACCGAAGGAGTATAGGACGCCGTTGGTTGGCATGCTGTCGTGCATGGACTACCTTACCAACATCACCGTTCCAACGCCCCCTGGCGAGTGCTGCGATGGGCTCAAGTCCGTCAACGACGCGCCCATCTGCCTCTGCCACGGCATGAACGGCAACATGAACCAGTTCTTGCCCAAGCCCCGTCGACCCTAACCGCATGCTCATCCTCCCGCTCGCCTGTGGCACCATGCCGCCCATCCAGACGCTCCTCGCCTGCAACTGTAAGTCACAGTGCCTTGCATTATGAGATTCCACAGGTTTTTTAACATGACTAGCAGAAAGTGTCGCACGTGTCTTAAAAAAAAATTGCTTCTTTAACAAGAGAAGCAGTTTTGAGTTAATGACTATTACATTTTACAAACAAAAAACATACATTTTCTTAAAATTTTAAACCTAAATATTCACTTTGAAACATTTGGCTAGACTATTGTAAAGTATAGGATGAAAGACACTAATCACCTACAAACTTTGTTAGAAGCATGAAGTCTGGAATAAACTTAATGATCAAAGAATTTGAATTCACATCTTCCACAGCATTCACTAAAGTTTCATGCTTCTTCAAACGAAATCGTAGAGTTGAATTGTCATCCGAGATATAAGCACACAAACACACATCAATCAAAAATGAGAAATTTGGCACAATGTCCACTTACCATCTCTGATCCAAAATGCAAGCGCCTCCAAGCACATTCACCTCCTTCTTGAGCCCTATGCACTTTATACAAATCCTATCACTACAAGAGAGATGAATTTCTCATCAAAACGACTAAATTTGTTGCTAAGTGAATTTGTTTACTATGTTTTTGTTTTTTTTTTGTGTTACTATGACCCCATGAAGAAAATTCTTTGACCATTGTTAAGAGACTTTAGAAATCATTATAAAATAAAGGATTTCTATACCATGGAAACTATAAATCATCATGAGATGCTTAGTCGTCATTGTCACAAATCTACGACATTAGTTCATTGTAAATATTTTATTTAAGCTACGTGTAACCCTACATGTCATAAGTTTGTCCATTTTTATTTAATAGGCTACAACGTATATATAGTACCAGTTAGGTATTTTTCAAAATGTAAAAAATAGCTAATTTCTGAAATATAAAGTTATACAAATTCATTCAAAACAAGAATGCAAGAAGATTCATACCGTAATAGATATTCTCAACTCTACAATATAATCAATATCAATAGCTATATAACAATGCTCGTTTTTCTACTCATCAGCATTTTCATATGTAATACTTGCCTTATTCAATGGAAACGTTACTGTTACATAGTTGAAAAAACAAACAACACTATGAAATACTTCATAAATATACAGCTATCACCTATGTGTGTTAAGGATATTTCAGGATATTTCAGAGGGAGAACCTTGCAAACATAAAGATGTATTTATATGACTAATGTTGGCTTTCTAGAGGACTGTTGACTGATGTGATGCATCGAATTGAGACTGGCATTATAGAGAGGGATTTGTAAATCTGTGTACCATTATCAGATTTAATATAGATCACATTACCTGATCAAAATTTTGAACGGGGTAGTTCATATACCAATAACAATAATTTAATTTGTACACAGGTGAACAAAAAGGCAATTTTGAGGATTTTTTTTTTCATAGAAATACTTTAATGCTTATAGTAGAGTTTTCCTTTCATTATTGAGTGGACCAGTCGGGACCAAAGACCAAAAGGAGCATAATCCATATTGTGGTTCATACTAACTTTAGAATTTAGACAAAATAATTAAATACGGAAAGCTCAGGATGACACTGGTTGAATTGATTTTTGATATGAGTAAAAAGAATCCAACTTGCATGAGGTGAAATGGATGGAGTGAAATCGATCAAATATAAAAAAACAAAGCAGTAGCAATAAAGTGCATACTCTGGGTTTGTGTGCATGCATGGCGCTCCTGACTCGCTAGTGTGTACGTACGCTAATCGCCGGCGGCTTGCACATCCACGGCTCCACTTTTGCTGCACCTGTGATGTCATACCGAGTATTGATCAATCTGGGCGTTGACACTTGACAGCATCGTAACGATGACGCGTGATGGTTGATGATGCCCATGAAGAAGGTCGAACTGGAGGATGTCGCCTTGATCAGTTGTCGCGCAGATAGGCTTCTCCTACAGGAAGATAAAAGGATGTCGCATGTGGCAAGCCAGGCTTCCCTTGTCGCCGGTAGAAATGCAGTTCGACAAGATGGTGCAGACTGCAGAGGCAGACGTGATCTAGATGAAGGCAGTGGAATAATGTCTAGGGTACGCACAACGATTTGTCAGGAACACATCGAAGAAGCAGGAGCAGGAGGGGCGGCTACACATGCTGACAGTGTGTCGAATTGCCGTGGCCGCCGGCCGCCGTGGTTGCCGCTTCTGATTTGAAAAGGTGCGGGCGCTCTCACGGTCTAACCTCGGGCCGCTTCAGGGGAGGTATGGACGAAGAGGACGGCAACGGGGACGGGCGCTTCCTGACGTATGTGGCGGCGGAGTTCCAGCGAATCTCCACCATGGCGTGTGCCGGAGGCGAGGGTTCCCTCTCGTCACGTCTACTCAGAGCACGAGGATTTGGAGTGGGCAGAGGAGGCAGGATGCGACGGACTGGTCCAGGAGCTTCTAGATCGACGGCGAGTTGTGTGCGACGCAGATGTTGGCCCTGGCGTCCGGCGACGACCGCTTGCAGCAGCGACGTACGGTTCCCCTGCATCCGCCACCGCGCGGCGTCCAAGGTGGGTTGAAGTCGCGATCACGCTAGGCTCTCTTCGATTCTGTCGGCGTAGGACGCGAGGAGGACGAGCGCAACTGCACAAGCGCCACCGGCCGTAAGAACTGTGACATGCGACCCGGTGTCACGTCCGTTCGCCAGGTTTTTCCCATGCGTGAGGAGGCGGACATGCGGCGGTTTCCAGCGTGGGACTCCGCGACGGCTCGCAATGTGGGTACGGTGGGCGGGTATGCGGGGAGGGCGGTGAGAAAAAATTCAACGCAAAATGCCGGTAGAAGAGAAACAAGTTGTTAATGTAAAATAGTTTCTGATCGGGACCCCATGTCAGATCAAGGTGGGAGGTTTAGATGCGTTGGATCTGAATTTGAAGCCGATCTAAAGGATAAGAATTGACATGGGTATGAAATATTTAGGTGAGACAATATTTTTATTTCCTTCGCTTTTTTATAGAATAGATAGATTCTACATTTTTTTTATCTATGTATATATGTTACCGAGTAGATTAATATGATGACACATGTTTGTTCATATTTGATTTGACAGCACAACAGGTGCAGCCGATTATGCCTTCTGTGCCAGCAGAGGCGCCGGTGACAGTGACACCTCCTTCAGCGTCGCCGTAGATGGTTTCGCCGAGTTTAGATGCTGAGAGAGATAGATACACCTTCGATCCAGTAGTGTTTCTTAGTTTTAAGATGGTATTAGATACAGTTTAGAAAGTCGTTATAGGGAGTACATGGTAGAGTCATGTAAGTTGTTCAGTTCCTTGCAATCGTCAATATCGGTTTTATTCGCTTCAGTTTATCGACGCTTATTTTTAGTTTTGAAACAGTGTTTTCTCTCGTAACAAATCAGAATCAGTCATAATCATCATGATTCTTATTCCTGATACTAAAAATGCTGGGTTTGTAAGGAGGTGCGTGACGATCACAAACACCGAACACATATGCCACACTGGACGTGTCACCATCCGGCACCGCGCAGGTTTGGTCCCCGTGCGATCGCCCCCTGTCTGCAGGTTCGCGAGACCACGGCCGCGCGCGCGGAGCGCCAGAAAGAAACACACGACACGATTCGGGTCGCTGTTTTCAGAGTACGCTGGCTTAACGACAGCCACAAAGCGATCCAGCCCAAACCCGCCCGCGTCGCCATTGCCATTGCCATTGCAAATTGCAATTGACCCCAAGGCCAGGCGCCAGCCAGAAGGCACCGGCACCGCGGCTGTTCCAACATCTTGGCGCTCGCGGCTCGGTCACTCTCCGCCCGCCTCAGCCGGGGCCCTGCAGCCACCGCCGCGGCGCACCACATAAGAACCCCCCGTGCCTCGTCGCCGGTGCCGCAGCTGCAACCCCCCACTCGCGGCCACGAGCGCGGGCATCATCTTCATCTCCGCCGCCTCGATCCCATCGTAACCAGACAGACACGCCCCGGCCGCGAGCCGCACCCCGCCCAGTGCCCACCAAGCGAGAGAAAGCCCCGATGGACTCGGCGGCGCTGAAGCCCTCGGCGCTGGACCTGCTGGCGGCGCTGCTGACGGGGCGGGACCCCTCGCTCGCCGAGAACCGCCATCTCCTGCTGCTGCTCACCACCTCGCTCGCCGTGCTCGTCGGCTGCGGCGTCGCCCTGCTCGTCCGCCGCTCCTCCGCGCCCCGCGCAGCCGCCGCCGCCGCCGCCCAGGCGCCGCCGCGCCCGCTCGCCGCCGCGAAGCCCAAGGACGAGCCGGACCCCGACGACGGCAGGCCGAGGGTCACCGTCTTCTTCGGCACGCAGACCGGCACCGCCGAGGGCTTCGCCAAGGTTCCTACTCTACTCAAACTCTGCTTGCCTGCTTGCTTTGCTGTGTTTATTATGGTTCCTTCTACAGCCAGAGCTCCGGCGCTCTGCTCTTGTTTTCACCGCTTCATAAGATCGGATTTTGACGGCACTCTTGGGCGTGGATATGTAGGCGCTCGCCGAAGAGGCCAAGGCGAGGTACGACAAGGCCGTCTTCAAGGTGGTCGATCTGGTATGTCACGGATTGCTTCATCCTTATGCTGCTTCTCAAAATCTCTTGCTTCTGTCAGCTCATCTGTTACGATTCATACATGTACTCCCTTGGGGCTCAGGAAGATTACGCCGCTGAGGATGAGGAATACGAAGAGAAGCTTAAGAAGGAGAGCATCGCATTGTTCTTCCTGGCAACGTAAGAATTGGGGCTGTACGTCATTACATCAATCAAGCCTGGAGAAAGTATGAATTTCGTTTTCGCTGAATCGCCAACATGTCTCTTTGTTGTCGTTGCAGTTATGGTGATGGAGAGCCAACTGATAATGCGGCGAGGTTTTATAAATGGTTCTCAGAGGTTGGAATACAAATTTAGTTATCTGGATGCACTTGAGGATGAACATTTGGTACTATGTATTGATTGCCTCTTTTTTTTGGTTTGGCTGCAGGGTAATGAGAGAGGCGAGTGGTTGAACAATCTTCGGTTTGGGGTGTTTGGCCTTGGAAATAGACAGTACGAGCACTTTAACAAGGTTTGTTGGTGTGTCTACATTGATTGAATGCATGTATGACCTCTGATTTGTACTTACGCTATTCTTGTTGCCAATTCGTTACCAACTGAAGGTTGGAAAGGTGGTTGATCAACTCCTCGCGGAACAAGGTAACAAAAATCTCTGGTTGTATGTATGTCTGTGCTTCCTGAAAATTTCTGCACGGCACTCTAGTCATAGGTGGAATTTCTTTTAGAGTGCATATAAAGCATAAACAATATCGTGGGTGATTGTGTGCAGTGTAAAAACATTGTGTTTTTATTCGTATTCTTTTGTAATACTGCTTAATAAATGCTTAAAGAGGTGAACATCTGATTTTTGTGGCTGCCTGAGTGGAACGTTTACCCTTTGTATAAATATAGGCCAATTAACCTTATTTTTCAAAATAACTGACCAGCTGTTTCACAATCTAAATAATATTCTTCGGTGAAATGCATTGGATCTTTTGCATTATGTATTGCGGATTACATGCCTTTTTCATTTAACTTGTGTTCTTGAACATTGGATGGTAATTAATTTCTGTCCATTTACATCTCATCTAGGTGCCAAACGTATCGTTCCTGTTGGTCTTGGAGATGATGATCAATGCATTGAGGATGACTTTAACGCATGGTACAAATCCCAATGAACTTAATTGTGGTCTCACATTTTGAACTAAGGCAGGGATTTTTTTTCCTGATTAGTCATCTGGTTTATCTTGTGTATAATGCTTCTGTTTGCAGACATATCCCAACTTTTATCTCAATATATATAGTAGACTATGTTCTGTTTGCTTTGACACTCACACTGAAGCTAACGCCTCATGTTGGTTCCTCTGATTAAAGGAAGGAACTTCTATGGCCAGAATTGGATAAGTTACTCCGCCAGGAAGATGATTCTTCAACTGCACCAACTCCTTACACAGCTGCTATTCCAGAATATAGAGTTGTATTTGTCAAACCAGAGGATGCCATGCAAATTAACAAGTCTTTTATTCTCAGTAATGGCCATGCTGTCTATGACATTCAACATCCTTGCAGGTATGGATCTTTTTCTTACTTTCATATGCCTACAAATTTGCTGTGCCTGTCATATGAGCTGATGCAGATCATGCTTTTCTTGTAGAGCAAATGTGGCTGTGCGACGAGAGCTTCATACACCAGCTTCTGACCGATCCTGCATTCATTTAGAATTTGATATTACTGGAACTGGCCTAAAGTAAGTATATTTGATTAATTCGATCTGGTAAATCTGAAAATAGTAGTAGACAATAGACATGCATTATTGTTAAATTGGACTTCAGATTGCTGATGAGCCCTCTTTATCTATCTAGATATGAGACAGGAGATCATGTTGGTGTCTATGCTGAAAACTGCATCGAAACTGTTGAAGAGGCAGAGAAGCTGCTAGGTTATTCACCAGATGCTTTGTTTTCTATTTATGCTGACCAAGAGGATGGTACCCCGCTTTGTGGGGGTTCTTTGCCACCTCCTTTTCCATCCCCTTGCACAGTGAGGACTGCCCTTACCAGATATGCAGATCTGTTGAATTCACCTAAGAAGGTGAATTTATGTTTATTTCTTTTCACCCATTTGTTAATGATGTTTTCATTCACATTAATGTTATTTCTGCAATGGCTGTTGCAGAGTGCTTTACTGGCGCTGGCGGCTCATGCCTCTGATTCGAAAGAGGCTGAGCGACTTAGGCATCTCGCGTCTCCTGCTGGAAAGGTTTGTTGGTAAAATAGATCAATATACTTTTCTGATGTTGGTGTTGTATTTCACAGTCTGATAGTGTCTCACATTAATTTTATTGGCAGAAGGACTATTCACAATGGATAGTGACAAGCCAAAGAAGTCTCTTGGAAGTTATGTCAGAGTTCCCATCAGCAAAACCCCCACTCGGTGTTTTCTTTGCAGCTATTTGTCCTCGCCTGCAGCCAAGATACTACTCAATATCTTCCTCGCCGAGGTACCCATGACTCTAAATAATACCTCATTTAAAATTTCAAATGGATCGGTCGGTTAGGACTAAATTTGTATTGCTACAGAATAGCACCAACAAGGATTCATGTGACATGTGCACTAGTATATGGGCCAACCCCTACTGGAAGAATTCACAAAGGAGTTTGTTCTACTTGGATGAAGGTACAATGTTGCCTACTGTTTCATATTTATAAGCCATTTTGTTCTTCTCTTCCTTCTGAGATGAATCTTGAAACGGAGATGTACTCATTTTATAACAAATATAATCACGTAAATGTGTTCAGGTATATAAAATAACCTAATGCTTTCAAGTTACTTGTATCACTCATCATGTCATACAGTAAACATTTTGGTATGCTTATCCTACTTACAGCACTCCACTCCCTTGGAAGAGAGCCAAGAATGTAGCTGGGCTCCAATTTTTGTTAGGCAATCAAATTTCAAACTGCCTGCTGATCCTACTGTGCCCATTGTAATGATTGGCCCTGGGACTGGTCTGGCGCCTTTCAGGGGCTTCTTGCAGGTTTGTCTTTTGGTCTTAAGTTGACACTGTTCATTGTTCTTCCAACTTTGCCCCCTTTATGATTTTTTTTGGTCTTAAGTTGATCCTACTGCGCCCAATATTATTAAGCTCATCCTCATATTTTGCACTGGCAGGAACGATTAGGTTTAAAAGAGGCAGGGGTGGAACTAGGCCATGCTATCCTCTTCTTTGGGTGCAGAAATCGGAAGATGGTATGGCTTATATTTCAACATTTTCTATCTTCGTCTACATTTGTAATGCAGAAGTCCATAACTGCTCAGTTTTTGACTTATGCTTTTTACATAGAAAATGCTTGTCTGTTATGTGATTATTTCTCTTTCACTGCTTATCTATCAATAATTTTTTTCACGTTGCTGTTTACATACATAAGAAATGCACTAAATGATCTTACATGTTGGATGTACTTTGTAAATTTAAAATTTTACTAATTAGTGTTTTTTTTTGTTCAGGACTTCATCTATGAGGATGAGCTTAATAATTTTGTTGATACTGGTGTCCTTTCTGAGTTGATTGTAGCCTTTTCTCGTGAGGGCCCTACAAAAGAGTATGTTCAGCACAAAATGGCACAGAAGGTAAAATGATTATTATTTCTCAATCATGTTTTGTTGACAAGAGATATATTTCCCTTTTTTCACCATTCTGATGTAATCTTCCCAGGCTGCCGAGCTTTGGAACATTATTTCTCAGGGCGGTTATATTTATGTTTGTGGTGATGCGAAAGGCATGGCTAGAGATGTCCATCGCATGCTACATACCATCGTCCAGGAGCAGGTATGGCTGGTTTCCCCTAGTTTTTCATTGCGTCATTGTCCCTTCTTGTTTTCTAGACTTAGTTAATTGTGTTACCGAGGGCCTAAGAAGTGGATGGCTAGACTGCTCTACCTGTTACTCTAAGCTTTTGAATCCACAACCAAACATCGATCTTGCAAAGTTTGGCTGACTACTGTCAGCAACTTCAGAGCCTTGCTACTTTAGGTCTACCGTGTAACTTTTCCTGCCTTCTCTGAGTAAATAAACTCCCTACAATCTTCTCGTGTCCACCTATTAAATTTTCATGGTATTCCACTTGTTCACGTGTTTTATTGAATGTAACCTCATAACAAGGGTAGTCAAAATCTAACCTCGTTTAGTTTAGGGTAACTTGCTGGTGTTGTCGACTAATATATGGCAACCTTTCTGGGCTTGAACATGTGCTTGCTTGACTTTTGTCGCCCTGATGAATATTTACAACAGGTACCGATCATTATTCCGATTCACCCCTGAGTGTGTTTTGCAGGGGTCTATGGACAACTCGAAGACAGAAAGCTACGTGAAGAGCCTGCAGATGGAAGGGAGATACTTGAGAGATGTTTGGTGACGTATGTCAGCAAAATGTGAACCTCGTCCGTAGTTGCGAGTTTCCCCGCAAATACAAAAGAGCGTGCTCATCAGCAAGCTAGCGAAGCACGTAAATCAACTGTCAGGGAAGAAGAGAAGAAACAGAGGCACCGGCTGGGATCTGATTAGTAGGAAACTTATACATGATATGTTCGATGGGAAATATGTATTAGAACTTCCATGGGAAATATGATTAGAAAAAACAGAGGTTTCCCCGCTTATATTTATTTAAAAGTGAACATAGCCGGTCACCAAGTGATAGAATTCAGATTCAGATTTATATATTTATCAGGCGCCAGTAGCGATGCTTATGTCAGCGAGCTACTATTGTTTATTCTGGAAATCATCATTGTGATTTCTGACGCTATGCCTTATAGTACTGAAAATAAAACAGCCATTGGCTCATCACTTCCACTTGTTGCCTTGAACGTCGCAGTTAACCTGTCCATCTGGACACTTTTGTGATACTCAGAAAAGGATAGATCGTTGTCAAAGATCAAGATCAGCTGCCTGTTTCGAGTTCCCTCCTGCTGTCACCTCAAAATGAAGAGGAAAAAAACTTGGATGTACTACTGTTGTTGACGCCAGGTTTTAGGTGTGGAATTTCATGGAACGAGTTCGGATAGATGCGAGAAATTGTGTGATATGTCATGCAAGTGTGCGATTCGTGAATGAATGACGAAAACATTGACCAGGGATTTGAAATCTATGTAGCTCCTTGTTTGAACGCACTTGTATCCCAAATAAATTAATCCATATGTATTAGAGTGAAGATTAACTATTTTGTTTATCTTAGTTTACTCTTAAGAAGTCTTAGTAGGGTCCTGTTTAGATTCACTGCAAATTGCAATTGCAACTAGTCACATCAACGTTGCGGAACATGCATGGAGCATTAAATGTAGATAAAATGTTTACATGTTTGTACTTTTGGTATGTACATCACGAGACGAATCTTTTAAGGCTAATTGGGCCATGATTAGACAAAAGTTGTCAAATACATACGAACGTGCTACAGTGCAAAATTGCAACTGCAAGTGGGATCTAAACACAGCCTTGATTGGAATGGATGGATGTGCATCTAGACCAGACCAGACCAGCGATGATGGATGCGCCCGGGGCCGTCACAGAATCCATCCCTCTATGACCTTATCTATACTCGTAGCAGCGCCTATGCCAAATACCGAACAAGTGAACATGCCTGTACTAGTAGCTTGCCATGTGCCCTTGTTGTACCAGTACTAGCACCCCACAGCAAGATAGGTGGCGCACGTTTTAACCCTGCACGCTCGCGCTCCGGTGTATAAAGCCAGGGGACAAGGGGGGAAGGGCAGCACTGCTCATCACTGTCAAAGACAAGGGGGAAACGGCAGCACTGCTCATCACTGTCAAAGATCAAGTCGTGACGGCGACACGCCAACACAGCAGCAGTACTGCCCTGATGCATGCAGCCGGCCGGAAAGAATCGCACGCGAGTGTGAATGGAATGGACAGGCTAGTTGGCTGCTTGTCGCTTCAACAATCAGCAGCCGTAGCCCGTGTGCGTTGGGTTCTCTGCTGCAGCTGCAGTGCGGTGCGGGTGCGCTGCTCCGTGCTCGTGCGTGGAGTGGCGTGTGTGACGAGCAGACGGTCACATCATCACTGACGGTCACGGAGCTATGCAAAGGCCCAAAAAGGTACTACAGTAGCTAGAAGGAGTGGAGGACCACTGGGACGCGGAGGCCCACACGACTGAGGCCCTGTTTAGATCCAGTGTAAATTACAACTGCAACTAGTCACATCAACGTTACGGCACATGCATAGAGCATTAAATATAGACGAAATGTTTGCATGTTTGCACTTTTTGCATGTACATCACGAGACGAATCTTTTAAGCCTATTTGGGTCATGATTGGATAAAAATTGTCAAATACAAACGAACGTGTTACAGTGTAAAATTACAACTGCAACTGGGATCTAAACGGGCCTAACCTCATTACGTGTTCACGCGCATGTTGCACTGTTCGCCGGCTCGGCCGGCCCTTCTTGTACAATGCGCCCAACCCAACGACTTGACTGCGTGGACGTCCCAGTCCCTGCCCGCGTCGTCTTGTACAGTGCTGTTGCTTCCATGGTTATGGATGGGATATGATGCGCTTCAGTTTCAGCAGGAGCTTCACTTCAGCTGAAAAGCTGAGCTGATTTTATCTGAAACTGATTTATTATGAGGAAAAATACTGTTTCAGACCTGAAAAATATGTGCTATTTAGCGGAAACGAACATAGGCTTTGATTGTGCGTGGTGCATCTATATATATGGAACAAGACAACGCCTGTACTAATCTTTTGAACCTACTGCAGTAGTAGTACGTATTATACTATTGTAATATACAATTTCATCAAAAGCGTCTGTAGCGTTATCTTAATATTTAACCAACAAAAAGTCACAAATATTAACCAACAAAAAGAAGCTTAATGGTCTGCTCCCAAAGCCTAAACAACTAAACTTAGTCGGCTAAAATTTAGTTGGTGATCTCATACTTGCTTCATCCTAAATTGCAAGTCATTCTAAGAATCTGAAAACTAATAAGCGTTTATTTTACAGCTCTTTTACAGTATTTTCTTCTCACACCGAATCAGCATAAACCAAAATCAGCCGAGCTTTTCAGCTCTAGAAAACAGAGCCAAAGAATATCAAGTTTGACCAAAATTATAAATAGAAATATAAATATTTATAACACAAAATAAGTTATATGAAAATATATTTGATGAAGAATCTAATGATACTCAGTTGATATTGTAAGTATTATTAAATAAACTTGGTCAAAACTAAGATGTTTTTACTCTCTAAAATTTTTAGAATGACTTATAATTTAGAATGACGAGAGTACTTATTTATGTACTACCCACATGTTACATAATTCTCCTCCATTTTTCTAGTCCGTGCCCAGCGTAAAGACCCCATCCAGTTCCGGCACCTCTCTTTATATATACCCTGCTCAAGACGCTGCGTTCTCGCCCTCTTGGCTTCTACGTAGATAGTAGTTCTAGTAGAAAACAAGCACTCCTCAAGTCTCATCACCTCCCTCATCATCACTTCTTCTCGCACTCGTGAAACCAAAAAAAAAAAAAAAAGGTTCCAGTTCTCTTCGATCGATGGCGAACGCGCCGACGACGACGCACGCACATGGCGTCAGCCTCGACCTGAGCCTAGACCCCGCTCCGCTCCACGGCTCCTTCGCCGCCGCGCCCGCCGCCGCCGCCGGTGGCCACCACCGCCCGGGGGAGGCCTTCGCGTGCAACTACTGCCACCGCAGGTTCTGCAGCTCCCAGGCGCTGGGCGGCCACCAGAACGCGCACAAGCTCGAGCGCACCCTCGCCAAGCGCAGCCGGGACATCCTCTCCTCCGCCACGCCGCCGCCACCGTCGTCGACGTCGTCCCCACCACCACCGCTGACCCCGGCCGCTGTCGTCTTCCATGCCGGGGGCGGCGCCGCCGCGCCGGAAAGCAGCAGCAGGAAGAGCGAGCTCGTCGTGCCGACGGCCACGTACTACTACGGCGCCGCCGCCACGCGGCCCGCGGGGGACGACGACGGCACCGCCACGGCGCAGCAGCAGGCGGCAGTACCACCAGGCGTTGTGGTGATGGGGTGGGGCGTCGACACGGCGGCCGCCGCTGATGGCGGCGGCTGTGGCCTCCTCGGCCTCGGCCACGCCGCCGCCCATGGCCGGAATGCGGAGGAGATCGACTTGTCGCTCAAGCTCT
Organism: Eremochloa ophiuroides; assembly: GCA_038502445.1. Lineage (NCBI taxonomy): Eukaryota > Viridiplantae > Streptophyta > Magnoliopsida > Poales > Poaceae > Eremochloa > Eremochloa ophiuroides. The sequence continues at coordinate 90,651,633 of JAHLJS010000001.1, read as the reverse complement.
GATCAGATATTGCTTGCATGCTTATAGCTTAATTATTGTTGATTAGTTGGTGCGTGCATGCAGTACATCTGGCGGCGTCCGTCCAATTCATCTCAGGCCGATCCGGCGCAAGTCGTCGTCTTAATTAGAATTTGCTAGCTAGCGGTAGCCTTCTCTTCGATAGATCATCATTCATCAGGTGCTTTAAGCTCTGACTAGTACGTACGTACGTATGTATGTATAACTGGTCTATATATAATTCATGCAATAACTAATCTTAAATCTATATATAGCTAAGCATGTAAGCCATTCCATATATATGGTCTCATTTATCTATCTACATCCATCATGCATCGACTGCAGCATGCAGTTTATTTAGCATGCTCATAACTATGTACACAGTACAAATCTAGCATATACGTATAAACTCTCTCCGCCCCTAAAATAGTGTTGTTTTCAGTGTGCGTGCCATGAGATTGACTTGATTTGTAGAAAATATATAAATAAATTTATTAAAAAATTAAATTAAAAGGTCTTTTTAATGATACTGATTATATACCATAAAAACAAATAAATATTAATATATATATAGTCAAAGTTATTTTCGGAAAACAAAAATGACACTTTTTTTTAGAGATGGAGGGAGTATATTATACTCTCGCTAGGCTTCATGAGGTTGTGAATGCTATCCAGTGCAATCTGCTCTATTTGTATTTTCATTTCATTTTCTTTTCTTTCTTTTTTTTGGGGGGGGGGGGGGGGGCTTGTGAGAAAAAGGTTAAACTGCTAATTAAATTTGCATCTCAAATTGTGAAAAAAGGTTAAACAGCTAATTTTGCATCTCAAAATTTCCATCAATATACATCGATCTACTTAGTATAGAACAAAGGGCCCACCAAGCAACTGAGTTTCATCGGCTGTCCTGTCCTGTTTATAGGTGCTGTTCTTGCCTTTTGCTATTGCTTGGGTCTTTGGCAAAGTTGTGGCTAGTTAGTGCAAAGTTGTGGCTAGTTAGTTAGCTTTCTTCTTGGAAGAACTTGCTTTGCCTGACTGCAAGAGTCTTTGCTAGCTCCCCAACTCTCTGAATGGAAAACGCACTGGCCGGGGCTCTAGGCTCTTGCTTGCAGGATCCGGCCGATCCATCAGTAGTTACGACTGACGACACGACCTACTAGAAGAGAGAGAGAGAGAGAGAGTGTGAGATCACTTGCTCTGAAACAATGCTGCAGGTAGTACTACCATGCATGCGTCGACACGTCGATCCATGGATTAGATGTCACCTAAACATGCAAACAACAACATGTCAACCTAAACGTACGACTGCATGCATGTTCGATTCTCACACACACACACACACACACAAAAACGCCTGTTCTTTCTGAACAAGTTCTCATCCTGCACGCATCCAGGATGATGAGCCATATTGGAACACCTGCCAATTCGGGGGAACATAATAAACAGTGGAAATTTGACGTTTACAGACAAGTTTAACATGTGCCCCGTCGCAGAGCAATGAAGAAGGTAGCTAGCAATCTTCCTTTCTGAAAAGGTGATTTGACATGGCAGTGATGATAAGTACATACTACTACAGATTAATTTCTATCCATCATCACCAAGAAAAACTATATAGGCGGATCGACAGCTGAGCTGGTCTATCTTAGCTCTCTTGAGTCTTGAGTGGCTAGCAAGAAAGTAGTAGTCTCACATGAAGCCCTTGTAGCTCCCAGTTAGGAAACTAGATGTTAGCACCGCACCAATGCAAGCTACCAATTTCTTTGATTTGTGCAACAAATTAATTAGTAAGCAACATTTAGTGGCTCTCAGTACAGATCAATCATAGTGTGTGTGTGTATAGTGATAGCGTCCATGCCGGTTGTTGTAAACGAGGGGATCTCTCAAAATAATTAATGCTGTAATATAGTCTAATGCCTCTCTAACAAATTGATGTGGAAAAATCACTTCAAGCTTGGAATGGTTTTTCCACATCAATTTGTGTTCATTCGAAGCTTGAAGTGATTTTCACTGTTGGGCGTTGGCGTACGTACCTCCTCTGTACTCTTTTAGCAAAGTTTATTTTAACCAAGTTTATTTTAAAAAATATGGCTTAATAATGCATTGATTTGAACTTGTAGTTTGGTTACGTTTTTTTGTAGCTAAAACACTTGTCAAAGTTTGAGAAATTCAGCCAGGATAAAAAAGAACTACTACTACTAATATAATCTGTGTAACGGAGGCACATCAGCAATACTTTAATAACCTTAGTACGGGGTATAGGTCCATGCATCCATTTAAGCAAGCAGCTGATAACTGCCCCTAATGACTACTCCCTCCGTCCCTATTTAAATATCGTCATTGGTGTGCGTGCCACAAATTTGACTCAATTTGTAGAAAAACGTGCAACATTTATATCTAGAAATAAATTTATAAAAAAAACTAGATTCAAAGATCTTTCCAATGATACTAATTATATACTATGAATATTAATATAATTTAATATATATTTAGTTAAAGTTTTTTCTCGGAAAACGAAAGCGACAATTATTTATGGAGAAAGGGAGTAGCACCGGAAAAAAACAGTAAAGCTAGCTTAATCAATGCACATTGGAGCATATGAGTAGTAGCTAGCTATAGAGGAGGATGGCGACAACGGCGTGTGTTAATGCCCAGCTGGGCAGATGGAGTGGACAATCACAGTCCTAGCTTGATCCTAATGCATGTGACAAACACAAACACAAGAAAATCTCAGTCTCCTGGCCTTACCTGCCAAAGTCCAAAATCGCAGCCGCTAGCTGATTGGTCGTTTAATTTGGCAGCAGCAGGCCGATGCCGATTGATCCGGTGCTGAGTTGCTTGTTATCATGGTCATCTAGCTAGCTGAAAGTGAGATCACATCGTACTATCTACGTTCACATCCTCAAGCATGTGCTAGAAAGCTACGGGTACTACCACTTCAGACGATGATACTGCGTGAGAAGTCAAGTCAAGTAAGGTGGCGCTTCGCCTTGGTTCAGCAGCTAGCTCTTCTGCGTGCAGGCAGCAGCTCTTCTGCGTGCAGCAGCTTGCCATCTTCCTTCTGCGTGCAGCAGCATGCCATCTTCCATCTTGTCAAGTGTCAAGCGCTGCCAAGTGGAGAGCTAGGAGAAATCTTCTCTCAGGAGAAATCTCAGGGAGCATATCGTGTTGGAGCCAGATGAGGCAATCGGATCGGACAATGGTGGGGCATGCACTGACGAGATGAGTTTGCCGTGCCTCGCTCTCCTCTGCTAACTTCAGCTATCTTTGCATCACGTACGGTGTGAGTGTGACGGATGGAGATGATATGAAGCTGTCGTTCATTAATTCTCGATTCGATCAGCTCACTGATGAGGGTAGCAACTAATTGAACCCTCGGTTAATTAATTTCGTCGTGGTTCGGTTGGGGAATACAGTAGATGACTGACTAATAGCTGACTGATCATCCAGGGTTAATTTAGTTTAATCACGTAACATTTGACTATAGAGATATATGATCATTGGCCGCCGCTCCCTTTTGCGTGTTGTACACTTGTACTATCACTTCTATGTAGAGTTTACTTATGAACAATTTTGATTTGTCTGTTTTAGATTTGGAGTAGACAAAATTCTACACTTTATTTTATTTCACCAAGGGCAACATGATAATTTTACCCCTCACTTAACTCGCCGTTAAGTGGCTGAAACAGACAAAGAGCCATGCAGGTAAGAGAATTTCGTTTTCATACCTTATAGGTAAGGTTTTTTAAAAAATATGACCACGGGAAGAAGACATAATTTTGAGAGGCCATACTGGTAATTCTCTCTTACTTTATGTATTCACAAGAATAATATATTTTTAAAAATATATATATATGATACATCCAATTGATATTATTGGCGATGATAATTACAGTCTACCCAATTAAAGTTTAGATGTTCCTATTTGTCTTTGCAGCTGATTAGCTTAACTGCAAGATCATTATTGTGTGCTTGCCCTAAATGAGCAAACGATTCACCATCTTTTGACACTTGAAACACTGACAACGAGTGGAAAAGCAAAGCTCTATAGCTTGATCAATATAATGCACCTACGCTAATATGGATGCATTGCGACAACTAATAATGGCGTGCGTTAGTGGGCCACGTAAAGCTGTCTGCTCTAATTTCTCCTCTGTTGATTGCTGAACAATCACAATCGTAGCTAATCCTAGCTTTTGCATGCATGTGACTAACGCAACTAAACACAAGAGAATGGCAACCCGACTTCAGAGCCGCAATAGTCCAATTTTAAACCGATGAACCCGCAGCCGCTAGCTCGATGGTCGCGTCGACTCGTTGGTGCTGATAGCCTCTGAGACATAAACCCGTAGTAATAAAGTTTGTCGTTTAGAACAAGAACACGATCTTAAAAGCATAACTTTAACTTCGTATTTTTATATAATTATTTATTAAAAAATTTATATATATATATATATAAGTATATTTAAAAATAAATCTATTTATACAGTTTTAATTTTTTTTGTTTTTAAACTTAACAATTAAAAGTTATTCATGATTTATATTCCTAATGTTTGATCAAAATCTTTTCTAAAACGATAATCTTTACGAGTATGGAGAGAGTAATCAACTGCTCGTAGGTTATCCTGATTATATTTTCGAGTCAATTTTTTTTGAAAAAAATAACCAGATACATAACAGAATATAAAAATAATTATTATGCATAATAATTTACAAATCGAATTAAATATTAAAAATTTTAATTTCTTGGAAAATGAGATGTGCAGTTATTTTGACCATAGAAAGAGTACTTTTCACGTTGATGGTCTAAAAATTAAAGTCAGATAAATATGGTGGACATTATGATGCAATATATCGTACGTCTCATGATGATTGATGAACTTTTTTCTTCTAAGCCTCTCATTTGGATACTGTTGTAGCATTTTGTTCATATACATGCATGCGTATAGAGTCGAACACGTCCTTATAGAGGTCACTGAAACCATCGTCATAGCTCCTTAGGCAACGGGAGCTTCGCATATTCTTGATGACTCCACGCGAGAAAGGTTGTTGTAGACTTTTACAGTATCTGAGAGCAAGTCCCGATGAGAAAGGCAAGTTCGATTCTACGAACGGAACTCGTGCCGGCCGCATGGCCACTGCTACCGCTACTTCTGCTCACTACAACAACTCTTGGAGGTGGTAGCACAAGCATCTTTGTCTGCTTCGATCTGGTACTCCGATCTTGTTTTACAAAAGGTTTATTTTAAACAGCTCTTGCCAAATTGCGTTTAGTACAAGTCTGAAGGATTTGGAGGAGAATTCAGTCCTGTTTTTGCTAGGTTGCAAGTCAACATTCTCGTACAATGGAATAGAACTTTAGTCTGTACTTATGTTCTGTTGAAGTTTTCGTCTTTTGCTCTAATCGAAGTGTGCACCAATGTAATATAAAAAGGAAGTGGAATTCTAGACCAATCAAACGCTTTCAGTTTCTGAAAGCATGAATATGTTTTGGCTCTGTAAGTTTTGTTCCATCTGCTGGGCGTGTGTTGTTTTCTCTTCCGTCTCCCACCCTTTTCTTTTTTTGGGCAGTCGAGGCTTGGCAGGTCAGGTGGGCCTTGTGCAATTGGGCCACGGCTTAGTGGACATTCGTCTCCCGGACGGCACGCGGCCGTTGGATGGCCAGGGTACGACGAATGCGATTGCGATGCGAGCTTCCCCGCACCGCACAGGGCACAGTGCTCATTTGTTTATCAGATCTGACTCTTCACTCTTTGTATTGTAGTATCAGACTAATTGACGGGAGCAAGATCTGGGAATCGAATGGCTAATCTTGGATTTTTTTTTAATTTTGGATTAGAATTTACCCATATGATCACTCAAAATGTTCATGTTTAGTTAATATAATAGTGTACTCTCTCTCCATTTCAAATTGTAAGTCATTTCAAGAATGTTGGACGATCAAAGTATCTCAAATTTGACTAAAATTATTGAAAAAATACAAAGATTTATGACACCAAATAAGTGTACTATAAAAATATATTTAGTGAAGAATCTAATATTACTTAGTTGGTAATGTAAATATTATTATCTTACCATATAAACTTGATCAAATTTAAGATGATTTGACTCTCCAAGATTTTTGAAATGACTTACAATTTGAGATGGAGAGAGTAATATTCAATTCAGTTTGAGAGAGCTGATCACCGCACTTGCCACGGAGTTGGTTCAAATTTGGTTAAGATACATGACAGAAGTAAATAAGATTATATCTTTTCCATTAAAAAAGGGAACCTGTGTGCTTGCATAAACTGTAGAGTAAATTAAATTAAATCAATTTTTTAGCCTGTACGATGTTTGTTTCTAAAGAAAACAACAAGCAATCAGGGCCCGGCAGAAACAAACAGCGAAAAGAATACAAAACAAATAACTTCACGCCCGGTGGGACTCGAACCCACAGTCGCCTGATTAGAAGTCAGACGCCTTATCCATTAGGCCACGGGCGCTTTTTGCTGTACGAAAGATCTGTAATATTTAAGTAACTACCAATTTGGATTTCCTTCTTGATTACCTGCTGCCCTGTTAAAAATCCTGGGCAACGACTCACAACCCTTATAAGAACAATTGACACATACGGGTCCATGCCAACTGCTCATGATTAACATTCTGCAGGTAAACATATCGCAATCCTTGACTCGTTTCTCAAAGACAATGTTAACTGATCAAACCAACTCATTACAAACTTTTCTGCAAACAGGAAATGATACCCTATTAATCATAGACCGTTAAATTGCCCATCAACGGACTGTGGAGTAATCTACTAATCTTGCTGCCCTCCTGCCTCCCCAGTGTCCGCCACTTGATGTTATCAGGATTCATGTCATGTCATGGATATAAATACAGATATTGGCAAGAGCCCTTTTTTGCACTGCCCATGCTGCCATGTGGATGTGGCTCTGCCTCCAGCACTTAACGCTGATGATCACAAAGCCAGATAATTATAATTAGAGTATGCAGACTTGTCCAATTCAGGTATCTCTGGTCTGCTTTTGTCATTGGTCAATTGCAGTATAGTTTCAATCGATCATGACTAGCATATCTGCATATGTCGACCAGGATGTTGTGTCGTCTACTTTATATCTGTAATGTTGTGTATTGCTCGTTCTGCACCCCCCCCCCCCCCCCCCCCCTCCTCAGGTATGCTCTATGTAAGTTCATAAGGACTCCTAGCAAAATTTAACAAACAACAAAACTGATCGGTGCAGTTGGAACCAAAATTATGTAACTCCGTGACGATTGTTATCATCAAACCACAGGTACTCAATCCTATCTTTGCCAAGTCCAAGAGTCCATTCTGTCTCCAACCTTACCGGCTTACCCCGCTGCTCATTGTGGCAGGAAGACAAACGAAAGGCATGTTCCTGGACTCAAAAGAGTGCTTCGACATAGTCAGGAATCAAGATACCTGGCCAATGTCGCTTAAGAAAGAGAGCCTTCTTTTAGCAACCTTTGATCTATAACACCAGGCTTCAAATGCCTCCGTCAAGTCAGGATATCTAACATGCTTTGACTGAAGCCACTCTGATAAAATCTCAGCCTGATTATTTGATGGCAGTGTCAGCAAAATCGAAACAATTGCATACTCCAGGCCCTGCCAGACGTCATTATCCAGGTTTTCCTTTGGTGCCTCAGCTTCGCAATCACCATCATCCGGATAGGCCTGATCAGCCAAAGATTTTGCCATCCTTGCGAATTGAATCCATAAATTCACCATATGGCGGCGCTTCTCAGATGGAAGGACGACATTGCCAATTGCAACAGCCTCCAGGACTTTTGCAGACACCTCTACCACCTTCAGCCTTGTCTTCAGACAGTCATACCCATTGCATACTGCGTCAACAGTTTCGATCACATCAGAGGACACTCCAACCCAGTAGACAACAATGCACTTCATCATCTCGAGCTTGCTCAAGACCTGACAGACCCAAGAGATATCTGAAACAAAAGATTGCAGCTTCTGCTGAAGCTCGCGGTGCTCACTATCAAGAGGCTCAATCTTTTGTTTCGTCAGGATACAACTAATGAGATCACTGAACTGACTTAGAAGACCTGTGGCACAATCCTTGACTTGAGACTTCACAGTGTCGTTGTCGAGGGCTACCAGTGGGGAGTCGTCATCTTCGGTGAGCATGTACTCCAGCTGCTCCTGAGCTGCAGCCTTGAGCTCCCGCGCTGGCCCAGCCGCCGACGAGAGCGTCGCGTGCCGGAACGCCGAAAGGAATATGCTGGTCACCGGAGCCGGGTCGATTGGCCGGAGACGCGCAAGGATGCACTCGTACTGCGGGCCGAGGCCGGGGACGGCCCTCAGAATCTCCTCCTCGTCGGCCTCCTCCCATGGGGCGGACTCGATGTAGCCGGCGCAGGCGGCGGCGATCTGCCCGCATCCGAGGTGCACGGCGGCCTGGAGCACGCCCAGCGCGCCGCGGACGCCGAAATGGGAGCAGGGCTCGGCGGCGTATAGGAGCCGGAGCGCGGTCACATGGGAGCTCAGGTCCAGCTCCTGGCAGTAGACCTCGACGCAGTAGCGCGAGCCGAGGATCTGGCACGTCGGCCAGGCGTCGGAGAGGCGGTCGGCGAAGTAGGTGCTGCCGGCGGCGAGGACCGCGGAGTGGCAGTAGAGCCACTCGTCGCGGCCCTCCGGCGTCCGTAGCCGCACTACCACGTCGCTGGTCGCTTGGTCACCGATCTTGGGCCGCCCGGCCCTCATGCCACTGCCCGCTGCTAGATTGGGGATTGAAATGACCACATCAGGATCAGGGGGCGAACAGCATAGCTCAGCTATCGGAGCATAACTTTGTCAAGAAAAAAAAAAGGAATTGGAATCGAAGCAAAATGAGAAAGAATTCGTAGCGGATTCTAAGCTTATGTCCAATCTCACTTACCGCGGCAGAGGCAAGCCAGGAACACTCCGATGAAGGCTCGCGGCGGATACGGGAGGCGACGAGCAGGAGTGCAGGACGGAGGCCAAAGACCAGAGAAGCGAAGACAAATACCACACCAATTTCAGGATCACGAATCTCGATGCTCATTGGACGGTGCCTGAGCTAAACCTATTGTCACTCATCTACTCTACTGACTACTGGTGTTCAGCAAGTCACATTGGCATCTCTGAAACTTTAGCATATGACGCTTCAAAATACTCAAGTTTATACACTGCACAAAAGTTAAGCCTATACAGATTCTGGAATTAGGATTACACGATACATCTTTTCTATCAGAATTCACAACACCTAAAATTGCTGTGCAGTAAAATTACAGTAGTATGCTAGGATTGTAATTGTACAACATGCATTTCCAGCTGCAAAGCATAAGGTTCAATCAAAATGGTCTGAGGAGAAATCGGGCTCATCAGGCTTCTGTAACCTGCGAATAGCAATGTCCTCGGTGCGGAACCTTCTGGAAGCAGAAGCAAGCTTATGCATATGGGCAATGGCACCTTCAGCAATCGTCCTCGTGCCGCCGCCGCTTGAGGTGCCCTCCTGTCTGGGTTTATCACCAGTTGGGTGATCCTCTGACCACCATGAGTATGACTCCCATCGGCTGAGGTTCTCAGCCAGCTTCCTTCTCTGGTGCTGCCGCCATGCAGCTTGGATGAAGCAGGCAGCCCAGGTCCTCCAGTGATGGGAGTAGAGCCGGAATGTGTGCTGGAGCTTCTTGCTGTGAAGCCTTCGGAACTGGTTTGCAACGAACTTCAGGTCTTCAGCTCGCAGAGCGAAGGCTTCCACCTCTGTGAGACTCCGTACAGTCCTTGTTGAAAGCGGAAAGTGGACATTGGTCTTTGGAAGTAGGGCCCATGTGAGCAGCTCTTCACCTGCAAAATCACCAGGGCGCAGGATGATAGAGTTGAAGAAGTTGCTACGGCCACCATTTGTTGTTGAGCTCTCCAGTTTCCCGCGTATAATAAAAAGCATCTCATTCACAGGATCACCCTCGCGAGAGATGTATGTATTCTCGGGACAAAGGAAAGACACCAGCCGCTCACAGATGGCATCAAGAAGTTGGTCATCCATCTCAGAGAAAAAAGGTACCTGCATTGCAGAATGGAATCAAAAGCACTGGTAATAAGTAACAAAGCCTCAATTTGTTTATTTCCATCAGAATAAAGTAAATAATCCATCAAGAAACTTTCAAAAACTAAACGCTCTACTTATCAACTGCGAGATAGGAGCATAACCACAACTTACACGTCTAACAAGGTCCAAACAAAGATGACGCTGCACATCCCGACGAATGTCAGCAGGCAAAGCTTGCAAGATAGACTCTTCTTCTACTCCCCTTGTAGCAAGCCATTTAACTTGAACAAACCGCCGGACACGTTCTTGAAGATGAGATGGGAGTTGATGATGTCGCATCCACTCATCCATGTCTCTTTGCCTCAGCCTCCATTCTTCAAGCCTTTTACTGATAGACTGCAGGTATGTCTAAAAGAAGAAACATAGGAAGTGATTTCTGAATCAGATTTCAAGTGGGTTACCAATGCGGAAAATGGCTTACTGAACAGAAACAGTAATATTCTTATTTTTATCAGAAATTTCAAACCATGAAATGGAAGTTCATACTTTATATGCTTGATGCATCCGTTAAGCAAAAAAGGAAGAAAGTTACAATAGCCTAACACAGATAATGCACAATAGAACTGATAACAAGGTAATTTTGCCAAACTAGTTAAGCTTTAAAATTGCTTCCAAATTTATTACATAATTCAATTACTAATGCTGAGTTAATTGGTAATACAAGCATAAAAAGTATGAAGTATCGACCCCAAAACTTCTTATTGTAGTTCAGAAGTGAAAATTTATGGAACTACCTGCATTTGGCCAATCAACTGAGCAAAGAGTATGAGACTGATAGCACCAATTGCTATCGCAAATAAGTTCTCTGTGATGAATGCACTTGTCATGAGAGGATTTCCACTTGAACTGTGAAGGTATTAACAGACACAGAACAACATTAACATCAGTAGTAGTGTTAGACATACAAAGGAAACCAAAACAACAGAGTATAGTGGTGGATCACTACCTAAGCTGCAGTAAGCCCCACCATAGACAATAGAAGTACTTCTCAAGGAATGGAGATGAGACAGCGCCTTTACTCAGTGCACTCAAAAACATCCCGTACTTAAATGGTATACTACTATTAGTGGCATCACAGTTGTTAAACATACTTGTCTTACTTGCCCACACAGAATAATCATTAGAACCATTATTCTCACAACTAAGAAATTTAAAGTTGCAATGTGTAACATTGTACTCAGCACTGCACTGCTGATCCCAGCATGTAATCTGCCTTTCGATGGAGAGAAGGTAATATATTGCACCAGTAATCTGCAGCAATGCACACAGGTAATAAGTAACATAATTTTTAGTATCGCGCGTTCAAAAGCGTAACCACAAGATCTTCGTAGCATTGTTTCTCACAACGCGCTCACATGCATGTCTACTTGAAACAGTTTTGTTTCTTTGTGCAGAACACAAGACTGAATTCTAATGCATTCCAGGATAATGGATATATTTGTTGCAACAGAAAAAAAAGGACCAGAAAACTGATATTAGGTTCCATATGAAGAGAAGACAAGAGTCCACTTTCAATAGCAAATAAAGTCATGCGTGTCCCTTAGAACAAACATAAGCTGAAATAAATATTAAATTCTTAATTCAAATTAACATCCGCAGGAATTTTATAAATGAAATTGAAAGTGGATGACCATACATGGCTTGCAAGCATGTAGAGCAGAAGATTGTATGCTGCTCCCAACCAAGCCGACTTTGCAACTACTCCAACAGCTTTGATAATCTGATTGCTTAAAGGGATGATAAGATACATTCTTATGACATACTGAATCATAATTATGAGAGCAAATGTAGTATTCCGGATGTTATAATCTGAGCTTTTTATCGCAGGCATAATTAACCACACAGTAACCTGCAAAACAAAGTCACCCAAGAAAGATTAAGACTTAGCTACAGAAGCATTCCACTAACAAACCAAGTCATCATATTCAGTATTTGTGATAATCATAGCTCAAAACATTTCATCTACACAGGCAAAGTTAATCTACAAGCATTCAGCTAAGCTAGCTGATTACAACTGCAACCCCACCACCAAACCCTTTTAGTCCCAAGCAAGTTGGGGTAGGCTAGAGTTCAAGCCTAACATGAGCCAACAACGAAAAGGGAAAAATCAAGAGAACAGGATATAAAGACATATATAAGGCACCAATAATAGTGCTAGTATTAGCTGATCACAATAAATTTCATTGAACGTTTTCTTATGATCTAAAGTGGATGCCAATTAGGTTTAGATGAGATATGGCATGAACACATCTGAGTAGAAAGGTAGCTGGGTCCACCTTACTGAAGTCACAATGTGGTTCTCACAATTGTATTTTTACTGCTGACAATTTTCTAGGATTGGAAATAGCAACATCGCCAAGAAGGCACAGATGGCTTACTTTGATAACCTTATATTAAAGAAAATAATGACATGGGCCCAACCCAAAGGCTTACCACGAGAATCTTACCGCCACATAGATGCTAATCAATCAATTTAGTGCAAAATAATATGCATATGAGATAGCTATTAAACATATAAAACAGGTGATTGTAGTACCACTAGAAATGGTAAAATAAGAAAATGCAATATAAGCAATTAAATTATGCAACAAGGGCTGCAGTCACTAATCTTTTCGAGGCCTTTACCTGTGGAAGTGGCACAGCTGCAAGTATGTCTACAATGAAATCGGTTCTTATATATCTTTGTTGAATCTTCTTAATATCCACAACAAGCTCTCCCTTTCCAAGGACTCTGGACTTTGGATCCACATATGCAGTATGAAACTTGATTGCTATGTTCAGCATGTAAAATAAATCAGCAAGTGATCGTAGGACAGTGATTCTTATGCTCAGTCCCTGGTCTTTGGCAACGCATGAAGTATTGTCATTTTGTCTAATCAATGGAAGGTAATAGAAAAAAGGATCTATAAAAAGGGCAAACAAACATGCCACAAGGTATACCCTGTTCCATCTCAGTACAATATTACTTCCAGGGTCTAGAATACGCTTGTGCCATGGTCTGTTGTTTTCATGTAACACCTTAAGCTTCTCAGGATTCTTCAGATCTATTCTATTTGCACCAAATCTGTCAGCCCGTGCAGTTTGATACAATGGCTTAGACTGATTTTGTCTCTCGTCAGGAAAGATCCTATAGATAAACAGAAAGTTAGAAAAACTAGCAAAAGCGCAAAAAATATTAATACATCGAAACCAATGATTTTGGGTCAAAATAGTGTGATTTCGAACCAAAGTAACAATAGAAGAAGAATACAGAGGAATCCACGGGATATCTTCACCCACATAGGCTATAATCATTAATTCATCATGCTACCTTCTCTTTAAGAGCTAGAAAATACCACAATCCTTAAAAAGTAAAAGGTCTAGAAGCTCTCCTTCACAATCACTAATACAGAGAAAAGGATAAAGATCTAGACCACTTCTTTTTGCAGGCCAGATTATAACAGAGGTTCCAAAAGAAGTCTCCAACTCTTAATTGTAAGATAAGACATAGAGATATATAGTGGTCACGATTATTGAACAAAAACAACTATTCTTCAAACTACGCAAGTTACAATTGTTAAGCAAATAGAACTGTATTATTCAATCTACCGTGCAATTGCATGGTAGTCAGGCTAGTTGAAAGGGGAAAAAAAACAAGATTGCCCATGAAGCTGAAAATAAATGTGGGATAAAAATTAAGCTTGAATAAATGAAATCTAGTAATTCTCTCAATTTTCTACTGTCATTTTCACAAATTATCATAAGATTCTGTCGTGCACACTAAATTAGAACACGTTCTTCTGGACTTGACGAGTTAATCTCCAACAAAGCTCTCTCAGTGTCAATCCAAGAGTCATCCCTCCCCTCTCTTCAGCAAGGAACTTGAATCCGGGCTTAAACGGGATCAAAGCTTCAAATTGGTCCTCTCCAATTCCTCGAGGTAGTAAAGAAACAACCGCGAAAGCTACACCATCACCTTTTATGTCCTCACTTACAGAATCGAATCCACAATCAGCAAACCAAAGTCAATCCCAGTTCAGCAAAATTATAACAGCTACTCATCGACTCTCAGCAGCCAATCCAAAAGGTCAGAACTTAAATACATCCCAGGGGAAAGGGAATCCGTATGGAATGAAGACACGTACCTGTTGTTAGGCCTCCTCTGCATCTCTACCTCATCCTGGACCCTGGACCCAAACATGCCGGCCGCCTCTGCTCTCCCAACCTCCGCCCGTCCCTTCCAAATCCCACGCCGAACTGGAGCGAGGCCAATCAAGGGATCAAAGAGGGGGCAGCGCACCGCTTCCGGTTCCAGATCACCACCATGGCAAACTCGAGTTGCTTCGTCTGACGATTCCTAAGAACTGAAGAACTCGAGTGGAAGAACGAAGACAGGAAAAAAAAAACGATCTTTATGCGGATCCTCTCTCCTTCTTTTTAGCCAGAGAGGGGACAGGGAGGGTGGACCAAGTGGTGACTGCCTGTTCTCATACATCGGCACTGACATGTGGGTGCAGATCGTCAGTGGCTGCAGGAGGCGATGTCTGTGGAGGTGAGAGGACGAGGAGAGAGAATGTTTCAGTGGTAACTCACGTACTCCATCTGTATAAGAAATAATTTTGATCAGATATGTATATATATATTAAAATCATTAATATTTATAATATATAATTAGTATTGTTAGAAAGATTTTTTTATCTATTTTTTAATAAATTTATTTAGAGATACAAATGTTACACATATTTTCTATAAATCGAGTTAAATTTGTGACACGTACGTCACCAATGATATTTTTAGAAGGACGAAGGGAGTTGGTGAGATGGGTGTTGGAGGTACACTGGGGTGCCTTTCCCGTAGAACAGGCCTCAGTTCGCCGCCGACACCGCAAAAGAACAGAAGGCTAGAGATGTTATTTAAATCCTAAATACATGTATAAAGATGGTAAAAGAGAGAAAATACATTTAATACGTCACTATTTGGAGTCTTAAATAAATATGATAAATGTTTAGTTTTGGAGTTTTAAATATGCAATTTTCTCCTATTTTACTGATTGTTATAACAAAACAAGTAGGGCTTCATAAGTGGAGGTGCTCTACAAGCCAAAGTCAGAAAAAAGAAACGCTTCACTGGTACCAAGCGAGTGAGAAAAATATCTTATATCTCTCTTTTTTTTTTGACTTAAACCGATCTTAGTGAAATTTATATAATATCTATATCTCTTATAAACGTAAACGTCACTATCTTGTAAATCTCAATATGCAAGCTACCCGGTACTCCATTAAGTGTCACATTATCTTTCAATACATGCCACAACATCTTTCACTAACATGCGATTACAATTTTTGAGGTATCCACATGTCATGCCCCACTAAGAGCCACATCATCTTTCAATAAAGGATTAAGTTCACTTTTGCCCTCTCAATTCTTATCTTTGTCTAATTTTAACTCTCAACTATAAATCCGTCTAACTTTACCACCTCAACTATCAAAACCGTTTAATTTTGACCCCAGAGCCATTGAAAACCACTCCAAATTGCCACAGGGGTCAAAATTGAATGGTTTTGATAGTTGAAGTGGCAAAGTTAGACATAAACAAGAGTTGAGGGGCTAGAAATAGACTTAATCAACTGATTTAGTTTCAAATTATTAATAAAAAAATGAACTTATCAATAAATATTTATATGTATTAAAATATTACCTATTATCTACGCATCATTTGATTTTTTTTGTTCTGAATAAGAATTTGAATTTTGTCAAGGCCCCGTTTAGTTGGGAAAATTTTTTGGGTTGTAGTACTGTAGCACTTTCGTTTGTTTTGATAATTTTTATCTAACCATTGACTAACTAGGCTCAAAAGATTCATCTCGACATTTATAGACAAACTGTGCAATTAGTTTTTTACATACATTTAATGCTTGATGTATGCATCCAGAGATTCGATGTGACGGGGAATCTGAAATTTTTTTTGACAAAGTTTGCCGACTAAACGGGGCCTAAAATGTAATCCATATGTTTGAAGTTCTCATATTTGTTTTAAAAAAAATATTCAACCTAAATCAGATTGAGAAATGATGAAATTCAAAGTTGCGAATCTCAATGAGATATATAATTCTATAGTTGGTCACCTTTTCATTTGAATTCTACTACGTTGTTTTCACATTATTAGTAAAAACAATCACATAATGTTTAAATATTTATCAATATGTAAATCTAAATTTATAATTTTTTTCATAAAATATTTAGGTATTTACTTATAAAGTTATATATTTATATGTAAAATTTAAATACATATAAATATTTACTTATAAATGATGTGTGCTTATATTTTAATGCATATAAATATTTATTGATAACTCTTTTTTTCATAAATATTTAAAAACAAAATTAGTTGATTAAGTCTATTTTTAGCCCTTAACTCTTGCTTGTGTCTAATTTTGGCACTTCTACTATCAAAACCATTCAATTTTCGCCCCTGGCAGTGGTTTTCGATGACTTTGGGGTTAAAATTAAACGGTTTTAATAGTTGAGGTGCCAAAGTTAGACGGCTTTATAGTTAGGGGTTAAAATTAGGCAAGAGTTGAGGGGCCGAAAGTGGACTTAATCCTTCAATAAATGTCACTAGATCTTTCACTAATATATGTAATTACTAAAGACATTAGCACTGTGTTTTTGTTTTGTTTGCACATTGTCACATAATTTGATCTAATATTCTATAAGCTTTTCATTTGATTTTTCTATTAGCTTATCATATCATATCTCTTACAAATAATTTTATTCCTAAGAAAAACCCGCGGCAACACACAAGATATCCTTATTCTAATAAGTTTCCCTTATTCTAAAGGGACCCCATGTTTGTTCTTTGGTATGGTCGGAGGCGGATCCATCAGCCATGCCATTGCCAAACAGGCTCGCAATGGTGAAATTGCTACTCTGCTAGTACATGCCCATTAGGCCAGTCTCAGTGAGAGTTTCAAATGAGTTACATTTGCATTAAATACATTGCCACATAGGCATATTTGATGACATGACAGCGTATTTAAGAAGAGAGAGAAGAAATGGGTTTCATCTAGATAAAACTCTCTTGACACGATTACAAGTTATGAAATTTAATGTGAATAAAACTCTAGGATGAAATACCCACTCTCAATGCAAAGTTTCATTCGAGTTTCATTTCATTATATATGATGTGGCAATTTTAGAAATAGCGCAATAAAACTCTCCACTGAGACTGACCTTAGGAACAAAGATACAAAGAACATTCTATAAATTTTCTTAACTAATGATTGGTTTAACATCTAAAAATATTTCTATTTTTTTAAAAAAAGCAGAATGCCAACCAAACAAATAGAACTAGAAGTTATTTTTCAGAAACATTCTTTCAGGGTATAATTTCATTGCAACGCTTTGGATGCTGCTAGCTTTCAGCTTTACTCTTTTTCAAGTAGATGGAAATATAGTGACATATTTGTTGTTCCATAGTTATTTTATTTAACCAAATAACTTAGATCATCTCTAATAGTTTCTAAAATGTTAATTGATAGATCAATGTTTTTCCCATCTGGCTACAAAAAGTTAGGAGCATATTTGTTAGGTTCTTCGTCTGTTTTTAAAATTTCACTCCTAAAACATAAAATGCAATTTTGCATCACGAATCTCAAACTATTTCAAAATCATTCTAACTATTTTATATTTTCTCTCTCTTGTACGTTAGTATTAGGAACCCTATCCTACATCGTATCGTATTTCTCATGTCCTTTCACCTCTAGATTGGTTGAAAGGTACGCGCATATGTTTGCACACGATCAGTTTCCCAAGTGAGGTTAGATTGAGAACCGTTGGAGAGTAGTTTATTTCAATCTTTACAAAAAAAATCAGGGTCGAAAGTGTATTTTTGAAACTATTAGAAATGTTCTTACAATTTTTTCACAGCTCACAACGTGACTCATGGTGTATGAACGACCGGAGCGACTAACCTTTGAATTGATCCGCATACAGTCAAACTATGCAGAAACTAGTTACAATACCTAGTCATCGAGGCTTCGAGGGGAGTACATTTTACGACAGCATTGGTGACTGCAGCTTCATTTCTTCACAGCATGGGCATGTGCTTATACAGATGATGGTTGTCACTTGTCAGTAAATTACTACAGGAACAGAGGGCAGGAACAGAGGGCGGAAACTTTCAGACTAGGAAGTCATTGATTCAAAAATCGCTTCTATAATCCCGCAATGGGCGAAACGGTCAAATAATCGCTCCCATAATTGCATCTGTAAGTTTACAGCTAACTATTTCTCCACTCACGAAGTTGCATCAATCAGACTCAGTACACTTACTGCACAGGAAAAGCGAGATGCCATGTACGCTGAGGATAGAATAAACTGCTGGGCATGCCACATCACCCGGAACCTGAAATTTTCAAGCCCAATGGTGAGAAGAGAATTGGTCACAGGAAAACAACATAAGGTGAACAATGCAGCTACAAACAAAATTTGTTCTATATACCTAAACATGCACACGTCTAATTTGAATTCGTTTTGTAACTCCAAACTGAAATTGGAAAGCGTATGCAATGGTAAAGGAAAGTTATGATACATAGGAATGCAGATTCCCTGTACAGTGCAGTAACATCATTAAGGCCAAGTAACAGACTGGATAACATCTGAGCAGCATAAGAGGTGTGAGCCTATGTAAGGTAACGACGACAGAAACCTCAGAAAGTAGGCATTGAACGACGAAAGAAGTACACAGATCACTCGGTGATTGCAGATCCATCAAGAACTTGTCTTTTTTTATCAGAACACAGTAACTATTTTTTTATCAGAACACAGTAACTATTATAGCTCTAGCTCAATAATATGATCAATAGGACATTTGTGGGTGACTGCATATAGGCTGGCAGGTAGACAGATTCATGATAAAAAGAAGTATTATGCCTCCAACTTTCACGTCAATCTTGGTCGCATATTTGGGAAGGGTTCTCCTTAGCAAATTAGAAAGTGCACTTGAATAATACGGAAACGGTGCGTTTTCGCCATGATCTCAGTTCTACATTTTAGTGAATCACAAGTACTATCATAATAAACATGATTCTACGGACAGAAACGGTATCATAATACGGAAACTGAGATCACAATGCTTAATCACAAGTACTATCAGTTTGCGATGAATCCCTTCTCAAGTAAATAAACATGTGATCTCAGAACACGAGCATTATGCCCATTTACTATGGAAAGGTCTTGACTCACAATAACAATTAAGACTTCATTTCTAAGAATTAGCCGAGAATAATGAAAAGCAGACAACATTAGCAAAGTTGGAATGTTACAGCCCTACCACTACACAAACTCTTAAATTATCACAAACATTACATTTTTATATAAAGACCACAAACATTATCAACTTCTAATGGAGAGAACAGCTATAACTAATTTAGGCTGAAGCTCCCAATTCTATTCATGTATTCAGGAACAGACACAGAAGTACGAACCTAACAAATTGGGAACTCTGAGGGAAAAATTTTCTTTGCCATGTAGTAGTATCCATATAACAAATTTTAGAAACTTTTTGCAAAAGTAGAACCATTTTATCAGGATGTTGTGTTGACACTAACCATTCTCGCCTTTCTTGGTGAGGGTGTCCACTTCAGCTGTTACTGATGAGCTGCCACCATTCTTTCCACTGCTCTGTTTCAATTTCTTCGCAAAAAGCCTAGCGATCTGCAGATGCGTTTTCGCCATGATCTCAGTTCTCTTGAGCTCCATCTCCCCCTTCTTAATCTCAGCTTCAACCCTCATCCTTTCTGTTTCCCTGTACATCTCCATCCTGGCGTGCTCGATCTTCAAGAAGGAGCTAGCCAGCAGCTCGATGCTCTTGGCTATATCGAATTCCGTGCTCTTTCTCTTCTTGGGCCGGTCCCAGACCTTGTTCACCTCCTCCACGTCGTCGTCGCCCGCCTTACTCCTCGGAGAGCTCACGTTGGCATCGCTATCAGCAGGCCTGCTCTCCTTCTGCATGCTGTTGTCAACCTTCTCCGCTTTATCCGGGACAGCGCCGCCATTGGTGTCGATGTTCATCAGATCAGAGAATGCACCCGGAACCGCATCCCGCAACTGCGCGGCAAAATCGGCTTCCGCATCGGCCTCTGGTTTCGCCGGAGCCCGCAAGTCTATGCTGCTGTTAGTAAGCTCCGGCAGCTGCGCCTGCGCCTGCGCCTGGGCAGAACAGACGGGCGGCGGCCCTTTGAGCAGGCCGTCCATGCGGGCGAAGAACCTCCACGACGGGCCGGCAGCGGCGGGGCCCGCGCGCGCCACCGCGGCGGACTCGGCCCGGTACCGCTTCTTCATGGACTCGACCTTGTTCTTGCACTGGTTGGGGGTCTTGGCGCTGCTGCCGCCGCCGGCGCCGGGGCCAGGAGGGGGCTTCCCGGCGGCCGCTGCGTCGTGGGCGCAATGCACGGACACCTCGCGGGCGATGTCGACCCAGTCGCTCCACTTGAGCTTGGCGCGGTTCCGCAGCAGCCACTTGGCCTCGTATGCCTCGAGCAGGCGCACGATGCCGCTCTCGCTCCACTCGTCGCGCTTCTGCGGCGGCTGTGCCGCCGCTGGCAACGGCGCCGCATCGGCGTCGGGGAGGCCGCCGTCCATGGCGCGCGGGCGGGGAAGCAGCCGGAGGAGAGGGTCGTGGGGCCCGAATTCCGCAGCTTACCAAGCAGGCCAAACAAAAGCTAGCCGGAGCGCGGCCGAGCCGGCCGCTATAGGCCTGCCATGGCTGACGGTCCTGGTCCTGGATGGGTTTGTGGCATGGGGTGGGGAGATCTTAGCTGCTGCTGAAGGTGCTGGTGGTGTGGTGCATGAGCGGATGAGCCGCTCACTCAGCGCGGCTTTATCAGAGACTGATGAATTTCCCGGGAAAGGAGGTACTCGAAGCTTAAAATTGCAGTGATCGAACAGAAAGATGGTGGTAAGAGGGGGCCTGGTGATGCTGAGACCTGAAAGCCCAGAAAAGATTGACCAAAAGCAGCAAACTTGGGGTGTTGAAACTTGCTCTCACACACACCAGAAAGGCCAGGTATTTCGCGGTGTTTACGCGGCCGGCAGCAGCAGGCGATGGCGTGCTGGGGTGGAGACCGAGCCGGAAGCAACGCGGCGAGGAAGAGACCGGGGTGGAGCTGGCGATCGATTAGGGGAGTCGAGAACAGTCAAGGCCTAGTAGTAGAGCAAGGTAGACGAGCGGATGGTGGATGGCTGGACGGGAGCGGCGGGATCTGCGCTGCCAAATGCACAGGGGAGGAGGAGGAGGATGTTGTGGGCGCGGAATTCCGGGGAAGAAAGCGCTTGTCTTCTCCGCACCGCGGCTGGGTAGGAATCGGAATCGGCTTGACCGCGGGGGCGGGGCGAAAGAAAAGGGAGGGAGCACGAGGTGGGGGTGGGGAGCGGGGTAGAGGCGAGCCGCGGAAAGTGGGAGACCGGGAACTGGGGGAGGCTGTGTGTGGGCCCGTCCGTCGTCGTCGTCGTCTTCCTTCCCGCTCCCACCGCCCGCGTGCCACCTGCCGCCCGCGCCAGCTGGAGGACCCAGGCGGCCCCGCCCGCGGTGGAGTGGAGGCGCGCGTCGGACCGCATTAGGTTAGGCTTAGGCAGGCGGCTGGGCGCCGGGCGGAGTGGGGCGTGACGCCAGCGCTGACGGGATCCGTTTCCGTCCCCAGCGGGGCCAGGCAGCCAGCCAGCGCGGAGGCCGCGGGCCGTGACGGGGCGGGCATGGAGTTGGAACGGAAACGCGTCGGCTGCGGCGCGGAGCCGGAGCGGGAGAAATCCGCGTCACGAATGAGCGCGGCGGCTTTTGGCCGGCTGGCCAGCAGCGCGGTGGACTGGACTGTACCGGGGCCGGGGGTGGTGGGGGGTGGGGGAAAGTCAGTGGGGGGGGCGTGGTCGCGTGGAGCCCAGCGCATGCGGTGCCCTCGTTTTCCACGGCAGCCAGCGGGCCGCGCGCGGCAGGGCAGGGCAGGCAGGCAGGCGCCCCGCCCGCGGTTCAGCAGCGGTTGGACTTGGTTGGTAGTAGCGACCTCCATGATCCCGGCCCCGTCCACGCCGCCGCCCCCACCTCCGCTTTCGGTCTCCACTTGCCCCGCGGTTGGGTTGGTGGCACTGCCACTGCCCACTGGCGTGTGCGTTGCGCGGCAGCACGCAACGGCATCTTCTTTTTTCCTCCTCTTCTTTGTTTCTTCCCCTGGCCGGGCCGGCCGGCCGCGCCGCGCGCCTTGACCCGCCTGCCTGCCTGCGTCCGCAACACAACGAAACTGCGCGGCAAAGGAACAGAAACCGCAGCGGCTTACCCGGCCGTTCCGTCCTATCATTTGCTGCGGCAGTTGACTATTTGGAGCGACGACAGCAACCGGCTGCCGTTGGCTACCCGGTGGTGCCGTGGACTGGATGGATGCTGATGCCGCCACCAGCTAGCACTAGCAGCGGTGCTCCAACGATCCCTTATCGTGGTCTTACAGTGACGGGCAATAGTACAGGCCAGCCTGCTTGCCGACTTGAAAAATCCTGGAATAACTAACTAGCAAGTATGCATGGTAGGGTCCGGACGCGAACGCGATGAGAAGAAACGTGACGAGCGGGGCGGCAGGGCATCATGGTAGCCGCACGAAAAACACGGCCCGCTATCTTAGGCGTCATGTTCAGATTTGGGCTTTTTTAAGCTATATATATAGATGCCTTTCTATCACAACAAATTAATATATTAATCTAAATCAGTGTTTTTTTCAGATAAACGAACAACTGAAACAGGGGTGCAAAACCAAACCTTGAGCAGTCTAGTCGGGTGCCTCACGAAAGCACTACTGATTTCATGCGGTGTCTGACGCTGAGACGAAAGCGTAAAATGCTCTGACCTTTGTTCTCACATGCGCTGCGACTATATGGGATCCGGCCATCTGAACCTCGCCTAACCGCTGACCTTGAGGCACAAAAATGCCACGCGTGACTGTCAAACTCAAACGAAAACCCGTGGCGCCGGCCGCTCTCACCGCCACCATCCCTGCCGAATCCCTCCTTTCTTCTTTCACAGCGAGAGGAGAGGATATGAGGAGGATATCTGAACATTTCTCGGGATGGGCCAGGCTCGGTCGACCCACGCGGCAAAAGACTACTACAGTCCAGGGAACCAAAACCAGGATGGGGCCCATGGGCCACATGTGTTTCTCCAAGGCCCGCTTTGTCCACGCCCGTGTAAATGAAATGCGGTACTCGTACGACGGAGCCGACGCCGGACGCGTTCCTGGTGTAGTGCTGTGACTGTGATGTCGTCCAACTCCCATCGAACGCACGTCATCCTCCCTCCTCCGCGCTGGTTCCTGGTCCAGGCTGTCCGTCCGGCCCAACGCTCGATGCCGACAGCGACAGAGCAACATGCATATTGGTGTGTTTAGATCCCACTTGCAGTTGTAATTTTACACTATAACACGTTTATTTGTATTTGACAACTTTTATCAATCATGACCTAAATAAGTTTAAAAGATTCGTCTCGTGATGTATATAAAAAAATATAAATATATAAATATTTTATCTGCATTTAATGTTTTATACATGTATCGTAATGTTGATATAACTAGTTACAATTATAAATTACAGTCACTCTAAACAGAGAAAAGAACGAAAGATGCTAGTAAATCCTAGCTGACGCGATTGGCAGCAATTTTTTCGTTCCTGAGTTTGTTGCCGTCGGTTGTTTGCTGATCCGTGTTTTTTTAGCCTCTCATCTAGGTACAGTTATAATATCTACTTATACATATGCATATCTACTCTATACATACACATCATACACCACCCGTCTCATCTGGGTATAGCTATAGTATCTGCTCATACACACGTACACTTACTCTACACACGCACACCACACACCACCCGTGTATAAACAGATCTACAACTACATACAGATCGATGACCGCGTTTTTCTTGAGATCACTAAAATCCTAAACTTTATAGGCGACGGGCACATCACATTTCCCTTGTGACATCACGCGTGGGAGGTAGACGCTGGAATAACCCAAACGAAGACCATCGAAAATGGAGAAAACCCCGTGGAAATCGTGAGTCCAACTCACGACCGTTTGCTGATCCGTGTTGGCAACGAGGCATATCTCCTCAATGATCTTCCATTCTTCCCAGAGCTCTGCGGGTCACGCATGGCGACCCCAATCCAGTTAGGCTCGTTCCTTTACCCCTTGTTCCGTCGGGAACTATTCTAGGTGATGAAAGTCAATGCAAATTAACACCACATTCCATATTAGATTTATTCCAGAGGTCTATTTTGTAAAAACCGAATAGGCCCTAAACAGCAACATGTGAGTGCTGAGAATGCATACGCCACCAGACCTTCCTCCTCATGAATCAACCGGCATATCACTGTACCCCGATTATCCGGACAAGCGAGCATCATGCGGCGGTTCCAGAAACGGACCAGGAGGCTGGTAGACAGGATCATCCTTGCAATCCAAAGCGTCATTAAACAAACTTACAACTTACAGGACCTGCTGCAATACACAATCTACACAGGCGCTCTCAATGACTCAATCTAGCAGAATCGCTGGGCTGCACATTATGGGCACGAACATTCAGTACAGGAAACGAATGAGTTCGATACATATTTTATTTTACTGCCAGCACACTGAACCATCATCGAAATGAAGATGTCGTTCAGAATACACGTACGACGCTAACAAAAGAGGACTCAGTCAAGTGGTTACAATAGTATCAGCTGAGAGATGTGATCCGTCCAAAAGGGACATAATCAAAAAGTAATATCTATCATTGTCATTCTGGTATGCAAGAATGAAGTGGCGGCAACAAACATCAAAAAGTCTCAGCACAGCAGTATATCTGACAGTATACGCTTCTTAATTTGTTATGGTGAGAATTCAAAGACCATGTTTTTGTATATATAGCACTTATTAGATTGGTTGTTTACTTGTTTTTGAGGTAAGTAAATGTGTAATCATCTTCTTCTATATGTTATACTTTATATACAACTAAAAATCGGCAAAAAGAATCGTTCATCTGGCATTACCTTGCCTCCCCCACGTGCTCAGACCGGTTCTACTCGCGCCTCCACGTAAGAAAACGGTGACACACCCGGTCAAATTCCCATGGCTCGACCCTGCCCTCGACCCCTCGTTCCTCGCTTGCCGCACTCGATGAAAATTTTAGGGTTGAAAGACTTGCCTGATTTTTTAGGAAGCTTTGGATGGTTTTAGTAAGATTTATTTTTCATTTTTCATAAATAAATACAAGTACTAAGACGCCCTCAAATATTGTATAGGTCGAGAAAATCACAAATCCCATGTCTTTTTTGCCGCTGCAATTCGTCTCCATGAAAGATCGAACCCATGCCGCAAGGGTGCTAACCATAGTGCCTGACCAGCTGGTCCAGCATCATTTGACGCTATCTCTTTTTAGACAAAGGAATTTTTATTTCAGCCTCTACTAGAGGTTTGCACACAATCAATTCTTATTATAGTTTCAAACACCGATAAATTTTTAAGAAACTCAAAAAAAGCGAAACCAAACAAGTGAGCGTCTAACTAAACATTAATTCTTTTAAAAGACAGCCACCCATGTTTGATGAAGACCTCTCTAGCTAAAGTCTCTAGTGTGCGACAGACCCACTTCAAAGGTGATCTGTTGTTGTCCCTTTGCAGGATGTTCTAGAAACGAGTCCAATAAGTTGCTCTGAAAATAACCTGCAAATAAGAATATAGTCTTTTTTTTTGTCAAAAGTCGCTTCATTTCTACAAAGCCAAATAGACCATATAATTGCACTAGTTCCCACACAAATTAGAGAACGCATATGCTAGCTTGTCTGTTGAAACCACACTCCGGTTAAATCTTTAGGAGGTTGTAAATCAAAAGCCATAGTAAAAACTCTCCAGACAAATCTCGCAACATGACAATCAAAAAAGATATGTTGGATGGTTTCCTTGTTGTCATAGAAACAACATCGATCATCTCCTCCCCAACCTCTTCTTAATAAATTATCTTTCGTCAAAATTACCCCTTTAAGTAGGAACCAAATGAAAATTTTGATCTTAAGGGGTATTTTCAACTTCCATATTGGTTTGTTTAGAGGCAAGGCAGTTTGGTTCACAAGATGTTTATACATTGATTGTACAGTGAAAGAGCCTAATTTCGACATACTCCACTTAATGGAATCTCGTTGGTCATCCAATTGCACAAATGCAATCCTCATAAATAACTCATTCCATTTAAGTTGATTTTCCCCAACTAATGCTCTTCTAAAAGAGATACAAAGTGGTGTAAAACTAAAAACACTTGCTGTTGAAATGTTTTTCTTTCTACAAATATTCTAAATAGATGGGTACTGTTATTTGAGAGTGGAGTTTCCTAACCATCTATCCTCCCAGAACCTAATCTGTGTACATTTGATGCTATCTTAGTAGTTTATAATATTCAAGTGTTTTCGCAAAAAAAAAAGAATATTCAAGTGAGTACATATAATATTCTATACATGAAAAATAATTTGAGCATGCTCTTCTCAAAGTTGAAATATATTCTGTCGTTTGCACATCACGTCTTCATGAACAATTACTTGGGAAAAAGAAGCTTGTGCACACTCTGCATACTTGATCTACAACTTACAATTTCTAAAATTTCAGTGATCAAAAGGGCATCGCACACGGGGCCAGGATTACTATTTCCAGGCCCATACTATTTTGCCGTTGCACACGTACGTGCATTGGATGATCCTAAAACTACAATACTCCTACTAATCTTCTCTGCTTAGAGAAAAGTTCCAAAAAAAAAAAAAAACTCTATACTAGTCTGCGTACGCTGCTACCGTCCTTCACAACCGAAAATTTGTACACCCGATTTGCCTCCGAATCCAATCAATCAAGCCGAGGACCGAGTTAGAATTGTTCGTCCTCTCAGGCAGGCCTCACCGGCGGCTACTACCTTACACCTCGGCGCACCGCCGCGGCGCGAAGCCCAGCCGGTTGTTCTGCAGGTCGTAGACGACGTGGAAGTTCTGCTGCTGGAAGTTTCCGATGATGGACATGCCGGTGGCCGGGGTGCCCAGCACCGCCAGGCACATGACGCCGTCCGGTTCCAGCCGGATGAAGTAGTTCTCGGCGGGGAAGTCCCACACGGCACCGTCGGCGAACAGCAGCGACAGCTCTGGCACCTCCGGCTGGTCCACGCCGGAGACGTTGTAGCACGGGCTCAGCACCGGGAACTCCGGGACCAGAGGGTACAGCCTGCTCATGCGGTCCACGAACGCCTGCCGGATCACCCTGTACGCCGGCTCCACGAAGTAGCTCAGCGTCGTGCCGGAGTCGATGATCGTGCCACCGCCGGAGCCGGAACCGCCCTTGCCGCCCACGTCCCACGTGTCCGGGCTGATGTCCAGCAGCTCGCCGCCGACCACCACGCCCTTCAGCTTCACGTAGTAGAACGTGTCCGACGCCGGCGCGAACGCCGTGTAGTTGAGCTGCTGCTGCAGATGCGCCAGCGCCAGAGCGCCGCCGTCGGCGTCGTCGTCCCCGAACACGACCTTGCTGGCGACGTCGCTGCCGTGGTCCACCAGGCAGTAGGAGAAGGTGTGGCCGTAGACGGCGCGGAGCTGGGACGCGAACGACAGCGGGCCACGGCCGAGGCCCAGCAGCCCCGCGGCGCCGTGGAAGAGGCCGCGGTTCCGGTGGCCGCACCCGAACACGACGCCGTCTACGCGGCGGGACGCGCCGCCGGCGGGGGCCGTGAGGTTGACCGTGAAGGACTCCGTGGCCAGGTCGCCGGTGGTGTTGGACTGGTCCCCGTACCAGTAGTAGTACGGGCAGGGGTCCTCCCCGGGGCGGCGGCACGCCCTCGCCTCGTCGGGCGGCGGCGCCACGAGGCCGCAGCGCCGGTCGCCGCAGGTGACGTTGCGGTAGGAGGAGGAGGCGGCGGGGTCGAACACCGGGCCGCGCTGCTCGAAGCAGTCCAGGCACGGCGCGCACTGCAGCCAGTTGAGGTCGCTGCCGGTGTCCATGATCATCCGGAAGCGCCGCGGCGGCGTGCCCACGTAGACGTCCATCAGGTACTCGCCGGACCCGACCGCCACGCCGGACTCCACCGTCGCCACCACCCGCTCCGACAGCGCCCGCCGCGGCGTCCGGTCCCCGCCCCAGCCGGAGCGCGCCGCTCTCCGCCGGTGCATCGTCTCGATGCGGACGGCGTCCTTCTCGGCCGAATCTAGGAACGACTCCTTCCGTGTCCTGCTGCTCCTGGTCCCCTCCTCCTCCGCGCCGCGGCGGTTCATGCGCAGCTTCAGCGAACGGGACGGCTGCTTCTGCTGTGCATCGTCCCCCGCCTCCTCGACAGCAGCAGCCAGCTTGCCGTCGCAGCCGCCGCCGGTGACGGCGGCGACGCCGGTGTTGAACGGCGGGAACTCGATGCCAAAGAGGGGCGACGACGCGTTGAGCTTCGCGATGATACCAGGCGAAGAAGCCACAGCTGGCGAGACCAGGAGCAAGGACAGCAGCAGCAGCGACCGCACCGCGAGCTGCGACGACATAGCTGAGCAGCGGACCGGGTGGATCAGTGCTTCATGGAACAGCTAGTAGGCGACGGCGTGGGGGGAGGTGGTGGGAGAAGAAGAGGTTGGCGGTGGCGGTGGAACTTGGGGAAAATGAAACGTAATAAAGAAACGCGGGTCGGGGAGGTCAAGACGACTGCGGGGAGGTGCGTGGGCTTTGAACACGGAAGAGGAAGAGTAGAGGAGGCGAGGAGGGGTTGGAATCGGCGAATTTTTTGGTGACGGTGGCGCCGTGGAAAAACGCGGCTTTGTCCACCGGGAAGACGACCGGAGCTGCCCAACGAACCCCTTTTCCAAGAAGCAGTACGTGCGTGCGTGTGTGACGACGCTTGCCAGCCAGAGCAGCCCGTCCAAGCGGGCAAAAAACCTCTTCACGGCGGGCCAGCGGCGGCGGGGCCCGCGCTCACCACCAATTCTTCGTGGACTCGATCTTGTTCTTGCACTGCCACTGGTTGGGGGCCTTGGCGCTGTTGCCGCCGCCGGGGGCTTCCCCGCGGCCGCGGCGTCGCACCCTGGCCGGCGGTCCTGGAGGATGTGTGTGGCATCGAGAGATCTTTGCTGAAGTGAACAGAAGCTAAACTGGCGCATGCCGCTCGACAGTTGTATCAGAGACTGAATTTTCCCAAATTGCAGTGATCGGACACAAAGATGCAGTGCCCAACGCTCGAATGCCCAACGCTCGCTGCCGACAGCGACAGAGCAACACGAACCAGCTGTGCGGTGCCGTACGCCTGTTGTACCATGGATCTGTCTCGCTTGCTGATTATAGTTGGAAAAGAGACCGATTATAGTTTGTTGGAACGGTTTGATTTGATCCGTGTCAGCAACGACGCATATCTCCTCAACGATCTTCCCTCAAGGCTGAACTTGTAGGTCACTGATGACGCCAGTCAGTTAAACCGTACACAAAAAAAAAATCCGAAAGCAGCGGTATTAAGAATCCAGAATTGTTCAGAATGCAGACACTACCAGACATCCTGAATCAACCAGCATATATCACTGTACCAGATTATCCGGACAATTGAACACATAGGCTCAACTAGGCAGGTAAAGGTTCAGGGCCGGGCAGCCTCTTCATCTCCTCCGTACAGCAAATGCTGGCAGGATCCTTGCAATCCGATGTGTCTGTCATTAAACAAAGCTTCCAGAGCAGCTGCACACAATCTACACAGGTGCTCGCGATCTAGCACAATCGCTGGGCTGCACGTGGCCATGGGCACGAACATTCAGCAGCGTGAACGGATCATTTTATACACATATTTTATTTTACTGCCTGCACTCTGAACCGTCATCGAAATGAAGATGTCGTTCAGAACACACGTAGCACACTCACTGACTCACACCACAGGCCTCAGTGAAGTGGACAAGTGGTTACTATAGTATCAGCTGCGAGCCTGCGAGATGTGATCCGTCCAAATTGGGCATAATTTAAGTCATATCAGTGCAACTGTAATAGTCCCTCCGTCTCAAAATAAATGTCATTCCTCGCTTTCTGAGAAATCAGTTTTTTTCAACTTTGACTAATTTTATATTAAAATGTATTCATATCGAACGTACACAACTAGTATCATTAAAAAAATCTTTAAATCTAATTTTTTAACAAATTTATTTGGAAATAAAAATATTGCACATATTTTCTATAAATCTAGTCAAAAGTTAAGAAAGTTTGATCGGCACGTTTCTCGTAACGTCATCTAATATGCGACGAAAGGAGTATGAATGAAGTGGCCCAGAGCAACATACATCAAAACTACTGAATAATGCTTCTGATTATCTGACAGTATCCCTTTCTGTGTGTGTAAGAAAGGTTTCAGAGAACATACTGTATGCTTGTATATTGCATTCCACAGAATGGCTGTTCACCTGTTTTTGAGGTATAGGCGCAGCTGTAAATATAAACATGAATATGAAGGTAAGTTTGCCCCCTGCCGTCCCATGTGTTTTATTCAGCATATAGGAGTACCCGCATATTGTGATTAGAGAATTTGTGCAGACGCTAGTATTGACACTAGCTCATTATACACAGACACGGTAACCTCAAATTTTTGCCCGCCAAGTTACAATGTTGACTACAGCTGTGAACAAAAACTGTGCAGCACAAAAAAACACGTAAAACAAAAGGTGGCGTTGATGCAGAAAGTATGAACAAATGGCTCGTGAGACAGAACAGACATCTGAACCCAATAAATGAAAAAAAAAAACACGATCAACCATTACATCAGTAAACAAGTAGGGAAGATTGCAATATATAAACAAGGTAGCACCAATCATAAATCACAGTTGCTCTCAGAAATATGGGTACACTTTATTCTCTGTTAGTATCACAATTACAGATGCATAACTGGACCACAATAAAGACTAAAGAGCTCACAAGTAGGGTAAGAAAGATATAGCACCGGGCCAGAACACTTGGTTACCCGTTGTGGGTTATACCATGCAATCCACATGAAAATACAAGTTTGACTCAACTGTGCACCGTAAAGATTGAGGCCTGACACAAACAAATGAGCTAAGCAAGTGTATAGTATTCCCTCTCGTCCCGGTCAGAGTCGAGAGCAACAAGAACATAGATGGCGTAGATCATTCCAGGGATATAGCCAAGGATTGTGAGCAGCAGGCAGATGCAGAACTCCATCTGTTAAGACACAAGAAAGCTTACTGTCAGTATGCTACAGTGATAGCAAATGTCAATAGCTACCACGATAAAACATACAGTTGTAGTATATATATCGCCTATCGATTCCACTGGGTTTCATGATTCAGATTAATCAAATTAGTTATTTCATTTACTCACTCTTCCATCAGGAAGAATGTGGCTGCCAAATGAATGCTGTTGACTTTGTCCTAGAACAGAGAACACATTGTTACATCAATGTAATAAATAGCTTGTGAGGACTAAAGGAAAGTATCAAACATGAATCCGTGCTCTAGTCCTCGATACGGTCTTTTGCCGGAAACCAAATAGAAGCCAATACGACACGAATGGCCAACACAGGAATGAAGCAAAACAGGTACTACAGTTAATGCACGGATCTACGAGGACATGGCACTAGATTCAGAGGCAGTTAAGCATCTGACGCTCCTATTTTGGAATTCATTCAGAACAAGCACCGTCCGAATGGCACTAGATTCAGAGGCAGCTAAGCAAATGACGCTCCTATACTTTGGATTTCAGATCAAGCACCGTCCGAATAGCTTGGAATCGAACGATTCGCCTACCAAAACCTAGCCCGAAGCTAGGCAGGCTCGCGGGGCAAACGGGCTGTGAAATCAACTAGCTAGGAACCGACGAGCAGGTCCAGGCCAAGAGGCATGCGCACAGAGCATCGAATCATAGGGCGACCGGGGGGGGGGGGGGGGGGGGGGGGGAGGAGGGGGTTTACTCTGCAGCAGCCATATCGGAGGAAGACGCCGAGCGGGGGGAGGATGATGGCGAGGAGGATCTCCAGGAAGGCGCAGCAGCGACCGTCCGCCATCGGGATCTCGGAGCAGATCGGGATCGGGATCGGAACGAATGGTGGTGGAGGCGTTGAGCCTGCAGATCTCTTCTGCCTCCCTCTCTCTCTCTCTCTCTCTCTCTCTCTCAGTCTCTCTCCTTGCTCCTGCCGTCCGCTCTTCCTACCCACGACCACGAGCGAGTGGTTTCGTCTCCCGGTCTCCGTTTACTTTGCCGGTAGGGCTGGTGCACGGAGCCACGGAGGCGGACACGCGGATGGGGCCTCGTGGGCAGCGCGGAAGTCTCCGCGTGCCGGCACGTGTCTCTCGCTATGATGCCGAGTGCGGGGCTGCGGTCATGGGCCGCCGCGAGTGGGCTCTGGGCCGTCACGGACCGTGATCGGTAGAGTCGACGGGCACAATCTGGCGTTTTTCCTTCTGTCCGTCCTAATCTACCTTGTTTTTCGTGGAAATTTAAAAAGCAATGCCAAAGCATTTTGACATGTTTTCTAAAAAAGCATTTCGATATATTATATTATCTCGCAAATGGATAAAGAGAGGTATGCTTCTCCTCCATATACACTATTTTAGTTGTTCTGCCCCTCTGCATCCACCACTGTTGGTACCTTCCCTCTCTCTCCATATATCACCGGAGACATGAGAGGGTGAAGATCCATCTTCTTCGATAAGTTTTTTTTTATAGATTGAGTCATTGGGGTTAGAGCATATTCATACCGAATTTTTTGGTTTTCGAGACTTATCTCCTCTTCGACGAAGCCGTGATGACAAGGAGGTACTGGTGGATTTGTTTTCTCCATGGCGACTCTGTTAAAGATGAGGATGGTAATTGCAAAATCAACTCACCGGCATGATGAGATGGTGACTTTTATTTTTGGGAGGTGACATCGAAACGGAGATGGTGTCACCAACATGTGTTGGAACATCAGGTTCACCATGGAATAACTTTCTTCGATCTCTTTTTTTTTATTATTGTGGTTATATATGACCACGATGAAGGATTAGATAGAACAAGTTTGAGATCAGTCTCCCTCGTTCTTCTGTGCCAGAAGAAGAAGAAGAAGAAGAAGGAGGAGGAGGAGGAGGAGGAGGAGGAGGAGAATATCTTTTGCCGAGTGTTTTGACTGTACGGTCATTCATATTGCACATCATCATATATGTTTGGTTTTGAGATTTGGAGCTATTCAGAACGTGGGTACAATTTAGATCGAAATCTGTTTTTGAATATTTGTGTAATCCAGAGTGCTTAAAACATGTTGATGTACTTGACTATTATTTAATATAATTCTCGTTTCATCGCAAAAAAGTTGTCCTAATTTAAATGTGTTGATTAAGTTTATAAGAAAAAATCTTTAACATAAAACAAATGTTATTAGATTACCATAAAATAATATTCATATACTAATGTCAAAACTGTTGCGAAAACCACCCCAACCTAAAATAGTTTAACTTGGCAGTATAGTTTCTTTAAAAAACTGAATAAAATTAGTATTATTTATTTATCTTTATTGGAAAGGGGAGAAAACACAGGGCATGCTTGATTTTGGAGCTAGCATGTGTAACCGTCTTGATGGCTAGCACAGATAACAATAAGTTTGCTATGCTTGGCTCTCTTACTCCAGACAAAAAAGGTTCGCCAGGCATATATAGGAATCAAGATATGTTGGCTACACATCCCAACAACAAGTAGGCAATCCTAGTTTTTGTCTAGCTGAGCAAGGTAAAATAGTGTTTAGCAAAAAATCCAAACATATCAAGAATTGCTAAAGACGTAACCAACGCTGGCTAAATAATGTTTAGTAAAGAATCAAAACATGTCAATAACCACTATGCGTCCCTAACACCCCACCATGTAGTCTCGCGAAGCCATGTAGACTCGAATATCCATGTGGAGGGGAGAGTTGATGGGATGACTTCACAGCTTGTCAGTGTGATATGGAGAAGAGACATTTGTCTCATCAGACTAAAAGCATATCCTACGAATTGAAGCTACGTTTTGTAGCCCAAAAAGTCACCAATCTATCCTTGTGTAGGCGAAGCATATCTTTCTTTCCTTTTTTTTTCTTCTTCTTTTTCTTCTAAAACCACTACCCATAGCGTTCTACATTAGTGAGGGCGTCCCAATGGCTGTCTAGCTTGCTAGAGAGGACAGAGGAGTATGCTCAAGACGAATGAGAAACGGAGAGTCACTTAATTTTCAAGTCTCTGACATACCTTACCACCATGCACGCACGAGCACGAGTTTTGTGCCTAGTGTACCGTGTACTTGATCGCGTACGGATACTCCATCTGTCCTTTACCCCGCTTGCAGTATTTTAACAGCAGCAACTTGCGCACATGAGGCACGCACGCTCGCTGAAAAGAAATACTTTTAAAAAGATGCAGCCACTTCGAGATCAACTGGAAAATGAACTTTATGAAAATAATATCAATAGTTAATGAGAAATATTTTCATAATGTGTTTGAGACCTTTAATCCAGTTGACGGACGAGATCTTTCTGGACGAGGGATATTGTCCTCACGTAGCGTGTAAAATCCGCCGAAAGTCCGTCGTACAACAGGCCCACGTTCCGGGGATCAATCTGGGAGGGACCAGCCTAGCTAATTCCACTAAAGTAATCAGCGGGTGGCGCGAATTACCAGATTTGGCAAGGCAAATCCAGCGCAGTCTGGAGTCGCGTCTCGTGGACACCTTTTTTTTTTTTAAAAAAAAAGCTTGGCACGGTGGTAGTCGGCACTCGGTGGCAGGCAACAACACACCGATCGAGCACGCGGACAGGGGTGATGTTCTGGCGGGCATGGCAACAAGTCCCCAGGATCCGAGCACAGCGCCGCGCCAAAGATTTGGAGGAGATGAACTGATGAAAGAAACGGGTACGGGACGGAGGTGCCGACGGGCCGATGCTCTTTGTACAATTGCATTGCACTCGCTTGTATTGTATGGCTATGGCGGCCAGATTGGAACTAGAGAAGGCTGGATACAGGATTACTACTTGGAAATTGGAATAATCCGCCGCTCTACCAGCAACATCAGCAAAGCACCCCACCCACCCCAAAGACGTCGATGGAATCTGAATCCCCAGACTATCCCATGGAGTATGCTGCAGCAGATTTGCGTGCTGATAGAGTTTGATGCGTCGAGTACACTAACTTTATCTATCTGCTCGTTCAATACTTAAACACCACACATAGTATATGCTGCTAGTACTTAGTAGTAGAATACGGTTGGAGATTAGCTGACGTGCTCCCATCCTTAACACCTTTCCACCCCACGGTCTTTACATCTTTAAAGCGAGTTAAGTACACCGGATGCCGGCTTTGGTGTCCGTCATCAGATAGAGAAAGAGAGACAGAGCGCCACTGACAGGTGTTGATCGCCCGATCGCGCTGTCTGTCCACCAACTGCGTGTACCAGTAGTACGCCTTGCCCACTCCGCTCCCCCTCTCCGAAAAAGAAAAGGCCCTGCTGGCTGCTACGTTCGGTCGCCCGCCGTTTGATTGATCCCCGTCTCGCTGTGCAGCGCAGGAGGGCCCTCCCTTTCCAGTCATCGGTGGCGAGGGAGGCAACGCCGCCTGGAAAAAAAGAGGTGATCTCTGCCATGGCATTCGGCATGTGGTGGTCGGAGCTCCGGCCACCCGGGGGCGTAAAAAGTCTACTGTGGTCTTGACGGCGAGGGAGAGGTGGACAGGTCACAGGTTAATCCCTGCCCGTGCCGTGTGTCCAGTGCGTTTTTATCTTTGACTTGTTCAGGCCTCACGGCGGTCCAGATTTGCCGCAGCTAGCGGTACGGTGGACTCCCGATCACGATCGCGAAAGCACCGCTGCTGATCCGAGGACACGACACACGAGATCTTTTTCCATGTGTTTTTATTGGTTTGCTACTGACACCGCTGATCGTTGTAATCATAGCGATTGTTCTTCTGACTTATCGAGTGCCCTTTTGTGATGGCAGTTGAAACACACGAATTCCTGGGGAGAATTTCATGGGATCCAACCAACAGAGTGTAAAACCGAAAGCTGTAAGCTGATTTTTTTTAGAAGAAAATACTGTTTTAGAGTAAAAAAAACCCGAAATAAGAGGCTTCTAAGCCTAAGCGAATAGAGCCTAAGTTGCTGAGCTGCATGCATTGGTATGAAGTCCGACTAAAAATCTAACAGCCTGTTCTTTTGGGCTGAAAAAATAAACGCTGATTTTGCTCGTGCTGATTTGTTATGAGAGAAAAATACTATTTCGTGGCTGAAAATAAACGCTGATTGGTCAAAAGAACAAGCTGTAACTAGTTGAGCTATCTTTTATTGTCAGAACCTAACGGAGGCATTATAATTGCGCGGTGGCATGATTGCAAGAAGGTGGCGGTGAAACTTGAAACAATGCCTGTGAAATGGACGGTGGTACAGTCGCTACCCAAAGGAGACATGCGCATGCCACGGAACAGAATCACAAAACCGATGTACAACCAAGGGATAATTCAAGCACCAACTCCCCCTACGTACAAGGTAGTGATACAGGTCCTGTTTAGATGCACCAACTAAATTTTAGCTGATTAATTTTAGTTATGATGTATTCAAACATCCAATAGGTAAACCTAACTAAAGTTTAGCTGAAGGCCAAAATATACACAATCCAATTAGCTGTTTGAACCCAACTAAAACCAGCTAAATGGTCTAAATAACCAAACTATCCCTAACTAAATTTAGGTAGAACATCTAAACACATCAAGCTAAAGTTTAACTATCTCAACAATAATATTAATGAGGGTAGCATGATCAAGATTTTGAATTAGCTAGATCATCCAAACACCCCCAGCTAATGTAATCTTTAGCTAGCTAAATTTTAGTTCTATCAATTAGCTAGCTAAATTTTAGTTTGGGTGCATCCAAACAGGGCCATAGCACCAACTAAATTTTAGCTACCTAATTTCAACTATGATGCATCCAAACACCTCATAACTAAACCTAACTAAAGTTTAGCTGGAGGCCAAAATATACACAATCCAATTAGCTGTTTCAACCCAACCAAAAGGTCTAAATAACCAAACTATCCCCAACTAAGTTTAGGTAAAGCATCCAAACACATCAAATTAAAATTTAGCTATCTAAATAATAATATTAATGAGAAGTAGCATGGTCAAGGTTTAAAATTAGCTAGAGCATCCAAACACCCTAGCTAAAGTACTTCCCTCAGTCCCAAAAAGACTGTCGTTTTAGATTTTTCAGACATCACGTTTGACCATTCGTCTTATTTAAAAATTATAAAAATTTTGTATAAATATTATTTATCTTTTTATGATTTGTTATATCATTAGAGGCACTTTAATAATTATTTATTGATTTTGTATTTTGTACAAAATTTTTAAATAAGACGAACGGTTAAACACAGTTTCTGAAAAGTCTAAAACGACAGTCTTTATGGGACGGAAGGCTCTGTTCGCTTGAACTTACCAGCCAGCATCAGCCAGCTATTCAGCAGTGTTTTTCTCTTACAACAATCAGTCAGTCAGCCGTACTACGAATAAAGAAAAGAAAAGGATACATTATCCATGCGAAGACTATCATGCTGTCATGGATCTCAAAAATCATCATCTGGATTCTGGAAATATATGACTAGGTGGAGGTTAAGGCATCAGGCCCGTATTAGCCATGGCCGAATGCTAGGGTGTGTTGTGATTGTGAAACGGGAGGAAGGACGAAGGAGGGAGGGAGCAGGGAGATGAGCTGGGAGCTGGCGGTGAATAGAAAAACTAGATACGCAATCTTCCCCGTATCTGCCATTCCCATACCCCCGACCCCGTTCCGCCTCTCTCTCATCAGCCTCTGTCTCCGCGGGCGGCCACCCCCACCGCAGCCCGAACCGCATCTCCCTCCCCCACCCCGGCAGGGAGGGGCACCCCGTACCGCTTACAAATACGCGACCCACCCCACCTGGACCGCCTCTTTCTCGCATCGCCGCGGCCGCTCCGCTCCGTCCCGTCCGTCGTCGCCGCCGCCTCGCGGTCGCGCCACCGCCGACGTTCCGTCCTCCTCGTCACCGTCGTAAGTCGCTGCCACCACCACCACCTCCTCCTCCTCCAATCGCGCCGCCCCGGGCCCCTCCCCTCCGAACCGCTGCCGCGCGCGACGAGCCGGGTGGTCTCCCCACGCGCGCGGCGGCGGCAATCCGGGCGGTTGGGTTCGGAGGGTGTCGGCGGATCAATCTCGCGGTGGAAATGGGTGTTGGGGGCTTGTGCGCAGGCTGATGATGACGACGGGCCCGTGTGTGATTTTTGCTGCGGTGTGCAGGGTTGCTGCTGCCCGGGCCGGCCGGGCGGACGGGGAGGAGCAGATGGGGGTGTACCTCAGCACGCCCAAGACGGACAAGCTCTCCGCCGATGGAGAGAACAGCCGCGTCCGCTTCGGCCTCTCCTCCATGCAGGGGTGGCGGACCACCATGGAGGACGCGGTGAGTTGGCTTCCGCTTCCCTCTCGGGCTTCCGATTGGGTGGGAATGGGAATGGGATTGCCTCCGGATGGCTGATTTGGGTTGAGATGTGCCTGTGCCCGTGCAAATTTGCGGCTGCGTAGTGTCCAAGGCGCGATCCTGTTATTATGTGTTAGATTTGCATGATGAACCAAGTGGCCACCCATGGTCAACCTATAATAAACCATGTGATTTGATCGACCAATGGTCAGCCTATAATAAACCTAGTTCTGATGGATTGATTCTCAGATGATTTATGACAGAAAGCTCTGCATTCACGTCGGGAGCTCACTACTAGTTCTGATGGATTGATTCTCAGATGGTTTAGCCTGTTTTCATCACTTCCATCGGATCATCAGCATGTCTGCTCTGCTTTATTTAAAAGCTGATCTACTGTGCATTCTGTTGCAGCATGCGGCGTTGCCAGACCTTGATGAGTGCACATCCTTTTTTGGTGTTTATGATGGCCATGGTGGTAAGTCGTGATTGTTTCCTATTATGGTTATGATATTGCGTTAGTCTGTACCGACCATTTGGTGAATCTGCATTGTTTTTAGCTTACCGAGGAGTGTGTTTGTTGGATTCACATCATCTATGTTCTCTCATCTGATCCACTTAACAGTTAGGTATGGATGCTTAAAATCTATGTCTGATTGGAGGCGCGGTAAATTCAGTATTGCTTCCATGTGTCAAAACACTGGTCCCCACAGACCAGTTGTGTTTGGCTAATTAAGTTTGAGCAACCGATGGTTTTGTTTAACAAAACAAAATTCTAATGGGGAACAGCAATATTAACTGTTTGAATAAGATCAAATGGACTGGTTAACAACTTAACATTGATTTGTGGGTTATTCTGAACTATTGTTGTTGAAAATAGTAAGCTCCTAATAGGCCGTAATAAATCAAAATGTGCGTGCCTGTTCTAGTGAGTAGCTCTAGCTGTAAGTAAATGCTGTAAATATCACTTGCCAATGGATACACGTGCTTTTTTGGGATTGTGTGCTTTATTGTGTACCTATATGCTTCATATGAGTAATTGTTTTCCACTAGGAGATTGACATACTACCCCATTTTTACTTCAGGAAAAGCTGTATCAAAATTCTGTGCGAGGCATTTGCATAAACAAGTGCTTATAAATGATTCAAATTCATCGGGTGATTTGCTAGCTTCTCTCCATAAAGCTTTCTTAAGGTAAGTTTATTGCTTCTTGTTATAGAATGAAGTCAGTTTTGTAAAATTGACACACTTTTTTTTTGTTGGTTTAGTAAATCTTAATGACATTTGAATCTTTCAGAATGGATGAGATGATGAAAGGGCAGAGGGGTTGGAGAGAACTAACTGAGTTGGGAGATAAGGGAAACAAGATCTCAGGTATGCTAGAGGGCATAATATGGCCTCCCAAGGGTGGTGATTCAGATAAGATAGGGGAAGATTGGGATACTGAGGAGGTAAAACATCTGTTCTCCATCATGTAACATTACTTTTCTAATGCGTAAAAATTTCAGCCATTACCTTTCTTAGAGTGGGGCTCTGAAATAGTTCTTAGAGTACACATTTCATGGGTATAAAGCTTTTTCTATGCTTAGAGTGGGGCTCTGAAATAGTTCTTAGAGTACACATTTCTCTTCTGTTACATATATTAGATATCTTTAAACTGAAAAGGTCAAACGAATTGAGTCATTGCTGAATGCTGAAGGTTCTTGCATCTTAGGTCCAAGTTAGATATCAGTTGGTATGGTTCCTAGTTGGTTAGCTGGCTATAGGGCTCAACACATCTAATAAGCTGGGGTGGATCCAGTGACGAAATGAGTACTGCTAATGAGCTTAGGCTATTGGTTTCACCGGCAACTATAGTGTACAACATTTTTGTACACCATTATTTCCATGTACCATATCCAAAGTCCTTTTGTATAATTATAAGTGGAAATGTTGTTTTGGTATGGGTATTACTTTTGTGTAGCATTGTTTCATTCTTTCATTTTTTGGGTTAAATTTAAGTGAATGAAGTGTGTATTTTTTAATGAAACTATTATATCAGGGTCCAAATTCGAACTTTGCTGGACCAACATCTGGAAGCACAGC
The DNA here is from genome assembly GCA_038502445.1 of Eremochloa ophiuroides. NCBI lineage: Eukaryota > Viridiplantae > Streptophyta > Magnoliopsida > Poales > Poaceae > Eremochloa > Eremochloa ophiuroides. Next base: position 90,610,972 of record JAHLJS010000001.1, on the reverse strand, counting down.
TTGTGTGGCTGTTATAAGAAACGGTCAACTAATTGTTGCAAATGCTGGGGATTCCCGGTGTGTTATCTCACGGAAGGGTCAGGTACTTTACTTTAGATTTCTAAACATGGTTTTAGTTCTATTGCCAAACGTAAATCATAATACCAGAATATCTTTTGCTTACTCTGTTGTGCAGGCTTATGATTTGTCAACAGATCACAAACCAGATCTTGAGGAAGAGAAAGAGAGGATTTTGGGTGCTGGCGGATTTGTTGTTGCCGGGCGGGTCAATGGAAGTCTGAACTTATCTAGGGCAATAGGTATTTACTCCTCTTCAAGGGGAAACTGTTATGTTGTTATATACAGTCTTATTTATTTATTTGTTCATTTATTTTTCTCTAGGTGACATGGAACTGAAGCAAAATGACCTTCTGCCCGCTGAGAGGCAGATCGTGTCAGCTGAACCTGAATTGAAAACAGTGGGTTTTGGCAATCCCTTTCTTTTAGTTTTTTTTTCCTTGAAATCTTGAACAAAGTTTACGAAGGGTTGCTTTGGTTTCTGATCAGGTCCAGCTCTCGGAGGATGATGAATTCATTGTTTTAGCTTGTGATGGAATTTGGTATGATTTATATTTCTCTACTGAGTGTAAATTTGTTATAACTCAATTGTTTTCTTCTACTCATATACGTTTGCATTCATTTTTATTGGGTCATACTTACTAAAATAAACAAACTATCTGCTTGAGGGGCAGTGTCCTTGAAGAGAGGATGCCACAATTGGCTTCCTCAGTTTTCATATACTATAACCCTAGTGATGGGGAAGAGATAACGAAATCACTCTTTTTCCATGCTGTGTATGGAATGCTACAGGAACAATTCCTAGGACGTTTATCATTCGACAAATTGTAGGAAACCCTGAATACACAATTATGAACTGACCAAGGGAGCTTACTGTTCTCGGGCTAAAGCATCTTATTGACCATGAACCTTATTACCTTGGATTGGAAATGTTTTTCAGCTCAACCAAATATCGCTGGATTTTGGAATTTAGACAGAAGTGAAGTCTAGTGCATTAGCAGCTGTGAACCTTAAGTAAATAAAACAGCATGTGCATTTAATCTGTATTTGTGATGGCGCCCATCTAATTTGGGTTTGAGCTAATCTCATCTCTTGGAAGTACTCCCTCTGTCCTGAAATTTAAGGGCTCTAAGTTTGTCCCAAGTCATGTCAAGTTGCCAGAGAAGTGTATATTCTATAAACTTGGTCAAACTAAGTACAACCCAAAATCCCTATTTCAGGGCAGAGGGAGTAACTCACAAAACCAGGGTTTGCAGTTGCTGATATGCAACTAAGTAAAATAGAACTCTGCAAATTGTCATAAATATACGTTATCAGATAAGAAAACAACTTGTTTATCTAATCTGTATTTGTGACGCCACACATCTAATTTGGGTTTGAGCTAATCTCTTGGAAGTAGCACACCAGGGTTTGCAGTTGCTGATATCTAACTGCCAATTTGTAGCAACTTCTGACTATTGACGGACTTACGTATGCTGTATCCAAATCATATACAATTGGTGAAATTCTAATTGGGGAAATGCTTATTTGTTTTGAATACATTAGCTAGATAGATCGATACGAAGGGCATGTCAAATAAAGCTGCAATCATAGTTTTCTTCGAGTTTGAAATATTGTGCATTGAACAGGGCGATATTGGACCCCCCAAAAAACTAGACTGGTGGGCACTCCTGAGGTCCCTTGCAGTTTGAGTGCATAAGGCATCGATGGTTCCACACAATAGAATTAAGTATCCATGCTGCCAGGGATAATTTTGGCATCGCCGTTTTGATTTTAGGAGCTGTTTGGTGCTATGGATGTTAACGCAAACGTGAACAATTCGAACCCGCGGACGTTAACGGTGGGATCCGATTTTGAACTAATTTCATTTACTTTACCGTTACTGTGCAAACAACCAAACCGTTCGTTAGATTCAATTGGTGAATTCCATTTATGCTGTTACTCTGCTTATTGTATTATTGTTATTTACCATTTGTTCTTCATACAGGGATTGCATGTCAAGTCAAGAAGTAGTTGATTTTGTACATAAACAGCTAAAGACTGTAAGTGGAGCGCGTTGCTGTGTTTGATACCTTCACAATTCAAATTTGTTCCCTCATCCGCCTAATAAACTGAACAGGAGGATAAGCTATCCAGTGTGTGTGAGAAGTTGCTCAACCGTTGTGTGGCACCTACATCTGGTGGCGAAGGATGTGATAACATGACGGTTATCGTGGTTCAGTTCAAGAAACCTGCTTCAGCTGTTGCTACTTCTAGCACCGAGCAGCCTGCTGCCACTGCAGAAGAGATGCGGCCCAAGTAAGCTTTCCTTGGACTGAAGCTACTACACAACCATTGTTTGAAATCTCAGCGTTGTAAAATCCCAACCTACTCTTTCAGAATTTGAGCCCTTGCCTTTGTGAACAGCGAGCTCGATGGCCCAGACTGCTCCCCGGAGTAGGCGTTAAGTGGCACACCGTGCCGTGGAGCTCTAACCGGTGGATGATAGACAAAAAGGATAGTGAGTGGTGTATATAAGAAAAGGGATTCTATTGGACAATCTCTTCTAAGGTTTGTTACTTCCTTTTTTCCAGTGTTCATCAGAGCCGTCGCAACCTGTAATACATGGCATGTTGGTTCTTAAACTGGGTTTTGTGAAATGCATTGATGAGTTGTCAGAAGGGTAGCTTAGGTTCGCAGGCAGATTTTCCTTGCAGAAAAGTGGAAGGCACAAATGGAAATGGAATGAGGGGAAAAGCAAAATACAAAAATACTAGAACAATGTTCAGAGAATGCTTGGAAAGATTCCTAGCAGAAAGTGGCCAGTGCAGCTGAGGCGACTACGAGCGTCGTCGCCAGCCACGCGGCGCTCCTGGTCCCAAGCGCTGCCGCGGCGGCGGCGGCCTGTTCCTGCGCGCCGGTGCCCCCACGGCTGCTGGAGCCCTTGGAGGAGGTGGCGTTGTGCGGGGGCGGGTGGACGGTGATGGCGACCTTCATGCCTTGCAGGCAGAAGCCGTTGCCGCAGATGAAGTAGTAGCGGCGGGCCTCGGGGAGCGGGATGAAGTCCTTGCCGGAGGTCCAGTTGCCGGCGACCCCAGCCATGGTGCAGTTGTCGTACCCCGTCTCGTTCACCTCGAACACGTTGTGCGTCCCCTTCTGGTACCGGAACGCTGCACGGCAACGCTGCGGTTCAGTGCTCGAACGGGGGCTCAGCAGCTCACTATGAAATGAAATGGATCTAATGCTGCTGCAGCAGCCAGAAGGGCAAAGGATTTCTTGTTTGGGTGAGGGCTTACAGATGAGGTCGCCGACGTAGAAGGTCTGGTTGCCGGACCAGAGGGAGTAGTTGATGTTGGGGTTCCACCCATGGTTGGCGCCCACGATGTGGTCCGTGGCGGCGGAGGGGCCAAGCCCGAAGCCGGCAAGCACCGCGACGACCAGGAGCCACGACATTGCTGCTGCGGGCGAGCTCCACGTCATGGAGACGGCCGTGGTTGTGTGAGCAGAAGAGCCAAGAGGACTCGAGGAGGCAGAAAGCAAGTGGAAGTGCTGCCTTTGGAGGGAACCGGCGGAGCCGCGGAGGAAAGGAAGAGGAGACAGGAGCAGAGGAGAGCAGCGCCACCAATAGCAATAGGCCATAATAATATCGCCAGTGTCAGGCTCGAGGAGTACTGGTTTTGCTGCAGACTCAGCAGATTTGGCGGGAATCGAGTCCCTCGTACGCGCCATGACTTCCCTCTCATACTACGCGCCATGGCTGGCTCTGGCTCCCTGGCCAGGACCGAGCATGGGCGATTCCAATCACCGATCGCCGCAAAGAGGAACGCAGCAGGCATCTGCCGAACCCGAAAGAGGTTTCTCCATCCATTGGTAGTGTAATTTCAGTTCTTTTCCCCTCGGATCTCCCATGATGGAATCATACACCGCAATTTCGTAATCAATTACTGACTGATACCTCAAGCAGGATTTGGAAAGGAGGTAGCATAGTGACATAATGATAACACTGAAATGAGCATGTATTTGGTACTGGCCCTGGAGCCTTACAGTAATTCACCAGTACAATCATACCGGTCATATAATGAATTGAATTTATAGAGCCCCACAAAAAAAATTTGTCAAAAAGGTACAACCTCGTCACAATGTTTACCCTTATATTTTTCTCAGTGTATAATCTGACAACAACAAAACATAAATCATTCGTAAACTAAACTCCTAAGTAACTTTTTTTCATGAAAACCTTAACAGGGGTAATTCCCCAATCCACATTAATCATACAATTCTCTTGTCTTCTGTCATATTGGCAGCTAATCGATCTTCACTGACGAGTAAATCAACCTAGTGAACCAGAAGCAGGCGCAGAAACCAATTGTGCCAGTCAGCACAAAGAAGGCATATGAGGCGAGAAGCATGTAGCCGAAGTACAAGATGCCAGACACGAGCTTGGTAATCTGCAGCTTCGTGAAGAAGTAGAAAGCAGCATACAGGAACAGATACAGGGCTGAGGATCCTGAGGTAAGGTAAGACCTCCACCACCACATGTAGTCCTCACTGCAGAGCTGGAAATAGCAGAGCACGATTGTGATCTCGGCACAGGTGATGATAAGGATCACAAACACAAGGAAGAGGAAGCCGAAGATGTAATAGAACTGGTGCAGCCAGATGGAGGTAAGGATGAAGAAGAGTTCAATGAAAACTGCTCCGAATGGAAGGACGCCACCAATCAGAATAGTGAAAAGCGGATTCATGTACCAAGCTTGCTCAGGGATCTGCCGTGGAATCTTGTTTGTCTTGACTGGAGGTTCCATGGCAGGTTTCTTGAACCCAAGATAACTCCCAACAAAGACAAGGGGCACTGAGATGCCAAACCAGAGGAGGACCAAGGCAAACATTGTGGTGAAAGGAACAGCACCAGATGACTTCTCCCCCCATATAAGAGCATTCAAGATGAAGAAAATAACAAATGCGACCCCTGGAAACAGGAAAGCTGTTTGCAGGGTAATCTTCTTCCACTCTGAACCTTTGAACATCTTGTAGAGGCGTGAAGAAGAATAGCCTGCAAGCAGACCCATCAAAACCCAGACTAGAAGCATTGCAGTCATCAGTCCTCCCCGGTTTGATGGAGAAAGGAAGCCCAACACAGCGAAGATCATTGTAACTAGGAGCATGCCAAAGAATTGGACGCCAGTACCAACATAAACACAGAGTAAGTCAGAGTAGGTTGGAGGACGGAACACGTCCCCATGAACAAGCTTCCAGCCAGTTTCCTCTTGTGCTTCTTCTTGAGTTTCAAGCTGATTGTATCTAGAGATATCTCTGTAGAGAGTGCGGAGCATTATCATGGCAACCATGCCAGATAGGAAAAGCACGATCATGAGAGAGTTCACAATAGAAAACCAGTGAATCTGATCATCAGTCATCAACAGGTAGGTGTCCCAACGTGACGCCCACTTGATCTCACTCTCCTGCAAAATCAGTGGAGGCTCCATTAAAATCATCACAAAGAAACATTCAAAGAGCACGCTACAGCAGCTAAACAAAGTTAAACTAAGGATTTCTTAATGGCAGTCTCATACCTCAAAACGAACATCATATGTGAATATGATTTCCTTGTCAGCTTCAACTTCCTGAGGAGAATCAGAGCTTTTTACAAATTTTCTCGCATGGGAATCACAAGTGCTCAAGCGAGTGTCTACACCATTCCATTTATCATCAACCTGATGCTTGACACTGGCAAAATATGTACCAATATACCTTAGGTCCATTTCATAAAGCACAAGAATAAATCCCACCAAACATAGCTAGAAGTATACCTGTATGGGTTGACCTCAAATCCTACTATTCTAGAAAGTTCCGAATTATCATCCTTGTGATGCTTCACCGTAAATGACAAATGGTTGTGGATGAAGTGTTTCTCATCCTTAGTCTGAAAAAAAAAATAGGTGTATGAGAATTTATTAGTCCAGACATATAAATAAAGGATTCCAACAAAGAATTGAAGATTGCATGCATAAAGAAAAGGCAAACATCAACTGAACATAAGGACTTACTCCAGAATACAGGCCTTTGAGACCAACATGATATCCACCTTGATAAGCAATAATGTTATTATCCTGCCTTGCAACAGGAACAACTAGCGGGAGGTTGTCCAGGATCCTGTGATGCAATTTATATCAGCTATATGCCTATATGAAATCACTGTGTCAACTAAAGTACAGCACTACCGCATACTTTCATAGTCCTTACATGTTCACTCGGTATTCATCCTCTATCTTTTCCTTGAGCTCCTTGGCTTCTTTCTCAGTGATCTCTACTTTGCAGACAATCTGACACAACTTGGGCTCTCCCATTTTGAACTATACCCCAAATAACAAGCACAAAGAAAAAAAATTACGTCACACGCATACCCGAGGACAGAACCTCAATTAATCTGTTATGTTATATACGGTACTAACCACATAAGGAGAGTTCTCAATGCGATCCCCACGAAGAACCTCCCCAAGATTTTCGGCACTGTCGACTATGGTATCTGGCTTGCAGAATGGAAGGGAGTAATATGTATACGGGAGTTGAGTCTTGATAGACGTCAACTTGTTCACCTTCACTGGAAGCGGATCACCCTGTGGGCAAATTAGAAGAGCGAAAAAATGCTATCATATCAGTAATCACAAAATGACACTACTTTGTTATAGGAGACTAAAAGAGTAAATGCCATTCCTTTGCCATGAGTGATCCTCTACAGGATACCTTATTACATGATTTATCGCCTATTCGCCTCATTTAGGATTTAGGAGTTGATACCAAATTAAACTATTGGGTAGGCCCCGTCAGGCACAGCTCCTGCACCTGCCTAAGAGCAAGGCTAATTGTACGCCCGCTCGCCGGCTGCAAGAAGCTCCAAGTGTACCCGGGCTGCCGAGCTGTAGTGGCGGACCCCGCCAAACTTTAATGTTCAGCTACAACGTGGAAGATCCAGAGTGAGCGAGCAGCGGCCAAAGTGCATTTCGCCCGCTTTTTGCCGGCGTCTCGCTAGTCGCCCGGTTGCTTCTTTCTCCTACTTTCTCTCTCTCCCACGTCGGATTTCGCCAGCTCTTCGCCGATTATAATACTTGCTCTAAGCTGCCTTGCCATGTCATTTTGAGACGACAGATAAAATACTGAGGAGCAGGAGCTCCACCAAACGGGAGCTGATGCAGAAACTACAAAAATCTAAGCTTCTACTTAACCTTTGGATCAAGGACGATCATCTGGAAGATAGATTCAAGGTTATCTTATATAGTGTATGTGCAAATACAAAAATGATACGCGTTGACTTTTCCACGCAGTGCACAATCCTGATCACATCAAAATCTAGTGGTTAATTTTCAGATGAGGACAAAGATCACAACAGCAAACCGCGATAGACAGGCTGCAAAAGTGCGCCAATTGGAGGTGCAACATGTGAACCTCAAGCCCAGATATGGAACCATGATAACTGAACCGAATCAACGAATCTGGGACGTCGCACACCACACACGAAACCGGAAGCCCTTGAGCTGGATCTGCGGATACCAGCCCCTGTGCCGGCATCCCGTTGACTAGATCCAGCTCCGAACACCAACACAGTTACACAACCACACCAGGGCGCACCAAGGTGAGGAGGGGAAGCGCAGGAAGCGAACAAACCTTCGCGAAATCGTTCGGGGCAACGCCAGGGAGGTAGAACCCGGCGGCCGGCGCGGCGACGGCGAGCAGGACCGCGAGCGCCGCGGCCCACCGGAGCATCGCCGGCGTCCGCATCGGTGATGTGGGCGGGAGAATCACCGACAGGTGGGAGGGTAAGCTTCCGAGATCTGCGCGGCGAGCCGGTGGGTGGTCGGGTGATGGCTCGTCACAATCCCGGTTCTGTCAATTTATAGACATGGAGTGAAACCACAACAATATGCACTTTACATAACTATAACAATATAATGACGTTTCTAACAAATGTAATACATGAAAAGCAGTCTTATAAAACAAGTTATATATTTTATGTCACCTTAAAAATTTCTTTTAACATTTGCCGCTGCTAAGTCATTAATGATAGTCTCAATACCAATTTAATCTACTCCCTCCGTTCCAGACAACACATAACTATGGGTTGCATGCCATATAAAATAATTCAGATTTGACCAAGTTTCCAGTGAATAAGAATCATGTTTATATCTATAAATTAATATATTAGAAAAATAAATTTTATAATTAATCTAATGTGTTTATTTGATATTTTAAATATTTATATATATTTTTATCTATAATTAGTCAAAGTTAATACACTAAAACGTATTATTGTTCTAGAATTGTATTTTTCTTTTGTTACGGGGAAGTAATAGTTTCTTCTCTATGCATAGAGTTGCCAAGGCATTTAATCGTTCTTTAAGACATTACGAATCTCAAATAATTCTTCAATAATTTCAACTCTGAAAAGATTCTTTTAGCTAAGGCCACAATCACAGGCATAGTGAATAGGATCCGATAAGCAATAAAATTTTTTAGATAACAATTTGCTTCTGTGACAAACTCAAAAATCTTCACAGTAGACATTAGCTTATTTGGCAGAGTAAACTGTATAACCGCTAACTCATTAATCAGGTTATTTAGATCAATATCTGATGGACCATCCAAATATAAAGTTTTTTTTGAAAATTGTATGCATTGGTCTTTTAGATCAACACCATCCAATGACTTCAAGGATGTTGAATTCATTAGATATCTGAATATATCATCGATTTAAATAAGTTTTCCAATAAACTAATTGCCATATCAATCATAACATTAAAATAACTTACTTCAAAATCCTTCTCAGCTTGCAAAATAGCTTCATTGGGGTCAGTTTCATCAAATTGTTTTCTAATAGAACGGCGCTTTACTAGAAAGGATGTCTCTACTCTCATTTCAAGTATAATTTCTATGGCAGCAATCAAACTATCAGCAAACCTATTATTTTTAAAGTTATGAAAGTAATCCACCACACCTTCTATATGTTGCAAGGTGGAATCAATGCACATAGATGGTCATTGCAACATCTTACTCACAATATTTATAGAATATAAAATGTCATGCTAGATAACCATACTAAGTATGAACTCAAAGCTGTCAAGCACATCATATAAATTTTCGCATCACTCCTATTCTTTGGTTCAGTATCTTTATCCTCACTTAGCCACAACAAAGCTGAGTTGATCATATAAATGTCTTACTTCTGGTGCTCGGATACTTTTGATGTGACTCTCCCAACGAGTATTGCTCAATGATTTCACGGTCAAATCTTGAACATGTTCAAGCAAAACATTTCATCTCTTAGGAGAACTCAAAATAATATATATATTCTCTGCACAATTCCAAAGAATGAAATAGCTTTAATGCATGATTTAGCCATATATAGTGAGATTAAGATTGTGGCATGCACATGGCATATACAACGTCCTTCGATTCATATCACGCAAATGATTTTGTACCCCCCTTATGTTTTCCTTTCATATTAGAGCCATTGTCAAGATAGCTTACTAAGGAAATTTGATGCTAATAGAGACTATTTATGGGAATGGACTCCTTCCAAAGGTAAATCTGAGGGCATTTTGGTGGGTGTTGTTGAAAGATTTGATGTAGGCTCGTTTAAAAAAGGAGAATTTATGTTACAGATGAATTTATGGGACAGAATTTTGAAAGTTAAATGGAACCTGCTGGTAGTATATGGTGCAACTCAGGAGGGAAAAAAATAGACCTCCTGACAGAACTATCTCAATTTTGTGCTTCCAACAAAGATCCCCTGCTGATTGGTGGTGACTTTAACATCATCAGATATAGTAGAGAGAAAAACACTAATGATGAAGTACACAAGCATACTCCAATGTTTAATGCTGTGATTCACTTTTATGAGCTCAGGTAAATCATCATGAGCGGTGGTTTATATACATGGTCAAATAATCAAGAAAAGCTTGTGATGGAAAAATTAGACAAAATATTAGTGACAAAAGAGTGGGAGGACTTGTTTCCTATAGCTATGGTAAGGAGATTACGAAGAGAAATTTCAGATCATAATCCTTTAATTTTATCTAGTGGCAAAAAAGAAAATATGTCATTTATTCAATTCAATTTTGATTTGGGCTGGCTAAAAAATCCTGAATTCTATCCTTTAGTAGAGAAAATTTGGAGCAAACCCTGTGAAAGCCCATGTTTGATTTTGGGTAATTGATGAAACCTAGTTTGCTAATAGTGTGCTCTAAGTGTTTCATGAGAACAATTAGCAAACAAGATGTAGCAAAGGACTGGATCCGTGGAGGCCACAAGTGAAGGGTAATGACGGCATCCATGCAAATGGTATAAGTCCATCATCAAAGGTGTCCACAAGGTCCATCAAGAGATGAGAAGGAAGTTGATAAGAAACCGGGAGCTCAAGGCAAAGGTATAACCAATAGGAGCTCTTTTGGTTTTGGTGATCAAGATTCCATAGAGGGAGTGATCACATTTAGGATAGATAGCCGTACTATCAAGAGGGGAAAAATCGTTGATGAAATGCGGTTATCAAGTGCCACTAGGTGTTCATGATCATTGCATTGCATATAGATGCTAGTGACACTAACAAACCATTGGAAAACTCTTTTGAAAAGCTAACACATGTGCACAAAGTGTTGAACACTTGGTGTTAGCACTTGGGAACAAAGGGTGAAAGGTTTGAGTGAAAATCCTGAGAAAACAGGGCGTCGGACCCTAACTTCGCCAGAGCGTCGAACCAATTAGTTGAGTCCGACGGCTAACCCAGCGCTGTGCAGTTTCAGAGTATCGGACTCTGTGTTTCGGAGCGTCGGAGCATCCGACGGTGCTAAACGAGCGAGAGCTGACACGTGGCTGCTTCTGAGGGCGTCGGACTGTCCGGTTTAGTCCGACGGTGCGCGTCGGACTATCGTCCGACGGATTTCAGCGCTCGGGGAGCTATCTGGAAGCATCGGACTGTCGCGATCGTTAGTCCGACGACCCTCTGCGATTCAGTCCGACGGTGGTTTGCTGAGGGCGTTGGACCGATGCTTTTGGTCCGACGGTGCTCTGTCCGATGGTTGGTTTTGGCGCAAGAAAATAGCCGTTGTGTTTCAACGGTCGACTTCAAATAGCAGAGGACACATGGCGTCCATCCGAGGCATCGGACCGGAGTTGTTAGTCCGACGGTTTGGCCGTCGGACAGTCCGACGGTGCGCAGTTTTGTCCAAACGGCTAGTTCTTTGTGTGTGGCTTATAAATAGTCACTTGGCCGGTTTGGGAAGTAGCTCTTGGCACTCCTGAACATCATAGCATACTTGTGAGCCTTCCCACTTCACTCTCACTCATCCTACTTGATTGTGTTCATCATTTGGTGAGATTGGAGAGCATCAAGTGCATTGCATTGCTTGAGATCATCTAGAGGCACTTGGTGAGTGGATTTCGCAGCGGTTTCTCTTGTTACTCTTGGAGTTTGCCGACTCCTAGACGGCTTGGAGCTACGAGGATCGTTGAGGGGAGTTGGTGATTGTCTCCGCCTTCGATCGGTGAAGTTATGAGGGGTTCTTGAGCCTATCCCCGTGGGAGATCGCAAAAGGCTACTCTAGTGGATTGCTCGTAGCTTGTGGATCTCCATCTTGTATTGGTTGTGCGGCACCCTTGAGAAAGGTTTGGCGTGTGATGCCAATTAGCGCGTGAACCTCCAAGTGGGTGTATCGCTACAACGAGGACTAGCTTGCCGGCAAGTAAGTGAATCTCGGTAAAAAATCTTGTGTCATCTCTCTACCGAGAATTTCTATTGTATTGTGATTGATTATTCATTTGGTACTCTCTACTCTTCACCGGCGGTATAAGATTCACTCTCTCTACTCTTTACATTCTCGCACTTACTCTTGTGTAGCTTGTTAGCTTAGTTGCTCACCTAGGAGTAGAGTAGAAGTAGCAACTTAGCCTCTTGTGTGTGAAATAGAGACTATAGTTTTAGTAGGCTAGCGTAAGAATTCGCTTCGCCATTTAATTATCTGACCACTTTGTCTTAAGTGTTGTTTGTAGAAGTTTTTATAGGCTATTCACCCCCCTCTAGCCATTTAGGACCTTTCAAGTGGTATCGGAGCCGAGGCACCGTTGATTTGAAGCTTAACAACCTACGGTGTAAAAATGGCTCAACTCAACATTCACATCAACAACACCAAGAAGCCACCCCAATTTGATGGCACAAATTATGCATATTGGAAGAGCAAGATGACCTCACACATTAAGTCAATCGATAGAGAGATTTGGAAGGTTGTGGAGACAAAGATTGAGATTGTCAATGGGGCCAACCCCACAACCGCCGAAGAAAGATTGTTTCAACTCAATGACATTGCGGTTTGTGCTATCCATGAGGCTCTAGATGAGAAGGTGTTTGAGCAAGTCAAAAACATTGAGAGTGCTCATGAGGCTTGGAAGAAGCTTGAGGAATCATATGAGGGCACCAAGGGTGTGAAGACCGCAAGAGCTTACATCCTCAAAGATAGATTTGTTAGCTTCAAGATGAAGGAAGATGAAAGTGTCCCGGAGATGTTTCATAGATTGCAAGTGATTGTGAATGATCTCAAGGCGGTGGATGAGGAAGTGAAGGATAGTGACTTCTCCATGAAGTTCTTGAAGAGCTTGCCCAAGAGGTTTGCCACTTTGATCACGGTTTTGGTGAAGACTACCTTGAGTGAGTTGACACCAAACCAAGTGCTTGCGGAGGTGATGACCGATGATGCCTATAGAGATGATGATGACAAGGAGGAGTTGATCAATAAGAAGAAGAAAGAAAAAGATGAAGACTCCAAAGATGAGAAGAAGAAGAGTGTGGCATTCAAAGCCACATCATCATCAAAGAGCAAGGGTAAGGCAAAAGTTGAATCAAGTGAAGATCCATCAAGCACAAGTGAGAGTGATGAAGAGATGGCCCTTCTAGTGAGAAGATTTGGCAAGTTTATGAAGAAGAAGGGCTACGGGTAAGAAGGAAGAAGAATGCAAGAAAGTTTGATGGGCCAAGAAGATGCTTCAATTGTGGAAGGAAAGATCACTTGGTGGCCGATTGCCCACACTCAAGTGATGATGAGCACAAAGGCAAAAATAAGAACAAGCATGAGAAGAAGGAGAAGAAAGAAAAGAAAGAATCTTCATACAAGAAGAAGAACTACTCTCATGTGGTGACATGGGTTAGTGATGCATCTTCAAGTGATGAAGATAGTGAGATGAGAAGAAGAGTAAGAAGAAGGCACATGCAAGCATTGCTATTCATGGCAAGCCTTCCATCCTCGATACTCCTTCATGCTTCATGGCCAAGGGCTCTAAGATATCATCCGATAGCGAATCTAGTGATGATGATAGTGATGATGACCTAACAAAAGAAGAGCTAATTGACATGCTTGATGATGCTCGTATTCATTTTGACTCACTTAGAAAGGAATGCAAGGGCTTGCGCAAGGATAAACAATCCCTTGAGCAAGAACTTGAGGAGCTTAGAGCATCTTATGAGAGTCTAAAGAAAGACCATAAGAAGCTTTAAAAGTCTCACACTAAGCTTGATGAAGCTCATTCCGCTCTAGTGACTCAAAATGAGAACTTAAAAAGTCAAGTACAAAAGAAGGAAATTAAAACTTGCAACATAGGTGTAACATGTGATATATCTTGTGAACCTATTATTGTTGCCACCACTAACCCTTCTTGTAGCACTTCCGCTACTACCTCACCCACTAGTGACCCTTCACTAATAGTTGAGAACAAGAACCTAAAGGAGGAGGTTAAAAAGCTCAATCACTCCTTACCTAAGGCTTATGGTGGTGAGGACCGCTTGCTTATGTGATTGGGTAGCCAAAGAGCATCTCTCCACAAAGAGGGATTGAGCTATACCCCCAAGAAAGGCAAGACCGCCTTTGCTCCTCACAAGACTTGTTTTGTGAAGAGAAATGGCCGGTATTGCACAAAATGCAAGCAAGTTGGTCATTTAGAGCAAGATTGCAAAAGCAAGAAATCCAATGCATATGTATCCTCAATTAAGTTTGATTCTTGCTACATTCTCACTAAGGGATCAAATGGTGTGAAGGCTAAGTTTGTTGGTACATCCATGTTGGGTCCAAAGAAGAAGACCATTTGGGTACCAAAGAGCTTAGTCACTAACCTCCAAGGACCCAAGCAACATTGGGTACCTAAAAAGGATTGATCTCTTTTTGTAGGTCAATTAAAAGCCGGAGGAATGCATTGGGTGCTTGATAGTGGATGCACACAACATATGACCGGTGACTCTAGTATGTTTGGCTCTCTCAACACAAGTGCAAATAGTGGCTATGATGCAATTACATTTGGTGATAACAAGAAAGGAAAAGTAAAAGGACCAGGTAAGATTGCAATATCCAATGACATGTCCATCTCCAATGTGTTGCTAGTTGAAAGCTTGAACTTCAATTTACTCTCGGTTGCACAACTTTGTGATCTCGGGTTCAAGTGCATATTTAGGGTTGATGATGTTGAGATAGTTAGTGTTGATGGCTCAAATTTGATATTCAAAGGTTTTAGATATGACAACCTATATCTTGTGGATTTCAATGCAAGTGAAGCTCAATTGTCAACTTGTTTGATCACAAAGTCAAGTTTGGGTTGGTTATGGCATAGAAGGCTTGGTCATGTTGGAATGAAACAATTGAACAAATTAGTGAAGCATGATCTAGTTAGGGGCTTGAAAGATGTCACTTTTGAGAAAGATAAGATTTGTAGTTCATGTCAAGCCGGCAAACAAGTTAGAAATATACATCCTACGAAGAGCATGATGAGTACTAGTAAAGCTTTTGAACTTTTGCATATGGACTTGTTTGGACCAACCACATATATTAGCATTGGTGGGAACAAGTATGGATTTGTGATTATGGATGATTACACTAGGTACACATGGGTGTTCTTTCTAGTTGACAAGAGTGAAGTGTATGATTTATTTAAGTCTTTTGTCAAGAAAAACCAAAATGAGTTTGAAACAACCATCAAGAAAGTTAGAAGTGACAATGGTAGTGAATTCAAGACCACTAAGATTGATGAATTGTGTGATGAGTATGGCATTGGACATCAATTCTCACCCAAGTATACACCACAATCAAATGGCATTGTTGAAAGAAAGAATAGAACCTTGATTGATATGAAAAGATCAATGCTAAGTGAATACAATGTTAGTCATTCCTTTGGGCCGAAGCAATCAACACCGCTTGCTACTATATCAACCGCTTATATTGCCATGGTATGCTTGCAAAGACTCCATATGAGCTATTGAATGGTAGAAAGGCCAACATTGCATATTTTCGGGTTTTTGGTTGCAAATGCCACATTCTCAAGAAAGGCACAAGATTGAGCAAGTTTGAAAAGAAATGTGATGAAGGTTTCTTACTTGGCTATTCAACCACAAGCAAGGCATATAGAGTTTGGAATTTGGCTAGTGGTACTCTTCAGGAGGTGCATGATGTTGAATTTGATGAAACCTAAGGCTCTCAAGATGAAGTTGAAAATCTTAGTGATGTGAGAGGCAGTGACTTGGCTAAGGCAATGAAAGATATGGATATTGGTGATATTAGACCGAGGCAAGTCAATAATGATGAAGATGATGGTGCTATTCATACTAGTATGCAAGTTGAAAATGAAGCAAGTGCAAGTGACTCACAAGATCAATCTCAAGTGCAAGATCAACAAGATAGTTCAACTCAATCTAATGATCAAGTTCCTATTCTCCAACCGGTTTCTATTGCAAGGGATCATCGTTTGGATCAAATCATTGGTGGTATTCAAAGTGAAGTTCAAACAAGAGCAAGCCTAGCTCAAATTTGTGAGTATTTCTCATTTGTGTCATCTATTGAGCCAACCAAGATTGAGGAAGCATTGAAAGATGTTGATTGGGTTAATGCCATGCATGAAGAGCTCAACAATTTCACAAGAAATCAAGTTTGGGAGCTAGTGGAAAGACCAAAGAAACACAATGTGATTGGAACCAAATGGGTCTTTAGAAACAAGCAAGATCAAGATGGCATAGTAATAAGGAACAAGGCTAGATTGGTTGCACAAGGTTACACTCAAGTTGAAGGTCTTGATTTTGGAGAAACCTATGCACCGGTTGCTAGATTGGAAGCTATTAGAATCTTATTAGCCTATGCTTGTGCCCACAACATTAAGCTTTATCAAATGGATGTCAAGAGTGCATTTCTCAATGGCTACATCAATGAGTTGGTATATGTGAAACAACCTCCCGGATTTGACGATGTGAAGAAACCCAACCATGTGTACAAGCTAAGAAAGACATTGTATGGTTTGAAGCAAGCACCTAGAGCATGGTATGAGAGATTGAGAGATTTCTTACTCTCTAAAGGGTTCAAAATGGGAAAGGTTGATACAACTCTCTTCACTAAGAAGCTTGGCAATGATTTGTTTGTGTTACAAATATATGTGGATGATATCATCTTCGGATCAACAAATCAAGATTTCTGTGAAGAATTTGGCAATATGATGGCAAGTGAGATTGAAATGTCCATGATCGGTGAGCTTAGCTACTTCCTTGGTCTTCAAGTCAAGCAAATGAAGAATGGTACATTTGTAAGTCAAGGCAAATACATAGGGGACATGGTGAAGAAATTTAGATTGGAACATGCAAAGGCCATGAATACTCCTTTGGCAACTAATGGGCATTTGGACTTGGATGATAGTGGCAAAATGGTAGATCAAAAGCTATATAGATCAATGATTGGAAGTCTCCTTTATGTAACCGCATCTCGACCGGATGTCATTTTTAGTGTGTGCATGTGTGCAAGATTTCAAGCCTCACCAAGAGAAAGTCATTTGAATGCCGCAAAGAGAATATTGAGGTATTTGAAGGGCACACAAGATGTTGGGTTGTTGCGACAGAACCGCCTTAATCATAGGGCCCACGTGCACCGTCATCGTCCCTAAGGACCCACGATTAGTCTGCACGAGTTCCCCTTGACCTAGGTGGCCTGCCGGGTTCCTTAGGAAACCCTAACTTCCCGAGGATCTCATTATAAGCATTGCAGTGTTACGACAGTTTACACAAATAAAATGAATCAGAGTAAAGAGTGCGGAAGTATTACATAACCATAGGTTTACAAATATAGATCACATTAGCCCGAACCAGAGTTTCGTAGTGGATAAGCGGTGTACAACTATACCCTTGCCCAAGGGTTATATCATATACACATCCTTGGTCATGCGCAATCCGTCAACCAACACGGTCCCAAGCCAAACTGTACCCTCGGCTCACCTGCAACAGGGGTTAACAAAGCCTGAGTACTGGGGTACTTCGCAAGACTTACCCGACTAAGAAAAAGGAATGAGACTCAGGAATGCAGGCTGAGGGAGTCAAGGTAAGGCTTGAGCAAGAGTCAAAGGTTTTGCAGAAAAGCATTACTATCCTATTTCAATATTTTACTCAATTTTATTTTAATCTTAAACCATAGTTCCACATTCATTCCCATATATCATCATACTTTCAAATTCTTTAATCATTCTCAAAACACCTAGTTCCGAACCACTTTTCAGTTGTAGGTCAAAGGATCAAGTCTCCATATCCGAGGAGCAACGACGATTCGAATCGATTAGTACCCAGCTGGGGATCCCTATCCACACTGCATATGTAGCACTTAAGCTTGCATATACCAACTCCGGTTACCACGGCTTTTCTACCCCTGAACCGGTCCTGCGCCACTCGAGAACACAGTACTCCTCTCCTCTCTAGGCACGCCGGCCACGAGGGTACACGCTGCTCTCGCCATCTCTCCACTCCCAGTGCGTGGTTGTCGGTTTAAGTAGTAGAGCCACCGGAGTCAGAGCTTTTCATAGTATGTGGCTAGTTACAAAGTCTCGATCACAGCAGGCCTACAATGAACGGTCCCTAATTCTTTTCCGCCGGTGACATTGCATTGGGACTCTAACCCAAATACAAGTGTCCCAACGGTTTTCAAATCCCTTCCCCGCCGATGGTCAAGCATTGGGACTCTAAACCAAATTCACAACCAACGAACGGAAAATCCCTTTCCGTCGGTTACGATGCATTGGGGCCGCTACGCAAGTACAAAGTCCCCGAACGGACTCATATCCCTTTCTTCTTTCTCATGATTTATAGTTATCACATTCACATAGGTCAAAATAGCCTTTTATTGCAAATCTAGATTGATTAAGCAGGGCTAAGCATTTTTGAATATTTTTATTTTTAAACATGTTTCCGGGGTATTATATATCAAGGCAGATAATGCAACAATATAGGTGACAAACAACTCCTAACAACCTAATGCAATAATAGACTCAAGTTATAAATATTTTATAAAGCACAAGGCGGGGCTGAATGCACCGGGGCTTGCCTGTGTTGCAGGTCTGTCACTTCTGTCAGAAAACCAGAGAAACCCACTTGACGTCTCTCGATGAATAATTCTTCCGTCGGGGAGAAATCAAGAAATCCTTCCGATAACCCGATCACTACACGTAAAATAATGATGCATGCTTACATGGTGCGGAATGACATGAATGGAAAATGTAGAACAAACATTTAATTAACAACCTTGAGTACAACTTTCCTTCACGGTAAAGTTGCAAAACATTTCTCTCAAGGCATAAGAGTGTTTTCGCATTTCATTTTTATTGACCATTTTAACGGTCATAGAAAGCCGCTGCACAACTTATTCAACTTCTACTGTAACACAACAATTAAAGTGTCGAGGATCACTATAATGAATGACTCAGGGTCTTCAACCAATTCCAAAGTCACACAAAAGTAAAAAGATTAGGGTTCCTTATTTATTTTACTAATCAATTAATGGAGCATAAAATAATAAATAAATAAATTATCTCCATATGGGCCTAAACTTTTTCTATAGCTAGCTCTCAGCCTAAAACAGTACCAAAATAAATTTCATGATTTTTGGATTAATATTTTAAGCTATATAATTCATAGAAGTGCCATTTATTAATTAAAGAGCACATTTTTATTTCCTGCAGAAATTGCTAAAATTACATATTTAATATTTTTAATATAAACTTCATCATACAAGGAAGATACTCAATTATTTTCATGATTTTAGGAGCAGTAATTATTCTCTGACAAAATAAACAATGTTTAATACTATTCCCATAATCAGAAAATGGAAAATTTCGTAAAAACAACTCGGGCCCAATCTGACCCGAGCCGGCCCAGCGCGAACAGGCTGGCCCAACTCGGCCTCCCTCTCTCAGCGCTCCTGGGCCGGCCCAAGTCGGGCTCCAGCCGGCCCAGTGCTGCCCCTCCCCTCATCTTCCTCCTCCAGCCGATGCCAACACGCGCGCGCGCGTCGGCTCCGGCCACGAGCTCGCCGGCGGCGTTTCCCCGGCGAGAGTAACGTCACTCGAGTACTACCCTACAACCCTCGGACATATCTAGGTCGCTAGTGTTGTGGTTCATGGCCTCGAGTGGGCCGGACCACGGTCATGGCGGCCTGGCGGCTCCCAATAAGGAGACACGACGACGGTCCACCCTTTCCGGCGCGGTAGAGTTCAATTAGTCGACATGGATTGCAACAGGGACTCACCACGGTGCTCGGATGTTGGCTAGTTGGGTACAAAACCGACCGGAGAGATGAACTCGGTGCCGACCTCGGCCACGGTGGCATGCTCCGGACGACGACGAGTACGTTCCGGCGTCTTCAGGCCACCAAAGGAAAAACCAGCGAGTGTATGAGTATGAGGGGGTTACACAGAAGCTCAAACATGCACAGATTCGATGCGTAGATCACTGGAACGGGCAGACCACGCGAGCCGAGCCACGGTGGTGCTGTTGCCGGCCGCGGAGGAGAAGATGGTCACGCGGAGCGATTCCTACCGCGAGGGACGTCACAAGCCGGCTCAGTCGACGCGCAAGAGTATGGTGGAGCTATGAGTAAGAGGAATTGGATGGTGGAGGCACGGAGGTGACGAATTTCGTCGCGGACAGTTATCTCGTCGGTGGCGACGATGGAGGAACGGAGAGAGAAACAACGACCGATGGGCTACATATAGACATAGAAGTGGCGCACGATGTGGCCGGGGCCCTCCCCACGAGTTCAGCACGCCGGCGACATGGTCTAGCCGGGCGCAGCAGCGCCGGCGTGCGGCGCGCGCACGCGCGGCTGCCTGCACGCGAGCAGAGCAAGGAGCCGGCCCCCCTCCCTGTAGAGCACTGTAGCCATACCTCCACCAATGAGTGGTTTCTTCCAATTACTTTTTATTTTACATATGAAGTTGCAAAATTTCCAAAATATGAATTGTGTAAAAATTCAAACAGAACAACTTTTGTCTTGGAATAAGTTTGAAATTTTGAATAATTTCTGAATAATTGAAAAGGGGGTAATTTGCCCTTTTTAAATCCCTTTCAAATTCAATTAAAAACTCAAAACTTTTCTTAACAACTTGAAAATATCCAAATATAAAAGTTGGCCTATTAGTCAAGATTTACAACTTTCATTAAATGAGTTTGGTCAGATTCCTGATAATTTTTGAAATATCAATTCAAATTTGAATTTCAAAACACTAATTAGGGTTTAATTTAAAATTCCACTCACTAACTTCAAAATCTCCAAAAATGAAAGTTGTTCCATTATGAAAGGGCTAAAACTTCTATTAATAAACTATCATCCGATTCTTGCTAGTTTTTGAATTTGTATTTCAAATTTAAACTTTAAAGCATAAATTAGGGTTTTATTTAAAATTCTTTTTAATAACTTCAAAATTTATCCAAATAGAAGTTGCTCAACTTTTAAGGATTTACAGCTTTTGCTTAAGGCCCAATCTCTAATTCCATTTAGTTTTTAAATTAGGGTTTTGGGTCCGATTTAGGGTTTAAAAATGATTTTCTTTTTATTCTCCAATTGAATTTAGATAATTACACACCAATACAAATATTTACATATCAAATCACTATAGTTTACCCATTCATAATCAAATGCAAGAATAAAATTGATTTTAGTTGACGCACCTTAACAGGGTCAAATGCGGGATGATTTACATGCAATCATGATGACATGGCAGGTTTTAGTTACAGTAACACCAGGGGTGTTACAGTTGTGGTATCCTAAGGGGTCTAACTTTGAGCTTATTGGATATTCAGACTCCGATTATGCCAGTTGTAAGGTGGATAGAAAAAGCACTAGTGGAACTTGTCAATTGCTTGGAAGGTCACTTGTATCATGGTCTTCAAAGAAGCAAAATAGTGTTGCTCTATCAACGGCCGAAGTGGAGTACATTAGTGCCGGAAGTTGTTGTGCACAATTGCTTTGGATGAAGGCAACCTTGAGTGATTTTGGATTAAAATACAACAAAGTGCCTTTGCTATGTGACAATGAGAGTGCTATCAAGCTAACCAACAACCCCGTGCAACATTCAAGAACAAAGCACATTGATATAAGGCATCATTTTATTAGAGATCACCAAATCAAGGGAGACATTGCAATTGAAAGTGTTGGCACCGAAGATCAATTAGCGGATATCTTTACCAAGCCACTTGATGAGTCAAGATTTTGCAAGTTGAGAAATGAGCTAAACATACTAGACTACTCCAACATGAAGTGAAAAACATCCTACATTATATGACATGCCTCTCCTTCAACTAAAGCAAGGTAAAATTGGTTGACATGGTATTCATACTTTGATAAGGATTTGTCTAGTTCATGTAGACATGAAATGCATCTTATAGACTCATTCATAAAAAATCAAATGTTTTCATGTATATATGGTATCACTTTTGTTCTTTATGCTTGTATGATCAAGTGGTAGCATATGACATATTGATGGGCTTGCAAACCTAGTGTTGAATCTAGAACATGAGCTCATAATGTGTAACTTAACATGGTCAAGATAACCCTACTAGTGAGGTGTGAAGAAGCTTGTCCTTGGATCAAACTTAGTTACATATTCTAGGCAAGCGATCTAGATTGAACCAATGTGAAAATGAACTAAACCCCATTTATTGACTTGATACTCCCATAATTTGCACCATTTTTGGTGATTGTTGACAAAGGGGGAGAAGAAAGTCACAAAGATAAGAATGGAAAGGGGTCAATTAAAAATTTAAAAGCACACAAGTAGAGGGAGTAAGCTCATGAATAAGTTGTTGCATTTGGTTGTGCATATTAACATATGATTTGTTGCATTGTCAAACTTCAATTCCTATGACTTGTTTGTTTGGTGTAATGATTAGAAATAGGATTTGAATGGTGTTTGACAAACTAGCATGCATAGTACTTACTTGTCATACAAAGTACCTCTCTTGCTTAAATGTTGATCTCACGAGGTATTTTGAGTTTGTGACGCATGACTTGTAAACTATGGTGCTAAGGATGGTATAATTCCGCAACTCCGATGGTATCACGCTTCAAAGGTCCATTCTATATACCTTAGCATCATTTGATAGAGGTAGCTCACCCAAACTTTCAAATCCATACATATGTGAAAAATTGAACCAAACACAAGGAATCACATATGTAGGGGGAGCTAATACTACCAAAGTGCAAACTTGGTTTTCATTTCATATCTTTGTGAAGGTTGTTCATCAACTACCAAAAAGGGGGAGATTGAAAGCCCATGTTTGGTTTTGGGTAATTGATGAAACCTTGTTTGCTAATAGTGTGCTCTAAGTGTTTCATGAGAACAATTAGCAAACAAGACCGGATCCGTGGAGGCCACAAGTGAAGGGTAATGACGGCATCCATGCAAATGGTATAAGTCCATCATCAAAGGTGTCCATAAGGTCCATCAAGAGATGAGAAGAAAGTTGATAAGAAACCGGAGCTCAAGGCAAAGGTATAACCAATAGGAGCTCTTTTGGTTTTGGTGATCAAGACTCCATAGAGGGAGTGATCACATTTAGGATAGATAGTCGTAATATCAAGAGGGGAAAAATCGTTGATGAAATGCGGTTATCAAGTGCCACTAGGTGTTCATGATCATTGCATTGCATATAGATGCTAGTGACACTTACAAACCATTGGAAAACTCTTTTGAAAAGCTAACACATGTGCACAAAGTGTTGAACACTTGGTGTTAGCACTTGGGAACAAAGGGTGAAAGGTTTGAGTGAAAATCCTGAGAAAACTTAGCCTCTTTACATTCTCGCACTTACTCTTGTGTAGCTTGTTAGCTTAGTTGCTCACCTAGGAGTAGAGTAGAAGTAGCAACTTAGCCTCTTGTGTGTGAAATAGAGACTATAGCTTAGAACGGTTAGGTGGATTGCATTTTTAGTAGGCTAGCGCAAGAATTCGCTTCGCCATTTAATTATCTAACCACTTTGTCTTAAGTGTTGTTTGTAGAAGTTTTTATAGGCTATTCACCCCCCCTTTAGCCATTTAGGACCTTTCACCCTGTAACGCCAAATCTGCTGTAGACAAAATTCAGCAAAAAATGTTCAAGCAGTTCTTCAAAGGCTGTGGTTTCAATTTACAAGGGGAATTGAGGAAAAAGAGGGAGGATTTTCAAGAATAATTAGCCAAAATAGAGATTGATGAAGAAACTAATGCTCTTACTATGACTCAGTTAGAAAGGAAAAATTGGTTATTCTATGAAAATCAAAAGCTACTTGAACAAGAGGAAATATATTGGTATGAGAGATGTCATGCTAATTGGTTGCTCAAGGGTGATAATAATTCTTCTTTTTTCCATAAATGTGCAAGTGGGCGCAGAAGAAAAAACACAATTATATCTCTGGAAAACAATGGACAAATGATTGAAAAGGATGATGAGCTTTTAAATCATGCTACTAGCTATTACACTGAACTTTTTGGTCCCCCTGATGATAATACAGCTCAGTTAGACCCAGCCATTTTCCAAAACATTCCATCAGTGTCTGATGAGGATAATATTCTCCTATGTAGACCCTTTACTGAAAAAGAAATCTCTGATGCTTTGGGTCAAATGAAGAGAAATAAGGCAACTGGTCCCGACAAAATCCCAATAGAATTTTATCAATATTGTTGGAATATCATAAAAGAGGACATACTTGAATTTTTTGATGACTTCTATAATAGGAAAGTTGATATCAGTAGGCTCAATTATGGGATCATCACTCTGTTACCTAAGGTCAAGGAAGCAAGTAAAATTCAGCAATACAGACCTTTATGTCTTTTAAACTATCTATACAAACTAGTTACCAAAACTTTAACTATTAGAATGGAAGCAGTGATTGATAAGCTGATACACTCTCTCCAAACTGCTTTCATGAAAAATAGAGACATTGCTTCTGAGATTGTGTGTTTACATGAGATTCTCCATGAAACAAAAAGAAGAAAGGAAGTGGGAGTAGTTTTGAAACTGGACTTTGAAAAAGTATATGACAAAGTTAGTTGGAAACTTCTTTTTGAATGTTTACATAGAAGAGGTTTTGATGAAGAATGGTGTGACTGGATGAGACAAGTAGTTACTAGTGGGACAATAAGTGTTCAGGTAAACAACAAAATTGGCCCTTATATCAAAAGTTTCAAAGGGGTAAGGCAGGGTGACCCCTTATCCCCCATCCTGTTTAACTTGGTGGCTGATTGCTTAACAAGAATGATCCTACTGGCTTAGGGACAATGGTTTGTTGACTGGGTTGATCAGTCATATTATTCCCAAGGGAATTGCCATTCTACAGTATGCTGATGACACAATAGTTTTTTTGAAAGCAGTATTGAAAATGCAGTCAATTTGAAACTCTTGCTATACTTATTTGAATTGCTAGCTGGGTTAAAAAATCAATTTTAATAAGGGTGAAGTATACATGATCAATGATGAAGAAGGCCTTTGTGAGACATACACTTCAATTTTCAATTGTCAAGCCGGTACCTTCCCTATCAAATATCTTGGTGTCCCAGTCAGCCCTAGCAGGTTGAAGGTGTCTGATTGGTTTCCACTTGTTGAAAAGAGTAATAAGAAACTGGACATTTGGAAAGGTGGATCCATGTCAATTGCTGGCAGAAAAACACTTATTGAGGCCAGCTTAAGTAATTCACTTATTTATCACATGTCAGTTTATCTTCTTCCCAAGACCACCATCAAAGCCATGGATAAAATTAGGAGAACCTTTTGTTGGCAAGGAGGTGGGACCAAAAAGAAGTACCATTTAACTAAATGGGAGACTATTTGTAAGAGTAAAAATAAGGGAGGCTTAGGGATTAAAAATTTAAGAAGAATGAATGTGAGCCTTTTATGCAAATGGTGGTGGAAGTTAGATAGGGAACAAGGTTTATGGCAGACCATTGGCAGGTTCAAATACTTGAAAATCATAATATTCATGAAGTAAGTCACAAATTAAATGACTCACCCATGTGGCATGATTTAAAGTTAAAGAATTCTATCTTTCTAGTAGAAAAAATATGCTTTAATAAAGGAGATAAAACAAGGTTCTGGTTAGACCCCTGGGTCTACATGGAACCCTTGCAATCTAAATACCCCATTCTTTCTGGACTGTGTACTGACAAACATATCACTGTCGAAAATGCCATGTCAGAGGGGGGTGTCCGTTTCAGGCGTTGGTTCCATGAGGAATTGAGGATTAGCTGGGGAGAGCTTTGGAATGATATTTTCAGCGTTAACCGCAGTGATGAAGAAGATTTGGTTACCTGGGCTTACAGTAAGAATGGCAAGTTCTCTGTAAAATCTTTGTATGAAAAGTTATCTAGTTCAGAAATAGGTACACATCATAAAAGAATTTAGAGTAAAATTCCTCATAAGATCAAAATTTTCCTTTGGCTAGTTGCAAACGATGCTATTTTGACCAAAGAAAACCTAATGAAAAGAAATTGATCTGGTGACCCGATGTGTGTTTACTGTGATGAAATTGAAACCACTTCTCATCTCTTTTTCCAATGTCCTATGGCTAGAGTTATCTAGGCTATTGTGGCTAAACTGATTGGTGCAAACAATATACCCTGCAATCTAGCACAATGTTGGAGATGGTGTGACTGTTGGTTACCCAGAGGAAATAAATTTCATGGCAGAGGGATTGGTGCTATCTGTTGGAGCATCTGGAAAAACAGGAACAACATTTGCTTTGAAAAAAAGAAAATTAACAGCTCCTTAGAAATCATTTGTTACATCTGTGCACTCTTGCAATATTGGGCAGGTTTATATGGTGATCGTGACAAGGAACAACTTGTTGAAGGAGCTACGCTGATGCTAAAGGTAGCGAAGGAGGTGCTAGCAGCCCAGACGACGAGGCAGGCAAATCAACTGCTGCTTCAGAATGCTGACTGTGCTGGGAATCACAATGAGCTTGAGGAAGACATGGAATCACCCTGAAGACGGAAGGAGAAGAAACAAGACTCTTTTGTTTCTGAGCGTTTATCCTGCCTGTTTCTAGAAAGTTCGCTTCCTGTTAGTGCCTTTTGGTGTCTACGATCCGTTGTTGGCTTTTTAAGACTTTTGTAGGTGGCGCTGTTTCTGTTGTCGTGTTAGTCAGTTTTTCATGGGATTTAGACAAACGCTTGTGACTCTATCCGCTAATCTTTCTGTGCTGGCTTCTTCTAGCCTCTTCTATCTGTAAGAAACGCTTGTATTTCTGTTATGCCAGTAATGGAAATGAGGTTACCCTCGTGTGGAAAAAAAAATTAGAGCCATTGTCATAACCTTGACCTCTAATATCATCAACATTAAGGCTAAATGAGGAGTCAACTAATACATTGAAAAGCCACTTTCAAGAAACCAAGAAAGTACTCCCTAATTTTTATTTTCCCATCAGACGTATCAGCGCATTGAACCAACAAGCTCATTTGTTCTTGGTAAGTCACATATGGGGTACAATCAAGAATAACGGAAAAATATTTGGCATCTTTAATAATTTTTATTATGGAGTTTTTAATGCTAGAAGCCACAAATGAAATCAACTCATTATGAATTTTATGACCAAGATTATGATATTAGAGCTCTTTGTTTTGAATGCATCTAAGGTGGTCTTGCGTTACCAAGTCAAATTCAGCAACCATCTCACTACTGTGGTTCCCTAGCAAGGCCCCAACGAGTCAGAGATAAAGCAGTCACTCAGTCACAGGCCCCAGCTGGCACTTGAGCATGGGTGCTTCAAATCACCGATCGCCGCAAAGAGGAACGCAGCAGGCATCTCGCATCTGCCAAACCAGAAATAGAAGCAACTCTGCAGGTTTCTCCATCCATCGGCAGCATAATTTCATTTCTTTTCCCCTTGGAGCTCCCATGATAGAATCATACAGCGCAATTTCGTAATCAATTACTGTCTGATGCCTCAAGCAGGATTTGGAAAGGAAGGTAGATATCAAATATTCGATTGACAGCACAACAAATGAGCATTGCTGGAACAAAGATTTTTGCAAGTCAAACCGCCAGCTCTGATTTCTAAGGAACTGACGTTTATTGCCAATTGCCATAAGTGTATTTGATACTGGCCCTGGAGCCTTACAGTAATTCACCAGTACAATCATACCTGTCATATAATGAATTGAATTTATAGAGCCCCACAAAAAATTGTCAAAAGGTACATCCTCATCAAAGTGTGTTTACCCTTATATGTTTCTCAGTTCGAAATAACTAGTGTATAATCTGACAACAACAAAACATAAATCATTCATAAACTAATCCCTAAAAAGTAACTTTTTTTCCCTGAAAACCTTAAAAAGGGTAATTCCCCGATCCACATTAATTAATCATACAATTCTCTTGTCCCCATCATTGAAACATGTGCTATTCTGTCATATTGGCAGCTAATCGATCTTCACTGACGAGTAAATCAACCTAGTGAACCAGAAGCAGGCGCAGAAACCAATTGTGCCAGTCAGCACAAAGAAGGCATATGAGGCGAGAAGCATGTAGCCGAAGTACAAGATGCCAGACACGAGCTTGGTAATCTGCAGCTTCGTGAAGAAGTAGAAAGCAGCATACAGGAACAGATACAGGGCTGAGGATCCTGAGGTAAGGTAAGACCTCCACCACCACATGTAGTCCTCACTGCAGAGCTGGAAATAGCAGAGCACGATTGTGATCTCGGCACAGGTGATGATAAGGATCACAAACACAAGGAAGAGGAAGCCGAAGATGTAATAGAACTGGTGCAGCCAGATGGAGGTAAGGATGAAGAAGAGTTCAATGAAAACTGCTCCGAATGGAAGGACGCCACCAATCAGAATAGTGAAAAGCGGATTCATGTACCAAGCCTGCTCAGGGATCTGCCGTGGAATCTTGTTTGTCTTGACTGGAGGTTCCATGGCAGGTTTCTTGAACCCAAGATAACTCCCAACAAAGACAAGGGGCACTGAGATGCCAAACCAGAGGAGGACCAAGGCAAACATTGTGGTGAAAGGAACAGCACCAGATGACTTCTCCCCCCATATAAGAGCATTCAAGATGAAGAAAATAACAAATGCGACCCCTGGAAACAGGAAAGCTGTTTGCAGGGTAATCTTCTTCCACTCTGAACCTTTGAACATCTTGTAGAGGCGTGAAGAAGAATAGCCTGCAAGCAGACCCATCAAAACCCAGACTAGAAGCATTGCAGTCATCAGTCCTCCCCGGTTTGATGGAGAAAGGAAGCCCAACACAGCGAAGATCATTGTAACTAGGAGCATGCCAAAGAATTGGACGCCAGTACCAACATAAACACAGAGTAAGTCAGAGAAGGTTGGAGGACGGAACACGTCCCCATGAACAAGCTTCCAGCCAGTTTCCTCTTGTGCTTCTTCTTGAGTTTCAAGCTGATTGTATCTAGAGATATCTCTGTAGAGAGTGCGGAGCATTATCATGGCAACCATGCCAGATAGGAAAAGCACGATCATGAGGGAGTTCACAATAGAAAACCAGTGAATCTGATCATCAGTCATCAACAGGTAGGTGTCCCAACGTGACGCCCACTTGATCTCACTATCCTGCAAAATCAGTGGAGGCTCCATTAAAATCATCACAAAGAAACATTCAAAGAGCACGCTACAGCAGCTAAACAAAGTTAAACTAAGGAATTCTTAATGGCAGTCTCGTACCTCAAAACGAACATCATATGTGAATATGATTTCCTGGTCAGCTTCAACTTCCTGAGGAGAATCAGAGCTTTTTACAAATTTGCTCGCATGGGGATCACAAGTGCTCAAGCGAGTGTCTACGCCATTCCATTTATCGTCAATCTGATGCTTGACACTGGCAAAATATGTACCAATATACCTTAGGTCCATTTCATAAAGCACAAGAATAAATCCCACCAAACAAAGCTAGAAGTAAACCTGTATGGGTTGACCTCAAATCCTACTATTCTAGAAAGTTCCGAATTATCATCCTTGTGATACTTCACCGTAAATGACAAATGGTTGTGGATGAAGTGTTTCTCATCCTTAGTCTAAAAAAGACAGGTGTATGAGAATTTATTAGTCCAGACATATATATAAAGGATTCCAACAAAGAAATGAAGATTACATGCATAAAGAAAAGGCAAACATCAACTGAACATAAGGACTTACTCCAGAATACAGGCCTTTGAGACCAACATGATATCCACCTTGATAAGCAATACTGTTCTTATCTTGCCTTACAACAGGAACAACTAGCGGGAGGTTGTCCAGGATCCTGTGATGCAATTTATATCAGCTATACGAAATCACTGTGTCAACTGAAGTACAATACTACCACATATGTTCATAGTCCTTACATGTTCACTCGGTATTCATCCTCTATCTTTTCCTTGAGCTCCTTGGCTTCTTTCTCAGTGATCTTTACTTTGCAGACAATCTGGCACAACTTGGGCTCTCCCATTTTGAACTATACCCCAAATAACAAGCAGAAAGAAAAAAATTACGTCACACGCATACCCGAGGACAAAATCTCAATTAATTTGCTATGTTATATACAGTACTAACCACATAAGGAGAGTTCTCAATGCGATCGCCACGAAGAACCTCCCCAAGATTTTCGGCACTGTCGACTATGGTATCTGGCTTGCAGAATGGAAGGGAGTAATATGTATACGGGAGTTGAGTCTTGATAGATGTCAACTTGTTCACCTTCACTGGAAGCGGATCACCCTGTGGGCAAATTAGAAGAGCAAAAAAAAATGCTATCATATCAGTAATCACAAAATGACACTACTTTGTTATAGGAGACTAAAACAGTGAACGCCATTCCTTTGCCATGAGCGATCCTCTACAAGATACCTTATTACATGATCTAGCGCCTCATTTAGGATTTAGGAGTTGATTAAACTATTGGGTAGGCCCCATCAGGCACAGCTCCTGCACCTGCCTAAGCTGCCTTTCTATGTCGTTTTGAGACGAGAGATAAAATACGGAGGAGCAGGAGTTCCACCAAACGGGAGCTGAAGCAGAAACTACCAAAATCTAAGCTTCTACTTTACCTTCAGATAAAGGACCGTCATCTGGAAGACAGATTCAAGATTATCTTATATAGTGTATGTGCAAATACAAAAACAGCACGCGTTGACTTTTCCACGCAGGGCACAATCCTGATCACATCAAAATCTAGGAGGCTTTTACCTATGTACCATTAAAAAAGATAGCACTTGCCCACCGGCCACTAAAAAGTTGAAGTGCACCTAGGTACCATGCACATTATCTTTTTTGCCTCCCGTGCCATTCCATCCACTTTCAAGTCTAACGGTGTGAAACTGTGGTGAGAAAAAGTCCAAACTGACCTCAGCTCTTAACACCACTCAAAAAAAGGAAAAGGAAAAACATGCCAAAAAAAGAAAGATACGAACGGAGGCTCTAGCGGCCCAGGCACGCTTGCGAGGGGGAGGCGCACCCGCTCGCAACAACATCCCCACAGGCCTTGCACACGGCGGCCTCGGCACGAGCACACCAGCCTCCCGGCTTCGTGTAGACGCTTCAGCTCTTTGGCGTTGAGCACAAGCTGACAAGCTTCCTGTCCACGAACAGGCTGGCGAGGGTGGTGGGTACCCAGCACTTGGCAGCGGCGGCGCCATCACCTTGGCGGACGCCGTCAGTTCATGTGACACCATGGCGACCAGGAACGAGAAGAAGTGGCGTCCGAACGGCATGGCCAGCAGCGGCGAGTGGTCTTCGTGTGATGTCCCCGCTTCCTCGGGCTCGTTGGGTGGCATCATGGTGGGCATGCGTGAGGCTAGACTCGTTGGCGTGCGTGCCCGCGGTAGGCCTTGTCCAGCTCCAGGGAGCCGAACGTGGACAGCACGAGCTGGGAACTACTGGCTGTGCGGCAATGCCCCCAGCAGCGACAGGCAATATGATTGGCGACAAGATGCGAGCGGCTGGGGCGGCGGCCGACCCGGCGAGTCCGGCTCGTGGTGACGATTGGTGAAGAAGCGGCTGCGGCGAGCACGCACGGCTCGCGCTGGCGAGCGATGGAGGCGTGGCTGTGGTGACAAGATGCGAGCTTCTGGGCAGGCGAGTCTGGCTTGTGGTGGCGAGTGATGAAGGGGCTGCGGCGAGCACGCACCGCTCGCGTTGGCGAGCGACGGAGGCACGGTTGCAGCGAGCAGCGTGGGCTTGTGCTGGCGCTGCCGTCGTGTGTCCCTGGGTGAGCGGTCGTGCTGCCGTGTCGCCTCGAGTGTCCATGGGCGGGCGGGTGAGCTGCCGTGTCGCCGTCGAGTGTCCATGGGCAGACGGGTGAGCTGCCATGCTGCAGCTGCACGTGCGTGGGCCAGCGAGCAGGCTACCATACCACCGGGCGTGTGCATGGGCTGCCATCCTGTGTGGCTACCGCATGGATGCCGTAATGCATCACGGAGCCGCGTGCCGTCCCAGCTGCCCGGGGGCGCTCTACCCTAACAGCAAGCTCCGCCCCGAACGCCGCGGGGACCCTCGCCCCGGCCGCCATGGGGGTTCTTTGCTACGACTGCCGCGGGTGCTCGTGGGGAGCTTGATCGTGCTTTGTGCTCTGCCCTTACCTGCAGTGTCTTTCGTGCGGCGACCGCTTCCTTGTCCTTTCCTCACTCAGCAGCTACGAGGATGACTGTGGTGAGGTAGGCGGCTGCTGGCTGGGGCTAGAAGCAATGTCCGTGCGTGAGTCGTGACTGTCCGGCGAAGGCGGAGGCTGATGCATGGTGCTATTACGAATTGACAACTAGAAGAGGCGGCGGCCAAGCTGTAGTGGCTTATGGCCCAAGCTTTGCCTGTTTGTGACGAGGTCTTGTCCTTGTTCGACGTCCATGGACGCCAGCCGATCCTCCTTGACCTTGAGGCAAATGATTGTGGAGCTTTGCATGTGGCCGGCGGTAGAGATGTTGTGTGCTCGATTGGCTTAATTTTCTATTCAAAGCTTCAAGGTGCTCTGATGCCTGCTTGAGGGTGTGGAACTGCGCGTGCGGACTGAACTGCGGGTCGCCGCGGATGCCACAAGCAAAACATGGCGCAAAACGGGCCGCCGAGCAGACCTGCGTACGAGTAAGCTGCGCGTGCGGAGAGTGGGGAGAGGACAGGGTTAAGAAAAGGATATTTTGGGCATCTTAACCGGTGGTCGGGCCCACATGTCAGGGCTTGGAAACGGTGAAGAGCTAACAACAATTGGACGAAATGGCACGAGAGGCAAAGAAGCTAATGTGTGTGGTACCTAGGTGCACTTCAACTTTTAAGTGGCCTTATTTGTCAAAAAAAAAGATTTTTAGTGGCCTATGGCCCTGGGCAAGTGCCAAATCTTTGTTAAGGTGAGTCTCAATGGGTTTCAGGGGGTTTTTGTGTAGATTAAACCTTTTTTAGTGAAACTGAGAGGAGAGAGAAGCGAAACGTTTCGTCGCCATAAAACGTATCCGCACTTTTTCCAAAACATTGGAAATACCGTGAAACCTGCACTAAGGCTCTGTTCGCTTCAGCTGAAAAGCTGAGCTGATTTGAGCTAAAGCTGATTTGTTGTGAGGAAAAATACTGTTCCAGAGCTGGAAAAATACGTGCTGTTTAGTTGAAGCGAACAGAGCCTAAAACCCTTATTTCGTTTCATCGCGACTTTTCTTCTCTGGGAATAAAGATGACTTTTCTTCTCCGGGAATAAAGATGACAAGGACACGTCGGACCTATGAATAGTAAAATAAGCCAATAAATCCTGTCATAAAACTTTGCTGTGGGAGAGCCCCATTCAAATCAAAGTTTAAGGCGTTGAAAACTGAAAGGTAAAACTTGGCCTAATGGTACACCGGTAAAAGCCTCAAAATCTAGGCAAATCGCTATATAGAGGCTGCAAAAGTGCGCCAATTGAGGTGCACCATGTGAACCCCAAGCCCAGCTATGGAACCATGCTAACTGGACCGAATGAATGAATCTGGGACGTACCACACCAAACACGAAACCGGAAACCCTTGAGCTGGATCTGCGGATACCAGCCCCAGCCCCTGTGCCGGCATCCCGTTGACTAGATCCAGCTCCGAACACGAACACAGTTACAGAACCACTCCAGGGCGCACCGAGGGGGGAGAGAAGCGGCAGGAAGCGAACAAACCTTCGCGAAATCATTCGGGGCAACGCCAGGGAGGTAGAACCCGGCGGCCGGCGCGGCGACGGCGAGCAGGACCGCGAGCGCCGCGGCCCACCGGAGCATCGCCGGCGTCCGCATCGGTGATGGGGGGCGGGAGAATCACCGTCAGGTGGGAGGGTTGGGAGGGTAAGCTCCCGAGATCTGCGCGGCGAGGCGGTGGGTGGTGGGATGATGGCTCGCAGTCGCAGGCCCGGCGTGGCGCGCGAGGTCGGGTGGTGCGAGGAAGAAGCTTCGGATGACGGGTGGATCATCTGGGGTTTTTATTGATAATAAATACTGATTCATTGACGCTTAGGTCCCTCCTGAAGCGTGTAATTGCTCGGACGGTGTCGGTTAGTTTGGTCCTAGTTTGACCTCGTGTGTCGTGGCACGTGCGACGAAGGTGATGCTTGTTTGATCTGATCTGACCCGCAAACGATGGTGTTTGGCAGTACATGTACACCGCGCCGGGTACATGGTCTTGTAATATAATTTGATGTTGCAAGTACAATTTTCTCTAACCCTTAGAACGATATATATATTGGTGTTTCACTGCTACTAGTACTCCTTCAATTATATATATATATATATATATATATATATATATATATATATATATATATATATATATATACTATTATAGTATATATGATATATATCCTATACGAGTATCTAGATGCATAATGAACACAATGTATCCAAAAATAAATAAAAAATTTTATAATTAAAATAGAAGGAACAATATATACAAATGTGTAGAATCACTGGCTGGCTTAGAAGGGGGTTGAATAGGCCTGCAAAATTTCTTCGCAAACGGAGATTAAACACAGGCGCGGCAGTGCCGGCCTGTAGAGCGGCACTGCCGGGGTTCCCGGCACTGCTGCTCCTAGAGCGGCAGTGCTGGACTTCGCAGAGCAGAAACTACACAGTTCAAAATTTAACCAACGAAATTTAGATCTAGTAATTTACTGAGGTTCCCTGGGTTGTGTAGAGCCTAGAGCACAACTTCTTCACAGCTAGAACACCACCACAAAGTAGATCGGAACCAAACCCTAGAAATCAAGGAACTACAACAAGTAGAGAGCAAGTAAACCAAATCAAGTGACACAGGATTTATCCCGTGATTCAGCTCGCCACAAAGGCTTACCTACTCCACGTTGTTGAGGCTCCACAAAGGAAATTTGGGTTCACAACTCCCAATCCTCATTCTCAAGTCAAGAAAGTTAATCCTTGAAAGAGGGGTGATTTCACTAACTTATGAGGGTGGTTACAAACCTCCCGGGGTTGCCACAAGATTGGCAAGCTCTCCGGGCGACGCTCTAGCCGGCTAGGAGCAAGCTCCAAGAGTAACAAATGCAAACCACCGGCTTGAACGCGAACCAAGTGTTTGGAGAAGATGAAGATCACAGCGAGAAGCTTGTTCTTGCTCAAGATGAGCTCACACTCTTCAAGATTTGAGTTGGATTCCAAAATGAGAGGAGTGGAGAGCTTTGGGAGTGAGAGAGAGAGAGCAAAAAAGAGCCTTCTCTGGTTCTGGAATCGTGTAAATGGCCGAGATGACCGTTGGGGGCGACGGAGAGGTGATTTTGAATCACCCCCGAGTCTAACGGTCAGAATAAGTCGTGGCAGTGCCGGGCCAGAGGCCGGTAGTGCCGCGCTGCCAAAACAGATCAGAATGATATGAGATTTTGTGGCTGGTTTTGGCAGTGGAAATTAGGATGTTTGGTGTGAATATTTGCACTTGGTCACACTTTCAAACCTGTCTTTTGCATCCCCTTAATAGTACGGCTTTTCCTATACTCAAATTCAGAATAAAAACGAATTTAAACCTCCTTTGAGCCGGATGCCGCATCCATAAGTTGTTAGGGGTCCACCTGCATAAGAATACATCCTCCTAATACCCTTGCCTGTCCATCATCTCAATAAACCACATTAGTCTTCTAATCGCGTGGTCATTATCACCAAAACCCACATTAGGGCTTGATTGCACTTACAATCTCCCCCTTTTTGGTGATTGATGACAACCCGATTAGAGAGATAAAGAATAATATACAATAAGGTTTAAATGAGATTTAGAATGTAGAGTCTCCCCCTGAATATGTAAATGAAGTTTGAATTTCCAACTTAGCATGAAAGGCTAAGTTTCACATACTAGAGTGAAATGGGGTCTCCCCCTACATCCATGGTCTCTGTGGGGTGCTGCACACAGTGTCAAGTAGATAATCGTGATGCAAATGACATGTGAGACAATCAGAGTGAGCATCTGCTTTCAGATAGGGCGGCACTGCCGCGGGCGCGGCACTGCCGCGCTGCCTGAAGACAGAGACTTCGCGGAAGCAAAGCACCTACACAGATCATATATAAAATAGAACTAGTTTACGCACAAACACAGGCTGGTTCTTAAATAAAGTATTTAGGTTCACATTCGAATAAAAATAGAGTGCATGAAAGTACTTATTACAAACCAAAAGAGTTTGAGAAACACTCTCAACTCTACAACATACCTCTCACAAGATCTAAAACAATAAGCTCACAAGCTGGAGCATAGTGAAAATGATGAAAAATAATTGTACCCCTCTCTAATCCCCTTCTCCCCCTTTGGCACCAAGCACCAAAAAGGAAGAAAAGAGAGAAAAGAGAAGCACAACTACTCGTCATCATCGTCACCAGCCTCCTCCTCCTCGTCCTCGTCGTCGTCGTCGGAGATGATCGCACGGCCCTGGCGGTGAGTAGTGGCGGTGAAGCGAACACCGCGGCGAGTCGACGTGCCGGGACGGTCCTCCTCCTCCTCGCGTGCTAGCTGGTCCCAATCAACGTCCTCGACGTCGGAACCGGACATCTCGCTGAACTCTGGAGGTGGAGTAGGAGGGCTAATCTGTCACAGCCCCAAATAATCACGAATCTCCCGGTTCTCCATGCGGGCCTTGTATGCGGACTCAGAAGCATGCATACAAGCCCCAAAGATCCTCTGTAGCATACGGGAGAGACGGCTCTTCTTCCTGGGCTGCCTGTGTGAGCCAGAGCGGGAGGAACTGGGTATGTTGGTCGACGGGACAGCACGCCTGCTGGAGGAGCGAGTGGCTGCCCTGCTCTCACCTCCTGCAGAGTGGTGAGTCTTGTCCACCCGGAACGGCTCATGGGACACATCCTTCTTGAATATGATGCCAGACACACGCTCAATCAAAAACATAATGTAAGGTGCATATGAGAGTGCCTTCCTCGCATCCTCAGAAGTGATGATCAACTCACGCCACATGAAGCGAGAAACTGAAAACCACGGACTCCCTGGCTGTGTCCTGGCAAGCATGTTCCTGGCTGTCCCATAGAGATTGGAAGTTGAACTAACCTTGGGATGAAGAGTCTGGCGAAACATGTTGTCCAAGACATAGTATCGACTCTTCAGCCCCTTCACCAACCCATCGGCCTGACCGGGGACATCATACAAGTGAGCCAACTCATCATCAGTGAGGGCCCTCTCATCATGAAGATCATAAGCTGTCCTATCCCACTCACCAAAACCGAGGATACGAGCAAAAGTAGTGTAATCCACTCGGTAGTGATGAACATCAGTCATCCAGTGCAACTCATCGTCCTCTCTGTCAAAGTAGCAGGTGGCTAGTAACTGATATAGTATCTCTGTGTTCCAATCACACCTGAAACCCATCAAGTCATATATACCTCTCTTCTTGCAGAAAGCGATGACATGGTTGCACACTCTGTCATTCTTTGCTGCCAAGTGCTCCCAATCAATGTATCTCATCGTGACAATCTTGGGCTTCTTGGCGGCAAGGAGAACGGACTCATAGAAGTCCGACTGGAAAGCGGACCAAAACTTGTAATCGAGCTCCTCATCCCTACGCCTCGCATAGGGATTAACTCGCCTTTGCTCTTGCACTGCCCTGAACTGATTTGCGTAGTCATACTTGTGCCTCTGCCTGTTCTCATTTGGAGGACGCACGAAGTGCTCATGCTCATCCCACTCCATGTATGCTCCATCGAACATGGTGAGATCATCAGGCGTATCAGGGCATGCATCATCTGGTATGGTCCTGCCTGCCTGCTCAGCCAAATCAGCATCTCTCATGGCTTGCCTTTGAGATCTGCCTGCAGCCTCTCTTCCCCCACGCCTTGCTGCCTGCTTGGTCCATGGAGGGCGCGGGTTGCTTGGCCCAGCCCCTCCATCAAAACCACTGCCTCCATCCGCCATCTATGCACAAATGAAAAATATACATGTAAATAATGGAAGAAATGAGTGCTGAACCAACCTGTGAGATGAAAATAGCAAACCCATGGTGTCAATCGTTGAGGCAAAAACTGGATGGCAAGGGCAAACAGCACAGGGCCCGGCACTGTCGCGCCTAAGCCCGGCACTGCCGCGCCTAAGCCCGGCACTGCCGCGCCTGCGCAGTGAGGCCCCTCTGCCTCCAATCTTCCTCAACGATGGAAACTACGGATCGGCTGATTTCATTCCATGGATTCGACTCCAAACCCATTAAACAACCCATAGCAACACTTTTCTTCAATCAAAACCAACACATTGCATAGATCGGGACGATTCTTCGATTTAGGGCTTCATACCTTGAAGAATGGAGAGGGAAGGAGAGGATGCCGCTTCAACAGGGCCTTGGAGACCGGCAAGGAGAGGAGGAAGAAGCCTCCACGCCGCCGGACTGCAGGGCCGAGGGGGAGCACGCGCGGCAGGGAGGGGCGGCGGTGCCGGGCAGGGGCGCCGTCGCCTTCTCTCGGTGCGTTTGAAAGAGAGATAGGGACCGAGAGAATAGAGAGAGGGAGAAACGGTCTCGGGTCAGGAAAAGACTTAGAGAGGGTGCCCAACCGTTCTGACTAAGGTGGCCCACGAGCCGCCAAACTGGCGAGGCGCGGCACTGCCGGGAATAGACCCGTCACTGCCGGGGCGCGGCACTGCCGCTGTATAGCGCGGCACTGCCGGCCTGCCTTCCAGCAGAGATCCTAAACCTAATCTGGTCTGCACCTAGGTCATGGTTACAGGATAATATTCATGCAATCACTTGGTCAGAGAAAGTAAGAAATAAAGGCAGTGACCAAGATTGCATAACCACACATTCGAAGAGGTTTTGAAAGACATAAAAGAACTTTTCAAATGTTTTTTCTTTTTTTCAACCAACCTAGCTTAATCAAACAGTCATGTGCTAGGTTGCAAACCACGTTTCTTGAATTAAGGATATTTAGTTCACTACGCAAAGCGCAAAACCTTGACTCATCAAGAGGCTTAGTGAAGATATCGGCTAGTTGCTTTTCGGTGCTCACATGGCGTATTTCGATATCTCCTTTGATTTCGTGGTTTCTCAAGAAGTGATGTCGGATGTCAATGTGCTTGGATCTTGAGTGGCTTACGGGATTGTTTGCAAGTTTTATGGCACTTTATTGTCACACAATAATGGGATTTTGGTAAAGTGACATCCGAAATCACGAAGGGTTTGCCTCATCCAAAGTAGTTGCGCACAACATGCACCGGCTGCAACATACTCGGCTTCGGCGGTGGAAAGGGCTACACAATTTTGCTTCTTAGAACTCCAAGACACTAGGGACCGTCCAAGAAATTGACACGTCCCCGAAGTGCTTTTTCGATCTACTTTGCAACCGGCGTAATCGGAATCCGAATACCCAAGCAAATCAAACTTAGAGCCCTTAGGATACCACAAGCCAAGGTTTGGAGTGTGTACTAAGTATCTCAAGATTCTTTTAACGGCCATCAAATGGCACTCTTTCGGGTTAGCTTGAAATCTAGCACACATGCACACGCTAAGCATAATATCGGGCCTAGATACGCACAAATAGAGTAGAGAGCCGATCATGGAGCGATATACCTTGATGTCCACGGCTTTCCCTTCATCATCAAGATCAAGATGTCCATTGACTGGCATGGGAGTCTTGATATGC
This sequence comes from Eremochloa ophiuroides, assembly GCA_038502445.1. NCBI lineage: Eukaryota > Viridiplantae > Streptophyta > Magnoliopsida > Poales > Poaceae > Eremochloa > Eremochloa ophiuroides. The sequence continues at coordinate 90,571,588 of JAHLJS010000001.1, read as the reverse complement.
TTTGCATTTGCCATGTCAAACTTCTTGAGTATGTCATGTGTATACTTGGTTTGGCTTATGAAAGTTCCTCCCTTCAATTGCTTGACTTGAAAACCAAGGAAGAACTTGAGTTCACCCATCATGGACATCTGAAATCTCTTAATCATTGTCCTATTAAATTGCTCACAAAACACATTGTTAGTACTACCAAATATTATGTCATCGACATATATTTGGCACACAAATAAATCTTTACCAACTTTGTGAGTGAAAAGAGTAGGATCAGCTTTGCCTATTTCAAAGCCTTGTTTGAGCAAGAAATCCTTAAGGCATTCATACCATGCTCTTGGAGCCTGCTTAAGCCCATAGAGCGCCTTATGGAGTTTGTAGACATGGTCGGGGAACTTGGGATCTTCGAAACCCGGTGGCTGCTCCACATATACCAACTCTTGTATTGGACTATTGAGAAATGCACTCTTCACATCCATTTGATATGACTTGAAGTTGTGATGGGCAGCATAGGCTAGAAGCATTCGGATTGCTTCTAGTCTTGCTACCGGTGCATATGTTTCTTCAAAGTCCAAGCCCTCTACTTGAGTGAAACCTTGAGCCACCAATCTTGCCTTGTTCCTTGTCACCATGCCATCTTCATCTTGCTTATTTCTGAAAACCCACTTGGTGCCAATGATGTTGGTGTTGGGTCTTTCAACAAGAGTCCACACTTGATTTCTCTCGAAGTTGTTCAACTCTTCTTACATGGCTAGCACCCAATCCGGATCACCAAGTGCATCTTCTACCTTGAGAGGTTCCAAAGAGGAGACAAAAAAGTAAAATTGACAAAAATTTGCCAAATGTGAACGAGTGGTTACCCCTTTCGAAGACTCCCAAGGATATTGTCAACGGGATGATCCCGTTGAATCGTTTGTCGTAGCTTTGGATGATCAATGGATTCTTGTTCTTCTTCTTCTGGCCAAGCATCTTCATCTACTTCAAGAACAGGTGCCAGATCTTCCCTTGGAGACGGTGTCCTCCCAGCTGTTGCAGGAGTAGATAGCTCTGCTGCCTGGGGGAGCGGCACTGCCGGGCCTGAGGCCGGCACTGCCGGGATACCTTCAGCAGCAGGCCCTGCAGTAGCTTTCTCTTGAGGATGTTCCACCTCTGGTGCCTTGTCTTCTTGTGGTCTAATATCACCAATGGCTACTTGCTTGATTGCTTCACATGGTGGATCCTCCTTTCCTACAACACTTTCATCAATTTGCTCTACTTGAGAGCCATTAAATTCATCAAATGTCACATCTACCGCTACTTCAACACGACCGTTGGTCTTGTTGAAGACACGATAGACATGCTCATTTGATCCATAACCAAGTAAGAAATCCTCATCAACTTTAGGTGCAAACTTAGATGTTTTGGGCCTTTTGTTAAGTATGAAACACTTGCACCCAAACACTCTAAAATAAGACACCTTTGCTTTGTTACCGGTGAGCAGTTCATATGAGGTTTTCTTCAGCTTCTTGTGTAGGTAAAGACGGTTGATGGCATGGCAAGCGGTGTTGACACGTCACTCCAAAAGAGATCCGGCGTCATGTACTCATCAAGCATTGTTCTTGCCATGTCAATGAGAGTTCGGTTCTTCCTCTCTACTACACCATTTTGTTGAGGGGTGTATGGAACTGAAAACGCATGCTTGATGCCCTCTTCATCAAGAAACTTGTCAGCTTGGGTGTTTCGGAATTCGGTCCTATTATCACTTCTCACTTTCTTGATGGAAAGCTCGAATTCCTTTTGTGCTCTTCTAATGAAGGTCTTCACCTTATCTAGTACCTGTCACTTATCAAACAAGAAAAATACCCAAGTGAAACGGGAATAATCATCAACAATAACAAGTCCATATTTGTTACCCCCGATGCTCAATTAGACCACCGGTTCAAAGAGATCCATGTGAATCAACTCCAATGGCTTGGTGGTAGTCATGATGCTCTTTGGTGGGTGAGGTGCTCCTACTTACATTCCGGCTTGGCACGCACTGCATATCCTATCTTTCTCAAAGTGAACATTCGTTAGTCCAAGAATGTGGTTATCTTTTAGAAGTTTGGCCAAGTTCCTCATCCCAACATGAGCTAGCCGGCGATGCCATAACCAGCCCATACTAGATTTTGCCATTAAACAAGTCTCAAGGTTAGTTTTACTTTTGTTAAAGTCAACTAGGTAAAGCTTTCCTTTCAAACGACCCGTAAAAGCGGTAGAGGAATCCTCCCTTCTAGTGACTTCCACACCCTTATCCGTAAAGAGACAATTGTAGCCCATCTCACATAATTGTGATACGGACAACAAGTTGTAACTCAACGAATCAACATGTAAAACATTAGTAATTGAATGCTCATGAGTTATAGCAACTATACCAAGACCTCACTAGGGTTCTCAATAGGGGAGTATGAGCTAAACTTACTCTTCTATCCAGTCATATGATTTGTACATCCGCTGTCAAGCACCCAACTTGATCCACCGGAGGAGTATGCCTGCAAAACAATTTAGTTCCTTGTTTTAGGTCCCCAAGTAACATTGGGGCCTTGCATGTTAGTCACAAGTATCTTAGAAACCCAAATCGCTCTCCCAACGACCTTGCTGGCCTCTTGACCAACAATGTTGGCGACAACTTTACCATGGTTGTTATACCTCAACACATAGCAAGATTCTAAACTTGCACGAGTGACACTTGGCTTTGGTCGATGCACAAATTTGTTTTTGGTCACCCATATTGATTCTTGAGGGTTCTGGACAACCTGCTTCTGCTGGGGCACCTTCTGGACATGTGTCTTGGTATGATCAGGTTTCAGATTGGTGGCCTTCCTTTTCTTGGGGCGCGGCACTGCCGCTCTGGGCCCGGCACTGCCGGCCTGGAGCGCGGCACTGCCGCGTTCTGTGCAGGCCGAACTGTACCAATCTGCTCCTTACCTCTCAAACCTGACACATTCCACACCATTTTTCATATATCTTCCATTGGCCTTGCCCCCAGTAACATGGCCTAAGCTACTCTTGATGTGAGGATGCCTTCCATCCTTGTATTGCACTTTTGGTTGCTCCTTAACCTTTTCTTTACCTTTTTGTGCCTGAGAGCTCATGTTCTTACCAGCAGCAAGAACATTCAGCCTTGCCACTTCCTTCTTCATGGCTTTCAAGTTTGTAAGGTTAGTAGCATATGCATTTAAATTAAGTTTGGTGCATTGTTCACATGTTGGACTAGTGAAAGAGCTAGATGCACTCTTGCTTTCGATAAGCAGTGAGTTACTATCAGCAAGAAGCTTATGTTGATCCTCAAGTTTATTGTGCTTTTTAAACAATGCATTATATCTTTGATTTAGATCAACATTAACCTTCTTAGTGATAGTATGGGCTTTTTGCTCTTTGGCCAAGGCCTCGTGCAAAGAGTCCACCTCACTACTTTTCAAAGCAAGAGCTTCCTCACTAGCAATGTAGAGGTCTTCTTGCTTAATAAGAGTTTTTTCTCTAGATGCTAGCTCAGCTTGTGTGCTCTCTAGTTCTTCCAATAGCTTAGCAATGAACATTTTAGTTTTGTTATCCAAGTTCTTAGTTAGTTGATCAATTTCTTCATCACTAGATTCATCATCACTAGTATAATCACTTGTATCCCTACTAGAGATGTCACTAGGAGAAAGGATTTTGGACTTGGACTTGGATTTTACCTTCTCATCCTTTGCCATGAGACAAATGTGAGAGGAGCAATCATCATCATCGGACAAGTTGTTGAATAGCTTTGGTGTTGAGGATGAAGCTTGTATGGCAACGGTTGCAATCTTGCTGTCCTCATTACTTGAGCTGTCCACGGTTGAGTCCCATTCATGTCCAATGTGAGCTTCTCCCACATCTCTCTTGTATCTTCTCTTGCTGCCCTCTTTGTGGTATTTCTTGTCTTGCCTCTTGTCCTTCTTCTCATGGGGACAATCGGCTATGAAATGCTCCGTGCTACCACAATTATAGCATGTTCTCTTTTTCTTGTTGGGGAATGTTCTCTTCACTAACTTGTAGCCATTGTTTTTAATACCCTTGCGAAACCTTCTCATGAACAAAGCAAAATCATCAATATGTTCTTGTTGCTGCTCACTTTCGCTTTCTTCTTCACTTGATGATGATGTTGTTAGCACTTCTTCCTTCACTATCTTGGCTGTCCTTGACTTGAACGAAGCACCTTGCTTGCTGCCATTTTGATTGCTTGATGTAGATGGCTTGCTTACTGCGGGCTGCATGCTTCTCTTTCTTGCCTTGAGTGCTACATCTTTGATCTTCATGTGCTCAAGCTTGGTTTGCAGCTCTCCAAGTCTTTGCCTCTCAAGTGCTTCCTCTCTATGCATGTCATGTGTCAAAAGCCTTCCAAGAACATCACTTGGGGCGAATTGCTCAAATCTTTTCTTCTCTCTAATCAAGGTCACAAGGGTGTCATTTCTTGGTGTGAAAGCTTCCAACATAACCCTCACAACCTTGTGATCATTCACTTCGGTGCCACCAAGACTTCTAATCTTGCCAATAATGACTATCAACCTATCAAACATTTCTTGTGGCCCTTCTCCTTCATGGATTGCAAACCAGTTGAGCTTGGCCATCAATATCTCTATCTTGGACTTCCTCACCTTGTCAACACCCTCATGTGCCATGTGCAAGGTATCCCAAATCTCCTTGGCCACTTCCATACCCATCACCTTGTTGTACTCATCTCCATCCAAGGCACTAAGCAAAGCACTAGTGGCTTGGGCATTGAGATGAATGTTGCGGAACTCAGCTTGTGTGGGCTTCTTTGGGTCAACCGGTGCCTCCAAGCCATGATGCACAATCTCCCAAATCCCGGGATGAAGACCTACAAGATAAGTTTTCATCAAGTGCTTCCACTTGGCAAAGTTGGTCCCATCGAAATGAGGCAACTTTCCCGCGGGCACATTGATGACTCGTCTAGTGTCAAGGTTAGACAAGGATGAATAATCAAAGGATACGGCTGCATAGTCGGTGTAGCCGCTGCTCTTCTTGTTCTTGCTGCTCTTGCTAGGTTGATAGGTGCTATCATCATCTCCATCTTCGGTGCTACTTGAGTCATCATCACTTGAAGCTATTTTCTTCTTCTTTTTCTTCTCTTCTTCTTTTCTCTTCTTTTCTTCTCTTCTCAGCCTTCTTTCTTCTCTTCTCTTTAGCTTCTCTTCCTTTCTCCTCAGCTCTTCCTTTTCTTTTCTTCTTTCCTCTCTTCTAGCTTCTTTTGCTTCTCTTTTCAATCTTCTTTCTTCTTTCTTTCTTGCTCTTTCTCCTTCGGAGATCTCAGCTGCAGGTGGCAGCGTGGATTGGCTTGCCGTCGACACGCCGTCACTGCTGCTGCTGCTCTCCGTGGTGTGAAGATCAACATCACGAGCCATGCTCGCCTTCGCTTAACCTACGTTGGCCATACCTCACGTGGTTAAGCGCAAGACTGAGGTACCAGGCTCCGATACCACTTGTAGGATCACTGGCTGGCCTAGAAGGGGGGGTTGAATAGGCCTGCAAAATTTCTTCGCAAACGGAGATTAAACATAGGCGCGGCAGTGCCGGCCTATAGAGCGGCACTGCCGGGGTTCCCAGCACTGCTGCTCCTAGAGCGGCAGTGCTGGACCTCGCAGAGCAGAAACTACACAGTTCAAAATTTAACCAATGAAATTTAGATCTAGTAATTTACTGAGATTCCCTGGGTTGTGTAGAGCCTAGAGCACAACTTCTTCACAGCTAGAACACCACCACAAAGTAGATCGGAGCCAAACCCTAGAAATCAAGGAACTACAACAAGTAGAGAGCAAGTAAACCAAATCAAGTGACACAAGATTTATCCCGTGGTTCAGCTCGCCACAAAGGCTTGCCTACTCCACGTTGTTGAGGCTCCACAAAGGAAACTTGGGTTCACAACTCCCAATCCTCGTTCTCAAGTCAAGGAAGTTAATCCTTGAAAGATGGGTGATTTCACTAGCTTTTGAGGATGGTTACAAACCTCCTGGGGCTGCCACAAGATTGGCAAGCTCTCTGGGCGATGCTCTAGCCGGCTAGGAGCAAGCTCCAAGAGTAACAAATGCAAACCACCAGCTTGAACGCGAACCAAGTGCTTAGAGAAGATGAAGATCATAGCGAGAAGCTTGTTCTTGCTCAAGATGAGTTCACACTCTTCAAGATTTGAGTTAGATTCCAAAATAAGAGGAGTGGAGAGCTTTGGGAGTGAGAGAGAGAGCAAAGAGAGAGCCTTCTCTGGTTCTGGAATCGTGCAAATGGCCGAGATGACCGTTGGGGGCGACGGGGAGGTGATTTTGAATCACCCCCGAGTCTAACGGTCAGAATAAGTCGTGGCAGTGCCGGGCCAGAGGCCGGCAGTGCCGGATCCCGGCAGTGCCGCGCCTAAGGCCGGCAGTGCTGCGCTGCCAAAACAGATCAGAATGATATGGGATTTTGTGGCTGGTTTTGGCAGTGAAAATTAGGATGTTTGGTCTGAATATTTGCACTTGGTCACACTTTCAAACCTGCCTTTTGCATCCCCCTTAATAGTACGGCTTTTCCTATACTCAAATTCAGAATAAAAACGAATTTAAACCTCCTTTGAGCCGGATGCCGCATCCATAAGTTGTTAGGGGTCCACCTGCATAAGAATACATCCTCCTAATACCCTTGCCTGTCCATCATCTCAATAAACCACATTAGTCTTCTAATCGCGTGGTCATTATCACCAAAACCCGCATTAGGACTTGATTGCACTTACAAAATGCATTTTATAAGGTGTGACAATATAATTTTTAGTTTCTTCCCATTGCTAATATGTTTTTTAAGTACCAATGCATATGTAGCTTGGATATAATAGGATGATGCATAGTTTTTTAGTTTGACGATTTGCTCGGTGGTGAACCTATTATTGATAAAATTGTTATTAGTAAGGGAGAAAACCATTTTGCAGGTATATCATTATGCAAGGCAAAGATTAATACTATGTTCCTAGGCCACACTATGGAAAGGGTTGCGTCACTGAATTTGTGATAAGCAGAAGGAGCTCAAGTCCTATGAGATAAAACTTGAGAGTGAAGGACCCAAAATGCGACTAGAGGGGGGTGAATAGGAGCCTCAAAATTTCTTCCGAAATATGCGTGAGACCACTGTCCTAATCACACACCCAAGAAGCAAGAAACACTCACGAGATATCCACGAATCAACAAGTGAATGGATGACACAAAGTCATACTCGGAAACACCGGAGAGGACGCGGGAGCAAAACTCAACCGAGAGAACTCTGCACAGACCCGGACTGTCCGATGCACAGAGGCAGACTGTCCGCTGGGGGTCCCGGACTGTTCGAACTAGGAGGCCGGACTGTCCGACGGCAAAGCTCCAGAAAACAGACTGTTTGGAATAGTTCCTGCTCACGTTCCCGGACTATCCGCGGGTATGAGCCGGACTGTCCGACGGCACGAGCTGACGGGCAACAGTGACTGCACAGTATGAAAGGGTCGAAATGGCGGACTAGAGGGGGGTGAATAGTCTGACAAAAATTAATCGCAATGGAAAATATAACCTAATTGGTTCTAGTGACAATTCACCCCTCTAACTAAGACTCTAATCACCTTACAAAAGATCCTAGCAAGAAGCAAAGGTGCAAGCCTAGCTAGAGCTTCCCTAAACCATTCTAGCGCAAGGTCACACAAACCTAAGCACTAGTACTTTAAGCACAGGGAAGCTCCTACCAACTAGCAAGCAAAAACACACTAAGCACCTAAACTCACTACGTGCTCAATGATAAGGATACACAATCCTAATCAAGGAGCGCAACTTATTTAGTTACACAAACTAAACAAAAAACTAATTCTAAGCTACACAAATTAAGAAGGTGAGTGGCAAACTACACAAGCTAACCGGTCTCACAAGAGCAACTACAACTACACAAGTAAAGTAATTGACAAAGTAAAGGACTTGTGTAGAAGGGAGCAAACCACCGCGAAGGATGTGAAGATGTTGACGCGGTGATTTATTTCCCAGAGGTTCACTTGTCGCTACAAGTTACGTCTTCTGTTGAGACAAGCTCCAAGGTTGCCGCCGGTCCTCCTGCTAGTGGTGACCCGCAAGTCACACTCTCCCACGTGGAGTGCTTACCACAAGCTCTAGCACTTGACTCGGCCGGACCACTTGTCGCTCTTCACGTCTTCGCGATCTCCCGCGGGGTGAGCTCCAACCCCTCACAAAGCTTCTCCGGAGCCAAGCACAATCTCCTTGCTTGCTTTGACAAAGCCAGAAGCCACCAAGCCGTCTAGGAGGTGGTAACCTCCAAGAGTAACAAGCACCACCGTCTTGCAACTCGATCACCTAGTGCCAACTCTTGCAATCTCTCAATACAACGCACTAGAATCACTCACTAGCGATCAATTGGATGAACACTAAGCACACTAGTGAGTTAGAGGGCTCCCAAGCACACCTACACTGCCACACAGGCCCAAGGGTGCTGACATCTGCGCCAAGGCCGACCACAACCTCTATTTATAGCCCACAAGCCAAATAGAGCCGTTGCCAACCTAAACAGACTGTCGGACCGAGCGTCGGACGCGCGCACGCGCTACCGTCGGACCAAAGCCCAGCGTCCGACGCCCTGGATCTACGCCACGTGTCACTAGCCGTTTAACGACGACCGTTGAAGCACAACGGCTAGCTGCTCGCGCCAACACCACCGTCAGATGCTCAAACCGTCGGACTAACGAAAGCAACCGTCCGACGGTTCCAGAGAGCAACCCGAGAGCACGAAACACCGTCGGACTCTGTCCGAGGCAGAGCGTCGGACCAAAGACAAGCGTCCGATGCCGTGAACTTTTCTCGCCGCACACGTGCCCAGAGTGTGAACTCGCCACGCCAAGCCGTCAGACTATCAGCCGATAGTCCGACGCTCGCACACCTCAGGTTGTCGGATAGTCCGACTCTCACAGCTACCAAACACCGTCGGACCGGCGCAATGGTCCGACGCTCCCGCAAACAGCTAGCGTCCGACGCTCGCGCTCAACTGCACAGAGGCTAGGGTTAGCCGTCGGACCGAAGCCAATGGTCCGACGCCCCTCTTCCTTAGCGTCCGACGCTTCTCTACTTCTCCGAAAACCTCTGAAACCTGCCTCGCAAGCTCGGCAGGAGGAGGAGAGAGAACCAAACCCTCTCTACCTCACAACTTCACCTCCAAACACCTTCACCTTTGCAAATGTGCTAACACGACAAGTGAACAACCTTAAGTGCATGTGTGTTAGTTTTTCACAAACATTTTCATAAGGATTTTCTCTTATTTCACTGCGCCACTCGATCCTAGCAACGTATGTAAAGTTAGATCGCTCAAGTGGCACTAGATGACCGATATGCAAACAAGTTTGCCACTCTTGATAGTACGGCCATCTATTCTAAACCTAGTCAAGCAGTTCTCTACTCAACCTTAGACCGGTGAAATGGAAATGCCCTATGGTTATACCTTTGCCTTGCGCTTTCCATTCCGATCATCGTCTTCATCTCCTTCTCCAACACCTTGGTCAATGCCAGTGCAACACATGCACCAACACCTCATGAATGATATGATCCACTTCATATCATCACGTGGCTTTTGGTTCATCGATCCTCGACTTCACTTGCTCTTCACCGTTGCGTTGGTCCATCGGCGCCAAGCCATCACCCGACTTGCCCTTTACACTTGCAACCAGTCCATCAACGCGAAGCCTTATCTTGATCTTCTCGATCTAGCCACATGACTCCATGTCATGTCTCATGCGTTAAGCTCCTTCATCACCATATGTGTGAGCTAAGCATCGTTTCCAAGCCATTTCCACCTCCATGGTATAGATGCTCACACACATGTACCTGTGGACTAATCACCTGTATAATCAACACTTAAACACATATTAGTCCACCTAAGTTGTCACTCAATTACCAAAACCAAACAAGGATCTTTCAATCTCCCCCTTTTTGGTAATTGATGACAACTCTACAAATATATGAAAATTAAGCATATTGACCAAGTTAGCTCTTCACACAATTGTAAATTACTAACTTGGGTTTGGATTTTATGTTATTTATCCATCTTTAAGTTCAAATCTTTAGACTTGGATAAACTTCATAAAACCCAACTTGGTAGTGCTAACTCCCCCACATGTGTGCTCAAATGGTTTGGTTTCAAATTTGCACACATGCATAAATATGAAATTTGTGGGAGTGCCAACACTACTAAGTGATGCTAAGGTGCATAGAATAAACCTTTATAGCGTGATACCAATTGCTCGATACCAATCGCTTGAAGCCAATTGAAGTTGCACCATTTAGTCCATCCTTAGCATCATAGTTAGCTAGCCAAGCAAAAATACTAGATACCCCGTGAGATCAACATTATAAGCATGGTTCTAGTAATAAATACTTAAAAAACATAAGTCTAGCTAACAACGTATGCATGCTAGTTGGCAAATCATCATTCAAACTTATACTAGCATACTCCACACAAGAGAAGATACCACTAGTAAATAAACTAAGTACAAATGCAAGCGAGCATATGAATATGCACATTTCAAATGCAATGAACCATGTACATGAGCTTGCTCCCCCTACTTGTGTGCTTATCTTGTCTAAGAATTTTAATCCTCTTGTAATTTTCAATCTTGTGGATCATCCTTCTTATTGGCCTATTGCACCGAGAGAGAACTGATTTGTTCACTGTTTGGAGCTCAACGTCGAACTGTCCGTGATGGATTTTCAGACTGTCCACCGTTGCGTCCTAAAAATCCTGAGAGCTAAAAATGAATCTGCTGCTGTCGAGTGGAGGTTGCAGACTGTCCGCACATGACCCGCGGACTGTCCGCGCCTGTTCACCGAGCAGGTTGCCGCGACCCTCTGCACTCGGCCTCGACAAGCAGACTGTCCGACCTCCCAGGTCCGGATTGTCCGTACTTGGACAGACAGACGCGATCCCGAACCAAGAATCGAAGAGAGATCGATCAAACGGAGATGAACTACCACGATTTTTCGGCCATATGGTCACAAGGTAGTCTAGAATCATCCCCTAAAAGATCACAAGCCAATTCGAAGCAAATCACCGGCAAATCGAAACGCCCCCAAATATGTTCTTGAAATTGCCCATGGTGAAGAACACGCCCGATCTATGAGTATAGCTCGAATCAAATGATTTCCTTCGGTAGAAAGGTTCTTCACATGGTAGACAACAAGCACACACGAGAAGAACGAATCGAAATGGACTAGAGAGCGCGAATCAAGCCACGCAACAAGAAGAAAGCGAAGAACAACACATGAACACAAGACTTACTCCAAAAACCGGAGACGACACGACGTTAGGGCCTCGATTTCCCAGCTCAAACGCGAGTTTTACACCACCATGAATAAGTGGAGGATCTCTCCCTATGCACTAGTCCTAACCCTCAGTGGAGGGGAATGAAATGAGAGAGGGTGAGAGAGATAGAGAGGGGAGGGGCTGCCATCCCCTTCTTATCTTCATTATTACAATTTGCGAATAACCTCCTAACCACTAACTACAGCTACTCAGGTGAGCCAGCTAGCTTTAAGACATTCTGGAACAACCTGTCTCTATGAATGTGATCGGACGACCCCGCTTCATGCTCGAGTTGCCGTCGCCTTGACGCAACCTCGGAGATTCCGCCGCGTGTCGCCCCGCTTCCCGCCAGAAGCAGCTCTGCCCGGGTCTTGAGGCCCAAACCCGAAAACCGTCCTGGGCCTCGTCCCGTCGGCCCGCGTACCTCTATGAGTCCCTCGACCATGTTCAATCATGTCTGTCGATGTCGCAGTGTCCGCCACCGCAGCTGGCGCTCCTGGCGTCCAAGTCCATCGGCCCAAGTTCGCATCCGTCCTTCGCCGCTCCCAGTCCATCGGCACGACCCGCTCACTTGACCTTCACTCTGCCATCCGCCACTGCCTCCGAGCCCAACACCTGCATATCACAAACCGACCAACATGCCAAGTGAACTCCGTTGACAATCACTCATCACAATCCGGACCAAGTCCCCACTTGGGTCCGCAGAGAGTGAGAGATAAAACATACACCCACAACATAAAAAAAGAGTTAAATAGATTAGTGGGCCTCAAACTTGTTGGGATATATTACTTAAGTCATCAAACTTTAAAAATATATTTTTGAGCCTCTAAACTTGTTAAGTAGTGCATCACATATCCATGCTAGCCACGTGGATATTTCTTGCTTTATGTGGCATACAAGCTTGTCGTATTTTTCTATACTAAAGTGCTCATATTTCCTCTTCTCTCACGAATAGATCTTTTTTCCTTGCTTTTCTCTTCTCTCACGGAGACGGCAACCCGACATAGGTGCCGTAAGAAAAGAGGGAGAAATGATCCATTTGTGTGAGAAAATGGAAGGAGGGGGATACATTTTAAAAGCATTCCATGTTGGTACGCCTCGTCATCAACAAACACTCATGTGAATAACATGGATCTATGACGCATCACTCAACACGTCTAGGGATATGAAAATACATTTCTAAAGTTTGTGGAGATAAGTGACATATTCTTTTAGTTTCGAGGGCCACTAATGCATTTAACTAAAAAACCTACGTGCTTAGTTTAAAGCAAATATACAACAATACAACACAACATACGTTCAGGTACAATAATCAGCTAGATACTTGGCACATGCACAATGCAATACTGCCACATTAAAATGGTATGGGTGAATTTAGTAGCGGACTCAATAAAAATAAACAATTTTCTTAATAAAATACTACCCATCCTTTTAAGTGCATCACTAATTGTTAGGGTAAACTTTCACAACACAGATTTGAAGAGTCCACGTGGTAAAATCACGCACGTGTAAAGTAATTTTATTCTCCTGCCGTACTGTACATGTCAGAGGGGGTATTTATAGGGGTCTGATCTTCGCTAGCTAATGGTCAAAAGACCGTTTTACCCCTCTCTGATTCACCATAAATCTTTACATGAGGGGCGAAGTCGTATTTTCACACCTCGCTCAAACTAATTCAATCCTAATCTTTCTCAACTACACTTCACCGATCTTGGTGAACTTTTAGGCGAATGTTCCTCTTGATGTTCTTTGTTAACGAGACTTCGCTGCTATCTTCGTTCTCGCCAACGCGCGAAGTTAACTCTGCCTGAGCGAAGCCAACATCACGCGTGATTTTATCTTAGCATCTTTCGTCAAGACAAAGCCGATCTTTCTTTCGAAGTCTGGGGCTGAGTTTGGCCCAAAGTCAAAATCCCCAACACTAATTAAATGACTTGAAAATGGCGCTTAACAATATGTACTCATTAGTTACTGTGGTAGAAGATATGGAATCAATCCTTATAGTTTAGAAATGCATGGAATCAATCCTTAGTCTATAAGTTTTATAGATCTACTCAAGCAAGGAATGGCTGCGTTCGGTAGCGCTTATAAGCGCTTATTTTTCAGCACTTCAGCAGTATTTTTCTCTCACAAAATTTCAGCACTTCTACAGCACTTCAGCACTTATCTACAGCACTTCAGCTTCACCGAACACAGCCAATGTCTTTAGCGGGTCCAAAGAAGCTACTAATCCAGCGATTATTAGTGCCTTTAAGCTTCTCAGTAGATATGAGTCCTCCCCACTCGGATCTTTATTTAAACGAGACCAAATAGCACGAATCTCATAACCTCGCAACACATTTTAAATACTATTCCCTGTATTCAGAAAAAGATTATATAATTCTAACATGCTATTAAAATATCTTAAGTTTAACTGACTATATAAAACATTATTATTTTTTCTAGTTCAATGTATGACTAGATTTGTGATGTGATTTTTTTGGTATAGTATATTATTTAGTGTAATATATATTAAAAGTTTTTATCTACGTATTCGATTAATTTAAATATTTTAACAAAGAATGCATATATATAAACCATAGAATTAATATATTATTATTCTATACTGTATTTGGAGACCCAAGCAGTTGTATCTTCTCGCAGTCGCAGTGCGGGTGCGGTCGCTACTCGCTCGTTCTTCCACCACCGCCGCGTCGCCTCGCCTGACCTGACCACCCCAAAACCGAAGTGGATCTCGGCCAGCCAGCCAGCCGCCCACCTCCTGCGACCGGACCACCCCCTGCGACCGCGAATATCCCGCCATCCGCCCCGTCGCCTCCGCACCACGCCACACCGCATCGCTGCCCTCCCTCCCTCCCTCCCTCCCCAGAAACCCAGCCCAACCCCTCCCCCCGCTTCCAGATCCCTCCACCACCTGCCGCCCCAGATCCCGATCCGCCGCCTCATGGCGGCCGATCCCCTGCTCGCGCTCCTCGCGGGCGCGCTGCTAGCCGCGGCGCTCGCCGCCGCCGCCGCGGCCCCGTCGTGCCCGCACACCAACCTGACGGCCAACTTCTCCGCCGACCTCACCATGCTGCAGCACCAGCTCCGCGGCACGGTGCGCCTGGCCGCCGGCGGCAAGTGCGCGCTCGAGCTCACCCGCTTCGACCTCCTCGCCGCCTCGCCCTCCGCGCGCTTCTGGGCCGCTGACGGCCCCGCCATGGCCGACCTCGCCGCCGGCCGCGCCTTCTCGCCGCTCCCGCTCAACAAGACCTTCCGGAACGCCTCCCTCGAGCTCCCCTTCGCCCGCCCGCTCCCGCGCCTCCTCGCGCTCTACGACCCCGACACCTCCTCCGACCTCGGCCACGTCTTCCTCCCCAACGGCACTGGCCCCGACTTCGATGCCGCCGCCGAGCCGGCGCCCACCATGTTCGACAACTGCATCCCTCTCTCGGAGACGGAGACCTACCGCCTACGCTGGACGCTCAATGCCTCCGCCGGCACCGTCGAGATCGGCCTCGAGGCGGCCGTGGGATCCGAGTACTACATGGCGTTCGGGTGGGCGGACCCCAAGGCCAACTCTCCCGCGATGATCCACGCCGATGTCGTTGTCGCCGGCTTCACGGAGGAAGGTACCCCATTTGCCGAGGACTATTACATAAGCGACTACACTGAGTGCACGCTGGGGAAGGACGACTCGCCCGTCTCTGGGGTTTGTCCAGATAAGGTCTATGAGGATGGGAGGAACGATTCTGTCCTGGTGTATGGGCACCGCCGGGATGGAGTGTCCTTCGTCAGGTATGCGAGGAAGCTTGATGCTGAGGATGCCAAGTATGACGTGCCAGTGGGCGCCACGGAGGAGATGGCGGTGCTTTGGGCCATTGGTAAGCTGCGGCCACCGGACACAATGCGCCCGCACTACCTCCCACAGAACCATGGGGGGCCAAGGGACACGACCTTTGGGTTTGCCCGGTTGAATTTATCGGAGACGGTGGACAATTGCCTTGGACCGTTGGATGCTGACAATAAGGAGGATCAGGAGAGGATCATCGCGGATCGCAAGACACCACTTGTGGTGACATCTGCTCCAGCCATGCACTACCCAAACCCACCAAACCCTGACAAGGTGCTTTACATCAACAAGAAGGAGGCGCCGCTGCTAAAGGTCGAGAGGGGTGTGCCAGTGAAGTTCTCAGTGCAGGCTGGGCATGATGTGGCACTCTATATCACTTCAGATCCCATTGGTGGTAATGCTACGCTGCGGAATAAAACCGAGGTTATATATTCTGGTGGGCCTGATGCTCATGGTGTACTAGCAACCCCAAAAGAGCTTGTTTGGCTGCCTGATCGGAATACGCCTGACCTAGTCTACTATCAGTCATTGTATGAACAGAAGATGGGATGGAAGGTTCAAGTGGTTGATGGAGGCCTTATCGACATGTATAATAACAGTGTTCTTTTGGATGATCAACAGGTTACGTTGTTTTGGACTCTCTCTGCGGATTATAAATCTATATCTATAGCAGCTCGAGGTGAGAAGAAAAGTGGATATCTTGCTATTGGGTTTGGGAGTGGGATGGTGAATAGCTTCACCTATGTTGCATGGGTGGGCGATGATGGGGTTGGGCGAGTGAAAACTTATTGGATCGATGGAAAGAGTGCAGCAGGTATCCACCCAACATCTGAGAACATTACATTTGTCCGGTGTAAGTCAGAAAATGGCATTATTACATTTGAATTTACTCGCCCTCTTAACCCTTCTTGTACTGGGAAGGTAGAATGTAAGAACATCATTGATCCAACTACACCACTTAAGGTTGTCTGGGCCATGGGTGCAAGCTGGTCGGGAGATGATCTGACAGACAGTAACATGCATTCAGTCACAAGCAGTCGGCCTATACGTGTTTTGTTGTTGAGAGGTTCAGCTGAGGCAGAACAGGATTTGCGTCCTGTCCTGGCTGTTCATGGGTTTATGATGTTTGTTGCCTGGGGCATCTTGCTTCCTGGTGGAATAATGGCTGCCCGGTATTTGAAGAGCTTGAAAGGAGATGGGTGGTTCCAAATACATGTGTATCTGCAGTATTCAGGAATCGCTATAATGTTTCTTGGCGTCCTTTTTGCTGCAGCTGAGCTCCGGGGCTTCTTCGTCAGCTCAGTGCATGTTAAGTTTGGTGTGCTGGCCCTATTATTGGCAGTTTTGCAGCCACTAAATGCCAAATTCCGGCCCAGTAAGCCAGCTAACGGGGAGGTTCCATCTCGCAATCGAATCCTGTGGGAGTACCTGCATGTTATCACAGGGAGGTCGGCAGTTATTGTAGGAATCGTGGCGCTTTTCACCGGAATGAAGCATTTAGGCCATAGGTATGACAGTGAGAATGTAGAGGAGCTCACTTGGGCCTTAATGCTGTGGGTGCTTTCAGTTATCGTCGTCGTGCTAAGCTTGGAATATAAGGAGGTCAAAAGAAGGATGAGTGACAGAAGCGTCAGAGGGCACTGGGTATTAGGCAACACCGAGGAGGATGATTCAGTTGATCTTTTGCATCCTGATGGCACAGCCAGGAATTCAGAATCTAGCGCTTCTGGCGTAATGGAGGTGCAGCTTGAACCTCTCACTAGATGATGTAGATCAATCTGTCAGATACAAATACAACCGTTCCATATCATCTTATATGGATGATAGGTCCACCGGCATAGATTTTCTGGTCCAGAGGAGACTGATCTGGAATTCCCAGGGTTGTTTTATTACAGCAGAATGGTTCCAGACCAGACAAGATGTTCAAATTCTGTCTTATTTTCTTGCGTCACACTGTTTACATTGTATAGTGTACATTCTTGACAATAGACAGGTATAATTTATCACATTGTCCTAGCGATTCTTTTTACTATTGAGATTTATAGAGGAAAAGAATTGATTGAGGTGCTCATTGGAATTCACAACCGCAATGTGTGTTGGGTATCTTTTTTCCAAGACAGAAATGTTCACGATTTCTGCATCATATCCATTGAGAAGTCTGATTTGTTAACCCTGAAACAAGTCAAAGATATGTTGATGTACAGGCTGATTGTTTCTGCTCATTGTCTCCTGAGATGTTAAATGTACTGAAGCTTCTTTCTCCACACAAGCATTGTAACAGTGCCATCATTATGTTTGCTGATTGCGTGTCGGACCTGTTAGGTTTAGATATATTGTCAATTAGAGCTCAGTTCCGTAATGGCAGTACTCCTTTTGGTGCCACAGATCTCTGCACTGATTCTTCGCAAGGTGCACAGTATATTTTTGCATTCCTTCCTCCAGCTTGGCGTGTAAAGTACGTATTGCAGTTTGCCTTCGCGCTGAATTCGCTCATGCTACTCCGGATTTCTCTTCTTCCTCTCTCTCTCTCTCTCTCTCTCTCTCTCTCCCCCCTTCGCGCTGAATTCGCTCGTGCTACTCCGGATTTCTCCTCTCTCTCTCTCTCTCTCTCTCTCGCTTCTTTTGGGAAAGGATTCCTCTTCTACTCTGAGCAGGCACGGCCGATCTCAGGAAGCGCCGTGTGCTTTCGCCGCGGCGGCCGGGAGGCGAGGCGTGGAGTGGCGGAACCAAAGGAGACCGGAGACGGACGGAGCGGCGTGCGGCGTGCCGCCGTGCCCGTGCGTGGTAGTTTCGGTTCCCGCGTCGGTGCGGTGCCGGTAGGCGCCTGGTGGTGGGCCTAAGGTCTATAGAGGCGACGGCCGAGCCAAACGCTTTCCGTTTCCTTGGGCAGAACAGCGTCGTCCCACAAGAGCGCGTGGACCACGCCGGCGAAGGCCCAATGGTTTTCTCGTGCGCTACCGACCCCTCCTGATCGGTTGCCCGCCCCCAATTGAGTGTTAGCTGTTAGGGTTACCTGTGGCGAAATCTGTTCATCCTGATCCGTTGCCCGCCTCCAATCTCCGACTCAACACGTGTGTTCGTATATTTTTAGATTTCTTTAAAGATTTAACGACGTTACTCTTTTAGTGATACACGATGTACTCATCGACAACAAGATGTCTGGAGTAATTTTTCATCAATATCGAGATTTGTCAATCTAACTTGGTTCTTCAGAGATACTCATAGGAGTAGAATGTGTATGTACGTGTTTATAAGGGTGAGTGTATACTAGTGTCAGTGAACATTTGTGTCTATAGTCTAAAAAACCAGTTGCCCGCCCAAACGCTCTGGAGCGATCAACGCAACGGCAAATGGACAGTTGCATTGCATCCCACACCAGACGCTAGTATACAAGGCAAACAAACTCATTAAACCGTTTTATATCAAATAAATACTCCATCAATCCTAAATTGTAAGTTATTTAAAGAATCTTGGAAAGTTAAAACATCTCAATTTTAACCAAGTTTATATAATGAGATAATAATATTTATAATATCAACTAAGTATCATTAGATATAAATCTTTGTACTTATTTTCATCAAATATATTTTCAAAGTACTTATTTGGTATTATAAATCTTTATATTTTTTATATAATTTTGGTCAAACTTGAGATGCTTTGACTCTCTACCTAATCTATATCTATATCTATATCTATATCAAACAAAACAATATCTATACCTAATCTATATCTATAACAATAACTCAATATTAAAAAAAAAAATTATCTTGAGCTGTCTATCCTTCTCTCTAGTCTGTCCTTACACTTCTCTAAGAATAAAAAGACTATATAATCGATTACCACTAAAATTATTGGTATGTAATGAAATAAGAATCCTTATTATTTTTTTTCATGATATGAATTTACGATCCGTACTCATACATTGTAGATAGTCCTAAAATTTTTCACCCGCCACCCTCCCTCCCTCCCGTCTCTTTGTCCTTCCACTCTTGTGAGCACATGTTAAAAATAAAAGTCCGGTTCGGTTTACTGTTCCATGCGTAGCTTACTTTTGACCATGCTCGAGTTATAATAGCTTGCGTCCAACTAAGTTACAGAGTTTGATTCTAAATATTCTAAATATATCGTAATAGATAGTATAAAATGTACCTGCTATTGCTACATACTCCCTCTGTCCTTATTTAATTGTTGCTGTTGGTGTGCGTGTCATAAGTTTGACTCAATTTATAGAAAAAACGTACAGCATTTATATCTCCAAATAAATTTATAAAAAAACTAGATTTAAATATCTTTCCAATAATACTAATTATATTCTATGAATATTAATGTAATTTAATATATATTTAGTCAAAGTTATTTTTTGGGAAACGAAGCAACAATTATTTAGGGACGGAGGGAGGTACGAGCAAAGAATTCATATATATATTTTGTAGATTTCACGAGGAGGCGTACGTGGCGACACAAGGACCCACAAGCCACAAACAGGGTCCCTCCGTCGGTCTGTCCGTTCACACCAACCATCTCCGTTACAGGCTCTACTTACTAGAGTCAGAGTTGCCTTCGTCTTCGTCAATCGTCAGGAAGAGAGTGTGGTGGACTTGCAGCTGCCTGAGCTTTCGAGTCACAAACTCCAATTTCCACCCCCATAGCCCAGGAGGGAATTGCAGGCAGTGGACCATGGAGAAGGAAGACGGCGGCGACCACCATCACCACACCATCCGAGTCCCATCCCCAGGTCTGATTCCTGACTCCCTTCGCTTCCTCCCAGGACAAATTCAGTCAGTTCCCCTCTCTTCTAGGGTTGAGAATTCTCGCATCACCTTCGTCCGGTACCGTGTTTTCTCGCGTGCCTCCGGTCTCCCCAACCTCGAGCCAGAGGGCACGGCGCTGCGTGGTTTCGGTCTTCAACTTGATCGCCTCGCTGGTTGTTGTTTCCCTGAAGTTCATGGGCAACGAGGGAACTTTTTGTGCTTTTTCCCTTTTCATTTTGAGTTCTCCAGATTGGTACCATGAATCCATAATGCTCTTCTCAGTGGCATGAGAATCGCGATTTGAGTGCACACAAGCCCCTTTTTTTGGAATCTTTTTCTGATACGTAAGCAGAAGAATCCTCCATTATATATTCTTTTGAATAATACGATACGTATTTCTTTTCTCAGAACCTATAAACAATTTCATGAAATTCAATACCTGTTTCTGGTTAAATGGTCACACCAATCTGATGTTGCTCGTAGGGATTCTAGCTTCCAATGTATGTACCCATCGTTTGCATCCCTGTAATATAATGCATTCCAAAAATTTACGACTTAATTAAGAATATTCAAACCCATAGGTTAAACCCAATTAAGGAGTTTTGACCCTCCATAAATTATGGTTTTCTATTTAGCAGACTTCGCCAAAATAATCTAAGCATGTGCACCATATAGAATAGAATGAATTATATTTCTGTAATAGTTTTAAAAGTCATAACGCACTATGTTCCAGGATGGTGAAGTAGTTGTGTTTCGAACTCTCTACAAGAGGCCAAAGACATCATTTACCTGAAGTTTGCCACAAACTCTGAAAATCCTACTTCTAAACTGACCAAATCTGACTCCAAATGTTCATTCCTTATCGAACCACACACATCACTGTAAATCGTAGCAATGCTGTTCATCAGTCTAAGCTTCCTTTTCTTGCATATCACCATGCTGTTCGCGGCCAGCGTCTCTGAATTTCTAATTTTCCTTTGCTGTGTGTACTTCTCTTCTATAGATAATAATATAGCAATGGAGGAGGAGACCTCGCAGCCAAATGGCTCACCGTCGCTGAGACGGAAAGCGGCCGAGGTGATCGCCACCTCCCTGGAGACGTACCGGAGCAAGCCGGTGTCCTTCTGGCTACTCCTGTTCCTGAGCAGTGGCGCCATGCTCACCGCGTTCCCGGCGTCGAGCCTCCTCTCGCGGCTCTACTACAACGACGGCGGGCAGAGCAAGTGGATCCTGTCGTGGGCGGCCGTCGCCGGCTGGCCGCTGCCCGCGCTGCTCCTGCTGCCGCTCTATCTCCTCGGCAAGGCGTCGCCGACGGCGCCGTCGCCGGCGCTGTGCCTCTGGTACGCGCTCCTCGGCTTCCTCAGCGCCGCCGACAACCTCATGTACGCGTGGGCCTACGCGTACCTGCCGGCGTCCACGGCGTCGCTCGTCGCCGCGTCGTCGCTCGCCTTCTCCGCGCTCTTCGGCCGCGCCGTCGCCAAGAACAGGCTCACCATGTCCTCGCTCAACGCCGTCGTCGTGATCACCGCGGGCGTGGTGATCGTCGCGCTGGACTCCGGGTCCGACAGGCCCGCCGGCGTCACGCCGCGCCAGTACGCGCTCGGCTTCGCCCTGGACGTGCTCGCGTCGGCGCTCCACGGCCTCATCTTCGCGCTCTCGGAGCTCGTCTTCGCCAGGGTCCTCGGCAGGCGCTCCTTCCACGTCGTGCTGGAGCAGCAGGCGGCGGTGTCGCTCTGCGCGTTCGCCTTCACTTCCTCGGGGCTCGCCGTCGCCGAGGGGTTCCCGGCCATGCGGGGCGAGGCGGCACGGTTCGCGCACGGCGGCGAGGCCGCGTACGCCAACGTGATGGTGTGGACGGCGGTCACGTTCCAGCTGGGCGTCCTCGGCGGCAACGGCGTGCTGTTCCTGGCGTCCACCGTCCTCGCCGGCGTGCTGAACGCTGTCAGGGTGCCGCTCACGAGCATCGCCGCCGTGATCTGGTTCCATGACCCCATGAGCGGGTTCAAGATCTTGGCTCTGTTAATCACGGTGTGGGGATTCGCGTCCTACATGGTTGGGCACTCATCTGTTAGAAAAACGTCAACAAGTTGAGATCTTACCTTTGAGTAAATTTGTTTGGTTGGGGACATGGCAGCAGCGATTGGCGAAGTGAGGGATAATAATAATATCCCATTTCATTTTGAGTTTGGTTGGAGAACTGTTGGAATAGAATTGTCAAGACGGAATGTTTCTCTAGGAGTCAGTCCCTTCTCTAGGAGAACTGGCGGGATAATTTCGCCCCTGGCAATGGTGTTAGCCTCCATTAGATCAACTTTACCGTTTATTCTGTAGGATAGAGTTAAAGAGACTATTCCCTCCAGTCTCATAGTGTCAGAGTTAAATTATTCTCTTCGTCAAAAAAAGTGTACTTAGAGCAAGGTCAATAATAAAGCCAAGTGCTTGACTATAAGTCAAGTTATAAAAAATACCAACCTATACAACAATTAGGCTTTCACTTGTCTACCAAATTAATTTATTGTTACATGTTTTTAATTCTCTTTCCTAATCATCCTCAGATACTTCTCTATTAAGATTTAGGACCTATTATTACCTATGTATGCGTGTCCAGCTTGGTACTTACATGGGAGCCAAGCTTTCTTCTCTCTCCTCTCTTCTCTCCTCCACATCAGCACTTGTTTGGCTATAAGCTCATTATTGTACATGCCCTTATACTTTATAAGAAGTTAAATAGTTTCAAATTCGACTAAATATATATAAGAAAAATATTAATATTTATTGTGCATATAGTATCATTAAATGAATCATGAAGTATATTTTATATATATTTTTTGAGATGGATAAAGACTGATCAATATGTTAATTTGGAGCAAGCTCACACTTTGAAAAGAAGAAAGAGAAAAACATAACCCTATAATGATCAAGGCAAAGTTATATGTGTTACGGATTTTTTTTCCTAGCCAAGACTTAATATAGTGCATGGCCGAGTTTAAAATAGATAAATGTACTATCAAGAGAGAGCTCAAAATAGCAAACACGATTATCTAGTGCCACTAATAGATTTACATGCATTTACATTAGACCTAATAATGCTGTGAGCAGCAAGCGAAAGTGTTTATAAAACATTTTGAAAAATACTTAGTGCTTAGATGTTTAGCAAAACATTTGGGAGTTCGTACCCTTGAAGAGAGGGTGAGGAGAGCAGCTATTTTTGACATTTTGACCTCACCGTAGCCAGGGGCGAAGGTACTCCCTCCGTCCCACTGTCGTTTTTGACTTTTAAACTTCTTATTTGACCACTTATTTTATTTAAAATTTTTATATAAATAATAAAATGATTAAATTATTATTAAAATATATCTAATGATTAAATAGACCATAATAAAATATATAATAATAATACAAAAATTTTAAATAAGATGAATGTTCAAACAAAATGGCACAAAAATCAAAGTGATAATCTTAATGGAATGGAGGGAGTAGAGCAGATTAGAGCTAGGGAGTGCCTTTATCTTATAGGTGTGAAAATTTGATCTACAACTATAATAAAAATTTATTCCTAACACTGGTTTTTCAATTTTTTTTATGGGTGGCTAAACACCCACAACCTATAACCTAGCTTCGCCCATGACCATAGCTGTCCGGTACACCACTGGGACGTGTGCACCGGCGCTGACTAACAAATGCCTGGACTTAGCCGTTTTTCAGCCAGGCACAATGCGTTTCGGTGTGCGGCGTCATGCATCACCAAAGCTGTCAGAGCGCGGATAATCCAAAAGAGGTCACCAGGCCTGTCCGGTGGGCTCTGAGCGTGGCACTGGTGCACCCTACCAGAGAATATGTTTTCGGAGAACTTCAGACATTACACTCTCCTGAGCTATCTGATGTGAATTGGACGTGTACACTGGACTGCAAATAGTGCCAACGGCTCATTCTGTAGCCTTTGTAAAGTAGCCATTAAGGTTGTATGGTGCAGCACTCTGTTGTTCACGGGACATGCTCGGTGCACCCGCAGTATGTGGGTAAAGGGGTAAAGGGAATAATTGGATTTTTTTGGGCTTATAAATAGGTCATTCTGGCCTAGCTTGGCCACTCTTTTGGTACCCCTAACACACATATACAACCTTTCAAAGCTGAGCAACACACTTTACTCACTTTGCATCACTTTTGATTCACATTTAGGTGAGACTGGGGAGCATATAGGTACTTGCATCGTCGATTTGCATCTCGTGGCACTTGATAAGCGTAGTGGCTCTTGGAAATCTTGACTCTTATGATTGCCATCGTCTAACCGGCTTGAATTTGTTAATTCTCTCTCCTAACGCTGGGCCTTTTTATTCATCTCTCTTACTTTTCATATAATGTTATATTATTATTTTGCTTAAGTGACATTCTAATTAATGAATGTAGAAACTATTCTAACTTTTTAGATGGAGATTGGCCTAAGTGACAAAATGGTGATCAACGTTTGATATACTCCGACAACAATCACCGCTAGTCGTCATATTCGACGTTAGTATAAGTGGAGCTAGTCTCTTTAATAGTTCTCGAAGAGTCAGTACTCGTCCAGTGATCAAACATGCATGAAGGTACTAGCGAACATTTACCATAAGACACAGTTGAGTTGGTCTTTCTAGAGTGGTTTATACTGTACCAAGCATGACTGAAATCATCTTGAGTTTGGTTTCGCGTCCTGTCGCATAACTATGTGTCCATTTTCCTTTTCTTTTTCTTACTATCAACTGAAATCATCGTGGGTTTAGTTTCGCGTGCTCATGACTACGTGTCCTTTCCCCCCCTTTTTCTTACTATCAACTGAAATCACCGTGGGCTTAGTTCTCCGAGTAACCTATAGAAATCATAATATAAATGTCATTATAGAGTACATATTAGAATAACCCTTATCTAGCATAATATACAGAGTCCGATTTTAAAACGTATTGAGTCATGTATGTAACACGGACTTATAAGTCATGCTCATATATATTAGAACAACTCAATACGGAAAGAGCAAACATCAGATTATATTTAAGAAAAAATATAAAAAAGAAATAAATCAATTAGAGTAAAATAATATAAAAAAGAATATGTGCATCAGGAAAAAAATGGTTATGGGCTCATGATGGATTACTACCGTTTCACTTAGGTATGTAGGGAAAAAATAGAAAAAAAATAATGGTGCATATGGAAAAAAGAATAGGAATAAAAAAGAATAGTAATTAATGGACTCCTTCACGGACTCCTCTGGTATGTAGAAAATAACAATGGACTCTGTCACAAACTTCTCTGATTTTAAGACTTTTAAAAGACCACGTATTTAGATCGAAAAATAGTAATACAAAATAAATAAATATATAACACTCATATTCTATTAATGTTTATGTTTTTTCTCCTTTCGTACGGGCATAATTGCTAATATAATAATAATAATGTCATCACATGTTATATCGAAAATGAGCGCACATATAGTCACATCTTAAGTCATTGCATAGCAAACTATGAAGTTGGTTGCCTCGTACAGAGTTTGTCGTTTGGTTGTCTTGCGAAAAGGTACGGACCTTACAATGTCGGTACGAACATATCGAATGCCGTCGCCGAGTTTCTCTATGCGAAACTACCAAAGAGATTACGCACTACAGGGACCACCCAAGAGATGATATATAGTCTGTAGAAACGATATGGTTGGAGACGGAGATGCAAAAATATGCATGCTTGGTTTATTACAGTCTGGTTGCTTTCTCGTACGGCTCTCCAGTGTACTATAAAATCCCCTACGGCTTCGTGACCGGCTCTTGAGCCTCGACAAGCTCCGAGCCCAATAGTCACTCGAGAACAACGTTTATGTTTATTTGCCTCATTTCGATCAAATCGTCTATACAGAGGTAAGCAGACATGCATGTAAGCTCACGCCAACCCGAGGTAATTAGCATATGCATATGGCATCATGAGTTAAATTTGATATGAAGATGTAGGCTCGCAGTCTCAGCCTTTTTTAATCGATACCGCTCCTCTCATAAGGGAAATAAGGTCTTGCTTAAGTTTTTGTGTCACACCAGATGTTTTATAGTATCTTATGAGTAGTTTAGATTCTAACAAAAAAATAAATTACACTTTCCATCTATAAACCGCGAGATAAATTTCTATATCTAATTAATCTATCATTAGTAAATATTTACTGTAACACGACATTGTTTAAAAAAATTATCCCGTAATTTATACACAATCTATGCAATTAATTACAAGACCTAAATATAGAAAACACACGATGTAAGACTGATTTGATTCAACTTCAGTGAGAGGGGCTTCTTCTAGTGTTTTACTATTCAAAATTTAATATAAATTTTTTCTACTAAACGTCTGCTAATTATATTCCTATGTATTATAAATATTGGTAGTACATGTTTTATTACTAAATAAAACACTAGAAAAAGTCTAGCACTTTGGTAGTGGATAGTAGGTACAATACAACCGCGACCAAATGGAAACCACAGGAAAACGTGGTGTTAGGATTTTGGTTTTACCTTACTCTGACTGTATAAATGTAATCAGCATTTGCAACAACGACGGTAAGAAAGGAGGGACATCGTCCATGCGACCATGCCCCATGTCAGCAGCATACATGGTGTGTTTGTCTACACTAGAGAACTAAGCTAGCTATTTAAGGGCATGGTAGCATTTTTTTCGGCAAAACACAGTGCATGCGTAGAACACTGGTATGTGTACGTGTGCACACACTTAGCTCAATGCCACAAACAATCTACCTATATGAGTCCCTATGGGAGACTGAGTTGATAGACCAAACTAACTGAAAACATCTCACTGTGATATAAGTTTTTTTCCTAGATGCATTAATTTTATTATGTATTTAGATATACACTAGGTTTTAAATATAAATATAAATTATAGATTTATAAATCAAAAAGACTTATAATTTTTTAAAAAGAATAGTAAAATAAAAGGCAATTGTGTCTTCATGCAACCTGTGAAGTGCGAACCCCACTCACTGTCCGTGTTTGTAGATATTATTAGTAATACTTTGTTCTTTTGAAAGATTTTAATATACGGATAGTTGTTTAAATACATTACTGGTAATTCTTTTTGGCGGTACCTTAAGCCACGAATTAGACAGGTACGGTATCCAGGCTTGGTTTTTCCGCATGTACGCTGACAAGTTTTTGTGTAGTACTAGTATGGTCTTGTTTGGACGTAGGCTCCGTTTGACCGGGCTCCTTCGGGCTCGGGCTCCGTGCTACAAGCCACAAATTATGGCTGCGTTCGTTTGCGCTTATAAGCGCTTATTTTTCAGCACTTCAGCAGTATTTTTCTCTCATAAGATTTCAGCACTTCTACAGCACTTCAGCGCTTATCTACAGCACTTCAGCTTCACCGAACACAGCCTATGACTCCCGCTGGCTCTATGTTCATTTTGTGAGGAGAAAGAAAAATAGCTTGCTGTCGTGTAAACAGTGCTGATGTTGGAGCCTGAAGTACGAGAGCCGAGAGGCCATGTGTAAAATAGGCCTGTACTCACTGCAATTAAATGTGTTTTGGAGTAGAATTTGGTTTAATTTCCACCCTACGTCTTGTTTAGATGCACTTGAAATTTAGTGTGCTCACTGCAATCAATGTGTTTGAGAGTAGAGATGCCATGACACTGAATTTCACACTCATCCACCCACACACGTAGATTTGATTTACTCCACACGTAAACTGAGATTGATACAAATGCATTCAAACGAGCCCTAATAGGACAAGTTAAACAAATCGCTAGCTAAGAACGACTTATAAATTTCTAGATGTTATAGACAAAACAGTGGTCTGGAAGATTACAATAGACTAAGCCCTCTCATCCATTTATATTAGCAAGGCAAGAGTTTACGAGTTTTATCGATTATGTGAGACGATCTTCTTAATGCAATATTTAAGAGCTTGTCTTACCTTCCGTAGGTAAATTTTTTTACCAGGACGGACGACGTGCTTCTCCATGCCCTTTTTGATTTGCATGAACAGTGTGCAGGAAGCATTTAAATTTTTGGATGTGCAGTGTTTTCTATTGGTTAAAAAAAGTTTTCGTCAATGCTACGTTTTTGCGACTACGTGGGCAGCGCGGTTGAGCGTGGGCTCCTTAATTCGCGGTTGAGCTACAAAGACTACAACCCCCCGACAGAGTCCACAATTCAGGCCTGCTGGGCCGGCTCTCGACCGAGCGCGTGGGTTTTCTATTTCTTTCGTTTTTTTCCATCTTCTTTTCTTTCCGTGTTACGTACAAACAAAAGTTTGTTATACTGTCATTTCTAGAATCTTTTATAGAATAATTTAACTACCAAACTTATTTGTAGAGATATTTAAAAAATTTCGGTAAGTATAGTTTGTAATTTGATATTGAAAACTTTTGATATAGTTGAATGGTTATGAAAAAAAGTGAAAACATAGTCAGATGGTGCTGTTTCGAAAACACAACGGCCGAGGCCTTTTCGCTGAGCAATCAGCGCTCATGTTCAGTCACAGAACAATATTTTCATCTCACAATGAATCAGCACAGACAAAACCAATTCTTATTTTCAGCTTAAAAAAGGAGGCATACAGGGTAAACATTAAACAATGCTTTACCGGGGAAATCAATCCGAGGATAATTAGGAGGTGAGATCGCGACGCGCAAAAGGTTTCTTGCGCTGATTTATAACGTAGATTCTCGTGTATAGAACTATAGAAGATACTACACAGCAACAACTGTCATTTTGTCCTGATGAATTACGTACGTACTCGTTAGTATTCAGGAATCAGGAGTGCAGACAGGACGAGTGCCAGCTGAGTCCCCGAGAAAGCATCCGTAGATCCGTGAAAACAAACTCTGGAATGGGTATATGACTTTACTACTAGCTAGTAGACAGGGAGACGGACAATGAACCTGGCGTCTTTGGCCACGTAATCGCATGCCTATATGGCTATATATAGACTCGCCGCCTTCGTCGCCGATCGACACGTACCGTTTATACACCACTAATACAATAAAATAGAACATGGACGCCATACTTGTTCGCGCCATGGTGTTTCTGATGCTCTCCTGCTGCGCGCTCGTCAGCTACTCCCCGCCGCCGCCAGGCAGCGGCTCTCCAGCAGCACCTGACGATCCCGTTGTTCTCGTCCACATGGCTGCGGCGATCACGTTTTTTCTCGCCATGGTCGCCATATATGCCAGGGTCGCCCAGCTGCCTGCCAACGGAGCCCCAGCCGCCCTGGAGACTGCCCTTCTCACTGCAGCAACGATTGCGACGGCTGTCTTCTCGCTTCTCATATGATGTGGGAAATGGACTCCCGCTGTCCCGCATGTACTCCGTCCGTTTCAATTTACAGGTCATAATTGTCATCATTGTATTAAATTCTAGACATATTGTATATATAGGAATTGCACTGTTGTTTCTTTTTTTAATATAAAGTTATATTGTGAGTAACTTGATTGTTCTGCGATGCATTGTCTGTACGATACAACACACCTTGTCCTAGAATGCTTGCAATATCGTACTTGTGTCATATATAGACGCTGCAACACTATATTGACTCAACATTTAATCGAGAAACATATATACCTGAATTTTGTATATGTTAATTTTAATGTTTGGTTAAATTAAAAACTTGGTGGATCGATCACGTGTTTCACTCTGGAGAGACCATAAAATTCACCGTATCCACATGAAATTTGCTTCTTTAATTTGATGATCACATCAATTGACTAACCAAGAAACTTAGTCAACTTTCCTTGCATTGACAATGGATTGCCTTGTCAAATTGAAATATTTTTGGGTGTTTCCAATCATTTTTCAAGTTTCTCAATTTGCTAATAATCATTTTCTAAATTTTCTTATGATGTACATGTATAGTTTGTTTTGCTTTTTCT
The DNA here is from genome assembly GCA_038502445.1 of Eremochloa ophiuroides. Lineage (NCBI taxonomy): Eukaryota > Viridiplantae > Streptophyta > Magnoliopsida > Poales > Poaceae > Eremochloa > Eremochloa ophiuroides. Next base: position 90,541,782 of record JAHLJS010000001.1, on the reverse strand, counting down.
CAAGAAATCACATAGCTAGTGAAATTGTGTTTGTGTGTCAGTGACACTCAAAAAAAAAAGGAGACCTTGAGCGAAATTCTAAATGGGGCCTAACATAAGTGTTAACAACAACAGTAGTAGTAGCAGCAACAAACAAGTACTATAATCTACTGTATAAAAATAGAATAGTATAAACTAATAAAGAGAGCGATCTATTAAAACTAGACATGAAGTACATGTTCCTTAATTAGTCCTCCATAAGAGTCGAGAAGTATGATACATGAATGTAGAAACCATTGATCATCACGATAGCCAATGTATTAGCCAGTACTCCTCCGCATCTCGATCATTCATTAGACAATTTAATCGAATGTAGGAAAGGTTGGAGACCTAAACCATCTCTTATCTGGGCACATATGTTGTGATTTGGTCTTGTATTTCTTATGGGGAAAGTGAAAGTGATCATTCATGCGAGGTTAATAACCGCTAGGATGATCGGCGCGCTTCGCCGCGCCCACCTAGAAAAACACGCCTGGGAAAAGTGCACGAAGGAAAAAAAAACATAAGTGAACAGTGATGAATAGTGTTGTGAGCAGACAGTAAATCACTGTAGATCACTGCAGAGGGGGTGGCGTGAACAGAGTGGCTGGGCTCCAATTTATGCCTCGTTAAAAAGTTATTATATATACACACACTAATTTCCCAATGTCACAGTCTCGGTTAAGCAAATTCCTGGCTCTAGCGTCAGAGTAGTCATTCGATGCTGGCTTGTGGAAGACCGAGCCACCGAGCTGTAGTTATCGATCTTCAAATGCTTAATGAATTGTGTAGTTTTCTTTTATCAAATGTTAAGCTCATCATACAAATTTAAGGTGAAGCGTTGGGGATGCCTTGAGCCTTTGAGTGTTGCTACCAGGATATTCCCAACACTCTAGAAGGGATAGTGGCCCCATCATACCATTTGCCACGTAGGAAGAAATCTGACTTGAGGTGAGAGAAGAAAAAGGTAATAGCTTGCAGGATGTGCAGAGGTACTGTACCCATAGCATCAGAAGAGAGAAAAAAGGTAAAAGCCCTACAACCTCTTATCGCCTCTCAACATTTCCTTGGGTCGACATCGACACTCGACAAGCAGGCAGCGAGCATGGCCTGAACTTGTACCCTAAGGCTGTCTGCACTTCTCGTACTCTAAATTCTAAGGAATATTCCGTCCTGGTCATCGAGATCCTCTTCTCTATATCTATTTTCCCCGCAGCCATCTATACTCTAAATTCATCCCCTATCCATTATGGGACCCACTTATCATAATTTTTTATTAAATCCCCACCCCTCTCTCTCTCTTTCCCCACACTCCTTTCTCTCTCTATCGGTCTTTCCCCACCGCCGCCGGCCCTCCCTCCCGCGCGCTCGGGTGTCGGCGCAGCGATGGCGCTCCCCTCCACGGCCCCGTTGTGACTCCGGCCCCGACACGAGCACGGCGGCCTCCCTCCCGGCGCCGGCGGTCTCCCTCCGCAGTCGTCCTCTCTCTCCCCCGGTCCCTCCCCGCGCGGCGGCCTCCCTCCCAGCGCTGGCGGCCTCCCTCCCCGGCCCGACCTCTCCTCGTGGTTCACCTCGCGGTCAGGGAGGCCGAGGGCGACGCGGTGCGGCCTCCGGCTCCGGCGCGGGTGCTCCTGTCGCGGCGGCTCCGGCACGCGATGACGGTGGGCGAGCTCGGTGCGGGCTCCGGCACGTGGGCTCCAGCCCGTGGGTGCTCCGACGCGCGATGGCGGCGGGCGAGCTCGGTGCGGGCTCTAGCGCGCGGGCACGACGGCGGCGGGCGAGCTCGGTGCGGCGGCGGCTGGTCGTCCTCCCTCTCCCTCTCCCTCTCCCTCCCCGGGCCCCACGCGAGCATAGCGGCCGGCCGCTACGTCTCTGGGAATAGCGGCACCTCTACGGTAGAGGACGGGAAAGAGGGCCGCGCTGTGGCTCCTCCGTCCGCCATGTCCTCCTGGAGGATGCGGTAGAGTACCGCAGTGCAGACAGCCTGAGCCCCGTGTATGCGGTGCCTGCTGATAAACACAGCCCCCGAGTAAGGAGTTGGCCAGTGCGATGCGGAATATTTAATATGTTGCCACCAGAGTGGCATGTAGTGCTTACATTTTTGCCACTAGCCCCACATGTCAGTGACTCATGTGATCCCACATGTCAGTGGCACATGTTTTGGTGCCACCGTAAGGATGGCAATAAATTAAATCTCCCGTGCGGTGCCTGCTGATAAACACAATGATTGCCATCAGGTCAGGAAAAAATTTAAGAGGAGCTAAACAAAAGTGGTACAGTTACTTAGGTTTACTGTAACCTCTCGTAATAGTCAAATATAATAGTCGGAAGTAATCTTATATTAAAAATATTTTTTAACGATAAAATTCATAAAATATGTCATAAAAAATAAAGGATGCAGTAGACGCTTGACGTTAACACACATTATTCATCCAAAGTTGCATTCTACACAAATTGACACAATTGATTAGTCAAACATATATGAAACCTTCAAATTACGAATTTAGAAGAGAATAGAGCATACCACTAATTTTTTTAGGCAATAATAACATAACATGCTTTTTCATCTCTTGAAACCGCTTTTTGATCTTTTCATTATCTATCTTTTTCTAAATATCTCCTTCCCATTATAGCATATCATCAAGTCGTCATTGTGCTAGTCATCACCCATTTTAGTATACAAATCTGTTTTTATAATAGACATGGTTGAAAATATCCTCTCAAGTCTCAACTAGAGCCGTTGCCACCGGTAATATCAAAGTTAGCTCAATGAGACGATAAACTAATTTATAAGATATGTACATTTTAGTCTTCACCATTATTTCAGCCACTTTTCCAAGTTCAGTGAATCCAAGAACTTCTATAGTTCTTCTAGCACGGTTCACAATTTTTCTAAGTCAATTTGGCAAAACAGTAAGTTCACCAATATCAAAATCCTAAGCATAAATTTTAGCAAGCATCACAAGTTTGTCCACATCAAAATTAGAGAGTTCCTTGGGTTAAAAGAAGCCATACATACTAATAACTCTGAACTAATTTTACTAAACCGATGATTCAACTTAGTCAAGATGGCATCAACGGCGACAAGAAAAATCTCAACATGATAGTAATACATGTTTGTTACCTTTTGCTTTCTTCGTCTAGATGTCCCTCTAACATTTATTTCCTTACACATATCTGACACTCCAATCTCATTTTTCTCAGAGAATGTTTTCATTTTTTTTATAATGGTTCCCATCCATTTTTCCTCGTATCCTACAAGCTATCTTTCACATCCGTGATCAAATGCATTGCTTCAACTATGTTTTGATCCTTCCTTTACAAAGCATGTGGCAAAATATATGTCATGAACTCATGATCAACAATTCTAACATCAAATGCAGGATGAACACAAAATCAAAGCTCTCCATTTTTTCCAGTTAAATCTAAAGCTCCACCATTACATGTTGGTTTAATAGAATCTTTCTTCACTATCTCAAGGATATCTATAATAGCCTTCTACATGACCAAAATGCGAAGCAAAGTTTTAAGATGTGAACCCTAAGTGTCTCTAGACCTAGCTAATAGGCTGCTTTCTTGATTTAAACCTCTTTCGGTCGTAATCTCATAATTTTTAATCTTTTGTAGCAACACATCATGACGCTTTGCAAGCAAGGCATCTTTTCTCATGCAAGATGCGCACCCACATTGTTGATAAACAGTGGCTGCCAGCCTGCACGTAATGATTGTGATTTTGTTGTTGTTGTTTTGTCAGGCAACAGCAATTGGGCCGATCGCCTTGACGACGAGAAATCCGATCGACGGACGGCGGAGTTGGCCGGCGGTAAACGAATTTAACCCGTTAGCGCAGGATAATATATTATTACGTGGGAGAGATGAGCTGCAAATAAAGCAGAAGGCTGCGATGGGAATGCTAGACAAATCATGCGTCCTTTTCGGCGGCATTCGGGGTTGGGTCTTTTGTTTCCGCGCCCGGAGATTTCCATGCTCGGCCTATAGGGATGTTGCCCAATTGCGCCGGGATTGTCCATGCGCTGGACGGCCAAACCTAAGCTATGCTATGCGCCCTCGTCACGCAGTGAAAGGGAAGGGCGCTGGATCGGATTGCAATTGCATGTTTGCAGCTTGCACTCCCGTCTCCCTCCCCTCTCGATGCATGGGTTGGGTCGTGAAATTTGTCACAATGTCTCTTGAAGTCCCTGGTGCCATATAAATGCAAGGGGCTGTTCAACATCTTTGCAGACTTTCCGCTCCTCCGATCCAGTAGTCCAGCTGAGCAAGCATGCAGCTCCTGACGACCCAAGCTTATTCCATACCCGTTCCTACACAAATAGAAGAAGGTGTTGTCGCGTGTCATTGTGCGTGTTCCTTAGCTCGTCGTCTAATTGCTTCCCGTCGCCATGCGCATGCATGACCCGAGGCAGCCATGCAATTTGTGTGAGCTCTGAAACCAATCGAGATAGCAAGTACACACACTGCGTATGGAGAGAGCGCGCACCAAGGCGTTCCGTCAGTATATAGGACGAGTGTGAACAAGGGGCAAATCCTCCAGTGCGCTACTACTAGTCTACTAGAGAGGTCACTGCAGGTACGACGTGTAGGTCACTGCAGGTTACATTGTATATAAGTAGTAGTACCACATACGAAGGGAGGTGCCGTTATGCGCGCCTTCCTTCGTGTTCGAGCCTTGTTGGCGAGCCTCTAGGGGAAGCACCAGCCTCCCAAGGAAAGGCTATACAGACCATGTCGTTCCATACGCATACATACACACATACATACATACATACATACATACATACATACATTCATTCAACGTATGAGATAGTTATATAAAATTTTTTCTATTAAATTACTCATCATAAATTTAAACAACGGTCTTACATATTAGATACATGCGTATATCCACATATATCACGAATCCGTGGCTGCAGGTGCCTACATTTACTTTATCAGAGCTGTTATTACCGAATTTTTTTTCAGATGTACATAGCATTCCGCGTAAGTACAATGTTGGTGTCTCATGAGTTGTCCGCCACACGTAATCTTAAGGCGACTTAAAAAACATTAAATATATAGCGGTTATTTTTTAAGTTGTCTCGTAGTAACTTATAATTTCTAAATTTATGCATAGAATAAAAGTAAATTTTGAGTTGTATGTACCAACAACCCATACAATGATACAATGGTTAAGTCTTAGCTTATGAGTTGGTTGTCTCTCGCGAAACAATGACTTTTTTCTCTCTCACCTTTTTATTTCCTCTGTGTAAGAAAAATAATCCTATATGATATTGTATGAGATAGGCTACGGGATTGTTTAGTGTAGCAATGTACTTAGCATGATAGGGATAGCCACCACATGTACCTCCAACTGCTCTTTGATATGTAATAATGTAATAACTAGAAAATTAAATTCGAAAAACAAATTCGTAATTGGCCCACCGTGTTGGAGCGAACGGTCGAGCAAAGATGGGCCTGTGTGACGTACATCGAACAAATCCGGCCCATATTGAAAATCACATAAACTGTCTAGCATACGAGAAGTACTCAACTCGAAGGCAATGTGTATATAAAAAGAACTTTTAAAAAGCACATCCGAGGAATATATAGTGCTAAGAACGGAGACAGAGAGAGATCGCTGTAGAGAGAGAGAGAGAGAGAGAGAGAGAGAGAGAGAGAGAGAGCACCGTGTTCTCCGTAGCCCAGCCGGATTTCACTAAGCTCTCCACAGATTTGTCCTGAGTGACCACGAAAAACTGATTTATATGATATATATAAAACCCCACCCTATGTGAGACAATTAATGCATTTTTCTTTCAGCATTCTTACGAAGGCTATCTATGTAAATATCGAACCAGGAGAGCGGTTTGTTAGGATGGTCCTGGATGTTGAACTATATCTAGCGCGCTAGATGCACATTGTTTGTATCGAAAACTACTCCCTCCATATAGAGAAAAGATGACGTTCACAGTCTTCAATGCATCACTTTGACTTCATATTTCTATAAAAATATTTATTGAAAAATGATATATGTATACATTTATAAAAATATATTTAAAGACAAATCTTTTTGTATAGTTTTCATATTTTCAAACTCACAATTTAAAAGTTACTCATGATTTATATTCCCAATGTGTGATCAAGAACATTTACAAAACGTCATCTTTTTTTTTATACGGAGGGAGTATCTTCTTTTTAATAGTAATGATACGCAAGTCTTTTGCGTATTCGAGAGAAAAGAAAAGAAACATTCTTATGCAGAAAGGTAATATTAATCCTAGATATTATCGGTCCATGTGTTTGTAACCATGTCCATAAACCGATAGCTTCTTTGTGAATTGTGATAGGATGCATTAGTATATCTTTTCTCCCCACCGTACATAGAGACAAACATTGCATAAATTCCCTCTCTTCCATCTCATTGGCCCCTGAGTGTGGGACACGCCTACAGTACCACCCTATAACGTGTATATATATCTCCCGACTAAGTGAGTAAAATTCATAATGGAAAAACTCCTAATGGACGGCTACTCTGCACTGGCCATGGTTCTCGTCAACCTTGCGTTTGGCCACGCCCTCTGGATGGATCATCTCATGACGGCCACCGGCGAAGCACCGTTCGTGGCGATCGCCGGTCTCATGTTGACGTCCATGGCGCTCTTCCTCAGCGTGGCATCAATCCACGCTAGAGCTGCCGCTGTTTTCCATCCCACCACTCCAGGAGAGGAGGCAGACGTTCCGTCTTCAGAGGTTCCTTGTCACGACTGCGGCAGCTGCCTCCATGGCTGCTGTCGTCGCCTGGTGCCTGATAAGTACCTCCGATGCTGGTTCTCCTCTTCATCTGGAATGATCCTCTTTTACCTCATCAACTGCTGCTGCGTCTTTCTTTTCTTTTCGGCAAGCTATATATGTCGTGTATGCATGGGCAGGTTGACATGTCAGAGTGAATTGCGACGAGAAGTTGGCCTGCCCGTGTGTGTTGTACTGTATTGTTATCTGTTGTGTGATGTGTGGTGATGTGTGCGACGATAGGATGAGCGCGTGCACACGTATACGCCTGTGCTCTGTCCGAATAAAACCAGACACATGTCTTGCAGCTGGGCTAGCTTGCATAAGCGATCTGTTGTAGGCTGTAAGTTAATTAAGTACTAAGTTAGATATATATTATACATGCATATCGTATCCTATAAACGTGAAATCATAATGTAATGATCTGAGGTTTACTTCATCTACGTTCTAGTTATCTAGGTACATAGCAGTATAGCACACACAAGGGAAATGTCATTTCCTGCTCCTGCTGGTCACAGAGGAAACAAATTAAGGATTGCATGGCCATTGCCGCGCCGGTACTTTGATCGGCCGTCAAGTTTAATTTTGCTTGTATCAGAAACCATGCGAAGAACGTGTGTTTTCCTTCAGTATGAACCCTCCAAATCAAGTTTGCATTGAAAGCATAATATGAACCTCTGAACTGTGCCAAATAAGCAGATTTGGCGGTGTACTGGCCACTTGCAGTCCAATTGCATATTATCTGATCTTCTTGGTCATTTAATTGAACTTGTTGGCTTAGGGCGTCACCAATAGACCCCTTAAAATCGTCAGCGAGAAGAGAATGTAGACAGTTAAGGATGGAAGAAAATCAAGAGTAGGCATGACAGAGAAAAAAATGCATCGGGGAAATGACCATAAAATTTTTGGACTCCGTGCGAGCGTAAGGCTAGTCTCAATATATAGAGTTTCATGGGGTGTTTTATACCCATTAAAAATGAGGTGCCACATCAGCATATTTGTATTTTTTTACATGAAACAAAGAGAAGAAGAGAGAGAAAAGGTTTCATAGGGGATGAAACTATACAGCACTGTTTCCAAAACATTTGAAATTGGGTGAAATCCCCATTAAGAGTCTTTCTTAGTTTCATGAGATGCATGCAAAACAAATATATGGTGAAGAAGAGAGAGAAAAGAGAAAGACATTAAATAGTCATATGAAACTATACCATGAAACTATGCATTTAGAGAGAGACTCATTTTATATTAATTTTGATCTCTAGGAAAGTGGGAGGTGAAATCTTCCATTGAAATTGGCCTAATGCTTCTGCAAGTGCTAGCGAGTTTACTTCTTACGCTTTCTTTCATTCACGTGGACATAAATACATTATATGCTGGCGATTTCGATAGTTGTTGGTTCCAACTACTTAAGAGTTACAGGTTTTTGAAAATGATTAAATTGAGTTAATAGACTAACTCAACACAACAAAAACAATAGTTTTGCTCTATGGCATTCAGGTCCATGGATCCAGATGGAAAGAGGACTTAGATAGGGAGATCCAATATCACCTTAAATTTTCATCATTGCAGCGAATATCCTTCAACAAACAATCCAAAAGTTTCGATATGAAGGGCTTTTTTTTTTGCAGCATCTAGTCTTACCAAACCAAACCTGTCAATTCTTCAATATACAAACGGACACCTTGATCATTGAATAGAGAGGTATCAGTTTTTGCAAACTCCATAGGTTAAGTATTAATTCACAAAATCTACCTTTGTGAAAGGTCCTAAATGGCTAGGGGGGAGGGGGGCGTGAATAGCCTAGAGAAATTCTACAAACAACACTTAAGACAAGCGGTTAGTAAATTAAATGGTGAAGCGAATTTTTGCGCTAGCATACACAAAGTGTTGCAAGCCACCTTAACGTTCTAGACTATTATCTCTAGGTTCACACACAAGAAGCTAAGTCTCTACTTTACTCTACTCCTAGGTGAGCAACTACAAAAGAGAGCTAAACAAAATTAAGGACATGAAAGTAAAGAGTAGAGAGGTGATTTTATACCGCCGGTGTAGAGATGAAATGAATACCAATATGATCAATCACAATACACAAGAAATCCTCGACAAGAGATGGATACAATGATTTTTATCAAGGTTCACTTACTTGCCGGCAAGCTGCGTCCTCGTTGTAGCGATACACACACTTGGAGGTTCACTTGCTAATTGGCATAACACACCAAACCCTTCTTAAGGGTGCCGCACAATCAACACAAGATGAGGATCCACAAGCTACGCACAATCCACTAGAGTAGCCAATTACGATCTCCCGCGGGGAAGGCTCAAGAACCCATTACACTTCACCAATCAGGAGGCGGAGACAATCACCAACTCCCCTCAAGGATCTTCGTAGCTCCAAGCCATTTAGGAGTCGGCAAACTCCAAGAGCAACAAGAGAATCCGCTGCGAAAAACAATCACCAAGAGCCTCTAGATGGACACACTCATACAATGCACTTGATGCTCTCCAATCTCACCAAATGATGATCTCAATCAAGTGGAAGGTGTGAGAGAGGAGTGGAGAGGCTCACTAGCTTACTATGTCAATGAAAACGTGCAAGAGAGGTCTCACAAACCGGCCACTCCACTACTTATTGCCTCCACTCAAAATCCAAACGTTTCTCAGTTTTCGGGGACACCGGACGTGCAATTAGTTCACACCGGACGCGTCCGGTGGTTGTCCGGTGTATCGCCCAGGCGACACGTGTACTAGCCATTTGAATTTGCTCGCTGCGCGCGCTCACACCGGACGCGTCCGCCGTCACACCAGATGCTCAGGAGGCCAGTGTCCGATGTGGTTCCAGAGAGGTTCCAGAGAGCACATTTGCTCGTCGAACGCGTCCGGTGCAGGGTCACCTGGACGCTCCTCAGTGTCCGCTGCTCCAACGGCTAACCGTCGCATACTCTATCAGTTACACCGGACGCTGGAATCGTGTTTACAGCGCGCCCGGTGATAAAATTCGCGCGTCCGGTGCAAAACTTAACCGAGCCGACCCGAGAGCACGGAGTTCACACCGGACGCGTTGGCAAGTTTCCGGTGCACTTTTCTACACTGAGATATCATCGAAAAGCGCTTGAATCCTGCCGAGCTTGCGAGACTAGGAGGGAGAGAGAACCCAAACCCCTCTCTAGCTCTCAAACTTCATCCCGTTTTCAAATGTGCTAACACTCCAAAGTGTCTATCACTTTAGTGCACATATGTTAGCAATTTTCAAAGAGTTTTTCCACGGGTTTTGTTAGTGTCACTAACATCTACATGCATATGCAACAAGTATAATCATCTAGTGGCACTTTGATAACCGTATTTCATGAACGAGTTCTCCCCTCTTGATAGTACGGCTATCTATCCTAAATGTGATCACTCTCTCTATACTATTTTGATCACCAAAAGCAAATGAGCTCCTATTGATTATACCTTTGCCTTGAGCTCCTAACTTTTCACCATCTTCCTTCTCTTCTCTTGATGAAGCTTGTGGACACCTTTTAATGATAGACTTATACCATTTGCATGGATGCCGTCAATGTCCTTTACTTGTGGCCTCCACCGACCCGGTCCTTTGCTCCATCTTGATGTTTGCTAATTATTCTCATGAAACATTTAGAGCAAACATTAGCAAACTAGATTTTATCAATTACCCAAAACCAAACAAAAACTTTCACTTAGTCCCCATTGCCATGAATGATTCAGAGAGTTCGAATTGTGAACATTCTCAATTGTCCAATATCCTACCTTTCCCAAATTTATTTGGGTTACTTCTATTTGATTGTTCCATCCCTCGATTAGTCCAATAAAAAATCCTCGATGTCATCGACTCTAGAATTGACACCATCATGCATGGGAAAACAAGCTGGAGGATGACTAGTGTTACAAATTATGTTATCTCTGCTTTACCTGTACATGTGATATCTTGCTTCAAATTTCCAAAATGGCTCATCCAAGAAATAGATAAAAGATGTAGAGTTTTCTTTTGGAAAGGTAAAAACCACCTCATGTGCAACTGCATGGTAGCTTGGGAGAATGTTTGTACTCCAAAGCAAAGAGGGCTAGGAGTAAAAAATTTAGAACAACAAAACATCAGCCTTCTTTTGAAATGTTGTCATAACTATATGTGGATAACAAACGCAATTTATATGAATGGAAAAAGTTAGGGAACAAAATCAACATGACCATCATGGCTTAGAGACAACTCATACTTAAGACAATAGTAACAGTGCGGATTTTGTAATCCTGATCTCTTTTGTAATCCTTGTACTCTTTTGTACTCTGTTTTTTTTATCTTAATTAGTTCGCATGCCCCTCTCGTTTTCATAAAAAACAGTGGGGAACGGAAACAACACTGACTTTTGGTTAGATAGCTGGCCTGACAAAAATAACCTTAGTTTGCTAGTATCCTAATTTGTTTTCACATGGTCTAAACCAAAACATATTGTTCAAGATTGCAAATCAGAAGGAGTTGGCAAATTCATACAAGAGCTCTAAACTCACATATACTAGAAAAAAGAATTGCTACATTTACTGAAACTCTTGGATGGCATCCATCTAACAGATCTTGTTCTTTCTTGCTAACCAAATATTCTAGGCCATTGCTGTTATTGTTATGGCCTGGAATAACAGCACCGGGTCTTGTTCTTTCTTGTGACTAAATGGATCAAACATTTTTGTATGGAATGTGAAGGGCTTGAACGCTAGGGGGTCGTCGGTACACTATTCGAAAAGCGGTTGATACTTGTCGTTCAGAGCTGAAATGCCTTCAGGAGACTAAGTGCAGGGTCGGGATGGTGGACTAGAGGTGGGTGAATAATCTTTTCTAAAATTTAATCGTACCGGCTAATCAAGCACCTTTAAAAGATCCTAATTCAGCAACAAAGGTGTTCGGGCTAGCTAGAATTTACCTAACCAATTCTAGTTGCAAGGCCACACAAACCTAGACTAGTACTTCATGCAACAAGGGAGCTTCTAAACAATCTAGTGAAGCATTAAGCCACCTAAGCTCACTCGATATGCTCAATGACAAGGTTGAAAAAACCAAATCAATGATTTCAACTTGCTTAGATACACAAGCAAAGCAAAACTACACACTAGCAAAGTTACAACCTTACTAACAATGCTCAATGACAAGGCTACACAAGCCAAATATAATCAACGAGCTCAAACCACTTAGCTACACAAGCTAATTAAGTAAAACTACTCACTAGCTAAGATACACAAGCACCAGATCAAAGGGTTCATCCAACCCGGTCAGGATGTAGGACACGAGTTCCTCATCCTCAATCTTCTTGCCCGCCAATGCCATCTCGTCAACCAGGCCTTTCATCTTGGCGAAGAATTCACCAATCGTGGAGGAGCCTTTGGATGCGTTTGCTAGTGCCATCAGAGTGGTGATGACCCGCATACTGGATTGGGCGGCTAACATCCCTTCTATGGCGGCCCAAACCGTCGATGTCGTCACCTCTGTGAACACATGGCCGAGTGTAAGTCCCAATAGGCTAGAGGGGGGTGAACAAGCCTATAAAATTTCTACAAAGCGCTAGACCACAAGTTAGTAATTAACAAATCTTATGCTAAGCGCTAGCTCTATGCTACTCTAAGCAAGCCACCTACCACAATATACTAATCACAAGTATATGCACACAATTGCAAGAAACCCTCTCTTCGATCCTATAGAGAGAGCACCTAAACAAGTAAGTAAGCGCAAGTGAGTGAGTACGAGAAAGATTATACCAAGGGGCTTGATGAAGTGAAGTCCGGATGCCGTGTAGCTCCAATCACCAAGTGAAAACCAATATGCACAATGAATACCAATCACCAATAGAGAAGACCGGAATACCAAATCATCCACTCGAAGGGGAGAAGAGAATGAACACCCATTTTTTTACCGAGGTTCACGTGATCACCGTCACTGCTACTCCTCGTTGTGGCACCGGTCTTCACACGCCAATCCCTCACTGGGAGCCGCTCACCAACACAAGAGAAGAGGTTCTTCACCACGAGCAATCTACTAGAGTCAGTTTTGGCACTCCACCGGGGAATAACCGCAAGAACCCCTCACAAACAAACCTTCGGTGTGGACTCGAACAATCTCTAATCAATCTCACACCGGAATCACTTCGAAGTTGTCTAGGGAGCCGGCAATGTCCTAAGAGAATAAGAACTCAGCAATGGCTTGCTCTCAAGTGCTCTAGAATGCAAATCACTAGCAATGATGCACTTGAGAATCACTCTACTCACAAAGATGATCAAGAGATGAACTAGTGAGTGAGTGGGAGGTTAGAGAGTGCTCACAAGAGTATAGCTATGAATGAAATGTGCAAGAGGGTCACCAAGTGACCAGGGAAGGAGTATAAATACCCATAAGTGCACTCCTAACCGTTACTCCACAGAAAACAGCCGTTAACACGCTTTTAAGGGCGTCGGACGCTACCGTCGGACCAATCCTCCGAGTCTGACGCTCAGATCAGCGCCACGTGTCACTCGCGTTTAACCTTTGTCGTTTGATCTCAACGGCTAACTGAATGCGCCAAAACATAGAACGTCAGACTGAATAGCATCGGACCAAAGTCTACCAGCGTCTGACGCTTTCAGAGAGCACACAGAGACGAAAAACTCCGTCAAACGCTGCCGTCCGACGCCTTGAACAAACCTCACCGAGCACTACGTTAGAACGTGAACCAGAGCATGCCATGCGTCGGACCGAGAGCCAATGGTCCGACGCTCTCCTTGCTTCAACCGTCAGACTGTCCAACTCTCACACCAGTCAACAGAACAGACCATTGTCGGACGTTCACGTGTTAGTGCGTTGGACTAACGAAACCAGGAGTCCGACGCTAGGAAGTTTTACATTGAGAGCTTCCAGAAATGCTCGGACGGTGTCCGACGCCTACTGTCAGGACCAACAAACATCGTCCAACGCTTTCACAGTTAGAAACAACACTGAGAGACCGTCGGACCCTCACTGACAATGGTTTGACGCCCCTGCTCTCGAGTCCGACGCTCTGTTTTGAGCTGAAACAAGTCTAGTTTCACACCCCTTGCTTCTATGTGCTACACTCAAGGTTCTCAACACTTGTGCATAGTATGTTAGCATTTTCAAAATATTTTCCAAGGGTTTCAAGTCAAAGTGTATGCTGAGTTAGATCAATGCACATGAAATGCAACCTAGAGCACTTGAAGGTAATCTAATCACTTAGTTCTCTCCTTGATAGTCGGCTATCTATCCTAAATGTGATCACACACACTTGGTGTCTTGATCACCAAAAGAAAAGCCTATCTGGGGTTATACCTTTGCCTTGATCACCTCTTCAAGTTCTTTTCTTTCTCTTTTGACCATCTCCACTTGATTCACCTTGCTTGGTCCATGGGTGATCCTTCTTGATCAACACCATCAACTATTAGGCTCCACACTTTATGGTTAGGACTACCTACACTTAGCCATTCACTTAGCAAAAAGGTTAGTCCTTAGGGTGTCATCAATTATCGAAATCAAACTAGGGCTTTCACCGAGGATCTCCTTAGAGAGATGTCAGCGGGTAGGTCAGAATCTACTGATCTTTGGTCACCCATACGTCGTACTCGGGGTTGGTCACGGGTGGTTCCTTGTCATCACCGCTCTTAGGGGGCCAGGAAACTCTGGCGGGGGCTTAGTCATGGACTTGATGAAATTTAGCATATCATTTCTCTATATATTGTGTAAAACACACAAAGATATGCTGATACATGTGAAAACATCCAAATACCGATGTATATAATCTGGAAAAACACTTATATTGCAATGTATATAATCAGGAAAAACACTTATGCATTGAGGTGTGATGGTCGTCGGGTTACTACCTGCCGAGCACCATCCATTCCCAGTGAACCTCTAGCATGTCTAAAGTTTTCAACCCCCGAAAACAAGTTATGCTCCTTGACCATCCCCGCACACTATATGACCTCCAAGTCGCATGATCTCAGGACCTTACTGCCCCATTGCAAGTTGTATGGGTGCAAAGAAACTGCATGGTCGTCCTCTAGTCCTGGGAGCAGCTTGTAATTCTGAAATCATGACATATCAGATCCTTGTAACATGCACTCATGATGCTTGCAAAGTATAAGTGCAAACCCAGACAACAGTTATTCCCTACTTGTGCCTTCCATTTGCAGTCTGAAAAGCAATAGTTTCAGAGATCAAATACTGGTGGATAGTGCCTTAGTGATACTCGAAAGAGCTCATATAGAACAGTTAAAGAAACTGATATGCTCCCATTGAATATTTGTGTATATCATCAGCAATATAGGAAACAATAGTCAGTTTAACTAACTCATTACATGTGCAACATGGTGTCCGTTCACGGATTCAACTCATGCTCCTCTCTCCCACTGCAAGCTAACAGATGTGGAGGTTAGCATGCAGGAGAAAATCACAAAATTAATCTAAGATTAAGCTTTGTGCCATAAAACACACAAAACAAAAAAGGAAGCTAATTTATTTACGCTTCACCGCATAGGATTGAGCTTAGATTGGTTCGACTGAATGGCATTGAACATGTGAAAACAGGAAGCAAAACATTTTGCACACCACAGGAAGCATATATAGAAGCTAATCCATGCCAGATTGATAATCCACCATCAAACATAATCCATCATCGATTGTTGCTCTAGGTACATTGTTGACGGTAGTTATTGTATGATTTTACCCGTTAACCAATCATGAAAAGTGATATAAACGAGAGCCAACACTTAGAATAGGGTTTAAACTGACAGAATTCCATGAGTTTTGGTAAATCTATGTTTTTCAGGGACTATACAGGAAAAGAACCAAGGAGGACCCACATCTCAGAGAAAATACCGAATTCCGCCGCGGCAGTAGATCAAGAATATTCTAGAGAACACCAGAGACACACGTGCCGAAGTGGGACCTACAAGTCAGAGAGAGGGGGTCGGCTGACCCACTGACCAGGTCGGTTGACCTGTCAGGAAGTCCTTTTCACGTGCATTTCGACATGGGCCCACATCCATTTTTAAAGATCAATCTCCGCCGCCTGTCAAAGTCGGTTTGATAGGATGAAAACGGACGGAAACGGTATCATAATACGGAAACGGGTATCATACTATGGAAAAACGGACAGACAGAAACGGGATATTTCTACATTTTAGTGATTAAAGAGTACAAAGAATAATTGAAAATGGTTGTGAAACTAATTAAAACTAATAATTTTTTATGTTTCGGGATTTTCCAGAAATTGTTAGAAACAGTATCATAATACGGAAAACGGACGGATGAAAACGGGATTTTATCCGTCCATTTTCATCCTTAGATCCAAGGGCTATGGTTCATCCCATCGGCCTATATAAATAGCCCCAGACCCCTCAGGGTTTCATATGATCCAGAGAGAAATCGATCCAGGGTTTCTGAAATCCACCGACATATTTATAGAGAAGTAGAAACCCAAGATAGGATCTAGAGCCAAGCATCAAGTAGAAGATTAGCCTTATAATCTCTCCAGATTAGGGCTATTCTTATTCTAGAAGTGGTGTGGTAGAAGAGCTGGAGATACTTGAAGGAGTTGCCAGCCTGTCGGTGACTGCTCTACGACTTGTACCCATGGATTCAAGTCCTTCTTTGGGGCTTGTTTGTAAAGATTTCTTCGGAGTTCAACTTCTAATCCAAGTGAGAAACATTGCTATTATTGTTCTTAAGGTTTATGATTCTTTTGAGTGCTTTAGTCTTGGTAGCTCCTTGATTGAAGTAGTTATTTATAGTTTAAGCGCGGTGCTTAGATTGTATTTGCTTGTAAATGCCCTACACTGTCCGGATCGGTAGTAGATCGTGAGGGTGATCTAGCCTTGTTGACTCTTACATAGTCCATCTCCCGTCAGTAGGACCATAGGTTTCTTTTACTAAGTAATTTATCCCTTTTCTGGTGTATTTCTATTAGTAATATCTCTTTAAGAACAATCATATCATATCTTGTGAGGATTAGAACTAAAAGCCTTAGCAATCTCCTTTATCATCTATTTTCTCTGTCCTTGATAGCAGCTCATGGGTCAAGTCTAGATTCTATTCATCCTAGTTTTTCTTGTGGTAAAATATAAATAACGACACCTTGGAATACTCCTGGGTGAAGTACTACATCGATATCTGTCCTGCTTGCAGATAATCCTAGTACTTATTTGTTTGAGTTATCTTATACCAACATACGTGCATATTTCAGGAACAATGCGGCAGCTATAGCGCCGGCCTTGGGCTGCAAAGAGCCAGTGTTGAGCGTATCAGCGATGATGGACTCCATGGAGTCCCAGTAGCTCTCCTCCATAGGCAGCATCAAGAACTTCTCTCCAGAGACCTGTGTAAAAATCGTTGTGTTATGTATGTATGGAATTAAAGGCCATGCTAAATCCCTATGGCTACTACTACTATATGCAAAAATATGCATCGAATTGAAAATCTAATGCCTCAAAAGTTTGGACAAATGACTTGATGCTGTAAAACTTATTGTTATATCTTTTTAGATGCTAGCAAAACTTATTAACGAAGGCCAGGAGTGGAAGACCAGTCAAGGTTAGTCATATTACCAGCAATGGTAGGCCCTAAGTGCAACACGGATGGCACCCATCAACGTTGCCAGATCAATAATCTGCGTACCATGATTCCAATGGTCAATAGATTAAGCAAGACACTCGCAAGATACAGTTGTTTGTATACTTGCATAGCCTTCTGAAAGCTCTAGTTTGGTTTTGGCTAATTGATGACACCTAGTATCTAACCATTGTGTTTAAGCTTTGAATTACAAGTGTGGTTAGAAGATCAAGTGGGGAGCTATGACGACGTCCATGCAAGTGGTGTAAGTCCATCAAGATATTGGATCAAATGCTTCTCAACTTTGAATTTGAAAAAGGGCTCAAGGCAAAGGTGAAATCATTAGGTCTCTTTTCATTTTGGTGATCAAGACACTATAGAGAGTGTGATCACATTTAGATTAGATGACCGTACTATTAAGGGAGGATGAAATTTCGTTAATAACCTCGGTCATCAAGTGCCTCTAGTTGCACATAGTTGAGCATGTGCATTTAAATCTAGAGTACTAACATAAAAACCTTGCAAATGAACTTAAAATCAAGGTAACACTGGTACCTAAGTGCTTATACACTTGGTTGTTAGCATCTAGAAGTAAGGTAGTTGAAGAGAGGGCAAAAATAGCTTTCAGAGGTGCATCGGACGCTGGGCGTGTCCGGTGGGTGCGCACCGGACGCGTCCGGTGCAGCCAGAGCCTCTCTGGAACCTCTCTGTGTAAGCACCGGACGCTGGAGCAGTAACTCCAGCGCGTCCGGTGACCTTTCTCGAGCGTCCGGTGAAGAAACGTGCTTTCTGACTGAGTGAAAGCACCGGACGCTGCCAGCGTCCGGTGACTTAACAGCGGGCGTGTCCGGTGCGACTTTGAGCTCTCTGGATGCTCTCTGTTTGCGCACCGGACACGGCCGTCGGAGCGTCCGGTGCGATGTCTCCGTGTCTGCTGAGTTGGCGCACTGCGGGAAGTTTGAAATGGCTAGTACACGTGTCAACGGATGGTACACCGGACAACCACCGGACGCGTCCGGTGCTTACTTAACCAGCGTCCGGTGTACACGTAGAAATTGTAAAACGGCTAGTTTTTCACCCTAACTTATAAATAGCTGTTCAACCAGTTTTGGGAGTCTCTTTTATGCATTTCACTAATTGCTAAGTATTTCTTGAGCCTCTCAAGCCGTCTCCCACTCACTCTAGAGCTTGATTCTCATCCATAAGTGAGCTAGGGAAGTGATCCAAGTGCATTGTGTTCATCTAGATCATCTTTGGGCACTTGTTGATCGTTGTTGCTGCGGATTTTCATCTATTCTCTTGGTGATTGCCGTCACCTAGACTGGTCTTGGAGCAGCGAAGGAGTTGGCAGAGTTGGAGATTGTCTCCGGCCACTCCCGGAGGTCTTTGTGAGGGGTTTGCACCTTTCTCGGTGGAGAGCTGCAAGGTAGCCTAATACATTGTTCGTGTCATTGAGCTATCTTGCTCGTGGTAGGTTCTAGTGGTGCTCATTGGTTGAGCTTGACATTGGTTGTCAATTAGCCATCGAACCACCGAGTAGTGGTCGACACAACTGGAACTAGCGTGCCGGCAAGCACGTGAACTTTGGGATAAATTCATTATCTCCATTGTGTTGATTGAGATTTCATTGGACCATCACCTTCGAGTGTATTGGTATATTTCTCGGTGATTGGATATCTACTCTACTCGGTGGTATAACACAACAACACCCTCTCCTTTACTCTTGTGCACTTACTTGTGTAGTGGTAGTTGTTGTAGTTTGCTTGTCCACCTAGGAGTAAAGTAGTTGCAACCTAGGGTAGCTTGTGTGTGCTTCTAGAGACATAGCTAGAACGGTTAGGAGGGTTTGCAATTTTGAGTAGGCTAGCGCAAAATTCGTTTTGCCATTTGTTGTTCTAACTCTTGGTCAAGTGTTGTTTGTAGAATTTTAAAATAGTCTATTCATCCCCCTCTAGCCTTTTGGACCTATCAATTGGTATCGGAGCCGTGGTCACCGTTGTTGCAAGGCTTAACATCCTTCGGTGTCAAGAATGGCTCACAACAACTTGATCAACCATATGGGCAAGCCACCTCGGTTTGATGGTTCTAGCTATGGCTATTGGAAGAAGCAAATAAAGCTCACTTGAAATCAAAGAATAGGAAGATGTGGGAGATTGTTGAGAAAGATTTTGTTGTGATTGACATGAATGATCCCACCCCAAGAGAAGAAGAAAAGCTTCAATTCAATGACATTGCTCTCAATGCAATCTATAGTGCTCTTGATGAGAAGGTCTTTGAGCAAATCAAGGACTTGGAGTATGCATATGAGGTTTGGAAGAAATTGGAGGACACATATGAGGGCATCACCGCCGTCAAGAGTGCCAAGTTATACTTCCTCAAAGATAGATATGTAAGCTTCAAGATGAAGAATGATGAGAGCATATCAGGAGATGTTTTACTAATTGAGTGTCATTGTTAGTGATCTCAAGGCTCTTGGTGAAACAATTAATGATAGAGACTTCTCACATCGCTTCTTGAGATCTCTACCTCCTTGGTTTGAGACCTTGGTTCTTATCCTTGTGAGGGAGGATCTCTCAAAGATGACTCCAACACAAGTGCTTGGTGATGTCATGACTCATGAGACGTACCGAGTGGAGAAGGAAGGAGGAGTCAAGGAAGAGAAGGAAGAAGAGAAGAAAGACAAAAATGAGAAGAAGAGCATTGCATTCAAGGCAACTTCATCAAGACACAAGGGCAAAGAAAAGAAGCAAATATCAAGTGACGATGAAGATAGCTCAAGTGATGATGATGATGAGGAGATAGGCACTTCTTGTGAGAAGATTTGGAAGATTTATGAAAAAGAAGGGCTATGGTGCTATGAAGAGGAGAGACTTCACCAAAGGCAAGGGTCCAACCATGAGATGCTATGAGTGCAAGAGCTAAGGACCACTTGATAGCCGATTGTCCTCACAAGAATGATAGTGATGATGAGGATGACAAAAAGAAGAAGTTCAAGAAGGACAAGAAGATGCAATTCAAGAAGAAGAAGGGGCATTCTTATTGTGTCACATGGGATAGTGATGCTTGCCTCTTCCGATGATGATGATGATAGTGAGGATGATCACAAGACCATCAAGAAGAAGGCCATTGCTAGTCTTGCCATTCCTAGCAAGCCATCACTATTTGACTCTTCACCGACTTGTCTCATGGCTAAACCATCAAAGGTACAATCCGAATCCGATGAGAGCGGTAGTGAGAGTGAGTAGGAGGACTTCTCCTAAGGAGGAGCTCCTTGACATGTTGTGTAACACACACTCTTATCTTAAGAAGAAAGTGAAAGAGTGCAAAGCATTGAACAAGGAGAAGAAACTTCTTGAGAAATCCTTTGATGAGGTTAGTGCTTCTCATGAGTGTCTAAAGGAAGGACCATGAAGAGCCTAAAAGAAGCTCACTCCAAGCTTGAGAAGGCTCACTCTTCACTTTCGGAGTAGGCTAAGATAGAGGATGTGCCCACAACATGTGATTTATTTGATACACCTATTGTTGTTGCTCCCACTAACACTTCTTGTAGCATATCCACCTCTACCTCATATAAGGATGTTGGTGTCACTTGTGATGCCACAATCTTGATTGAGAATAAGAACCTCAAGAAGGAGGTGCATGAGCTCACTCTAGTTTTAGGCAATGCCTATAGTGTAGATGCCCTCATGCTTAAGTGCTTGGTGAGTCAAAGATTCTTTATTAACAAGGAGGGTCTTGGCTACACCCCAAGAAGGGCAAAGCTGCCTTTGTCCATCACAAGACTACTTTTGTGAAGGGCAATGGTGTGGTTTGCTATAGTTGTAAGCAAGTGGGGCACAAAGAGCAATATTGCAAAAAGAGGATGATGAAGCAAAGCAAGCATAATATGTTATCCATTAGACTTGATTCTTGCTATGTGCACACCAAGAGTGCAAAGGGAGTGAGAGTCAAGTATATTGGTGCACCTAAGGAGAGCCCAAAGAAGAAGGCTATTTGGGTGCCCAAGAGCTTGGTCACTAACCTCCAAGGACCCAAACAAACTTGGGTACCAAAATCTAATTGATTTCTTTGTAGGTGAACTACAAGTTCGGAGGGAGGCATTGGGTGCTTGATAGCGGGTGCACTCAACATATGACCAGAGAATCAACCATGTTCAATTCAATCAAGTCAAATGAAGATGGAAATCTTGATAGTATCACATTTAGTGACACCTAAGAAAGGCAAAGTTATTGGTCTTGGAAAGATTGCTATTTCAAATGATATGTCTGTCTCCAATGTTTTGCTAGTTGAGAGCTTGAACTTCAACTTGTTGTCCGTGGCTCAATTGTGTGACTTGGGATTCAAATGTATCTTTGGTGTTAATGATGTGGAGATTGTGAGTGTTGATGGAAGCAACTTGATATTCAAGGGATTTGGTATGGCAATCTCTATTTAGTGGACTTCAATACAGGTGAAGCTTAATTATCAACATGCTTGTTCACAAAATCAAGTATGGGTTGGTTATGGCATAGAAGGCTTGGTCATGTTGGAATGAAGTAACTAAATAGATTGGTCAAGCATGATATGGTGAGAGGACTGAAGAATGTACAATTTGAGAAGGATAAGTTGTGTAGCGCTTGTGAAATGGGAAAGTAAGTTGGAAACACATATGCTAGCAAGAGCATGATGAGTACATCTAGAGCATTTGAGTTGTTGCACATGGATCTATTTGGCCCAACCACTTATGCTAGTCTCGGTGGAAATAAATATGGCTTTATGATAGTGGATGACTATACAAGATATACATGGTCTTCTTTCTGATTGATAAGAGTGAAGTATTTGGCATATTCAATACATTCATCAAGAGAAGCCAAAATGAATTTGATGTGACAATCAAGAGTCTGAGAAGTGACAATGAAATGAGTTTAAAAATGCAAGAGTTGATGAGCTTTGTGATGAGTTTGGAATCAAGCATCAATTCTCGGCTAAGGACACTCCTCAATCAAATGGTCTTGTTAGGAGGAAGAATAGAACACTCATAGATATGGTAAGGTCTATGCTTAGTGAATACAATGTGAGGTTGGATTTTTGGGCCGAAGCAATCAACACGGCTAACTATTGTAGCAATAGGCTCTAATGTCACCGACTATTGAAGAAGACACCATATGAGCTATTGAATGAAAGAAAGCCCAACATTGCATACTTTAGAGTATTTGGTTGCAAATGCTCTATCTTGAAGAAGAGTGCAAGATTGAGAAAAATTTGAGAAGAAATGTGATGAATGCTTCCTAGTTGGTTACTCCACCACAAGCAATAGCATATAGAGTGTGGAATCACACCACCAAGCTAGTAGAAGAAGTTCATGATGTGGAATTTGATGAAACCAAGGGTTCACAAGATGAGGATGAAAACCTTAATGATGTGAGAGGAACTCATTTGGTGAATGCAATGAAGAACATGGACATTGGTGATATCCGGCCAAGATAAGTGGTTGATGTGGAAGATGAAGATGACAAAGATCAAGTGCAAACTCAACCTAGTGTGCAAGTAAATCCTAAATGAAGCAAGCTCTAGTGATTCTCATGATCAAACTCAATGTGCAAAATGATGAAGATCAAAATGCTAGTCAATCTCAAGTGGGTCAACCAAGCTCAAGCAATCAAGTTCTCCAACCGGTTCATATTGCAAGAGATCATCCATTGGATTAAATAGTTGGGGATATTAGAAGTGGTGTTCAAACAAGATCAAAGTTAGCAAACTTTTGTGAACACTTCTCATTTGTGTCATTTGAAGAGCCAACCAACATTGAGAAGGCCTTGAAAGTTAGTGATTGGGTAAATGCTATGCATGAAGAGCTCAACAACTTTGAAAGAAATCAAGTTTGGGAGGCTAGTTGAGAGACGCAAGAACTACAATGTCGGACCAATTGAGTGTTCAAGAACAAGCAAGATTAAGATGACATTGTGGTTAGAAACAAGGCAAGGTTAGTTGCACAAGGATACACTCATGTGAAAGGATTGGACTTTAGTGAGACATATGCTCCGGTTGTAAGATTGGAAACAATTAGGATCCTTCTAGCTTATGCATGTGCACATGATATCACGCTCTATCAAATGGATGTCAAAAGTGCTTTTTAAATGGATACATAAATGAGCTAGTATATGTTGAGCAACCCCCGGGTTTTGAAGATGAGAAGAAGCCCGACCATATCTACAAATTGAAAAAGGCTCTGTATGGTTTGAAACAAGCTCCATGGGCATGGTATGAAAGATTGAGAGACTTCTTGTTATCTAGGGGTTTCAAAATGGGGAAAGTTAACATCACTCTCTTCACCAAAAGAATTGGCAAAGACTTATTTGTGTTGCAAATCTATGTTGATGACATTATCTTTGGTTCAACCAATCAAGATTTTTGTGAAGAGTTTAGGAAGATGATAGGCAAATGAATTTGAAATGTCCATGATTGGAGAGTTAAGTTATTTCCTTGGTCTTCAAATCAAGCAATTGAAGAATGAAACTTTCATAAGCCAAGGCAAATACATTAGGGACATGTTGAAGAAATTTGGGATGCAAGATGCGAAATCCATTAGCACACCTATGGGCACAAATGGTCACCTTGATGAATACAAGAGTGGGAACATGGTGGATCAAAAGAAGTATAGGTCTATGATTGGAAGCTTACTCTATGTGACCACTTCTAGGCCGGATGTGATGTTTAGTGTTTGCATGTGTGTAAGATATCAAGCTTCACCTCGAGAAAGTCATTTGAAGGCAACCAAGAGAATTTTGAGATATCTCAAGCACACACCCGATGTTGGACTTTGGTATTCCTAAGGGGTCAAACTTTGAATTGATTGGTTATTTGGATTCCGACTATGCGGTATGCAAGATAAATAGAAAGAGCACTTCTGACACATGCCAATTGTTGGGAAGATCACTAGTATTATGGTTATCCAAGAAGCAAAACACCATTGCACTCTCTACCGTCCGAAGCCGAGTATGTTAGTGCGGGGAGTTGTTGTGCACAATTATTATGGATGAAGGCCACATTGAGTGACTATGGAATCAAATTCAAGAATGTGCCATTGCTATGTGATAATGAAAGCGCCGTGAAGATAGCCACCAATCCGGTTCAACACTCAAGAACAAAGCATATTGATGTGAGGCATCACTTCATTAGAGACCACCAAGCCAAAGGTGACATTCAAGTTGAGAGTGTGGGCACCGATGATCAACTTGCCGACATTCTCACCAAGCCACCTGATGAAGCAATATTATACAAATTGAAGAATGAATTGAACATCCTTGATTTCTCCAACATGAGTTGAGGTAGCACCCTCACTATATGACTTGCCTCTACTCCGACAAAGCAAAGGTATCATTGTTTGGCATGTCATTCATATGTTGCTAGGACTTGTATAGAGCATATAGACATTTTTTCTTCTTAAATAGGCTCATTCATGACAAACTAAATGTTTTTGAGATCATATGCCACTACTATTGCTTCTATGACTTGTTTGATCTAGTGGTGACATATGACTAGTTTGTGAGATTGTGAACCTAATATTTAACTAGAATATGAGCACTATGGTATATAAGCCAACTTTGTCAAGATAACACCTAGTGGCATGAAGAAGCTTGTCAAAGGACACAGCGAGTTATATATTTATGCAAGTAATCTAGCTAAATGTTTAAAATAAGGAAGATAATGGAAATAATCTAAAAATTTAACAAGTGGTTCCCTCCATTGATTTCAAATTTTATCCTACCCTTGCTATCCTTTTGTGGTCTTTGATGACAAAGGGAGAGAGAATGGTACAAAGATATAATTAGGCCGATGATGGGAGAGCTATAGGCCAAGTGAGAGGGATCACAAACTTTTAAAATTTGGATCTCACACTTAGGGGGAGCAAGCTCACAAGCATGATTACAAGCATTTGATTGTACATTTTAATATGATTGTTGCATTGCGATTATACTTAAATTCAATATAATTGCTTGTTTGGTGTATGCTAGACTTATACTTGTGTGGTGAATTGAAGTACTAGCATGCATAGGAAGTGGTAGCTAGTTTCTGGTCTTTCCAAATGGCTCTAGAACCCTATTTTTAATGTTGATCTCATGAGGTATTCTAGTGTCTTTGGTTACAAGAATTTTTTCAAGTGGAATCTAGCTATCCATGGTGCTAAGGATGACTTATATGCAGTCCGATCGTATCGCGCTTCAAAAGTCTAATTCTATAAACCTTAGCATCAAATTGGTAGTGGTATCTCTCCCATACTGTTGACGGTGGATAACGTCAACTTTTATTAGAACTTTAGACACCAAAGAATACATGAATACACACTAGTCTAGGGTTTTAACTGACAGTTTCCACGAGTTTTGCATGTTCTGTATTTTCCAGAGGACTATTCCAGAAAAGTATAAAAGGAGGGTTAAAGAGCATGATTACCACGAAACTTAACCGCCAAGGAAACATCATCACGAGAACACTAGAAGCATCTGGAACACACCCGAAGCACTGGGGCCCGAGACCCACCAGGGTGGGGCCATCGGCGCCAGGGTGGGGCCGGCTGGCACCCCCCACTAGGGTTTTGGCCCACCTTCTGGAGTCTTGTTCCACCGCCTTTGTGGAGTCATCTCGACCCTTGTTTCAAGTCGGTTTGATCCTACGGCGCACATGCATCCCACCGGGCTATAAATAGAGCGGGCAGACCCCCCTGGAAGAATCAACCCATCATTCATTCAAGGCATCAAGTCCTCAAGCCATCAAGAGCCTCCTAGTTCATCAAGAGCCTCCTAGTTCATAGTTCTAGCCTAGTTAGATTAGAAGTAGAGGAGTTCTAGTTCTTCGGCGGATTTGGAGCCCCGGCGTCTGTCTGGAGCACGAAGTTCAGTATAATTCTAGTTCTTTCTCTATTATTATATTCTTCATTATGATTAGGGAAACATTTTCTTAATAGTTCATATGTTCTTGATTACAATAGTCTTTGTCTACTTTGATTATATGTCTAGTATAGTTGGTTTGATCTTATTGAATTCATGTAATTGTTCGTATAGCGTTTATTCATGTGGACGATGGATAGATGATGAACAGTATGTAGACGTGGTGCCTAGGTATTTTGTTTATCTGCTAGTGCACCCTGATGTGTCGGGTCGTGTGGTAGATCGTGTAGGTGACAGCTGCGTTGAGTTCTCTGTAGTTCATCCCCCGTATGTAGGTCAGCAGGCACGGTCGCGAAGTTGGATGATGACTCTGTTTCACATCCTTCCTAGATGATGCCCTTTGCATGTGATTATGATATAGGATTAGTCTAACAATGATTGCTAGATATAATTGCACTAATTAGAGTTATTCATTGATGTAGTTATAGAATTATCTTTGATATTAATTCCTTAGTATATCCATTGGCTAGCTATTACTATGACTAGAGAAGTGCTCTGATGATTATCTTTTATTTATGATGCTTGATCATACTTATCACCTTTATCTTTATTTATCTTGTGATCTTTACCTGTTATGAGTAGAGTAAATGACATCGGTAATGTCACTTATCCATTGTATACCATCACTATCAATATAATAGATTAAAGTTTATCCTAGTCCTCCCCAGTGGTATAAATATAAATCGACAACCTAGTAGAACTTCCTAGGTAAAATGCTACAATGGTATAATTATATGTCCGCTTGCAGATTTGTTCTTAGTTTATATTTATATTTATTTCTGCCTAGTCACATAGATTAATATATAAAACCTTTATTTATTCTTAGCATTATTAATTAGGGATGACAACCTAGTTCTTGCATAAGAATGTTGGTCATAGAAAAGTGGCAAGTTGCTAATGACAAGTTAATTAATTACCATTCATCTTCTAATCTCGCCTCTCACATTAAAAGTTATATAGTTATATTTGGCGACGTTAGTAGATCTCAATAAGCATTTTTAGCGCCGTTGTCGGGGAAGGCATATTAAACTTAGGAAATATTGGTAGCATATGTATACATAATGGATAAGATTGTATTACCGATTAATCTCTAACTCAAACAAGCACACCCTTGTTTTTATCATTTGCTTATCTTATGCAGGGTTATGAATGAATGGTTTTTCTCTTCCAAATAATTTCACTGATGATCCAGAGAAAGTCCTGAGAAGAAAGAAGTTTGTAGAAGCGAGGGACAATTTCAAGCTACCATCAAGAACACCCATCACTGCTCAAGCTCATTCATCAAAGGAGCCAGCTCCAACATTGGAAGAAGAACACTTAGGAGAAAATTTATCTCCTGTGTTTGAAAACATGGCTGAGAAGATGTTGCGCGAGTTCTCTGCCCCAACAACAAAAACATCCGGACTGGACCAGCAGTCAACACGGGGGAGAATGGATTCGAGCTCAAGCCTGCTCTTATCACCATGGTTCAAGCTAGCCAGTTTTGTGGAAAAGCTCATGAAGAGGCAAGTGCACACTTACAACACTTTTTAGAGATCTGCAGC
Source organism: Eremochloa ophiuroides (assembly GCA_038502445.1). Classification (NCBI taxonomy): domain Eukaryota; kingdom Viridiplantae; phylum Streptophyta; class Magnoliopsida; order Poales; family Poaceae; genus Eremochloa; species Eremochloa ophiuroides. Next base: position 90,513,919 of record JAHLJS010000001.1, on the reverse strand, counting down.
ACCTTCACGATTAGAGGAGTACCAAGAGATGCTATTTTACTCCGTCTTCTCCCATTTTCACTTTTGGAGAAAGCCAAGCAATGGTTCTACGCCAACAAAGACAAGAACACTACATGGGACCGATGCTCAACTGCTTTTCTGGCAAAGTTCTTTCCTACAGGTAAGACAAATGCTCTGCGTGGGAAAATCTCAAGTTTTCAACAGCAACATGACGAATCATTCACTGAAGCATGTGAGAGATTTAAAGATTACATTGAAGACTGTCCTCATCATGGGATAGAGGATTGTCTACTATTGCAGACCTTCTACCACGGGCTAGTCTCTAGCACCCATGAGTCCATAGATGCTGCAGCTGGAGGAGCTTTCCTGTCACTTAAGCTTCCAGAAGCTCAAGCATTTGTTGAGAAGATGGCCTCAAATTCAAGCTGTAATGAAGAACGTACTCAACCTCGTAAGAGAGGAGGAGGCATCCATCATCTCAAAGAGACTGACATGGTCACTGCAAGCTTGACCTCATCATGAAGAAACTCGACATAGAGAACAAGGAAGTCATGCATATTAATGATTCTCGCATGACCTGTGAAGAATGTGGAGATTACGGGCATTCAGCTGTCAACTGCCCTACGTTGCAAGAGGATGTGAACTTCATCAACAATAACACCTACTATCGTCCTCAGCAAAATCAAGGATGGAACCAGCCAAATCAAGGATGGAATCAGCAACCTCGACAAGGTAATTACCAAGGTAACAATCAAGGTAATAATTACAATAATTATAATCTTCCGCCTTTAAGAGATTTAGTTGCTGGTCAATCTAAATTGTTAGATCAAATGTCTAGAAAGGTAGCCTCAAATGATAAAGCTTTAGAAAACATAAATACCAGAATGGATACCTTTGCTTCTGCTATAAAGAATCGGCACAGCTTTAATAAAATGTTAGAATCACAATTAGCTCAGCTAGCTGCTGCTGTCCCTCCATTTGAGAAAGAAAAAATTCCGGGCTAGCTGGAAGATTTGGAAACTGCTAACCTTGTTGATATTCACAATGCAACACAGTACCAAATTGAGCCTGCAGATATACAGTGGATAGATCACTCGCTACCTGAAAAGATGGGAGACCCTGGAAGACCTGTGATTCCTATCTCTATAGGATGTCATAACTTTCCAGAAGCTATCTGCGATTTCGGCGCAAGTGTCAACATAATGACTAAGGTAATCTATGAGAAAATTTTAGGTGATCCTTTGTTGTACACAGATATGCGTTTGCAACTTGCAGATCAGTCCATTTGCTACCCTGAGGGAGTACTAGAAGAAGCTGTTATAAGAGTGGGGCAATCATATGTCCCAATTGACTTTGTGATCATGGATACCGGAGAAGATGAGAAGGCACCCATTATCTTGGGACGACCATTCTTGTGCACAACCAAAGCCATCATCTATGCGGAACACGCCAAGATTATCCTCTCCATCAAAGACAAGAAGGAGAGATTCTCATTTAAGAACGCATTCTCAAGACTCCTGCAGTTCTGAAGCAATTCCATCAACAAGAAGAGCAACTACATCAACCAACACCCAAGAAGAAGAACAATAGAAGATGGAGGAAGAACAAGCCCCAACATGTACCTGAAGAAACCGCTCAACTAATCAAAGCTATCAACACAGAAAACGATCATATACTCCCAAAACCATTTCCATCAAAGAAAGGTGACCCAGGTGTACCAATCATCGAATGCACAATCAGAGACATCATTTTTCCTGACACCATCTGCGACACTGGATCAGGCGTCAACGTAATTTCCAAAAAGGCATATGATGAATTATTTGATGATTTACCATTATACCCAACATATATTCAGTTGCAGATGGCAAACCAATCACTTAGATTCCCTGAAGGCGTAGTCAAGGACGTCATGGTAAGAATTCAAAATAAATATATACCCACAGATTTTCTAGTTCTTGACATGCAGGAAGACAACGAATCGCCTATTCTTTTGGGAAGACCATTCCTCTACACCGCCAATGCTATCATCTACATCGGGTCTGGACAGATCCACTTCAACCTACCCACTGGAAAGGTACGCTGTCAATTTAGAACACATCTTAACCATGAGTGGATCAGGAAGCAACGCAACAGGAGGAAACGCCAAGCCCGCCGCCAGGCTGCCCAGCCTCACTATGGATGGGAGGAGTTCCCTGGTAAAATTATGAAGTATGAAGACTGCTACAAGGAGCAAGAAGAAGTCGTACAAGCACCACGCTGGAGTGAGTGGGAAGCGGAAGCTGAGAGGATGGACCAGATTGCTAAGGCAGAGAAAGAAGAGATCCAGGCACAAGTGGAAGAGTGGATGAAGAGAGATGAAGAATCAAGAGAAGCATAAAAGGAAGAGCTGAACCTAGAAAAGAGAGAAACAGAAGAGACAGAAAAGAGATGGAAGGAGAAAGAAGAAGCACCTGCTACATCATTGTAAAATGGGGAATTAACTGAGGTAACCTCAGACAATGAACCTACTAAGTAAGTACTCTTCTCTATCTAAGTCCTGTCGGTAGACTTTAAATTCCGTACCCTAGCCATAAGGTTAGAATAGTAGTTATCTAATTAATTTAGCATTCATTTGTAATTTTGCTTAGCACATTTATTAGTACAATCATTTTTGCATATTAAAAATAAACCAACAAAAATATTTACTGCTATATTTACTGCATCATAAATAGTGAAGTCCCACGTGAATAAACCTATGGTAACCCTGTAGGCACATTTACTATGGTGACATAAAAATAAAAAAATGATAGTAGTATTTGTATTTACCTTGTTACATTATGAAAATCCTAAGCCCCATGGGAATGAATATTCCCTGTGATGGCATATATAAAAATATATATAGAGAGCATGCATACATTTTTTAATTGCTACATAAGAAACTTAGAAAAACCCCAAAAAGAGAATCCTGTTAGGATCCTGCTAAAATCTATTAATTAAAATCAACTCAAAGAATAATCAAAGTGCTCATTGGCTGACCGCTAACCCCTTGATAATTCGAGTCTCGAGTTTTGATTTTCTTGTTGGAGTATAACTATACAGGAATAATATTATGACTAAGGAGAGAGTCTATTAGTGGCACCCACCAGGACTACTACTAGCTCACTCTGAGGATCATTCAAGCACCAAGTATTGCAAACATCAAGCTTAGGGGAGGAGCATCCCCTAGTTATCAGGTAATTATACCTATGTGCTTATTGAGTCTACTTTATACAAACACAAAATGCCAAAAATATGTGAACACATGAAGGTTCACCATAGCATCATAAGAAAATCTAAAAAACACCCAAAAAATGTGGGCACATGAAGGTCCACACCTTTCAGAAAAACACCAAAAATATGTGGGCACATGAAGGTCCACACTCTTAGAGAAGCTTCCTAATTGGGTAAAGAAGCTTAAGCTTCTGCTGGAAATATAAAATCAATTACTTACCATGGAGTGGTATTAAACCTAACCTCTCTCCATAAGATTTGGTATTTTTATTGGCAATTGAGTTTCATAGGAAAATACAAGATCAAAGAGCTAGTCAACCCGACGTCCTTACGCTATCGATACACCTACTCTCAGAAGGATCACTCAATTTACAACATTAAAGATTCTGTCAAACGTCAAGCTTGGGGGAAGGCACCCTCCAATTAAAATCCAGTTAAGTATAAGTTTCCTATCTTTTTATTATTATTACTATATCGCTTTTTCGCGTGAGTTAGCTAGTAAGATAAAATTTGAAAACCAAATAAATATTTAGCTATATATTAGAGTTTGTTTAGAGTCAGTATAGGCTAGAACCAAATTAAAATTGATAAACATTAAAATTTTGTCTTGGAGATGATGAATAGTTGCTCTATCATAATACTTTTCAAATGCCTAGTTGTCGAACTTAAATTCTCCTGAGTTTTAGATATTATTGTTTTAACTTAAGAATTTACTCTGAATCTGAAACTTGTGGAGGCTTATGTTTGAGTTAAGTCTAGATAATTGATCGATATGATTCATGAAAGTCGAGCTACTATTTATCTTATTCCTAGCATTACTAAGTTCGGGAGATTTATTTTTGAAAACTTAAAATCTACATGATGAGCTCTTGTATGACAAAATGTGAATTCCTACTAAAGCCATATATTATACATCTAGACAGAAAAACTTTTGCACATTTATGCTGCTTGCTTTGCATTGAGCTCAGTCAACCTTTGTTGAATACCATATGAGAGTCTTGTCATGCTTTTAAAACTAAGATCACGTACACACTTCAGCACATATGCATTATTCCTACCCTGAGAGTAATCGCAACCATTTTCATCAATGTTCATCATAAAAATGTTTTCTCCTATACTGGGAGTAAACACCAAAAATATATAAACCCCGTAGGACAGCCCTGTTATAATTGCTCTAAGTTCTTATTATTATCTCTCCAGTTATTTATATTCAAAGGATACATGTGGCTATGCAAAAATATGAAAAGGGAGTAAAAGATGGATAAGTGTCCCAACGTTAAAACAATAGTTACTAGATGCCCGCCTCCCGAACGAAAAAAAGAGAAAAAAAGAGAGAGAAAGAATAAAGATAGGCCATGTGTTCCTCCAAGTTATAAAGGAGAGTGAATCATTTTCAAAGAGCATAAGTAGAATTAGGAATAGCCACTAAATACCACATATACACCTATCCACCATATTCCATACACATACACATTTTGGTTTGATTATATACTTCGATTCTCTGTGCATCCATTGTTTGACTTTACAACACATGAATTGCAAGTATGCTTAAACCTTGTTATTGCCACTCCTATGAGCTCCACTATAAATCTTTAGTTATAGGAATGCATAACAGTAATGCCTTAAGTGAGATCCATAAATACCATATATACTGAGAGACTTGTGGGTGTCATACAATTAAAGCTCTGAGTTTTATTTTGAAAACTTGCAAAACTCTGGAATACTGGTACTGTGAAGAATTTGCTACATAGTGCATGACTTGATTGTTCTTTCTTTCAATTACTCAAGACTAAGGCAAGAGCTGTAAAGCCCCATAGTTAAAGGTAAAATGGGTAAGTTTAAAGATAGAACAGTTTTGTCTAAACCGGAGAAGAATCTATGTTTGAAGCATGTGTACTTGGGAAGTATGAAAGCATTGTAGCAACTCCTGATCTAATTACATTAGTAATTAGGCTTAGTTTGTTTGCCAAGGGACTGGCAAACAGGTAAGGTTGGGGGTGTTGTTGATGGTGTTTAACGTCAAATTTTATTAGAACTTTAGACACCAAAGGATACAAGAATACACACTAGTCTAGGGTTTTAACTGACAGTTTCCAAGAGTTTTGCATGTTCTGTATTTTCCAGGGGCTATTCTAGAAAAGCATAAAAGAAGGGTTAAAGAGCATGATTACCACGAAACTTAACCGCCAAGGAAACATCATCACGAGAACACTAGAAACATCTGGAACACACCCGAAGCACCGGGGCCCGAGACCCACCAGGGTGGGGCCGGCTGGCACCCCCCACTAGGGTTTTGGCCCACCTTCTGGAGTCTTCTTCCACCGCCTTTGTGGAGTCATCTTGGCCCTTGTTTCAAGTCGGTTTGATCCTACGGCGCAAATGCATCCTACCGGGCTATAAATAGAGGGGGCAGACCCCCCTGGAGGAATAAACCCATCATTCATTCAAGGCATCAAGTCCTCAAGCCATCAAGAGCCTCCTAGTTCATCAAGAGCCTCCTAGTTCATAGTTCTAGCTTGGTTAAATTATAAGTAGAGGAGTTCTAGTTCTTCGGCGGATCTGGAGCCCGGCGTCTGTCTGGAGCACGGAGTTCAGTATAATTCTAGTTCTTTCTCTATTATTATATTCTTCATTATGATTAGGGAAATATTTTCTTAATAGTTCATATGTTCTTGATTACAATAGTCTTTGTCTACTTTGATTATATGTCTAGTATAGTTGGTTTGATCTTATTGAATTCATGTAATTGCTCGTATAGCGTTTATTCATGTGGACGATGGATAGATGATGAACAGTATGTAGACGTGGTGTCTACGTATTTTGTTTATCTGCTAGTGCACCCTGATGTGCCGGGTCATGTGGTAGATCGCGTAGGTGACAGCTGCGTTGAGTCCTCTGTAGTTCACCCCCCCGTATGTAGACCAGCAGGCACGGTCGCGAAGTTGGATGATGACTCTGTTTCACATCCTTCCTAGATGATGCCCTTTGCATGTGATTATGATATAGGATTAGTCTAACAATGATTGCTAGATGTAATTGCACTAATTAGAGTTATTCATTGATGTAGTTATAGAATTATCTTTGATATTAATTCCTTAGTATATCCATTGGCTAGCTATTACTATGACTAGAGAAGTGCTCTGATGATTATCTTTTATTTATGATGCTTGATCATACTTATCACCTTTATCTTTATTTATCTTGTGATCTTTACCTGTTATGAGTAGAGTAAATGACATCGGTAATGTCACTTATCCATTGTATACCATCACTATCAATATAATAGATTAAAGTTTATCCTAGTCCTCCCCAGTGGTATAAATATAAATCGACAACCTGGTAGAACTTCCTAGGTAAAATGCTACAATGGTATAATTATATGTCCGCTTGCAAATTTGTTCTTAGTTTATATTTATATTTATTTCTGCCTAGTCACATAGATTAATATATAAAACCTTTATTTATTCTTAGCATTATTAATTAGGGATGACAACCTAGTTCTTACATAAGAATGTTGGTCATAGAAAAATGGCTAGTTGCTAATGACAAGTTAATTAATTACCATTCATCTTCTAATCTCGCCTCTCGCATTAAAAGTTATATAGTTATATTTGGCGACGTCAGTAGATGTCAACACATACCTCTAATCCAATGCATATGTGCAAAGCCTTTCAAATCCAAACACTTGGCACATATGAAGGGGGAGCTAAAACTACCAAATTGAATTCACTGCATATCTTTGTAAAGGTTGTCATCAATTACCAAAAAGGGGACATTGAAAGCTCTATGTTTGGTTTTGGCTAATTGATGACACTTAATATCTAAGCATATGCTTAAGCTATTGATTACAAGTATGGTTAGAAGATCAAGTGTGGAGCAATGACGGCGTCAAGCTCTTGGTGTAAGCCCATCAACGTAAAGATCAAATGCTTCAACACTTGGGGTTTTGGATGGAGCTCAAGATAAAGGTGAAACTCAATAGGGCTCTTTATATTTTGGTGATCAAGACACTATAGAGAGTGTGATCACATTTAGGATAGATAGCCGTACTATAAAGAGAGGAGCTATTCCACGGTTAACACGGTTATCAAGTGCCATTAGATGTTTGGATCATGCATTGCATTTAGATCTAGTGGCTAACTCAAAACTTTTGCGAAACACTTTTAAAAAAATGGCTAACACACTTCAAGAAATGTGTCATAATTAACATGTGTTAGCCAACATAAGCAAAGGACTTGACATGGGCTCAAAATCTCATAGCGTCGGACGCTCTGTTTGCCGAGCGTCGGACCAATCCCCAGGGTCCGATGGCTGACTGTCCTGTACGCGTGAGCCGAGCGTCAAACGACGTTTTTCTGAGCGTCGGATTATTACATTTCAGTCCAACGGTGCAGAGCGAGTGCAGATCTACACGTGGCGTTCTCTGGTGCGTCGGACGCTCCCTGTTGGTCCGAGGCCAACCGTCGGACAATCGTCCGATGAGTTTTTGCTCTCGGGTTGCTTTCTGGAAACGTCGGACAACTCTGAGTTTTAGTCCGACGGCTCCAATCCGACGTTCACCGGTCGTCTCAGTCCGACGGTCTGCAGAAGTGAAGGCGCCAACGGTCGATTTCAAACGGGAAGCTGACGTGGCAATGCACGATTGGCTAGCGACCGAGCGTCGGACGGAACGCTTTGGTCTGACGCCCTCGCGAGTAGTGTCCGACGCCTCGCAGAGAGGAGTAACGACTATGTGGGTTTGTGCAAGTCTATAAAAAGCTCATGGCCGGTTCTCACTCAGGCTCTTGGCTCTCTAACTTGCTGATACACCTCTTGAGCACCCTCCTAACACTCTTACTCACATAGTTTGCATAAATCTCATCCATTGTGAGCTAGAGTGTGATCCAAGTGCATTGCTTTGATTCTTGCATCCATTGGCACTTGTTGATCGTGTTTGCTGCTGGATTTCTCTCATTTCTCTTGGTGATTGCCGTCACCTAGATGGCTTGGAGCAGCAGAGGAGCTTGGCGGAGTTGGAGATTGTCTCCGGCCACTCCCGGTGATCTTGTGAGGGGTTTGGTGCCTTCCCCGGCGGAGTGGCAAAGGTAACCTTAGTGGATTGCTCGTATCATTGAGTTACCTTACTCGTGATAGGTTCTAGTGGCGTTCATTGGTTGAGTTTGACATTGGTTGTCAATTAGCTACCGAACCACCGAGTAGTGGTCGACACAACGAGGACGTAGTGTGCCGGTAAGCACGTGAACCTCGGGGTTAAATCGTGTTCATCTTGTGTTGATCATTGGATTTCATTGTGATCATCACCATCGAGTAATTGATATACTCCCTTGGTAATTGGTTCATAATTCTCTACTCGGCGGTATAACACTACTTCACTTCTCTCTTTACTTTGTCCTTTTACTTGTGTAGTTTAGTTTTGGTAGTTTGCTTGTTCACCTAGGTTTAAAGTAGTTGCAACCTAGACTAGTTTTGTGTGCTTCTAGAGATTCTAAGTAGAACGGTTAGGAGGCTTGCACCTTTGACTAGGCTAGCGTAAAACTCGCTTCGCCGTTTTTGTTACTAATCACTTAATCAAGTGTTGTTTGTAGAATTTTTAATTAGGCTATTCACCCCTCTAGCCACCTTGGACCTATCAGCCGCCGTGCTGGCCGAACGCTCTCCGTTGCTCGACCTAGGGTGCGCCAAGGCGAGGGATGCCGGATGCGGCCGTGGACCTCGATGCGTCCAACTCCAGCGGCTTAGCGCCTTCCTTCAGGCCTCACCGGAGTTGTTGGCGGTCGTCGAGTTCTTTGCCCACTGGTCGGTCCCTCGTCTCTGACTTCATTGATTTGTTTTTTTTTTTCATTTTTTCCCCTTTCAATCGATGCTGCTGGCCTCGTTCCAAAACTATCCGTAGGTGCAAATTGACAACGTCCGATGTGCAATCAGGATCTTTGAATCTGTGACTCGAAACCCAAATGATTAGTTGTTTCACATGTGTTGTTCGTTTCAAATATTTGTTGCTAATTACAACTCTATTGGTTTGGCTTTCAAGTGATCTGCATAGAAAAGGATACAACCCAAAACTATGTTAGCACAGTTCAAGTTCAGGTCATGCAGATATGTTAGCACAGTTCATGTTGGCAAAGTTCAGTTCATGCAGAGTCAAAACCTTACATTAGAACTTGGTTTGCGGTTTATGTCAGTTCATGTGCTTCTTTTTTTTTTTATAGTAAACTTGCACTTGGAACCACCAAATAATTTCAGACACCAGCATGCTATATATTTTCTAATAGATCAAGTGTTTTCCTTTCCTATGTTCCTTGCTTCAAGCTACTTGTATACAGCTGAGAAGCCATGTCACAAATTATTAACATATCCAACATCTGATCTATACCATATTAATGAAATAAAAAAGCAATAAAACATTATCAAAGTCAATCAGAAGAAACAGTTAAAAAAGAAGAAGATTGATCTCAGAGATAAGAGATTTAGAGATCTCTTTGTTTATGTTAACACATATTTTTTCATGATGATCTCAGCACTTGTTTTAGTGTGGTTAATGTGGTAAATAATGCCCGTGAGTAACTAATGCTGAAAGTTCAGGTCTTTTACTTTGTAAAATCATAGAGATTGGAACTTCAGCAGGATTGATCTTGATGCCGGCAACATACTGGGCGTATTTAATTCAAGTTGGTCTTGCCACGATCACCCGTTCGTCTGAAAATTTAGAGCTTCTACTACTTGCAATTGCAAGTTCACGTGGGCAGTCATCATGGATGACTCTGTACCACCTGAAGGGGCAGAGACCATTATCTGATGCAAATGGTAGTGTTGCTAGACAACATTGGAAGGACCGCGAGGCTATGTTATTAATTGAAGTCAGTCTTCTAGCCCCTCCCACACAAGGTAGAACTATTTATGTTCAAGGGTCTATGCAATGCAATTTTGGTTTACCAGATTCATCACGCACAAGGTTGAAGTTGTTTTTATTTGTTCTTTCAGTATTCACTACTCAATATATATTTGCTAAAGAAATCAAAAGTGGTCAATCCTGAATTTCAGTGGAGCCATCGTATCCATCTCAAATTGCAATATTCTGTAGGCATGCTAAAATTTCCATCCGATAACCTAGAATACAATTTTTCATTCTGAATCCTGGTCCTGATAGATGGAGAAAAATCCTGAAATTAATTCATTTGCACTTTGCAGCCGACAGTGGTTTCCTTAGCCTCGCACAAGCTTTTTTGCTTTGTGGTTGAAGCAAGTTAAGTTGAGCACTAGGAGTAAACCAATTTGATTTTGCTTGAGCTGATTAGAGAATCAATTTGTCGTCGCCATTGCTATGGTTTGATGCAACCTATGTCAACTATCTGTTCTTTAAAAAAATGGCTACATAGAAATCTCGAGCTTTTGTAACCTATAATCATATAATCTAATAATCTGTCATTTTGATAATTTTGTTTGAGCCTCTTACTTGTATTGCCTTCGCCTTATTCCCGTAACAACGCACGGGCACTTATCTAGTGAAACAAAATGGCTAACCAGCTACGTATTAAAAGCAATCGTGTACTCTCGTTATAAAGAAAACAAAAAATGGCGAACCAGCTATACTAAAGTTCTTTTTAGATTTACCATCAAATACCAAAAAAATTCATTATATCAATGTTTGAACATAAAACATTAAATATTGTTATTCCGTTGTCTTTCATTCAGAAACTAAAACTACACTCACACTACAGGTTAAAACCCAAAAGCAAGGCTGAATTTACAGAGCACGAGCTGCTTGTAGGTATTTGAACTTTAATATTCATTTCTCTTAGGTCTAATGTTCAACAAAGATATTGGTGTGACAGAACTTTTGGTATTTGATTGTGAATCTAATTAAACAGGGTCTTAGTCAAAGTTTAAACCGTTTTTTTCGAGAATTTGCGTTCTTTTTAGGACAGAGGGAGTAATATTTATTCGTGTTAGTGTTATCTAACACTTATCAATGTGGGTGGGCTTCTCCTAATATTTTTATTTAGTAGTAAAACACTATTACTAGTTATAGCACATGGAAATATCACTAGGAAACATTTAGTAGATAAAATTAGTACTAAATTTTGAATGGTAAAACACTGCGAAAAGCCCACCTCATTCGAAGTCTAAAATTATGGTTGTGTAAGCCTATGAGTTTGTCGCTGTCTTACGGAAACGAAATGGCGAACCAGGTTGAGCAACTCCAACAGAGTTGGTAAAACGGATTGCTAAACTTATGATTTAGTCAACCTTAAAAATAGAAAAGTGTGCAAAAAAGTAGAAAACTCCAATAGCCTTTTTATTATGGCAATGCTAGATAGCTAGCAACACATGCAACATATATTTATCATACGACATTATAGGAATAGCTCACTTGCTATTTTACAAAACATGTTGGAGTTCACCTTTTACTTCAAAAATTCTAAATATAACATACAAAATAAGGATAGCATGTCTCTTGGAGATGTTCTTGGTAGTATAATCGTGTACTCTTTTTAATTTCCCATCCCCTCCAAAGCTACTATATATATCGTGCTCTCCCCCTATATGTACGGCTCAGCTTTTAGCATCGTCTCAAGAATCCGCGCGCTTGGTGAAATGGAAGCGCGTATCTGGTATGTCATTCCTGTTATGAGCATCGCGGTGGCTGCGTCCATGTGGTTCGGTGACCACGGCGCGTTTCCAAACATTTTCGTCCTCTCAGTTGCCATGTTGTACTACGTGGCAGTCGCTGCTATGTATGTCATGTTGAGGTAATGAGGTTTGTGCAATTTAATTCCCGCGCGTAACTACAGTGATGATCACCGACTTAAGGAAACGCGTGCGGTTGAAGTGACGAGTACGCTACTATACACCTAATATAATAGCCCGAATAAAAAGGATTGTGTGTCCAGGATCGGAGCGTGCCACCTGGGGTTTGCAAGCTTGCACTTGTTCTGTAATGAACATACCATTTATATTACTACTATCAATATCATGTATATGTTGTGTAATGACAGATGTGATGAGAGTTTATTACCTTTACCTTTAGTCATCGCTATGACCTTATTTCCTACTTATTACTATGTTTAATCCCTGCGCTGTGCAGTGCGTATGTTTAATCCCTTTCTATAAAGCCCATTTCCTGGTGCCCCGGATTGCATTCTAATAAGTACCCCGCAATGGGCCGCCGAACGGCCACAAGCATTGCTGGACTAGCCCAACGACGCGAAATGACGTAGGCCCGTTGTCACATCTATCTGAGACCATCAGCACCCTGCAGCGTGCAGAGCAAAGCGTCGAACATATGGCGTGCGCCATCCTCCGCCGGGCGCGCGCTCTCAGCCGCCGCCGGCGCCCACGCGGCTCCCCGAGTCGCTGCCGCCTTCGCTGCCACTTCCTCCTCATCCTCCGTCGTCGCGCCCCTGCGTTCCCCACTAGATGACCGCCTTCTGCGCCTCCTCCACTCCGAGATCACCTACCTCGCGGAGCGCCGCCCTCCCTACCCGGTAATTCCCTCCCTTCCCCGTCCCCGCGCACGATTCACGTCTCAAAACATGTTCGCAGCAGCAGGACTCTCACGGATTCCTCCTCTTCGTGCAGCCGCCGAGCAGCTTCAAGTCGTTCGCGGTGGAGGACCGCCCGGGCGAGCAGTGGGTGCGCCTCCGCGCCAGCGCGGGAGCGGGAGCCGGAGCCGAGGAGGTGAAGGTCGAGGCCACCATGTTCGACGGCGCCACGGAGCCTGTCCCCGACGACGCGCCCCTCTTCCGCCGCGTCGAATCGCTCGAGCGCGGCCCCCGCCTCCACCTCAGCCTCATCGTCGAGGTCGCCCGGGGCGACAGCGTCCTCGGCTTCGTCTGCTCCGCCTGGCCCGACGACCTCGCCGTCCGCCACGTGCTCACCCTCAGGGCTGGCGGCAGCTGCGGCGGTGGTCGTGGTGGGCGCGATTTTGGGTATGGATTACTGCGCGGTGCAGCTAGCTGTGTGTCCTGCAGTTTCTTCGTTCGTTTCCTGACGTTTATATGTTATTTGGTTCATAGGAAATTGGGGGCTGAGGAGAGGGAAGCGGTGACGAAGTTCTTGAAGGAGAGGGAGGTGGACGACGAACTTGCTGTATTCTTGCACGATTACATGGCAAACAAGGAGAAGATGGAGCTGCTCCGGTGGTTGAAGACTATCGAATCATTCCTTAACAAGTAGGATAAGAGTGCACACAGCAGGTTGGTGATGAATATTGATGTCTCATGTTAAAGCCACATTGTTGGAAAAGTTCTGAGTATAATTAATTACCAATTAAAAATGGCACATGGTCACAACCGCTAAATGTTGAGGGAGGTTGTCGGAGTAAACAATCCATCCATTAGGTAGGGAATTTCAGAATTCATAGTATTGTGGGTACTTGCTGTTTTAAAAATTGGCTCAATTTAGCAAACATGCAATTACATGATTCTAAAAAATAAATATGTTATCAAACATTGTCATACATTCTGGAAAGATTGGAGATATGAGCATTTAAAAATGATATAGATTAAAATCTACCGAACTCATATTTCAATAACAAAGTATGACAAAGACATGTACAGGTAGGAGAAACACGACAGACATCTACAAGTGTTTGATTTTTCAACAATTGCTCTCAGAATGTATACTTAGTTGGCCCCAGGACCAGGACTACTAGGTCCTGCCCCCTTGCTAAGCCACAACAAAAGGCACCTCATTAGCTGAATTAGCCCAACATACTTTGAGGCTTAACTAAGGTGCAAGATCTAAAACGAATCAATAGCAATATCTGTTGTGATTGCATAAAAGCATAACCATATAGTAGAATACTAAAACAAATAGACAGTCGTCAAGTTGTTTATTTATTTTCGATAATAATGCTCATGGTTGCTCTTATAATTTTTCAAAACCATCCAGCAGAAAAAATTCACTACAACCAAAAAAACGAACAGTTCTATAGAATTCGGATCACATGATCAAGTATAGTAGTTCTCATCACTTCATAGTAAAATCTACAAAGTAATGTACAGCTAGTCTGGCCTTAATGTTGAGTAAATCATCATCGAGCAATATATTACCTACCAGCTTCGCAATTCATTTCAAACATAGTACATAACAGGAGTCTAAAAGGCTTTGTTGTTGTTGTTGTTGTTGATGTACATAACAGGAGTACGGAACTGAATTGCAAGAATTACAAGAAATCGTTGAAGTGATCTTAAATTCAGTTTAGTTGAGGCAGTCACAAGGCAAGGCACGCTTAAAGCGTTGTCCCAAAAAACATATTCGCTCCCTTTTTTGTGGCTTAGTAAGAGTAGTACTTGGGCTAACTAAGTATACAATCTAAGTTGAAAGATCAAGCACTTGTAGATGTTTGTCTAGTGTCTCTCCTACCGCTACATGTCTCTGTCACACTTTGTTATTGAAATATGAGTTGGTATATCTTAATCTATATCAGTTTTAATGCACATATCTGCAATCTTTCTAGAATGTATAACAATGTTTGATAACAAAGTTAATTTTCGGAATCATCAATCATGTAATTGCATGTTTGCTAAATTGAGTCAGTTTGTACAACGTTCCTGCTTATTCTGGGTGGCAAGATGGTGATGATAAACTAGCAGCTGTTTGGCAGTCACCAGAAATGTTGATATTTGAAGACTTAGAAGGCCTAGACCCTGGATATTTCTCTATTTGTCTTCGTATTTTGTTGAACAGTAGGCCTAAGAGAAATGAATAGAAAAGTGCAAATACCTACAGTCAGCTCGTGCTCTGTAAATTCAACCTTGATTTTGGTTTTTAACCTTGTGTAGTTTAGTTTTAGTTTCTGAGAGACAACGGAATACATGTGGTCCAACAAGACTGCCAGCCATTACCCATGGCCTACCTGTGTAATTTTCAGTAGGCTACTGCTGTTAAATTGTTGTAGCCAACCCGCAACCAGAAGCCTGGAAATAAGCTTCGCTTCTATGGGAAAATCTTCAATTTTTTACCATTGGATTGAGGAAGATGCAACTATGCACCTGATAACCTGTTTTCTATTACTATTTTGTTTCCACAATAAGCCGTACTAATTATTAATTGGCGCCCCGAAATATCTGAACCCTCTCTCAACTTGCAGGCACACTGCCCATGTAACCACGGGTACTCCCTGAACTGGGATCGAATAGGCTCCACCAACTGGTGATGGTCTCCTGCAGTCCCTGTGATCATCCACCCCTCTGCTGTGCTATCTGACTATTGTATGCTGAAGAATTTTTTTTTTTTTCAGTATAGAGAGCTCAACGCTCTTGGAAATTGATGATCTGAATATCCTACTGTATTACCATTTCTTTGTGATAAGGTTGTTCTCAACGGTGTATCTTTAAAATCTCCCCCGTTGGATTCTTTCGCAATGCCAAATCTGTTCATTTCGGATTTCCATGGTGTTGCTACTGCGTGCTCGAGTAATCTGCTCTTCTAAATTCTGATAGTCCTGTCAAAGGGCCTACAACGGTTGGATTAAGCGGGGCGACGGCTCAGAAATCAGAAGGGCCTCAGCACATGAACCATCCAACAGTCACCTATGCAAGGGAAGCTGCCACTGCCAGGTAGATAGTGGGGGCAGGCACGAGGCATGTGCTTATGACCTCACCGACAAGAGGGGCCCACCTGCAGACTCAACCCTCCCCTCAACGGCTAGTTCCACCTCACAGCCGTTGGGGCAAAAACCAAACAAAACCAGAGGGAGCTCTCTCACCAAACCACACCTCTCTCTCTCCCCTGTCTCCAAGAACCATCACTCTCTGACGCTCCCTTGCTCAGCTTCTCGAGAGATCGCCAAAGAAGCGGCGCCGGCAGCAAGCTCTGCGGCGATGGGGTACACGTACACGCCGACGTACTACTCGGGCCTGCAGGACACCATCGCGTCGCTCTGCAAGTCCATCCTGCCGTCCTTCCGCGTGGGCCGGCGGCTCACCGCCGACCAGGCCGCCGCGCGGCGCCACGCCGAGCAGCTCAAGTGGCAGCAGGAGTCGTTCCACCGCATCCTCCACCTGGCGGCGCTCCACCGCGAGGGCATCGTCCCGGCCTCCGACGTCGCCGCCTTCCGCGGCACCATGCTCGCGGCGCTCGTCGCGCCGCCGCAGCACCCCGAGCAGCCCGCGGTGCTGCGGGACAAGCTCCTCTTCCTCCAGGAGCTCCTCTACGCCAAGTGCGTCTCCGCGGCGGAGTACAACGAGTCCAAGGCGCCCCTCGTGCAGCGGCTCGCCGCGTTCGGCGTCGTCGTCGACTGCGCCGACGCCGAGGTCTCGGCCGAGGAGTGGTCGGAGATCGACCTCCGCGACCCGCCGCCGCCTCCCCCCGCCGCTGCGGCGGCCTCCGACAAGCCGAAGCACAAGGCCTTCATCACGCCATGGAAGAGCAGATCCAAGAAGGATCAGGACGCATCATCAAGGCCACCGCTGGCCCCGGTGGACGCCAACAACGCGTCAGTCCTCATGGCCGAGAGTTCGCCGTCCGAAGCGAAGGCCGAGAAGGGGAAGAGGAGGCATCTGGCGGGGATATTCCACAGCGGCGGCAATGGCGCGGAGAACAAGGAGCCTGCGGGGGAGGAAGGGGCCGACGAGAAAGAGACGGCGGCGAAAGGTAAGAAGAAAAGCTCGTGGGGGTTCGATGGCATCAAGAAGTGGAAGAAAGCCGGTGCCTGTAACAGTGGCGAGGCGGCAGCCACCGGTGAGCAGCCGCAGCCGCAGCGTGCTCCTCCGCGCTCATCCTACAGCGAGTGCCAGCTGGAGGCGAGCCCCATGGCTGCCACTGGCCCGGATGCCAAGAGAGCCAAGACGAGGCCGCACTCGAACACGGACGATGACTCTGCTTCCGATCTGCTGCGTGATAAGGTACTGTGAATTAATTAGTGACTCCTCTCATCATGTGTAAGTATGTGTTTCGTGAAGTAGCGGTGATTAAGTTACGATTTGCGTCTGGAATCACTGAAGGTTCTGGTGGAGAACACAAAGAAAGAGATCTCAAGGATTCAGGCTGAGCTATCATCTACAAATCGGAACTTGAACTTCTCGTAAGTTGAGATTCACTCTGTTCTTGGACAATGTCATTTCTTTCGATCATCGTCCGTCGGTTGCTCAAAGATGGATGGCTCTTGGCTTTGTAGGAATCAGCAGATCGAGGCCATCTCGACAAAGCTTCCGGTGGACAAGTCTGACCTCAAGCCCTTCTTCCCAAAGTATAAATCCCCGTACCATCCACCATTCAGATTAGGCACATGATTTCTCATAACTGAGATGTGACACCTGTGTGTGTGTGTTGTTGTTTTGTTTTTTTTGTTTTTTTGTTTTTTGTTTTGTTTTTTTTGTGCAGGGCGTGGTGTGATCAGCACGGGGATGGCGTGATCGCCGCCGCTAAGAAAGAGTTCAAGGAGCACGTCGAAGAGGTGGAGAAGCAGAGGGACATCACTGGCAGTGAGGGCTGGGCTACCTTTGAGGACATCGACCTTGATGACAACTTCAACCCCAGGGCCTTCTCTCAGCATCAGTCGGACTCAGCGGTGAAAGGGAAGAAAGTCGATGAAAGCCTCACCAGCAGTTTCACAAACCCCTTCTACAACGACAAGAACCCATTCTTGAATACAAACTACAACTGATACAATCATAAAGTGAATGGACTCTCTTGCGTTGGGATGTATCGGTTCGTTTATATTTTTGTTACTGGTATAATGTTATTACTGTACTTAGGGTTCAATTGTTACATTGGACCAGGGTTGCTGTTTATGGCGTAAGAAGTTGTATGATTGGAGCTTACTTCCCTTGATTCGATATGAATGCACATCAATTTTTTTTTCTTTCCCGGTGACCATGCCCGACATGGAATTTTAGTGTCACATGAAAGCCTATACTGTCTACATACAGCTGGATACAAGCTCCTACAGTTCTAGATAACAGACAGTTCTTGATGCAAGTTTCTACAGTTATATACAGCAGACATGAACTGCAGTCCTACAGGGAATAAATGTTATATAGACACCGGAAACTAATTGAGGTACCGCCTGCAATATCTTGATCTACAAAAGCAAGGGATCCTCTGGCCTTCATCTTCCCGGTTAAAGTGGTAATCGTAGGTAATTTCCTCCCCTGGGTTTATGTGCCGTTCTGCAAAGAACATTACCTGGATGAACATAGAAATAACAAAGTCAAATTTTAGTCCAACTTGTGAGAACCCTGTAGCTTAACATATTACTCCCTCTCCAAGTTGTGGCTCAACTTTGGCTTTGTCAGATTTCTCTAACTTCAACCATATTTTTAGAAAAATATATTAATATCTATAAGCTTGTTTGGTTGGAGGTAATTGAAAGCAGGGAATGGGAGTAGGAGTTTAGAATTCTTCTGTTTGTTTTATGGGAATGGGAGTTTTGGTGGAAAGGAGAAGGGGAGTTTCGAGGCCCAACTCTCACTAATCAATTCCCTAGGGGAGGGGTGGTAATTGGGTGGGAATGGTGCTCTTAATAAAAGGAAATTAGATCTTGACCGTTCATCATGATTTGCCTCTTAATTTTCCCCTTGAAAGCCCCTTACACCAAACAGGGGATATGAATTCCCTCTCTAATTCCCTTTGTTATTTCCCTCCATGAACCAAACAAGATATTAGGATTAAAAGTCAATTTCCCACCTTAATTCCCTCCACAACTCCCACCACTAATTCCCATGCCCATTCCCACGAAGTTGCCAAACACACCCTAAGTTCAAATTAGGCTAAGAAGCTCTTAGTGTTGCTGCTTGGTTTGTCAGGTTTAAACTTGCTGGTAGTGTAGTAATCTTCTCTGGCCTTCTATTCTCTGCTAAACTCCATGCATTTCCGTTCTATGAATGGGAATGGCGAATCTCCCCGTATCGAAAAAAAACTACAAGTTCAAACAAATTCTCTATCGAAATATATCGCGTGAAGAATCTAATGGATCAAATTTTATGTTCTACATGTTATTAGGTTCTTTTACAAACCCAGTCCCAAATAAAGAAGTTTGACTTCTGACAAAATCAAAATGAATTACTCCCTCCATCCCAAATTAAATAAATTCTAGAGTTAACCTAAGTATTTTCAGTATGGCCAAATTTATTAAAGAAGACCAAGGAGATTGTATTGTAAGTCAGAGGTAGGAGATGTTTAGGTCTCTAGAGACATTTTGACTAAAATTTACAATGCAGAAGGTGAATTTTATAAGAAAAACAAACATATATAGGAAAAAGGAATACCTTCTTCTCATTCCTGAGTGAGATTATTTTCGCAACGCAGTTTGGCTGGTCCAACAAAGATTGAATGAATATAAAAGTGTACATTAGAAGGGTCTAAAGAATGTTCAAGCACAAGTTTACCTGGCATGAATGGTTGACGAATCTTGCAATCCCACCTTTGCAGGTGGCATCAATAATATGCTCCCTGTCAATCTTAAAGAAATAACATGCACTCTTATATTGTTGCCGTTTCCCAGATTGGTATTCAATCTCTCTTTTGTCAGCAACCCGTTGCCCAACAATTTCACCCACATACTCTACAACCTGAAATATTTTTGTAAGACCTGAGAATGGTTTTATTTGCGGAAAGATAAGGTCAAAATAACTCCCTTGAAGTTTGGCCAAAGTCTGGATAGCCCCCTTAACATTTGGTCCAATTTACTATCCTCAATCATTTCAATTGGTTGATCCAATTTGCCCCTTAACAAGATTTGTCTTCTTCTTTTTTTTCTCCTTGGAGAAAAGTTCAGTTTTTAATTTTGGATTTGTGAAGTGATAATGGATGTCATGGTTTATATTTTAAAAAATGCATTATAATTTTTCATCATTATGTTTGATATAAATTTTTTATTTCTAGTGTTAATTTATTATTAGATGTCCTTACCAGTCAAAAATAATTATAAAAATATGATGTATATTTGTAACATAAATTATGGTGTCAGCTATCACCTCGCAAATTTTTAAATGAAAAAAAAAAACTTGTTAAGGGGTAAATTGGAACAATGAAATAGTTGAGGGGACTAAACCAAATGAAAGGCCAGTTTTGGGGGTTATCTGGACATATGCCAAACTTGGGGGTAGTAACTTCACTTTTTATTAAGTTCCCATATCAGTTGAATTACCATAGAGCCACGCGGAATAAAGACTGATGTGTAGAGACCAAGTCCATGTATGCCAGATTTGTACACAACCAAATGCTTCCACCCTTTTAACTGCTTGTAATGGATGTACTCCTTCTGAAATGGAAAAATGACATGCATGGAATATTTAGTGCTTTGTCCCAGTAGTTGATTCTGTAATATTTCTTACCATTCCAAAATGTAAGATGTTTAGTTTTATTCTTTTTGGACCAGGGAAAATAGCAGGGGAGGCCCTCACTGTTAGATTTTATTAAGATACAAAAACTACCAATGCAAATACAGAAAGGAATCCTCCAGCTAAGCCCGATCCAGCCAGGGGCAGAGCTTGTTTAAGACCAAGTTGTCCCATCCCCCCTTGTCCTAAGTCATACTTCTCTAACTTTGGCCTGCTCAAGGTCCACCAAATAAATGCATTATCAAGACATATTTCATGATGGATTTAATGAAACCAAAATGATGGTGTGGAGCTCGTGCATTTTTCTACAAACTTGGTCAAAGAGAAGTTTGATTTAGTACGAAACTAAAACATCTTACACTTTGGAACCGAGGGAGTATGCTGCAAATTACGGAGTATGATGTATCACTACAGTATATGTACAAAGCTACACACTACAATGAAAGAAAATACCTGTCCTCTTCCGCAAGGCTTTGAACCATTTATGCGTAACCAAGCATTTATCTGTTCTTGGGAAACACTGAACTCACTACTGTACTCTTCATATTTCTTATGGCTACTATCAGAAATGTCTTCTCTCTTTCGGCCTTCAAAACCCTGTTTCAAATAACGCATAGCTATACAGTCATACAGATATTGATTTACAGACAATAGAAATGTTCAACAAGTATTACCTCTGTACGTGCACAATGTCCAATTGTTGCTTCTCAAGTACTCTTTCTTAGGATTAACGTGGCTAGAAAAAATAATGGCGTGATCCATGCATCGCCCATAAAAACCAACATTTTCATTGTGTTCACCTTCAGGCTCACTTTGCAGCAAACCCTGTTGAGATATCACAAGCAAACATGCACATGGAACAATATAAGCTCCATGAATGTAATATTAGATGCAACCATTGAGTCACAGACATTTTCTCTCTTTTTTCTGTGAGCATGAAATTGAATATCTGAGAAATTACAAAAAGACCAACTATGGTGTTACAACCAAACAAATAAAACAAAACGCTGAGAAAAAGAAACAGGAACCTTTTTGTTACTATCGGAAAGCACATGACTTAGTATCATCCTAAAGAATCAAGCTGCATGGAAATCATGTACAACAAAACACCCCATTATTCCTTGCATTGCTTGAAGATATGCAAAGAATTCAGGAATTCTGTGTCATTCCGAGTTTACATAATAAGAATATACAAAAATAATAAGTTGTAACCAAAGTTTCAAACCATTTCCAATGAGCACACAGTAAGTACATATGCGCAGATATCATACCCTCTGATGTGCACACCAAGCATGAAAGAATACCAAACAATTTACATCTCGGCACTTGATAAATGAGCCCCCAGTTCTGTCACATATTGAACATGCCTGATGAAAAAAAGAATTGCAACAGTCAAGGTAAAGAAAAAATTCCATTAAGGGTAATTCCATGGTCAGAATATGCATGTATGGAACTCACAGTATTTCTCTTGGCAGGTGAAGCACCTGAAACATCAAAAGCGCTCATTGTGATGGCATTTGGGCATTTTGTGCCAGGTGTCCACAGCCCACAGACCATGTGAACCCACTGCATTGTTTGTGGTCCAAATAAACTCGAATTGTGTTTAACAGAGGCCCAGGAATTGCTGGTGACGTTCCCCGCATTCATAATGCTATCCCCATGTGCACTGTCTACCGGATTCCGCAAGCCTGTTGCAGACAAAATGTTCAAAGCTTTGTTGATTTGGAAGCAAAAAATAAGTTATGTTTGACACCTTCCCCATGTAAATACTAACTTGTACATTCACTGCTGGCATTTCCTAAGGAATCAAGATAATTTTCTGATCTTTCTGTAGTCATCGAACCTTTGACAAAACTCTTCAGAATGTTCTTAGTTTTCAGTGCCCTTGTCATAGCTCCACCTCCATAACCACACAGCACACAGACCTGGAAACTGATGCAATGAGACTGGTAGGCTGAACAAACTTTTTGTTCCCTCGAAACAATTATTCTCTATGTAATGGATTTTAGGAAAACCAAGGTAGGCTGTATCATGAGGGTTCGAAAAGTTGTAACATGAATAAATGTTTCCCTAAGGCAAGACAGTACAGGGAATGGCCTACCACTAGAAAATGTTTGCAAAGGTTCAGTTAAGGTGGTTGGGTCCACAGTTCAGATCAGTAAGGCACTGATGCACTTAAACAGAATCAAAGTTGATATAAAGTAAACTTTGTGCTTCTTTAATATAATAATAAAAATGCAGCTCTCCTGTATGTTCAAGGAAAAAAAACTTTGGCCATGGAGTAGCAAATAGGAGGCAGCAACCACAGTAAAAAAAATCACTGCATCCATGTAGACAGCTCCTTTTCCTGAAACCAAATCTGCGGATCAAGCAGATTGGAGATTTACTGATATATCATTAAGAAACTTGCGACTTTTGGGAAGTAACAACAGATACCGATGAAAGAAATGACTGATTCCTAATTATATTCTTTCTAGATATCAGATTCCCGAGTTCCAGTGTCAATTTTATTGCCAGGAAGCGCGATATCAAGGTCGACTTGCAGGAAGAGCCATCAACTAATTTTTGTTTTTAAGCAGCGTGCTGAGCTCATAAATCATTGTGACATGGCATTTCCTTGGCTTTATCTCCTAAGGACAGCAAGACTGGAGAATATAGTTTTTTTTTAGGTAGTATATATTCTCAAAGCAAAGAAATCAATGTGCATAATTAAAGATGATGAAGAAGATGAACTGGAGAAGCCATTGCACATATGACATACTATGCTAAATAAACCACCACAACGATCCATTCACTAATCTGTCTCGTGAGTCGTGACATACTAAATGCTTAAAAAAATATTTTTGAAAATGATTTTGCTTACTGTGTTCATGGTATTAGTCTTGCAGGGTCTGCAAAACCATTGACCTCTAGGAACTTTTAGAACACCATAGCAGGCTTGGTGCACCTACACAAAATACAGGCCTCTATAAATATGCAGTAATTCTAGGGCACAGGCACAGAGTAGTATGAAATACTTTGATATAGCACTTGTTGCACTCTATCAATCGATTGCAAGGCTCCAGATCTGAGATCCCACAAACACAGCATGGAGCATCTGAGCTGAGCCTTCCACTGTATATGTACAAGATATTAAGCAGAATTTGTCAGAATAGTTAGTAATTAAAGAAACTAGATAAACTTAGGGAGTGCTCCCAATAACTTTTTCTTGGAAAATAAATCCATAAGATGCATATAATGGAACCACAACCTCCTAGCATTCACTTCATGGGCTAGCGCAGCATTGTCTTTGTCACTGCCAGAATAGCATGCTGATTTCCTTCCGAATTTCTTATGCCTCTTAATCCTAGTAAGGGATACACTTGTTTTTTGATTCTTATTCCCTGTACATGGTTGGAATACTAGGTTAGTAAAATAAAAGTGTCGTTTACTAGTGCATCCTGATAAATTTTTTATATAGAAAATACATCTGTTGTTCAAGTGAATAGTTAATACACAATCTAGGGTATGTAGTTTTTCAGTGAAAACAAAAGAGCAGCAATTATGTGGCATAGAATCAATTCTTGCTTGTGTTATGCTGTTTTAAGAAAAAATGGTTTCCTACCAGTTCCGAAAGTCGTTGAAAAAAATAGAGAAACATCTTCCATCTTATGGAATATAATCATCATCATCAAACCACAACATTACCATTACTTGATGATATTGACAGGCGATTTGTTTCCATGTCCGTTAGACCAAGAGAGGCATCTTCTCCAATAATTGAAATGAGATGCCTTTTTCATATTTCTAGTATTCTAAGAGAAAATCAAAGCAAGCTATATGCTCAAACTACTTGAAAAGAATGTTCTCGAACCATACCATCAGATGTTCTTTTGTGGTGAGCCACATGTGACCTCAAATATTTAGATGAATACCTACTCCTTTTGGAATCATGCAGTTCATATTCAGCTTGTGGACTGCAATTTTCATCATCAGCAGAATACTCATCTATAGAATAATCTGAGCTGTTCACAGAACAATCTGAGCTTTTCTCCTCATACAAGTGGGTGCTTTCAGTCTTACAGAGTTTAACAGCACTGCATCTCTTAGCCTTTTTAAGAACCAGATTGAGAGGAACAATTTTGGGAGATTTCCGGTTATCATTTGTAATCCCTGTAGCAATTAAACTAGAATCAATCCCACCACTCCCACTGCAAGCACCTTCACTGTTAGTGTTAGGTTCATTAACAATGCAATTCAGAGACACATATTTAGGCAGTTTGCGGACAAATGCTCGACTCCCTTCCTGGTGATGTTTTGTTCTATCTGGAGTACTCATATCGTCTGCTTCCCTTTTTCTATCAGAGGAATTTAATCCACCAAGAAAATAGCCCTTGGCATCTGGTTGCTCATCACCTTCGAAAAACTTGTTCTGGCTGTGAAGCCGTTTCACGGTCTTATTCAGATGCATAATAGTATGTTTTCGCTTGGTTCTCAACAACCTGCAAGAAAATGAGTTAACCTCATTTTGTGGTTGATAACCCCCCTTTTGGGACGACTGAGAACTAGCCCCAGTACAACCATCTGATCCAGAACCTTTAACAGAGAACCTCAATGTTCTAGTCTTTTTTGGCGGTTCAAAGCAATGCTCGTTGTTATCCCTTTCTTCCAGTCTCCTTACCTCAGAAATCTGATTACATTTGCGCTTCACTCTCGATGGGCCCAACTCAGATTTGGCAAAACTATCTAGGGGTTCTTCACATCCTGTATTGGTAGGCACATAGCTGGATGCTGAACATTTCTCAATTCGTGATCCTTCATCACATAGATTTTTATGTTTGCTATGTTTAGCAGTAGAGGAGGATACATTATTAAATTCAGGTGATGTCTGAAACTTTGTCATTATAATGCTGGACGATCCAGATGAGAAACCAAAATTTCGCTGTCCTTTAGATACGGCAGGATCTCTATAAGCATCCTTTTTCTCTGCTACAGCTTTGGATGAACTGTCACCGGCCACTGAAGCTTCAGAAACATTCTCCAGTCTCTCCGGTATAGCAATAGAAGGCTGGTTCATTACTTTATTGGAGACATCTTTACAATGAGAAGTTTGAGACAAGTTTTTTACAGCTATTTTATTGGTTAAGCATTGGCATGTTAGCTTCTCATTTCCCCCCAGTGTGCAGCATCTGGTAGGCATTTGCAGCTGATATTTGCCTTTAGGTGCGGCATGACCTATTTGGTCAATTCTGACATCACAGTGTTTTGTAAAGCCGCAACTAGGCAAACATTTTGGGACTACAGAGTAGCAGCAACTTCCATTGCAACAAGAACCTCGTTCTTTTGTATTAAGAGCATCAAACAGAGTGTGTTTTCTTAAGCTATCTGCTGCATGTCCCATAGAACTGTAATAAATAGAAGTGCATGAATAGAAGCATGGAGATAGGTACAGAAGCACATTCATGAGTTGAAATATGATGCAAATGTGGCTATGGTAAAAGAATTAAGTGCAGTAACTTTAACATCAAGATTTAAGTACTAAGAGAATTATACTGTTTCCCATCCAAAATAAAAGTCCATTAGAACATCGAGACGGTCTCCAATATTTCACAATAATAACTTAAATGGAAACATGTTGCCTTAATTTTTCATGATGAATCCAATAACATCGGTTTATGTTAATTTATTTATATTATGTTTTAGATAAGGATGGCTAAAGTTAAAAGGTTTGACTGACAAAAATCCTAAATGGACTTTGGGATCAGATCGAGTACGGAGTACAGAATGAAAAAATAGTAGTCGCAAAAAAAGGAAAGGAAAAAAAGGAAAGACAACCTAGATAGATCCTTTTTGCAAAACGTTGTGGTATCTTAGTCTGGCACAAATGTTACAGTAAATATATCCTTTCACTCAGAAAAAAATCAGGAAGGATCACAGCTCAGAAAGGATATTATAATTTGAATTAAAGGATGGAAAAAGTGTCTCAGACCCCAGAACTATTAGAGCATCTTCAAGAGTCCCCATATCCAACGTTTAAAGTCAAAATTAAGGTTTATAAAACAAAAGTCGCCCTCCAACAATCCCCATATCCAACATACTATATTTAATGGTCCCTCCCTCCCTCAGAATACAGGGGGATTAAATTTAGGATGACTCTGGAGATGCCCTTAGGGTGACTCTAAACCCTAAACTATAAAACTTTCACAAATAATATATATCAAATTAAGGTATGTAAGCTGCTAGAATAAATAACATTAGAAGGAAAAAAATAACCATAATAAGGCAGGAATTTGATCACAGCCATAATAGTGCATCTTGGTAACAATCATGGTGATAAAACATTGATCAATGTATACAGTGATGAAAACAAAGGTTCATAGTGTGATGAAAATGACCAGCAAGGAAAACAGAAGCAAATAAACCAATTTACCCTCTGCAGTGCAGTCCATCAATGGGACATGAGTAACAGGAAGACTGCAAGATGTGTTCCCGAGAACATAATGATGGTCTTTGTGTAAAAGTGGAGCAAGCACAAAATTCATCTAGCCCTGAAACAAAAAAGAAAGAAAGAAAATGTGTTACAATGAATTAAGACATGGAAACATTTAGCAGTTGTCCATCATAGAAACAACCATTGTAGATGAAGAAAGCAACCTTCAAGAGTAGGCTTATTGGCTTGAACTGGACCAACATCACTAGAAAAATGAGTTCTGCACAAGTGACCAGATATAAAACCAAGCTTGGAAACATCTTCCTGAATTTTGCAACAGCATCCACAAATCGATTTTCCCAATGTTGACTGATCATTTTGACAAAAGCTAGGTAAAAGCTCCCGAGAAGAATAACAAGGTTTTCCTTTCTCACAGCTGATTTTTGCAAAAGCTCCCAAACTTCTATGTGTGCAGTCATCAACTCGCTCAAAAGTACCATGGCCCCTGGCCTGCACAAAATACATGAATTATAGAAAAGTCATAAAGAACAACCGTTTTGATGGATGTGCTTGTTGTTGCTTCTTCCATGTGCAACAAGAAGTCAACTTACCATTTTATCATAGAAACAGGGAACCCCAATCTCACCATGTGCAACCTGATGGGATTTATTACCCATGTGAGTGCAGCTCATGCAATTTGCATGACATGAAACTCTTGCAGAAATTTTCGAGATTCCAGTGTTAAGTTGACTAGGCAGCAAATGTGACAGGGAATCACCATGAATCAAATGTTCCTGACCATTAGCATGGGATGCATCATGAGGATTATATCCAGAAGAAGCCGCTGAAAGAGAACTGCCCTCCGATCTCCTTTTCATATGAACAATGGCTGAGGCCAACTTTGAGTGCTTATCATTAGCCACCCTTGTCTCAATCTGTTTAGTGGCACTTTCTGGGTGATCAGAACCACATGCAACATCCAGGGCTTTAGGAAGATAGTGCTCATTACTGTTGAGAATGTCATCGATTGGTTCGGGTGTATTATTCCTCTCAAGGTGTGAAAGAAATAATGAAATAAATGAATTCTTGGATGTATCATCCGTAAGCTCATCACCTTCAGGATGCTTCATGCCATTCATAACTTCAAGCGGTCGCTTCTTATTTCCAGTACTAATGGTCGGTTCATTTTGTTCAGACAAACTTGTAATGATCTTTGTTGCTTGCTTTGGACAAGGATCTGCACAACATGATCATGGTGTTACATACCATATGTGTTCCACAAGCAGAAAATGCTGAAGGATGTGCACGTATAATTATGGATCAAATCAGATGTTTCTACTATGATGCTACAAATCACACAAAAAAGTTGACATATATCAATAAAAAATATTTAACAGTTTCTAATTGTGGCCTTTCAATTTGACACTTACAAAGTCTTGGCACGGCGAAGCAGAGACAAAACTGTAGATGCTTTATTGATAATTATCATAGTCAGCTTCTAATGTTGTACTCCTACCTTTGAATGACAATGCACAAAGAAAATAATGAAAGAAGCACAATACAAAAGGTAAGCTTACTTTGATTTATCATTGGCCTATGTGTCTGAGTTTTCTGAAATTCAATCATCATTGACTGCCGCAATGGGAAAAGAGTAGTCATAGACTGATGATAAGAAGATTGCCCAAGCTTTAATTCAGTGTTTGAAGCATTGCTCAAAGTGTCCTGGAATGTTTTATGGGGGAAGTTTGGTCTGCACGCCCTAATATCATGGTTCAGAACTCCTGTAGAATGTGGCATGGGATTAAAAAAGGATGCATCGAAGTTCTTCTCCAAACGGATTCCATAACTATGGGCCAAATGACTTCCATTGTAATGTCTTCCCATGCTTGCTTCAAAGTGTGGGCTTCCACTAAGAGTGGTAAGTGGGTTGAAGTCCAATGCATGAACAGGATGGCTTTTAGCAAGCCCTAAATTCATCGTAGCGGAATTCTGAAGCAAAGCAGAGTTCTTTGTAAAAGCTTCGCGCACATCAACACTCTTTCTGTAATATGTTTCATCTGACCCGTTTACTAGCTTCTCAACGTTAGTGCGTACTCCACCCTCAATGGACAGATCACTAGAATAAGCTGGTCTGTTCATAGGTCCAGTGATGTTTCCATATCTACCTAATAACCCCATTTTCCCTGTTCCGCTGTTTCTTGATGCAAAGCTCTTCAATACGTGTTCTTCTGGAGAACTTTTCATACATGCCCATTCCGGCCAATCCCACCTGGTGTTAGCAATAGATCCTCCCACCTAGATACATACAAAAGGTGGGGAGATGTAATGAAGCTTTGCATAAATGTTTGAGCTACAACAAAAAAGGTTGTTCATAACGTGTACATGATCGGTCATGCTGGAACTGTGCATGTGAAGAAAACATATTTCCCTAAGCTTTGTTTTGTCCATCCAGAGACAAAATGCCTCAAAGAAAAAGGTGTACAGGAAGACTACAACTAAATAAGAAGGGCAGAGTTGTAATCACTATTTAACATTGCGTAATAAAGTGTTGCAACTAATTGTTGTAGTAAGTCTTTTACATTTGTAATATTTCGCAACTAATTCATGGACAAAAAGGCATTTAGTTCTATTATTAATATATAACCTGGACCAATCAAACTATCACAGATGGGACAATGGCTGAATGTTGTACTCACCCCTATGCAGAATTTGAACCATTGTGCAATAGTCATGCCATTCTCCACGCGTACAATTTCACCAGCTTTTTCTGTAGTTCCTCCAGCATGCTGTAACAAGCATATGCAGGTACAAAACTTCAATTTTTCAGGCATAAAGTGGATAGCTTTACCAGCAGAAAAAATTATGCCAGAGTGTTTAAATGTGGAACCAAAAAAATTAGTTAGGGCAAATCCTTTAGCACCTCGCAGAATTTAGCTACAGACATTCGCAACCGATGACACAAGCAAATGACTCCAAAAAGCCCAGCTTCACCCACAAAGAACTCTCCACCTATTCAAGCGCCATGGGCATGTCAGAAGAATTCAACAATGTACGTCAAGTGACGATAACTGATTAGGAAACAGGATCAAGATATTGCTATTAAGTATATCAAACAATGGTAATCTCGACATTTCTTACTTTTACCAAACAGGTTGCTATTGAAATGCTCAAATCAGGAACATTGTCCAATAGCTGGGTATAAATGTTTCAATTGCACACAGTTAATCATGCATATTCAAAAGTCTGTCTTTACTTGAGTCTTGAGGACATTCCAGGTACAGATTTTGGATGTGGCAGAAAATGCACAATAATGTAACTTTGTAGCCATTTCAAAGACTACCTCCACAGTGATACTGTGGTAGTCAAGTCAGGTTGTAACAACAATACAACATTGCAAGTTGAACTCACCGACATTCATACAGGTGACATGGAGACGGTCACCAGGCAGTGTAGGAGGCTGATGAGTCATCGATTTGAATGGCAATTTCTGCGGTGCATGCACACTTGAGTCCTGAAACTGCACACCGACGTTTGATATTCCTGCAAGTTGAAATTGCCACGAGTGGTCAGATCACAGGAAAGTGGACATCTAGTCATTGCCTCCAAATTCACTAGAACCTTACCTTCCTTAGCCGAACTTTCCCCGGTAATAAAAGTACCCATTCCGTGGGCACTCTTGTTCAGGAAAAGCGCTCCAACAGAGGACTGCTCATTGCTACTGCTAGCTGACAATCCATGTCTCGGATACATGGGCAGAGCGGCGGCACTGCTAGGCGGAGCAGCCCGAGTAAGATCAATGATATCAGCAGCATTGCTCGCGTTCGCCCGGGTAAGGTCCGGCGCGAGACTGAAAGTGGAATAGCTCCCCGGGACTTGAGCAAGCAACTCATTGCTCGGCCCCGCTCTCGTAGGTGGCAGCAGGCCGGATTGCAAGGCCGAATGGTTTGCGACCAGCTGCTCCGGCGCTGCTGCTGCCGCTCGGCCGGCCGCCGCGGCCTCCTGCGCGGCGAAGGGGCGGAGCAGGTGGCGCAGAGTGACGCCGTCCATCTACATGTACACGCACGGTATGAACATTCAGCCATGAAACGCTCCCAAAATAACCCCGTACGGCAGCATTTCAACTCCAAAACCGTGCACACACCATTCGCGAGCCACCGGAAACGAAAGCACCTCCCGAACTGTCTGTTTGGGCGTCGAGCAGAAAACCTCTCCAAAACCCTCCCGCATTTAACGATTCGAACCCGAAAAATCCCCACCGAGATAGGCACGCTGGAGCGGGACGTACCTGGCACGGCAGCGGTGGCGCCGGCGCAGCGGGGGGCGCCGGCGGAGGCCACCGCGAGGGCCACGACGCGCCGTCCATGGCCCGGCGCCGCGGCAGCGAGGCGTGGTTCAGTTCGGTCGGTGGTAGGTGACTGCAAGGTGGCAACCGCTGTGAGGACCGAGGAGAGGAGAGGGGGATGAGAACGTGAGAGGTGAAAAGTGATTTCGCAAGAGGTGAAAAGTGATTTCGCAAGAGGGTGGGGGACGGCTGCCGGGCAGCTGGCGTGTGGGGACGTGGAGCAAGGCCCCGTTTAAATTCAATGTAAATTGCCATTATAATTAGTCACATCAATATTACGGTATAACGATAGAGTATTAAATGTATAAAATTTTTACATGTTTGTACTTTCTGTATGTATATCATAAGATGAATTTTTTAAATCTATTTGAACCATGATTGATAAAAGTTATCAGATACAAATAAAAATGTTATAATATAAAATTATAACTACAACTGAAAGGTAAATGCAGCCTAAATGGATAAAGCTGGCGGGTGTCGGTGTGCAGCAGCGGTGGGGACGCATGGCGCTTTGGGTCTGTCTCGCTTTTGATTGCCTTGTCGCGTCAGGCTCAGGGCTGGCAGGAGTTCTTGTCTCGGTGGACCTCGGCTTTAGATGTCAGTTAATTTTATATTGTAATACGGTTGGTTTATATTTGATAACTTTTATCTAATCGTAGTTTAAGTAGACGAGATATATATATAAAAAAGTATAAACATACAAACATTTCATCTATATTTAATATTTCATGCAACTATAACGTTGATATGATTAGTTACAGTTATAATTTATAGTGGAATCTAAATAGTCCCTCGTCCATTGGACGCCCTGCCAGCGGGCGGGAGCCGCCGCCGGTGAAGCCCTGCGGCGCATCGGCCGACAGTGGTGTCACCAGTG
The DNA here is from genome assembly GCA_038502445.1 of Eremochloa ophiuroides. Classification (NCBI taxonomy): domain Eukaryota; kingdom Viridiplantae; phylum Streptophyta; class Magnoliopsida; order Poales; family Poaceae; genus Eremochloa; species Eremochloa ophiuroides. Next base: position 90,481,754 of record JAHLJS010000001.1, on the reverse strand, counting down.
TCAGTGGTCTACCGTACACTCCCGTCCACAAGATACTATACTTCTTTGACTTCTACTATTTTTTGAACCATTTATTTTATTTATTTTTTACACAAATAATAAGTTAAATAAATTATTATGAAAATATTCTAATAATAAAATAAGTTATAATAAAATAAATAATATTTATTAAAATTTTTAAATAAGACAAACAGTTAAACAGAAATTATAAAAATTAAAGAATTAAGTTTATTCGTGGACGGAGGGAGTATACACACTCATTGATTCCCACTCTCTTCTTTCGTTGCAATGATGTCTTTTCCCTGATTTTTTACTGCTGCTCTTGCACCACACCGGACCTTCGGACGCTGTAAAAAAGTCACTGTTCAGCTGATGAAATTTGGTTCGGTTGAATTGTTACGAGAAGACTATTTTGTGATTGAAAATAAGCTGAATCTAGCTAAGTGAACAAAGTGACTCCCTTCGTATAGGATTTAGATATCATTAAGAGTAACTATATGGCCTTTAAAACATGACTTGATTTCATATTTCTATAAAAGTATTTATTGAAAAATGATATATACATTGGTTATATAGGTTTTTATATTTTCAAATTTAATAATTTTATAGTGTCGGTGGTTAGATTAGCGAGGTGCTACACCGGCTAGTAAACTTAGAGATTGCGGTTGAGGTCGCGGATGGTGTGCAAAGAGGAACACGGGGTTTATACTGGTTCAGGCAACAAATGCCCTACGTCCAGTGCGAGATCAAGTCGTGTTGCCTTGCAACAGGGTGCTTGTAGTAGGGGTTACAAGCTTAGTCGAGAGAGGGAAGGGCTTCCAAGTCTCTTGTGAGTGTGAATATAGTGAATACAAGTTGTTTGTTGTTGTTGTGTGTAGAATGTGAGCCCAGAAGAGCCTGTCTGTGATCGGCCTCTGCCCTCCCTTTTATAGTTACAAGGGAAGGGCTAGAGTTACATGTGTTACCCTGTGTTACAGTGCCTGGTATGGCGGAGTCGGTGATGACTGGTGGCGATCGTCAGTCACGCCTTCGTCTTGGCGGCTCGGCGGCATGGCATTAGTGATTCGGCTGATCCACCACTGTTCCATTGGTAAGTTCCAAGGCGCCTCACAGTGCTGGTCATGGTTGGCTGCATGGCAATACGTCGTGCCGTCGTGTCCGTCCTGCGCAGGGCAACGAGTAGATAGGTTGACCTTTGCGTACAAGCTCTCGAGGCTCGGGAAACCTTGGTGCCATCGGGGGCTTGATGGGACAGAGCGGGGGAGTGTCCTCCCTAGGGCGCTTCTTTTTCCCTGTGTGGTACATTCTAAGGGGTAGACGAGACTGGTCGTAAGGCTTGCCCATTCCCCCGGGTTGGCCGGGCGACTGTCGTTCCCCATTTCCTGGTGTCACACGTGCAACCGGAGTATAGGCAGTCGCCGTCGTAGTTGGCGAATCTCCTCGTCAGCCCGAGGAGCTGTACGGTTGACTGTCCCTGTAGCGGCGTGGGAGGAGTAGGACCGTCAGATTGCCTATCAGAGGAGATGGGGCAGTTGGTACGGCGAACGTGCGCGTTTGGGGCGCTGTTGTGTCAAGGGGCCCACCCGATGGGACCATGCCTGTAAAGTGGTCAGAGAGGTCCCTTGTGGTCCAAGATTGCTCCGCTGACGTCAATCGTGCATTGGATGCTTCAGAAAGGTTGCGCCCGAGAGGGATGGGGTAGCTCGGGCGAATCGGAGAATCGGCGCTCGAGGGTGTTGCTTTCCCGAGCTCTCTCGGGGAGGCTCGGGCGAATCAGAAGAATTAACGCCCGAGGGTGTTGCTTTCCCGAGCTCTCTCGGGGAGGCTCGGGCGAATCGGAGAATTAGCGCCCGAGGGTGCCGCTTTTCCGAGCTCTCTCGGGGAGGCTCGAGCGAATCGGAAAATTGGCGCCCGAGGGTGCTGCTTTCCCGAAGGTAGGCTGGCGTTGATGCAGCGCCGCCATGGGCCTCCGTAGGTGCGGCCTTCATGGGCTTTCACAGGCTTTGCCTGGGCTGGGCCGTGTTGGGAATATGTGTTTTTCCATCGAAGTTGGGTACCCCATACTTTGGTACCCGACAGTAACCTCCGAGCCTGTGGCGGAGTGAAGGCACTCCTCCACAGGATCAAACTGGCACTTCCTGTCGAGGAGATGAAGTATAGGTTATTTTTTTCTGGTGGGTGCGTGCGAGCGCACCCGCCGGTGTAGCCCCCGAGGCTTTGGAGGGATGTTATATCCATCCAAAGGCTTAAAATCGTGGTTATGAGTCCTTGGGTGTTCTTTGATTTATTTAAGGGAGTTGATCCCTTGGAAGCGGAGCTCCCGAGCCTCCCATCGTGTAAGGGAGGTCGTTTGGTGGTCTTTCTAAGGTGCAGGGTAAGTTCCCGAGCCTCCGTTTTCGTATCGGAGATCGATCTGGTTCTTCCCTGTCTTTTTAATTCGACCTTCACGCTCTTTTTTCGGGAAGAGGAAGGTTTGGTCCTGCTCGACTTCCCCGTTGGGGCACGAGTCGGCATTTCCGGTGAGCTACAAACGGTTTGGTTCAAGTGGAGGTCCGTGCCCCATTCGTTAGGGGGTCGGCTAGTGGCCTGAGCACACTCCAAATGTTTCCCGAGGGTCAATTAGTGGATGTCGGGTCCCTTCGTTGGGTCCCGAGGGCCTGATGCCTGCTACGGAGAGATTCCACGTAATCGACTCGCTACTGGGACTTAGACACAGCACGGCATGTCCCTTGTGACGCTCGGGCATCGGGATACTGGCCGTTTTCATGACCCATCCGCTAGCTGTCCCTAACTCGGTTTTCCTGGGGCGACTGTTCGAGCCACTGTGGGCCAGTCTTCGATCCCCTAGGAACGTAACGGGCGTCCGAGCCTGAGGTTCCTTCGTCGAGAAGGAGAATGTATCGGCGGGATCGAGGCGAACGGGCGTAATGATTTGACTCACCTTTTGAGGCACGAAGCCTGACGGAAGCGACGGTTTCGGGGCAGTCGAGGCGATTGCGTGCGCGAGGCCGGCGGCGATGCTGGGATCATGGCGGGTTCCACGCAGTTAATGCGGCGGATTCTCCGCATCTAACTCGATTCGCCGCCTGGGTATATAAGGAAAATCGCGATTTTTTCTTTCTACCCTAGCCATTCGCTTGCGCAGCCGTTCACCTTCTTGCTTCCGCCGTCCGCCTTCTCGCCTTCGTTGCTTGCTCGAGTGAGAAGCGCCGCCGCGGCCGACATCAGTTGCCTTCCCACAGCTCTTCTCCTTTAGTTTGCCATGGCTTCCTCCCCTGTTCCCACCGATGCCGCCGCCGCCACCACCGGCATTCTTAGGTTGGAGCCGTGGCCTGCGCAGCACCGTGCCGGAGGAGGATCTGGAGCGGTTCGTGGAGCTGGGGCTCCTACGCCCCCGCACCGACACGGAGCGTCCGAAGTGGGTCGTGCCGTCGAGCGACCATGACGAGCCGAACCACGACGAGGGGTACATGGTGAGCTTCATCGCCTACCACGAGCGCGGGCTCGGGTCACCGCCGAGCCGCTTCTGCCGGGCGCTCCTCTTCAACAATGGGTTGGAGCTCCACAACCTCACCCTAACTCCTTCACGCAAACGTCGATTTATGCCGCCCTGTGCGAGGGTTACCTCGGGGTACGCCCGCACTAGGGACCAATGGCGCCGCATCTCCCGCGTTGATTGGTACACCAAGGCGGCTGGTTCGAAGAAACCGTGGGAGATCCCACGCGCGGGGGGCTACGGTTTCATGATCCGCTCCGGCTTGTACATCCCCTGCAAGGCCCCCTCCTCCAACAAGGGCTGGCACCACGGCTGGTTCTACCTCCGAAATGACGGGGACGCCTTCCCCAAGTATATGGGAAGGGCGTTCACCGCTCCCCTTCCTCAGTGGGAGTGAGAGTGCCCGGCTAAGGAGGCCAAGCATCTAAATGCCTACTTTGACGCGCTCCAAGTGCTGCGCGATCGGGGTCTCACGGGAGCCACTGTGGTGGCGCAGTTCCATGCGCGGACGGTACTGCCGCTGATGGAGCGCAGGCTGGCGCTGAAACAGATGCTCATCAGGACGTCGTGGGAGGGCACGGCGATGCTGCCCCAGGATATCAGCCAACTGGAGATCATACGACGTGTTAAGTACATGGTGGGCAGTTATCATACCTGGGACGAGCTGAACTGGGTGCTCATGCGCCCCTCGCACGGGCTTCATCGCGCTGGTGAGCGTTGTCTGCTCTATCGAGTTTGCCAGTTCCTCCAGTCTTCTACCTGATTTCCTTCTTTGTCACAGGGTCTTTCAAGGACCGGGAAGCCTTCCCTTCCGCCTGTCCCGGAGGACAAGGCTCGGCGGACCCAGAACCGCCTTCGGGACGAGGCGGCGAAGGCGAAGAAGGACCAGAAGACCACGCTGAAGAGGAAGAAGGCCCTGAGAATCGATGAGCTTGCCCAGCTTCGCCGGCGCCAGAGGGCGGCGGGGGAGCCGGAGGAGGAGTCTCCCACCGACGAAGAGGACGAGGAAGACGACGACGACGATGATGATTTGATGATCCTTTCGGATCGGCCCATAGTGGCCACAAAGCCCGCGGTGGGCGCCGACGAGCCAGGAAAGGCTCCCATGTCGACGTCTGCCGGCGGATGTGCCGGGGCTCATGACCCGAGCCACCAGGCAAAACTGCTGGAGACTACGTCTGGAAGCGCGGTCTCTGGTAGCGTGACCACTAGAGCTATGGCTCCGCCTTCCAGCGGCCATGAGGGCCCGCTGGAGAGGCCGGGAACGGGTTCAGACCCGGCGCCCGAGCCAGGTCAGGCTGCTGCCGGCGGGACCGAGGGGTCCTTGTTCCGGTGTACCCTTCCTTTCGACGCGTCGCGGACCGGAGCGACGGCCGAAGGTGGGGCAGCGGTTGGCCGACGCTGTCGGAGCCGGAGAAGACCAGTGCCAAGATGCCGGAAGTCGAGCTGGGATCCTCCCAGACTCAGGCTTCCCCTTCGAGGGGCGACGGCGTCGAGGCAACCCCTGGCGTCCCGGCAGGGCCCCCGCCTCAAGGCGGGGCTGGCCCAGACGCCGAGGTGACGCCTACTCCTCCACCGTCGGCGCGGCCCACGCCGTCTGTCGTCCCACCAAGTGCGGGGGCGGCGGGGAAGAGGAGGGTGGTGCCAAAGACGAGGTGGGCGGACCGAGTGGATCCTCAAACGCCGCCCGTCTTCTCGCTCCGGGATGACCTCGAGGCTCCCAAATGGGATGCCGTTCAAGAGCTCGGGCTCAGTTCGGCAGCGGGTCTCCGTGCGATCGCCGACATCCTCGAGACGGAGCTCCCGACCCAGCTTCAGGTGAGCCTCCGTATTTTGTAACTTTACTTGTGTATGAGTGTCGTTTTCACCGTCTCCACTCCTCTCTCGTTTCTAGGACCTTATGCACACCTCCCGGGACAAGTCCCGCTTCCTCCGCGGCGGGCTCGGGCTCTGGAAGCAGGTTCAACTCAAGGGGAAAGCCCTTGCCCGTGCCTAGAGCGAGCTCACCGCCGTGACCTCCAAGTTCGCTGAAGTGAGTGTCGACGACACTATCTTGAAGGAGGAGGTCGAGGAGGCGAAGGGCCGAGCCGCTGCCTCGGCAACACGGGTGCAGGAGCTGGTGGTCGCCCTGGCCGAGGCGATGAGGGAGCGCGATGCCGCCCGACAGCTCGCTGCCAAGAAGACTTCTGCCGCTGAAGCCTTGGCTTTCGACCTAAGTGAAACTCAGGCGGCATTGTGTCAGGCGGTTGGCGTGGCGGACTCGGCCCAGGAGGATGCACGGAAGGCTCAGGAGGAGGCTGGTGGTATGTGCAGTGTCGTGCTTTTCGCTATGTTCGTCTTGGTTGCTTGTTGCGGCTTTGTTCACCTCCCTGTTTTGCTCCCGCAGTTCTGCAGGCGGCTTATGACGGCGAGGCGGCCGATCACCTGGAACTAGCAGAAGGCAGCGCGTGTGCTGTGTGACTCCATCAGCACCAGTGAGGAACCTTCGGGGGTCTCGCTCCGGAGCCTACTGGAGGCACTTTACAGCAGCGTCGGCGGCCGGGTCAAGGAGGCCTTGTTGACGGGCGTTCAGAAGACATTGGCGGTCGTGAAGTCCCATTATAGGAACTTTGACGCCGGGCCTGTCAGCGAAGGCTTCCTTGAGGCCGATGAATGCCGAGCTCCTGGCGCTGGAGGACTCGATGAAGAAATCCCGGAGAAGCGTTGGTGGGCCTCTTTGAAGCCGAGGTCGAACTCCCTCCATTGGACCTGCCGAGAAGAACAGCCGGGCCATAGTGCCCTTGTAAAAAATAACTTTTCGTGAGTGGCTAGGAGGAAACAAACATGTGGCCCTTCGTGGCCTTTATATTTATGTAAATATTTGCTGCATGTTCGTTTTCAGTTCGTTTCGTGCTTTTTCCTTAGACTTTTTTCTTGCCGATCCTGTGCCCGGGCCATCGAGACTCGGGGGACTTTTTCGGGTGTCGTAGCTTTAGCCGCGTAGACATGGCCGTAGTCCTAGGAGCTTTGGCAGGAAGAATCCTTGGAAAAAAGGTTTAGTTGTTTCTTCCCGAGCCTCCTCCCTCTGCCAAGCGTAGATCTTATAACTTTTCTTCCGAGCGCGAGTTAGCCTTCGAACGCGGAGTGGCGAGGGGAGATGCTGTAGCCCAGGGGCGTAAGCGGTCTTCTTGACTCAGCCGGCTCTGTCCTCTAGGACTTCTCTTACTCTTCCGAGTCTTAGTAAGTTCACGCTTGGTTTTTAGGAGAGAAGCATGTTTTAGGGAGAAACGATTTCAACGGGTATTGAAATTTTTGCGTTTTCAAAATTGTTGAGGCTCGGGAGAGTCCGGGGTTTCCCTCCGTCCTAGCCTCCGAGGGAGGTCGGCCTTTCCATAGGTTAGGCCGAGCCTCTCTTTTTTAATGCGCGGTGAAATGAAAGGTCATTTCGTTCCCGAGTGTAGGTTCGGATCAAGAATCTAAAAATTAGGTAAAAAGAGTAGATGTCGGGTCTTTTGATTGATTTCAATATTTTACAAATTGTACGATGCTCGGAATCATAAGGATAGAAGCGACGTAGCTGTTTGATGTTCCAAGCGTTGCTGTAGACCTCGCCCTTCTCGTTTGCGAGCTTGTACATTCCGGGCCGCAACACCTCGGCGATGATGAATGGTCCTTCCCACGGTGGTGTGAGCTTGTGGCGCCCCTTGTTGTCCTGCCTGAGCCACAGCACCAAGTTGCCTACGCTGAAGGCTCGGCCACGGATGCGCCGAGCATGGTACTTGCGTAGTGATTGTTGGTACTTGGCCGAGTGCAACAAGGCCATGTCTCGAGCTTCGTCGACTTGGTCCAACGCGTCTTTGCAGGAAGTCTGATTGCCCTGTTCATCATAAGCTTGGACCCTCGGGGCGCCATACTCCAAGTCCGTGGGGAGGACGGCATCGGCACCGTACACCAGGAAGAAGGGCGTGAAGCCCGTGGCTCGGCTTGGCAGTAGTCCTTAGGCTCTATATCACTGTCGGGAGCTCGACTGGCCACCTCTTGCCGAAGTTATTCAATCTATTGAAGATTCTCGGCTTAAGGCCTTGGAGAATCATGCCATTGGCACGTTCTACTTGGCCGTTTGTTCTTGGGTGAGCTACGGCTGCCCAGTCTACTCGTATGTGGTACTCGTCGCAGAAGGCCAGAAACTTTCGTTCCGATGAACTGCGTGTCCGTTGTCAGTGTTGATGGAGTTCGGAACACCAAACCGATGGACAATGTCGGTGAAGAATAACACCGCTTGCGCCGAGCTGATTTGGGCGATCGGCCGGGCCTCGATCCACTTTGAGAACTTGTCAATGACGACAAGCAAGTGGGTGAAGCCTACGGGTGCCTTTTGGAAGGGCCCGACAAGGTCCAGTCCCCATACGGCGAATGGCCAAGTGAGGGGAATCGTCTGGAGAGCCTGGGCCAGGAGATGTGTCTGCCGAGTGTAGTACTAGCATCCCTCACAGGAGCGTACCACCTCGGTAGCAACAGCCACGGCGGTTGGCCAGTGGAAGCCCTGTCGAAAAGCGTTACCGACGAGAGTTCTTGGTGCGGCGTGGTGGCCGCAGGCTCCGGCGTGTATCTCTTCGAGTAGGCGCTTGCCCTGACTGAAGGGGATGCAGCGCTGGAGGACCCCCGAGGGACTTCGTCGATAGAGGTCTCCGTCGATCATTGTGAAAGACTTAGCCTTACGTGTCAGCCGTCGTGCTCTGGTTTTGTCCGAGGGTAAGACTCCTCGGACAAGCTAGCTGACCAGCGGCTCGCGCCAGTCCGGCTCGTCGTCGTCCATCTCGGCTTCAATCTATATCGCCTCGGCTTCATCGCTGTCTTCAGCCAGGGTCTCGGGTGGCTCTCCTTTGTCGGAGGGGTCGGCAGCCCCCGAGGGACTTCCGTGACTTGAATACGCTCCGGGTTCTCCCGGGGGCTCGGGGGTCTCCTTCCCCTTGGCCCTCGAGGGACCAATACTGACCAAGGGCTTGTGGAGATCATTGGTAAACACGCCCGTCGGGACCGAAGCCCTCTCAGACGCAATCTTCGCCAATTCGTCGGCCTCCTCGTTGTACCTGCGCGCGATGTGGTTGAGCTCGAGGCCGTCGAATTTTTCCTCGAGCAACCGCACCAGCTTGCAGTAGGCGGCCATCTTGGGGTTCTGGCATATTGACTCCTTCATGACCTGGTCCACGACGAGCTAGGAGTCCCCTCGAACCTTGAGGCGCCGGATCCTGAGCTCGATGGCGATGTGGAGTCCGTTGACAAGAGCCTCGTATTCGGCCACGTTGTTGGAAGCCGTGAAGTGCAGCCGCAGCAAGTACTTTAGCCGGACCCCAAGGGGCGAGACGAAGACGATGCCTGCGCTGGTACCCGTCTTCAATCATCGACCCATCGAAGTACATGACCCAATACTCCTCTTGGGTCAGGAGTGGCGGTAGCTGCGTCTCGGTCCACTCTGCCATGAAGTCCGCTAGCGCCTAGGACTTAATGGCTTTGCGTGGTGCGTAGGTGATGCCATCACCCATGACCTCGATAGCCCATTTAGAGATCCTCCTAGTCGTCTCCCGGTTCTGGATCACCTCCCCGAGGGGGAAGGATGATACCACGGTCATGGGATAGGACTCGAAGTAGTGCCGCAACTTGTGCCTGAGCAAGAATGATCGCGTACACCAGCTTCTGGATCTGAGGGTAGCGTGTCTTGGTTTTGGACAAGACCTCACTGATGAAGTAGACCGGCCGCTGTACCGGTAAGGCGTGCCCTTCTTCTTGCCGTTCCACGACGATTGCTATACTCACAACTTGGTTAGTAGCAGCGACATACAGTAAGAGATTCTCCTCGTTCATAGGGGGCACGAGAACGGGTGCTTTCGAAAGCAGAGCCTTAAGCCTTTCGAGGGCTTCCTGGGCCTCGATGGTCCCGATAAAGTGCTCACTTTTCTTTAGCAACCGATACAAGGGAAGTCCCTTCTCGCCGGGCCTTGAAATGAATCGACTCAAAGCCGCGAGACATCCCATGAGGTTTTGCACACCCTTGAGGTTCCGAATCGGACCCATCTGTGTGATGGCCGATATTTTTTCTGGGTTGGCTTCGATGCCACGCTCAGGAAACGATGAACCCGAGGAGCATGCCCCGAGGGACCCCGAAAACGCACTTCTCGGGGTTTAGCTTTATGTTTCACTTCTTGAGGCATTTGAACGCCTTTTCTAGGTTGGCTACTAAGTCGCTCGCCTTCCTAGATTTTATCACTATATCGTCTGCGTAAGCCTCAACTGTTCACCCGATGAGGTCCCCAAAAACTTTGTGCATGCAAAGCTGGTAAGTCACGCCCGCATTTTTGAGCCCAAATGGCATGGTTACGTAACAATATGTGCCGAAAGGAGTAATGAAAGAAGTCGCCTAATTCGTAGGACTCTTTCATGCGAATCTGATGGTAGCTTGGAATATGCATCAAGAAAGCAAAGTCGTTCACAGCCAGTGGTGGAATCAACTATTTGATCAATGCGAGGTAATGGAAATGGATATTTAGGACAAGCTTTATTTAAATTAGTGTAATCAACACACATTCTCCATTTTTCATTTTTCTTCTTAACCAAAACAGGATTAGGTAACCATTCTAGATGGAAGACCTCCTTGATGAATCCGGCCGCCAAAATCTTCTGCACCTCCTCCCCGATGGCCCGACGCTTCTCCTCGCCGAATCGGCGCAGGCGCTGCTTCACCGGCTTGGACCCGGCCCGGATGTCCAAGGAGTGCTTGGCGACCTCCCTCGGGATGCCTGGCATGTCCAAGGGACTCCAAGCAAACACGTCGGCTGTGCTTGCGGAGGAAGTCGACGAGCACGGCCTCCTATTTCGGGTCGAGGGTGGTGCTGATCTTCAGCACCTTGCCATCGGGTGTGCCAGGGTTGAGGGGCACCTCCTTCACCTCCTCGACGGGCTCAAAAGTGCCCGTGGCCTTCTTGGGGTCAGGGACCTCCTTTGCCATCCTTTCGAGGTCGACAATGGGGGCCTCGGACTCCACCTAGCAGTGCCGATGTACTCGCAGCACTCGACATCGCACTGGTACGCGTGCTGGTAGGAAGCACTGATGGTGATCACCCCTTTGGCCCCGGCATCTTGAGCTTGAGGTAGGTATAGTTCGGGACTGCCATGAATTTGGCGTAGCATGGCCTCCCGAGGATGGTGTGGTTGGTGCCGTGGAAGCCTACCACTTCAAATCTCATGGACTTCCTTCCTGAAGTTATCAGGAGTCCCAAAGTAGACAAGCAGATCGATCTGCCCGAGGGGTTGCACGCTCTTCCCGAGCACTATCCCGTGGAACGGGGACGTTGTGGCCCGGGGGAGCAAGCGGCTGATTCCCATCGAGTCTAGGGTCTCAGCTGTAGAGAATGTTGAGGCCGCTGCCTCCGTCCATGAGGACTTTGGAGAGCCTTGTATTGCCGACGACGGGGTTGACAACGAGCGGGTAACGCCCCGGTGATGTTACGTAGTCCGGGTGATCGTCGCGGCTGAAGGTGATGGCGTCGAGGGAACAGTTGAGGAAGCGTGGTGTTGCTGGCCCGACGGAGTAGACCTCCCGACGCTCGCGCTTTCGCTGTCGCGGCGTAGGAGCTGTCCCGGGCCCGCCGAAGATCATCAGGCACTTGTCGATGGGCGGGAATTCATCGTCCTTCCCGTCGTTGTCCTCCTGGTTCTTGACAGGCTTTTTGCCAGCGTCATCCTTGAACACCTGCCGGCCGTAGTGCTTTTTGAGCATCACACACTGCCCAAGCGTGTGATGCACCGGACCTTGGTGATAAGGGCACGGCTTGTTGAGCATCTCGTCGAAACGGCCACGGGGCGGCTGTTTCTCCCTGGGCTTGGCAGCCGCGACAAGGTGCTCGTCGCCTTCCCTTTCCCCTTCTTCTTATTGTTGTGGGCTCAGGAAGAGGAGCCCTCGGGGGCATCCTCCTTGTGCTTCCCTTTGGTGGTCAGAGAAGAGGGCTCCCACTGCCTCGTCACCCGAGACGAAGCTGGTAGCTATCCTCATGAGCTCAGCGACACTTGTGGGGGTTTGACGTCCCAGCTCATGAACAAGCTCTTTGCAGGTCGTCCCTGCAGCGAAGGCTCCGATGATGTTGGAGTCGGCGACCTGGGGCAACTCATTGTACTGCATTGGAGAATCGCCAGATGTAGTCCCTGAGGGACTCACCCGGCTTCTGCTTGCAGCTACTGAAGATCCCAAGAGTTGCCAGGGCATACGTACGTGCCCTGGAAGTTCCCCACGAAGATCATGACCAGATCGCTCCATTCGAAGATCGAGCGTGGGGGGAGGTGCTCCAGCCAGGCTCGCGTTGAGTCAGCTAAGAACATGGGTAAGTTGCGGATGATGATGAGGTCATCCTGCGCGCCACCAACTGGCATGCAAGACGATAATCCGCAAGCCAAAGCCCAGGATTGGTCTCCCCCGAGTATTTGGCAATGTTTGTCGGTTGTCGAAACTGGGGCGGGAACTTGGCCCTCTAGATAGCCTCGCTGAAGACACGAGGACCCGGTGGCTCGGGTGAGGGCGCACGGTCCTCGTCGGAGTCGTAGCGTCCTCCCCGGTGGACGTTGTAGCCAAGTGCGGTCCCGTCGGTCTTTCGTCGACCGTGAGCCTGGAGAATGGCTCGGACGTCGACGTCCTTGCCAAGCCGCTGGTGGACTGAGGGGGCCCTCGGCGCTTCGATCTGCACCGAGGCCTCTCGTTCGTGGCGCGTCGGGGCGCCACGGTGGCGTTCCTCGGCACCACGGTGCCGGGATGCCGAACTTTCTGCCTGGAGGACAGCGGCGTCCTCCAGGAGACCTTTGTGCTGGTCCCTGAGCTATCGGGCCTCCATACTGGAGGGCTCAGGTAGGCTCTGGAGGAGCATTGCAGCCTCCGCGAGCTTTCGGCTTGCCCGCGGTTCCGGCCCAGGTGTCCTGGCTCCGTCATCGGCGATGACGCGGGTCTGGACATCGCGGGCTCGACGTCGCACTATTCCGCCATCCCCTCGCTCCTCCTCATGCTCCAGGGCTGCTCGGAGTTGGGCGAGGCGCAGGCAGTCCTCGTCCATCCGGTCTTCGAGCTCCCGGAGTTGCTCAAGCTCCGGAGAACGATGGAGTGGGCGGGACGTTCCAGCCCCCGGGTCCTTTGAAGGCATGGGACCAGGGGCTGGTGAAGGTGGTGTGTGTGGTTGTGCCTGCGCCGCCGATGCGTCCTCCTCCTCCCCTGAGTGGACGTCCTCCAACACAGCTTCCTCCAGGTGCACTAGGTGATAGCACTCCCGGGAGGGGTCGATGGTGCTACCGTCGGAGGAGTAGACACTGAGAGCGTTATCCCTCCCGTCGTCGGAGGAGAGGGATGCTTGGGGGTCACAGACGTCGAAGTCCACGTTCGCCTAGAAGTAGTCGTCATCGTCGTTGCTGCCAAGGTCCCACCGCGACGGCAAAACGCGACCTGTAGTGGTCCCATCCCTCCGAATACTCCGAAGGAGTGGAGCTGCTACCTGGAGTTTAACTTCCTGCCACTGTGTGCTCTAGGAGAGCTTGCAGGAGAGGACGGTGGAGAGTCATCGAGGTCGTCCGGGCCCTCCAAGCGATGGACAGATGCCGATACTTGTTCGTGCCCGTAGGCACGAACGGCACGGACGTGGGCAGTCCGCAGCAGTGTGGAGCCCGAAGGGAAATGGAGAGGGCATCGCCTGCCTTCCCCAGCGAGGTCAGAGGGAAACGACAGGTGATGCCGTGGTCCTTCCCACATTACTTCCGTGGAGTAGTGGGGGAGCGTGGTGCCTCCACCGCTCGTGGCGTCGAGTTGGCGGCGAGCGTGGGCGTGGTGTCCCACGCAGGGGGCACTGGGATGGCCACGTCACCCGTGACGTGGCCCGAGTTGGCACGGTTGCACCTTCTCTGCCTAGCTCAGCGGGAACGACGCGTGGCGTTCCCTCCGTCCCCTGAAACGGGCGGAGGCGTCGCCGAGATCCCTTCCCCAGCCGCCTGCTGGGCTGGGATCAGGATGGAGATGACACGGGGCTCGGTCGGGCGGAGGTTCATCTCATGGCCGTGGCCAGTGGCCACGAACTCGAGGCTCCTGAACCGGAGCACCACACCAGCAGGAAGCGCAGCAACGTTGGCTGCCATCCGCAACCTGGATCAACACGCAAAGGCCGCTACCTGGCGCGCCAACTGTCGGTGGTTAGATTTGCGAGTGCTACACCGGCTAGTAAACAGAGATTGCGGTTGAGGTCACGGATGGTGTGCAAGGAGGAACACGGGGTTTATACTGGTTCAGGCAACAAATGCCCTACGTCCAGTGCGAGATCAAGTCATGTTGTCCTTGCACCAGGGTGCTTGTAGTAGGGGTTACAAGCTTAGTCGAGAGAGGGAAGGGCTCCCAAGTCTCTTGTGAGTGTGAATATGTGAATACAAGTTCCTTGTTGTTATGTGTGTAGAACATGAGCCCAGAAGAGCCTGTCTATGATCGGCCTCTGCCCTCCCTTTTATAGTTACAAGGGAAGGGCTAGAGTTACATGTGTTGCCCTGTGTTACAGTGACCGGCATGGTGGAGTCGGTGATGACTGGTGGCGATCGTCAGCCACGCCTTCGTCTTGGCGCCTCAGCGGCATGGCATTAGTCATCCGGCTGATCCACCACTGTTCCATTGGTGAGTTCCAAGGCGCCTCACTAGTGCTGGTCATGGTTGGCTTCATGGCAGTACGTCGTGCCGTCGCGTCCGTCCTGCGCAGGGCAACAAGTAGATAGATTGACCTTTGCGTACAAGCTCCCGAGGCTCGGGAAACCTTGGTGCCGTCGGGGGCTTGATGGGACAGAGCGGGTGGTGTGTCCTCCCTCGGGCTGTTTCTTTTTCCCTGTGAGGTACATTCCAGGGGGTAGGCGAGACTGGTCGTATGGCTTGCCCATTCCCCCGGGTTGGCCGGGCGACTGTCGTTCCCCGTTTCCTGGTGTCACACGTGCGACCGTGGTATGGCAGTCACCGTCGTAGTTGGCGAATCTCCTCGTCAGCCCAGGGAGCCATACGGTTGACTGTCCCTGTAGCGGCGTGGGAGGAGTAGGACCGTTAGATCGCCTGCCAGAGGAGATGGGACAGTTGGTACGGCTAACATGCGCGTTCGAGGCGCTGTTGTGTCAAGGGGCCACCCGATGGGACCATGCCTGTAAAGTGGTCAGAGAGGTCCCTTATGGTCCAAGATTTCTCTGCTGACGTCAATCATGCATTGGATGGTTCAGAAAGGTTGCGCCCGAGAGGGATGGGGTAGCTCAGGCGAATCGGAGAATCGGCGCCCGAGAGAGTTGCTTTCCCGAGCTCTCTCGGGGAGGCTCGGGCAAATCGGAGAATTGGCGCCCGAGGGTGTGGCTTTCCCGAGCTCTCTCGGGGAGGCTCGGGTGAACCAGAGAATTGGCACCCGAGGGTGCCGCTTTTCCCGAGCTCTCTCGGGGAGGCTCGGCGAATCGGAAAATTTGCGTCCGAGAGTGCCGCTTTCCCGAGCTCTCTCGGGGAGGCTCGGGCGAATCGGAGAATTGGCGCCCGAGGAGCTCCTGGCGCTGATTAGCTCCATGGAGGTCCCTAGGACGGCGTTGGCGGTCCTCTTTGAAGAAGACATCAAGCTCCCTCCCCTGAACCTAGGTTAGGAAAGCCGGACCATCGTGCCCAGGAAAGAAATTTGTAAGAAACAAACATGCGGCCCTTCGAAGCCTTAGATATTTATGTAAATATTCAGTGCATGCTTGTTTAGTGTTTTTCCTTAAGCACTTTCCTTGCCGACCCTGAGCCCGGGCCATCAAGCCTCGGGGGACCTTTTCGAGCGTCGTAGCTTTATGGGCGTAGACTCGGCTGAGGTCCTAGGGATTTTGGAAGGCCGAGAGCTTTAGGAAGAAAGAGTTCGTTCGATGTCACCCGAGCCTTCTCTCCTTACAAACGTTACTCTTATAAGTCCTTTTCCGAGCGCAAGTTGCCTTTAGGCGAAGAGTGGCGAGTGGAAGTGCCGTATCCCAGAGGCGTAGGCAGTCTCGCGGCTCGGCCGGCTCTGCCCTCTGGGACTCCTTTTGTTCGTCTAAGGTTTATAAGTTCTGCATTTGGTTTGGACGAGAAGCGAGCTCGGGAGAAAAATTTCAATGGTTTTTGAAATTTTTGAGTTGTCGAATTCGATTCATTTCGGAAGAGTCCGGGGGTTTCCCCCGTCCTAGCCCCCGAGGGAGGGTCGGCCCTATCGGGGATAGGACCGAGCCTCACTTTTAGTCGCGCGGATCACCCGTTCCCGAGGGTGGGCTCGAGTGAAGATCTTAAAATCATTCGGGAAAAAGATTCGGATTCTTTTATTGATTTCAGGATGTAATGTACAATGCTCAGAATCTTAGGGATAGAAGCAACGTAGCTGTTCAATGTTCCAAGCGTTGCTGTAGACCTCGCCTTTTTCGTTTGCCAACTTGTACGTGCTGAGACGTAGCACCTCGGCGATGACGAATGGCCCCTTCCCACGCGGTGTGAGCTTGTGACGTGAAGTCCTCTGTTGTCCTGTGAACAAAAGTCTGGGCCGAGGTGCCCATGTAAATATTAGACTTTGTGATGAAAGCTGAGGACTTATCATTTTTAGGCAGAGCCAGTGCTATGCCAGTCCGACCTGAGGGGTTCCCACTTCGTCGCGCACACACCGCTAGATATCACAGAGAAGGCTCGAGTGAGATCGTTTTTTACTAAATTTCCCAAACGCCCGTCTTTCGTCTCGCACTTAGACAAAACTCGCGAAATCTTTCTGGAGCACAACTCAACCCTCGGGCGTAGGGTGGTGAGTGGAGGTGCCATAGCCCGGAGGCATAGGCGATCTCACGGCTCGGCCGGCCCTGCCTTAAGAGTGTCCTTTTACTTCTTTGGATCTCGCAAGTTTTGCTAGAGTGCAGGTGTTGGCACAAAATGTGGTTCCTTGCGCTTCAACGTATCAGCGAAGCCGGATATGATCTCAGAAGCGTCGGAGCTTCCAAGATCCAGCTAGCTTCAAACCCGGTCAGAGAGTACCGATAACCCTCAGGCGTGCCAGTCAATTTGACCTGCAATTGACAAGGAAAAGATAATAATCAGTAATCACAGGGTGGAACTAACAGGTGTGTCCAGGTAGTTCCAACTATGTGGCTCTGAGAGCCGATTTAATCGGAAATCGACTAAAGAGTCGATTCCAGTATGTATGCATGTTTTTCCACAGAAACAGTTACTGAACTGATATATAATCGATTGACATGTGTAATCAAATAGAACAATCTACATTAAACAAGTCTATGTAGATAGTTGTAACAGATTAAAGCATAATCGATTGCTGTAAACAGGTCAAATCATTCAATTCGGACTGTCTGAATATCAAACAGACAGAAATCGGCTATTTAGCCGATTTGGCAGGGCATAATCGGTTAATTGGTTTTTTTCGAGAAAGCACAACCGCATCGGCTAATTAGCCGATTCGGGGTCCGTAAAGTAAAAAACTTGGCGGTGATTAGTTCCAAGTATAAACCTGCTACTGGTACGAAGCTGGTCTAGAAGGCCTGCGGCTTTGCACCAGTTTAGATTTATTCCCGAAAATAACCACAAGCAAATCTAGAAGGAATACAGAGCTGGTCTAGAAGGCCGGTGGCGCTGCGTTCATTCAGATCGGCTCTTGTCAAGCATCCACAGCACGTACGAACAAGACTACGATAGTACTGGCCGAATCAAGCGATATCATAACAAAACATAAATATGAGGGATACATAATGAACATTTTTTATGTAGATCTAAGGCCAATACTACGCAATCTTGATCGGACAGAGAGATGATATATTGAAAAATAAACAATAAATGACAAATAATATCTTGATAACTTAATGAATCTAACTAAGATGCCAAATTAGTTAGAGCCGATAACTAATCCATGCACATAATCAAGCTTAACCTAAGCCCTCGTCCACCAGATGACGTTTAAACATAGATTAAATAAGAAAACAAACATGAATCGATAACTAACCCTTGTTTATCTAAGCCCACGTCCACCGGATGACGCTAAACTTATATCAAATAAGAATCAACCCTGATCTACGATGCTCCCATGTCCACTAGATGATATTAAAGAGACAAAGCTCAGCGAGGCATGACGGTACTTACAAGCAAGCCTGCGTCCACTGGATGACACTCAGCCCGATTGAAGAACTCGCCGAGATCTACGTTACTCCTACACCTAAGTTTTGGCCGGAGCCGAAAGATGTGTTGTATTGATGTGTGTACTATTACAATGGCCGAGGGTTTATATTTATACCCAGGGCTTTGATAGAGTTCTATTCGAATTACAACTCAAGATAAATACGGAAACTAACAAACTTTCCTAAATTAAAGGTAACTTGGAGCCTAATCTTTCCTTTCTTTATCGGACTCCGAACGTGATCGTTTCCTGGCACCGGAGATCTGCGCTGACGTCATCAATCAATTCTTATCTTCAGCCACGCCGTCTTCTCTTCTGCCCAACAATCGATTCAGGACCCAATCGGCTATTCTCAAATCTTCGCGTAGAAGGCTCTGCTTCCCGAAAATCGACTGTCTCTGCTCTCAGTATTGGCTATATATAGTCAGCCCAAATTTTGGTGTAAACACATGCCCCCCTAATTTTAGGATAAACTTGCTTTGTTCCAAAATTAGCACTGAGTCTTAATCGATCTCCATCCTCAAAACACAGCCGAACTGCAATCTCCCGCTCAGCACTTTAAAGCTTCGCACCAAAACGAAACCCTAACCAAGAAGGTTCCCGTCACATTTCTTTTCAAGCTTCAATCCGTCGCCTTTAATCAGCTCAAGCAAATGGCGACTCCTTCTGAAATTTCCTGAGGTATGGATCCCGTCAATCTGCTTTCCATCCATGAATCTTTTGCTCTATTGGTCACATGTATCACCCGCCTCCAGATTCTGAAGAATGAGATTTTGATTCCGCTGTCGGACGCGCCGACCGCCTTCTTCCTCGGCCCAATGAGCGATTCTGACCCTACGGAACTCATTAGAATGGAGACCAACCAAATCCCCTTTAGGGCTTCTCCAGTGAATGCATCCTCATGGACAAAGAATTCCTTTCGGAACTGGCCCAACATACCCATAGGATGGAGGAACTGGTTCCATTGCGTCTCTGAGAAGAAACGAGCAGACTGGGAGCTGCGCAGCCTGAGCCATTGCCTCGATTTATCTCTCTGCGAGATGAAAAAGAATGAACCTACTTCTCATTGCCACCAGCTATTTCTGGTCAAACTCCTTGAATGCTTTCATATTCGGAGACGGGCCGATGACCATCACCCTTGGTGACATCCACATGCTCACTGGCCTCCAAATTACAGGAACTTATCAGTATTGGAATTTACTGTCCACAGGCGAGAAAAGGTTCCCCAAACTGACTGAGTATAAAGGCTGGACAGACTATATTGATACTCATCAGATGACAACCTGCAGCGTCAACGAAAGAGAATACATAGCATTTTTGATCCTGTAGCTAGAGAGATTCATCTTCTGTGGCTCTTCTCTTGGACCAGCCTATCCTTTCAAATTTCTTGCAGAGCAATTAGCCCAAGGTCAATCAATCCCTCTGGGAAAACTTCTGCTGGGTTCTGCTTACAGACTAATGAGCCGAGTAGCTGGCTATCTGCTCAAGGGCGAAGAGGTTCAGTGTACAACAGGGCCCTGGTGGCTGATTCAATTATGGCTAAATCTCCATTTGCATAAGATGATCAGACCAAACTTGAAAAACTTCGGCTACCCTTCTATGGAATATGCAGAAGATCAACATAAGGTGACCCGAGGTTGCCAGAGCTTTGGTGAGGCTGCATCAGCCATAAACATCAATGGTAGCTGAGGCCAGCTGCTTGAAAAACTTTACAGAGGCCTGGGACCAGAAATTCTGAACCGGTTTCCCTACACAGGAGATGAGGAATTCCCAATGCCTTATATCTTCAAATTCAGCACAGGGTGTTCTGACGCAGGAGCAACTAAGATCCTAAATGTAATGATAAAACCCTGCATATTACCAGCTGACTTCAAACATATCCGAAGCTCCAGTAAAACTGAACCCAGCTGGCCCTCATATGAATTTTACCATCCCAACGTAGCAGCCAGACAACTGGGCTTTGGCCAACTGCCCCCCAAGCTTCCATTCCTACATCTCCTGAGACCTAGAGATGAGCTCACTTCAAACTTAGAAGCCGATAGAGTTTTAAATCTGGGGACAGATTTGCCACATTATACCATGGAGCAATGGACTCAAATATCAATGACTTATGAAAACTTTGATCAATGGTGGCAACAGTGACATGCTCATCTATTCTGTCAGAAAATTCATGACAAATGCCAAGCCTTGGACCCAAGTTTTAACTCTGCAACAACAGTAAGCACTGGTAACTGATTCCATTACAACCAGCTGTTATATATATTCTAACTCCTTGTCAATACAGGACCCAGAGGTTGAACTGCCAGTGCAGATCGATTACTATCCTCCATGCCCAATTTCCAGGTTGGGCTCCCAGGCTCCATCAGTGAAGCAAATAATGCAGGCCCCTGTCATCATGACAGCTGCTCCGGCTACAAAGAGAAAAGCTTCATCGAGTCTCCAGAAGACATCCACCAAGAAAAAGAGATCCAAGAGGAAGCTTGCCCAGGTACCTAAATGTTTTGAAATACCCTCTGTATATTTACTCAGCTTACCTGACCGAATCGGCTATATAATAGGTGAGCATTCAGCCGATTCAGGCACCCTCTGAAAATATTCAGGCCGGAGTCCTCCCAGAAACTACAGGCCACCAAGATACTGCTGAAGGTTTTCTGGGAATGGACGAAACCATCGCCATCCAACAAGGAGCAGGGACTCAGGTATCAACCAAATCTGTAAGCACACAATCCCACCTTGCTGAACATTTTCTGATTCTTTCTAAAAATGCAGCCGAACAGCCCTCCTTCGTGGAACGAACTCGAAAAAGAGAAAACACCATCTCCTGAACATTCAGGTAAGGCTCTCCGGCTGTTAACACTATTGTGCTTGTTTCATTTCTTACTCACTTTTCTTTTTCAGAGCTTCAACTGACTACAGAAATACAAGCTGAGGCCATCCCCGCTGCCAGAAAAGAGATTGCCGTAATAGATCAGCCGGGCACTTCATCGGCTCCACTTCCTTCAAGCTTTATTCAGGTGAAGCATTCATCCCTTAACTGATCACATTATTCATGCTACCACCTCCTAACATCTGAATGAAGTTGCTGCAGCCTTCAACTCCCAGCTACTCCTTCGACCTGGAGGAATGTTGTGATGAAGGTGAACTAAGCTCCAAATCCATGACGCTGCCAGAGCCAGATTTTAAGAATCGGCTAAATGAGCTCTTGCCTCAGCTGGAAGTAGACCTTTTTGATCTATCCCGGTAACCTAAAACAATTGATCAGGCAATTGAGCTGATTCAACAGCATACACGCCCGACAACTCTCAGCCTCCTGAAGTAGCTTGTCAAGCTCAAAAGTGCTACTTCTAGAATCAACACTGCCCATATAAACTTGGCTGAAGTTGATCGGTTGAAGAATAACAAGTTGATCAATAAACAAAAGGCCCATGAGTTGGCGGGTCAAGTCAAACTACTGAAGAACAACATCACCTCGGCTGAATCAGAGTTGGATACTTTAAAAACCAGACGCGAGCAGCTGATGAAGGAGCTTGAGGAAGTAAACTCGGCCATTACCCAACATGAGATCTCTGTATCAACAAACACCGTTGACATGGCCGAGAAGAGAAAATAGGTCAGCACCAGAGGCAAGGAGATCAACCAGCGACTGAATATCCTCAACTCGACAGCTGATGAAGATCAAGAATCTCTGCAGACCGGCCATGCTCTTCATGTTGAATGTATTTCTTCTATTCGGTCCTTGTTGGGCTTGTAACTGATACTTAATTCTCCCTTGCGAAACATGTAAAGTATATTAGCCAGACTGAAATCGACCTTCTTCTTGTTTTGTCTTAGAATCGGCTATTCAGCTTGATCCTTAGCATTTGTCGCAGTTCAGCAGAAATCGGCTATTTAGTCGATCCAAGTAACTGACCTACTTAGCCGATCCTAAGCAAACGGCCTGATTAACCGATTCTAGACAATCGACCAAAATAGCCGATCAAGACGTTTCACCTCCCACGCGCGGCGTCGGTTCCGGATTCAAAAAATGTGGGTAAACTCTAGCATAAAATCCACCGTGTCGTCTCGTCTCCCGAGGAGGAAACTACCTTGGTGCCTCCATCTTTATAAATAAACGCCCAGCCTGAGCGAGCAACCGCAGACACCTTAACCTTTGCTCACCCGGTTTTTGCTCTTCGTCTCTTCTCCTCATTCAGAAAAAAGCAAACCTTCAAAACCAACTCATGGCCGGCGACGGAGACCGTGGCAAGCGGCCGGCTTCGGATTCCGCTGAGGGCAACAACTTTAGCCGGAGCCTGCGAGCCTGGCTAGGGTAAGGCTACTGTTCACTTCTTGATACATCCATCTAATCTAATCTGATCATCGTCATTTTGCGCAGCGAATGCGGGAACCACCGGAGCCGGAGACTCGGGAACCGCCGCCGCGCCATCTCAGGCCGTCCCTGCGGCCGCCGGAGCCTACCCCTGGTGCAGGTGCTACCGCAGGCCCATCTCGAGGCCGCCATCAGCTGGGCAACGCCCCGGCAGTTGACCATTCATAGCAGGTAAATCGGTTTGCATCCATGGCGTTGATCTTTTCGACCCTGATATATCTGCTTCTTTTCCATTTTTCAGTCAGGCCCGCCTGATTCCTTTCCCTCCGGGTGCAGCGATTGGTCTGGACACTCGGCTTCAGCCGAACTGCGCCTCCTCAAGATCTGGCCCCGAGCGCTGGATCCGATTCGGGGTCTTCTGCGGACTCTGACGGATCCTACACTGCCGCTGATGGTCGCCGCTTCCACCACCTAGATGGTGAAGTACCGTAACCTCTATTCAGAGGCTACGAAGGAAGAATGGCCGGCTGTAGGGCGTCAATGAAGCCCAAGCCGCTGCCCTTGCCACCGCCGAGGTCGAGGTGGCCAGGGTGCAGGCCCAGCTCGCCAAATCGGACAGCCGCTAGTGGCAGGTAATGCCTTGAAATCTTTATTGTGACGCGCTGATGATCATCTTCATGCTGACTCTTCTCTCTTCTTGTAGCCCTGACCGTGCAGATGGAAGAGTTGCGCATAGCCGCCGAGACCGCCGCCAATGCCGTCAATGCTCGTGGCAACACGCAGGCGGAGCGGCTCCTGGATGTTCACCACCGCGTCCTTCAGGTGGCTATGACCGGCGTTCGTCACGGCGCCACCGGGGCTCTCACGGCCGCACGACTCCGCTCCGGTATAGCCCTGGAGGCCATCGAGCCCGAGTTCCCGGAGGGTCAGGACATGGAGGAGGCCAGCGCCCAACTGACGAACTTCTTCCCCCACGCCGATGGGGTCGCGGCTATCACCGACGCCCAGGACATCTTAGATAGAGCCACCCATGATCCGAATTAGAATGTAATAGGGCTCCTGTAAACATGATCATCAATAAAAACTTTGTTTATGATCACCAATTTGATTTCTATGTGTCCTGATACATATACATTTTTTTATTTTTGGACGAAAGGCGATGTAATCACATCGGCTGTTACACTCCATACATATACATTTTTTTATTTTTGGACTAAAGGCGATGTAATCACATCGGCTGTTACACTCCATCGGTATGTTTCATTTTTGTGCTAAAGGCGATCCGTTAGAACGAAAATCGGCTATTATAGACTCTTATTTTTGTTCTGAAGGCGATCCTCGATATAGAATCGGCTGTATGAGCCAGATCTTGCATCGATCGGCTGTCATCCCCCAACTGGGATACTAGGATACTATTTCTTCAGATATTTTCCATTGATCGCCCTGGCAAATCTCCTTCCTTCCATACTTCGAGTATATAGGCATTGCCAGGCGCACATTCAACAACTCGATACGGGCCTTCCCAATTTGGCGACCACTTGCCGAATCGGCTATCTTTGGTTCCGATAGGTAGGATAGTCTTCCATACCAGCTCTGATTCGGCAAAGCTCTTTCCTCTTACTTTAGTGTTGTAATACTTAGCCACCCATATCTTATTAGCTTCGATACACTCCAGGGCCTTGAGCCGATGATAATGTAAATCTTCAAGACTATCCATCATGATATCCTTGTACTCACCGGCTGTAAGCTCGTTCTATAACTTGACGCGCCGTGTCTCGGACTGAATTTCCCAAGGAAGAACAGCAACGTGCCCATAGACCAACTCATACGGCGTAGCTTTAGTTGATCCATACTGAGCCATCCGGTATGGCCACAAATCTTCACTAAGCGTCAAGTACCATCTCCTGGGAGTCTGCTCAATCTTCTTCTTGATAATTTTGATTAAAATTTGATTTGACGCTTTAGCCTGACCATTGGTTTGGGCATAATAAGGCGATGAATTATACACTTTAATGCCCATGTCGTCAGCAAAGGTCAAAAACTCATCTGAAGTGAACGTAGTCCCTTGATCTATCGTGATAGTCTGTGGTATACCAAATCTGTAAATGATATGTTCCTTTATAAACTCGATTATATCCCCAAATGTGGCGTTCTTCAAAGGAACAGGCTTCTACCTACTTAGTAAAGTAGTCTGTTGCAACCAAAATCTATTTGTGACCTTTACTGGACGATGGATAGATTTGGCCTGATCAGATCGATTCCCCAACCTCTAAATGGCCATGGCTTGATGATAGGATTCATAGCTGAGGCAGGAGATTTCTGCACATTCCTGAATCTCTGACACTCTTGGCAACCCTTGTAATATCTGAAACAATCTTCGAGCATTGTTGGCCAATAATAACCAGTCCTTCTGATAATCCATTTCATCTTATAAGCCGATTGGTAAGCATCGCAGACTCCTTCATGAACCTCACTCATCAGCTTCATCAATTCTTTGGCCCCGAGGCATCTCAGCAGCATCCCCTCAACAGTCTTATAATACAACTGACTGTCTATCAGCACTTACTTGATAGCTTTGTACCTCAGTTTTCTACTAACTTTTCTGTGAAGGATTTGCAAGGTAACTTGCTATCTCGCCCCGCCAGTCATTAGCTGATTGCTCGGTACTAAGGATTTCCAGCATCGATCTATAACCCAAAGCGCACTGCGCTAGCCGATTAGCTTCTTGATTCTGTGCTCTGGGAATATGATATAATGAAACTGCTAAGAACCCTGTGATCAAAGCTTGACACTGATCATAATAGCCTCTGACTACGTCATCTTTACATTCAAATAGGCCGAGCAATTGGTGATGACTAGTTGTGAATCTCCAAAAACTTCAACTACGTCGGCCTTTGCTTCATGCAGAAGCTGAAATCCCTTCCAAATCGCCTCATACTCAGCTTGGTTGTTTGTCACTGTTGACCCTGATCTGGAAAGCGTATTCAAATCATTGACCTCGAGGTGATATTAGTATTACCCCAGCACCTCCGCCTTGCTTGCAAGATGATCCATCAAAGAACATAGTCCACGGCGCCACATCAACTATACTGATGGCTCCCTCATGATGCTAGGTGACAAAATCGGCTATCGCTTGACCTTTGACTGTCTTAGCCGATTCGAACCTCAAGTCAAACTCAGAAAGGGCCAAGATCCACTTCCCGATCCGTCCGTTCAGAATAGGCATTGACAACATATGCTTGATCACATTGGCCTTGGAAACTACCACACATTCGGCCGATAGCAAATAGTGCCTCAGCTTGGTGCACGTGTAGATTAAGCATAAGCATAGCTTCTCAGTTGGTGTATATCTCGTTTCAGGGATCCAAGAGTCTTTTGCTCAGATAGAAAACCGCCCTCTCTTTTCCTTCGAATTCCTGAAAAAGGGCTGATCCAATCGTATGGTCCTCGGCCGTCACGTACAGTTTGAATGGCTTACCTGCCTGTGGCGGTACCAGAACAGACGGAAGACTTCATACATTCCTTGATTTCATCAAAAGCCTTTTGCTGTACGTCACCCCATTTGAACTCCTGAGTGTCCTTCAGCTTCAGCAGTGGTGAGAACGGCAGCACCTTTTCTGACAGATTGGCAATGAATCTTCTGATAAAATTTATCTTGCCAAGTAAGGACTGCAATTCCTTCTTGTTAGTCGGTGGCACAAGCTGATCGATGGCCTTCCTGCTCTTGCTGCCAACCTCGATCCCTTTGCGATGTACCATGAAACATAGAAACTCACTAGCTGACACCCCTGAAAGCACATTTATTAGGATTCATCTTCAGGCCATGCTTTCGAGTGCACTCCTGTGTAGCCTTCAAATCGGCTAAGTGCTCCTTGTAGCTTTTGGACTTCAAAACTACATCATCGATGTAAATTTATACAATCTTGCCGATCAACCTATGAAAGATATAATTCATAGCCCTTTGATAAGTTGCACCGGCATTTTTTAAACCGAACGTCATTACAACCCACTCGAACAAACCGATAGCACCAGGACATCTGAAGGCAGTCTTAGGAATATCTTCATCAGTCATAAAAATTTGATTGTAGCCAACATTACCTGTCCATGAAGCTGATGACCTGGTGCCCCGCAGCCGAATCGACTAACATATCGGCTGTCAGGCATTGGGTAGCCGTCCATCGGGGTAGCTCTGTTCAGATCCCTGAAATCGATGCAGACTCACAGCTTGCCATTCTTCTTGTACACAGGGACAATATTCGATACCCACTCGGCGTATCGGCAAGCTCGAATGAACTTGGCTTCCAGCAACCTCTCAATTTCGGCCTTGATGTCAGGTAATGAATCCTGCTTGAATCGTCTTGGCGACTGCTTGAAAGACCGAAATCCAGGCTTGATAGGCAATCTGTGTTCAACAATCGATTTGTCAAAGCCAGGCATCTCGTAGTACTCCCAGGCGAAGCCAGTCTTTGTATTCTTTCAATAAGTTGATCAACTCCCGCCTGAACTCATGGTCAAGATAGGCGGCAATATATGTCATCCTTGGTCTGTCACCAGATCCAATATCTACTTCTTCAAGTTTATCGGCCGACTGTAAAACCCTGTCCAAGCTTGCCCTCGGTGCTATCGATTGGGTTATCCATTAATAAAAAGACTCAGAGCCGATTGCCTTAATTGGCTGTTGACTCTCATCGCTGACCTTGATGGAGCCTTCCTCCCAAGTCTTGCCAAAAAAACAGTCATGATCCCTAGCTTCCCAGTAGGCAGCATCCGCTGCAGCTATACTTACCGAGTCATCGGCTGGGACCACTTCGACCTCCTCACCATGCCACTGCATCACACATTGGGGCATGGTTGATGGTACGCAGCAGTTAGCATGAATCCAATCACGCCCAAGTAGCAGAATGTAAGAACCCTTGCTGTCAATTACGAAGAAGGTGGTGAGCAGCGTCTTCTTCCTGACTGTTAGCTCGGCATTGATTGCCCCCGGGTATTTGAAGAGTTACCCCCGAAATCTTTGAGCATCATGTCGGTCTTGATCAAATCATCAAGACCCTTGCCTAGCTTGTGAAAAGTGGGGTAGGGCATGAGATTGACAGTGGCACCACCATCGACTAGCATCTTGGTCATGGGCATCCCATCGACATATCCTTTGAGATACAGGGTTTTCAGGTGCCGGTGCTTGGGCGGCTTGTTAAAGGCAGCTTGCTGCGCGAAAACCAGTTTGGCGGTGGCTTGCTCAGACTCCGACTCATCAGAATCAGAGAGGACTTCAATCTTCTTGGCTCGAGTCGCCCAGAATTCAACCGGAAGCACAAACACCATCTGCGCATCGGCTATTGCCTTCCCTTTGTCCTGGGGAAGCTTCTCCCGCCAGACCTGCTTCGGGCGGCCTTCTGCTTTGAGCTCCCTGTTCCTGAGGCGTTGCACGCAGCGTCTCTGACTCTTGGTCAAGTTCCCAGGGCACCACTGGTTCTCCTGCCAAATCGGCTCTTGGTGATCAACTGCTGCTTCGTCGAGCCGATCGCGCAGGTCTCTTTTTTCGCGCCGATCCTGCCTGTCATGGGGGCGTCCGAGCCTCTCATGCACAGACCGGCGGTTGGTCTGAGAGTGCCTGTACTCTCGGTATTGATCGCTGCACTCCGAGCAATTGCGCAGAGTTGGCAATCTCAGACCTTCATTCCAGCAATGCCTAAAGAATGGGCAATACCAGTGGCTTTCTTCTTCCTCCCGGCGGCGAGCCAGTTCTTCCTGGTAGCGGGCCTCTTCCTCATCACGAGCCCATCTCCGATATTCTTCTTCTTCGAGCTGTTTACGGTGGATCTTCTCTTTCTCCCGACGCCATTTGTTCAACAGATCGCGGGAAGTAGGCCTGGTCTTCTTAGTGCCGCTGGACTCTCTCTTTTCATAGTGGCTCTGGTTCTGCCCCTACCTTCTCTTAATCATCGCCAGCTCCTCAGCCGATATTTGCATATCAGGGTTGACTGATGCATTCCTTCTAGCTTGGTTGGAGGTCAGAACTTTCATCTTGCCTGCAGGGGCCGATACTTCGACCATATTCTGGCCCTTCGGGAACGGGAACTTATTAATTTTCATTTTCCCCTTGGCGGGACTGTCAAACTTCAATAAGCCATGGGAGATGGCCCTCTATATATGAGTTTTGAATGCGTGGCATCCATTGGTGTCGTGTGAGGTGAGACTGTGGTATTGGCAGAACGTCTTCCCCTTCAGGTCTTCAGGAGAGGGTCTCACATAATCGGCAGGGAAGGTAATCTGCCCAGCACTGACCAGTAGATCAAATAATTTGTCCAGCTTATTTGTATCGAAATCATACTAATCTTCCGCGCTCCAATTCTTGGGTACGGCCATGGGTTTCTTGCCCCATCTCAGCTCAACAGCGGCGATTTTATCTTCATCTTCCGAGTCTGAATTACTGATGAACGCCGTCTATTTGTACCTCCCCTCCTTACGGAAGGTCTGAGCTTGCAGCTCCAGGGCCGTCACTCGCTGCAACACCTGGCTAATGCTGTCAAAGTCAATGCCCACCAGCTTTTCCTGAATGTGCGGGAGCATCCCACCAATGACCAAGTAAGCGAGCTGCTTGCCAGGTAGGTTCAGTGAATAGCACATGTTCTTCATTTCCCTGAGGCGCTTGATGAAGGCCGACCCAGTCTCGCTGCTCTTCTGGCGCATGCTGGTCAAATCAACAATGGTTTTCTCCCCAGTGCCAGAGAAGAAATAGCTGTGAAACTTACTTTCCAGGTCTGCCCAGTTTTGGATTGTCCTGGGCTCCAGAGTGGTGAATCAACTGAAAGCCAGCCCTGTCAAGGATAATGAGAAGAAACAGGACCTTGTGAGCATCTTCATAAGACGCCTCACCAAGCTAAGTCAGGTAACGGCTGATGTGCTCTATGGTGGATATGTCGTCTTGACCGCTGAACTTGGTGAAATCCGGCATGCGGTACCTTTGTGGTAACGCCACGCGATCAAACCATTCAGGGTAGGGGCGCCTGTATCTGATCGACACCCCCGCTTTCGGCTGCAAGCCGAATTGGTCCCTGAGCATTGCACTCATCTTGTCTACTAACTCGTCTTGAGGCGATTGAGTATAACCAGGCTGTGGCGCCGACGTGAGCTCATCATAAGTGTACCCGATGTGATAGTTTGAAGTTGTTGAAGGCACGTTTCCAGTCGGCACGTTCCCGGCCGGTATGTTCTCAGTTGTACGCATATAAGCAGCAATCTGCTCAGGAGAGTAGTCTCTGTGTAGCTTAGGCTGCGGAGCTATTTTTGGAGCCGAATCCGTCATCGTATTGGGATGTTGATCAGATGACTTTGACGGTTTCGGTTGTTGCGGCGGACGATCGGATGTTCCGGCCGCTGCATCTGATTTGGTATCTTCTGGAGGAATATTGAAGTACGTTGGGCCTAATGATTCCCAGTCCTGCTTCTTGATGATGGTCTTCATGATGTTGTATAATGTCTGCAGGAAAACGTTGTGATGGTGCCCGACTGCCTGGTGCGAAGCATTCCAGATGGCGCTCTGGATGAACTCTTTGAACTCTTGCTCCTCCTTGTCAGTGTGGCCAGGCATGACCCACCTCGGGTATCAGTGAACTCTTTAATGATCTGCTCCAGCACCGCAGCATCCTCGGGGTCGATCTCCTCACGCTTGACTCTGATGACGCCGTCGTCCCTGGGAGCCACGGTCTCCGGAGCCTTTCCCTTAGTCATGAGTGAAACTGTCCCACCGGGCGTGCCAAAAAGTGTGTTGGCACAAAATGTGGTTCCGTGCGCTTCAACACACCGGCGAAGCCGGATATGATCTCAGGAGCAGTCGGAGCTTCCAAGATCCAGCTAACTTCAAACCCGGTCAGAGAGTATCGATAACCCTCAGGCGTGCCAGTCAATTTGACCTGCAATTGACAAGGAAAAGATAATAATCAGTAATCATAGGGTGGAAACTAACCGGTGTGTCTAGGTAGTTCCAACTATGTGGCTCTGAGAGCCGATTTAATCGAAAATCGACTAAAGAGTCGATTCCGGCATGTATGCATGTTTTGCCACAGAAACAGTTACTGAACTGATATATAATCGATTGACATGTGTAATCAAATAGAACAATCTACATTAAACAAGTCTATGTAGATAGTTGTAACAGATTAAAGCGTAATCGATTACTGTAAACAGGTCAAATCATTCAATTCAGACTGTCTAAATATCAAACTAGGCAGAGGCAGGGTATAATAGGTTAATTGGTTTTCTTCGAGAAAGCACAACCGCATCGGCTAATTAGCCGATTCGGGGTCCGTGAAGCAGAAAACTTGGCGGTGATTAGTTCCAAGTATAAACCTGCTACTGGTACGAAGCTGGTCTAGAAGGCCTGCGGCTTTGCACCAGTTTAGATTTATTTCTGAAAATAACCACAAGCAAATCTAGAAGGAATACAGAGCTGGTCTAGAAGGCCGGCGGCTCTGCGTTCATTCAGATCGGCTCTTATCAAGCATCCACAGCACGTACGAACAAGACTACGATAGTACTGGCCAAATGAAGCGATATCATAATAAAGCATAAATATGAGCGATACATAATGAATATTTTTTATGTAGATCTAAGGCCAATACTATGCAATCTTGATCGGGCAGAGAGATGTTATATTGAAAAATAAACAATAAATGACAAATAGCATCTTGATAACTTAATGAATCTAACTAAGATGCCAAATTAGTTAGAGCCGATAACTAATCCATGCACATAATCAAGCTTATCCTATGCCCTCGTCCACCGGATGACGTTTAAATACAGATTAAACAAGAAAACAAACATGAATCGATAAGTAACCCTTGTTTGATCTAAGCCCACGTTCACCGGATGACGCTAAACTTATATCAAATAAGAATCAACCCCGATCTACGATGCTCCCATATCCACCGGATGACATTAAAGAGACAAAGGTTAGCGAGGCATGATGGTACTTACAAAGCAAGCCTGCGTCCACCGGATGACACTCAGCCCGATTGAAGAACTCGCCGAGATCTACGTTACTCCTACTCATAAGTTTTGGCCGAAACCGAAAGATGTGTTGTATTGATATGTGTACTATTACAATGGCCGAGGGGTTTATATTTATACCCAGGGCTTGGATAGAGTCCTATTCGAATTACAACTCAAGATAAATATGAAAACTAACAAACTTTTCTAAATTAAAGGTAACTTGGAGCCCAATCTTTCCTTTCTTTATCGGACTGCGAACGTGATCATTTCCTGGCGCCGGAGATCTGCGCTGACGTCATCAATCGATTCTTATCTTCAGCCGCGCCGTCTTCTCTTCTGCCCAACAATCGATTCAGTACCCGATCGGCTATTCTCAAATCTTCGCGTAGAAGGCTCTGCTTCCTGAAAATCGACTGTCTCTGCTCTCGGTATCGGCTATATATACTCAGCCCAAATTTTGGTGTAAACAGCAGAAAGGAGTTCGGCGCGGAATTTTCAAAAAAGCGATCGAAAAGGCGCAGAGAAAGTTAGATCGCCACTCTCCAAGCGTCCACCCCTCGTCCCATACTTGAAAAATTCCATGAAATTGTCTCGAAGCGTCAATCACCCGTCGGGCGATGGGTGGTGAGTGGAGGTGCCTTAGCCCGGAGGCGTAAACGGTCTCGCGGCTCGGCCGGCCATGCCCTAAGGGTGTTCTCTTGCCTGTTCGGGTTTCATAGATTTTTCCTAAGAGTGCTGGAGAGGTTCGGACGCAAGGGAGGTTTCAGTTTAAATCTCAAAATTTGTGATAATTAAAGAACACTTATTTATCGATTCCGAGACCACAAATATGAACAAAACCTGGAAGCTTCAGGATAACTGTGACTTAGCTGCTCGAGCTACCACCGCTCGCGGCGTTGCGCTGGTGACGATCGTAGAGGCGGTGTCCCGCGCGGGGGGCGACGGGTTGGTCGCGTCTCCCGTGGCGAGGCTCGGGTTGACGCGGTTGCGCCTCCCGCGCCTAGTTCGGTGGGAGCGGCGCGTGGCGATCCCTCTGTTCCCCGAAACGGATGGAGGTGTCACCGGGGTTCCTTCACAGCCACTCGCTGGGCCGGGGTCAAGACGATGATGGCCCGGGGCTCGGTCGAGCGGAGGTTCATCTCGAGACCGTGGTCAGTGGCCACGAACTCTACGCTCCCGAACTGAAGCACCACGCCAGCAGGAAGCGCAGGGACGTTGGCTTCCATCCGTAATTAGGGATCAACACGCAAAAGGCCCCTACCTGGTGTGCCAACTGTCAGTGCTTAGATTAACGCGTGCTAACACCGACTAGTAAATTTGTGTTTTGCGGCTGAGATCACGGTTGGTGTGCAAGGAGGAACACAAGGTTTATACTGGTTCAGGCAATGAGTGTCCTACGTCCAGTGTGAGATCGAGTTGTGTTGCCTTGCACCGGGGTGCTTGTAGTAGGGGTTACAAGCCTAATCGAGAGAGGGAGGAGGTTCCCAAGTCTCTTGTGAGTGTTTCGTGAGCGTATGAGTGTGTTCTTGTGATTGTAGGTTGTAGTGAGTGACTTAGAATGAGAATGTGTGAACATGAGAGCCTGTGATCGGCCTCTACCCTCCCTTTTATAGTTACAAGAGAGAGACTAGAGTTACATGTGTTGTCCTGTGGTTACAGTGCTCGGTATGGCGGAGTCGGTGGTGACCGGTGGCTATCGTCAGCCACGCCCTCGTCCTGGCGTCTCGACGGTATGGCATTAGTCATTCGGTTGATCTTCCACTGTTCCATTGGTGAGTTCCAAGGTGACGCACTGTGCAGTGCGTGGCTTGCCGTGTGGCACTATGCCATGCCGTCGCATCCGACCCTGCACAGTGCAACGAGTAGACAGGTTGACCTTTGAGTACGTGGCCCCGAGGCTCGGGAGGCCTTGGTGCCGTCGGGGGCGTGATGGGATGGAGCGGTGTGAGTGTCCTCCCTCGGGTGCTTCCTTTTCCACGTGCGGTACTTTCCAAGGGGTAGGACGAGCCTGATCGCATGGCTTGCCCATTCCCCCAGGTTGGCTGGACGCCTGTGGTCCCCCTTTCCTGGTGCCACACGTGCGGCCGGGGTATGGCAGTCGCCGTCGAAGTTGGAAGATCTCCTCGTCAGTCCAGGGGCCTTACGGTTGACCGTCCTTGTAGCGGCGTGGAAGGAGTGGGGTCATCTGAACGTTTACCAGAGGTGATGTGACAGTTGCTAGAGGAGCGGGTGTAGTTGTGTCAAGGGGCCCATCCGATGGGACCGTGCTTGTAAAGTGGTCAGATAGGTCCTCTTGGCCGTCAAGTTTGCCCTGCTAACGTCGGCAGGGCTCGGGCGATCCCGAGGGGTGCGCCCAAGGGAGCTTGCAGCGAGGGGCTCGGACGAATCGGAAGTCTATCGCCCAAGGTAGCTTGTAGTGGGGGGCTCGGGCGAATCGGAAGTCTATCGCCCGAGGTCTGCATTCCCGAGCCCTGTCGCGGAGGCTCGGGCCAATCGGAGAATTCTCTCCCGAGGGGTCCGCGCGTCCGGGGGAGATGATGTGCTTCCGCACGGCTCTGTCTTAGGCCGTGCGGGAAGTTCTTGCATGGGTCGTTCCCGCGTGGGCCTCTGATGTCGCCTTCTTGGACTGGGCCTCATCCGAGTGGTGTGGTTTTGCGCTGAAGTTGGATACCCCATAGTTAGGTACCCGACATATATATAGCATTAAATATTGGTAAAAAAGAAACTAATTACACAGTTTAAATATATATTATGGGTCAAATCTTTCGAGCCTGCTTAAGGCATTGTTTAGATTCATCGTGAAGTACTAAAAGTTCCGTCACATCAATATTTGACACGTGCATGAAACATTAAATGTAGATGAAAATTGAAACTAATTTGACAGTTTCGAAAATGTTACGAGACAAATCTTTTGAAGCCTATTTGGGCCATAATTGGACACTTATTGCAAAAGTCAGCATAGTTGCTACAATATTTTTTAAAAAAATAGGCAATCTAAACGCCCACTAAACTCTGATTTGACACTTATTACAAAAGCTAGCACGTGTATTACAATAGTCAAAATTCTAAATGTTTGGACCTAAACAGACCCTAAGTTTGTGGTATCGACTCTAAAAATCTTACTCCCTCCATCCCAAAATTGAGGTTATTTTAGAATGCGTTTTGATCAAACTATCTCAACTTTTAACTGGTTTGTAGAAAATACGAGTAATATTTATATCTCCAAATAATTTATATTATAAGAGTATATTCAACGATCTATCTAACGATACTAATTATATATTATAGATATTAATATTTTTTATATAAATTTGATCAAAAACAAAAGTCTTTGACTTCTCAGGAAGTGATAATAATTTATATAAATTTGGTCAAAAATAAAAATATTTACTTCTTGGAAAGTGAGAATAACATGTATTTTGTGACGGAGAGAGTATAGAACCATCGACAACAAATCAATATGAGATTAACCGCCACCCAAGGGCGGAGCAAGGATTTGAACGTAAGGGATCCTTGAGACAAGACTGTCAAAAAATACTATATGATGAAATGTCTGCATATACCCCCTCTATCCAAAAAAAATACAACTTTGTATTAAGTGGATCTCTAAATAATAAACTAATGATTGAGTGTGTGAGTTTAACAAATCTTTTAACCTATTTGAATCATTTCAATGTAAAGAAATGATAATGTACTTTCGACAACTTTTCAAAGTTTAGATATAAGTCTAATTTAAAACAACAAGGTGAGAGATAGAAATTGATTTCATACATTTCTCGCTATATTTTTGCAATGCAACTTAATACACGCATCGGCTCATTCTTGAGGAGTAAGTATCCACTACATGTGACAAATATAAGTATACACACATATTTCACACCACATGTATGCATATTGAATTAATTGATTTATGTTTATTATAATGTATTTCAATTTCAAGGATCCAAATGGGACGTTAGAGATGGTAGAAAAGATGTCAATTATTTCGCTCTTCAATTCAGACAAGAAATTTTATTTCGTTCAAGATTATATTTTTATTTATAAAATTCAAAACATCTTGTAACGGAATGCAGGAAAACATGTGCTGAGAAAAGGGGGGAAATCCCCACAAAATTGAGCTAAACCGGAAGGCTATCCACATAATCCCCAAGTACTTGCCGCTGGCCCACTATCGCTCCTAACCAGAAAGATGGCGGCGGCGGTGGTGAGGCGTGCTGCTGGTCTTATCCCTCTCCTCCACTCCTCGCGGTTCAGGTGCTCGCATACCCCTCCACCGGGCGCTATACCAGATCCCTCCGCCTCGCTCCTATTGCCTACTATCGCAGCAAGGCAGGCCCTTCTCCCCCTCCCCCGCCTCCGCCTCCGCGTCGAATGGCGCGGCTGCAGAGAGAACCCGCGAGCTACATCTGTACAACACAAAGTCGCGGAAGAAGGAGCAGTTTCGGCCGCGCGATCCAGGCGGGGAGGTCGGCATGTACGTCTGCGGCGTCACTCCCTACGACGACAGTCACATCGGCCATGCCCTCGCATTAGGTAGCCTTTGACGTCCTCTACAGGTGTTCCTCCCCTTTTACTGTTCTTAATTCGATTAGTTCCTGCAACTGCGAACTCTGTTAATCTGACGACACACTTGTTTCGCTGTAGATTTGTAGGTATAGTGCAGTCCTAAAAACTTGCGGCGCTGCCTAAACGCATAATATATTTGCTGAGGGAACTGATGACTGACATGATTTCCATTGGAAATGATATACATTTGCCTTGAGATGCTTTGAGTTGTTTGTTACTCCTGCTCTAAAGAAGCTGGCTGTCCACATTAACATTTGTCCAATTGGCAATTGCCTATTTGTGTTTAAATGGGCTTGGTTTAGGATAAACACCATAGTGGCATGGCTAAAGCAAAATCTCTGTCCTGTTATCTTATTACCTTACTACTTTCCATTGCATTCTTAGGAAATATCGTATATACTTACCGTACTGCTTGATAGGTACTTGCACTATTTGGACTATGAAGTTTGCTATGTTCGGAACTTCACATACATTGATGACAAGGTGAATTTCGGGCAAATTTGTTTGCAATATACGTTTGATAACCAATTTTAAAAATGAAGCTGCAGTTATTTTCTTACATCTTTGCTGTTTACATGATATTAAAAAAATCATACTTTTCTGTCTACAAAAATTGCATTGTCCTAAATTTAAATCAACCAAGACAGAATCTCATTTGAATGTTCACTCATTATGGAACATTTGATGTCATGCTTTATTTGTACTATTTTCTGCTGAAATTTTATTAAACTATTTTACATGGAAAACTTGAATGAATATTTAAACACAATTTGTTAATCTGCACAGGAAACCTGAGTTGCACTTCTGGAATTCTGTAGATAATTGCAAGAGCAAATCAGCTGGGGGAAGATCCTTTTAGCTTAAGCAAAAGGTTCTCTGATGACTTCTTGTCAGACATGGCCAATCTTCAATGTTTACCACCATCTGTGAAGCCCCGTGTTTCTGATCATATTGATGAGATAATAAATATGATTAAACAAGTATATATATATATATACTTGATTTTGTGTGCAGTAGTTGGTGACATGCTTATGCAGTTTCTTTTTCCTGTACATTTGTGAAAATTATTTACTGATTTCTATACCAGGCTTGATTGGATGTTTAATCTCAGATTGGTTGGAAGCTCCTTGCTTTCACATAATTTAGTTCAGATCGAATTACATATGATATTAAGCTGAAAATGGTTAAATATTTGCTTTTTCTGTGGCCCTGACCTGTCAATCCATGATAGGTTTCATGTAAAAATAACACCCAATCCCGAGGTGGTTTATAGCATTGTTGATGCAATTTAGGAATTTTCTATGTGGTTAAGTGGTAATATCTTAAGTTGACAAAGCTGCACAATGCTATGTCCAAGTTTATACGCAAGTTTTCAGCGTGATCATGTCATATGTATGCAGTTGTGGGCATGAAGAACGTCATGTTTGATTTTCCTGATGTAAAAGATGTAGTTTTAATGGTTAACATTAGACTTTATGGTTTTCACATACTGTACCTGACTGACATTTTGGTCTGTCCACATACCTCAAAAAGCTCACAAAGTGCTATTATAAATATTGAATTCCTGTTCTTTTGGTACAATGTCTTTTTGCGCTTTGAAACTTGACTTAATTTTTCTTTGAGCAGATCCTTGATAATAGTTGCGCATATGTAGTGGTGTCACCGGGTCAGCAGTCTACCGTACACTCCCTCCCCCAGTTCACGAATAAACTTTGTTTTGACTTGCTATTTTTCTTTGACCATTCGTCCTATTTATTTTTCATACAAATAATAAGTTAAATAAATTATTATTATCTCTAATAATAAAATAAATCATAATAAAATAAATAATATTTATTAAAACTTTTTTGAATAAGATGGACAGTTAAACAAAATTATAGAAATTAAAGAATTGAGTTTATTTATGGACGGTGATAGTATACGAAGTGATTGATTCCCACTGTCTTCTTTCTTCTTTGGTTGCAATGATGTATTAGCCTCGATTTTTTACTGCTGCTCTTGCACCACACCGGACCTCCGGACGCTGTAAAAAAATTCATCGGTTCAGCTAAATAGCACTTATTTTTTAGTTTTGGAATAGTCTTTTATCTCATAATAAATCAGCTTTAATCAAAATCAGCTCACCTTTTTAGCTCCAGCGAACAGAGCCTTGGCTCGGTTGAATTATTACGAGAAAACTATTTTTTAACTGAAAATAAGTTGAATCTAACTCAAGTGAATAAAGTGACTCCTTTTGTATAGGATTTAGATGTCGTTTGGAGCAACTACATGGTCTTTAAAATATAACTTTGATTTTATATTTCTATAAAAGTATTTATTGAATAGTGATATATACATTGTTTATATAGTTTTTTATATTTCGAAATTTGATAATTTAAAAGCTATTTATAGTTTATATGTTTCATGTTTAACTACTTGTAAAATATTACCAAAACGACATCTTTTCATACAAAAGGAGCTCGACGAATGGTGAAAATGGAGCCATTTTAACTCCGTACCAGTTCATGTAGACCCAGTGCAGCGACCACAGTGACGCCAGAGCCATGGCACCAGCAGCAGAGGCCCGGTAACAGTTCAAGGACGTACTATACAAACCCTTGCCTGGAACAAGTGTCCTCCAATCCAAGACAACCACACCTACTCCCTCCGTTCCTTTTTATTGATCATTTTTTTCATGCCATAAGTTTAACTAGATTTGTAGAAAATACGTGTAACATTTATATTTCAAAATAAATTTATTTAAAAACTAAATTAAAAGATCTATCTAATGATATTAATTATATATGATTAGTATTGATAATTTTTTATATAAAATTAATCAAAGTCATATCTCAGAAAACAA
This sequence comes from Eremochloa ophiuroides, assembly GCA_038502445.1. Taxonomy (NCBI): domain Eukaryota; kingdom Viridiplantae; phylum Streptophyta; class Magnoliopsida; order Poales; family Poaceae; genus Eremochloa; species Eremochloa ophiuroides. The sequence goes on along the minus strand of JAHLJS010000001.1, from coordinate 90,443,376 downwards.
AAACGACAAATATTTAAGGACGAGGAAGTACAAGTATATTTTTTCCTCGCTACTGTAAGCCGTACGCCTATTTACTTCTCCTTCAAAATTTTAATTTTTCCATCACATCACATCATATCAAATATTTAGAAATATACATCTAACATTAAATATTGGTAAAAAAGAAACTAATTATATAGTTTAAATATAAATCGTGAGTCAAATCTTTCGAGCCAGCTTAAAGCACTGTTTAGATTCACCACTAAGTAAGTCCCGTCACAACAATATTTGACACTGCATGAAATATTAAATGTTGATAAAAATTAAAACTAATTTGATAGCTTCACAAAATGTTACGAGACAAATCTTTTGAGTTTTTTAGGTCATAATTAGACACTTATTGCAAAAGTTAGTACGTTACTATAATAATTTTTTTAAAAAAATAGGTAATCTAAACACCTACTAAACTAATAATTCGACACTTATTACAAAAGTTAGCACGTGTATTACATTAGTCAAAATTCTAAATGTTTGGACCTAAACAGATCCTAAGTTTGTGGTATCGACTCTAAAAATCTTACTCCCTCCATCCCAAAATTGAGGTTATTTTGGAATGCGTGCTGATCAAATTTTCTCAACTTTTGACTAGTTTGTAGAAAATACATGTAATATTTATATCTACAAATAATTATATTATGAGAGTGTATTCAACGATCTATCTAACGATACTAATTATATATTATAGATATTAATATTTTTTTATATATATTTGGTCAAAAACGAAAGTCTTTGACTTCTCGGAAAGTGATAATAATTTGTATAAATTTGGTCAAAAATAATAATCTTTGACTTCTTGGAAAGGAAGAATAACATGTATTTTGTGACGAAGAGGGTATACAGTAGTTTAACCACCGACAACAAATCAATGTGAGATTAACCTCCTCCCAAGGGCGGAGCAAGGATTTGAACGTAAGGGATCCTTGAGACAAGACCATAAAAAAATAATATATGATGAAATGTTTGCATATATCCCCTCTGTCAAAAAAATACAACTTTGTATTAAGTGGATCTCTAAATAATAAACTAATGATTGAGTGTGTGAGTTTAACAAATCTTTTAACCTATTTGAATCATTTCAATGTAAAGAAATGATAATGTACTTTCGATAACCTTTCAAAGTTTAGATGGGCCCCGTTGGCAGAGCTCCCAGCTCCTGATTCTTAGGCACCTGATTCTTAGGCAGAATCAGGGGAGCTCTGCCAAACACTATTTTTCAGGAGAAGAGATTCTTGTCTAATTCTGTGAAGTGATTTGATTTCTGAAATGAACTAAGGGGCTGGGAGCTAAAAAAGTAGCTTCTCCTGATTCTGTGAAGTGATTCTCTGTCCTGATTTTAAAAATTTATCCTAGAGAATCAAAGAGAATCACTTTCAACCATCAGAATCACTTCACAGGAGAATCAGGAGTGAATCCTAAAGAATCAGGAAGCTAGAGCTCTGCCAAAGGGGCCCTAAGTCTAATTTAAAACAACAAGGTGAGAGATAGAAATTGATTTCATACATTTCTCGCTATATTTTTGCAATGCAACTTAATACACGCATCGGCTCATTCTTGAGGAGTAAGGATCTACTACATGTGAAAAACATAAGTATACACACATATTCCACAGCCACATGTATGCATATTGAATTAATTGATTTATGTCTATTATAATGTATTTTAATTTCAAGGATCCAAATAGGATGTTAGAGATGGTAGAAAAGATGTCAATTATTTCGCTCCTCAATTCAGACAAGAAATTTTATTTCGTTCTAGATTATATTTTTATTTATAAAATTTAAAACATCTTGTAACGGAATGCAGGAAAACATGTGCTGAAAAAAGGAGAAAAATCCCCACAAGATCGAGCTAAACCGGAAGGCTATCCACACAATCCCTCGTCAGTCTCCTCCTCGGCTCCTCGAACAAGTACTTGCCGCTGGCCCGCTATCGCTCCTAACCAGAAAGATGGCGGCATCAGTGGTGAGGCGTGCTGCTGGTCTTCTCCCTCTCCTCCACTCCTCGCGGTTCGGTGCTCGCATACCCCTCCACCGGGCACTATACCAGATCCCTCCGCCTCGCTCCTATCGCCTACTATCGCAACAAGGCAGGCCCTTCTCCCCCTCACCCGCCTCCGCCTCCGTGTCGAATGGCGCGGCTGCAGAGAGAACCCGCGAGCTGCATCTGTACAACACGAAGTCACGGAAGAAGGAGCAGTTTCGGCCGCGCGATCCAGGCGGGGAGGTCGGCATGTACGTCTGCGGCGTCACTCCCTACTATAAGTGCAATCATGCGCTAAAGTGGGTTTTGGTGATAATGACCACGCGACTAGAAGACTAATGAGATTTATCGAGATGATGGACAGGCAAAAGCATTACGAGGATGTATTCTTATGCAGGTGGACCCCTAACAACTAAAGGATGTGTCACTGGGCTCAAAGGAGGTTTAAATTCGTTTTTATTTTGAATTTGAGTATAGGAAAGCCGTACTATCAAGGGGGATGCAAAAGACAGGTTTAAAAGTGTGACCAAGTGCAAATCTTTACACCAAACATCCTCATTTCCTCTGCCATAGACAGCCACAAAAATTCAGGTCTTTCTACTCCGAGCGGCACTGCCGCTCCCCTGCGCGGCACTGCCGTGACTTGTTGTGACCGTTAGACTCGAGGGGACTTCTTAGTCTCCCTCACGTCGCCCTCAACGGTCACCTGCGCCATTTGCTCAGTTTTTGGACCAGAGAAGCCCCTCTCTTGCTCTCTCACTCCCAACAAGCTCTCCACTCTCCATTTCAAATCCAAATCTGAATCTAGAAGAGTGTGAGCTGAAATCTTAGCAAGAACAAGCTTCTCCCACTGATCTTTAACTTCCTCAAGCACTTGGTTCGTGTTCAAGCCGGTGGTTTGCATTTATTACTCTTGGAGCTTGCTCCTAGCCGGCTAGAGCGTCGCCCGGTGAGCTTGCCAATCTTGTGGCAGCCCCGGGAGGTTTGTAATCACCCTCACAAGCTAGTGGAATCACCCCCTCTTTTCAAGAGTTAACTCTCTTGACTTGAGAATAAGGATTGGGCTTTGTGAACCCAAGCTTCCTTTGTGGAACCTCAACAATGTGGAGTAGGCAAGCCTTTGTGGCGAGCTAAACCACGGGATAAATCTTGTGTCACTTGTTTTGGTTCATTTGCTCTCTACTTGTTGAAGTTCTTTGATTTATAGGGTTTGGTCCCGATCTACTTTGTGGTGGTGTTCTAGCTGTGAAGAAGTGGTGTTCTAGGCTCTACACAACCCAGGGAACATCAGGTAATTAACCAGATCTAATTTTCATTGGATATATTTTGAAATGTGTTGTTTCTGCTCGGGGAGGTCCAGCACTGCCGCTCTAGCAGCAGCAGTGCCGGGCAGCCCGGCAGTGCCGCTCCCAGGCCGGCACTGTCGCCCTAGGAACTGACCTCCGTTTGCGAAGATTTTTAACAGGCCTATTCAACCCTCCCTTCTAGGCCAGTTCGTGATCCTACAAGTGGTATCAGAGCCTGGTACCTCAGATTTACGCTTAACCAGCGTGAGGTATGGCCAAGGAAGGTGAAGCGAAGGCGAGTACAGCTCGTGAGGTTCGTGTTCGTGTTGATGGTGATGATCTTCACACCACAGGACAGCAGCAGCAGCAGCAGCAGTGACAGCGTGTCGACGGCAAGCCAATCTATGCTGCCACCGGCTGAGATCTCTGAAGGAGAAAGAGAAAGAAGAAGAGAAGAAAGAAGATTGAAGAGAGAAGCAAAAGAAGCTAGAAGAGAAGCAAGAAGAAAAGAAAAGGAAGAGCTGAAAAGAAAAGAGGAAAAGCTGAAGAGAAGAGAAGATAAAAGACTAAGAATAGAAGAAAAGAAGAAAAGAGAAGAAGAAAAGAAGAAAAGAGAAGAAAAGGGGAAGAAAAGAGCTTCAAGTGATGATGATTTAAGTAGTACCGAAGATGGAGATGATGATAGCACCTATCAACCCTCCAAGAGCAGCAATAATAAGAAGAGCAGTGGCTACACCGACTATGGAGCCGTATCTTTTGATTATTCATCTATCTTTAACCTTGACACTAGACGTGTCATCAATGTGCCCGCGGAAAAGTTACCTCATTTCGATGGGACAAACTTTGCCAAGTGGAAGCACTTGATGAAAACTTATCTTGTAGGTCTTCATCCCAGGATTTGGGAGATTGTTCATCATGGCTTGGAGGCACCGGTTGATCCAAAGAAGCCCACACAAGCTGAGTTCCGCAACATTCATCTCAATGCCCAAGCTACTAGTGTTTTGCTTAGTGCTTTGGATGGAGATGAGTACAACAAGGTGATGGGTTTGGAGGTGGCCAAGGAGATTTAAGATACCTTGCACATGGCACATGAAGGAGTTGACAAGGTGAGAAGGTCCAAGATAGAGATATTGATGGCCAAGCTCAACCGGTTTGCAATCCATGAAGGTGAAGGAGCACAAGAGATGTTTGATAGGTTGATGGTCATTGTTGGCAAGATTAGAGGTCTTGGTGGCACCGAAGTAAATGATGACAAGGTTGTGAGGATCATGTTGGAAGCTTTCACACCAAGAAATGAGACCCTTGTGACTTTGATTAGAGAGAAGAAGAGGTTTGAGCAATTCACCCCTAGTGATATTCTTGGAAGGCTATTGACACATGACATGCATAGAGAGGAAGCACTTGAGAGGCAAAGGCTTGGGGAGCTGCAAACCAAGCTTGAAGACATGAAGATTAAGAATGTAGCACTCAAGGCAAGCAAGAAGACCTTGCTGCCCGCAGCAAGCAAGCAATCTACATCAAGCAAGCACAAAGGGCAGCAAACAAGGTGTTTCATTCAAGTCTAGGGCAGCCAAGATAGTAAAGGAAGAAGTGCCAACAACTTCATCATCTAGTAAGAAGAAAGTGATAGTGAGCAGCAACAAGAGCAAATAGATGACTTTGCATTGTTCATGAGAAGATTTCGCAAGGGAATCAAAAGCAATGGGTACAAGCTAGTGAAAAGAACATTTTCAAACAAGAAAAAGAGAACGTGCTACAATTATGGCAGTACGGAACACTTCATAGCCGATTGTCCACATGAGAAGAAGGACAAGAGACAAGACAAGAGGTACCACAAAGAGGGCAGCAAGAGAAGGTACAAGAAAGATGTGGAAAAAGCTCACATTGGACATAAATGTGACTCAACCGTGGACAGCTCAAGTGAAGAGGATAGAAAAGTTGCAACCGTTGCCATTCAAGGTTCATCCTCAACACCAAAGCCTATTCAACAACTTGTCTGATGATGATGATGATTGCTTCCCTCACACTTGTCTCATGGCAAAAGGTGAGAAGGTAAAAACCAAATCCAAGTCCAAAACTCCCTCTCCTAATGATATCTCTAGTAGTGATTCTAGTGATTGCTCTAGTGATGATGAATCTAGTGATGAAGAGATTGATAACCTAACAAAGAACTTGGATAACAAAACTAAAATGTTCATTGCTAGACTAATGGAAGAACTAGAAAGTACACAAGTTGAGTTAGCATCTAGAGAAAAGACTCTTATCAAACAAGAGGATCTCTATATTGCTAGTAAAGAAGCTCTTGCTTTGAGGAATAGTGAGGTGGACTCTTTGCAAGAGGCTTTGGCTAAAGAGCAAAAAGCCCATACTATCACTAAGAAGGTTAATGTTGACCTCAATCAAAGATATAATAGATTGTTGACAAAGCATCATGAACTTGAGGATCAACATAAGCTTCTTGCTGATAGTAACTCACTCCTTCTTGAAAGCAAAGGTGCATCTAGCTCTTCCACTAGTCAAACATGTGAACAATGCACCAAACTTGATTTAAATGCATATGCTACTAACCTTGCCAACTTAGAAACAATGAAGAAGGAAGAATTAAGGCTCAATGCCTTAGCTGCTGGTAAGTGCAAGAATATGCAGGTGCAAAACATGAAAGGCAAAGTTAGAGAGCAACCAAAGGTGCAATACAAGGATGGAAGGCATCCTCACATCAAAAGTGGCTTAGGCCATGTTTCTGGGGATAAGACCAATGGAAGATACATGAAAAATTGAGTGGAATGTGTCAGGTTTGAGAGGAAGGAACAGATTGATACAGAGAGGCCTGCAAAGACCGCGGCAGTGCCACGCCCTAGGCCGGCAGTGCCGGACCACGGCAGCGTCGGGCCTAGAGCGGCAGTGCCGTGCCCCAAGAAAGGGAAGACCACCAATCTGAAGCCTGATCATTCCAAAGCACATGTCCAGAGGGTGCCCCAGCAGAAGCAGGTTTTCCAGAAGCCACAGGAATCTATATGGGTGACCAAAAACAAGTTTGTGCATCAACCAAAACCAAGTGTCACTCGTGAAAGCTTGGAATCTTGCTATGTGTTGAAGTGCAACAACCGTGGTAAAGTTGTTGCTAAGATTGTTGGTCAAAAGGCCAGCAAGTTCATGGGAAGAGCAATTTGGGTTCCTAAGATACTTATGACTAACATGCAAGGCCCCAATGCTACTTGGGGACCTAAATCGAGGAACTAAATTGTTTTGCAGGCATACTCCTCCGGTGGATCAAGTTGGATGCTTGATAGCGGATGTACAAATCACATGACCGGAGAGAAGAGTATGTTCAGCTCATACTCCCCTATTGAGAACCCTAGTGAGAACATAGTCTTTGGTGACAACTCGAAAGGGGGAGTAATCGGTCTTGGTAAAATTGCTATAACTCATGAATATTCAATTACTAATGTTTTACATGTTGATTCGTTGAGTTACAACTTGTTGTCTGTATCACAATTGTGTGAGATGGGCTACAATTGTTTCTTTACAGATAAGGGTGTGAAAGTCACTAGAAGGGAGGATTCCTCTATTGCTTTTACCGGTCGCTTGAAAGGGAAGCTTTTCTTAGTTGACTTCAACAAAAGTAAAACTAACCTTGAGACTTGTTTAGTGGAAAAATCTAGCATGGGCTGGTTATGGCATCGCCGGCTAGCTCATGTTGGGATGAGAAACTTGGCCAAACTTCTAAAAGGCAACCATATCCTTGGACTAACGAATATTCACTTTGACAAAGATAGGATATGCAGCGCATGCCAAGCCGGAAAGCAAGTAGGAGCACCACACCCACCAAAGAGCATCATGACAACCACCAAGCCATTGGAGCTAATCCACATGGATCTCTTTGGAACGGTGGCCTACTTAAGCATCGGGGGTAACAAATGCGGACTTGTCATTGTTGATGATTATTCCCATTTCACTTGGGTATTTTTCGTGTTTGATAAGTGCCAGGTACTAGAAAAGGTGAAGACCTTCATTAGAAGGGCACAAAAAGAATTCGAGCTTCCTATCAAGAAAGTGAGAAGTAACAATGGGACTGAGTTCCGTAACTACCAAGTGGACAGCTTTCTTGATGAAGAGGGCAACAAGCATGAATTTTCAGTTCCTTACACCCCTCAACAAAATGGTGTAGTAGAGAGGAAGAACCGGACTCCCATTGACATGGCAAGAACAATGCTTGATGAGTACAAGACGCCAGATCTCTTTGGGAGTGATGCCGTCAACACCGCTTGCCATGCAATCAACCGACTCTACCTACACAAGAAGCTGAAGAAAACCCCATATGAGCTACTCACCGGTAACAAACCAAAGGTGTCTTACTTTAGAGTATTTGGGTGCAAGTGTTTCATACTTAACAAAAGGCCCAAAACCTCTAAATTTGCACCTAAAGATGATGAGGGTTTCTTACTTGGTTATGGATCAAATGAGCATGCCTATCTTGTCTTCAACAAGACCATCGGTCATGTTGAAGTAGCGGTAGATGTGACATTTGATGAATCTAATGGCTCTCAAGTAGAGCAAATTGATTTAAGTGTTGTAGAAAAGGAAGATCCACCTTGTGAAGCAATCAAGCAAGTAGCCATTGGTGATATAAGACCACAAGAAGACAAGGCTACAGAGGTGGAAAAGCCTCAAGAGAAGGCCACTGCAGAGCCCACTACTGAAGGAGGCCCGGCAGTGCCGCACCCCCAGCCAGCAGAACCTTCATCACCTGTAACTGCTGAGAGAACACCGCTTCCAAGGGATGATCTGGCACCTATTCTTGAAGTAGATGAAGATGATTGGCCAGAAGAAGAAGAACAAGAATCTATTGATCATCCAAGGCTACGTCAAACCATTCAACGGGATCATCCCGTTGACAATATCCTTGGGAGTCTTCGAAGGGGGGTAACTACTCATTCACATTTGGCAAATTTTTGTCAATTTTACTCTTTTGTATCCTCTTTGGAACCTCTCAAGGTAGAAGAAGCACTTGGTGATCCGGATTGGGTGCTAGCCATGCAAGAAGAGTTGAACAACTTCGAGAGAAATCAAGTATGGACTCTAGTTGAAAGACCCAACACCAACATCATCGGCACCAAATGGGTTTTCAGAAATAAGCAAGATGAAGATGGAATGGTGACAAGGAACAAGGCAAGATTGGTGGCTCAAGGATTCACTCAAGTAGAGGGCTTGGACTTTGAAGAAACTTATGCATCGGTAGCAAGACTAGAAGCAATCCGAATGCTTTTAGCCTATGCTGCCCATCACAACTTCAAGTTATATCAAATGGATGTGAAGAGTGCATTTCTCAATGGCCGAATACAAGAGTTGGTGTATGTGGAGCAGCCACCGGGTTTCGAAGATCCCATGTTTCCAAACCATGTCTACAAACTCTATAAGACGCTCTATGGGCTTAAGCAAGCACCAAAAGCATGGTATGAATGCCTTAAGGAATTCTTGCTCAAACAAGGCTTTGAAATAGGCAAAGCTGATCCTACTCTTTTTACTCACAAAGTTGGTAAAGATTTATTTGTCTGCCAAATATATGTCGATGACATAATATTTGGTAGTACTAACCATGTCTTTTGTGAGCAATTTAGTAGGACAATGACCAAAAGATTTCAGATGTCCATAATGGGTGAGCTCAAGCTCTTCCTCGGGTTTCAAGTCAATCAATTGAAGGGAGGAACTTTCATAAGTCAAACCAAGTACACCCATGACATGCTCAAGAAGTTTGATATGGCGAATGCAAAGGCTATCAAAACTCCCATGCCAATCAATGGACATCTTGATCTTAATGAGGATGGGAAAGCCGTGGACATCAAGGTATATCGCTCCATGATCGGCTCTCTATTCTATTTGTGTACATCTAGGCCCAATATAATGCTTAGTGTGTGCATGTGTGCTAGATTTCAAGCTAACCCAAAAGAGTGCCATTTGATGGCCATTAAAATAATCTTAAGATATCTAGTTCACACTCCAAACCTTGGCTTGTGGTATCCTAAGGGCTCTAAGTTTGATTTGCTTGGGTATTCGGATTCCGATTACGCCGGTTGCAAAGTAGATCGAAAAAACACTTCGGGGATGTGTCAATTCCTTGGACGGTCTCTAGTGTCTTGGAGTTCTAAGAAACAAAATTGTGTAGCCCTTTCCACCGCCGAGGCCGAGTATGTTGCAGCCGGTGCATGCTGTGCGCAACTACTTTGGATGAAGCAAACCCTTCGTGATTTCGGATGTCACTTTACTAAAATCCCATTATTGTGTGACAATGAAAGTGCCATAAAGCTTGCAAACAATCCTATAAGCCACTCAAGAACAAAGCACATTGACATCCGATATCACTTCGTGAGAGACCACGAAAGCAAAGGAGATATCGAAATACGTCATGTGAGCATCGAAAAGCAACTAGCCGATATCTTCACTAAGCCTCTCGACGAGTCAAGGTTTTGCGCTTTGCGTAGTGAACTAAATATAATTGATTCTCGAAACGTGGTTTGAAATCTAGCACATACCTGTTTGCTTAAGCTAGGTTGATTGAAAAGGATTTGAAAAGTTCGATTATGTCTTTCAAAACTACTTTAGTTGTGTGTTTGTGCAATCTTGGTCACTGGTATTATTTCTTATTCTTTCTGATCAAGTGATTGCACAAATACTATCCTGTAACCATGACCTAGGTGAAGACCAAATTAGGACTAGGTTCTCTACTGGAAGGCAGGGCGACAGTGCCGCTCCTAGCCGCGGCAGTGCCGCGCCCTGGCAGTGCCGGGCTTAGTCCCGGCAGTGCCGTGCCTTTCCAGCTTGGCGGCCCGTGGGCCACCTTAGTCAGAACGGTCGGGTTCTACTCTCTCTATCTCATGCCCATGACCATTCTTCCTTCTCTCATCTCATTCTCTCGGTCTCTCTCCCTCTCTATTCCTCTCACCGAGAGAAAGGGCGATGGCGTCGGCCCCGGCACCGCCACTCCCCCCTGCCGCGCGTGCGTCCACCTTGCTGAGCCTGTTGCTGGATCTTTGGAGGCTTGTTCCTCCTCCTTCCACCGTGTAGTCTCCCTGCTTGCGTGGCTTCTTCCCTCTCCTTCCCTCTCTCAAGGTACGTGAAGCCCTAAGTTGAAGAACTTTCCAGATCTATGCAATGTGACAGTTTCTTTTGAAGAGAAGTGTTGCTAAGGGTACTTTGATGTGTGTAGAGTCCTGTAAATTAGTTGAAAATTGCCGATCTATTGATTCACTGACTGAGGAAGATTGGAGGCAGTTTGGGTTCACTGCGCAGGCGCGGCAGTGCCGGGCCCTGTGCCTTGAACCCCTGCCACCCAATCTTCACCTCAGCCATTGACTCAGCAGATTTTCCCTTTTCATCTGATTAACTTGCTCAGAACTCACTTTTTCCCTTTATTGACACGAATAATCTCACACTGGCATAGATGGCGGAAGGTGGAGGACGTGGATTTGACTGGGGGGCTGGGCCTAGCAACCCGCGTCCCCTGCGTACCAAGCAACCAGCCCATCGCGGTGGAAGAAACTCAGAGGACAGGACAGTGAGACAGACGATCCATGACGCTGAGTTGTTGGAGCAGGCAGGCAAGACCATTCCAGATGGTGCTTGCTCTGAGACTCCAGATGATCTCACCATGTTTGATGGTGCATACCTGCAGTGGGATCAGCATGACCATCATGAGCAGCCTCCTGTTGAGAACAGACAAAGGCACAAGGTCAGCTACTACAACCAGTTCAGGGCTGTGCAAGAGCAGAGACAGGTCAACCCTTATGCTAGGCGTAAGGATGTTGAGCTTGACTACAGGTTTTGATCTGCCTTTCAGTCAGATTTCTATGAGTCAATTCTTTTTGCTTCCAAGAAGCCCAAGATTGTTCTGATGAGGTACATTGATTGGGAGCACTTGGCTAGCAAGAATGACAGAGTGTGCAACCAAGTCAATGCTTTCTGCAAGAAGAGAGGGATATATGACTGGATGGGTTTCAGGTATGATTGGAACACCGAGATTCTTTATCAGTTCCATGCTACCTGTTACTTTGACAAAGAGGCTGATGAGTTGCACTGGATGACTGACATTCACCACTACCTTGTTGATTTCACTACATTTGCCCGCATACTTGGTTTTGGTGAGTGGGACAGGGATGCTTATGATCTTCATGATGAGAGGGCACTCACTGATGGCGAGTTGGCTCAATTGTATGATCATCCTGGTCAGGCAGATGGCTTGGTGAAGGGGCTGAAGAGTCGGTATTATATCTTAAACAACTTGTTTCGCCAGACTCTTATCCCAAGGTTGGATCAGCTTCCAACTTGTATGGGACAGCAAAGAACATGCTTGCCATGACACAGCTAGGTAGCACGCTTTTCTCTGTGTCTCGCTTTCTGTGGCGTGAGTTGATTATCACTTCAGAGGATGCGAGGAAGGCTTTACCTTATGCACCATATCTCATGTTTGTGATTGAGCGTGTGTCTGGCATCATATTCAAGAAGGATGTGTCCCATGAGCCGTTTCGGTTTGACAAGACTCACCACTCAGGCATTGGTGAGAGCAGGGCAGCCACCCGGTCTTCCAGCAGGAGGGTTGTCCCGTCTTCGGATATTCCCAGTTCTTCCCATTCCAGCTCCCAGCAGCGTCCTAAGAAGAAGAGCCATCTCCCCCACATGCTGAAGAGGATTTTTGGGGCTTGTATGCATGCCTCTGACTCCGCATACAAGGCTCGCATGGAGAACTGGGAGATACATGATCATTTGGGGCTGCAACAGATTGACCCTCCTACTCCACCTCCAGAGTTCAGCGAGATGTCTGGTTCCGACGTTGAGGACGTCGATTGGGATCAGCTTGCTAGTGAGGAGGAGGAGGACTGTCCCGGCACGTCGACCCGCGGCGCGTTTCACCGCCACCACTCACCGCCAGGGACGTGCTATCGTCGAGTCCGATGATGAGGAGGAAGAAGAAGGAGGCAACGACGACGACGACGAGGAGGAGGAGTCTAGTAAGGATGACGATGAGTAGTTGTACTTTGCTTTTCTCTCTTTTCTTCCTTTTTGGTGCTTGTTGCCAAAGGGGGAGAAGGGGATTAGAGAGGGGTACAACAACTTTTCATCATTTTTACTAGCGTTCAGCTTATGAGCTTCTTGTTTAGATCTTGTGAGCCGATTCGGCAGAATGCGATCGGTTAATTGGTTTTTCTCGAGAAAGCACGACCGTATCGGCTAATTAGCCGATTCGGGGTCCGTGAAGCAGAAAACTTGGTGGTGATTAGTTCCAAGTATAAATCTAGTACTAATACAAAGCTGGTCTAGAAGGCCTGCGGCTTTGCATCAGTTTAGATATATTCTTGAAAATAATCATAAGCAAATCTAGAAGGAATACAGAGCTGGTCTAAAAGGCCGGCGGCTCTGTGTTCATTCAGATCGGCTCTTGTCAAGCATCCATAGCATGTACGAACAAGATTACGGTAATACTGACCGAATCAAATGATATCATAACAAGGCATAAACATGAACGAAACATAAATGACATTTTTCATGTGGATCTAAGGCCAATACTACGCAATCTTGATCAGGCAGAAAGATGTTATATTAATAAATAAACAATAAATGACAAATAACATCTTGATAACTTAATGAATCTAACTAAGATGCCAAATTAGTTAGAGCCGATAACTAATCCATGCACATAATAAGTTTAACCTAAGCCCTCGTCCGCCGGATGACGTTAAACATAGATTAAACAGGAAAATAAACATGAATCGATAACTAACCCTTATTTGATCTAAACCCACGTCCACCGGATGACGCTAAACTTATATCAAATAAGAATCAACCCCGATCTACGATGCTCCCATGTCCACCGGATGACATTAAAGAGACAGCTTAGCGAGGCATGATGGTACTTACAAGCAAGCCTGTGTCCACCGGATGACACTCAGCCCGATTGAAGAACTCGCCGAGATCTACGTTACTCCTACTCCTAAGTTTTGGCCGGAGCCAAAAGATGTGCTGTATTGATGTCTTTTGTTACAATGGCCGGGGCTTATATTTATACCCAGGGCTTTGATAGAGTCCTATTCGAATTACAACTCAAGACAAACACGGAAACTAACAAACTTTCCTAAATTAAAGGTAACTTGGAGCCCAATCTTTCCTTTCCTCAACGGACTCCGAACGTGATCGCTTTCCTGGCCGAAGATCCATGCTGACGTCATCAAATCGGCTATTCGCGTCGTCTTCACCTCCAGCCCACAATCGATTCCGGGACCCGATCGACTATCTCTGCCTTGGCCTCTGTTTCCGAAAATCGGCTGTCTGCATCCGGCATCGGTTATCTGCACTCAGTCCAGATTTTAGCGTAAACAGAGTGTCTTTCTCAAACTCGTTTGGTTGTAATAAGTACTTTCATGCACTCTATTTTCATTTGATTGTGAACCTAAGTACTTTATTTAAGAACAAGCTTGTGTTTGTGTGTAAACTAGTTCTATTTTTCATATGATCTGTGTAGGTGCTTTACTTCCGTGAAGTTTCTATCTTCAGGGAGAGCGGCAGTGCCGCCCTATCTGAAGGCAGAAGCTAACTCTGATTGTCTCACCTGTCATTTGCATCACGCTTATATTCTTGACACTGTGTGTTGCACCCCACAAAGACCATTGATGTAGGGGGAGACCCCATTTCACTCCAATGTGTGAAACTTAGCCTCTTATGCTAAGTTTGGAAATTCAAAATCCACCCACACATTCAGGGGGAGACTCTACATTCAAAATCCCATTTAAACCTTTTTTTATATTATCTTTTACCTCTCTAATCGGGTTGTCATCAATCACCAAAAAGGGGGAGATTGTAAGTGCAACCAAGCTCTAAAGCGGGTTTTGGTGATAATGACCACGCGATTACAAGACTAATGAGATTTATCGAGATGATGGACAGGCAAAAGCATTAGAAGGATATATTCTTATGTAGGTGGACCCCTAACAACTAAATGATGCGGCATCCTGGCTCAAAGGAGGTTTAAATTCGTTTTTATTTTGAATTTGAGTATAGGAAAGCCGTACTATCAAGGGGGATGCAAAAGACAGGTTTGAAAGTGTGACCAAGTGCAAATCTTTACACCAAACATCCTCATTTTCTATGCCATAGACAGCCACAAAAATTCAGGTCTTTCTACTCTGTCTTGGCAGCGCGGCACTGTCGGCCCTAGGCCTGACACTGTCGGCCGAGCGGCACTGCCATGACTTGTTGTGACCATTAGACTCGAGGGGACTTCTAAAGTCTCCCTCCCGTCGCCCCCAATGGTCACCTGCGCCATTTGTTCAGTTTCTAGACCAGAGAAGCTCCTCTCTTGCTCTCTCTCACTCCCAACAAGCTCTCCACTCTCCATTTCAAATCCAAATCTGAATCTAGAAGAGTGGGAGCTGAAATCTCAGTAAGAACAAGCTTCTCCCGCTGATCTTCAATTTCCTCAAGCACTTGGTTCACGTTCAAGCCGGTGGTTTGCATTTGTTACTCTTGGAGCTTGCTCCTAGCCGGCTAGAGCGTCGCCCAGTGAGCTTGCCAATCTTGTGGCAGCCCTGAGAGATTTGTAATCACCCTCATAAGCTAGTAGAATCACCCCCTCTTTTCAAGAGTTAACTCTCTTGACTTGAGAACGAGGATTGGGTTTTGTGAACCCAAACTTCCTTTGTGGAACCTCAACAACGTGGAGTAGGCAAGCCTTTGTGGCGAGTTAAACCACGGGATAAATTTTGTGTCACTTATTTTGGTTCATTTGCTCTCTACTTGTTGAAGTTCTATGATTTCTAGGGTTTGGTCCCAATCTACTTTGTGGTGGTGTTCTAACTGTGAAGAAGTGGTGTTCTAGGCTCTACACAACCTAGTGAACATCAGTAATTAACCAGACCTAATTTTCATTGGATATATTTTGAAATGTGTTTGTTTCTGTTCAGGGAGGTCTAGCATTGCCGCTCTAGCAGCAGCAGTGCTGGGCAGCCTGGCAGTGCCGCTCCTAGGCCAGCACTGCAGCCCTAGGTTCTGACCTCCGTTTGCGAAGATTTTTAACAGATCTATTTAACCCCTCATCTAAGCCAGTTGGTGATCCTACACCTACGACGACAGTCACATCGGCCATGCCCGCGCATACGTAGCCTTTGACGTCCTCTACAGGTTTCCCTCCCCCTTTTACTGTTCTTAATTCGATTAGTTCCTGCAACCGCGAGCTCTGTTAATCTGACGGCACATTTGTTTCGCTGTAGATTCGTAGGTATAGTGCAGTCCTAAAAACTTGCGGCGCTGCCTAAGCGCATAATATATTTACTGAGCGAACTGATGACTGACATGATTTCCATTGGAAATGATATACATTTGCCATGAGATGCTTTGAGTTGATTGTTACTCCTGCTCTAAAGAAGCTGGCTGTCCACATTAACATTTGTCCAATTGGCAATTGCCTATTTGAGTTTAAACGGGCTTGGTTTAGGATAAACACCCTAGTGGCATGGCTAAAGCAAAATCTCTGTCCTGTTATCTTATCACTTTACTACTTTTCATTGCATCCTTAGGAAATATCGTATATACTTACCATGCTGCTTGATAGGTACTTGCGCTATTTGGACTATGAAGTTTGCTATGTTCGGAACTTCACAGACATTGATGACAAGGTGAATTTCGGGCAAATTTGTTTGCAATATACGTTTGATAACCACTTTTAAAAATGAAGCTGCAGTTATTTTCTTACATCTTTGCTGTATACACGATATTAAAAAATTCATACTTATCTGTCTACAAAAATTGCATTGTCCTAAATTTAAATTAGACAAGGCAGAATCTCATTTGAATGTTCACTCATTATGGAACATTTGATATCATGCTTTATTTATACTATTTTTTGCTGAAATTTTATTAAACTATTATACACGGAAAACTTGAATGAATATTTAAATACAATTTGTTAATCTGCACAGGAAACCTGAGTTGCACTTCTGGAATTCTATAGATAATTGCAAGAGCAAATCAGCTGGGGAAAGATCCTTTTAGCTTAAGCAAAAGGTTCTCTGATGACTTCTTGTCAGACACGGCCAATCTTCAATGTTTACCACCATCTGTGGAGCCCCGTGTTTCTGATCATATTGATGAGATAATAAATATGGTTAAACAGGTATATATATACTTGATTTTGTGTGCAGTAGTTAGTGACATGCTTATGCAGTTTCTTTTTCCTGTACTTTTGTGAAAATTATTTACTGATTTCTATACCAGGCTTGATTGGATGTTTAATCTCAGATTGGTTGGAAGCTCCTTGCTTTACCATAATTTAGTTCAGATCGAATTACATATGATATTAAGCTAAAAATAGTTAAATATTTTCTTTTTCTGTGGCCCTGACGTGTCAATCCATAATAGGTTTCATGTAAAAATAACACCCAATTCCAAGGTGGTTTATAGCATTGTTGATGCAATTTAGGAATTTTCTATGTGGTTAAGTGGTAATATCTTAAGTTGACAAAGCTGCACAATGCTATGTCCAAGTTTATACGCAAGTTTTCAGCGTGATCATGTCATATGTATGCAGTTGTGGGCATGAAGAACGTCATGTTTGATTTTCCTGATGTAAAAGATGTAGTTTTAATGGTTAACATTAGACTTTATGGTTTTCACATACTGTACCTGACTGACATTTTGGTCTGTCCACATACCTAAAAAAGCTCACAAAGTGCTATTATAAATATTGAATTCCTGTTCTTTTGGTACAATGTCTTTTTGCGCTTTGAAACTTGACTTAATTTTTCTTTGAGCAGATCCTTGATAATAGTTGCGCATATGTAGTGGTGTCACCGGGTCAGCAGTCTACCGTACACTCCCTCCCCCAGTTCACGAATAAACTTTGTTTTGACTTCTGCTATTTTTCTTTGACCATTCGTCCTATTTATTTTTCATACAAATAATAAGTTAAATAAATTATTATTATCTCTTATAATAAAATAAATCATAATAAAATAAATAATATTTATTAAAACTTTTTTGAATAAGATGGACAGTTAAATAGAAATTATAGAAATTAAATAATTGAGTTTATTTATGGACGGAGGGAGTATACGTGGTGATTGATTCCCACTGTCTTCTTTCGTTGCAATGATGTCTTTTCCCGATTTTTTACTGCTGCTCTTGCACCACACCGGACCTCCGGACGCTGTAAAAAAGCCATCGCTTCAGCTAAATACCACTTATTTTTTAGTTTTGGAACAGTCTTTTCTCTCATAATAAATTAGTTTTAACCAAAATCAGCTCACCTTTTTAGCTCCAGCGAACAGAGCCTTGGCTCAGTTGAATTATTACGAGAAAACTATTTTTTAACTGAAAATAAGTTGAATCTAACTCAAGTGAACAGAGTGACTCCCTTTGTATAGGATTTAGATGTCGTTTGAAGCAACTACATGGTCTTTAAAATATAACTTTGATTTTATATTTCTATAAAAGTATTTATTGAAAAGTGATATATATACATTGTTTATATAGTTTTTATATTTCGAAATTTGATAATTTAAAGGCTATTTATAGTTTATATGTTTAATGTTTAACTACTTGTAAAACTTTACTAAAATGACATCTTTTTCTACAAAAGGAGCTGGTTGAATGGTGAAAATGAAGCCATTTTAACTCCGTACCGATTCATGTAGACCCAGTGCAGCGACCACAGTGGCCAGGGCCATGACACCAGCAGCAAAGCCCGGTAACAGTTTAAGGACGTACCGTACAAACTCTTGGTTGTAACAAGTGTCCTCCAATGCAAGACGACCACACCTACTCCCTCTGTTCCTTTTTATTGGTCGTTTTTTCTTGCCACAAGTTTAACTAGATTTGTAGCAAATACGTATAATATTTATATTTCAAAATAAATTTATTTAAAAACTAGATTAAAAGATCTATCTAATGATATTAATTATATATCATTAGTGTTAACAATTTTTTATATAAAATTAATCAAAGTCATATCTCGGAAAACAAAAACGACAAATATTTAAAGACGGATGGAGTACAGTATATTTTTTTTCTCACTGCTGTAAGCCGTAGGCCTATTTACTTCTCCTTCAAAATTTTAATTTTTCCATCACATCACATCATATCAAATATTTAGAAATATACATATAGCTTTAAATATTGGTAAAAAAAACTAATTACACAGTTTAAATATAAATCGTGAGTCAAATCTTTCGAGCCTGCTTAAACCACTGTTTAGATTCACCACTAAGTACTAAAAGTCCCGTCACAGCAATATTTGACACTGCATGAAACATTAAATGTTGAAAAAAATTAAAACTAATTTGACAGCTTCACAAAATGTTACAAGACAAATCTTTTGAGTTTGTTTGGGTCATAATTGGATACTTACTGTAAAAGTTAGCACGTTACCCACTAAACTATGTGTCGGTGCTAGTTTTAGCGGGTGCTAACACCGACTAGTGAATTTGTGCTCTGCGGTTGAGGCTCCGAGTGGTGTGCAAGGGGGAACACAGAGTTTATACTGGTTCAGGCCAAGAGGGCCCTACGTCCAGTGGAGAGGAGAGTCGTGTTGCCTTGTACCGGGGTGCTTGTAGTAGGGGTTACAAGCTAGGCGAGAGAGAAAATTGCTCCCAAGTCTCTTGTGAGTGTCTAAATGGGTACAAGTTGCTTGTTGCTGTGTGTGTGCGAGAGCCTGTGAGCTTGAGAACCGGTCTTAAGGCAGGGCAGCGCGTACATTGCCATGCATGTTACACTAGGGAGTTGTTGTCGCTGTTTGACTGTCGTCAGCTAAGGTCTTGTCTCCGCGTCCCAGGGGTATGGCCGTAGTGGTTCGTACGATCTTGGTGAGTTCCAAGGTGGCAATAGTCGTTGGGATTACGGCATGGCGCAGTGTCACACCTGATGGCTGTCTTCCTGCACGATGTGACAAGTGGGTGAATCGCCTCGGGGCGTTGTCTCCCGAGGCTCGGGACTCCTGGAGGTGTGATGGAATGGAGCAAGGCGACATCTTTCCTCGGGCGCATTTTCGGCTTTCGGACAGTGTTTCCCGAGGGTCAGGTGGGCCCGGATGGAAGGCGTGCTCGTCCTATCGAGCGGACAGTGCAGTAGGTGTCTTTCCCGTTCTTGCGTAGCCCATTCATCAGGCGCTTGGACTGTCGTAGTCGTAGTTGGTAGATGCCCGGCGGAAAACAGGGCGGAGCACCGTAGACCATACTGAGGAGAGGATGGCCATAGTGAGTCCATCAAATCCATCGCTAGGGAAATCCTGACAAGTGGTATGGCCGTCGTGCGCGTGCGAAGCACAGTCGCGTCAAGAATCTCGCCTGACGGGACAGTGCTTGTAGAGTGGTCAGAGAGGTCCCTTGTGGTTCAAGATTGCTCCGCTGACGTCAATTGTACATTGGATGCTTTAGAAAGATTACGCCTGAGGGCGATGGGGGAGCTCGGGCGAATCGGAGAATCGGCGCCCGAGGGTACCGCTTTCCCGAGCTCTCTCGGGGAGGCTCGGGCAAATCGGAAAATTGGCGCCCGAGGGTGCCGCTTTCCCGAGCTCTCTCGGGAGGCTCGGGCGAATCGGAGAATTGGCGCCCGAGGGTGCCGCTTTCCCGAGCTCCCTCGGGGAGGCTCGGGCGAATCGGAAATTTGGCGCCCGAGGGTGCCGCTTTCCTGAGGGTAGGCTGGCGTTGATGCAGCGCCGTCATGGGCCTCCGTAGGCGCGACCTTCACGGGCTTCCACAGGCTTTGCCTAGGTTGGGCCGTGTTGAGAATATGTGTTTTTGCATCGAAGTTGGGCACCCCATACTTTGGTACCCGATAGTAGCCCCCGAGCCTGTGGCGGAGTGAAGGCACTCCTCCACAGGTGTAACAACCCTAGGAATTCAAACACTGAAAATACCAACTTTCAAAAAAAATTTCCTAAAAAGCTAACCTATGTTTGTTGCATGTATAGAGCCAAATAATCACTTTCTTTATATTCCAATGTTAAGCAAATGTGTATAAGTGGATATGAACCATAGAGCATTGCTCACACACTCATGCTGCATATTTAACCATTAAAATTGTTTCTACTTGATTTAGTAAAATCATGATTCAAATAATAGAAATATATTTATATATGTATAAGTGTGTAAAGGAAATAAGAAAAGAATTAAGAAAACAAAAGCAGAAAAGGAAAAAGGAAAGAAGCCTAGCCAGCCGGCCTGTTGGCCCAGCCAGCCCGAGCCAACCTCACACCACCACCAAGCCAGATCACCACACTGGGCCGGCCCATGACCGCGTTGCGGCCTAGCCCCGCGCGTACACGCGTTGCCGACCGAACGCGCGCGCCGTCGCTGCCGCGGACAGCCCGGCCCCGCTCGTCAGCCCCCTTTCCCTTCTCCCTGTTCTTCTCCGCGAGGGCAATGGCCGGCAGGGTCATGCAAATCGCATGACCCTGGCCTGCCTGCCCCCTCGGCCTATCCCCCGCTTGTCCCCCATCGCCTAGACGACAAAGGAGTCCCGCGACCGTGACGAACCCTAGCCGGACCACCCATCGTAGCCCTTGGATGAC
Organism: Eremochloa ophiuroides; assembly: GCA_038502445.1. NCBI lineage: Eukaryota > Viridiplantae > Streptophyta > Magnoliopsida > Poales > Poaceae > Eremochloa > Eremochloa ophiuroides. The sequence goes on along the minus strand of JAHLJS010000001.1, from coordinate 90,422,523 downwards.
CCCTGGCGAATCCAGACCGCCCGCCATGGAGCGAGCTGCGCTTGGCTATAAATTGGGGCGCCTCCCGGTGCCCTAGCTTCATTCCATTCGCCACCGCCGCTGGTGGCACTACACCACACCACAACGCGAGACCGAGAAGCGAGGGAGAAGAGGAAGGAGGGAGGGAAGAAGGAGCCACCGGAGCGCAGCTGCTGCGGAGCACGCCGGAGCCGGAGTCGGAGACGGAGCCGGTGCCACCGTCGTGGATCGGCATGGCACTGCGAACTCTCGGCACGGCAACGACCCTCCACTGCAACGCCATCCTACCTTTACCGACACCACGGTGAGCCACCCGAGCCCCTTGCCAAACCTCGCCGTGCTTTTCGGCCATGGCGCTCGGATTCTCGAGCGCGTAGGCCACGGGTCGTTTCTGACCCCAGAACACACCACACACACGCACATGAGACGCAGCCCGGTCAAAAGGACCAACCGAGCCGGAACAGAACGGCGGCCACCGCCGCCGTGAACCGAGCTCCCGGAGCGCCGCCGTCTAACCGGCGTTCCCGTGCATAGCCGCCAAGATCCGCCAAACGACCAGGATTAGGAGGACCACCGCTACACCCTGAGACCTGACCACACTTCAAGAGTGTCCCGAGCCCTCCCAACCACCCGGTTGGCATGCGCCGCCGACCGCCGGAACGCCACTGAGTCACGCGTACGTCCCAGACGAATCCGGCCACAACCGAGTAGGGTAGCAGGCCGTGGAGCAACGCCACGACCGCCTCGATGCGACTGCATAGTAGGACGAACCTGAAGCAGCCCCATTCGCCTTGGCCGCGTGTGCCGCGACCTCGCTAGAGCGCCGCCGTGAGCTGTAGCCAAAAGGAGGCCCTACTGTGACTCCGGGTTGCCACTAGTGGGCCGAAGACCCTTGCTGACCATGCCAAATAGAGGGAGCCGCGCTTGATTGTGCCAAATCGCTAGGGCTAACGCCTCGCCGTCGTCCGCCACCATTAGCAGAGGTCCGCCGCGGCGCCATTCGCACAAACCACCCAGCCGGAGCCCTTATGCCGAAATTAGAGCCACGTAGCTGCTCCCGAGTGAAGGTCGGAGCGATTCCGCTCAACCCGAGCGTCCTCACGAGACGCAGACAGCACTGTCGCCGGAGCCGTATCGCCACCGACCGCCATGGCACTACAACCAAGCAGCCGAGAGCACAAAACATCCTTTTGTGGATGCCACAACACCACGCACAAGCCTTGCTAGACTGTAGGAACCACTCTCGCCCGGAACAGAGGGCACCGAACCACCGCCGTACACCGCCGTCACCGGTGAAGCCTTTGGGATCACGCGTCGAACACCTAGCGAGTGCTGACGTGGGCACAGGCGTCAGCAGGGTGCATGTCCACGCCACAGCACCACTACCACGGACCCGGTCCACCGCAGACCACAGAGGGGAAATAAGCGGTGCGCTCGGTTCACCATGAGCCGGGCCTGCGGTCTATGGACCAACACACACACCGTCCACCGTGCACCGAACCCACCGTAGACCGAGCCCGAAGCGCTCCAGTGCTGCCACGTGGCGTGCCCTGGCGCCGACACGTGTCACTGATGACGTCATCCGACCCCACCAGTCAGAGCACCATTGACTCAGTCAACGCTGACATCAGCAGTGACGTCATGCTGACGTCAGCAGAGCCACCGACAGCTGAGTCATTGACTTAGTCAACATGAACAGTAACCCGACCAATCACAGCTTGCCCCATGTCATCCTCTGATTAATTGGCCTTTTTCTATTTTCATAAAATAGGAAAAACTTTCGGAAATTCATAACTTATTCACACGATGTCCAAAAATTACGTACCACATATCAAAATTCTCAGAAAAATGAGCTCTACAACCTGAACCTATGTTTGAGTGCATTTGGATCTTTATTTTCATTGGATTTTTCTGAATAATCTATAGGAGTCGCTAACGCTGACTATTTCGTTTCCTGTTTTCAGAGCCGGAGGAGAATCTGACTGAGGAAGATGACCATGAGTACCTTCAGGAGTTAGGCGATGACTACGAAGGTGCCACGTCCCACCAAATCTTTAGTGCCTATTACGCATTGCTAAATGCCGTACTTGCCATTGCTTTATGATCATATGATAATGACTGTTTAGGTTGCATGTTAGAATAATTGTTTACCCTGCCTTATTTAAACTATCACCCTGCTATCCGCTGATAGGATAGATGTTCGCTGTTATGTATTTATTTGCTCTTCCACTACTTATTGATTATGACACACATATGTGAGAAATTGGGAACGGTATGACTTATGTGAACCGGACTTAATCAAACGGGAGAGCGTGCTACGTGAGTGCGTGGTGAGGGTCGAGTCGACCAAGTGGGCTAATTACGACAAGCTAGAAAAGCAAGTCTTGCCGGGGTGCAACCTGGCCGTTCCCACGAGTGATACCTGTGGCGGGTAATGGTGTACAAGGTGATTCCGGGATGGATGGCCTGTGTGGTTTGAAGCCCCGTGAATAAAGGTGCTGTGATGGTACGGGGAGAGTATCCCCTTGAGATGGAGAAAGCCTGCTTGGTCTATTTTAGTCAACACTTCCGGTGACAAGGAACTTCGGGAATCCTTTACTACTCACTCGTCTCCGATGGGCGGGGAACGACTGGACTACTTGGTAGGGCGGTGCCACTACTGCTAGGTTGAGAGGTGATAAGGGTGGGTGGTGACGGTCGATGGGTTTCCCGTTCCGTTCTAGATGCACTAGTACCACTGAGTGGGCCCGGTACTGCGTCTCCCAGTCTCAGCGTAATGGTGTTGGATCCAGAATGTCCTAGGGCTGAGTGGTAAGGGTGGCATCGGCCTAGGCAAGCAAGCACCCGGAATTCTGCCTAGGTGTTTGCGCAACACCTATGATGGCTAATCTTGTGAGTGGTAGAACCTCTGCAGAGCGTATGGTTGATCTATCGATACATATGCCGACTCGTCGACTATGGACCTTTCCTGAGTCCTGTTGCACTTCTTAGGGAGCGGTATATTCTTTTCTCCCTCTGGATGATGTTTTTCGACAGTGTGCCCGACGTGGCAGTGTGCCGCTGAGACAGGCCCGAGAGGGAGTTGGGCCTGCCGAATGAGTGCGAGGTGTGAGTGAGAGCTGGTGTATGGGATGGGAATGGAATGAATTGGGAAAATGGGTGGAGTTGAATGAGATAAAACTTGACTATAAAATAATGACTACACTTGCATAGGAAACCCCAGCCTATAGGTCTGTTTTGATCAGCCTTGCATCCACTTTCCACAAAGCAATTGCTATCATAGGTGGGCTCCGTGGCCAGTACAAATCGTACTGATAAATTTGCTGTCAGGTGACGAGAAAGAGTACGACTTCGATGGAGACGACTGGGAATAGTAGGGTCGCGTGCTACACTCAAGTTGGCCGTGAAGGATGAATCGCTTCCGCATCTTATCAGCTTCTCTGAATTGTTGATTCCGCCAGTGTGGCGATGTAATAATTTATGTAAGACTCTGTTATATACTTGTTGTATGTATCCTGATATCAACTGAGATTGGGCAATTTTATGGATTGTTCAATACAATCTATTTAATTACATTGCGTGCCTGTGGTTTCCCTTCGTGAAAATCGAGGTCGTTTCAACAGGTTCAAGCCGGCTTTTCCTGTCGTGGAGATGAAGTTATAGGTTGTTTTCTCTGGTGGGTGCGCGCGAGCGCACCCGCCGGATATAGCCCCCGAGGCTCATGATCATGAGTCCTCGGGTGTTCTTTGATTTATTTAGGGGAGTTGATCCCTTGGAAGCGGAGCCTCTGAGCCTCCCATCGTGTAAGGGAGGTCGTTCGGTGGTCTTTCCAAAGTGCAGGGTAAGTTTCCGAGCCTCCATTTTCATATCGGAGAGCGATCGGGTTCTTCCCTGTCTTTTTATTTTGACCTTCACGCTCTTTTTTGGGAAGAGAAAGGTTTGGTCCTGCTCGACTTCCCCGTTGGGGCGCGAGTCGGCATTTCCGGTGAGCTACAAACGGGTTGGTCCAAGTGGAGGCCCGTGCCCCGTTCGTTGGGGGTCGGCTAGTGGCCTGAGCACACTTCAAATGTTTCCCGAGGATCAATTAGTGGATATCGGCTCCCTTCGACGGGTCCCGAGGGCCTGATGCCTCCCACGGAGGGATTCCACGTAATCGACTCACTACTGGGACTTCGACACAGCACGGGATGTCCCTTGTGACGCTCGGGCGTCGGGATACTGGCCGTTTTCGTGACCCATCTGCTAGCTGTCCCTAACTCGGTTTTCCTAGGGTGACTGTTCGAGCCACTGTGGGCCAGTCTTCAATCCCCTGGGAACATAACCGGCGTCCGAACCTGAGGTTCCTTTGTCAGGAAGGAGAATATATCGGCGTAATCGAGGCGAACTGGCGTAATGATTCGGCTCACCTTTTGAGGCACAAAGCCTGACGGATGCGACGGTTCGGGGCAGTCGAGGCGGTTGCGTGCGCGAGGCCGGCGACGATGCTGGGATCATGGCGGGCCCCGCGCAGTTAATGCGGTGGGTTCTCCGCATCTCACACGATTCACCGCCTGGGTATATAAGAAAAAATCGTGATTTTTTCTTTCTACCCTAGCCATTTGCTCGCGCAGCCGTTCTCCTTCTTGCTTTCGTCGTCCATCTTCTTGCCCTCGATGTTTGCTTGAGTGAGAGGCGCCTGCCGCGGCCACCATTGCTGTCTTTCCATAGCTCTTCTTCTTCAGTTCGCCATGGCTTTCCTCCCCTGTTCCCACTGATGCCGCTGCCGCCGCCGCTGGCATTCTCAGGTTGGAGCCGTGGCCGCGTAGCACCGCGACGGAGGAGGATCTGGAGCGACTCATGGAGCCTGGGGCTCCTACGCCCCCGCACCGATGCGGAGCGTCCAGAGTGGGTCATGCCGTCGAGCGACCATGATGAGCTGAATCCCGATGAGGGGTACGTGGTGAGCTTCATTGCCAACCACGAGCGTGGGCTCGGGTCGCCGCCGAGCCGCTTCTGCCGGGCTCTCCTCTTCAACAATGGGCTGCAGCTCCACAACCTCACCCCCAACTCCTTCACGCTGGCGTCGATTTATGCCGCCCTGCGCAAGGGTTACTTCGGGGTACCCCCGCACTGGGACCTGTGGCGTCGCATCTCCCGCGTCGACTGGTACACCAAGGCGGCTGGTGCGAAGAAGCCGTGGGAGATCCCACGCGCGGGGGGCTACGGCTTCATGATCCACTCCGGCTCGTACAGCTCCTGCAAGGCCCCCTCCTCCAACAAGGGCTGGACACCACGGCTGGTTCTACCTCCGCAATGATGGGGATGCCTTTCCCAAGTATACGGGAAGGACATTCACCGCTCCCCTTACCCAGTCGGAGTGGGGGTGCCCGGCTAAGGAGGCCAAGCACCTGAATGTCTACTTCGACGTGCTTCAGGTGTTGCACGATCGGGGTCTCACGGGAGCCGGTGTGGTGGCGCAGTTCCATGCGCGGACGGTGCTACCGCTGATGGAGAGCAGGCTGGCGCTGAACCACATGCTAATCGGGTTGTCGCGGGAGGGCACGGCGATGCTGCCCCAGAATATTGGCCAACAGGAGATCATGGATCGCGTGAAGTATATGGTGGGTGGTCATCCTACCAGGGACAAGGTGAACCGGGTGCCCATGCGCCTTCGCACTGGCTTCATCGCGCTGGTAAGCGTTATTTGCTCGTATCGAGTTTGCAGATCCTCCGTCTTGTTCCTGATTTCCTTCTTTGTTTGTCGCAGGGTCTTTCAAGGACCGAAAAACTTTCCCTTCCGCCTGTCCCGGAGGACAAGGCTCGGCGGAGGCAAAGAAGGACCAGAAGACCACGCTGAGGCAGAAGAGAGCTCGAAAGACAAGGAATCCCCCCAGCGCCGTCGTCACCGTAGGGAGGCGGGGGAGCTAGAGGAGGACATCCTCACTGACGAGGATGACGAGGAGGACGACGAAGAAGAAGATTTTATGATGAAGATTTGATGGAGTTGGACTGGCCCTTTGTGGCCACAAAGCCCGCGGTGGGCGCCAACGAGCCTAGGAAGGCTCCGATATCGGCGTCCGCCGACGGAAGTGCCGAGGCTCGTGGCCCGCACCCCCAGGCAAAACTGCCGGAAGCCGTGCCCGGAGGTGTGGTTTCGGGCAGGCGGACAGTTGGAGGCGGCGCTCCGCCCACGGATAGCAGCGAGTTCCTGCCGGAGAGGGCCGGGAATGGGCTCAGGTCCGGCGCCCGAGGCTCCCAAGGGCCCTGGCGCGGGGGCCAAAGGGCCTTTGTTTCGGTAGACCCTTCCTGTTGACGCGTCGCTGGTTGGCGCGACAGCTGAAGACAGGGGGAGCAGGGAGAAGACCCCGCCTGCGTCGGAGATGGGTGGCGCCCGGACAGCGGACCTTGAACCGGGGTACACCCAAGCTGAGGCGCCCCCGCCGAGGGACGGCACCATTGAGGCCACCCCTGGCGAGCAGACGGGGCCCGCGCCTGAGGTCGAGCATGAGCGTGACGTGGAGGCGTTGCCTACTCCTCCACTAACGGCGCAGCCCTCGCCGCCTGTCGTCTCGCCGAGCGCGGGGACGGTGAGGAGGAGGAGGGTGGTTCCGAAGACGAGGTAGGTGACTCTACCTGTTACTTCTTTTTGTCAGAGGTCTGTCCTGTCGTTACGAACGTTCCTTCCTTCCTCTGTTGTTTCAGGAAACGCTCGAGGTCAGACCTCCAGGTCTCGCACCTGAAGGTCCTAAAGGTGCAGGGTCGTGGCACAGCCGGGGGAGTTCCCGATCGACGGAAGAGAAAATCCGTCCCCCCACGGGTCCGGTGGTGGCGCCCGAGGTTCCTCCTTCGGGAGGGGTCGTTCCGGCAGTGGCCGCCGTCGTCGCGCCCGCTGCTGACGTGGAGGCAGCGCCAGCACCACAGCCACCGTCGTCGCGCCAGCTGCTGACGTGGAGGCAGCGCCAGCACCGGCTCCCGAGGCTTTGGTCGTCAGTTCTGGAGACGCCTCGGGAGCGTCAGCTGATGCCGTGTAACAACCTAAGTTTTTCGACAACCAAAAATCCGAGCTTTCAAAAATTTTTCTTACAATATGTGTGATGCATGTAGGAACTAAGTCAAACCACGACTAGCCCACTAACAAACGTTGCATTCATATAGGATTGTTTGTAGGATTTTGTCGGAGTTCTATAGTTGGTCTAGGGTTTTGAGTCGGAGAGCACAAGTCCGTAGCAAATCCTCATCGATTCCCTTTTCGAGCGTGTCTCGAATCACCTGAGTTTCCTCTTCTTGGAATCCAACCGAACCCTTCCCCTCCGATCTAATCCAAAAATTCCACCACCAAATACTCTCTAAACCACTCTAGAATCATCCCACTTAAACTTTTCCGCTGTGTTGTTTCAAAGTCTGCAACAGCTCCGTTCTGACCATCTTTTGAATCTATCCCGAGTCACAAAATCAGGAATCGAATAATCATTTCTCTCTCTCCTGTCAAACCATCTCGGCGAATGGAGAAGTTCTCCTTTCCTCTCAAACTTCCGTAATTCTATCACCAATTTCCTATCTGAATTTTCCCCAAATTAGTATGGATCTCTCTCGAAGATTAGCTAAATAATAAAAGGAAAAATTCCTTCCTACTACATCAAACCCAGCCCACCTCTTCGTCTGCGGCCTACCCGGCTTCCGCAGCCTAGCAGCTCCTCCCCATGGCCCGCTCATGCACCTCCTCGCTGCTCCAGCCCTAGCACGAGCAGGCCCAGCACGCCTCTCCCTTTCCCTTGGCCCGTTCACGTGCACTGAGGCCCAGCTAGCCCACCTAGCCCAGCCCACACCCCATGCCAAACCCTAGGGGGCGGAACTCCCAGCCCCAGCCACCGCCGCCGCTAGGCTCACGGTGCGCACCCACGCGACCAACCCCCGCGCCCCCTACCGGCACCCTGTGTCCCTCCATGCGATGCTCGACGCGTGCCCGCCCTCAGGCACGAACGACGAGGATGATCGGAGCCGTCCTTGAAGCCCTAGCCGTCCGCGTATAAGAAGCCCACAGCCGCACTGTTCATCTTCTCCCTCTGTGCGCCACTGCCGGCCGCGCTCGCGGCTCTACCCTCGCCCCGACGCCCACGACCGCGGCACGTTGCCACCAAGCCTCAGCCACGGCCGCAGCGGCGCCTCGCGTCAAGCCCCGTCGCCATGCGTCGCGCCCTCTGCGACTTCCCGTGGCCATGCCGGCCCCGACGTGAGCTCGGCCGCCTGCTCTGCCTTCGTTGATGAGCCCGGCACTCCTCCCTCGACGTCGGTATGCACCGTGTCGAGCTGCACAGCATCAGGACGCTGCCACATCGAAGCTGCACTGCCCCGCCTGCGGCCATGACCACACTCGGTCCAACCGAGCTCGACTCCGCACGCCGGCGCCGTCCCGTCCACGGCATCGCCTCACCGACCTCAGAGCCCCCGCGTCGTCCACGACCCCGCCGCGACGACGTTCGTGCAGGTGCCCCGTGCCGTGCTCCACCTCGGTTTCACCTATGTCGAGCTGCGTCCGTGACATAGCCGCACCAACGGACGCCACGGCCATGCTCGCTGCCACACTGCCGACCAACAGCACGCTTGGGGGAAGAACGCGGCGACCACCACGTCGACCACGACCACGAACAGAGCATCCACCACCGACTGCAGCAGCACCCCACCGCGACCTAGGAGAGGCCATGCCTTGTCGGAGCCCCTCTTTCATATCGGTGAGCACCAACAGCCCCCAAACTCTATCCTTGCCATCTTGTCATCGATTGTGCCGCATGGCGATCTGAAACCGGCCTTCGTGCCGTCTCGTGCACTGCAGGGGAAACGGAAGAGCATGCAGCGCTGTATGACGATACCGACGGCCACCCCCTTCCTCGCTGCCCTGGACCACGACGGTGCCTCGCCACCCCGACATCCTCCTCGTCAAGCCATGGCCTGACCGTGACGTTCGCGCCACCACCGCACCTTGGCTGCGTCCTGCTCGTCCTTCACCAATGCTTCGCCTCGCCTTCACCACAAAACAGCGCTGCCGGCAACGAGCCCGACCCGCATCAAGCGACCTAGCGTCCGCAAGCCCTCGGTGAGCTAACCAAAGACCAAACCTATCCAACCCCTGCTGCCGATGAGATGCCGATGAACCTTCTGCCTTCACCCCTACCCACCTGCTGTCGGCCCAAGGCCGATGATCCCACCATGTGTTCGGCCTTTGAGCCATGTTTTCTGCAGGGACCTCGTCGACCGTGTGGAGCTGACGTTAGTGGGCACGATGCACGCACACACACTCACCGTGTCCTTTTGTGGCACTCACGCACACCGGATGATAGACCATGAACGCTTGGAACAACCATGACGGGCATCGCAGTCGTGTGCACCCAGGCGCCGACGTCTCGACGGCGTTCCCGCATGTTGTAGCCACTCAACCATGACGGGCACCGCCGTCGCGAGCACCTTACCATTTGACAGCGGCCCTCGTGCTGTGATTCCATGCCTTGTTGGGAACCTAGCCATGCTCCGCCACCTCCTATCCACTTGACGCCACCTCCAGCAGCCTCCCGCCAGCCACAGCCTCGTTCGGCCAGCCTCAGCCCCGCCCGGCCAGCCGCGGCCAGTAAGCAGCAGACCACGGCTAGCCGCAGCCAGCCAATAGTAAGCCATAGCCGGCCAGAAGCCTCCAATAGCTGGCCGAGAGAAGCTGGAAGATGTAGCAGCAAGCTTCGCCATTTTCCTTTGACACTGACCCTGTCTGGCCTTCGTGCCGTAGCCCTGTTGCTAGATCTTGAGACCCTATAGATGATGTTGGACTGTTGGAAAGACTAATCGATAGATGATGTTGGACTATTGGAGAGCCCAATTGATAGATGCTAGACAGTTGGAAAGCCAAAGTGATATGACGCTGGACCATTGGAGAACCCCTTCTCTTACTTCTTGTACACATGTCCACCATATTGTACCCTATCCTTGCAATTTGTCTGTATTTGTATCTGTTGTACCCTATCCTTAAGATCTGTTTATCCATATATCTGTTGTATTCCATCCTTACACTCTCTCTATATATGTATCTGTAATACAGGATCCATCCACCTTCGAGCTATGAATTGTGCTACTCCAATGTCTTGTCGAGTTATTTTGTCTTTTGGGTCGAGTCATTGGCTTTAACTGTTGTGTTGTTTGTTTGTGTGCCGTGCCTTCGAGCTGGCTGTGGGGTCATACTTCATTCGGATATTGCGATCGCGGGATTCACCTCGCCATGGTCGTAATGCCAAATGTAACTCTACCTCACGTTATAGTTGACCATGGAGCAATACCCCGTTTGCTGTTCTTGATTCTTCGTGCTCAGACCCTCGTATGCTTGTACCCTATGCGACCGTCGTATCCCTTCGATTCTCGCGGTGACAACCGCATCCGCTACGAATTCAGAAAATGACTTAGTGCCAGTGCACCCAGGTCGTGGTACCCTACGCGTGGTTTGCGCACTTGCTTCTTTTACATGTCACTCTCTTCTGACGCCTCGTCTATTCCATGGCGTGCGTGTTAGAGGAAGTAGACCACTGCCTTATTATGTTTCTCACTCTTTTGTTCCTATATAGCCTGCTCTGTTCGATCTCGTCTTATCCATGGCGATTGGATCAAAGGACCAGACTACCCCTTTTAGTTAGCAAAGCTATGGTCTATATCAAGATCTTGGATCTATGCGAGTCGACTCGATCGACCACTTAAAACCATCTTCACTGAAGGTGTGACTGAGAATATGATATGGATGTGCCTAGCTAACTCCTCTCTCTCCCTCTCTTGATTCTGGGTGTTTAAGCACTTGTATGATTGTACCTGTTTGAACCATAGCATTGGTACCCTACAAGTGGATTAAGCACTTCGCACTGTCATGTGTAACTTTACTTGCCGATGAATTGGACGTTTTCCCCATTCGCTTGGCCCATCCTCCGAATCTCGTCTCCTCCATGACTCCTGGATCGGAAGATCATAAGCCGTGGTGTTTGCTATGGATCAGCTCTAGCCTAAACCATTTATCAAAAGCCATATTGGCTTGGCCATGACATAAGCTTGTGCATAGCAAACCCCACTCTTGTTTCTTTGGCCCGATGAAGTCGGACATACGCCGAGAGGGCCACCTTATGCACATTTTATTATTTCTCTGGTAATTATTGGATCGTCCCGCGTCTTGTTGTCTTTTAGTGTATTGAGTGTTTTCTTGCCCTGAGTCGCTTCGCGGAGTAGCCGATTCTGAATTAGCGACAATCAGATCGAGACCCGCTGGAGGAGGAGAACGTAGACGACGAAAGGACCCATGGAGTGGAGTCGCCCTAGGAGGAGGAGACACAGCTGATCAACTACACTAACTGGAGAACGCTTATACCACTACTACCTCGACAACGTAGGTGTCATGGCAGCACCTTCTTTTAGAGAATCCTATTAGACATTGCATATTTAGAATTGCTAGCGCTTTATATTTACTCCTTTTGCTAGTATATGATGCATGCAACTACCTAAGCCATTATTACACTGCTTGCAACCACTCTACTATACTACTCAGCTTTGCGCTCACGCTCTTTTATATATTTCTATCTACCTGCTTGCTTTCATGTTACATCACCATATTTATTAACTCCACTCGCATTATATCTGCGATGTGATGCTGGTGGTGAACATATGGGAATGGTTTGGCTTGGGATGCTAGATTGGTGGACTAAGAGCATGCTGCATGTGTCTTGGGTGTGTAGTGAGGGTCGAGTCGACCAAGTGGGATACACGACGAGCTGTGTAGGCAAGTCTTGCCGGGAGTTGCATCTGGGCATTCCCACGAGAGATACCTGTGGCGGGTAGTGGTTTTTATGAGGAGGTTCCGGGAAGGATAGCCTGCGTGGTTTGAAATCCCGTGAATGGAGATGCCGTGATGGCACGGGGAGAGTATCCCCTAAGAGAAGATGCCTGCTTGGTCAAACCTAGGAAGGACTAGTACCAGGTTCATAGGAATCCTTTACTGCTCACTCGTCTTCGATGGGCGGAGAACGGCTGGACTACTTGGTAGGGCGGTGCCACTACTGTTAGGTTGAAAGGTGATAAGGGTGGGCGGTGATGGATGTTGGGATTCCTGAACCGTTCTAGATGCGCAGTACCACTGATTGGGCCCGGTACTGCGTCTCCCAGTCTTAGCGTTTAGGTTCATGCCCGAAGTTACCCAAGGCTGAGTGGTAGGGTGGCATCGACCTAGGCAAGCAAGCACCTAGGAATTCTGCCTAGATGATTGTACAGCATCGATGATGGCTAATCTTGTGAGTGGTAAAACCTCTGCAGAATGTATGGTTGATCGATCGATACATAAGCCGGTTCGTCGGCTATGGACCTTTCCTGTGAAGCTCTGACTAGTGTAGAGAGCGATATTCTTTTCTCCCCCTGGTTGATGATTGTCCGACAGTGTGCCCGATGTGGCGGTGTGCCGTTGAGACAGGACCCGAGAGGGAGTTGGGCCTGTCGACTGAGCGCGAGGTGTGTGTGAGGTGGTGTATGGGTGGGATAATGGAATTGGGATGGACTGATGGATGGGTGATATGGGTTAAAACTTGACGAACTATTATAAAATTTACTACTGGATACTACTTTGCATGCGCTTAGGATGCAAACCACAGCCAAATATTAGGATCGCCAGATCCTTTGTTTTCTCTTTTCCACTAAATCTCATCGGTGCTGACCATGGCCTGCACATATCTAGCAGTAGTGCAGATTACCTGACTAACAGAGATACTGAGATAAGAAGGATTAGAAGGTCTCGTGCCTACGCTCAAGTTTGGTTCAGGAGATGAAGACTATGCTGTGCCAAAAATAACTCTGATGGTACCCTGTGAAGGAGGAGCCTTCATTCGACGACATATTCCGCCAACTCTGATGACGACTAGATATGCTTCCGCTAGAAAAAACTTGTATTACGTGTCTACTCAGTTGATGTAATATCTTGTAAGTATTTACGAAGTATGACTGTAATATCAACTGATATATAATAATGTGATGAGATCAATCTTTGGTTTTATCACATTATAGCTCATTCTGTGGATTTTTCCTTCATGGAAAATCGAGGATGTTTTATGCCGCCCCCACGGAGCCTGCCGCCGTGGGTTTGACGGCCATGGATGTCGACGCGGGAGCTCCTCCCCCTCGTGAGGAAGGCCACTGGGCGTTGGCACTGAGGTAGCCCCCGCATCAGGAGTTGACCGCCTCCCGGATCGAGTGGGCGAACCGAGAGGATCCTCAAGCGCCGCCCGTCTTCTCGCTCCGAGACGACCTCGAGGCTCCCAAATCGGACGTCGTTCAAGAGCTCGGGCTCAGTTCGGCGGCAGGGTCTCCGTGCGATCACCGACGTCCTCGAGACGGAGCTCCCGGCCCAGCTTCAGGTGAGCCTCCATATTTCATAACTTTACCTGTGTATGAGTGTCGTTTTAACTGTCTCCGCTCCTCTTTCCTTTATAGGACCTTATGCACACTTCCCGGGACAAGTCCCGCTTCCTCCGCGGCGGGCTCGGGCTCGGGCTCTGGCTAGTAAATTTGTGTTTTAGCGCGGCTAACACCGGCTAATAAATTTGTGTTTTGCGGTTGAGGTTACGGGTGATGTGCAAGGGGGAAACACAGGATTTATACTAGTTCAGGCAATGATTGCCCTACGTCCAGTGTGGGATCGAGTCATGTTGCCTTGCACCGGGGTGCTCGTAGTAGGGGTTACAAGCTGAGCGAGAGAGGAAAGTGCTCCCAAGTCTCTTACAAGTGTCTAAGTGCGTACAGATTGCTTGTTGTAGTATGTTGTAGAGTGGCCGTGAGTGTGTGTGACCTTGAGAGATTATCTAAGGCTGGCCTCTGCTCTCCCTTTTATGGTTACAAGGGAAGGGCTAGAGTCACATGTGTTGCCCTATGTTACAGTACTCGGCATGGCGGAGTTGGTGATGACTGGTGGCGATCGTCAGCCACGCCTTCGTCTTGGTGGCCCGGCGGTATGGCATTAGTCATTCGGCTGATCTGCCACTGTTCCATTGGTGAGTTCCAAGGTGCCTCACAGTGCTGGTCATGGTTGGCTACATGGCGATACGTCATGCTGTCATGTCCGTCCCTGCACAGTGCAACGAGTAGATAGGTTGACCTCCGGGTACAAGCTCCCGAGGCTCGGGAAGCCTTGGTGCCGTCGGGGGCTCGATGGGACTAGAGCGGGGAGAGTGTCCTCCCTCGGGCGCTTCTTTTTCCCTGGGAGGTACATTCCAGGGGGTTGGCAAGACCGGTCGTAAGGCTTGCCCATTCCCCTGGGTTGGCCGGATGACCGTCGTCCACCATTTCCTGGTGTCACACGTGTGGCCGGGGTATGGCAGTCGCCGTCGTGTTTGGCGAATCTCCTCGTCAGCCCGGGGAAGCCGTACGGTTGACTATCCCTGTAGCGGCGTGGGAGGAGGAGGACCGTTAGATCACCTGCCCGAGGAGATGGGGCAGTTGGTACGACGAACGTGCGTGTTTGAGGCGCTGTTGTGTCGAGGGGTCCACTCGATGGGACCTCTCGGGGAGGCTCGGTCGAATCGGAGAATTGGCGCCCGAGGGTGCCGCTTTCCCGAGGGTAGGTTGTCAGTTGATGCAACATCGTCATGGGCCTCCGTAGGCGTGGCCCTCGTAGGCTTTTGCTGGCCTTACTTGGGCTGGGCCGTGTTGGAATGTATGTTTTTGCATCGAAGTTGGGTACCCTATACTTTGGTACCCGACAGTCGCAGAAGGCCAGAAATTTCTTTCTAGTGAACTGCGTGCCGTTGTCGGTGATGATGGAACTTGGGACACCAAACCGATGGACAATGTCGGTGAAGAATAACACCGCTTGCACCAAGCTGATTTGGGCGATCGGCCGGGCCTCGATCCACTTTGCAAACTTGTCAATGGCGACAAGCAAGTGGGTGAAGCCCCCGGACGCCTTTCGGAGGGGCCCGACAAGGTCCGGTCCCCACCCGGCGAAATGGCCAAGTGAGGGGAATCGTCTGGAGAGCTTGGGTCGGGAGATGTGTCTGCCGAGCGTAGTACTGGCATCCCTCATAGGAGCGTACCACCTCGGTAGCATCAGCCACGACGGTTGGCCAGTAGAAGCCCTGTCGAAAGGCGTTACCGACAAGAATTCTTGGTACGGCGTGGTGACCACAGGCTCCGGCGTGTATTCTCTTCGAGTAGGCATTTTCCCTGACTGAAAGGGATGCAGCGCTGGAGGACTCCCGAGGGACTCCGTCGATAGAGGTCACCGTCGATCATCATCAAAGACTTAGCTTTACGTGCAAGCCGTCCTGCCTTGGTCTTCTCCGAGGGTAAGACTCTTCGGACAAGCCAGCTGACTAGCGGCTCAGTGCCAGTCTGGTTCAGTCGTCGTCCATCTCGGCTTCAATCTCCATCGCCTCAGCTTCGTCGCTAGCTTCAGCCAGGGTCTCGGGTGGCTCCCTTTTGTCGGAGGGGTCGGCAGCCCCCGAGGGGCTTCCGTGGCTTGGAAGACGCTCCAAGTTCTCCCGGGGGCTCGGGAGTCTTCTTCCCCTTGCCTCCCGAGGGATCAATACTGGCCGAGGGCTTGTGGAGATCATTGGCAAATACAGTCCGTCGGGACCGAAGCCCTTTCAGACGCGATCTTTGCCTAATTCGTCGGCCTCCTCGTTGTACCTGCGCGCGATGTGGTTGAGCTCGAGGCCGTCGAATTTTTCCTCGAGCAATCGCACCAGCTTGTAGTAGGCGGCCATCTTGGGGTTCTGGCACGTCGAGTCCTTCATGACCTGGTCTACGACGAGCTAGGAGTCCCCTCGAACCTCGAGGCGCCGGATCCCGAGCTCGATGGCGATGTGGAGTCCGTTGACAAGAGCCTCGTATTCGGCCACGTTGTTGGAAGCCATGAAGTACAAGCCGCAGCAGGTACTTGACCGGACTCCGAGGGATGAGACGAAGACGATGCCTACGCCGGCACCAAGTCTTCATCATCGACCCGTCAAAATACATGACCCAATACTCCTCTTGGGTCGGGAGTGGCGGTAGCTGCGTCTCGGTCCATTCTCCCACGAAGTCCGCTAGCACCTGGGACTTGATGGCCTTGCGTGGCGCATAGGTGATGCCGTCACCCATGAGCTCGATAGCCCACTTAGCGATCCTCCCAGTCATCTCCCGGTTTTGGATCACCTCCCGTGAGGGGGAAGGATGATACCACGGTCATGGGATGGGATTTGAAGTAGTGCCACAACTTGCGCCGAGCAAGAATGATTGCTTGCACCAGCTTCTGAATCTGAGGGTAGCGTCTCTTGGTCTCGGACAAGACCTCGCTGATGAAGTAGACCGGCCGCTGTACCGGTAACGCGTGTCCTTCTTGCCATTCTACGACGATCGCTGCACTCACAACTTGGTTAGTAGTCGCGACATATAGCAAGAGATTCTCTTCTTTCATAGGGGGCACGACAACCGGTGCTTTCAAAAGCAGAGCCTTAAGCCTTTCGAGGGCTTCCTGGGCCTCGGTGGTCCAGGTAAAGTGCTCATTTTTCTTTAGCAACCGATACAAGGGAAGCCCCTTCTCGCCAAGCCTTGAAATGAATCGATTCAAGGCCACGAGACATCCCATGAGGTTTTGCACACCCTTGAGGTTCCGAATTGGACCCATCTGTGTGATGGCCGATATCTTTTTCGGGTTGGCTTCTATGCCACGCTCGGAAACAATGAACCCGAGGAGCATGCCCCGAGGGACCCCGAAAACACACTTCTCGGGGTTTAGCTTTATGTTTCGCTTCTTGAGGCATTCGAACGCCTCTTCTAGGTCGGCTACTAAGTCGCCCGCCTTTCTAGATTTTATCACTATATCGTCTACGTAAGCCTCAATGGTTCGCCTGATGAGGTCCCCAAAAACTTTGAGCATGCAACGTTGGTAAGTCGCGCCCGTGTTTTTGAGGCCAAATGGCATGGTTACGTAACAATATGTGCCGAAAGGGGTGATGAAAAATGTCACTAATTCAGTCGGACTCTTTCATGCGAATCTGCTGGTAACCGGAATATGCATCAAGAAAGCAAAGCCGTTCACAGCCAGCTGTGGAATCAACTATTTGATCAATGCGAATGTAATGGAATTGGATACTTAGGACAAGCTTTATTTAAACTAGTGTAATCAACACACATTCTCCATTTTCCATTTTTATTCTTAACAAAAACAGGATTAGCTAACCACTCTGGATGGAAGACCTCCTTGATGAATCCGGCCGCCAAAAGCTTCTGCACCTCCTCCCCGATGGCCCGGCGCTTCTCCTCGTCGAATTGGCGCAGGCGCTGCTTCACCGGCTTGGACTCGGCCTAGATGTCCAAGGAGTGCTCGGCGACCTCCCTCGGGATGCCTGGCATATCCGAGGGACTCCAGGCAAACATGTCGGCGTGCTTGCGGAGGAAGTCGATGAGCACGGCCTCCTATTTCAGGTCGAGGGTGGTGCTGATCTTCAGCACCTTGCCGTCGGGGGAGCACGGGTAGAGGGGCAAGGGTGGTGCTGATCTTCCAGCCAGGCTCTTGCCGAGTCGGCGAGGAACAAGGGTAGGTTGCGGATGATGATGAGATCATCCTGCGCACCGCCAAGCTGGCATGCAAGACGATAGTCCACTAGCCACAGTTCGGGGTTGGTTTCCCCTGAATACTTGTCTATGTTGGCCGGCTATCGTAACCGGGGCGGGAATCTGGCCCTTCGGATGGCCTCGCTGAACACGCGAGGGCCCGAGGGCTTGGGTGAGGGCTCACGGTCCTCATCCGAGTCATAGCGCCCGCCCCGATGGACTGTTGTAGCCTCGTGCAGCTCCATCGGTCTTCCGCCGACCGCGGGCTTGAAGGATGGCTCGGACGTTGACGTCCTTGCCAAGCCGTTGGTGAACCGACGGGGCCCTCGGGACCTCGGGATGCACCGAGGTCTCTCGCTCGTGGCGCGCCGCACCGCCACGTTGGTGGCTTTCAGCGCCACGATGGCGTGATGCTGAACTCTCCGCCTGGAGGACGGCTGCATCCTCTAGGAGATCCTTGAGCTGGTTCCTGAACTACCGCGTCTCCTCGGTGGAGGGCTCCGGCATGCTCTGGAGCAGCATTGCTGGCTCCGTGAGCTTGCGGCTTGCTCGAGGCGGGGCTCCTGGTGTCCTGGCTCCATCATCGGCATCGAGCTACTCCGCCGGTGCCCTACTACTCCTCGTGCTCGAGTGCGGCTCGCAGCTGAGGAGGCGTAGGCGGTCCTCTTCCATCCGCGCCTCAAGTTCCTGGAGCTGCTCTAGCTCCGGAGACCTGTGCGCAGGGCGAGACGTCCCAGCCCCCGGGTCCTGCGGCGGAGCTGACCGTGCAGGCCGCGGAGTCGCCGGAGGCTGGAGTGTGTTGCTGAAGCTGTGGCTGGAGCGGAGAAGGTACTTCGTTGTCGTCCCCCGAATGGACGTCCTCCACCCGTCCGTCGTCGGGGTGCACCAAGTGGTAGCATTCCCGAGCGGGGTCGATGTAGGACTGATCGGAGTCGGTGACGATGCTCGGGGCGTCCTCCTATGAGTCATCGGGATGGACGGTGAAGTCCACGTTTGCCTAGAACTCGTCGTCGTCGTCGCTGAGGCCTCGCCGTGAAGGTGAGGTCCAACCGCGACGTTCCCATTCCTCCGAGTATTCTCGAGGAGTGAGACTGTCAGTGGAATCCGTCTCCCTTCCGCCATAAGCCCTGGGACTGCTCCCGGGAGAAGACGGTGGGGAAGCCACGTGGTCGCCCACGAGGTCATCCAGATGCTCGAGGCGGTAGACAGGTGTCGCCACCAAATCGCGCAGCAGAGCACGGACTGCGCGAACGTGGGCGTCCACAGTGCTTTGGAGCCCGAAGAGAGATGGCGGTGTTGTCCCCCTCTCCCAATGAGGGCGGAGAAAGAGCCATGTCGATGCCGCGATCCCGCCCTCGCCCGGCCTCTGGGCGGTTGGCAGGTGTGCGGTTACCGGCGCCGAAGATGTTGGGGTGGAGGCCGGTGCGGAGTTGGCGTCCCCTGTTGGGGGCACCTGGTTGGCCGCGCTTCCCGCGACCAGGGGCAGGTTAGCGCGGTTGCGCCTCCTCCTCCTGGTCCACCGGGGGCGACGTGCAGCGTTCCCCTCATCCTCTGGGGACGGGCAGGAAGCGTCGCCGTGGTCTCTTCCCCGGCCGCCTGATGGGTCAGAGTCAGGACGATGATGGTGCGGGGCTCGGTTGGGCGCGGGTTCATCTCGAGTCCTTGGCCGGTGGCCACGAACTCAAGAATCCCGAACCGGAGCACCGCCCCAGCAGGAAGCGTCATGGAGCTGTCAGCCATCCGGAACCTGAGTCAACACGCGAAAGGCCCCTACCTGGCGCGCCAACTGTCGGTGCTAGTTTTAGCAGGTGCTAACACCGGCTAGTGAATTTGTGATCTGCGGTTGAGGCTCCGGGTGGTGTGCAAGGGGAACACAGAGTTTATACTGGTTCAGGCCAAGAGGGCCCTACGTCCAGTGGAAAGGAGAGTCATGTTGCCTTGCACCGGGGTGCTTGTAGTAGGGGTTACAAGCTAGGCGAGAGAGGAAAGTGCTCCCAAGTCTCTTGTGAGTGTCTAAGTGTGTACAAGTTGCTTGTTGTTGTGTGTGTGCGAGAGCTTGTGAGCTTGAGAACCTGTCTTAAGGCTGGCCTCTGCTCTCTCTTTTATAGTCACAAGGGAGGAGTCAGGGCAGCGCGTACATTGCCATGCATGTTACACTAGGGAGTTGTTGTCGCTGTTTGACTGTCGTCAGCTAAGGTCTTGTCTCCGCGTCCCAGGGGTATGGCCGTAGTGGTTCGTACGATCTTGGTGAGTTCCAAGGCGGCAATAGTCGTTGGGATTACGGCATGGCGTAATGTCACACCTGATGGCTGTCTTCCTGCACGATGTGACAAGAGGATGAGTCGCCTCGGGGCGTTCTCTCCTGAGGCTTGGGACTCCTGGAGGCGTGATGGAACGGAGCAGGGCGACATCTTCCCTCGGGCGCATTTCCGGCTTTCGGACAGTGTTTTCCGAGGGTTAGGTGGGCCCCGATGGAAGGCGTGCTCGTCCTTTCGAGCGGACAGTGCAGTAGGTGCCTTTCCTGTTCTTGCGTAGCCCGTTCGTCAGTCTCTTGGACTGTCGTAGTCGTAGTTGGTAGATCCCAGTGGAAAACGGGGCGGAGCACCGTAGACCATACTGAGGAGAGGATGGTCGTTGTGGGTCCATCAAATCCATCGCCAGGGAAATCCTGACAGGTGGTATGGCCGTCGCGCGCTGTGCGAAGTACAGTCGCATCGAGAATCTCGCCTGATGGGACAGTGCTTGTAGAGTGGTCAGAGTGGTCCCTTGTGGTCCAAGATTGCTCCGCTGACGTCAATTGTACATTGGATGCTTCAGAAAGATTACGCCCGAGGGCGATGGGGGAGCTCGGGCAAATCGGAGAATCGGCGCCCGAGGGTGCCGCTTTTCCGAGCTCTCTCGGAGAGGCTCGGGCGAATCGGAGAATTGGCGCTTGAGGGTGCTGCTTTCCCGAGCTCTCTCGGGGAGGCTCGGGCGAATCGGAAAATTGGCGCCCGAGGGTGCCGCTTTCCCGAGGGTAAGCTGGCGTTGATGCAGCGCCAGTCATAGGCCTCCGTAGGCGCGGCCTTCATGGGCTTCCACAGGCTTTGCCTGGGCTGAGCCATGTTGGAAATATGTGTTTTTGCATCGAAGTTGGGTACCCCATACTTTGGTACCCGACACTATGATTCGACATTTATTACAAAAGTTAGCACGTGTCTTACATTAGTCAAAATTCTAAATGTTTGGACCTAAACAGACCCTAAGTTTGTGGTGCCGACTCTAAAAATCTTACTCCCTCCATCCCAAAATTGAGGTTATTTTGGAATGCGTGCTGATCAAACTTTTACAACTTTTGACTGGTTTGTAGAAAATACATGTAACATTTATATCTCTAAATAATTATATTATGAGAGTGTATTCAACGATCTATCTAACGATACTAATTATATATTATAGATATTAATATTTTTATATATATTTGGTCAAAAACAAAAGTCTTTGACTTCTCGGGAAGTGATAATAATTTATATAAATTTGGTCAAAATAAAAACCTTTGACTTCTTGGAAAGGAAGAATAACATGTATTTTGTGACGGAGAGGGTATACAGTAGTTTAACCACCCGACAACAAATCAATGTGAAATTAACCTCCTCCCAAGGGCGGAGCAAGGATTTGAACGTAAGGGATCCTTGAGACAAGACCGTAAAAGAATAATATATGATGAAATGTCTGCATATATCCCCTCTGTCGAAAAAATACAACTTTGTATTAAGTGGATCTCTAAATAATAAACTAATGATTGAGTGTGTGAGTTTAACAAATCTTTTAACCTATTTGAATCATTTCAATGTAAAGAAATGATAATGTACTTTCGATAACCTTTCAAAGTTTGAGTCTAATTTAAAACAACAAGGTGAGAGATAGAAATTGATTTCATACATTTCTCGCTATATTTTTGCAATGCAACTTAATACACGCATCGGCTCATTCTTGAGGAGTAAGTATCTACTACATGTGACAAACATAAGTATACACACATATTCCACACCACATGTATGCATATTGAATTAATTGATTTATGTCTATTATAATGTATTTTAATTTCAAGGATCCAAATGGGACATTAGAGATGGTAGAAATGATGTTGTCAATTATTTCGCTTTCGTTCCAGATTATATTTTTATTTATAAAATTCAAAACATCTTGTAACAGGAATGTAGGAAAATATGTGCTGAAAAAAGGGGGGAAAATCCCCATAAGATTGAGCTAAACCGGAAGGCTATCCACACAATCCCTCGTCGTCTCTTCCTCGGCTCCTCGAACAAGTACTTGCCGCTGGCCCGCTATCGCTCCTAACCAGAAAGATGGTGGCGGCGGTGGTGAGGCATGCTGCTAGTCTTCTCCCTCTCCTCCACTCCTCGCGGTTCGGTGCTCTCATACTCTTCCACCGGGTCAAGGGGAACTCGTGCAGACTGATCGTGGATCCTTAAAAACGATGACAGCGCACGTGGACCCTATAATTAAGGCGATTCCGTCACAACCTGCAGCTGATGAGCTGCAGATGCTGTCCTCGTCGTTCTTAGCCGTCCACCAGGCCCATTCTACATCCTTCACCCGGTCATATGGGATTATCCGGTGTTCAAATTCAAACTCTACATTGGCTAAAGGAATTTCCATTTCTGTAGTGCAGTGATCACAGGTGACAGGATAACTACAGAGTAACATCTGCATCAATCAAGGATTGGAAAAGACTGAAGCGAACCTCTTTGAAGATTTCTCGGCAATAAAAAGTGCACTTATGTTACCGTCTATATGAATATGCAATTCTCATATTCCGAAAAGTCAACAACTGTAAATTTTGATTAAAATTATATAAAAAGCACTAACTTTTATGAGACAAAATAAGTACCGTTATATCGGTAATGAAATATATTTTCATTATAAATTTATTTTGAGACATAAATACTAATCTTTTTTGTTATAAACTTGGTCAAAGTTGGCATAGTTTAACCGACTCGTTTCCCACTAATTACATAATCAATAGGACAGAGAGAGTACTCCGTAGGTGCATCACTAGAAACTTCTAGGATTGTATCATCTCAGGGCTTTGGTTAGCTCAAATCAGATCTGAAGTGGATAACAAACGAACTGCTCTTGTCGAGGTACTTGGCTTCTGGATATTTTTCATACGGGAACGTCAACAAAATTACAAGAATATTGATGTGTATGCATTTGGAGTTCTATTATAGATTATTTCAGACAGGAAACCCACCAGCAGAGTTGAAATCTACATCACAATTCTCGATAGCGGACACCTCAAGCAGTTATGTTCTGCGGAGTTCTATTAGAGCGGACAACTCCAACCTTCCTGGTGCAATCTAATTGTATCAATATGACATATCTAATGTCAGCAAAAATATTCTCTCTACATAAACTGTGATATTGCTAAAAATCCAGAGATCATAACTTGTATACAGATGTAAATCTTGAAGCATTTTACAAACCAGATCACTACAGTTTGAGTGACTGAAACAAACCTAAAATGATCCTAAAATGATGCACTTGAATACAGATCTACTTGCACACTCCCCACGGATGCTCACACTGAACTAGACACAAATTGTGATATGTAGTAGACAATTCACAATTAGCTTTGACTTGTTAGTAACCAGCGCCAAGGAATGAAGAAAAACACATATAATAAATTGTGGAAATTTCCAGATCGTTGATTGATGATGTTAAGCACATACACTTAGTCTCCTACTTCTAGATTTTGGTCTGAACCCACATCACATAGTTGAACCATCATCTACTACTACATTGAAACCTACAAACTAAATTGAATCATGCATCACAGCTTGTTAGCATGTCCTGCACTTGGGTGGAATCCTTTGATTTTTTTATCTCTTCTCATTCTTGTTTTGTAGAGCCCCTTTGTGACAACCTAATTTGATCATTCAGTTCATATCCATAACCTTTGATCTGCACCATTTGTAACGCCAGACCTACTTCATCTCAGTAAGAGTAATCTTTCCTAACTCAACAAGTACACTTGAAAGTAATCTCCATAAAACAACATTGCTTCAGCGAACAGCTTGCCTTCGGCACATTTTGTCGAGCAGATGGTGGGTGATGTGCATCTCGACCGGGGCTTCGGCTGCTGGGGCACGGAAGGTGGTAAAGGGCCGCCAGGGTGTTGCAGGTGTTGGCAAAGGCTGACGAGCGCCTCGGCTTGGCACTCCTATCGAATTGAAGGCTGCATCCACCAACGTCTCGTACGCTCCAACACGAACGCCGGCGCAGCAGAAGCAACAGGAGAGTCAGCCACTGCACGGCGCGTGACCTCGTCCAGCGCGGCATCCAAGGTGAAGGCAGTCCAGCCCATAGCGACGACGCACGAGACCCAGCGTGGAAATGGAGGAGCAACGCCGCCTCGCTCCACACGAAGGTCGCCACCATCGACGAGGCCGCGGGCGAAGGCAGCGGCGTGGCTGAGGCGAGGCAGACAGGCCGACGCTGCTGCCACTGGTCGACGGAGTCCTGGTGGACGGCGGCGGTAGCAGCCAAAGACACCATGGATGGCGCGGCCAGGCTCCATGACTCAGGCAGAGATCCGGCAAGTGTTCCGCCGCCTTCTTGTGTATGCCTGGTCTGGCTTCTGATGGAAGGATAAGCCTTAACGTGGAACTAACGTGCCATCAAAGGAGAATAGAAAATGGATTAGGAGAAGAAAAAGAATGCATGTGCTTTGAGATTGTTGCAATACACGTGTTGTTTGGAAAGCAAGGTCCTCCTAGATAGAGGAAAGACCAGGTCCTTTAGAATTTGGCTCCAGCTGCACCGCTCCTAACTCGGAGGCAAATTATGAAGGACCCGGTCCTTTCTCCATGGAGGACCTTGCCCTCGAAGCGACACGTGGAGCTTAACAATCTCAAAGCAACCATTCTTTTTCTATTCTAGTTTGACGGCCGTTACTTCCACGTTAACGCTCCATCCTTCTATCGGAAGCCACCAGCACCACTGCACGTCCACGTATAAGCATTGAACTCAACTAGTAACTAGGAAAGGTAACAAAATCACGTACGAGCTTTTTTTTTTTTTTTGAAACAAAGGAATCACGTACGAGCTTTGAGAAAGCATATATTTCATATTAGTAAATGTACTAGAAATTTTTGCTGACCAGAATTATGGGGGCATTTTGAAAACAAGCCATATCAGAGGTGATACAATTATAAACATGCGGCGTAATATCGTATCGAGAATTATCAACTTTCACCAAATTAACCTGGATTAACAAATGTGTAAAACATTAGCTTCGAACAATACATGTTCCAAAATTGTTACATTATCCAACTTTGACATCGTTAAGATTCAAACAAGATATAGGTATCACTATGGACGAGGCATAATGAAAAGAACGCCTAAATTGATCAAGATGGCAGCGCACCAGCAGCGTGTTACGTCCGAGCCAAAACGCGTTGTTTGGTTTGCGTCATCAGAGCACACCCACCAACAACATAAAAGCGTCATCGATTGATTCTTCCAAAAATAGTCGGACGGCACCGTGCCACACCTACTGATGACAGACAGTGCTGCTCTTCAAACCAAAAAAAGCTGCAGGTGTTTCAGGATAGATGTTCTCTGTATCCTTGATGGGTTGTGACAAAAGAAGCATCAATATAAAGATAGGATTGCAAAGCTAGATAAGCATGGACAATGATTATTAAATCATGTGAAACAACCAGTGCAAGTTAGCAGCCAAGCACAAAAATATTTCAGTTTGGATCAGATTAGCAGCTGAGGTCAGAAATATGTCAGTTTTCATCCAATTAAATAGTCTGGGACCAAAACAATGCGTCTGAGACCATGTTGATTTTGTATTGACAGTCTACTACTACAACCATTTCATTTTACCGACGGACAAATCAGTCTATCACTAAACTCTTGACAACAATTATGAAGTTAGCTAAGCAATATACTTTCATCTCTCTAATGCATCATGCCTGTATCTTTTGCTTATAAAGTTCAATAAAAAGGTAAATCTAACCACACTCATCTTATACTATTCACACAGCCATGATATGATGATAACATTCCTTTGAGATCCCATAATTGACCCAAGATAATCCACAAGATTTATAGATGTTTTTTCAGACCAATTCCTGCATACCTTTAGGACAATCGATGCTCTCTTGGCACCGGCTTTGAATTCCAAATATACTGCCAGCATCCAATGTCAGACAAATGAGGATTCATGGAGCCACTGATTTTTATACATGGAATATCATTCAATGAACCAAAGTTATCTAATGCAGACCTGATTACTGACGTTCTTGTTTTTGAGCAACAGGTCTGCAATGCTTTAGCAGGTTGCTTTATTATTCATGCTGATTGCTCCTGTAAATAGGGGTGGCGGACCCGGGAATCTGGTTGAAAAGTCATTCCTTCGTCGTGGATGCACGCACATGAATCTATTCAACAACAAAACAAAACGGTTTGAGGAACACGATCAAGCAGCATGAAAGAAATGCAGCTTGACGAAGACCCAAACTGTGTCTACCTTTCCTTCATGGTTTCTTCTTCTTCGTCTTCCTCTTCTTACTGCTCTTATTGCCTCAGGGCCAGCACCCAGCCACTAACTGGGTTCAACCCCTCACTTGTAATAAAATGTACCAATTGAAACCATAGTCATGGCAATTCATTTACACTAAGAAATGAAGAATTTGGCCAAAGGAAAGGATCAATTGCTCATATTAATCATGTATCTGGACCACAAACAACTAGATATGAACTATCTCGGTTAATAAGGAAATAAAAAGGGAAGACTGACACATAGATGCACGTAATAACTTATTTTGATTACTAATAACACCATGGGATGCAAGATGGAACAGGTTGATCAAAAGTGCATTTTCTATATGAAAAGATGATACTTATATATAATACATACTAACTCTATAAGTATGTTCTTTTTTCTCGAATACGCAAGAGAATTGTGTATCATTTTCATTAATAAGAAGAGAGTTATATGTTACAAGAGGCCTTTCGGCCGACCACACTAACTCTATAGGTTTTGAACATAACTATCACATAAGATGAGGCATTGCTTCTCAGGTACCAAAACAGCAGCCTACTAACTAATATTCTTCGAAATACTTTTCCTCTGCGTCATAGTTGACTTCTCTGGACCAAGGGTGATCCAGGATCTCATCATTTTCGATCTAAGAATAGTCCACATAAAAATATCTATCTATCTTCCTAAATAGAAGCATGACATCTTGCGAAAATTACCATGCTCTAGAACATGAGAGTACAGACTCAGCAAAATTACTTCTAGAGAAAAAACTACCTAGGTCATATGAAACCATACTCTATTAGATTCAATATGATTTACCACCAAAAAAAAAAAAACACTCCTTCCAACACCAACCGGTTGCTTGCTTAGATTTGATCTCCGCCAAATCCTTGGTGAGAAGTCTCAGCTCCTACCTTAAGAGCATCTGGAGCCTCTCTCGGCCAGGGGCGAAGCTAGAGCTTCAAGGACCCGAGTGCACGCTTTAGGCAACTGCATACTGATATACTACTTTTGCACGTGTGTGCGCTGTCCAATGTCCAGGATCACACGTGTTCGAGAGCTAAACACACGATGGTGGTGCACTGGTTTGTGACTGCGTGGTGCACAAGAGGTAAAAATCAGCTAGTAATCACTAGGATTTTATTTTCACCCTGGTGCCTGTGCACTCGGCTGGCCCAACGTGGCTTCGCCCCTGCTCTCGGCAGTATATCACAACCTGTATAGGAACAAGAAGCTACGGATGAGGTGTCAATGTGCCATCGATGTCAACGGAGTGGCTTCTGAGGGTTCGCAATTAAGACCGTGGGCATACCTCGGCGCTACGGTGGCTGGCGAAGACGCCGAACAGGTGGGCGGAGCGCCGCCCAGGCCATCGAGGTTGCGGTGGGCGGTGGCCGGCGAGCAGGCGCACCAGCGCGTCAACGAAGTGCGGGGCCAGGCTCCATGGGTCAGGCAGACCATGCAGAGCGCCGCCTCCTCCTGTCTGCCCGTGGGCGCCGGGAAGGAGACCCCGCCTCCAGCACCGCAATACCACCGCCGCTCAAGCTTTACCATGCCCGAGCACGGGTGGCCTATCTCTGTGGCTTCCGATGGAAGATAAGGTCTGTTAACGGCGTGTGTATTGACGTCCGTAACCGAGATGGCAAAGCGGTGGAAGGATGCTTTGAGATTGATGCAAGAGCACGTGTTACCTAAAGAACGAGGATCTTTCAGATTAGGAAAAGACCGGGTCTCCCGGAATCTGCCTCCTCCCAACTCTATCCAAATCTCTCTCTCTCTTCGCTCCCTCCGCCTCCGTCTCGTCAAGTCCCGGCGCCCCTTTCTTCTCCGGCAAGCGCTTAGCCGGCGGCGGCGTGGCGTGGGCTCCTCCGGAGGAGGGTGGCGGATCTGGTGCGGGACGGTGCGGGCTCCCTTCCCGGCGCGGGCTTCTCCGGCGACGCGACCTCCTTCCCTCCTCCTCCTTCCCGTGCGCAGGCACGACGGCGACGGGACGGCGCGGGCTCTTCCGGTGGCGCGGCGCGGGCGTGGCCTCCTCCGGCTGCGCGCCGCCCTCCGGCGGCACTACCTCCCTCCCGCGTCCTCCTTCCCGTGCGCAGGCACGGCGGTGACGGGGCGGCGCTGGATCCGCCGGCGCGGCGGGGACTGGCTGCGCGGGCTCCGGTGACGGCGCGGCTCCCTCCGGCTTCCGGCGCTGCTCCCTCCGGCGCGAGATCCGGTGGCGTGGGGCCCGTCGCTCCCCGATACCGTTTCTCTCATGCAACTGTATCTGTCCAGTGTCCCTGTAGCGACCTGAGCTTTGGAGATTGCTTTACAGTTGCCCGGTGCGGGCGTTGCAGCGCCAATTCTGGCGTACCGGGCGATTTACAGTCGCGCGGTGCGGACAGCCTAAACCGGAAGGCTATCCACACAATCCCTCGTCGTCTCTTCCTCGGCTCCTCGAACAAGTACTTGCCGCTGGCCCGCTATCGCTCCTAACCAGAAAGATGGCGGCGGCGGTGGTGAGGCGTGCTGCTGGTCTTCTCCCTCTCCTCCCCTCCTCGCGGTTCGGTGCTCGCATACCCCTCCACCGGGCGCTATACCAGATCCCTCCGCCTCGCTCCTATCGCCTACTATCGCAGCAAGGCAGGCCCTTCTCCCCCTCCCCCGCCTCCGCCTCTGCGTCGAATGGCGCGGCTGCAGAGAGAACCCGCGAGCTGCATCTGTACAACACCAAGTCGCGGAAGAAGGAGCAGTTTCGGCCGCGCGATCCAGGCGGGGAGGTCGGCATGTACGTCTGCGGCATCACTCCCTACGACGACAGTCACATCGGCCATGCCCGCGCATACGTAGCCTTTGACATCCTCTACAGGTTTCCCTCCCCCTTTTACTGTTCTTAATTCGATTAGTTCCTGCAACTGCGAGCTCTGTTAATCTGACGGCATACTTGTTTCGCTGTAGATTCGTAGGTATAGTGCAGTCCTAAAAACTTGCGGCTCTGCCTAAGCGCATAATATATTTACTGAGCGAACTGATGACTGACATGATTTCCATTTGAAATGATATACATTTGCCTTGAGATGCTTTGAGTTGTTTGTTACTCCTGCTCTAAAGAAGCTGGCTGCCCACATTAACATTTGTCCAATTGGCAATTGCCTATTTGTGTTTAAACGGGCTTGGTTTAGGATAAACACCATAGTGGCATGGCTAAAGCAAAATCTCTGTCCTGTTATCTTATCACCTTACTACTTTCCATTGCATTCTTAGGAAATATCGTATATACTTACCGTGTTGCTTGATAGGTACTTGCGCTATTTGGACTATGAAGTTTGCTATGTTCGGAACTTCACAGACATTGATGACAAGGTGAATTTCGGGCAAATTTGTTTGCAATATACGTTTGATAACCAATTTTAAAAATGAAGCTGCAGTTATTTTCTTACATCTTTGCTGTTTACACGATATTAAAAAAAAAAAATCATACTTTTCTGTTTACAAAAATTGCATTGTCCTAAATTTAAATTAGACAAGACAGAATCTCATTTGAATGTTCACTCATTATGGAACATTTGATGTCATGCTTTATTTGTACTATTTTCTGCTGAAATTTTATTAAACTATTTTACATGGAAAACTTGAATGAATATTTAAATACAATTTGTTAATATGCACAGGAAACCTGAGTTGTACTTCTGGAATTCTGTAGATAATTGCAAGAGCAAATCAGCTGGGGGAAGATCCTTTTAGCTTAAGCAAAAGGTTCTCTGATGACTTCTTGTCAGACATGGCCAATCTTCAATGTTTACCACCATCTGTGGAGCCCCGTGTTTCTGATCATATTAATGAGATAATAAATATGATTAAACAGGTATATATATACTTGATTTTGTGTGCAGTAGTTAGTGACATGCTTATGCAGTTTCTTTTTCCTGTACTTTTGTGAAAATTATTTACTGATTTCTATACCAGGCTTGATTGGATGTTTAATCTCAGATTGGTTGGAAGCTCCTTGCTTTCACATAATTTATTTCAGATTGAATTACATATGATATTAAGCTAAAAATAGTTAAATATTTGCTTTTTCTGTGGCCCTGACCTGTCAATCCATGATAGGTTTCATGTAAAAATAACACCCAATCCCAAGGTGGTTTATAGCATTGTTGATGCAATTTAGGAATTTTCTATGTGGTTAAGTGGTAATATCTTAAGTTGACAAAGCTGCACAATGCTATGTCCAAGTTTATACGCAAGTTTTCAGCGTGATCATGTCATATGTATGCAGTTGTGGGCATGAAGAACGTCATGTTTGATTCTCCTGATGTAAAATATGTACTTTTAATGGTTAACATTAGACTTTATGGTTTTCACATACTGTACCTGACTGACATTTTGGTCTGTCCACATATCTAAAAAAGCTCACAAAGTGCTATTATAAATATTGAATTTCTGTTCTTTTGGTACAATGTCTTTTTGCGCTTTGAAACTTGACTTAATTTTTCTTTGAGCAGATCCTTGATAATAGTTGCGCATATGTAGTGGGTGGGGATGTTTATTTCTCTGTAGACAATTTTCCTGAGTATGGAGAATTGTCTGGTCGAAAGCTAGATGATAATAGAGCTGGTGAAAGGGTTGCTGTTGATGAAAGGAAGAGAAATCCAGCTGACTTTGCTCTATGGAAGGTACAAGATGTCCCAAATGCTATTATGCAAAACCTTTTTGTATTCTATTCCTGTGGAAATGATTTAGTTCAATAGCAATTACTTTATTTCACGTTAACTGCAGGCTGCAAAAGATGGGGAGCCGTGGTGGGATAGCCCATGGGGCCCAGGAAGGCCAGGATGGCACATAGAATGTAGTGCCATGAGTGCACATTATTTGGGTCATTCTTTTGACATACATGGTGGTGGGGAGGATCTCATCTTTCCACACCATGAGAATGAGATTGCTCAAAGCCGTGCGGCATGTTGTGACAGTACCATAAATTACTGGATACACAATGGTTTTGTCAATGTAAATAGCCAAAAAATGTCTAAATCACTTGGTAATTTTGTCACCATACGGAAGGTAAAAGCAATGTTTCAATCTTCCTCAAGTAATGACTGTAACTTTGCTTGCTCAAAGGTTGCCATTTTCCTCAGGTTATAGAGATGTACCATCCGCTGGCTTTGAGAATGTTCTTAATTGGCACGCACTACAGGTCCCCAATTAACTACACAATAGATCAACTCAATGTTGCATCAGACAGATTGTACTACACTTATCAGGTATGCCGTATATCTATATGATTGTGCTGGTTCTTAGTCTGGTATAAATATGTTCCATAAACTTCTTGCTTGGCAACTTTTCTGATGTATTCCTTTTTTTTTCTGGCAAATGGATTAGGGACTTAGGGTAGTGTATAGATAATCCAAAAGTCGAAGACTATATTGTTCTCTATGTCAAGCAGACCATAGTACACAGTTATTTTTTGGCAGCTGAGATCCCAAGGCTAAAGCACACCTCTGCATATCCCAGGTGATGATGCTGCGGAAAGAAGGAAAACCACACTAGACCTTATATTGTCATGCATGAAACCTGCAGTGCTGAAGCTAGAGCAAAATAGAGGGTGCACCTGCCTTGTGGGTCCATAGGCTTGAGTTGTGGAGGGTGCATACATGATGAAAATTTAGTCCTAACCACTAATTTTGCATTTTTCTTGTGGGTGCATCTGCAACCGGTTGTTTGTTGGCAACATCTGGAAGCAAAGTAGTGGTTACAAATGACTGCTAATATTGGTCTAGATTCCATGGGCCAAAGAAAAATGTCTACTTTGGCCCATGGAATCTAGGCCAATATTAGCAGTCATTTGTATCCACAGTCATCTGGATCACATGACTGCCATAAGCCCATAGCTTCTAATCAAACGGTTCACATGAATTCTTTTGTATCCACAGACCTTGCGTGATTGTGAAGAGATTTGTCAGCAGGAACTTGGAAATTCATTGCCTGCTAATACCTTAAATTACATCCAGAAACTTAATGATGAATTTGAGACCTCAATGTCAGATGATCTTCACGCTTCAGTGGCATTGGCTGCTATTTCTGAGCCATTGAAAGTTATGAATGACCTGTTGCACACTCGTAAGGTAAATTTATTGATGAACAAATGGAGATACAGTTCATTTCACATTCAGACTGCGTAAATTGTACCATTCTTCATTCTCATGCAAACGTGAAAAACTATCTAACTTGTTTTGACATTTATATAGGGAAAGAAGCAGGAGAAAAGGTTGGAATCGCTTTCTGCCTTAGCAGAGAAAATAAGAGTAGTTCTCTCTGTTCTAGGATTGCTACCTTCAAGTTATCGTGAGGTAAGTGCAATGTTCTGTTAACACTGCCAAATCAGTTTCAGTATATACTGCCAGTAAGTTTACAGTAACTCCAGCCCAGACGCAATGCCTGCTCGTCCCATTTTGACAGGCAACTTGGGTTACCATTTTGACATGTGGGCACTGAAGCATGAAAAAGGCTGCCCCAACCTGGGAAAAATGGCATTTACGGACAGGCTTGAGCTTCAATGTTTGGCTCAGTGTCAGGCTCAGGCCTTGGGTGTTTTTTTCACCAGTTTTTCTAAAGCCTGGCCCCAGCATTTGTTCTGCAGCTAGTTTTGGTGCAGAACAAACCTCTGTGTCGTAGTACTTCATGATGGCTATTTTGTAGCCTCAGCTCTGTAAACTCCTGGTATTAGGAAAGATGAATATATCACAATAAAAAAGCGACAAAGGGCTACCTATTAGATGTGTTCAGCTTTGAATGCAGAGAGTCAGCCTAAGTTTAACATCCATTTCAGCTGCCCTTTGGTAGCTGTTTCTGAAGCTATTTAGATTAGATTCTCCTTTATGAATGAAAGAAGGGAAAGGAAGCTTATTTTAGCAAAATAACTGCCTATAGCAATACAAGTCTTAAGCAGCGCACCAATGAACTTTTCACAAGTAGTTTGGATTGCAGACTAGTAAGTAGTAACTAATTTGATCCAATTTGTACACTATACTCCCTCCGTTCCAAATTATAAGTCATTTTGACTTTTTATTATATGTTTAGATACATAGCAAAATGGATGTACCGAAAAAGTTAAAGCAACTTATAATTTAGAATTTATTATATGTTTAGATACATAGCAAAATGGATGTACCGAAAAAGTTAAAGCAACTTATAATTTAGAACGGAGGGAGTATCATGTAGTTAAACTGGCACTTTTATAAGCGCTTTTCACTTGCATAACTTGTTCCATTAATGCTACTAATGAGCTTCTGCTCTTAGGCTTTGCAACAACTGCGGGATAAAGCACTGAGACGAGCTTCCATCACTGAGGAGCTTGTGGTGCAGAAGATTGAAGAGAGGACTGCAGCAAGGAAGGCGAAGGAGTATGAAAAATCTGACGAGATCCGGAAAGAATTGGCTGCTATTGGAATTGCCCTCATGGATGGCCCCGACGGAACAACTTGGAGACCATCTTTGCCAAATTCAGAGGAAGTGGTCGTTGCGAAAACATGATCTGCGCAAGAAATTCCAATGCGACCCATGGACACCAGTTCTAGTCGGTCATCATGGATTCGCTGTATCATGCTGCTTTTGTGGCGAAGAAATCAACGGAGTTTCTGGGAAATCATATTGTTTGCACAATTCTCTGCTTCAATTACAGCTAAAATAGTTACACGCTCATATTCGGAAAAAAAAAACACCCCAATTTTTGGTTTTGACTTTGCACCGAGTCCTAGCCTAACGATTGAAATGTAACATGACAGCCTTTACTGCAACTTCTGTGGATCATATCACATTGTTTGCACAATTCTCTGCTCCCATTAGAGCTAAAATAGTTACATGCTCATATTCTGTAAAAAGATACCCGATTTTGGTTTTGACTTTGCACTGAGACCTTGCCTAACGATTGAAATAATCGTACCATTTTCCTTCGAGTCCAAGAAGCTCAAAGGATTGTCCGCATTGGTTGTATCTAGATTTGGTAGGAAATGCATTAGCTTTGTATCTAGATTTGGTAGGAAATGCGTTAGCTTGTACCTGTTTATATCCGGACTTATTAGAGCTTAAACCTAGACTTTATTCGGCAATGTAGATCTGCAGAGGATTGCTAACTCATACTTTTATTAGACTCATAATTTTATCCAACGCGGCTCTATGCATGATAAGCAAACATCAAGATATTGTGCTAGTCTCTGATGACATAGGTGTTATTCTCTCTTCACGAGTTCTTTAGTGGTAGATGACATACCTGTGACAGCGAGGTGTCTCTGATGACATCGTCAATATCAAGATTTACTAGTCTAACTCAGTTCTTCAAAGGTACTCGTAGAGGTAGGATGTGCGTACGTGAGTTCATAGGGATGAGATGTACGCTCGTGCATGTGAACGTCTACGTTTTTGTAACTAGGTCTTGTAAAAAAAACTTTTAACTTTGTTTAAATATATACAAGAAAATATGTAGCTATAGTTCAATCCATTTTTATAATAAACTTATTTGAAGATTTAAATGTTGTCAATTTTATTAATAAACATAATTAAAATTAAAAAAATTGGTCGGCACGAATACCATAGCGACATTTAGTTACTTAGTTTTAGTTTTAGGATGAAGGGAGTAGGTTTATGCTAGCTTTGGAGATCTTACATGGAACATGTAGATAAGCAATTAAATATAATTTTAGTCAACATAACTTTGTTTGTGTAGGACAAACAATCACTAAGGTCGTGATTGGTAGCCTGCATCAGATAAGCTCGTGAACTTGTCCCATTAGATGCAAAAGTGTTTCAGTAGATGCAAAATTTGGCTCAGAGGTTCCGAGCGGTTCTATAAAACCAAATTTTACATGGTTCTATTCGCTTCAACTTATCAGCCAGCATCAGTCAGCCATTCAGCAGTGTTTTTCTCTCAGAATAATCAGTCAGCTAGCTATACAATCCAGCCAAGCGTACAACCCAGTCAGCCGAACAGAGTAGAATAACCAACAATGGGAGCACACAGTTGTGAATACCCAACAATGGGAGGGCACATGCTATGAGTGCCTAATGCACCGTATCAATGACTACATGGGCAGGTCTCTTTATCTTATGAGTCAGAATTACTTTTATTTTTTAATTATAAAAGAGTGTTTTTCTCTTCCAATAAATTAGTTGTAGCCGTAATTTGTTTGCGTAGCTTCGGCTGCTCTGGTTCTGGACAATAAAACACGTTAGAGCTAGAGCCAGTGGAGCTCCTTGCTCATCTTTCTCTATTTATTTTTTACTCCCTCCATCTTCAAATAAGTTATTTTCTTTGAATTTTAGACTTCACATTTGACTGTTCGTCTTATTAAAAATTTTATACAAATATTATTTATTTTGTTATAAGTTGTCTATCATTAGAGATACTTTATTAATAATTTATTTACTTTATTATTTGCATAAATTTTTTGAATAAGACGAACGGTCAAACGTGAAGTTCAAAAGTTCAAGAAAATAACTTACTCCCTCCTATTGGTAAAAGATGACGTTTAGGACAGCGACACGGTCTTTAATGCGCAACTTTGACTTCATATTTCTATAAAAATATTTATTAAAAATGATATATGTTTACTTTTATGAAAATATATTTGAAGACAAATCTATTTATATAGTTTTCATATTTTCAAACTCAACAATTTAAAAGTTATACATGATTTATATTCCCAATGTTTGACCAAGACCATTTCTAAAACATCATCTTTTTCTAATACGGAGGGAGTATTTGGAGACGAAGGGAGTACGTGAGAATCGAAACAGCTCTTCTATAATATAATGATTCTGTTCCGCTGGGTAGATTGTAAGGCTGGTTGGATGATTGTTGTGAGAGAAAAATACTGCTAAATGGCTGGTTGATGCTGACCGATAAGTTTAAGTGGACTATAACTGAAAGGAGTCGGAGCCCCAAGAGTCATAGTACCAAACAGGCCCTAGACACAGCAGGAATCACCGAATCAATGTGAACCAAAAACTATCCATCCTGCACTTGGTTTAGTGAATTTAACGAACTAAACGTGTGGCACTCCTGCTGTCCTCGCTCTGAAAATTCAACAAGGCCCAAGGCAGCCAAGTTACGAAGATATTGGCTCTGTTCGCTTCAACTAAATAGCACATATTTTTCAGCTCTGCAATAGTATTTCCTCTTACAACTAATTAGGTTCAGCCTAAATCAGCTCAGCTTTTCAGCTGAAGCGAATAAAGTCATTGTTTGCTTGTTTCATGCTTCACGGTTGCTGCTGGCTGCTGGTGATTGCGTTTTATTCTGTTTTCTCACGGTGAGGGTAGCGTGTGTGGGGTGCCAACAACAAGAATTCTTTTGGTGAGGAGCAGCCGGACAGGCGGACAGCATGTGACTGTGAGGTGCCATTGCCATCGAAGGTGTTGAAGCTTGACAGCCCGCGTGGCAAGCAGCGGCCACGTGGTGTCATTAAGCAGGTCGCTTTAGACTAACACGTGGGCCCCGGTCCCATGGCGCTGTGGCCCACGTACGTACCACGGCAACCACTCGCTCTCGGCTTCGTGCTCCCCTCTCCGCCGCGCAACGAGAGAGAGAGAGAGAGGGTTCAAAGCGAAACAGCTGCGCACATTTTCTCCTCCTCCCGTGGTCCGGTGGCCGTGGCCGCTCGATATACTTACTGCTCGTTAGAGCTCGAACACCACGACATGGCGGCCTCGGTGCTGCAGGCCGAGCGCCACCTGCTCGTCGGCAGCGGCCGCCACCGGCCCCTCCTCCGCATGCTCCCGCCACGCATGCCCCTCCCGTACCGGCGGATCCGCCGCAGCTGGCCCCGGGCCGTGAGGGTGTCACCCGGCGACGGCGGGGGCGCGGGAGGGTTCGCGAGCGCCGTGGAGAAGCGCTCGATTCCGCCGGGGATAGCTGCGGCGGAGGAGGAGAATGGAGCGAGCGGAGAGGAAGAGGAGTTGGAAGGGGACGTGGCCGAGGCTTTGGAGCTGAGGTGGCCGCCGTGGGAGGGGTTAGCCGAGCGGTACAAGCTCATCGGCGCCACCTCCCTCGCCTTCGTCATCTGCAACATGGACAAGGTGACCCATCCTGTTTGTCTCTAACTTCAACGGTTCCGTCCTTGGCACTTGGCACGGGATGACAGGCTGACCGTGCCTAATTGTACTGTTACGATTCTTCCTCTATGATATTTGAGCTGCTAGAATTAAGATGATTGTATAGGTTCGACTTGTTGACCCACCCACCCACACCCACACCCACTGCTGCAAGTGGAAACTCGCGCCTGCAAAAGAAACTAAAGACGACCATAAGACAGGGCGCTAACCAGTACAAACATGTAACCTTCAGTGGGGGCCAACAGGGCTTCCTTACGAGTATGAAATTGTTTGAAGTAATCAAAGTTGCTATTTACAGTTTAATGCACTCTTCTTAATGTGACATGGTTTTTTTAGTTCTATAAAAGCTTTTATGGATGCTACGTCCATTATCCTTTCCTGGGAGCAACAACTGATCATTGCAACATTCTAGTTTTGCAGGTCAACTTGAGTGTCGCAATCATTCCAATGTCACATCAATATGGTTGGAACTCATCAACTGCTGGCTTAGTCCAGTCCTCATTCTTTTGGGGTTATGCGTTGAGTCAACTACCAGGAGGATGGCTGGCAAAATTGTTTGGTGGAAGGTTTGTTTAGGGTAACACAATCATCTTGAATATGTACGAATGCAGAGCGTCTATGCTTTTGAAAATACTGATCTCTATGGCATCTGCTTATGAAGTAGGAGTTGCTGACTGCTACTTTTGGTTCATAAGCTGAACATATCCTTATTTGTTTTATTCCCCTTTCCAGGATGAAAATACTTTATATTACCATAACAACTAAAAACAGATGAATTCTACTCAAATTTTACTCCTACAATACATATCATGTCCATTTATTTATTTATTTTGGCTGATTGTAGGAAAGTGCTTGAGGTCGGTGTTGTGACATGGTCTTTGGCCACTGCTATAATTCCTGTTGTTGCAGGGTTTATGCCAGGACTTGTGTTCTCAAGGATCCTGGTAACCTACTTACCAAAAGTCTCTGCTTGGGGACTGTTGATCTGCAATCTGTGCTACTTATTGTGCTCTTGTATTCATTAAACTGTTCTGGCATGTTCCATACTGTAGTCTCTAGCTCACTATTTCCTTGAAGTGAGAGAATGGGGTTTGTATTGAGTAATATAGTCAACATCAATATGGATTTTTGAGCACAAGCAGCCGCTCGAAATGTAATTCTTCATGAAGAACCTAATTCCATGCGTACGGGCACATTTGTAACTACCTTCATCCCAAAAAGAATGTCATTCT
Organism: Eremochloa ophiuroides; assembly: GCA_038502445.1. NCBI lineage: Eukaryota > Viridiplantae > Streptophyta > Magnoliopsida > Poales > Poaceae > Eremochloa > Eremochloa ophiuroides. The sequence goes on along the minus strand of JAHLJS010000001.1, from coordinate 90,384,063 downwards.
ATGTTTGACTAAGTTTCTAGAGAAGAGTATTAACATTTCTGACACCAAATAGGTATACTATAAAAATATATTTCATGACGAATCCAATGGGTACTATTTGGCATCATTTGGCCTTTGTTATATAAATTTGGTCAAACTTATGACAGTTTAACTTAGAACCAAGTTATAATGACATTTTTTTTTTGGGATGGATGTAGATTTTTTTTTTTTTTTTTTGCGAATCACACAGTACAGACACACAACGCACGCACACTCACCCCTGTGGACACACGCACGCAAACCCTACCCCTATGAGCACCTCCGTAAGACTGCGCCGGCAGATCTCGAGATTGACGAAGTCACCACAGACGCCTCGCTGTCGACGGGAACTTCGCCTACCACTGAAAGCACAACGCCGTTAAATCCTGGAAAGGTGCGACACCAGGATTTGAACCCTGCTGGGTAGCGTCCCACTGGACAGTCCTACCATTGGACCACAAGCCCATTCGCGGATGGATGTAGAATTTAACAAAGAAAATTTCCAGAAATGTTGGAACTCCCAGAATTAAGTACTGCAAAGAGATAGTGAAATAACACATTACCATGCAGAAGCATTATGACATGCTGATATCCATAATTCCATATAAATTCTGGAGCATTCACATTGAGCACAGTGTAATCATAATGTCTCATTTACCTGTACTTTGTGTGTGTTAACTTGAACAGAAACATTTTACCATATTTATTTTGTTTGCATTTATTCTTTGTTAATCGTGTTCTATGTTGCTAGGTAGGCATTGGAGAAGGTGTTTCACCATCAGCTGCTACAGATTTAATTGCTAGGTAAGATCATATCCTTTCCTTTTTTTACATTTATTTTTGGGACTTCCCTTAGTACAACATGTGTCAATTTTAATTTCTACATAGGGGTGAATATTGTGGTTCTAAATTCTAGCACAATATGGCAGCTTCTATATTGGCATTTTCCCCATGAATATTTAGAATATGAAATTTTTCCGTGGCTACTTGTGCAGAATCATGGGTGGTGGCTACATTTGTCAATAGCATTAAATTTTATCTTATAATTCGCACTGTTTCATATGACATACATTTTGGCATTTTGCAAGAGTAGTTTGAAACTTCATGCTTTCGTTGGCACTCACATGCAGGTCCATTCCCTTGCAAGAACGATCAAGAGCAGTTGCTATTGTTTTTGGTGGTTTGAGCTTCGGAAGTGTCCTAGGGTATGTTATGTTAAGATATATGGTTATTTTTCTTGAAATTAATAAATATTCCTTAATTGAAAAAATTACATGGCGCCCAATATTTTCATGATCCTTTATGCAACAATTTACATACTTCCATGTACGTGCTGATGCATGTAAAATGCTGTATTCAACTAAACTGGATTTTTTTTCTATCTGTGTTTGGCTCTAAACAGTAGCTTACATACTTTCTCGTGAACTGCTTGAGACTGTTCTGCTAGTTTCATTTGTTTCATTCTTCGAGGCACATGGATGAAGTGCAATTTTGGCATCCTTAGCATGATGCAAACTTGGTTGTTTTCTGCATCATCTCAAATCTTGATAACTGCGCAAGAGTCAAGACCTCCTTAACGACCAGATGTTAACTTTTTTTCTTGTTTATCAGAACAACATTGCCCTACATCTATCTATATGACTATGCAGCTTGAAGTAATAGCAGGAGCTTGGCTACAGTCAATGTTTTACCCGTTTTATTACATTGCAGACTCCTATTTGCCCCTCCCATCATTCAGAACCTTGGCTGGGAGTCTGTCTTTTACATGTTTGGCCTTCTTGGGATATTTTGGTAAGTAAATATTTCCATGTGGGTCCCAAATAATCTATTGTGAGTGAACTTTATTTTCTGTTTTGTCTGCAGGTGCTTAGGATTTGAATCTCTTAAAGTGCAACGGTTCGGTGGCAAAGAACGCCTATTAAGTAAGTGCTGATCTGTCTAACTGTCTTTATGATATCAGACACCATGATATCAGACGCCTATTAAGTCAAATTCGTCCTTGAACTATCGCCGAAAGCTCAGCTTAGTCCCTGAACTATGAAAACGGCCGTTTTAGTCCTCAAACTTTCACAGCCGGCTCAATTTCGTCCCTAAACTATGAAAACGACCGTTCTCGTCCTCAAACTTTCGCAGCCGACTCAATTTCGTCCCTAAACTATGAAAACGACTATTCTCGTCCTCAAACTTTCGCAGCCGGCTCAATTTCGTCTCTGGTCCGATGTGGAGCGCCACGCTGGCTCGCCTCGTCATCGCCTAATCAGCTAGAAACAGTTTTTGAAAGCCTGCAACTGATTTATTCATATTCCAACTGGTTGCAACTAGTTGTAACTCTTCAATACAACATTCGATGAAGATTTTTAATTGTAGATCTCGATAAAATCTACAAATTTCTAGTTTTAATTTTTTTTATTTAAGGATGTTAAGATGCTCAAAAAGTTAATATAAAATTTTAGCACCATAATAATTACCTGCTGCTGCTTGTAATTAATATAAAAGTTAATATAAAATTTTAGCACCATAATATGAACTTTTTGAGTATCTTAATGTCCTCAAATAAAAAACATTAAAACTAGAAAGTTGTAGATCTTATCGAGATCTACAATTTTTGTGCAAAAATCATCTTCATCCCATTTTGTATTGAAGGGTTACAACTAGTTGCGACAAGTTGGAATAAGAATAAATCAGTTACAGGCTTTCGGAAACTAATTCCAGCTGACTGGGTGATGACGAGACAAGCCAGCGTGGCGCTCCACGTCGGACCACGGATCAAATTGAGCCAACTGCGAAAGTTTGAGGACGAGAACGGTCGTTTTCATAGTTTAGGGACGAAATTAAGCCGGCTGTAAAAGTTTGAGGACTAAAACGACCGTTTTCATAGTTCAGGGACTAAACTGAGCTTTCGCGATAGTTCAAGGACGAATTTGGCTATTCCGCCTAATTTTTTATTAGTTTTTTTTCTCAAACACACAAGAGAATTGTGCATCATTTGATTAAGAAGAAAGGAGTCTAGATGACTCATAGACCCGTATAGGATAACAAATCTTAACCACAACCAGCGGCCACGCGCGAAACTACTATGGCCATCTTCTACGGAGCCCTTTACAAAAAGGATTGGCCAACAAATCTTAACCACAACTAGCGACCATGAGCGAAACTATTATGGCCATCTGCTACGGAGCCCTTTGGCACCTGCCATACACCATAACATTGCCTCATCTCTAATATCCCACAAGATGGCAGCAAGATTAGGAGAAAACCTCTAAAAAAAGAGCCATTCTTATGAGATAAATTGGGAACCCTCTGTAAAGCATGACACCGCCATTCTGTAAACTTGCAATTCCCATGCCCGGAGCTAAGTTCTGCAGCCCAACAATTGATAAAAGTACTGAAAACCACACACTCAAACACACAAGAAGTGAGTAAATGTTAAACTGTCTCTTCCTCTTGATCGCACAATGGGCAGCGCTCCGGATGATCAAGTCCATGACAGGACAAATGATCAGCCACAACGGTTTAAGGAGGCCAACCAAACAAAGAATTTGCATTGTGAACTCACCGGATAAGAATGGCATCCATATATGCTGGTCATCTACTCCAGGACTGAGCTCAATCCTGATTAGAGGGTCCCAAATTTGGAGGTATTCAGATAATGCCTCCGCTGACACCTCTAATGTCACGAATGCAGGTGTTATCTCCTAGTGCCCCCTTTACTGTTCTTCAATTAGCAAATCTTTTTCTCACATATGCACAAAGAGTAGGCACAAAGCCTGGTTAGGATTTTCCATGTAGCCACTTGTTGCTCCAAAAAAGAGTTATGTTGCCATCCCCAACAATAGATGTGATCGAGATGGAGAACAGAGAAAATGCACTTGGATGCACTTGGATATTGAGATGGAGAAGAGAGCAAATGCATTTGGGTGCACTTGGGTATCTGGACCAGCCCACGGTTGGTCAGGTTGGGTCATTTTAAGCCGCAACCATCTCATTCGCAATGCCCATCCAAGGATCTCTAAATCAAGAATTCCTGTACCTCCCAGTGTTAAGAGTGCGTGTATTAGGCCCATGAGGCTAAGCCCATGAGGCCCATGTATGTACTGCTATATAGCTACCCTTCTAGGGTTAGCCCAATAATCCAATCACTCATTTTAACATGGTAATCAGAGCTTAGGTTCTTCTCCTCCCTCCCACCACCCTCCAGCGCCGCTGCCGGCACCATGGCCGCTGGCGAGCCTCCTCCTCCCTCCTCCTCCTCCTCCTCCTCCTTCCCTCCCCTTCCTTCCTCTCCTCTGCGGGGCCCGCCGGGGTTCACCTTGGCCTGGGCAGCCGCCCCTCTGCAGCAAGCCCGCGCGGCCGTCGCTGGCCAGCAGGGGCCGGCCGCTGCCCTCCCCCGGCCGGATCCGGCCGCCCCCGCCGCCTCCCAGCCGGGGCAGGCCGCCGCCGCCGCCCCCCAGCTAGGGCTGACCGCCACCGCCGCCCCCCAGCCGGGCCAGGCCGCCGCCGCCGTCTCCCTGCAGGGGCAGGGGCCGGCCGCCGCCGCCGCTGCCTCCCTCCTCCGGCCGGAGCAGGCCGCCGCCGCCGCCGAGCCGGCTGCCACCCTCCTGGAGCAGGCCTGAGCGGCCTCTGCAGCCCAGGCCGCCGCCGCCGCTGATCCGGCCGCCGCCGAGCTGCAGCAGGCCCGAGTGGCCCCTGCAGCCCAGGCCGCCGCCGCCGCCGAGCCGGTCGCCGCCGCCCTGCAGCATGCCCGAGCGGCCCCTGCAGCCCAGGCCGCCGCCGCCACCGAGCCGGCCGCTGCCGCCCTGCAGCAGGCCCGAGCGGCCCCTGCAGCCCAGGCCGCCGCCGCCGCCGAGCTGGCCGCCGCCTCCCTCCTCCGGCCGAAGCAGGACACCGCCGCCGCCTCCCTCCTCTACACGACTGCCCCCTCTTCGCCGGCCGACTCGGCCCTCCAGACTGCTTGGCCGTCGCGTCCGTCTTCCTTTCTCACTACGCCGGCGTTCTTCACGGCCGGTGCCCCTCCTCCCGCGTTGGCTCCTGCCTGGCCGACCTCAGCCGCCTGGCTGTGCCCTTCTCTTGTCGTCCCGACACCTGCCACCGCCCTGGCCTCCGTTGCCCACGACCTTCCTCCTTCTATTTGGTCGGGCCCCCCTGGCCCTCCCTATACTCTCGCTGCCGGGGCCATCAGCTCTCCCTCTGCTGTGAGGCCGCCGCCAGTCTATCCCGACTGGATTGCTGATTCAGGTGCATCGCACCACACCACGCCAGATCCTGGCATTCTCTCTTCTATCCACCCTTTCCACCCTTCCTATCCCTCTTCCATCATCGTCGGAAACGGCGCTTCCATTCCCGTCTCCTCCGTGGGTACTGCGCGTACACATGGCTCTTTCCACCTTCCTGATGTTCTTGTTGCTCCTGGTATGACTCACAACCTTCTTTCTATTCGCCGCTTCACGGCCGACAACTCTTGTTCAGTCGAGTTTGACCCCTCTGGCCTCACCGTGCGGGACTTGGCCTCCCGCCGCCCCCTTCTCCGGTGTGACAGCACGGGGCCCCTCTACACCCTTCAGTTCCCCCCTTCCGCTGCATCTTCGCCCTCTCCCTCCCCTACCTCGACAGCTACCTTCACCGCCACCACCTCCTACACTACCTGGCACCGCCGCCTCGGGCACCCCGGCCGCGATGTTTTGACACAGCTCCGTCACACTTCCGCTCTGCCTTGCGCTCGGACTCCTGATGAGCACCTGTGTCACGCGTGCCAGCTTGGCCGTCACGTCCGTCTTCCTTTCCATTCTTCTTCCTCCCGTGCCCCTCGTCCCTTCGACCTTGTCCATTGCGATCTGTGGACCTCTCCTATTCTCAGTTGCTCTGGCTACAAGTACTATCTGGTGGTGGTGGATGACTTCTCTCACTACTCCTAGACTGTCCCTTTGCGCGCTAAGTCTGACGCGTTCCCTTCTCTCCTTCACTTCTTCGCCTGGGTGTCTACTCAGTTCGGCCGCACTGTCAAGGCCGTCCAGTGTGACAATGGGCGTGAGTTCGATAACTCTACTTCTCGCTCTTTTTTTCTCTCTCATGGTGTTCAGCTGCGCATGTCCTGCCCTTACACCTCTCCTCAGAACGGCAAGGCTGAGCGCATGATTCGCACCACGAACGATATCATGCGCACCCTTCTGTTCCAGGCTTCTCTCCCTGCTCGCTTCTGGGCCGAGAGTCTCTGCACCGCCACCTACCTTCGCAACCGTCTGCCTTCCACTGCTTCTCCCGCCCTTACACCTCACCATGCTCTCTTCGGTACCCCTCCCAGCTACGATCACCTCCGAGTCTTTGGGTGCGCGTGTTATCCTAACACCGCCGCCACCGCTCCCCACAAGCTCGCGCCCCGCTCGACTCGGTGTGTGTTCCTCGGCTATTCCCCCGACCACAAGGGGTACCGCTGCTATGACCTCACTTCTCGCCGGGTCCACATCTCTCGACACATCGTGTTCGATGAGACGGATTTTCCTTTCTCCACCACCTCCACACCTGCTTCCGACCGTGAGCTGGCCTCCTTGTTTCCTGCTGATCCGGAGGTCCCGTCACCCTTCTCTCCGTTTCCCGCTGCACCGTGTGCGGCCCCGGAGCCCCTGGCTGGGCCACACGCGGCCCCGGACTTCTCTTCGGAGCCCTGCGAGGTCCCGGAGCTCCCTGTCGCGCCCTACGCGACACCGGCGGTCCCTGCTGCACCGCGTGCGGCCCCGGAGTTCCCGGTCGTGCCTCGAGCGGCCCCCGACCTCCCTACCGCGCCGCCCGTGGCTCCGGAAGTCCCTGCTGCCCCACGTGCGGCCTCGGAGCTCCCGACTGCGCCACACGCAACCCCGGACTTCCCTTCCGCGCCCTGCGAGGTCCCGGAGCGCCCTGTCGCACCGCACGCGACCCCGTCGTCCCCTGCTCGGCTGCCACCGGCGACGGCACCGGTGGCCCCCGGCCGCTTCGCGCACCCCGTGTGTGTCTACCAGCACCGTTCGCAGCCACCACCTGTCCCGACACCGCTGGTGGTGCCTTCTTCGGTACCTGCTCCGCCGTCGCCTCCGGTGGGGCCTCCGTCACCGGCACCCGCTGCCCGTGCCCCCCGGCGCTCACACGACGAGCCGGTGTACCACCCACCCCTCCTGTATCGGGACCCTCGCCACGTTCACCCCATGGTGACGCGGCAGGCGTCCCGGCCCCGGGCCCTCTCCGCCGTCACCTGCACGCCGGGGGTCTCTCCTCTACCCTCCTCTGTCCGTGAGGCCTTAGCGGATCCTCACTGGCGTCGAGCGATGGAGGAGGAGTACGAGGCCCTGATCGCCAACCAGACGTGGGACTTGGTGCCGCGTCCGTCTGGTGGCAATGTGGTCACGGGCAAGTGGATCTGGACACACAAGCGTCGGGCTGATGGGTCCTTGGAGCGCTACAAGGCCCGTTGGGTGCTCCGCGGCTTCACTCAGCGGCCCGGAGTGGACTACGACGAGACCTTCAGCCCAGTGATGAAGCCTGCGACAGTCCGTACTGTCCTCTCCCTGGCACTTGAGCGCTCCTGGCCCGTGCACCAGCTGGATGTCAAGAATGCCTTCCTCCATGGCAATCTGACAGAGACTGTGTACTACAGCCAGCCGGCAGGGTTCGTGGATCCTTCCCGTCCCGCGATGGTCTGCAAGCTCAACAAGTCCCTGTATGGTCTGAAGCAGGCACCTCGGGCATGGTACTCCACCTTTGCTTCCTACCTGCTGACTCTTGGGTTTCTGGAGGCCAAGTCGGACACCTCGCTCTTCATCTACAGCTATGGGGGTGAGACTGCCTATCTGCTGCTCTATGTGGATGACATTGTCCTCACCGCCTCCGGCGAGTCCCTGCTCCGTCGGATCATCTCCTCTCTGTAGAAGGAGTTTGCTATGAAGGATCTCGGTGTGCTCCATCACTTCCTCGGCATTACTGTCGAGCCCCGACCTTCAGGCCTGTTCCTCCACCAGAGGCAGTTCGCTCTGGACATCCTGGAGAGGGCTGGGATGACTGACTGCAAGCCCTGCTCTACGCCGGTCGACACTCAGGGCAAGCTGTCAGGGGCAGGTGGCTCGGCTCTTGGACCAGAGGACTCCACCACTTACAGGAGCCTTGCTGGTGCGCTCCAGTACCTCACCTTCACACGGCCGACATCACCTACGCCGTGCAGCAGCTGTGTCTGTACATGCATGCTCCACGGGAGCCCCACCTTGCTGCTATGAAGCGGCTCCTCCGGTACCTTCGCGGCACCCTCAGCTACGGGCTGCTCCTCCGTCGGTCCTCCTCGGCCGAGTTGGTTGTCTACACCTGACGCTGACTGGGCGGGCTGCCCGGACACCGCCGGTCCACCTTCGGCTACGCTGTCTTTCTAGGCGGCAACCTTGTCTCTTGGTCGTCCAAGCGTCAGCCGGTAGTCTCGCGCTCCAGTGCCGAGGTAGAGTACCGCGCCGTCGCCAACGGCGTGGCCGAGGCCGCCTGGCTCCGCCAGCTCCTAGCTGAGCTTCACCGCCCCCTCGCCAGGAGCACGCTCGTCTACTGCGACAATGTCAGCGCCGTCTACCTCTCCACAAACCCTGTGCAGCACCAGCGGACCAAGCATGTAGAGATCGACCTCCACTTCGTCCGCGACCATGTGGCCATCGGCGACGTTCGAGTCCTCCGACCACCTCCCAGTTTGCGGACATCTTCACCAAGGGCCTCCCTTCCTCGACCTTCTCCGAGTTTCGCTCCAACCTCAACATCACCAGTGGCTAGTTGTGGCTGCGGGGGGGATCCTGTGTATTGTGCTTGTTTTCTTTCTTGTCCAGTCTTGTACTCCGCTGCGCCGGTAGTCCAGACTGTGGGAGGGTGTTAGAGTGTGTGTATTAGGCCCATGAGGCTAAGCCCATGAGGCCCATGTATGTACTGCTATATAGCTACCCTTCTAGGGTTAGCCCAATAATCCAATCACTCATTTTAACACCCAGATCAACTTTAAAAGTCATGGGCTCCTCCCAAATGCAAGGTGTTCTTATGGCTAGCGATTTGAAATAAGTGCTGGAGACAGTGCAGCATATCCTCATTAATTGTGTTTTTTCTTGGCAATTTTGGTATAATTTCCTATCCCCGCTTGGGCTTGAGTGCACTGTACCTAGAAGGAACAAGAAGAGCTTCGCTGATTGTTGGAGAAAAGCAAACAAAACAAATTGCGAAGACCCAAAGAAAAGGTTTTAACAGTATGGTGATCCTAGTATCATGGACCTTGTGGCTTCACAGGATTGGAGGAGTTTTTGGCAGTGTAACTCCTTCCCTAGCAACGACACAGCATTTTTTTCAAAGAGGAATTGAGTCTTTGGTGCTTCACTGTGCTCGAAAACTTCAGGAGCTAGTTTTTGGTTGTGGAGAGGTGCTAGTGTAAGTGTCTAGAAAGGTCAGGTCGTTTCTTTTTATAAAATGGGGTTGAGTGCTGTATGGTGTTTTTTCCGTACAACATTCTCTTATCTCATAGGCGAGGCATAGAGGTTGCCTTGTATGGGGCTTCCATCCCCTTTCTTTCTCTATAATACAAGAATACACAGCTCTCATGCGTGTTCGAGAAAAAGAAATAGTGTCTTGACCTGCTCCCAAGCAACAATACAATGGCCTCCATTGGCCTCTTTGCGGCCTTTCCATAGAAAGCTCTTTGAATCTTACCACTGCTTTAATTACCCATTTAGGGAATTCCAATGCTATGAGCTGCTAAATTGGAATAGCCGTGAGCACTGAACGGACAAGGGTGGCCGATGCATCATGCTTGCTTTCCATCTAGGTAACTTATCAGTAATATTGTCAATTATTGCACAAAAATCTGCCTTAAAAAGTTTCCTGATAGAGAGTGGAGGCCCAAGTTACTTGCAGGGGAATCCTTGCATTTTGCATGGAAGGCCTCTTTCACAACTTCAATATCTTGGTGCTGTCGTTGGATTGGACTCATGGAACACTAGTAACCAGACCTGATGCCTCACCAAAGACGTGGATAATTTCCTTGAGGACCTTGATCAAGTTTCTGCTAGTTACTATCTGTATTCGCATCTCCTGCTTATTTGAGAAAAAAAGTCTTGATTGGAGTAAAAACTTCTGCTGTTGGGTCATTACGTGAAGGATTACCTCCTCAAAGGTCCATGTATCAAGTTGATTTTATGCACTAACCAAGAAGGTTTGCATGATTATACCTAATCTGGTTTGGACTATCTTTGACTTCTTCATTTTTAATAGAAGGTATTCTATAAGACCACTGTTGCCTACCCTTTGAGCTTAATTGTGTCTACGTTATTTTATCTAAAAGTATGTTTTTAACTATCACCTCATACTAAAAGTATGTTTTTAACTATCACCTCATACTTGTTACACTTCGCTCATATAATCAGTCCAAACATTATAAAAGGTACTTCTACTCTGCAGATCTCAGACAGAGTTCTACTGGATCTGATAGTCTTATCTCATCCACTGTGTCTTCGGAATCATCACATTCGTCATTGGAAGATCTGCAAAATTCACTAAAGGTTGTTTTCTGGCAACTGAGATCACAGTGTATTATATTTTCAGGGATCAAGTCACAGAACTGTTATGAAGTTCTGATATTGATGAAAAATTAACAAATGAGTTCCATAGTCAAGGTAGAATAACCAATGTATTATTTTAGTGTCCAGTTTGTTGCTCATTTTCATCTCATCTGCAAGACATTATCTTCCTAACAAGTTGGCATCGACACACTGTACTTGCGATGGAGTAAACTTTTTAGTCTGAGAAGAGCAAAATCTAATTCGACTATGTGCCAATGAAGTTTATCACACTATCAAGAAATCTTGTTATGCAATGTAACCATCTTAGAGAATGGATGCAATGTTTTCTTTATAAAGATTGTTTATGTTTTATAAATGTTGCGAATATAGCAGTCTCATCACTTGTTTTGTAGGATGTGCCTTGGGGAGCATTTTTCAAAAGCAAGGCAGTGTGGGCAATGATATATGCACACTTTTGTGGAAGTTGGGGGCATTATACTTGTTTGTCTTGGCTACCAACATTCTTTAGGTTTGGCACCTTGCGTTTCCCCTGATCCCCTCCTAAAGATACTTTATAGGACCTAGAGAAAGGGACCGTTGTTGAAATCGGATATCATGAATTTACAGCACATTGTTCTAGTTTCTCTCATCATTATCGTTACATTTGATGTGATATGTCAGTCTATAGCATGACCTGCTACCCTAATAATACTTTTTTATCCACCCCCCCACCCCACCCCCACCCACAAACTTTTCTTACACAGTGAGGAGCTGAACCTGAACTTGACAGAAGCAGCATGGGTATGTACATGTTTTCTTTCGTAAGTTATAAGTAATAAGGTCCTTATATTGAAAGACCCACCCTCATTAGGCGATCTTGATTTGCTATTGTTTTTCATTGATATCTAACTTTTACTCCAGCCTCACGTAGTGCTTTTGAATTCACATTTTATTCCCTCTAGGTATCAATCCTTCCTTCTTTGGGTTCAATGATCATTACATCTATTGCAGCACCTTTTGCAGACAACTTGATATCAAATGGAGTTGACACCACGAAGGTAAAGCAGCCACTTTTTCTAATTGACCTCCCCTTGAGGTGGTTGTGTATGCCTTTGTTGCAGAGTGTTAAGCCTCAGCTGTGTTTTTTTTTTTTTTTTGAATCAATTAAGCCTCAGCTGTGTAGGTACTATGGTTGCCATTTAGATTTTAGAGAATAGTGCTGGGGGCCTGGTACTAGAGAAAACAAGAGGGGCTGGTAGTAGCAGCTGGAAGGAAGTAGGGTGATACTTTGCTTGCTTTTTTTTAGAATATGCACGAAAGTGCATAACGTGGGGGTGTGAGTGTGAGGTGCACACTTACATGATCTGATGAGGTAGAATTAAGCTGAACACTAGTACAAGCGATTGACAAGTGGGAACTGAAGCTAGAATTAATTGAATCTGTGCTGCCCCACCTCTGTTTAATTAGATGTGTCCTCGCCGCACCCTCTAAAACTTCACTAGTACTACTAGTACAGTGCCCTCTTCATCCGAGACTCATAGAGGTTGTATAAACCTGGCAATTCTCAGGAGTGAACATAATCTATGCTGTGTGATAACTCATAATAGGATTTTCAGTTAGCTCATATAATTAAAAAAATGCTAAACAACTGAAAATAATGAATATGCTGCTTAAATTCTGTAGGTACGAAAAATTTGCCAAACAATTGCCTTTGTGTCACCTGCGACTTTCATGATGCTTTCCTCTGTGGATCTTGGACTGCCTCCCTGGGAAATTGTTGCTTTTCTTACAAGTGGTCTAGCACTCTCCAGCTTCGCATTGTCAGGTCACGTTGTTAAGATTGCAATCAAGTTTCCATTTTTTACACGGTTCTGAGGTCCAAATCTAAATATTTTGGTTTGTAAACAGGGCTTTATTGCACCCATCAAGATATCTCTCGTGAATATGCAAGCATTCTCCTGGTATGCCATTAAAGTTCCGTATTGACAACTTTTCTGTGTTTATCTTCTTTGTAATTTTTATAAGAGAAAAAGAAACATAACATTCTTTCGCCTAGGTTCTTAAGAGGATGACTGACTGACAGTTTGTACTCTTTAGGTTCCATCATGAGTGATTGTTATTTATTTGTTTCCTTCATGCTCCAGGGAATCACAAACACTGTAGGAGCTGTGCCAGGAATTGTAGGCGTTGCACTGACAGGCTTTCTTCTCGATTCAACTCATTCTTGGAGTGTATGACATCAATCCATCTTCATAAGCTACATTGCATTTTATGAATCACTCTGATCACCATAATGTACTGCTTTGTGTGCAGATATCACTCTTTGCGCCTTCTATCTTCTTTTACTTAAGTGGTACTGCTGTATGGTTAGCATTTGCAAGCAGTGAGCCCCAGGATTTTTCCAAGTCAGGACCTGAGTCATGAATCATGATGTATGGTTCTCTGCACTGGAGGATCGTCTCAGAAGGAAAATTCGTTTTTAGTGTAGGCAAAAGAATGGAGCTCTAGGGCAGAGAATAGATGTTATGTTCCTTTTCAGGCAGTTGCAGATAAGAGGAAGCTACTGATAAGGGGACAATGCTTACGTGTATATAGTATAATATTAGGTTTTTTTCTGGTTATTTTGCACATTTTTTTATATGATTTTGGAAGGGAATGAGGACTGTTTGTCATGAAAATCTGTGCCGACGTGCTGTCAGGCCGTTTGTAGTATGTCACTTTCTTCAAGTGTTTTTTTCTCAACTTTCAAAAGTGCAATTTTAGTTAAATACCTATTCAGTTACTGATGATGGCTTATTTGCATACTCCGATCACTAATATTCAAATACTGTAATACTGCAATGTATAACTAAATGCCTTTTCAGATGCTGTAAAGTCGTCAAATCACCGGACACCTCGATCCAATGCTCCGTAAATGGCACCCAGAGTGCAGTTCAAACTTGTAGTCCAATAACTGGTGATGGTACCTAGAGTGTAGTTCAAGCCATAAAATAAATTTACATAAATGGCTCTCGACAATAGGAAAGGTGTGGTTCAAACCATCAATGTGTATAGTTCAAACCTGAAATTCGATAATGGTTCATAGTACACATATCAAAAGCACATTGAATGATGGTGGAAGCACATTACAAGATGCTCCTGCATCTGTAATTCATCATCAAATACAATTCTGGCCTGGCCTAACCTTCTCAGTAACAGACAGCATCACATACAATCCAAACCTGAGGCGCTCAGGTTCAGTAAGAATGGCATGACACTGGCCTCAACATACTAAAATTGAATGGCACAACACAATCACAGCTCCAATCAAGTAAAAATCAAGAACACACAATTTAAAACTACATGCACAGAGAAGAAAGCAAGATAATGATTTAACATCAGATGTCAAATTTCCCTACACTATGATACCATGACAAACGACAAGCTACATTGGTCCCAAAGCTGTTCCATGATCTAAACAACACAACTAACAGCATGGAGGCGAATCCATGGAAGAACAAATCACTTCTTCTTCTTGGAAGGTGGCTGGTCTTCCTCATCTTCGTCGTCCTCCTCATCTTCATCGTCTTCATCATCTTCGTCGTCATCATCGCCATCATCATCACCATTGTCATCGTCGTCGTCGTCATCACTCCCTCCATCACCATTAGCCTCAGGATCATCATCTTCATCATCGTCATCTCCCCCATCTTCTTCTCCAGAGAAATCCTCTTCAGCATCATCGTCATCATCACCACCCTCATCATCCTCGTCTTCATCGTCGTCGTCGTCATCATCATCTGACCCATCCTTATTTTCAGGTACATTTTCAGATTTGACTCTTCCAGATAATAACCTAAAAAAATCAAAATCGCATGTTAAATTTTTATCAAACTTGAGTCGCAGATCAATATTTCCAAAGAAAAAAGATAAAGACTTTACTTGTATATTGCCCGCTGGTCTTCATTATATATTCCTGCCGCAACATTTACAGTTTGAACCTACGAAAGCATCAGGACAGAGAACAGGCACATCAACACAGAGAACATGCCAATGTTACAAGGAAAAGATGAAATAAACAAAGCAAAGCATATTACTCCAAAAAAATAAATAAAGCAAACAGATATATAGGTGAGAATCATCAATCAATAACTACAAAAAAAACAGTGAAAGAAAGAGCGGTAACCAAAGTGGCACATTTAGAAAGTCTAGAGGGCAGCAGAATTATCTGGGTTTTCTGGCTTATAAATCTCTAGCTACATGAGTTTTAGAAGAGCTTTTCTCACTGTAATGAGGTTTAGACGAGCTTGTGGACACAGCCCTCTAAAACCTAACTAATGTTTATGACCAGATCAGTCCCATGCGTGCAAAGTCTTCAATTTGTGCCAGCACAGCCCCAATCAATAAATTACTCTAGACGTGCTCCAATTAATAAATTACTCTAGACGTGCCCCAATCAATAAATTACTCTAGACGTGCCCCAATCAATAGATTACTCTATACAGCCTAAAAAAAAAATCCTGACAATCAACAAATTACTCAATACAACCTCATAATAAAAATCCTGACAATCAACTACTCCCTCCGTCCCAAAATAGATGTCGCTATAGGATGCATGCTGATCAAACTTTCACAACTTTGACTGAGTTTATACAAAATGCGTGCAACATTTATATCCTCAAATAAATATATTTTGGAAGTATATTCAAAGATCTATCTAATGATACTAATTATATATTATAAATATTAATATTTTTGTATATATATTTGGTCAAACGTAAAAAACCTTTCACTTCTCGGAAAGTGAGAATGACATCTATTTTGGGACAGAGGGAGTAGTACCCGATACAACAGTGAAATAAGAAATTGTAAGTAACAATAGCTTTCCACAGGGTACACAGGGTAGAGTATTGACTGATCTAGTATTCGTTCTGCTTTTCAAGTTAAAAGTTATAAACTTAACTATCGAGATCTGCTTAGATCTATTTGCAAAATCTATACCACCTAAGACAAGAAGAATGCCAATATTCTCCAACATCGCCTAACAGTCACTAGATTAGATCTGCAAACTCGAATACTAAAAAAATCAGTAAAACGCAAAATACGCATGTGTCTCATAAAATGAGTAAAACACAAAATACGCATGCCTCATAAAATCAGTAAGACACAAAAACACGCATGTGTCTCGTAAAAATTAGCTCTATTAGCAGAGCAATCACAGGAAAATGGGTTGGAAGCCCGATCCGTAAAGGCAGCAGAATCACATGATTACCGCAGTGACTACGAGTGCCTACCCAATTTATCAAACATTCAAATTCGACAGCAACAACACAGGTCGGACAAGAACACTTACCGCGAGCGAGAGCAGGCCTAGCAATCTCTGCGACGCAACGGCGACGGCCAGCACGGCCGCCGCGGACGACGCCGCAGCCTCCACTCGGTCGGGTCCGCCAACTGCCGTAGCCGTAGCCGTAGCCGTAGCCGTAGCCGTAGCCGTGGCCATCGCTGCTTTGCTCCTGTGCTCGACTGGCGAGGAGAAGCGGTGGAGATGCGGATGCGGTCGCCTGGCCGCGGCGGAGTGGCTGCAACGCCGTCTTTTAATAGCGGAAAAGCTGCGCGGCCCCAAGAGGAAGGGGGTTAGGGTTTTGTCCTCGGAGGCCGGGTGGGGTCGGGTCTTGGTGGCGCCGTGTGAAACTGTGCATTGGGTGCTAGCCTGCTAGGGTTTTTTGCGCTCCTGTCGCGTGGGACGATCGGTCTCTGGCGGGTGGGGCCTCGAAGAGGGTGGCTTCTCCAATAGCTGCAGAGAGTTCGAAAACGTAACGGTGAGGTGCTGCTGTGCTGGTGCTGATCGGGATTCGCCGATCGGTTCGCATCCGTCAGTGCGGTGGGGGACTCGTGATTCGTGCAGGTCTCTATGGGCTTGGCCGTTTTTGTCGGCAGATTCTGCCGCGGATCGGATGGGCTTCTCTACACGTTGGGCCCATCTGACAACGGTTGTTTGAGCCGTTGGCTGAATTGCTGGGCTGAATCCTGAATGGATCAGCTCCTCTCATGGTTGGTTTGGTCGCGGTATTCTCTCGTTCAAACTTCAAAGCCAAAATAGCCGTTTTAGCCCTGAACTACGAAGAATATTTCTCTCTCAACTTTTAGAACTATAGTCTTATGGGACTGCTCAGCTACTATTTTTCTAGCTTCACTTCGGCTCTATGTTACCAAACACATTCAGTTCTATGAACTTTGCTCCATAAAAAGGTAGAGCCAAAGGACAACTCCATATTTTTTTAGTACCACAAGTGGTACTCCAGTTTTTAGAGCTTTATACTCCCTCGTGGAGTTTGGGTATAATTATATACATTGTCCTCATCCCATCTATTCCTTTTAACTCCCTCCCGTACCCATAGTGTCGCGCTCCTCTTCATGCATCGTCGCTCTCTTCCACCATAGAATAATTGGAACACTTCGATTCAATTCATAGCTGTTGTGCTTACCTACTCGAATTATGGCATTTCAAGTGCAATTTCAATCAGGGGCATAATGGGCCATTTGCATGAAAACAAACTCATTACCTGTGTGACAAACAGTACCACCCGCTCCACAAACTTCACGGTGGAGGTGCTCCATGGTAGAGTTCGTGGAGCAGAGCTGAAAAATGGGAGTAGAGCGATGTTAAACACCCCTTAGTCTTCAAACTCTAGTTTTGACCTCAACTTCATCCAAGAACTATGAAGACAATCGTTTTAGTTCTCAAACTTTGCATTTTGGGCTTAATTTCATCTCACAACTACGAAGATAGTCGCTAGTGGTGTTAGGTCAACATGTGCAATAGTGCAGTTAAAATCAAAAGTTTAACAACTGAACTACAGTTTAACAACCTTGGCATATATTTATATCCACATATGCACTCACATGAAAACGTTGAGATGCAAAATTATTTTGAAAAGATCATGCAAAAATAACAAAATTCAACTGCATACTGTACGTGTACTATATAAGACAAAACAATCCAATGATTTTGTCTTGTAAATAAATGAAATTTTACAAGTGTAATTTATTTTTTGGTATGAATTTTTAAAAATAAATTGACATCCAACTTATGTATGTGAGTATATATTTATGGATGCAAGATACTACATCCCAGGTTTTAATTTTTTTAAAGTCACGTAAGTGCATTTTTAAATTACTTTTAACAAAATTTAAAGATTTGATTTGATTTGGGGATACGTGGTGAACCAAAACATGAAAATGAATTAAAAAGTTACACTTTTAAACTCAATTTTTGAACCTTGGCACATATATATAGTTCATCCACATATGTACTCACATGAACAGTTGAGATACAGATCATTTAAAAAAATTCATATGAAAAATAAAAAATTAAAGTATATGTGCACTAAAATCTAGGAAGTTTGTCTTTATAAGTGCACTTACAATCTAAAAAATGTACTTTTATATGATTTTTCAAACATAAATTGGCATCAACTTTAGATACTAGTATGTGCCAGGTTTTATCTTTTTTAAGTCACATAAGTGTATTTTAAATTCTTTTTCACAATTTTTAAAGATTTTATTTCGAATGCATATTTCCCCGCCACAGGACACAACAAACACAGGGGCGTATCGAGTTTTCTATACTCCAGATCCCTAGATCCTCGACACCCTGTTACGCCACTCGAGCATCGTCTCAGTCGGAAATCGGAGCGTCGTCTCCGGCGCCCCTAGAGCAGCAGGAGCATTTCCCGGATCTGTGGGCTGAGGGACCTCAAGGAGTTCGTCCTAGGCGATCTGAAAAAAAAAAAGAGAGGGTAAAACAGTTCTTAGCAAGATCACGAGGTGCTATAGCCGACTGAAGGATCAGAAGCGCGAAAACGTTGGGTTTTGCTTTGGCCTCCAGGATCCACCTCCAACATCTGAGGCAATTACTTCCTGTCCCCAGATGCAGCTTCCCGGGAGAAGGACGGAGGAGTAGGAGACCAGCAGGCGCCGGATGTGATCCAGCGGTCGTTCCATAGCCTCCACGCCTTCCTTACTCGCCTCTTCCCCTACCTCCCTGACATGGAGGTGGAGGTCGTGCGATACCTTTTATACCCAGTGCTGACCATGACCATAATGAATTATGATTTCTTCTATAATTAAAATAAATCCTAATATGAATTGATATGCCACATTTTTTTTGAGATTTAGTTCATTCTTAAAATTTGGAGACAACCAAAATCTGAAACTTCTTTTAGTGAGGTGGATTCTCTCAGTGATCCAATTGTAGTAAATAATAATAGAATCTCTCAACCGCAAATAAATTGGAGCGCTCTGGAGGCCTCTGCGACTGTTCTCCAACCAGAGGAACCCACGTGTACCAGATTAATGTTCAGCGGGCCCCGCACGCTGTGGTAAAAAAAAGGCAAACAGACTCTATTCTCCATCTTTGACTCTTCATTACCTCCGCCTCGGCTCCTCGTGCGCTCCGTCGTCGCCCTCATCCTCGGCGCCTCCTCCCTGCCGTCACCCCTCCCTCACCTCCCCAGATCCCATCCCATGGCGCCCTCACCTCTCCAACAGAAAGGACACAAACCTCCTCTTCCCTTCCTCCTCCCGCAGCAGCAACAGGGCCAGGAGCGGTGGCGGCGGCGCGGAGCTTGCCCACGCGCTTGCTCGCGTGGCGGCGGGGCGGAGCTCGCCCGGGGCTCGCTCACTGCGGCGGCGGACCGAAGCTCGCCCGTGCAGCGGTAGGGGCTGGGCTCGCCTGCGCGCCGGCAGGGGCAGGGCTCCGATCTCCTCCCTCCACTTCGACCACCACCGCGCCTCGCCGGATCCAGCTCAATCACGGCCGGTCAGCTCCCTCCCCTGCGCAGCCTCCCCTCTTCCTCCTTGTTGGTATTTTTAACATCACTTCACGTTAAGTTGTCATCCCTAACATGATGCCAAAAACCAAAGGTAAAATAATCTTCACTTGCCTCCTAAAAATAATATTATAGAATATATCCGCAAGCGCACAGATAATTCTCTCATTGTAGCACTTCACCCGGTAAGTATTCTGAGTATCGTTGATTTATTTTATGCCAAAAGGATAAAGGGACATTCTACTCATTAGGATAATCTACTATAATGATTGGAAAGATAAATGTGCAGACCTATGATAACTCATAACTCTAGTGCTTTAGCGATAAATAAGTCAATGATAAATGGTAAATGATAACTGAGTAAATGAGGTAAATGGTATTTCAGAGATAAAATATAGAGACTCACTAATGTAGTAAGACAATCTCGAGATTCGGCTAAAGTAAAGGAAACCTATGTAATTACTAAATACAAAGTCTACAGCCTACGACACATTACACATCTTCATCTATAGCATAATCAACTCAGAAAACATCATAAGGAGCATCATCTAATAAGGATATTAAGACATAAGGGTCACCTCCTTCGTGACCGCGCTCTGCTCGTCCTACGTACGGGGGGTGGACTACAGAGGAACCAACGCAGCTGTCACCTACGCGGACTACCACACGACCCGACACGTCAGGGTGCTTCCGTAGGTACACAATATATCTAGACACCACGTCTATATAATGTATACCACCTAACTCACTCGAGTACTGAATTTGGCGCTTTACGATCAAATGATAATAATCATCACCAATAATAACTATATCGAATACGCAACTAGAATAAACTAAGAACTGAATAAGTAGCAATATATTAAAATAAAGCAAAGTCATAATGAAATACAAGATAAGATTACCGATCTCCAGATGAACAGATCTGAAATCCTGAGCGTAGCGCCCAACTATACTTGAACCTTGTTAGGCGCCTAAACTATGAACTTGAAGAACTAGAGCCCTATTTCTAATCCCTGGAAACCCTAACTTCTGTCTACTCTTGACGAATGAAGCAGGAGGAATGAATTGGTGCTCTGGGAGGGGTCTGCTCCCCTCTATTTATAGCCCGGTGGGATGAACGTGCGCCTGTGAGATCAAACCGACTTGAACAAAGGGCCCAGATGACTCTAAAGAGGCGGTGGAAGAAGACTCCAGAAGGTGGGCCGAAACCCTAAGGGGGGCGCTGGCCGGCCCCACCCTGGCGCCGGTCGGCCCCACCCTGGTGGGGTTCGGGCCCCGGTCACTTCGGGTGTGTTCTGAACTCTTCCAGGGTCTTCGTGATGATGTTTCCTTGGCGGTTAAGTTTCGTGGTAATTAAGCACTTTAATCCTTCTTTTAAGCCTTTCTGGAATAATCCCTGAAAAATACACAATTCATCAAAACTTGTGGAATTTGTCAGCAATAACCTCTATGCTTCTATTATTGATCTTCCCTAGGCATTAGTTGACGGTATAAAATTGGTACTTAACGACCGTCAACACTCCTCCCTCCGGCGTTCCCTCCCTGCCTCGGCGTCGTTGAAAGCCCTTTTGGTTTGGGTAATTATTACCTGTTGCTCTCTAAGTGTTCATGAGAATTGATTAGTGCAAATGGCAAAGACCGTGTCGGCGTGTGTAAGTCCATCAACAAAGGAGAAAGCCCTATTGACAGCATCCATGCAAATGGTATAAGTCCATCATCATAGGTGTCCACAAGGTCCATCAAGAGATGAGAAGGAAGTTGATAAGAAACCGGGAGCTCAAGACAAAGGTATAACCAATAGGAGCTCTTTTGGTTTTGGTGATCAAGACTCCATAGAGGGAGTGATCACATTTAGGATAGATAGCCGTACTATCAAGAGGGGCGAAATCGTTGTTGAAATATGGTTATCAAGTGCCACTAGGTGTTCATGATCATTGCATATGCATATAGATGCTAGTGACACTAACTTGACCCGTGGAAAACTCTTTGAAAAAGGCTAACACACGTGCACCTAAGTGAGAGACACTTTGGAGTGTTAGTGACTTAAGAAACTGGGTGAAGTTTGAGGGTTAGAGAGGGTTTGATCCTCTCTTCCTCCTGCCGAGCTTGCGAGGCAGGATTCGGCGAATTTCGGAAACGTTACAATAGAAAAAGTAGCGTCGGACTCTAACTTGACTGAGCGTCGGACCATTGTCTTCGGTCCGACGGCTAACCCCTTCAGCAAGCGTCGGACGCTTGATTTCGGAGCGTCGGACCATTGTCCTCAGGGTCCGACGGTACAGAGCCGCAGCAGGTCGACACGTGGAGAGCAGAGGAGCGTCGGACTCTCGGCGTTAGTCCGACGGTGAGCGTCGGACCAACGTCCGACGGTTTTCAGGGCTTGGGGAGCTCTCTGGAAGCGTCGGACGGCCACGTTCGTTAGTCCGACGGCTCCGTCTGACTGAGTCCGACGGTGGTCAGCTGAGGGCGTCGGACCGGTTGATTTAGTCCGACGTTCGTCCGTCCGACGGTCGTTTTGGCGCGAGGAAATAGCCGTTGTGATCCAACGTTCGACTTCAAACGGCTAGTGACACGTGGCGTTCATCCGAGGCGTCGGACCGTGCGGATTAGTCCGACGCTCTGGCCGTCGGACAGTCCGACGGTACGCAGTGAACTCTAAACGGCTAGTTCTTTGTGTGTGGCTTATAAATAGTCACTTGGCCGGTTTGGGGGCAAGCTCTTGGCACTCCTAAATATCATAACATACTTGTGAGCCTTCCCACTCCACTCTCACTCATCCTACTTGATTGTGATCATCATTTGGTGAGTTTGGAGAGCATCAAGTGCATTGCATTGATAGAGATCAACTAGAGGCACTTGGTAGTGTTATCTCGCAGCGGTTTCTCTTGTTACTCTTGGAGTTTGCCGACTCCTAGACGGCTTGGAGCTGTGAGGATCGTTGAGGGGAGTTGGTGATTGTCTCCGCCTCCGATCAAGGTATTGTGAGGGGTTCTTGAGCCTATCCCCGCGGGAGATCGCGAAAGGTATCTTTAGTGGATTGCTCGTAGCTTGGTGGATCCCCATCTTGTGTTGGTTGTGCGGCACCCTTGAGAAGGGTTTGGCGAGTGATGCCAATTAGCGCGTGAACCTCCAAGTGGGTGTATCGCTACAACGAGGACTAGCTTGCCGGCAAGCAAGTGAACCTCGGTAAAAATCTTGTGTCATCTCTCTACCGAGGATTTCCCTTATATGTGATTGATTGGTTATATTGGACTTCATATCTTCTCTTCACCGGCGGTATTGAAATCACCTTTACTCTTTACATTTGTGTACTTCTCTCTTGTGTAGCTTGATTAGTTAGTTGCTCACTTAAGAGTAGTGTGAAGTAGTAACATAGCCTTTGAGTGTGAACTAGAGATCATAGTGTAGTATTCTTGTCTAGGTGGCTTGCATAGTGTAGTTTAGAGCTAGTGCTTTGCAAAGCTTGCTACTGTTACTAATCGGCTTGTTAAGTGTTGTTTGTAGATTTTTATAGGCTATTCACCCCCCCTCTAGCCATTTAGGACCTTTCAGTCGTGGTCCGGTGTTCCCTCCCCGCAACGGGCCCAGCACTGTAGGCACGACATAGTTTGCGTTCTCGGCGAGAGACGACGCAATCGGTCGCCGGTGAGTAGGCTTCACCCCTCCCCAGCCCCCTTTTCGTTGTTGCATGTGCTTTGTTGCCTCCGCAGCTTGCGTTGACCGTAGCGTTGATTTCGCCGCCTTCCCTCTGAAGGAACAAATATTTCTACTGCTGCCTGCCATGGCAATCTTCGTTCAGTTAACGTGGCAACATTTTTGTTTTCCACCTGTTCTACTTCTATGGCTCTATTGATTTAGGGACAAAATTTATTAGATGTATTTCATAAGATTTGAGTGATATGTGCATGTGAAAACTTTTCCTTTTTTTCTGATGGGCAGTATAGCATTGTCATGCTATTGACTGACATCTGTCCATGTGATGAAAATCTACGCTGTTATAGATCCTATGATGAAAATGACTGTATATGTTGAGTTCACATGGGGCAGCATTTTTGTTTTGCCTCTATTCTACCTCTAATGGCTGTATTGATTCTTTGAGAAAGCTTATATATCTTTCATAAGATCTGAGTGCTATGTGCATGTGAAAACTTATCCTTTTCTAATGGGCCGTATAACAATGTCGTACTATTGTGTGACATTTGCCTGTGTGATGAAAATCTATGTTGTTCTAAATCCTATGATGAAAATGACTTCTCATGTTACATGGGAATATTGGCTGATGATCTTGGAAGGTGTGTGCATGTTCATGTGTCTATATGTAGTACTGTCTACTGATTTCTTTATTTAACATAAACCATCCCCTCCCTGAGTTATGTCTGATGCAATTTCCTTCAAGACTTGGCACAACCCTTCTCCTCATATTATATTCTTTTGTGTATGTCCTGACACCTTATGTAATATAAGACCCCTCAACCACAAATAAATTGGAGGCTAGGCCTTTGCGAATATTCTCCAACCAGGGCTGATGTAACAGAACCGCCTAAATCATATGGCCCACAGGCACCTGTCATTGTCACTAATGACCTCTGACAGTCGGGCATGTGTCCCAAATGATCTAGAAGGCCCTGTCGGGTTACATCAGCACCCGTTTCTCCGACAGGATCCCATTGCGAAGCCATTACAGGATTACAACATTTTATAATAAAGTACATCAGAGTAAAAGTGCGGAAGATTAAATAGTACTTAGATTACAAACCGGTTGTCCAAATAGAATTCAAGTGCAGTTATTACAGACCATATTTAAAATAGTAGCAGTAGCAGTAGAATAACAACATAACATAATAAGATAGATGGTAACACGAACCCTGCCCAAGGGTTCAACTTCACTCTTCCTCGCTATCGTCCTAGATGATGGTCACACAGCAAGGGGTAAGATAGACCTCCGGCTGCTGACTACCTACAACGGGGTTAACAAACCCTGAGTACGGGGGTACTCCACAAGACTGACCCGACTAAGAAAAAGGAATGAGACTCAGGAATGCAGGCTGAGGGAAGTCAAGGTAAGGCTCTAGCAAGAGTCAAAGTATTTTGCGGAAGAAGCATTACTAATCCTGTTTTCAGTTTTAACTCAATATTAATATAAGTTAGTTCCCAAATCTTTCACTTATATCCTTCAAGTCCAATTACTTGTTCATTCTCAAAACATCCTAGTTTCGAATCACTATTCGATGTAGGTGTGAGGATCAAGTCTCCATAACCGAGGAGCAACGACGATTCGAATTGATTAGTACCCAGCTGGGGATCCCTAACCACACTGCATATGTAGCACCTAAGCTTGCATATACCAACCCCGTCTACCACGGTTTTTCTATCCCTGAACCGGTCCTGCGCCACCCGAGAGCACAGTACTCCTCTCGTCTCCAGGCATGACGACCACGAGGGTACACGCTACTCTCGCCATCTCTCCACTCCCTAGTGCGTGGTTGTCGGTTCAAGCAATAGAGCCACCGGAGATAGGGCTTCCCGAAGTATGTGGCTAGTTGCAAAAAGTCTCGATCACAGCAGGCCGACAACGAACGGTCCCTAAATTCTTTTTTCGTTGGAAACCATGCATTGGGACTCTAACCCAAGTACACTGGTGACCTACTCAGTTTTCACATCCCTTTTTCCGTTGGCGACGATAAGTTGGGACTCTAATCCAAACATATGACCACCACCCGGAAAAACCATCCCCGTTGATGACAATGGACTAGGCCAAGTACCCTGCCAACGATGAATACAATACCCTTCCCTTTTAATGATTCATTCTTTACATATCATCATATTTCAAAATAGCGTTTTATGCCAATCTAAATCAATTAAACAGGGCTAAGCATTTTTCAATACTTTAATTAAATCAGGTTCTCGAGGGTAATAAGTGGTCAAGGAAAGGTAATGCATCGATAGGTTATCACTCAACTCTTATTAACCTAATGCAATAGATTAACTCAAGTGATAAAATATTTTTAAATACAAGGAGGGGCAAATGCACCGGGGCCTTACCTTGGATGGCGTAAAGAGTAGGGTCCCGATCGGTGCCACAGATGTCGAAGCCTTGCACAATTTCTAGAGCAGTCTCCTCAGCAGTCCCCTCAGTTTTCACCTCCAAATCACCGGTCACTACACGTATGCAATAATGAATGTATGAATGCGATGTGATAAAACGGTACATTAAATAATGAAATAAACAACCTTTGAACACTATTACCATCTATAACCTATTCAAAGTAATTATTTCTAAAAGTCTACCCTAGGTCATCATGGTGTTTGACCTAAGACCACAATCAATCCAAAATTCACGCCAACCCTAAATGATTAAGGTTTTCATTTATTTTATTAAGCATTTAATTTATAAATTATTAAACTATTTCCATTTGATGCCAAACTTTACCAACAGATGGCTTTCAGTCTAAAACAGTTCCACAATAAATTTCATGATTTATGAATTTACAGAGAATTAATTAAAATTCATCAAAGTTGCCTTTAGCAATTAATTTAGTGATTTTTAGTCCCCGTAGAAAGTGTCCAAAACATTCATTTAATATTTTTATTAAATACTACATCTTACAGAGAGCATACACAAATATTTTCATGATTTTTTCTACTAGCAAATTAATTCATAAAAAAGATTAAAGTGTAACACTATTCAAACAAATAAAAATAGAAAAGCTATTCATAATCCCTTCGGGAAAATAGAAAATGAAACTCGCCCGAGGCAGCCCAATAGCCGCGGACTGGCCCAACACAGCCCGCGAGCACGCCCGCACGTCCTCTCTCTCGCGCGCCTGCTGACAACCGGGCCCCGCCCGTCAGCCTCCCCGCTCTCCCCCTTCTTCTTCCTCCCGCCGCGACGCGCCTCCCGCGCGCGCTCGCGAAGTGACGGCTCGCCACCGGCGGGTTCCCGACGACGGCAAAGATGCAGAGGCCTACCCAACAACCTAGGACACCTAGCGCATCTACCCCGAACCCTACTCGCCTACGACGAGCACAAGCCCGCCCATGGCGGACGCGGCAGCGCGGCGACGATGCACCGGCCCGTGTGATGCGGTAAAGGCACAATAAATAGGGTGGGGAAGCTCAGGAGCTCACCACGGTCCTAGACCGGCAGCAGGTTGGGGCAGGGCTGATGTGAAGTGACGAGTGTGACGGCGGCCGCGACCGCAACAGAGCGCTCCGGCGCCGAGGCCCCTGTCCCGACGACCCTAGACCATCAAACGATAAACCAACTAGCGCATGAGCACCAGTGGAACATGAGAATCCCAAAACGCACAAAAAGAAAGAAAGAGCATCACCCCAGAGAGCTAGCCTCGATGACCCGACGCGCGGCGGCGCTCCGACCGGCTCCGAGAACGGTGACGGCGTTCAGACGCACACGGAACACCCCAACTCTCCCAAGGTGTGGCAAACGGTGCGCAAGGGAGCTAGGGAGCTGGCTGCACGGTGAATTGGATTGTGGTGACTCGGTGGTTGCCAATTTGACCGAAGACAATGGGGTGGTCGCTGACGACAATGGAGATGGGAAGAGGGGAAACGGGCCGGGTGCTCGTCGTTTAAAAAGACCAGCGAGGGATGGATAAGGTCGAGCATGGCCGGGGCCCCCAGTGGCCACACGCCGGCGTCTCGGGCCTAGCCAGGCCGGACGGTGGCCGGCGCGGACCGCGCGCACGCCCAGCACGGCCGGCCGGTAACCCTATAGGGGCCCCCGAACTGTATATTCTCTCCTAGGTCAAAAGCTAGATTTTCAAATTATGGCCTATCCATTTAGATTAAGGGGAAACTCCAAAAATAAAAATGATGCAAAATTTTATGAAGAACATTTTTTCTTTTGACACCAAGTTCAAATTCTGCTCCAATTTGAAATCATTCAAAAGGGGGTAAACCCCAAGTTTGAAATTGATTTGCAATTCACAAAAATTCTCTAAAATTTTCTATATAAGTTAAAAATATGTAAAAATAAAAGTTATTCTAATTGTTGAGCTCTACAACTTTAATTAAGGGTGTTTTGTTAAGATTCTTGATAATTTTTGAATTGATGTTTCAAATTTGAATTTCAAGTGATTGTTTTGAGTTTAATTTAAATTTCCATTGCATAACTTCAAAATATCCAAAAATAAAAGTTGTTCCATTTTAAAATATATACAACTTTTATTAATACACTTTTATCAGATTCATTATAGTTTTTGAATTAGGTTTTTGGTGCCTATTTAGGGCTTAATTCAATTTTTCCTTTTAATTAAACATTTAATTTTCAAAGAAAGGTTTAATTGGACAATCAATCATAAACACAATCAAGTCACTCTAGGAGCCCTAAGCATAATCACATGCAGGCAGTTAAATTAAATATGATGACATGGCCGATTAATTAAATGTAATACCAGAGGTATTACAACTGACCACCTGTTGGAGTTACTGTTTGGTAACAATGGGTGCCATTTGTCCAGTTCATGTTCTGCTTACCCGACCATAAGAGATCAAATGATGCCATTTTGTCTATTTCTGAGGCTACGACTTCTGTTCTTTTTTCAAATTCTTTTTTGGTTTTCCTAATTCCTAATTCATGATGAAACATAAAGAATGTTCTCTCATGCTTCTTTCAGCTTCCTTCATATTTATTTGATTTGTTTATTCATGATTGAGACGACAGACTTTGCTAACTGTTCATGGTTTCACCTCCTATTTATATTAGGGATGGTGTTTGTCCATTGCACACTGTGCGTGCTTAACTGACTACCAACGATCAAATGAAGCTATTTTATTTATTTTTATGGCTCCCAATGGCTATTTATTGTCCTAGATCCTAATCCATAGTGGAACAAAAGGGCATTGTCTCATGCTTCTTTCTGCTCTCCACATATTTATATGATTTATGAATGATTCTCATGGCACCTTCCAGGATGGTAATTGTTCGTCATTTAGATGCTTATGTCTCTCACCTCTAATTTGTGCCACTTATAGTACGCTCTTATGGCTTATACAATGAGAGAAGTTGTCCACCTTTGATAAATAAGTGCCAAATGTGCTTTAATTATGTGTTCTTTAACAGAGATAGATATAAGTTGGCCATTCTTTATTTATTTGTATTAAAGGTTATTACATTGTGATGTAAAAAAGGGTCAGGTTGCTAACTTTTTTTTTTGTTTTTAGGGTCCATCATGCCCCTATCAGCGCCGGCGCGGCGGTAGCGCACCTGTCATGCTCTCCAAGCATCCACTTTCTCTCGCAACGCGCTCTTCACTGATTTTTGTCGGCCGAGACTATCGCTTCTTGTGCAGGAGACGATGAACACTGCGAGGCCACTCTTCTAGGTGACATGGACTCTGGACGCCTAGATGGACGCGGGGGTAGTATGATACCGTGTTGTGTTGGCGAAGCCCTAGGTTGTATGTTGTTTCTTTATCTCAATTTTTTATGGTCTAGCACAATGCGAATTTCCTACCATAACATAATTGTTGTTCTAGCTTATTCTGAAATTGAATTAAGCTTTTTCTTATATTGTTCAGCTTATGTCTATCTGACTAATG
Organism: Eremochloa ophiuroides; assembly: GCA_038502445.1. Taxonomy (NCBI): domain Eukaryota; kingdom Viridiplantae; phylum Streptophyta; class Magnoliopsida; order Poales; family Poaceae; genus Eremochloa; species Eremochloa ophiuroides. The sequence goes on along the minus strand of JAHLJS010000001.1, from coordinate 90,355,140 downwards.
TTGTTCACAGGGACTACTCTAATGGTCTACAATTAGTAACCTGAGCTTATTCATTTGAGGATTTTTTTTTTTGGGTACAAACTCTGCTGTCACCCCAGATTGTCTACGATTTTTTTACTACTGCATGATTCGTTTCCTTTTCCTGTTCATGGTTTTATTCTTATTTGGGCATTTCCAGATTGCAAGATGAGACTAAGCCATTAAGGAGCTCGGGTTATCAAGTTGCCAGGTGCTCATCATATTCCTGAAGGTATATATGCTGTATACTTCTTTCTTGATTTTGCATGTTTCTTTGCCTCCCTTTCATAATCATGGAATTACCTGCGGCGCTGTAAACTTAATTGTATGCAATTATCTGAAAATTATATCATATAATGTTACGTACATGCTCTTTTTGTGGTATAGGTACATGCTTACAGCTTTGGTTATCAAATTACCTGCTTCTTTTTTTTTTATAGGTACATGCTTACAGCTGATTTAGCAAGGATGTATGGCCTCCGCATGACATTTGGTAGTTTGATTCTAAATTACAGTATTTGGTTCTGTATGACCTTCTAACCTTTACTAAAGCAATGATCTACAAGTAGTTATGTTGTTGTTGTTAAGATATATCCATTCAGAACTTGGGTCTGTTTTTTCTTTAGTGGTAAACTTTAAGGTGTTAGATCAGTTTTCTAGCCGTAGCCTTTATTTTGGGCCATCCTTCGCCTCTTGCAGATTAAATTTGTAATTTCATTCCAAATTTGACGGTTCAGTGCTGTGCAACATTTCGATGTTTAGTAAACATCGATATGGACCTATTTTATTCCATATCTGGGTCATGGATTTTAAACATCTAATTCCATGTTAATCCATTCATATATAACATATTCATCGATCACTATAAATTTCCCAATCAGTTGAAACTTCACAGTGTGACGTCAGTAGTCACTGTTCATGACTTCTTCTCTTTCTTTTTTCCCGGCACACCGGGCGCGCTGTTCAGAGCTGGCGCAGCGATAGCGCGCCCACCGTGCTAGTAATCATACAGCTTCCCAACCAATTGCCTCCTACGGCTATTTCCATGTGCCTTGAACAGTTGGTTGTGTTCTCTGATGTATCAACCTGGTTGTGAGTTTAGCATGTAACAATCATAATGCGGTAATACATTTAATGTCAGTGGAATTGAAGAACGCATATTAACGTCCTTTATTGTATGATCAGGTAAATACTCAACAACAACAACAAGAATGTCGAGAAATAAAATAGGATGCTTTTACTGTAGTAAGTAAACCTGCAAATAGAAGGAAGTAAGCTTATTTAATGAAAACGTCTTTTATTTTGGCAACAAACAAGAATCAACATTCAAATTCTTTGGTCCTTCCCTATGTGGTGCACAAATGCAATAGAAATTCTCACATGAAAATTGCCAGTAGCGCAGTCTTTCGGAGGTGCTCATAAGAGTAGGGTTTGCGTGTCTATTCATAGGTGTGAGTGTGCGCGTGTTGTGAGCGTCTGTGTCTGTACTGTGTAATTCGAAAAAAAATATGCCCGCTATATTATTTAATGTATTTTTGATTTTTATGTGTGCAGAGCATGTCCGTTGCATATACTGTGAACGCCAAGGGATTACAATTGTGCGTCCAACTGCGAGGACTTTCCATGAGCGCGACAGAGAGTTTGACGAAGTGTTGCGTGGAGAATGCTGGAATGTTCGCCATTGAAGATTTCGGTGCCATCGTGACAGCACCCATCCGCGTGGACGGGAACAAGAACAGGAACAACCACACCCTAGCAGGTAGAGCTACTTGTCTCTCCACAGCAGGAGAATGGGCTTCAGACTTGGAGTTGGATGGTGCCCACAAAACGTGCAAGGGAAGGGACTTCTGTACTCGCTACAATTTGCTGACACCTCCGAAGTACTAACCCCAAACTTTAAGCCCAAGCTTGGTGAGCTGAGCACGGGATGCATCTCATATGTGCGCTGCGGATGTGGACGTGTATCAGTGTTCTGTCCTAAAGTCCCATCTCCCATATATATTTGGCCGCTTTCTCAAGCTAGCAAATAAGTTATGCAGTGCCCTCTCCTTCATGCTATGGCATGTGAACCCCAAACTCTAACTAACTCTGCTGCAACAAGCAGCCAACAACTTAAGGGATATACTGAACTACATACATACATTGAATTAAACCTCATACAGACCAGACCACGGTAGCTGTATATACATGAGATTCCTGATGGAGCATAAAAGCAAAAGCAGCTCAACATGAACATACTATGCCTTTTCTTTTTCTTATCGTTTCTTTCTTTCTTTCTTTCTTTCTTTCTTTCTTTCTTTCAAACTTAAACGACAACGAACTCTAAATGTAACTGCATTACAAGCATAACTGAGATTGCACATTGCAGAGCCGATAAAATACCACAAAGCAAAAGGAGGATGCCATCAATCCCATCCTTCATGTCACAATCATATGAATATGAATCACTAATTCAATAACAAAAGCACAGCTTCTTTCCCATGCGTTACATAGCAAACCTGTCCAAAACAATAACTAGCATATGCAAATCGCAGAGGGCTACCAGCCTTGTGAAAAGAATAGGCTTGTGTATGAATAGCTTCACAACCAGGAAGCAGACTCTTTCAAGTATATATAAAAAAAATGCAATATAACAAATCCATGTAGTGTATCCCATGCAGCAATTGACCTGCAGAGTGAAATCAATTAGAAAATTCAGTAAGGGCAGCACTTAGGAGGATAACAATTGGACAAATTTGACTGTAAAAAGGAACACCAAACTGGTGTTGGACTCCATAAACCCACAATCTTTTAAGATGATCTGAGCTGCTTCAAGAAAACATACTTTAAATTTACTTTAAGGCCACCTTAGAAGGAATTTTATAGTCAGAGTTCACACCAGTGATAAAATTTGCCTACTACCTTAGGTTGAAGTCCCTCAAACAGATCATGAAAACAGTACAGCTGATATAGTCAGCCCCACAAAATTATTTTACGTAGCAGTGACTGGATCGATGATATAATGTTGCACATATGGATCACATTTTTGAACACTTGATGAATTAATGTCAGAGTGTTGCCCCATTGAATTTACAATCAGAAAGCAATAAAGTTCATATATCAAAGGATGTGAATTTAATCAGTAATTACTAACAACTATTGATGATAAAAATGGAAACAGCCCTAAGCTTGTGCTGAGGAGTGGGGACTCAAGAATCCTAGTGCTGGACTATGTTAATAAAATCTTTTCTTGGAAAAAAAAAAAATACCCAACCAACTTGTGCACCACAATCAGATCACCACTACACCTATCTTCAAAGCAAAGCACATCAAGCGCCCCCCGTATCACATGGAATGGAAAAAATCCATAGTGACAAACATTTAATTAGAAAGTGCAAGGGTACAGGTAAACTGAAAAATCAACAAATATCATAGTGCATATTGATCCTCGTATGAACAAAACTAATCTATTACAAGATAAACATAAAGTTACTGTACTCACCAAAAAGAGAAAAGTGGCACTGATAAAAAAGCCTTGAAATTCAATATGATGTGGAGCAACTTCATGAGTACTATATATGTTCAAGTGCAGTATGCAATTGTGGAACTCTTCGCCTAAATAGTGGCTCAAGGCGAAAGGATGGAACACCACGCAGCCACCGTTTAATGTCATACATTTCATTCCAGGCTTGAACAATTTCATCAATCTTGAAGCCCAAACCTACAAAGAAATTGGACAATCATAGTTAATACTTTCTCCACTGTTTTTGAACTTTCAAGGATTACTTTGGGGACTGGAAACGTTCAGCATAGCATACAATGCTCAACCATTAACAGTTACTGATTGTGCTACATAATAATCCTTTTCACAATGTTTCCAAGAAACGATCTTAACGTACAGAAAACAAGCTGAAAGTGATTTAACACTTAATGAATATGCTACATATAAACTATTAAACAATGATAATAGGTGAACTCTCAAATGTAAAGGTCCAATAATTAATTTAACAAACTCAGTGGGACTACTACAAAGGATTCACAGAACAAACGGTATTCAGCACAATTTAAATAACACTTTGCATAATCCCTTTACAATTAATCAATTATTGTATTCTCCAGCAAAATCAACAGTTAAGATTTCACAGAAAAAACCCAGTAATTTTTTCTTACCGTCTTGGGCAGTTTCATTGGCACAGTGGTTTTTCACCAGCACAGCAATATCTGTGGCAGAAGCTCCACCAAGTTTAAACTTTTCAATAGCAGCCATCAAACAATCCTCCCACATTGGAAGACCTAATTTATATTCCACAACTGAGCGCTCATAAAGGAGCATACCCCATAAAACGTTTATCTGAGACCTTAAATTGGAAGCCTGTTCAGCCGCATCATCAGTGGATACATCCTTGATATACTCCTCCAAGCCCATCTTCTCTAGCACAACATTCTCCTGGCTAGGTTTAGATCGATTCTTCAGACGCTGTTCTTCCATTTCCTCCCACATCTCTATACCCTTCTCAATGTTATCCTCGGCTTTATTGAAGAGCTCCAGGATTTCAGAAGAATAGCTGTCCAAATCTGCGTTACTACCAATTGCATAGTACCATGCCAATTTTGCTTGTTCAAACTGCTGATGCGCAAGTGCAAGGAAACCTTCAAAAAAGTCTGGCTTGGCCTTCACGGCATCTTCATATCTCTTTCCAGCCTTATTGTATTCGTCCCTTGCCCATTCATATGCTTCCTTCACCTGTTCAAGCACCAATTCTCTTGGGGAGTCTCCTGATAGCAACAACCTCTTCCTGGCCCGGGACATGTGAACATTACCCCAGTGGAAAAATGCGAGTGCTGCCATCTCCTGGAAGTTTCCTTCAGCAAGATGAAACACCTCCTGGGCTTCCTCAGTAGTAATAGTGTCCTCGATTGCCTCGGTATAGAGCTTCATACTAACCTCATGGAGGTCCAGATACTCATCAGAGCTAATCCCAACATGGTTCTTGAAAAGCCGGGCGAATTGCACAATCCAATCATCAATACAGGTCACCGTGCTCCTGTCCTCATCCTGCCTATTGCTTCTGATACTTCCATTATCCGAGGCGCTGTTTACATTTCTCTCCAATGGCCCACTATTGGCGTCATCAACATAAGGTTCATGCTCCGGATTGGCCTCGGTAACATACAGCCGCAGTGAGCTCCCAGACTCAGCCAAGTCCTCAGCCCATTTCAGCTCATCCTGGTTGGTGATTGTCACAAGATCACCCTCCTTGTCCTTGTACTTGACAAGAACAGCCTTCAACCCAGGAAACTTGCTCCGGACGGCCTCGCGCAGCTGTGCCATGCTGCAGTTCGCTGGCACCTGAGCCCACCTTATGTCCTCCCCAAACACAAGTTTCACCTGCCTTGGCTGCTCCTCCACCTCCTCCTCTTTGACAGCTTCTGCGATCTTCTGCTCCTCGACCTCCTCCACAGCAGCTGCAGCCGCCTTGGCAGCGAACTTGCGACCTCCCCTCTTCTTGCGCGGCTTCTGCTTGGGCGCAGCGGCCACCACCTCCTCCGGCGTGGGCATGATGTCCTTGTCGTCCAACACAATTCCCTTCTCCTCCATGGCCTTCTTGACCCTGTCTGCCACATCCAGCGCAGTGAGGTTGTTGGGCTCCAGAGCGAGCACCTTGTTGACGTCCCTGCACGCGAGGTCGAGCCTGCCCAGCGCCTCGAAGCAGCGCGCCCGCTTGAGCAGCGCCTTGGTGTACTTGGGCGACGACTCGAGCGCGACGTTGCACTCGTTGATGGCTCGGTAGTAGTCGGGCGGGCTCATCTGCATGTAGCAGGCGGCGATGTTGCTGTGGAGGTAGGCGACGTCGGGGTGCGCCCGGGGCAGCAGCTTGATGGCCTTGTCGTAGTTGAGCAGCGCGCGGTCGTAGTCCCGGCGCTGGAAGAGCTTGTTGCCCTCCTCCTTGTGCTCCTGCGCCATGTCCGTGAAGAGGGTCTCGTCGCCGTCGAGGACCTTGGAGCCGGACCGCTCCAGCGACGCCGGCTTGCCTCCGTGGTCGCCGGACTTGCCGCCGCCGCCGGAGGCCCTCTTCTTCTTCAGCGACGGCTTGCCCATCTGGGAGAACAAATCTGCAACCAAACCAAAAGAAGGTTGCTCCTTTACCCTCCTCTCGCAGTCACCAAACGCCGCGTCGAATCCTCAAGAAACCGCCAAATTCGACGGAAATCTCACTTTCTCCTGTCAAACCCTGCCAAACGCACTGATTGATAGCAACAATTCAAGAGCGCCGCTCCTCTGAAAACCCGACAGGAAGCAACCAAATCCCCAGCAAGCTGCAAACCTGGAGGAAGACGGGGATGGGGAGAAGAAGAAAACCCAACTACCCCAAGTCAAAGCAGGCGAAGGACAGAACGGAAACCAACAAGGACAACGAAGAGGGCGGTCGGAGCAGGGAATCTCCCTCTTTCGTGCGTGCGGCTGGGGATTAACGAATTGTTGGGGATGCGTGGAATGGAATAAACGAACAAACTGCAAGCACGCTGCTTAACGGCTCAAGCAAGGGAAATGAACAGCAAGACAGCTCTGTAGCTGGCCTTAAGCTTCTGGTCTACTAATACTAATCCTTTTCTTTACGCTGGCGTGGTCTCGTGGAGCAGCAGCAGGTGCTAAAGAACGAACGAGAAAGGAACAAGGGTCGGTCCGGCAGTGCTCCACTAATCTTTTTGATTAGCGTGTGTGTGGTTGGTTTGCGGGAAGTGGAACGACCACGCCGCTGCGGGTGCGGGTATACGGGACCTGGTCGGCGTCGGCGTCGGCGGGCGCGTGTGGTGACAGCCAAGACGCGGGCGCCGCCAGCCGGCCGATGCGCTGGGTGTTCCAGCGCGTGTGGTTGTGGTGTGGTGGAAGCAACGACGGTGGACGGTGGTTGGCGCCGGACCGCGATTGTGACATGCCCAAACGGGGCCGTCGTCCTGCGTCAGCAGCCGTCAGCGTCATGGGCTCCTGGCCTGAAGACCTGATTAAAAGTTAAACGCGCGCTAAACGGCCGCCGCCACCCGGGCGGATTAGATTAGGGTTTCCCGCCTCGGCTGCCGGGCTGCGTCGCGTTCACTCTCTTTCAACACCGGGCCAGGCCAGACCAGGCCGGGCCTCCCATTGCCAAAGTGGGAGTGGGTCGTCGATTCCTACGAATGGGCCGGTACTTATTGGGCCACGTGCACCCTGGCTGTTGACTGGCTGAGCCCCTCTCCGTGACGTGCGTCGACCAATCAGCGCGTGCCATGTCACGCTCACCTCTCTCACCGACGCGCGGGCCCTAGCCCGCCGAGGTGGGATCTGCACGGGGTAACTTCTGGCTCTTCGGTAAGCACTTTCCCGAGAAAAGGAAGACAGAGAGAGAGAGAGAGAGAGAGAGAGAGAAGTAAAACTGCCGTGAAGTCGCCGGCGCCGCCGCGACAGGCAGGAAGGAAGGAGCAGCAGCGGCCCTGGCGATCTCGGCTACTGCGGCGCGGTAAGGGGGGAAGCGGAGCCGCGACAGGATGCACTCCTTTGGGCACCGCGCCAACGCGGTGGCGACGTTCGCGGTCACCATACTGGCCGCGATGTGCTTCGCCGCCTCCTTCTCCGACAACTTCCACACCCCGACACCCACCGCCTCCGTCAAGGTACCACGCCGCTCTTCCCTGCCCCCCCACCGCGTCTCTCTCAATCCCGTCGAGCCTGCCCCCGCCTGCCTTGTGTCCGATCTCCGCCGGCGTATCTATCTTAATTCGTGACTTCGAGCGTGGGCGGCTCGATCTGCTTTTGCAATCTTCATGCGCCATGCTAACGGGGTCCCCATCGCTTGGGTAACACAGATCTTGAATATAAACTGGTTCCAGAAGGAGGCCAACGGCAACGACGAGGTAACTCATCTCCGTATCCTTTTTTGCTTGCAAATTAATCAAAACTTGCATCAGACTAGTGCCAGATATGTGCCTCGAATTTGTAACGGTTAATCACTCTTCTCTTTTGTTCGTTCAGGTTAGCATGACGCTGAACATTTCGGCCGACCTTTCATCTCTTTTCACGTGGAACACAAAACAGGTAATGCGTATTTCTGGGACTTCAGACCCTTTCCCTTCATGTTCACCGTTTCCAGTTACCACTAAAAGTTTTACTGCACTAGAAAGTATGGTTTTAGCTGTATGTGCGAGGTCAACACAACACTGAAAAGTAAGGAATCCCCGAGTACAGGAAGTACTCTCTCGTTGCTGTCTGGGTATTTGAGCAAATGAGAATTTGATCCTGTTATGTGTAACTGTATTACAGTGTTCTCAGTTGTTGCAGAATGATATATGAGAAAATTTCAGTGTATTATAATATGTCTGTGCAACTGAATCTCTAATGCACCTGATCTATTAGTGCTGTTCTAGCGAAACTTTTGAATGTTCTCGCTTCTGCTGCTTAACTTCACTTGTTTTGCATGATTGTAGGTGTTTGTTTTTGTGGCAGCAGAGTATGAGACTCCACAGAATGCTTTGAATCAAGTAAGTTTGTCAATTATTGTTCTTTGATTGGTGAGTCAGTATATTAAATGTGACCCTGTAATGTGGGCAATTATTTTAGTGGCTCAGATGACTATCAGTAGCCTGCAACAATTGTCCTTAAACACTTGAGTTTTCTGCTTGGGACTGTAGTTCAATCTCATGTAATTGCCACTTGCTTGAGGGTTGCAGTAATGATGTCATATACTCCCTCTGTTCCAAATTATAAGACGTTTTGTTTCTCATTATGTCTAAATACATACTAAAAGTAAGGTATCTAGAAGAGCCAAAACGTCTTATAATTTGGAATGGAGTGAATAGTTTTCTTCTTGGTCTGTCCTTCAACATATATTGGGAGTTGTGGCAGATGCATATTGTGGTTTTGGAAATTGAATTTACTTTGCTTTGGGGTGGTGCTAAATCTTTCTAAGTTACACAATTTGATCTATCCCATTAGATCTTTCCCTGTGTCATTGATGGATTTTGAGCCTGCTTGGTTCACAGCCAATTATTGCCATACCAATTTTGGGGCAAGTTTCAAAAATTTGGCAAGCAATTGGTTGGGTGCCAAAGTTTTGGCAATCCTACCAAAATATTGGCAAGACAACATCTTTCTCTCTTGATGGTAGCAAAGCAAGTGACAACATTGGTTATCTTGCCAAAACATTGGTTGCCAAAATATTGGTGTGCCTACACTTTGGCTTGCCCTAAAATTGGCATGGCAAAAATTGGCTATGAACCAAGCAGGCCCTTTTTTTCACCAGTATATGTAAATCTAGATGAACTACAGTTGGAGTATATATCAGGGAAAAACTGAAGTCTGTTAGGTTAGTTAATCCATGTCCTTCTAGACCAGTTAGCTAAATCTGAGCGAGGGAGCATCAATAGTTGAGAAAAAGAATCTAGTTTGATTGACAGCAGGCCCAAAATAACATTTTAGAACATGGTAAACAGTGTCCTTGATGCTACCTTGATAATTTGCATAATTTCTGCTGGTTTTCCAAACTTTTGTGTAGCAACTTGAGACTACGCTCTATATACTTATGTGATATAATCTTGGACTTAATGGATACCTGTACCAGTATGTCATTTGCACAATTACTTTTGGTTTTCTGAACTTTGGGTCAGCAACTCAAGGCTATTTTTTTTAATGTGCTTATGGCTTCATAGAGAAACAAAGTCATAGCAGTGGTAACACCTCCAAGTGGGGCTGCCAACCATGACTTGAACCCTGGTTCTTGCAAAAGAGGCCCCTCACTGTGTGTTCCCTGTGGTCCTGGCATGGTCGCTAAAGCTTTAGCATGCAGATAGTAGCCGACTTTCAGGGCCTTTTCTTGACATTAAGTGCAGTGCCATTGAAATGTCTATTCCCATGGGTCAAATTTATTTTAATGGTCGTATGGATATCTGTACCAGTATGATGTTAATTGCCCTTTTGAGTTATTTTTGCTGAGGTTCTGTTATATTTCAGAATTTTCCCTCTTATAACTATATTGTAAGTGTATTTGGATTATGTGACAGGTTTCCCTTTGGGATGGCATTATACCTGCAAAGGAGCATGCCAAGTTTTTGATCCATACAACAAACAAGTACAGATTTATTGACCAGGCAAGCACATTACACCGATTGAATGCTAATTTAATGTAGTCTATAAAATTTTATCATTGCGATTATGAAATTTTTATGCATGAGGATCTTTTCCCTTTGCTGTATATTTATTTTGAACTAGGGATCTACTTATAATTGGTCATGATGCCAAACCATGTGAACCATTTTATGTTTTTACATGGCTTCAGTCTACTCAATTGAAATTTCGAATGTGTAAATTCAGGTAGAACAGTAGTAGGTCACCCACATTAATTTCGGGTAGCTATATATATAACTACAGATTGAACCTTACTGGTATACTGGGCATCCATTATTTTGGTTGATATCGATATGCTTCATTTGTGTTAGGATAGGCTTGTAATGGTCCACGTTCTGTTCATTACTTCGATCATCAATGTGTATGTGCTGTACTTCACAACTACCACAAAGTTATTATGTACTGCAACACACAATTCTTGAGAGATTGCATTGAATGGTTGATTAATGTCTTTTTTGTTTATCTCGTTACAGGGAAGCAATCTAAAGGGCAAGGAATTCAACTTGACAATGCACTGGCACATTATGCCAAAGACTGGCAAGATGTTTGCAGATAAGATAGTAATGACAGGTTATCGGCTCCCTGAGCAGTACAGATAGTCAGATAGATTATGAACAGGAGTGGAGGCCTGCAAGAAGTGTTAGTGGCAGCAGCAGAGTTGAGCTTTTTGTTCTAATCTAAGTGGAACATGTAATCATATAAGCTTGTACTTAAGCTGAACACAGGCGGAACAAAGTTGTAATTTGAGGAGAGGTGTATTGCTCAACTTTGCTTTGCCCATCAATTGTTGATTCTGAACTTGAAAGGTATGCGTTGGCCTGATACCCTGGATTGCAATTTGCGAAGAAACTGGTGCTCTCCCTTTGAAAGTTTGTTTTTCCTTTTTCTTTTTCCCCTCTGGAAAAATCCAAGTTGACTGATTCTTGTGTGTATAGAGAAAAGTCCAAGTTGACTTATTCTTGTGTGTATAGAGTCTTGCGATAAATGCAATTGTTGTCGGGGTCAAAAAAAACAACGGGGAACTGCTGGTAGCAGACCAGCAACCTGCGACTGGAGCCGGTTACTGGTATTTCCACGGTTTCAACGGTGCTGCAATGCTGGCTGCTCAGGGTCATGATCTTGCAACAACGGTGCTGCAATGCTGGCTGCTCAGGGTCATGATCTTGCAACAACGGTGCTGCAATGCTGGCTGCTCAGGGTCATGATCTTGCAAGGAGTAGAAGAAACATTCGACTACAGCTGAAGCTGTCTATTAAAACAAGTTCATATATTCAGAACTATTTGGACTTCAAGCAGATGCTTCTGTGTGTTTCCAGTTTTGAGCATCTACTCTGTCAACGACGCTGCTGAAGATGTCAAATACTACGAACCAGAAAACGTCAGTTATATTAGACTCAAACGGCCAAACACTATGAGTACATGGCGCCGCCGCCAAGCACTGTCCTCGACTTCAAATGCCATGACAAATTCACATAATATCTTGCCGGTTTGTGCTGTCCTCGCTTGATGTCCTTCTAGTGCTATATAGGCCCTAATTGGGCTGGGCTTTTTCAGTCATTGCTGATGGCGTGTGTTCTGTAGAAACTTAGCATGAAGTCACTGGGCCACTTGGGGACGGGAGTACCCAATTGATTGTTATGGATCAAAACTGTCTAGTTCATGTAGTATTTTTACGCTTTAAAGTCAGAACTAGCTTCTCATTACATTATTTAGCTAGGTCACCCAACGACTCGAAGGAAAGCAAAGGAAGAGGGTAAGGAGAACTGCTTTGCTCTACGTTTTTATAGCTTCGCTTTAAGTTTCGTTTTTCTAAACAGGTTTAGTTTCATGCACGTAGCTCTAGAAAAAATAAAATTATAAGAATATGGGCTCCACAAACTCTAATTTTTAGTGAAGTTTGTGGAACAGAGTTGATGTATCAGTGGTAGAACTCGCCTCCTGCTCAAAGCAGTCACCGTGTGCTGTGCGTATAGCAAACCGTACAGTGTCAGAAGAGTGGACGACGTTGATTGCTCGGCAGTCGGCACTGCATTCTGCGTCTCGTTACCAGTGGATCGACGGGAAGATTTCCAGAACTTCATCAGACACTACTCTTATCGCTAACTGCTCTATTCTGTATGGTAACAAGTTGTTTATGCGAATAATCCACGTTGGCGCGTGGGGATAGGTGGGCGAGGACAAGGCGCGTGGGTCCGGCCAGGCTGCGTGTGCAGTAGCACTGCATGCGTGCAGCATTGCAAATGCAAGGTGCAGGAGTTGAACGAATGATGCTGCAGAGGAAGAGACAGGGAGATCAAATAAAAATTAAAAGGAGGGAGCGGAGCGGAGCGGAGCAAGTGAGCCCAAGCGGTTGAGTCCAATCCAGAGACAGACAGCAACGCGAGAAGAACATCCTATCCGAATCCGATGAGCCTGGTCGATGGACCCTTGCACCTTTTGAGCGCAACAGAAGGGCCATCGCTTTTAATTTTATACCTCTTCAAAGCATGCATCATTCATTCACTCATTGTCGTCCAGTGTTGTTTATGCTCGCTCTCTCTCTCTCTCTCTCTCTCTCTCAGTGCTGGTTGCCTTGCATTGCGTGCAACGATTCTGAATTTCTGATCAAAGAATTACAGTCAAATATGTATGAGAATTGCTAAGGTACCCCTAAATGACTGTGAGCCATTATTTTTATTCGATCAGACGGTCACTGATTAGATATTATCCTCCTAGGACAAATGATTCCAACAAAAGTTATAGATCTCGATGATTTATAAAAAATTGTAGTTGATGATTTTTTTGAATTCATTAATTTATAGCTTGAAAAATTTGTATTATTCAATTTGGACTTCATTTTGTATTTTTTTTCCAAAATTGTGACGATGGGGAGCTGCGGCGGCCTCGTGACGATGGGCCCACGGACGAACTCGAGACGACAAGACGCCGCGGTGAACTGCCAACAACGGGGGGCCGCGGCGAACTGGCGACGATGGGGATCCACTGTGCCCTCGCGACGACGGGGTGGCGGCAGGCTCGCGACGTCAGGGCACCGGCGGCCTCAGCAGCATCGGGGGGCAGGCAACGCGCCGGCGGCTGTGGAGAGCACGTTGTTGAGGCAGCGCTGGTGTGGACCACGGCGACGCGAAGATCACGAGTTAGGGACGTCAGGCGGCGACTGTCGCCGTCCCTTTTTTTACGTATAAACTGAACCAAGATTTCAGAAGTAGATTGATGCGTGAGGCAACGACCCTGAGCAATTTCACGAGGATAAAATGAAAATAAATATTATTTATTAGAATTTTCAATTTATTATATAATTTAAATAATCCAAATAATCAACAGGTTCAGATTTATTTAAGATCTTACCTCCTAAAAGATAAGATGTGTACAATATACACTCTCTCCAGTCACAAATATTTGACAAACAACCTTAGCTAACCTACGTTCACAAATATTTAACGTTATGACAAGTTTAAAATTATACTGTCGGCTCTCGTGCCTTAGTTCCCTACATGTAGGAGAGAGAGAGAGAGAGAGAGAGCACACATGGTGGTGTTTGCATGACCTTATCAACAGTTCATAGGAACATGAGCTATATATCTTTTTGGTGGGTGAAATCGAATGAGAGGGGCCATGAAAGTTATAATAATTGTTTACACTTGTTGGGTGGGCCTTAACATCTTTTTCGCTGCCGTACCGGTCATCTTTCTTTGGCTTCTTCTCGGCTGGCATCATCGAACACTACCCAATCATGCATGGCCATCAACTTATCATCTGTCATCCTTTACTTTTTCTTTCATTTATACTGGATTTAGCTCCAGTAGTCGAACTAACTATGACATTTTGTTTGCACATTGTTTCTTACTTTCTTGGGCCCGCGGTTGCTAACAAAACATTTATGATATTTAATTAGAAGCGCCAGGATTATCCCTCTACTGTATACTTACTTCATTCCTAAATAAATTTATTATTCCTACAATTGTCATCTTAAATTAAAATTTTTAAATTTAACCGAATTTATAGAAAAGCTAAGAGCACCAAAGACGACTTATGACACTAAATTAGTATATACACCATAAACTATATATTCATCGAGAGCTCATTTGGTGTCACATTATTTGTAATTCCTATAAATTTGGTCAAACATTCAAAATTTGACGACTTAAGATGACTCTAAGAATTAATGTATTCAGGGAGAGGTAGTACATACTATATCGCATCAGTACTCTCTCTAAGCCATCATGCCACATATAAATACAACTATGATATAACTCACCAAATGTATACTCCCTCGTACCTAAAACAAATTAGTGTATTGTATTAGGATAAATGATCTCAATAATGCTCTTCAATAATAATATTTTGTTCCTTTACAAAGTTGTTGTGATCCATGATAATTGTCCGGTGCCAAACCACATCTTAGTTGATCTCACAGCCATAAATGGATGATGCTGAGTTATAGGTTAAAAAAGGATTATTGAATGAATAATGTGGAGTTCATCCAAGAAGGAATTACAATAAAGTTGTTGTGATCCATGATAATTGTCCGGTGCCAAACCACATCTTAGTTGATCACAACCATAAATGATGATGCCAAGCTACGGTTAAAAAAGGATTATTGAATGAATGTGGAGCTCATCCAAGAAGGAATTAATAACAAGGGTTCTGTGAATAAAATGCAAAGAAATAGTAGTTAAAGGGGAGCTAAGGATATACTTTGAGATATCATGTTTGACTGTTCGTTTTATTCAAATCATTTCTGTAAGTTATAAAATAAATAAATCATTATTAAAGTATCTAATAATAAAATAAGTCAACAAGATAAATAATATTCATTAATTTTTTTAATAAGATGGATGGTCAAACAACATGTTTTGAAATCCTAAAACGACACTCTTTATGGGACGGAGGGAGTACAAGAATTGAAATCAATTTATTTGGGGTTTTTGCTTGGCTAGAATAATTTATTTTGGAATAAAGGGAGTAGTATTTTGGTGTTGTTTTTAGAACCTTAAGTGAAATAATTGTGGCATACAATGCTCACTTAAACATGCTTTGATGGTCATCTACACACATGTAAAAAGTAGGGTCTATATATATTTTATGGTCTAGACACTTGAATTAATTGGTAAACAAGATAAGGAAAGGTAGATAAATGGGTTGAAATGCCTGTTTAAAATCAAGAACATTTTAAATGTTAGAATTAAGGGCTAATCATCATATCTAATATAACTTAAAGGATACCCCACGCGTTGTTATAGGAATCATAAATGAAATTATACTTCTTATATTTACTTATATAAATGATGAAATTAAATATCATAATACATGATGCTACACGATGTAGACTTTGATGAGGACAACTAAATATATATTAGTGAATGAATGTGAATATCTTGAATGAAGGTATTATTGCATGTCCTGGTAGGATGTGCTAGTGGATACTGACTTGGACAACCTGCATATGGCAAGATAGAATGCTACTAGGGATTCAAAATATAAAATATATAGATATAGATAGATATAGATACAGATGCGGAGATAGATACAAATGCAAATATATAGATATAGATATAGAGATAGAGATAGATATAGATATAGAGATACAAATAGATATAGATATAGATATAGATATAGATATAGAGATAGATATAGATAGAGATAGATATAAATATAGAGATAAAGATAGATACAATGATACAGATATAGATATAAATTAATGTGCGATGATGTTCTCATTTAAGAAATATGTGTTTGTTGTCCAACTGTCTATGTCAATATGTATCAATTGTGCAACTCTGTGCATGTCTAGCTAGCTAACACTGGCTAATATGTTGTACATATATGACAATGCGTCTGAAGTTGCACACGGTTTATCAACCTTGAATATCGAGCCCAACCTATATCATAAAAATGATACCATGTTTTGCCCCCCTAATTCTATTTTTAGTCAGAAAGGTATCCTAGCTAGCAATAATTTATAATGGCCACAATACTGTGTGCACTAGGAATTTCTATCATTAGGCTATTTTCAATTCACCGTATTAAATTCTGATATCCACAAATGACACATCACATATGGAGGGCCAGCAAATTCCTAGGAAGGAAACAACCTTTAAAATGAATAAAATTGTATCATACTGTATCTGGTGCTATATATCAAGTATAGTTGTTCCATATACTGTGTCTATGAGTCTATGACAGTGGGTTCAAAATATTGGGATTTAATACCAAACTATTGGGGATTTCATTCCAAAGATGTATGCATGTCCAATCCATGGACATACTATACTTGATTCTTCTATATCCTACTTAATTCTCTGAAACATAAGGAAAAACATCATACATGGCCTTTGGAGAGTGTTCACTGAAACTGAAAGCAGCACTGCGGTAATCATAAGAAAACATCAACTATATATGCGCGTGTGTGCATACAAATGTACACAAGCAGCCAACACGCATGTTGTTGCAGAGTCAATCGGTAGCTGCTAGCTACCTTGTGCACACTTGCAGATGTGGCTAGCAAAAGCGATCTAGTCCATGCATGTATGCCGTGTCGCTTCTACTTGACCTCCGAGATCCTCTGTTCTCTGGCTCCGACCCGGGTCCCTTTCCCAGCACGGAATATGTCGCGCGCGCCAACATCATGCGTGCGTGGATGCGTGCCCTCTGCTTGCGAGAAGGAATATTCATCATCCCAGGGCACAGACAAGACGTCTCATGTCTCTATATATTTCCATGTTCCATGTCTCTTGTTAATTATTATTATTACTATACGCCTGCCGGTGACGACGAAGACTTGTACTGTACGCCGTATCTTGCTTCTCGTGAAAGTATATGGCTCATGGATTGTACTTTACGTCTACATGGAGCACTAAATAAAGTAGCACATGTTACATGTTTGTACTCTTTGCCTGTCTATCTCGAGATGAATCTTTTGAATCTACTTAGGGCCATGATTGGACAAAAGTTGTCAAATACAAACGAAAGTACTACAGTTGCAAAATTTTGCAAACTTTCTCAACTAGACGCAGCCATAGTGTCAGGTGATATATGCGGTTAGGCCATACCTAGAGGTCATCACACAGTGACCGAGTGACGGAGTCCGACGATGGATATATATCATGTTAAGCTAGCATGCTGTTCCTCTCAACTTATGGCTCTGTTCTGGAGTTGAAAAGAAACGCTGATTTGGCTGATGTTGATTTGTTATGAGAGGAAATAATATTCCAGAGCTGAAAATAAATGATGCTGATAAGCTGAAGCAAACAACGATTTGATATGAAACTTAGTTTAAATTTCACATCAAACTACTTTAATAACCCAATTGAATTGAGGAGAATACATGTACATTCAAGCAAGACATGCATTAGTTCACTAGAGAGCAACATGCATGTATATATTAAGTACATACATGTCCAGATTTTTGTGAGAGGCTAGAATAATTGAACTAGTAACCACCACGTGCCAACAATGTACTACCCTGCAAGCACATAACTGTGTTGCTGAGGCCACTTCAGTACACATGCATAATTCTCTTTTCAGGCAATATGCCAGTTCTGTTACATACTACTGTTGATCTGCTGCATGCTTTAAACGACTAGGCAGATAGAGATGGAGCACAAGCAAAGTGTCGTTTTGCGCTACAAAATAAGGGAGCGAGGCGGCTCTCTGCCTGCACAGGAGTGAACAGTAGAGCAAGCACACTTTCCTTGTAGTGAAAAGTACCTGTCACGCTGGGATATGCACGTACTACGCATGTACGCACCCGCTAGCTACCAACGCAGGCAAGCAGCATGCATGTCGATCGTCTCGTCGCTGTGGCAGTACAGGCGAGTGTGCTGCGGCAGGCCGGCCTTTAAACGGGCACGCGCGCCGTACGTCGGTACGTGCCCCATGTTCAGAACAGCCGGGCAGCTGTGTGGCCCGGTCCGGGAAAACAAAGGCAGACATCTCGATTGCACTTTGGAATTTATGATCGGTCGAGGAGACAGAGATGGATCGATCTATCCGTCCGTGTATTTCTATCCCTGTATCTGTCATTATGTCTTATCTATTTATATCTCTATCTTTATCTATCTATCTATTTACTCCCTCTGTCCCATAAAGACTGTCGTTTTAGACTTTTCAAAAACTACGTTTGATTATCCGTCTTATTCAAAAATTTTGTATAAAATACAAAATCAATAAATAATTATTAAAGTATCTCTAATGATATAATAAATCATAAAAAAGATAAATGATATTTATACAAAATTTTCAAATAAGACGAATAGTTAAACGTGATGTCTGAAAAGTCTAAAACGACAGTCTTTCCGGGAATAAATTATATCTATTATATTCCATATTTTAATATTAAAGACTGAAGCATTTTCTTTCCAACCCGTCTTAGCTTTTTTACTTCCTAAATCTATCTGTATGTGCGGTTTCTTTTCTTCATTCACTACAGGACGCGGGTTCTTTGCCAAGTGTCTAGGGCACTCAGCAAAGACCTTATTGCACTCGGCAAATACTTTGCCAAATGCTGCACTCGGCAAAGAACCTGTCGACAAAGGTTTCTTTGCCGAGTGCCAAATATCGGGCACTCGGCAAAAACGGCCCAACCGTCAACTTTGATGGCTTCTTTGCCGAGTGCCGACTGATATGGCACTCGGCAAAGGTTTTTTTAATTTTTTTTAAAATTCTTTGCCGAGTGGCTACCCGCTGCACTCGGCAAAGAAATAGCGAGTTTGTTTTTTTAAAAAACTCTTTGCCGAGTGTAATGGGCATGACACTCGGCAATTTTTTTTAAAAAAAATTCTTTGCTGAGTGTGATGGCCATGGCACTCGGCAAATCTGGAAAACCAGCTCTCAGGTTTTTTCAGGTTTGCCGAGTGTCCGGCCTATGGCACTCGGCAAAGGCCTCTTTGCCGGCAAAGAGGTTAGAAATACTGTTTTTTTATTTCTGCTTTTCATCAAAATAAAGAGACACATCACATATATATCATATACATTATCACACACAGCACATGATATATCATATGCATCATCCATAATTCACGAAATGCACATATATCATCCGTCTATTGTGCATCACACACACATATCGTCCATAATCCATCATACATAATCCATAATCCATCACATACATATAAATATGTCTCTAGTGTCTCTAGTGCATCACGAACACAAGTTTAAATCCTGAACAAGTCCGAAGAACATGAAGAGAGGTACCTACTACCATCCTGGTTCTGTCCACTCGGGCTGTTGAGGTGAGCTCTCGGTCTGTGGAGGAGGGCTAGTTGGCCACATGGACGTTGGAGAAGGGTCACCGTGTAGAGTCGGGGCCGAACCCGCTGACTGTGGCTGCACAAAGGAGAAGCGAAATCATGAGTATGTGCAGGAGGAGCGCAAAAGCTAAAAGAAGCAACAGGTTCACATACTAACCAGAGTCCCTAGAACAGGAGCAGGTGGCACAACTGGAGCGAGCAGCGACGGAGGCACGACCACACTTGGCAAGGCCTACAGGCTCGCCATGAAGCTGAGCATGTCCCGCATCCTCTGCTCCTCGGCCGCCCTCTGTGCTTGTACAGCCGCCATCTCCAGCCGATGGGCCTCCGCCTGGGCCTCCATCACTTGCCATTGGGCATCTGCCTGTGCCGCCTGCTGTGCCTGCAACCTCCGCATGTTCCCATGCAACATTCCAATCGCAAAGATTAAACAATGCAAAGGCAAGGTACATGTGTAAAAGCAATGAACGATGAGTTTGTGAGTAGTAACCTGAAGCTCTGCCAGCTGCTGCTGTGAGCTCGGCTGCCGAGGGCATATGGGGAGGGAGGAGTCCGTGCTCCTTACTCGAATATCGGTGAGGCTGGCAACAGAGGTGGAGTCGACTGTGCTGTCCGCCATCCAGTACCGGCCGTGCTGCTTCCCTCCTCCCAGCCTCATCAGGAGGTCCGTGTCAACGGGCTGGGTGGTCGGATCGAAGTCCTCCCCATGGCGCTGGCGAGCCGCCGAGGTGTACTCGCGAAGCTTGCTGTGGACGTTCGCATTGGTGTACGTCTCAGGGCTGTCCGCCGGGTTGTAGGTGACGTCCAGGACGTCGCCTTGCCCTTGTGTGCCAGGGCGTACGCCATGAACTCATTGCATTCCTGGCCCTGGTGCGCTTGGGACTGTGAGGAAAACACAAAGGCTCTATTCGCTGAAGCTGAAAACCGCTGAAAATAAACGATGATGCTGATTTCTTGTGAGAGGAAAATACTGCAGAACCACTGAAAAATAAGCAGTTTTAAGGTTTAGCAAACAGAGCCAAAGACGATTACAAGTAGTTAGAATTGAGTGTTGGAATACATAAAAAAGATGAAAGCACAAAAAACTTTACCCATGTCTTGGCGTACGCGCTGAGGCTCTGATTGCCTTGGTGGTGTGGCGCCCCACCCATTTGCAGGCGCAGTCCTGACAGATCTTGTGCTTCTCCGCCCACTCGGGCGGAAGCCACCTGTCCACAATGGCCTCCCAGCAGAGGCGGTGCCTGGCACACCAATCAGGACATTGCTGCATGCCATCAAACTATTGATATGTCAGAAGATGAAATGAAGCCAACCTGTTGTTCATGAAAGTACTACTTAGCAAGAGGTACTGCTCGTGAGCGTCATGCACCTGGCATCGCGCTTCTTCACGACCTGTCCAAAGATGTCGGCGTTGTAGTTGATGATGCACTGGAGCCGCGTCTCGTAGTACAGGTCCGAGAGTCGGGACCTGCAGACCTTACCCTGCACGCGCGCTGCCTGGGCCTCAAACCCAGCGTCGCACTTGTAGAGGTTCTGCATGCATACATCATGTATTGTTAGAGAGACCAATGAATACATAGTATTGACCAATTTAGTGTGACGTACACTCACCCAGAACTCGGCCTTGATCCGCGCCGCAACGGTGCCGTGCTCGCTGTCCTTAGCGGCATGGAAGTGGTCCCACGTCCAGGGCGGCGAGGGGGTCCCAGCGTAGGTGACCATCCTAGGGAAGTGCTGCCGAATCAGAAGGGCTAGCGTGCCATTGATGTGCCGGCCCTTCCCGGACACAACTTTCCAGTTGCTGCAAGAGTCACTGAGAACAATTGTTAGTCATCAAGAGTCAACATGTCATATGAAATAGTAGTGAAATGATATGTACTCGTCGCCCTGGGGTCGAATCACCGGGCGCTGATGAAGTGCGATCGGTCGCGCCGGGAGCTTCGAGGGCCCGCGCAAGTAGACTCCCGACGAGGTAGAGCCAGAAGCAGTAGTGGAAGTGGAACCCCCTACTGTCGCGGTCGCTCCCTCCTCGTGGTCCGACGAGTCAGAGGAGGTGTCACCCCCTCCTGTCTGGAGGTCCACCGCCTAGTCGTCCTTGTCCACCGACGGGGTGGGAGTCGGCTCGACCCGTGTCCTCGGACGGTCGCGGGTGCGGCCGGTCCTCGACCTCCTCGGCGCCGGCTCCAGCAAAGGCTCCTCCTCAGCGTGGGATGGTGATCGGTCCCTCATGTAGAGGGAGTTGACCGCACGACGGCCCTGCTTTCCGCCCGGCATTTTATCGAGTGCCTGCAATTTTAAAGAGTAAACTAATTAGCACAGTTATATTATAAAGTACTTATAAAGAGATGCAAAATGAATGAAACATAGTAGTAGTAGTAGTAGTAATAATAATAATAATAATAATAATAATAATAATAATAATAATAATAATAATAATAATAATAATAATAATAATAATAATAATAATAATAATAATAATAATAATAATAATAATAATGTAGTATTCTTCATGATCGGCAGCGGCTAGATCATAGTTGTCATCATCACTATCAATATTGTCAACTTGCACATCTTCTCCCTCGTCCTCGTCTCCATCGTTGTCATCATTGTCATCGTCTAACTGTAATCGCTCAAGCATTTCTAAGTCCTTCTCATCTTGCACCTCTTCTCCCTCATCCTCATCTTCATCCCCTCGATCAATGTCATTGTCTACTTCCTTGCCCATCAGCGAAAACATGTTTATGTCAAACCTTCCTTCTAGCCCCTCTGGTTAATAGAACTCCTGTGTATGGAGGTCAGAATTGTAATCCTCATCGTTTGGGACAGGTAGTCTACCGCGGGGCGATACCATCTGCACAAGGTACTAACCCATAAGATTGGGGTCTTTTTGGCAGGCCCATGGGAGATAATAAACTTGCGTGGCCTGTTGAGCCACGATATAGACATCCTCTCCTTGATATACAGAATCCTGTCAAATTTCGACTTGTCCAATCTCAGGGGTTGTTCTCGTGACGTTAGGATCGAACCAGTGACATTTGAATACGACTGGATTACGAGCTTTACAACACTCAAAGTTGAGCTCGTATATTTCTTCTACTATGCCGTAGTAGTCGTGCCCATCGGTGCTCCAAGAAAGCATTAGTCTTAGTCATCCATTCTGGGGTCAAACTTGGGTGGCCCGTGTACATCCAATCACGGCTCTCCATACTCTGGCATATACATATATAAACGAGTAATATAACCATGGTGCATCTGCTCGGTGTGCCTACCATCTAATAGGTGAGGATAGGTCCTAATCCTACCCGCGGATGCGTAGATAACGTCAGTTTCCATGCTTCGCTCCAATCCGAGAGAATTTCGGCAGCACCTCCCGCTGTTGTGCCGATACACGTCCTGCAAGGCAGAGTGTGTACCTGGAGAACAACAGGGAGGTGATGCCGAAAGTCTATCTCGGACTAGAACGAACAACGGAAACTAACCTCATCTACGCATCCGCGGGACGTCCAAAATACGTGGACAATCCGAAAGAGATACGGTTACAAACATGCAAAGATCTGCATACCTCCAACCGTATCTCTTTTGAACGGGAGACGCCTAACTGGGCTAAGTGACCATATAAAACATGCATGCAAAGGAGGAGGGGGCTATACCTAGGGTGGCGGTGGAGTCAGGCTAGCGTGGCAGTGGCGTGTCGGTGCGGTGCAGGCAGACCAGCAACGCTGCCAAAGTGCTTCGGGTACCCTCCGACAGGTCTTGCTCTACAAGAAAATAAACACATCGCTATAAGTTAAAAAATTTGGCAGCACCTCCCCTGTACGGGGAGGTTTCCAAAACCTGCAAGAAAAATTGTCGGCACGAAGGCCGACAACCACAAACCCGGCACGAAGGCCGTCTGACTTGGCACGATGGCCGACAACCACAATGGCTTCACCTTCTTCTCCGAGGAGGGCCAGGGACAACGATGGGCGGGCACGACAACGGGGGTGGGGCGGCCGGTGCTTCTTCTTCCTTCCTTCTCCTTCTTCTTCTTCTTCTTCTTCTTCTTCTTCTTCTTCCTCTTCCTCCTCCTGCTCCTCCTCCTTTTTCCTCTTCCTCCCCTTCTTCTTCTTCTTCCTCTTTCCTCCCTCTTCTTCCTCCTGCCGGGCGGGCGGCGGGGCGAGGCTGTGGATGGCCAGGCTGGGGCGGCCCGGGCAAGCGCGGCAGGCGCGGGCGCGGCGGCCTTCGCGGGCTCGGCCGGGGCTCGCCGACGGGGATCTAGGAGGCGGGGGCGGCGGCGGCGGCGGTGGTGGCGGCGATGACGGGACGGGCTGGGGGTCGCGGGCTCGCCCGGGGCAGCCAGGGGGCGGGGATCCGGCGGGGGGGGGGGGGGACGGCGCTCCGGCAGGGGGAGCGGGGCTCCGGCGGCGGCGGCGGCTGTGGGGCGGGCTGGGGTGCGCGCGTGTGTCTGTGTGTTAGGGTTGGCCGGGCCGGCCGCCTGGGAGTTTAAGTTTTTAATTTTTTATTTTTTTAAAAAAAGAGCTTTGCCGAGTGCCAGGGCAGAGTTAGAAAAAATTGAGAAGGTGTCGTGTTATCGCATGTAGAGGCTATGATAAAAAATTGAGAAGGTTTTAAGCTAGTTGTGACGTCGGATGCCTAAAACCCAGACATCTCCATATTTCGGACTTCGTTTGAATTTTATATAATTTAAATACATTCTGACAACAAGCGTGTCGCCAGGTTCCGCGAATAAGGCGTTCAAAATTTTTGGTGAGTTCCTGAATACGGCCTCAAAGGACACTCTTCAACATGAATATCATTTTTTGGACGGTTACGTTTCATTATTTCAAGCACCCGCAGTTCAAACCAACATTTTTCGAAAAAATTGAAGAAAACAAATTAAACTAAAGAAATATATCAAAATGTAATGAAAAAGTCCCAAACTTCAACATGTTGTTTGTGTTACTGTAAAAACCTCTAAAAAAAATTGGGTGAAAAAAAAATTAGTTTGCCGAGTGCCTAGGGTTACCACTCGGCAAAGTTTCTATTTTGCCGAGTGCCAAACGCCTGGCACTTGGCAAAGGTAACGACGCCCGACGCTGTTGACATCTAGTAGCATCGCCAAATATAACTATATAGTTTTTAATATGAGAGACGAGATTAGAAGACATATGGTAATTAATTAACTTGTCATTATGCAACTAGCCACTTATATATTACCAACATTCTTATGCATGAACTAGGTTGTCATCCCTAAATATATATGCTAAGAACAAATAAAGGTTTCATATATTATCCAATGTGACTAGACAGAAATATATATATATACTAACAACAATTCTGCAAGCGGACAGATAATTATACTATTGTACCATTTTACCTAGACTCTAACGGGTTGTCGATTTCTATTTATACCACTGGGAAGAATTAGGATAAAGTTTAATTTATTATATTGATAGTGATTATATACAATAGATAAGTGACATTACCGATGTCATTTACTCTACTCGTAACAGGTAGAGGTCACAAGATAAATAAGATAAATAAAAGTGATAAGTATGATCAAGCATCATAAATAAAAAATAAACATCAGAGCACTTTTTAGTCATAGTAATACCTAGCCAATAGATAAACTAAGGAATTAATATCTAAGGTAATTCTATAACTACGTCAATGAATAACTCTAATTAGTGCAATTACATCTAGCAATCATTGTTAAATTAGTCTTATACAATGATCACATGTAAAGGGCATGTTGACATCTACTAACGTCGCCAAATATAACTATATAACTTTTAATGCGAGAGGCGAGATTAGAAGATGAATGGTAATTAATTAACTTGTCATTAGCAACTAGCCACTTTTCTATTACCAACATTCTTATGCAAGAACTAGGTTGTCATCCCTAATTAATAATGTTAAGAATAAATAAAGGTTTTATATATTAATCTATGTGACTAGACAGAAATATAAATAAATATAAACTAAGAATAATTCTGCAAGTGAACAGATAATTATACCATTGTAGCATTTTACCTAGTGAGTTCTACCAGGTTATCGATTTATATTTATACCACTGGGAAGAAATAGGATAAACTTTAATCTATTATATTGATAGTGATGGTATACAATGGATAAGTGACATTACTGATGTCAATTACTCTACTCATAACAGGTAGAGGTCACAAGATAAATAAAGATAAAGGTGATAAGTATGATCAAGCACCATAAATAAAAGATAATCATCAGAGCACTCTCTAGTCATAGTAATAGCTAGCCAATAGATAAACTAAGGAATTAATATCAAAGGTAATTTTATAACTACATCAATGAATAACTCTAATTAGTGTAATTACATGTAACAATCATTGTTAGACTAATCCTATATCATAATCACATGCAAAGGGCATCATCTAGGAAGAATGTGAAACAGAGTCATCATCCAACTTCGCGACCGTGCCTGCTGGCCTACATACCGAGGGTGGACTATAGAGGACTCAACACAGCTGTCACCTACGCGATCTACCACACGACCCAACACATCAGGGTGCACTCGTAGATAAACAAAATACCTAGACACATGCTTTGAAATAGATATTCTCCTCCGGTTTAGACAATAACTGCTCTAACCTTCAGACTTACCCATTTTACCTTTAACTATGAAGCTTTACAGCTTTCGCGTAAGTCTTGAGCAATTAAAAGATAGAACAATCAAGTTAAGCACTAGGTAGCAAATTCTTCACAATACCAATATTCCGGAGTTTTTATAAGCTTTCGAAATAAAACTCAGAGCTTAATTGTATGACACCCTCAAGTCCCTCGATATATGTGGTATTTATGGATCTCACTTAAGGCATTAACAATGTCATGCCTCCCTATAGCTAAGAATATTTAGTGGAGCTCATAGGAGTGGCAATAACAAGGATGAGCATACTTGCACTGCATATATTGTAAAGTCAAGCGATGGATCCACAGAGAATGAAGGCATACAATCAAATCAAGATGTGCATGTGTATGGAATATGGTGGATAGGTGTATACGTGTTATTTAGTGGCTAATCTTAATTCTACTTATGCTCGTGTTAATTAAGCACTTTAATCCCCCTCTTAAGCTTTTCTGGAATAGCCCCTGAAAAATACAGAACATACAAAAATCATGGAAATTGTCAGTTGAAACCCTAGACTAGTGTGTATTCTTATATATTTTGGTGTCTAAAGTTCAAATAAAAGTTGACGTTATTGTTGACGATAGATATGACACAAATTTACACCTTGAAAACACCGTCAACAGCCTCGGTTCGGAAGAAACATAGGCACATAATAAATATATTTTATCCAATAATAAGTTCCACATGTCCATAAAGTATTTGATGCAGACATACAGGAAATGGAGACAAATGGGTCAGTGGGACCTACCTAGTGGGGTCGCCCGACCACCCTATGTGGCTCACCAGCCTCCCAAACTGGCCATGATCCGTGGGAAACACTCTAGAGTTGTTCTCCACCCTTGGATGGAGTGTGTGTTTCCTCTCAACGGCTCATATTCAGTTCACATGGATCCATAGGCCCACAAAGGAAGCAAACCGACCAACCCAAGACCAAAAAAAGCTCTACCACACTCTATGACAGGTGGGCCATGCTTCTAGAAGAAGGAGGGAGGCCCCACCTGCCATAGGGGGGTCGGCCGACACCTGCATGGTGGCCTAGGGGCGTCCTCCCTCCTCCACCTCCATTTGCATGCCTCCATGCAAAGAAGCACATGCTGAATTAAAGAAGCACATGCTGAATTATTCTTCACCATTGATCTAAAGGAGGTTACAATCCAAGGGCTCTCATCCATCATCACGCGGATCGATGACGTGGCGGTGGAGTAGCCCCTACTCCATCTCTCTACTATAAATACCCCCTCACTCCCTCTCATTCAAGAGACCACAAGAAGGAGCTCTCCACTCTCTCTCAAGATGTAGCACTAGTAGTAATGTTAGTGTTGTTAGGAGTTAGAGTGAGCCTCTGGTCTTCAGCTCTAATCTTCCAGGAGGTCTGGTATGGTTCTAGTATTTCTTCTCTCTTTGTAAGACTTGAGTTATTATTATAGTTATCTTCTTTACTTTGTCTTAGTACTTTACTTTATTGCAACATGACTAGTTATGTTGTATTGGTTGTTAGTATAGTCATAGTTGTTTGATAGTAATATAATGGTAGTATACCTTTGCACTCGTTCACCGCCCTTAACCCGGTGCTCTAATCAATTTCATCGGATATCGGTTTAGAGTAGTGAGATATAGTGTAGACGTGGTGTCTAGACTATACGCTTGCCTGTGTCTGCGGCTTGTCCATCGGTTTGTTTGTGGTACCTAGTAGGGGTGACAGACCTATTTAGGCTTTGATCCCACCACGTTTGGGCTAGTTCTTAAAGCGTAGGCCTTCTTGTGTTAGGCGGCTTAGTACCCTTCTCATCCCTTTCTGTTGTTAAGCGGTTTAGTGGCCCGAAGTGCAATTGTGTATGAACGTTGACTTGCTTGATATGACTTGTCTTGCTAAGTTAGAACCACGCAAGTAGAGATAGATAATTGGAAACCTTATGCTCGCTTGTTGTCCTCCTCGCTCGCTAACCTACTCTTTTATCATTGGAACTTCTCCTGTGTGTGTCGCTACACTTATCATATATATCATTTACCCCCACTCTAATTTAGTTGGTATATTAGTCAGTAGATCATTATGGTTAGCTATCATATTCTTTAACCATTACTTCCCTGAGGATAAATACGATACCCTGAAATACTCGGGTGAAATACTACAACGGTATTTCTGTGCGCTTGTGGAATATTCTACATGAGCATAATAAATACCAACAGTTATCCGCCGTCAACAGACGCCGTCGGTCCCTGGCATTTTTTTTGCCGAGTGGGGGCCTTTGCCGAGTGTCGGGCACTCGGCAAAGACTTTCCTTGCCGAGTCCCTTAGTTTGCCGAGTGCCTTATTTTGCCGAGTGCGGCACTCGGCAAACCTTCGGGCACTTGGCAAATCGCGTGTTTCCTGTAGTGATCCCACGTTTTTAACTCGTCAAACTACCTCACGTCCTTTGTATCTCATAGGTAAGACGAATCCATGACTTTGACTTAAAATTTAGAACAACTTTGTCGTGAGTTATACAATTTATTTGTCTAACTATACCAAATATATATTCAACGGAACCTAATACATACATGCAAACATACAGGAGTATGACTTGGTGTCATCGCTAGACGCGAGTTATTCTAACATACATACAACACGGTCCATGTGTATTTTAATTAGGCCTTATATTCGTCATCGTTAAAGCGTAAGTTGTTCTAACTCGTATGAGTAGGAAGATGAACCCGAAAAAATTATAAAATGAAATGTTGGGTTTTTTAATATTACTAGCAAAAGTGCCCGTGCGTTGTAACGGGAGAGGTTTCGTAATCAATTTAGAAAATATAATTATTATACGTGTTTGACTTGCGTATGAACATCTTTTCTTTTTACAAAAAAGCCAAGAAGATATATGTTTTCTTAACAGAATGTCTCTTGTTTTATTTGCATCTCACCTGATTACCCTCCCTCATTTTAGCATGTGGTACTAATATAAATTGGGTACCCAAAACTAAACTAAACTAAGTATACATCTTACTCCCTCCGTCCCATTGATTATGCAATTCTAGCACAGTAGCATGTTTCAGCGTACCAACTTTGACCAATTATAAATAAAAAAATATAAATATTTATAATGTCAAATAAACACCAATAGATTAATTATAAAATGTATTTTCATAATATATTAATTTGGAGCTATAAATATAAATACTATTCACTAGAAACTTAGTCAAACGTAAACTATTTTATCTGGCACGCAACACGGAGTTGCATGTTTAAAGGGACGGAGGGAGTATTAAGATTTAAACATGGTCCATTAAAAATATATAACCTTATATACATGGATTTGCATCGATGGGCCTATGATTCGATCATGATGGCTAATGGCCTCAATCCTGATGGCGTACTGTATGAGGATCGTGATGGGCTGATGGCCTGATGATTCCTTTTGCCGATGATTCCTTTTTTTCATCGTTTTACCGAGACAGCGGGTAGTTAGTAAATTACGAAGGCTGGACGAAAAAACACACCGGAAATCTTCTCGCTTTATTAATAAGGAACATCTAGGAAGGATGTGAAACAGAATCATCATCCAACTTCGCGATCGTGCCTGCTGGCCTACATACGGGGGGTGAACAACAGAGGACTCAACGTAGCTGTCACCTACGCGATCTACCACACGACCCGGCACATCAGGGTGCACTCGCAAATAAACAAAATACCTAGACACCATGTCTACATATTGTTCATCATCTATCCGACGTCCGCATGAATAAACGCTATACGAGCAATTACATGAATTCAATAAAATCAAACCAACTATACTAGACATATAATTAAAGTAGACAAAGACTATTGTAATCAAGAACATATGAACTATTAAGAACAAAATTTCTCTAATCATAATGCAATAATACAATAATAGAGAAAGAACTAGAATTATACCGAACTCCGCGCTTTTCCACAAAACTGGCTGGCTTGAACCATAGTGATAAGAGCAGGGTTGAGCTCGAATCCATTCTCCTCCGTGCTGACTGCTAGTTCAGTCTGAATGTTTTCTGTTGTTGGGGCAGAGAACTCGCGCAGCGTCTTCTCAACCATGTCTTCAAACACAGGAGATAAATCTTTTCCTAAGTGTTCTTCTTCCAGTATTGGAGCTGGCTCCTTTGATGAATGAGTTTGAGCAGTGATGGGTGTTTTTGATGGTAGCTTCAAATTGTCCCTCGCTTCTACAAACTTCTTTCTTTTCAGGAGTTTCTCTGGATCGTCAGTGAAATTATTTGGAAGAGAAAAACCATTCAATAATCACCCTGCATAAGATAAGCAAATGATAAAAATAAGGGTGTGCCTGTTTGAGTTAGAGATCAATCGGTAAAACAATCTTATCCATTATGTATACATATGTTATCAATATTTCCTAAGTTTAATGTGCCTTCCCCGGCAACGGCGTCAAAAATAATTGTTGACATCTACTAACGTCGCCAAATATAACTATATAACCTTAAATGCGAGAGGCGAGATTAGAAGATGAATGGTAATTAATTAACTTGTCATTAGCAACTAGCCACTTTTCTATTACCAACATTCTTATGCAAGAACTAGGTTGTCATCCCTAATTAATAATGCTAAGAATAAATAAAGGTTTTATATATTAATCTATGTGACTAGACAGAAATATAAATAAATATAAACTAAGAACAATTCTGCAAGTGGACAGATTATACCATTGTAGCATTTTACCTAGGGAGTTCTACCAGGTTATCGATTTATATTTATACCACTGGGAAGGAATATGATAAACTTTAATCTATTATGTTGATAGTGATGGTATACAATGGATAAGTGACATTACCGATGTCAATTACTCTACTCATAACAGGTAGAGGTCACAAGATAAATAAAGATAAAGGTGATAAGTATGATCAAGCATCATAAATAAAAGATAATCATCAGAGCACTCTCTAGTCATAGTAATAGCTAGCCAATGGATAAACTAAGGAATTAATATCAAAGGTAATTTTATAACTACATCAATGAATAACTCTAATTATTGCAATTACATCTAGCAATCATTGTTAGACTAATCCTATATCATAATCACATGCAAAGGGCATTATCTAGGAAGAATGTGAAATAGAGTCATCATCCAACTTCGCGACTGTGCCTGCTGGCCTACATACGGGGGGTGGACTACAGAGGACTCAACACAGCTGTCACCTACGCGATCTACCACACGACCCAGCACATCAGGGTGCACTCGCAGATAAACAAAATACTTAGACACCATGTCTACATATTGTTCATCATCTATCCATCGTCTGCATGAATAAACGCTATACGAGCAATTACATGAATTCAACAAGATCAAACCAACTATACTAGACATATAATCAATGTAGACAAAGACTATTGTAATCAAGAACATATGAACTATTAAGAACAATGTTTCCCTAATCATAAAGCAATAATACAATAATAGAGAAAGAACTAGAATTATACCGAACTCCGCGCTCCAGACAGACGCCGGGGCCCCAGATCCGCCGAAGAACTAGAACTCCTCTACTTCTAATCTAACTAGGCTAGAACTATGAACTAGGATGCTCTTGATGAACTAGGAGGCTCTTGATGGCTTGAGGACTTGATGCCTTGAATGAATGATGGGTTGATGCCTCCAGGGGGTCTGCCCCTCTATTTATACCCCGGTGGGATGCACGTGCGCCGTAGGATCAAACTGACTTGAAGCAAGGGCCGAGATGACTCCACAAAGGCGGTGGAAGAAGACTCCAGAAGGTGGGCCGAAACCCTAACAGGGGGCCGCCGGCTGGCCCCACCCTGGTGGGTCTCGGGCCCCGGTGCTTCGGGTGTGTTCTAGACTCCTCCAATGTCTTGGTGATGATGTTTTCTTGGCGGTTAAGTTTCGTGGTAATTATGCTCTTTAACCCTTCTTTTATGCTTTTCTGGAATAGCCTCTGAAAAATACAGAACATGCAAAACTTGTGGAAACTGTCAATTAAAACCCTAGACTAGTGTGTATTCATGTAGCCTTTGGTGTGTAAAGTTCTAATAAAAGTTGACGTTATCCACCGTCAACAACACCCCCAAGCTTACCCGTTTGCTAGTCCCTTGGCAAACAAACTAAGCCTAATTACTAATGTAATTTGATCAGGAGTTGCTACAATGCTTTCATACTTCCCAAGTACGCATGCTTCAAACATAGATTCTCCTCCGGATTAGAAAAAACTGCTCTAACTTTTAAACCTATCTATTTTACCTTTAACTATGGGGCTTTACAATTCTTGCCTTAGTCTTGAGTAATTGAAAGAAATAACAATCAAGTCATGCACTATGTAGCAAATTCTTCACAGTACCAATATTTCGGAGTTTTGCAAGTTTTGAAAATAAAACTCCGAGCTTTAATTTATGACACCCTCAAGTCTCTCAGTATATATAGTATTTGTAGATCTCACTTAAGGCATTAATGTTATGCCTTCCTATAACTAAGGATTATAGTGGAGCTCATAGGAGTGGCAATAAACAAGGTTAAGCATACTTGCAATTCATATGTTTTAAAGTCAAACAATGGATTCACAGAGAATCGAGGCATACAATCAAATCAAGATGTGCATGTGTATGGAATATGGTGGATAGTTGTATATATGGTATTTAGTAGCTATTGCTAATTCTACTTTTGCTCTTTAAAAATGATTCACTCTCCTTTGTAACTTGAAGGAACACATGGGCTATCTTTATTCTTTCTCTCTCTTTTTTTATTCGGGAGGCGCGCATCTAGTACCCATTGTTTTAATGCTGGGACACTTGTCCATCTTTTACTCCCTTTTCATATTTTTCATAGCCACATGTATCCTTTTTAATTGGAGAGATAGCAATAGCGAAAACTTAGAGCATTTATAACAGGGCTGTCCTATGGGGTTTACATATTTTTGGTGTTCACTCCCAGTGCAGGAGAAAACATTTTCATGATGAACATTGATGAAAGTGGAAATGGTTGCGATTACTCCTAGGGTAGGAATAATGCATATATGCTGAAGTGTGTACGTGATCTTGATTTTAAAAGCATGACAAGACTCTCATATGGTATACAACAAAGGTTGACTGGACTCAATGCAAAGCAAGCAGCATGAGTGTACAAAAGTTTCCTATCTAGATGTATCATATATGGCTTTGGTAGGAATTCGTACTTTGTCATACAAAAGCTCATCATGTTAATTTCAAATTTTCAAAATAAATCTCCAGAACTTAATAATGCTAGAAATAAGATAAATAGTAGCTCAACTTTCATGAATCATATCAATCAATGACCTAGACTTAGTTCAAACATATGCCTCCACAAGTTTTAGGTTCAGAGTAAATTCTTAAGTTAAAACAGCAATATCTAAAACTCAGGAGAATTTAAGTTTGACAACTAGGCATTTGAAAAGTATTGTGATAGAGCAACTATTCATCATCTCCAAGACAAAATTTTAATGTTCATCATTTTTTATTAACTCTAGCCTAGACCGACTCTAAACAAACTCTAATATATAGATAGATATTTATTTGGTTTCAAATTTTATCTTACTAGCTAACTCACATAAAAAAGCGATATAGTAATAATGATAATAAGATGGAAAACTTATACTTAGCTGGATTTTAATTGAAGGACGCCCTCCCCTAAGCTTGACGTTTGACAGGGTCTTTGATGTTGCAAATTGAGTGATCCTTCTGAGCAGTGTGTATCAACAGCGTAGAAGTATCGGGTTGACTAGCTCTTTGATCTTGTATTTTCCTATGAAACTCAATTGCCAATAAAAATACCGAATCTTATGGAGAGGGGTTAGGTTTAATACCACTCCATGGTAAGTAATTGATTATATATTTTCAGCAGAAGTTTTCTAACTGAGTGGACCTTTATGTGCCCACATATTTTTGGGTTTTTTTCTAAAAGATGTGGACCCTCATGTGCCCACATATTTTTGGTATTTTTAGATTTTCCTATGATACTATGGTGAACCTTCAAGTGTTCACATATTTTTGGTATTTTGTGCTAGTGTAAAGTAGACTCAATAAGCGCATAGGTAAAATTACCTGATAACTAGGGGATAATCCTCCCCCAAGTTAGATGTTTGCAATACTTAGTATTGAATGATCTTCAAAATGAGTTGGTTAGTAGCAAACCTAGTGGGTTCCACTAATAGACTCTCTCCTTAGTCATAATATTATTCCTGCATATTTATACTTCAACAAGAAAACCAAAACTCGAGGCTCGAATTATCAAGGGGTTAGCGGTCAGCCAATGAGCACTTTGATTATTCTCTGAGTTGATTTTAATTAATATATTTTACCAGGATTCTAACAGGTTTCTCTTTTTGGAGTTTTTCTAAATTTCTTATGTAGCAATAAAAAAAATGTATGCATGCTAATAATAATTTTTATGCCACTACAGGGAATATTCATTTCCATAGGGCTTAGGATTTTTATAATGCAACAAAGTAAATATAGATTGTTATTTTTATTTTTATTTTTTATTTTTTATGCCACCACAGTAAATATGCCTACAGGCTCACCATAGGTTCATTCACATGGGGTTTTAATATTTATGATGCAGTAAATAAAGCAGTAAATATTTTTGTTGGTTTATTTTTAATATGCAAAAATGATTGTACTAATAAATGTGCTAAGCAAAATTACTAATGAATGCTAAATTAATTAGGTAACTACCATTATAACCTTATAGGTAGGGTACGGAATTTAATGTCTACCGATATGACTTAGATAGAGGAGAGTACTTACTTAGTAGGTTCATCGTCTGAGTTTACGTTAGTCAATTCCCCATTTTGCGGTGGTGTAGCAGGTGTTTTTTCTTTCTCCTTCCATCTCTTTTCTGTCTCTTCTGCTTCTCTCTTTTCTAGTTCCAGCTCTTCCTTGTATGCTTCTCTTGATTTTTCATCTCTTTTCATCCATTCTTCTACTTGTGCTAGGATTTTTTCTTTTTCTGTCTTAGCAATCTGGTCCATTCTCTCAGTTTTCGCTTCCCACTCACTCTAGCGTGGTGCTTGTACGGCTTCTTCTTGCTCCTTGAAGCAGTCTTCATACTTCACAATCTTGCCAGAGAACTCCTCCCATCCATAGTGAGGCAGAGCAGCCTGACGGCGGGCTTGGCGTTTCCTCCTGTTGCGTTGCTTCCTAATCTGCTCATGGTTAAGACGTATTCTAAATTGACAGCGTACCTTTCCAGTGGTTAGGTTGAAGTGGATCTGTCCAGACCCGATGTAGATGATAGCATTGGCGGTATAGAGGAACGGTCTTCCCAAAAGAATAGGCGATTCGTTGTCTTCCTGCATGTCAAGAACTAGAAAATCTGCGGGTATATATTTATTTTGAATTCTTACCATGACGTCTTTGACTACGCCTTCACGGAATCTAAGTGATTGGTCGGGCATCTGCAACTGAATATATCTTGGGTATAATGGTAAATCATCAAATAATTCATCATATACCTTTTTGGACATTACGTTGACGCCTGATCCAATGTCGCAGATGGTGTCGGGAAAAGTGATGTCTCTGATTGTGCATTCAATGATTGGTACACCTGTGTCACCTTTCTTTGTTGGAAATGGTTTTGAGAGCATATGATCATTTTCTGTGTTGATAGCATTGATTAGTTGAGCGGTTTCTTCTGGTACATGCTAGGGCTTGTTCTTCCTCCATCTTTTGTTGTTCTTCTTCTTGTGTGCTAGTTGTTGTTGTTGCTCTTCTTGTTGATGGAATTGCTTCGGGACTGCTGGATTCTTGAGGATGCGGTTCTTGAATGAAAATCTTTCCTTCTTGTCTTCAATGGAGAGGACAATCTTGGCGTGTTCTGCATAGATGATGGTTTTGGTTGTGCATAAGAATGGTCGTCCCAAGATAATGGGTGCCTTCTCATCTCCTCCGGTATCCATGATCACAAAGTCAATTGGGACATATGATTGCCCCACTCTGATAACAGCTTCTTCTAGTACTCTCTCGGGGTAGCAAATGGATTGATCTGCAAGCTGCAAACGTATATCTGTGTACAACAAAGGATCACCTAAAATTTTCTCATAGATTACCTTGGGCATTATGTTGACACTTGCGCCGAAATCATAGATAGCTTCTGAAAAGCTATAACATCCTATAGAGATAGGAATCACAGGTCTTCCAGGGTCTCCCATCTTCTCAGGTAGTGAGTGATCTATCCACTATATATCTGCAGGCTCAATTTGGTATTGTGTTGCATTGTGAATATCAACAAGGTTAGCAGTTTCCAAATCTTCCGGCTGGCCCGAAATCTTACCTTTCTCAAATGGAGGGACAGCAGCAGCAAGCTGAGCTAATTGTGATTCTAACATTTTCTTAAAGCTGTGTTGATTCTTTATAGCAGAAGCAAAGGTATCCATTCTGGTATTTAGTTTTCTAAAGTTTTATCATTCGAGGCTACCTTTCTAAACATTTGATCTAACAATTTAGATTTACCAGCAACTAAATCTCTTAAAGGTGGAAAATTATAATTGTTGTAATTATTACCTTGGTTGTTACCTTGGTAATTAGCTTGTCGAGGCTGCTGATTCCATCCTTGGTTTGGCTAGTTCCATCCTTGACCTTACTGAGGACGATAGTAGGTGTTGTTGTTGATGAAGTTCACATCCTCTTGCAACGCAGGGCAGTTGACAGCTGAATGCCCGTAATCTCCACATTCTTCATTGGTCAAGCGAGAATCATTGATATGCATGACTTCGTTCTTCTCTATGTCGAGCTTCTTCATAATGAGGTCTAGCTTGGCAGTAACCATGTCAATCTCCTTCAGATGATGGATGCCTCCTCCTCTCTTGCGAGGTTAAGTACGTTCTTCATTACAGCTTAAATTTGAGGCCATCTTTTCAACAAGTGGTTTAGCTTCTGGAAGCTTAAGTGACAGGAAAGCTCCTTCTGCTGCAGCATCTATGGACTCACGGGTGCTAGAGACTAGCCCGTGGTAGAAGGTCTGCAATAGTAGCCAATCCTCTATCCTATGATGAGGACAGTCTTCAATGTAATCTTGGAATCTCTCCCATGCTTCAGTGAATGATTCGTCATGTTCCTGTTGAAAACTTGAGATTTTCCCACGCAGAGCATTTGTCTTGCCTGTAGGAAAGAACTTTGCCAGGAAAGCAGTTGACCATCGGTCCCATGTAGTGCTCTTATCTTTGTTGGCGTAGAACCACTGCTCGGCTTTCCCCAAAAGTGAAAATGGGAAAAGACAGAGTAAAATAGCATCTCCTGGTACTCCTCTAATCGTGAAGGTGCTGCAGATCTCTAAAAAATGTTGTAAGTGTGCACTTGCATCTTCATGAGCTTTTTCCACAAAACTGGCTGGCTTGAACCATGGTGATAAGAGCAGGCTTGAGCTCGAATCCATTCTCCTCCGTGCTGACTGCAGGTCCAGTCCGCATGTTTTCTGTTGTTAGGGCAGAGAACTCGTGCAGCGTCTTCTCAACCATGTCTTCAAACACAGGAGATAAATCTTCTCCTAAGTCTTCTTCTTCCAATATTGGAGCTGGCTCCTTTGATGAACGAGCTTGAGCAGCGATGGGTGTTTTTGATGGTAGCTTGAAATTGTCCCTCGCTTCTACAAACTTCTTTCTTCTCAGGAGTTTCTCTAGATCGTCAGTGAGATTATTTGGAAGAGAAAAACCATTCAATCATCACCCTGCATAAGATAAGCAAATGATAAAAACAAGGGTGTGCCTGTTTGAGTTAGAGATCAATCGGTAGTACAATCTTATTCATTATGTATACATATGCTATCAATATTTCCTAAGTTTAATGTGCCTTCCCCGGCAACGGCATCAAAAATGCTTGTTGACATCTACTAACGTCGCCAAATATAACTATATAACTTTTAATGCGAGAGACGAGATTAGAAGATGAATGGTAATTAATTAACTTGTTATTAGCAACTAGCCACTTTTCTATTACCAACATTCTTATGCAAGAACTAGGTTGTCATCCCTAATTAATAATGCTAAGAATAAATAAAGGTTTTATATATTAATCTATGTGACTAGACAGAAATATAAATAAATATAAACTAAGAACAATTCTGCAAGTGGACAGATTATACCATTGTAGCATTTTACCTAGGGAGTTCTACCAGGTTATCGATTTATATTTATACCACTGGGAAGGAATATGATAAACTTTAATCTATTATGTTGATAGTGATGGTATACAATGGATAAGTGACATTACCGATGTCAATTACTCTACTCATAACAGGTAGAGGTCACAAGATAAATAAAGATAAAGGTGATAAGTATGATCAAGCATCATAAATAAAAGATAATCATCAGAGCACTCTCTAGTCATAGTAATAGCTAGCCAATGGATAAACTAAGGAATTAATATCAAAGGTAATTTTATAACTACATCAATGAATAACTCTAATTATTGCAATTACATCTAGCAATCATTGTTAGACTAATCCTATATCATAATCACATGCAAAGGGCATTATCTAGGAAGAATGTGAAATAGAGTCATCATCCAACTTCGCGACTGTGCCTGCTGGCCTACATACGGGGGGTGGACTACAGAGGACTCAACACAGCTGTCACCTACGCGATCTACCACACGACCCAGCACATCAGGGTGCACTCGCAGATAAACAAAATACTTAGACACCATGTCTACATATTGTTCATCATCTATCCATCGTCTGCATGAATAAACGCTATACGAGCAATTACATGAATTCAACAAGATCAAACCAACTATACTAGACATATAATCAATGTAGACAAAGACTATTGTAATCAAGAACATATGAACTATTAAGAACAATGTTTCCCTAATCATAAAGCAATAATACAATAATAGAGAAAGAACTAGAATTATACCGAACTCCGCGCTCCAGACAGACGCCGGGGCCCCAGATCCGCCGAAGAACTAGAACTCCTCTACTTCTAATCTAACTAGGCTAGAACTATGAACTAGGATGCTCTTGATGAACTAGGAGGCTCTTGATGGCTTAAGGACTTGATGCCTTGAATGAATGATGGGTTGATGCCTCCAGGGGGGTCTTCCCCTCTATTTATAGCCCGGTGGGATGCACGTGCGCCTTAGGATCAAACCGACTTGAAGCAAGGGCCGAGATGACTCCACAAAGGCGGTGGAAGAAGACTCCAGAAGGTGGGCCGAAACCCTAATAGGGGGGCGCCGGCCGGCCCCACCCTGGTGGGTCTCGGGCCCCGGTGCTTCGGGTGTGTTCTAAACTCTTCCAGTGTCTTCGTAATGATGTTTCCTTGGTGGTTAAGTTTCATGGTAATTATGCTCTTTAACCCTTCTTTTATGCTTTTCTGGAATAGCCCCTGAAAAATACAGAACATGCAAAACTCGTGGAAACTGTCAGTTAAAACTCTAGACTAGTGTGTATTCATGTATCCTTTGGTGTCTAAAGTTCTAATAAAAGTTGACGTTATCCACCGTCAACAGGGATCGTCTAGAAAGGATGTGAAATAGAGTCGTCACCCAACTTCACGACCGTGCCTGCTTGCCTACATACGGGGGTGGACTACAGAGGACTCAACGCGGCTGTCACCTACGCGATCAACCACACGACCCGGCACATCAGGGTGCACTCGCAGATAAACAGAATACATAGACACCACATCTACATATCGTTCATCATCTACCCATCGATCGCATGGACAAACGCTATACGAGCAATTACATGAATTCAATAAGATCAAACCAACTATACTAGACATATAAGCAAAGTAGACAAAGACTATTATAATCAAGAATATATGAACTATTAAGAACAATGTTTCCCTAATCATAATGAAGAATACAATAATAGAGAAAGAACTAGAAGTATACCGAACTCCGCGCTCCAGACAGATGCCGGGGCTCCAGATCCCGCCGAAGAGTTAGAACTCCTCTACTTCTAATCTAACTAGGCTAGAACTATGAATTAGAAGGCTCTTGATGAACTAGGAGGCTCTTGATAGCTTGATCGAAGACTTGATGCTTTGGATGAATGATTGGATGCTCCAGGGGGTCTACCCCTTTATTTATAGCCCGGTGGGTAGCACGTGCGCCGTAGGATCAAACCGACTTAACCAAGGACCGAGATGCATCGTAGGAGACGGTGGAAGAAGACACCAGAAGGCGGCGGCGAAACCCTAGGGGGGCACCGCCGGCCCCCCTTGGCGCCGCCCGGCCCCACCTGTCAGGTTGTGAGGCCCCGGTTGCTTCGGGTGTTCTCTAGATCCTTCCCACGTCTTGATGACGATGTTTCCTTCGCAGTTAAGTTTCGTATTAATTAAGCACTTTAATTCCTCTCTTAAGCTTTTCTGGAATAGCCCCTGGAAAATACAAAACATGCAAAACTCGTGGAAATTGTCAGTTAAAACTCTAGACTAGTGTGTATTCTTATATCCTTTGGTGTCTAAAGTTGTAATAAAAGTTGACGTTATTCACCGTCAAAAACACCCCAAAGCTTACCTGTTTGCCAGTCCCTTAGCAAACAAATTAAGCCTAATTACCAAAGTATTTGCATCAGGAGTTGCTACAATGCTTTCATATTTTCCAAGTACACATGCTTTCCAACAGAGATTCTCCTCCGGTTTAGACAATAATTGCTCTAACCTTCAGACTTACCCATTTTACCTTTAACTATAAAGCTTTACAGCTTTCGCGTAAGTCTTGAGCAATTGAAAGATAGAACAATCAAGTCAAGCACTAGGTAGCAAATTCTTCACAATACTAATATTTCGGAGTTTTTATAATCTTTCGAAATAAAACTCAGAGCTCAATTGTATGACACCCTCAAGTCCCTCAATATATGTGATATTTATGGATCTCACTTAAGGCATTAACAATGTCATGCCTCCCTATAGTTAAGAATATTTAGTGGAGTTCATAGGAGTGGCAATAACAAGGATGAGCATACTTGCACTGCATATATTGTAAAGTCAAACGATGGATCCACAGAGAATCGAGGCATACAATCAAACCAAGATGTGCATGTGTATGGAATATGGTGGATAGGTGTATACGTGGTATTTAGTGGCTAATCCTAATTCTACTTATGCTCGTGTTAATTAAGCACTTTAATGCCTCTCTTAAGCTTTTCTGGAATAGCCCCTGAAAAATAAAGAACATACAGAACTCGTAAAAATTGTCAGTTGAAACTCTAAACTAGTGTGTATTCTTATATCTTTTGGTGTCTAAAGTTCTAATAAAAGTTGACGTTATCTACCGTCAACAGACGCCGTCGGTCCCAGGCATTTTTTTTTACCGAGTGGGGGTCTTTGCCGAGTCCCTTAGTTTGCCGAGTGCTTTATTTTGCCGAGTGCGGCACTCGGCAAAGAAGGCCTTTGTCGAGCACGCAATATTTGGTACTCGGCAAACCTTCGGGCACTCGGCAAATCGCGTGTTTCCTGTAGTGATCCCACGTTTTTAACTCGTCGAACTACCTCACGTCCTTTGTATCTCATAGGTAAGACGAATCCATGACTTTGACTTACAATTTAGAACAACTTTGTCCTGAGTTGTACAATTTATTTGTCTAACTATACCAAATATATATTCAACGGAACCTAATACATACATACATACATACAGGAGTATGACTCAGTGTCATCGCTAGACGCGAGTTATTCTAACATACATACAACACGGTCCATGTGTATTGTAATTAGGCCTTATATTCATCATCATTAAAGCGTAAGTTGTTCTAACTCGTATGAGTAGGAAGATGAACCCAAAAAATTATAAAATGAAATGTTGGGTTTTTTTAATATTACTAGCAAAAGTGACCGTGCGTTGTAACGGGAGAGGTTTCGTAATCGATTTAGAAAAAATAATTATTATACGTGTTTGACTTGCGTATCAACATCTTTTCTTTTTACCAAAAAAGCTAAAAAGATATATGTTTTCTTAGCAGAACGTCTCTTATTTTATTTATATCTCACCTGTTTACCCTCCCTCATTTTAGCATGTGGTACTAATATAAACCGGGTACCCAAAACTAAACTAAACTAAGTATACATCTTACTCCCTCAGTCCCATTGATTATGCAATTCTAGCACAGTGGCATGTTTCAGTGTACCAACTTTGACTAATTATAAATAAAAAAATATAAATATTTATAATGTCAAATAAACACCAATAGATTAATTATAAAATGTATTTTCATAATATATTAATTTGGAGCTATAAATATAAATACTATTCACTAGAAACTTAGTCAAACGTGAACTACTTTATCTGGCACGCAACACGGAGTTACATGTTTAAAGGGACGGAGGGAGTATTAAGATTTAAACATGGTCCATTAAAAATATATAACCTTATATACATGGATTTGCATCGATGGGCCTATGATTCGATCATGATGGGCTAATGGCCTCGATCGTGATGGCGTACTGTATGACGATCGTGATGGGCTGATGGCCTGATGATTCCTTTTGCCGATGATTCCTTTTTTTCATCGTTTTACCGGGACAGCGGGTAGTTAGGAAATTACGAAGGCTGGACGAAAAAAACACACCGAAAATCTTCTCGTTTTATTAATAGGTATATAGATAGATATAGATATATAGATAGAGGTAGAGAGATATTGATATGTAGATATATGTAATCTGGACTGCCCGATCG
The DNA here is from genome assembly GCA_038502445.1 of Eremochloa ophiuroides. Lineage (NCBI taxonomy): Eukaryota > Viridiplantae > Streptophyta > Magnoliopsida > Poales > Poaceae > Eremochloa > Eremochloa ophiuroides. The sequence continues at coordinate 90,312,484 of JAHLJS010000001.1, read as the reverse complement.
CGTATAATCTTATAAAAAAAAAAGACGGAACGCGTAGGCAGAGGCGCAAGCATGCCAGATTTGTCCCTTTTCGTTTCGACAGCAAGCTGCACACTACCAAATAACAATCGTCGTCGTACGTGACCGGCGCACGCGCTACCCCCTGGAGTTGCCGAATTGTCGGGCCGGGAAGGAAGGACCAAGTAAGTCGCGCATGTCCCGGCACGGTGCGGTGCGCGCGGCTGCGGCCTAGAGATAGCGCGCGGCGGATAGCGAGCAGTGCATCATGCATCAGGGCAGCAGGATATCTTAGCTTCTTGTGATATGATGACGGGGAAATGGTGCTGCCGCGTCACCGTCGTCGCGTCTGGCCGGCGTTTATTTGGACGACGATCCAAGCTAGCTTGCCGCCGGCACGCACGCAAGTATAGTGACACTGCCGCCCATGGCTGAAACCGCGAGCCGGCCTGGCGCGCGCGCACTCGGAAAGGCTGCACGCCCGGCGACGACGACTGGATCAGTTGGGTAGCACTTGAGATGCCGCTGAAACGACGACTTCTCGACCTATATAGCTTACCAAATCAAATGACGGCGACAGAACATCAGATAATTAATTAAAGCAACGGAACATCAAATATATATAGCTACAGCGCGGCAGGCAATAAGCAACACCTGCACTGCCGGCACTCCAGGTTAATTTCTTCAGGTAAAGAACGCGGCGCAGTGCCGCTGCAGTCAACGTAATTAACAAACCCCTGTGTCGTTTCTTAATTTGGCCCAACATTTAATTCTTTTTTTGACAGAAGCCGAGATCCAACAAGCGACCTGTCTCGCCAAAGTTACCATCAATCAGGTGCCCTGTTGGCTGTTGCCTGTCAGTCGTCGGTCGTCATACTGGCACATACATCCCTAATATGTTAATTATTAGCAGAGTAGTAGATAGAATCATCTGTAGTGAAATGAAAGCAAAGGATTAATATATGTTGTTATATATAATAGTAGGATACTTTACCGTGCACAAACCAAAGTTTTACAAAAGTGGCCGAAACCGATTGTTTACACGAGGCACCGGTGCAATTTTCACATTCTCGTCATGAAAGCGAACATTCCAGGTGCGTCACATGGATGTACCTACAACTATTTATCAATCAATCGATCTTTTGTGGATGCACACGTCCTGGTTTACCCACGGTGGCTGAGAACAGCTACCCCTACTGCATGAGAACTAAAACCTCCAAGATCACCATGGCCGACACACGATCCACGCGCCTCTCCTTAGCTTGAGGCATTTTTCCTCAAGCCCTTGACGCGCTTTGCGGCTGCTCAAAGGATGCCCATTCTTCACCTCCTGACATCATGCTAGAAAGACAAGGAGGAGGGATAAGCACAAGGATGTAGAAGAGAAAAGCAAAAAAAAAAGAGGCAAGTTGGATAGAATATTTGTTAAAGTCGGGTCTTAGGCATCATTTAGCCACATCGGAACTTCTAACCTTGTTCCAATCTAGCGCAGAATGGACCCCTAATATCCTTGGATCTCACAATCTGGACAACAAAAATCAAATCCACAAAAGAGACAAGTTTCAGGCATCTAGATAGTTAAGGACATAGCTAGAAGGAAATAACCTAGAATATATTGAGGTATGAGCAAGGATTTTGATGAACACCTTATGAACATAAAGATCCTCGAGGAGAACCTTCACTTCAACTTTTTCCCAATACTTCTACCACCAAGGGAGTCGATCGTAAGTGAGAACCCAAAGAACAGCCACGGAATCAGTGGATTTCTAAGATTTTGAGAGAGGGGGCAACGGGAGGGAGGGAGAGGGGATAGAGAAACCAAAGGTCTAATTGTGTAATGCTGGGTCTTTTGCCAGAGTATAAAACCCTACTCGGTCAAAGGTTAGATAATCAGACCAAGATAATCAGTAGACAATTGGTTGGTGAAAGGATCTTGATGTCACGTAGATAGATTTGAATAGGTGTTTCTAAAAAAATAACATGGATTAGCAATGTGCGGAACCCTCCACATACAACGACACAAAACCTCCACACAACAAGGAGAAGCTCAAAGAACAAGTATGCCTAGAGTTCTACATTAATCCAAAAATGTAGATGTTGTTGGAGATGTCTAGTAGCAATTCCACGAATGTAGATGTAGTTGGAGATGTCTAGTAGCAATTCCAAGAAGTACCTGCATAACAATTCCATGAAGTGCCTGCACCTAGAAACACACACAACCAAAGTAGATCTAGTGGAAAGCAAATGCAGCAATTCAAAATAGAAGAGACGCAAGTGATTTTTCGGGTTCCCACTTGAGCCTCCGTCTCCATTAAGGTGGTGGTGAGCACTCACAAAGCTCATGCTCATGTTGGTTCTCTCTCGACCACTATCCTTGGCTTTAAAAGAATCTAGGTCCCTAGTTGGGTTTCAATGATTAATGACTGCATAAGATTACTGTGACCAACATGTGTTTTGTAGAATCAATATGAGTTAGGTCACGATACTAGTGATTGTTGGGGCGATCAATGGTTTTCACGCCCCTATTGACGGAATTACGGTTTTCAAAGGTTAAATAACAAGGTTAAGGACGGATTAGTTCTAAGTGTCTTTTGGTGTTGGGAGACACTTAGAGTAGTTCAAGACTTCGTTTTTCCTTTAGCCGTACTGGGGTATGAACTAGCATTTTGACCTAGGTGAGTCTAATGTTTTAGGTGTGGTGCACACTTGTCGAACGTAGCACTAGATAGCTTTGGAAAGTCCACAAAATCATTTGGATCCAGCCCCATTCACAAAGGAGTTTGAAAAGGGAGTGAATGGCGCAGTTCATGTTGCATCAGACTAGTCCCGTGCTGACCGGCTATCGAACTATTGGTTACATTCTTGTAAGGGGATCTTGTGCTTGTCCCGTGGGAGATTGCAAAGTGCAACTCTAGAGGAATGTCTATGGCTTGTTGGAGTTTACCATCTGATTACCTCTTGTGGCACCCAAGTCGTGGGTCTAGCTTCGGTGGCTAGTTAGCACATGAACCATCACTTGGGACTCTCCACAACATGAACATTCGTTGCAGATATGCAACCGAACCACGGGAATAAATCTCATGTTCATCACTTGCCCTCAATGGTTTGCTACTACATACAATCACTTGCATTTACATTCATATATATTGCTTGTGTGGTAGTTGCTTGGTAGATTATAGTTCTCTAGTTAATTGTAGCTCTTCTAGTAGATTTGCTAATTTTAGTTGCTCACTAATTTAGCTAGCTAGAATAACCTAGTTTAGCTAGTAGCTTTGTGCGGTGAAGTGATTTAGATTAGAAACCATTTGCTACAATTGTGTAAGAGCTTGCTTGGGTGAAATAGATCTAATGAAAAGTAACTGATATTAGAGCCCTATTTGCACTAACAACTTTGTTCTAGTATTGTGATCTTGTAGAGAAATTTTTATAGTCAATTCACCCTCCCCGCTCTAGCCATCTACATCCTTTCACATGGTTGATCTCATATGTGGTCATCCTTGTGACCTCCACTAGTCACTAACAAATAGTTGTCATAATCCTTGTCATATCTTGTTGATCCTTGACAAATGACCTATTGACCATTATCTTGACGCTAAAACTCAACCTAACACATCAAGTCATGGAAATAGGTAGTCCCACACACCCGATTGCCATTACTCATCGAAGCACACATGCTTGGGGAGTAGATGCTTTCAACTATTGGGTTTAGGAACTTGGAATACCATTCTTCATGGAGGGGCAACACAAACATCAAGATATTTCACTAGAGTTGGAATATTGGTTGATATATGGTTTTAACTTGTACTTTGAATATGAAATTCTAAGTTTCTTAGAGCATATGCATCATTGTTGTAGGGACCATGATGTATAATAAGGGGATGAATTAAACATCTTAAAAACTACTTCTAAAGTTAAGGCCTCTAATTTCCATCTAGACAAAATCAATGCAATAAATAAATAAACTAGATGTGCAACTAAAGTTTCGCTTGGTATGTTACTATCTCTAGGATCCAATCCTACCAACTAGCCTATAAAACTCTTCTATTTGACAATGCTAGTATTTTCCTGAGATATCGAGAAGCTCCTCGCTCCCCCCTAGACCTTGTTCAAGCCGCTCACAAGGATGCCCTCGCAAGGGCCAAGCTCCTGGTTGGGTTGCTTTGTCGATAGCCCTTGGGTCGTCCCCATGTGCAAGTGGATCTCCAAGATGGCCTCTCCTGGACTGCTCATCGTTGGCTTCACTTTTGAGCTTCTTGCCAAAACAACGTGAACCTCATCCCCTCCTATACACGGTGGCTGAAAAGTCCTTGTTTGTTTTTAATAATTGAGTGACAATTTAGGTGGACAAATTGTGTTTAATGTGAGATACACAGGTGATTAGATTATAGGTACATGTGTGTGAGCATCTATGGCACTGACTGTGAGAGTTTGACGGTGGCGAGGCTTGTGAGACTCGGACGGTCCGATGACTGGTGAAGGCTGAGCATCGGACCATTGGTTCAGGGTACGACGCTTGGCGAACATGAGTTCAGTTCTGGCAGTGAGCGCGGTGAGGAGTGTTCACAGTGTTGGATGTTGTGGTTTGGTCCTACACCGTGCCTCGGACAGCATCCGACGAGGTCTGGAGCTCTCTGCGTAGTTTCTGGAAGCGTCGGACTCAACGAACGTTTAGTCCGACGGGGTGCGCGTCCGACGATGTAGGAAGTGGCGCGAGCACTAGCCGCTGAGGATCAATGGCTGTGGTTGAACAGGGCTAACACATGGCGAGATCGTGTGCATTGGACGCTGGACTTTGATCCGACGCCTACCGTCTGACGGTAAGGTCCGACGCCTAAAAAACGTGTCTAACGGCTGTTTCAGTGGGGGTAACGGCTAGGGTTGCACCTAGGGGTATTTATACTCCTTCCCTGGTCACTTGGTGACTCTCTTGCACATTTGGATCATTGCCATACACTTTGTGAGCATTCTAGCCTCCCACTCTCTCACTTTTTCATCCATTGATCATCTTTGTGAGCTAGAGTGATTCTTAAGTGCATCATTGCTTAGTGATTTGCATTCTAGAGCACTTGAGAGCAAGCCATTGCTGAGTTCTCATTCTCTTGGGACATTGCTGTGTCCCTAGATGGCTTGGAGGTGATTTCGGTGTGAGATTGATTGGTGATTGTTCAGGTCCACACCGAAGGGTTCGATTGTGAGGGGTTCTTGCGGTTATTCCCAGACGAAGTGCCAAAAGCGGCTCTAGTGGATTGCTCGTGGTGAGAAGCCACTTCTCTTGTGTTGGTGATCAGCTCCTGGTGAGGGATTGGCATGTGATGCCTAACTCGTGACCCACCAAGGAAGACCGGTGCCACAATGAGGAGTAGCGTGACGGCGATTACATGAACCTCGGCAAAAAGTCGAGTGTGCTTCTCTCTATTCCACCATCGAGTGGATTTCTTGGTTAATCACTTGGTTTTCATATTGATTGTCTTCACTTGGTGATTGGATCAACCTCTAATCTTCTCGGTGGTATAGCTTATTCGATCTCTATCTCTTGTGCTTATTCTTTTGTTTAGGTACTCTCACTCTAGGATCAAAGTGAGAGCTTCTTGGCGGTTGTCTGCATTTACTTGTGAGTAGTATATTGTGTTAGGTAGCTTGCTTAGAGTAGCCTAGAGCTAGCGCTTAGTAAAAGCTTTGTTATTTGCTAATATTGTGGTCTAGTGCATTGAAGGATTTTTATAGGCTATTCACCCCCCTCTAGCCTATTGGGACCTTTTAATCAGCGTCATCCTTGGAGCTTGTCTCAAGGGAGGACGTAGCTTGTGGAGACAAGTGAACCTCCGGGCAAAAATCACCACGTCAACATCTTCCCATCCTTCGCGGTGGTTTGCTCCCTTCTACACAAGTTATTTATTTTGTGCATTACTTTACTTGTGTAGTTGTAGTTGCTCTTATGAGATCGGTTAGCTTATGTAGCTTGCCACTCACGTTCTTAGCTTGTAGCTTAGAACTAGTGTCTTGCTTAGTTTGTGTAGCTAAGCAAGTTGCACTCCTTGATTAGGATTGTGTATCCTTGTCATTAAGAATTTAGTGAGCTTAGGTGCTTAGTGTGCTTTTTCTTGCTAGTTGATAGGAGCTCCCCCGTGCTTGAAGTACTAACACTTAGATTTGTGTGATCTTGCGTTAGAACGGTTTAGGAAAGATCAAGCTAGGCAAGCACCTTTGTTTCTTGTTAGGATCTTTTGCAATGTGTTTAGAGTCATAGTTAGAGGGGTGAATCGTTGCTAGAACCGATTAGATTTTATTGTGCTACGATTTGTTGTTAAAAAAGACTATTCACCCCTTCCCCTCTAGTCTGCCACCTCAACCCTACAGTGGCGGCCACACCAAAAACTTGGTTTACATGTTCTGCCAAGACTACAAGTCTTTCCAGTGTACAACAATGGTGCATACAAGCACTGGGTGGTTTAATGGTATGCAAACATCACTAAAAACCAGGCCTAAACCTATAGCAAGCACTGAAGCTGTGGTCTAACTAACCTACGCACTTCGCAAAGCACCTACGCTAATAAATATGTATCACTAAGCACTTTTGATAAGTACCGATATGAATCGGCAAGGAGTTGGCCCGATCTTCACGACAGTAGGTTTGGAAACAAAGGATAACTTGCTGTAAAAACAGCGGGTAACAAGCTTTATACCTGACCAAGGTTGGATGCGACCAAGCGACGGGGAGAGAGACACCGAAACCTTAAGGACTTCGACTCAATCTCCGAACGATCGCAGAACCACAATCCGGGACTAATCCACACAATATGGCGCAGCCAAACGAAAACCGTAGAGCATGAAGTAGGGGACCTCAGAGAGATCTTCTTCACAAGTCCAAGAAGAACAAGGAAGAATAAAGGTGTGTAAGATACACTTAGCAACTCGGTTGCAATACCATATAGGGTTCTTAAATGATCAAAAGTTACATTTGCTTGGGTTCAGAGAGGTATTTATACTAGGAACAATCCTCCTAGATAGGTAGAAACACGCAATAGAAGTGGAAGGGCAGAACGTGTGAACAGACCTCTTCAAAATAGACTCTGAGCTGTTTCCGCGTGATTGTTGGCCTTCTGCGCAGTCTTCAGTGTTTTGTCAATAACTCTTTATTGGAAAGTCCAAATGATGAATGGTTTGTTGGGTGTGAAAGTAGACTTGAAGAGCTTTCTAACCATGTATGCCATGCACCATGAAATATTGTATATTGGTACAATTTTGCACGTCATCTTAAACATCAGGCTAACTGTTGACCTTCCGACCAGTCATCAGTAATACTAGTCGGGCGCCCAAATGGCCTGTCCAAATTGGTCAGGACTAGATGAATTGGAAAATAGACTTGACATGCTTTCCAACAAGTCTTCATGGACCTTCATAGCTTTTGAGAATCTCAAGTTATGAATATTTCTTTCAGCCTGTTCTGCCGGACTGGACTGGCTTGAGTGAATTTCTGATAGGCAGCCATCTTCTTGTGTATTCTTGCTATCCTCCTTTGTGAACCTGAGTAATGTCAACACGCACGATTTAGGTAGTATATAATTCTCATTAATATTTGAATGAACTTCACAAAGTAACGCGTTCACCTCTTATTGTAGCTTCTTTGCTCGGCTACGTTTAATCGGTCCTTGATTTTTTACGTAGGATGGTGACTTGTTACTGCTCGGAGGAGTATGCACGCTGCTCAGAGAAGTATGTATGCTGCTTGAAGGAGTATGCACGCTGCTCGGAGAAGTATGTATACTGCTTGGAGAAGTCAGAGAAGACTTGTTGCTGCTCGGAGGAGTATGCACGCTGCTCGGAGAAGTATGTATGCTGCTCGGAGAAGTATGTATGCTACTCGGAGGAGTATCTATGCTGGCTGGAGGAGTATGTATGCTATGTAAGGTTTGGATGTCCTCATCATCCTCTCCTTCTTGAAAATGAGTCATCCTCGACTCTTCCAATCCAAAGAACAGAGATAGGTTGGCCACATTGAAACTTGTACTCACACCATAAGCACTTGGAAGATCAATTTCATATGCGTTGTCATTGATCTTGCGAAGCACTTTGAATGGACCATCAGCTCGGGGCTCCAACTTGCTCTTGCGTTGTTCAGGAAAGCGATCTTTGCGTAGATGAACCTAAACCAAATCTCCGGGTTCAAACAACATCTTCTTACGTCCTTTATTTGCACGCTTCTCGTATAGCTTGGTCATCTTCTCAATGTTTGCTTTTGCTCGATCATGGAGGTTCTTGACAAATTCAGCTCGTTTGCTTGCATCAAAGTTCACATGTTCCTGCATAGGCAAAGGAAGAAGATCGATGGGAGCAGTAGGTTTAAAACCATAGACAATCTCAAATGGACAAAATTTTGTGGTCGAGTGTACCGCCCTGTTGTATGCAAATTCCACATGAGGCAAGCTTTCCTCCCATAATTTTAGATTCTTCTTCGGGACAGCTCGCAGCAATGTTGACTGGGTACGGTTCACAACTTCGGTTTGTCCATCAGTTTGAGGATGACATGTTGTGGAGAACAACAGCCTCGTGCCAAGTTTTCCCCACAAGGTCTTCCAAAAGTAGCTCAAAAACTTGGTGTCACGATCAGACACAATGGTACGTGGCACTCCATGTAGACGCACAATTTCCTAGAAAAACAATTCCGCAATGTGTGAAGCATCGTCGCTCTTATGACAGGGAATAAAGTGAGCCATTTTACTAAAACGATCAACCACAACAAAGATTGAATCCCTCCCCCTCTTTGTTCGAGGTAGACCAAAAACAAAGTTCATAGAGATATCTTCCCATGGTACACTAGGAATAGGTAGAGGAGTGTATAAACCATGAGGGTTCAAACGTGACATAGCTTTGTGGCAAGTTACGCTGCGAAGAACATGCCGCTGCACATCTCGCCTCATCTTTGGCCAAAAGAAGTGATCAGCGAGTACTTGCTCGGTTTTCTTGGCACCAAAGTGGCCCATAAGTCCACCTGCATGGGCTTCCTGCACAAGCAAAATGCGAACAGAACAATCTAGAATGCAGAGTTTATTAGCTCGAAATAGAAACCTATCATGCAAATGAAAATTTTCCCATCGTTTACCATCACAACACTTAGAATATGGTTCAGCAAAATATGAATCATTAGCATATAAAGCCTTTATACTTTCTAATTCAAGAATTTTAGCATCAAGTTGCGAAAGCAAAGTGTGGTGGCGAGACAACGCATCAGCTACAACACTATCCTTCCCTTTCTTGTATTTGACAATATAGGGAAAAGACTCAATGAATTCACTCCATTTTGCATGTCTTCGGTTCAGTTTTAGTTGGCCTTTAAGGTGTTACAAAGACTCATGGTCAGAATATATCACAAATTCTTTAGGCAAAAGGTAGTGTTGCCAAGTTTCTAGATTCCTTTCAAAAGCATATAATTCTTTATCATAAACTGAATAATTCAAAGTTGGACCACTTAACTTTTCACTGAAGTATGCAATCGGTCTCCCCTCTTGCATGAGCACGCCACCAATCCCTATACCACTTGCATCACACTCAATTTCAAAGGTCTTACCAAAATCTGGGAGTGCAAGGACTGGGGCTGTTGTCAACTTCGTTTTTAGTTCTTCGAATGTTTTGTCTTGTGCTTCACCCCATTGGAAAGGAACTTCCTTCTTCGTCAACTCGTTGATTGGGGCAGCAATGGAGCTGAAGTCTTTCACAAATCGACAATAGAAACCTGCAAGTCCAAGGAAGCTTCGTACTTGGCTCACATTTTGTGGGTGTAAGGACCGTATAGGCTAGAGGGGGTGAATAGCCTATTAAAAATTATAGCAAAATACTAGACCACAATTTAGTAGATAAGCAAGCAAGACAAAGCGCTAGCTCTAGACTATTCTATGCAAGCCACCTATCAAGATATGCTACTCACAAATATAAGCACTCAACACCCAAGAAACCAACTCCCCCGAACCTAAGGAGATGGCACCTAAACAAGTATTAAGCGCAAGGAAGAGAGATCGAGAGGATTATACCAATGGGCTTGATTGAAGTGAAGTCCGCACGCCGTGAAGACCAATCACCGGGATATATTCAATATGAAAACCAAATGATCAAACCCAATAGAATACAAGAAAGTCAAGAGTCCACTCGATGGTGGAGAAGACAAAGAATACTCGATTTTTTACCGAGGTTCACGTGATCGCCGTCACGCTACTCCCCGTTGTAGCACCGGTCTTCCTTGGTGGATTGCGAGCTAGGCTTCACACGCCAATCCCTCACCGGGAGCCGCTCACCAACACAAGAGAAGTGGCTATCAACCATGAGCAATCCACTAGAGTTGGTTTTGGCACTCCGCCGAGGATAACCACAAAACCTCTTACAAACAATCACCTCGGCGTGGGCTTGAACAATCTCCAATCAACCTCACACCGGAATCGCCTCCAAGCCGCTAGGGACACGGCAATGCCCCAAGAGAATAAGAACTCAGCCTTGGCTTGCTCTCAAGTGCTCTAGAATGTAATTCACTAAGCAATGATGCACTTGAGGATCACTCAACTCACAAAGATGATCAAAGATGAACAAGTGAGTGAGTGGGAGGTTTAGGATGCTCACAAAGTGTATGCAAATGATTCAGGTGTGCAAGAGTTGTCACCAAGTGACCAGGGAAGGAGTATAAATACGCCTAAGTGCAATCCTAGCCGTTACCCACTGAAAAACAGCCGTTAACATGTTTTTCGGGGCGTCGGACCGGCCGTCGGACTGATTCCGTCGGACCAATCCTTCGCGTGCGACGCTCGGATGGCTGCCACGTGTCAGCTCTCGTTCAACCTTAGCCGCTGGATCACAACGGCTACTACTTGCGCCCAACAGCAGACCGTCGGACTGTGGGCACCGGACTAAATGCTCCATCTGACGCCCTGTTCCCAGTACACTGCGTGCGTACCGTCGGACTCTTCAGCGAACACCGTCGGACCAACGAAACGTACAGTCCGACACTTCCAGAGAGGTTTGAAACCGAGAAAACTGCGTCAGACGGAGTCCGACGCTCGGCGTCGGACTAAGCTTTAGCGTCCGACGCTCTCAGATTTCGCCACGCGTCACACCTTGCTGCTTGGCACCGTCGGACTCAAGTGGGCAATGGTCCAACGCTCGTTTACCGTGCGTCTGACGCTCACCATTGGCCAGAACTAGGGTTAGGCATCAGACTCTACTCAATGGTCCGACGCTGCCCCTCTGCACAGTCCGACGCTCACTTCTCAGCGTTTTTCAAGTTAATTTTCCACCCCTTGTTTCTATGTGCTAACACTCAAGATCTCCAACACTTGTGCACAGTGTGTTAGCATTTTCAAAATATTTTCCAAGGGTTTCGAACTTTGATCTCTAGGTTATGTTAGTTCAATGCAAATGAAATGCAACCTAGAGCACTTGAAAGTAATCCAACACTCGTTCTCCCCTTAATAGTCGGCTGTCTATCCTAAATGTGATCACACCCTCTAGGTGTCTTGATCACTTAAAGAGAAGTCTAATTGAGGTTATACCTTTACCTTCATGTCTTTTCTTAACACTTGATCACCTCACTTCTTGTTCATTTGATCCATGGTAGAGCCATCTTGATCAACATAGTCTCCTAGGCTCCACACTCCATGGTTTGACCAACCTAAACCTTGCCATCACTTAGCAACTTAGGTTAGTCTTTAGGATGTTATTAATTATCAAAACCAAACTAGGGCTTTCAATCTCTCTCTTTTTGGTAATTGATGACATCCCTTACAAAGATAAGAGTTAAGTTTGTTTTTGAACTTGTGAGCTTGTCTAAATAAGAATGTCATGTTTTGGAAAGGACAAACAACACAAATTCGGTTTGGTGGCTATTTGGCTGCCCCTACATATGTGCATGAGTTTGGATTTGAAAGCTTGCACATATGCATATATAGAGAGTAAATTTCCACCAAAATGTGCTAGGATGGTTAGCATAAACCTTTGAAGCGTGATACCAATTGAAAAATTTTATATCGAAATTGCGGAAAACTCCATCCTTAGCACTTTTGATAACTAGATGATCACAAAACTTGAGCATACCGTGAGATCAACATTATAGGTAATGCTCAAGAACCACTTGTAGGACCATTAGTAAAGTACAAGATCATCTAGCTACCACCTAAGAATGCTAGTTATCAAGTCATCAAACAATTCTATACTAACATACTCCACTCAAGAACATGGCAATAGAATATAAAAACGTATACGAGTGCATCAAACATATGTGAATGTACATTCCAAATGCAACAACCAAGTTCATGAGTTTGCTCCCCCTTAAGGTGAGCTTATCTTTAAGTAAAGGTTATGATTCAAATTTTTGATCCCTTTACTTTGGCCTATTGCTCTTCCATCATCGGCCTAATGATGGTTCATCGCGAAGTTCAAGTTATCTCCCCCTTTGTCATTTTATCTTTGTTCTTTCTCCCCCTTGGCATCAAGTACCACAAAAGGGTCAAGTTAATGGAATGAGAGACCTTTGTTAGTCAAATTTTGGTTCAATCTAGCAAATTTGTACAAGTGTCTTAACTCGGTTTGAACCAAAGACAAGCTTCTTCACGCCACCCGGGGTTATCTTACCTATGTTGAGTTAAGCACTTAGTTACTCATTTAATCTAGATTCAACACTAGGTTTGCATCCCATGAACAAGTTATATGCCATCACTAGATCAAGCAATCAACCAAGCAACAGTGATGCCATATAGACTTCAAAATCATTTTAGCTTTCAATGAATGACCTAGAGAGAACAAAATCATGTCTATATGATCTAGCAAGTCCTACCAAAGTATGAATGCACATGTCAAATAATGATACCTTTGTCTTGCTTGGAGGATAGACATGTCATAAGATATTCATGAAGTGCATCAACACATGTTGGAGTAGTCAAGTATGTTCAACTCATTCCTTAGCTTGCAAAATCTAGCTTCATCAAGTGGCTTGGTGAATATGTCGGCTAGTTGATCTTCGGTGCCTACACTTGTGATTACAATATCTCCTTTTGCTTGGTGATCTCTTATGAAATGGTGCCTCACATCTATGTGTTTGGTTCTTAAATGTTGCACTGGATTGATTGTGATCTTCACCGCACTTTCATTGTCACATAGTAATGGAACCTTGTTGAATTTCAATCCGTAGTCCTTCAAGGTTTGCCTCATCCAAAGCAATTGTGCACAATAACTTTCCGCACTAATGTATTCCGCTTCGGCGGTAGAAAGTGAAACACTATTTTGCTTTTTGGATGACCATGAAACTAGTGACCTTCCCAAGAGTTGAATGTACCGGAAGTGCTATTTCTATCAATTTTGCAACCGGCATAGTCCGCATCCGCATAACCTATCAATGTGAAGTTAGAGCCCTTAGGATACCACAAACCAATGTTAGATGTGCTCTTTAAGTACCTCACTATTCTTTTAGTTGCCTTCAAATGACTTTCTCTTGGAGAGGCTTGATATCTTGCGCACATGCACACACTAAACATCACATCCGGCCTAAAAGCGGTCACATAGAGTAGACTTCCAATCATTGACCGATATTGCTTTTGATCAACCAATTCACCTTCTACATCCGGTTCCAAGTTTCCACTAGTGCCCATTGGTGTTGAGATTGCTTTTGCATTTTGCAATCCAAACTTCTTCACCATGTCCTTGATATACTTGCTTTGACTCACAAATGTGCCATTCTTCAATTGCTTGATTTGGAGTCCAAGAAAGTAGCTAAGTTCACCAACCATGGACATTTCAAACTCTTTGGCCATCATTTTTCCAAACTCCTCACAAAATGCTTGACTTGTTGATCCAAAGATGATATCATCAACATAGATTTGCATAATGAACAAGTCATTCCCGATCTTCTTAGTGAAGAGTGTGGTGTCAACCTTTCCCATCTTGAACCCTTTAGAGAGTAGGAAGTCCCTCAATCTCTCATACCATGCTCTTGGTGCTTGTTTCAAGCCATAGAGAGCCTTCTTGAGCTTGTATACATGGTCGGGTTTCTTATCATCTTCAAAACCGGGAGGTTGCTCAACATAGACTAACTCATTGATGTAGCCATTCAAGAATGCACTTTTGACATCCATTTGATAGAACTTGGTATCATGAGCACATGCATATGCCAATAAGATCCGGATTGCTTCCAATCTTGCCACCGGTGCATATGTTTCTCCAAAGTCTAAGCCTTCAATTTGAGTGTAACCTTGTGCAACCAATCTAGCTTTGTTCCTCACAACAATCCCATCTTGATCTTGCTTGTTCCGGAAGACCCACTTGGTGTCAATCACATTGTGTTTACTTGGTCTTGGAACTAATTCCCATACTTGATTTCTCTCAAAATTGTTGAGCTCTTCATACATAGCATTTATCCAATCCTCATTTTTGAGTGCCTTCTCAATGTTGGTAGGTTCCTCTTGTGAGACAAATGAATAGTGCTCATAAAATGAAGCCACTCTTGACCTTGTTTGTACACCTCTACTAATATCACCAACAATTTGATCTAGAGGACGATCTCTTGCAATGTGAGTTGGTTGGAGAATATGAGATGAACTAGCATCTTGAACTTGGTCTTGATCTTGATCATGAGCTTGAGCTTGAGATTCACTTGAATTTGCTTGATTTGCTTCATCTTCCACTTGTACAATAGGAGGGATGACTTCATCATCATTATCTTCAACTTGTCTCGGTCTAATATCACCAATGTCCATGTTCTTCATAGCATCAACTAATTTAGGTTCTCTTACATCATCTAGATTATCCTTCTCTTCTTGAGACCCATTGGTTTCATCAAACTCAACATCATGAACTTCTTCAACTATCCCATGTGCCAAGTTCCATACTCTATATGCTTTACTTGAAGTTGAATACCCAAGAATCACACTTCTTCTCAAATTTACCCAAACAATTGCCCTTCTTTAAGATATAACATTTGCAACCAAACACTCTAAAATATGTAATGTTGGGTTTTCTTCCATTCAAGAGCTCATAGGGTGTCTTCTTCAACATTGAATGACAATATAGACGGTTGCTAGTGTAGCAAGCCGTATTGATAGCTTCTGCTCAAAATTCATCACTAACATTGTACTCACTTATCATGGTTCTTGGCATATCAATGAGAGTTCTATTCTTTCTTTCGACAAGACCATTTGATTGAGGAGTGTACTTTGCCGAGAATTGATGCTTGATTCCTAGATCATCACAAAGCTCATCAACTCTTGTATTCTTGAATTCACTTCCATTATCACTCCTAACTTGTTTTACCCTTGTATCAAACTCATTTTCACTTCTCTTGATGAAAGATTTAAAGATTCCATGCACTTCACTTTTGTCAATTAGAAAGAAGACCCAAGTGTATTTTGAGAAGTCATCAGTTATCATAAAGCCATATTTTCTTCCTCCGATACTTGCATAAGTGGTTGGACCAAATAAATCCATATGCAATAGCTCAAGTGGACTAGATGTACTCATCATGCCTTTCTTAGGGTGTGTGTTCCCAACTTACTTTCCAAATTGACAAGAACTACACAACCTATCCTTCTCAAAGTGTACATCCTTCAAGCCTCTAACCATGTCGTGCTTGACCAATCTACCAAGTTGCTTCATTCCAACATGTCCAAGTCTTCTATGCCACAACCAACCAAGACTTGACTTTGAGATCAAACATGAAGAAAGCTTTGCTTCACTATCATTGAAATCCACCAAGTATAGGTTCCCATATCTAAAGCCCTTGCAGATCAAGTTGGAACCATCCACACTAACAATCTCAACGTCATCAATACCAAAGATGCACCTGAAACCAAGATCACATAGTTGTGCAACCGATAATAAGTTGAAATTGAGAGATTCAACTAATAACACATTTGATATGCTCATATCATTTGAGATAGCAATCTTATCTAATCCTTTCACCTTGCCTTTTCCATTGTCACCAAATGTGATAGAATCAAACTCTTGGCTACCATTTGTGTTGATAGAATTGAACATACTAGAATCTCCGGTCATATGTTGAGTGCATCCACTATCAACCACCCAATGTCTTCCTTCGGCTTTATAATTGACCTACAAAGAATAGATCAATTGGTTTTAGGTACCCAAGCATTCTTGGGTCCTTGGAGGTTATTGACCAACGACTTAGGCACCCAAATGGATCTCATCCGTGGGTTGCCTCTTGGTGTACCAATATACTTAGCTTTAACACCCTTCACTCCCTTGATGAGCATGTAACAAGAATCAAGGCGAATTGAAGTCGCACTAGCAACTTTGACTTGCTTGATCTTGTTGGCCATGCAATGTTTCTCATTATGCCCTACTTACTTGCATCTTTGGTAATACCTACCATTGCTTCTCACAAAGCAAGCTTTGGGAGTCACAAAGACGGCCTTGCCTTTCTTGGGGTTATAGCCTAGTCCCTCCTTAGAGTGACTAAATCTTTGGCTACCCAAGCACTTTAGCAAGCGGGCATCCCCACCATAGGCATTGCCTAAGGCACGGTGAGCTTGTTGACCTCCTCCTTGAGGCTTTTGTTTTCTACCACAAGTGAGGACTTAGAGTCATCAACTTTAGGTGAAATAGGAGTGGTGGAGCTGCAAGAAGGGTTAGTGCCAACAATAGTAAAAGAAGGAATTGACATGTCACTAAGGACATCACATGATGAACCCATGTCACATGTCTTGATGGATGCCCTCTTCTCATTTTCGGCCACTAGAGAGGAATGAGCTTTCTCAAGCTTGGAGTGAACCACCTTGAGGTTCTCATGGGCTTCCATTAGCCTCTCATGAGACTTCAAGAGCTCATCAAAGGATTGCTCAATGGCTATCTTGTCTCTGCGCAATTCTTTGCACTCCTTTCTCTTGGCCTCAATGTAAGTATTGGCATCATCAAGCATGGACATGAGCTCATCACATGATAGCTCCTTCTCATCACTCTCATCATCGGGTTGTACCTTGGATGGCTTGGCCATCAAGCATGTAGATGGAGTATCGAAGAGAGATAGCTTGTTGTTGAGAGCAATGCTTTCCATAGCCTTTTTCTTGATGGTCTTGATCTCATCATCACTATCATTATCATCGGTAGAGGCATCACTATCACCCCAAGTGACACGATATGATTGCCCCTTCTCCTTCTTCTTGAGAGTCACGTTCTTATTCTTCTTCTCTTTCTTGTCCTTCTTCTTGCTCTTCTTCTTATCATCATCACTCTCATTGTCATTGTCACTATTTAGAGGACAATCAACAATGAAGTGATCCAAGCTCTTGCACTTGAAGCACCTCCTTGGCTCTTGCTTGATTATGGAGATAAACTTCTTCTTGCCTTGACCATAGCCCTTTCTCTTCATGAAACGACCAAACTTGCGTACTAGAAGAGCCATTGCCTCATCCTCTTCATCATCACTAGAGGTAGATTCTTCTTCTAGCTCAACCATCTTGTCCTTGCCTTTGCTCTTGGAAGGTGTAGCTTTGAGAGCCACACTTTTTTTCTTCTTCTCCTCAACCACCTCTTCATTGTTCATGTCTTGGGTGATGATCTCACCGAGGATTTGGTTGGACTTCTTAGTGCTCAAATCTTCTCTTGCAAGCAAGGTCTTGATAATAGCAAATCTTGCGGGCACCTCAAGAACTTATAAGAGAAGTCCTTGTCCTTGATGTCCTCACCCAAGCTCTTCAAGTCATTCACTATCACTTGTAACCGGTTGAACATCTCCGGCACACTTTCATCTTCATTCATCTTAAAAGTGCCAAACTTCTCTCTCAACATGTATACCTTGGCATTCTTGACCTTTTGTGTGCCCTCATATGTCTCCTCCAACCGCTTCCAAATGTCATGAGCCAAATCAAGATCCTTGATTTGCTCAAACACATGAGACTCAAGAGCGGTGTAGAGTGCATTGATTGCATGGGCATTGCACTCCATCTTTCTTTTGTCAACATCGGTGGGAGCTTGAGCATTCTCATACTCAATTTTTGTCTCCGTCACCTTCCACACATCGATATGCATGGCCATGAAATGCACTATCATCTTTCTCTTCCAATGATCATAGCTTGTGCCATCAAACTTTGGCGGCTTCCCCAACACATTGATTTGAGCCATTTTTCACCACAAGGATGTTAAGCCTCAAACGATGATGACCTCGGCTCCGATACCACTTGTAAGGACCGTATAGGCTAGAGGGGGTGAATAGCCTATTAAAAATTCTAGCAAAATACTAGACCACATGTTAGTAGATAAGCAAGCGAGACAAAGCGCTAGCTCTAGACTATTCTATGCAAGCCACCTATCAAGATATGCTACTCACAAATATAAGCACTCAACACACAAGAAACCAACTCCCCCGAATCTAAGGAGATGGCACCTAAACAAGTATTAAGCGCAAGGAAGAGAGATCAAGAGGATTATACCGATGGGCTTGATTGAAGTGAAGTCCGCATGCCGTGAAGACCAATCACCGGGATATATTTAATATGAAAAACCAAATGATCAAACCCAATAGAATACAAGAAAGCCAAGAGTCCACTCGATGGTGGAGAAGACAAAGAATACTCAATTTTTTTCCGAGGTTCATGTGATCGCCGTCACGCTACTCCTCGTTGTGGCACCGGTCTTCCTTGGTGGATTGCGAGCTAGGCTTCACACGCCAATCCCTCACCGGGAGCCGCTCACCAACACAAGAGAAGTGGCTATCAACCACGAGCAATCCACTAGAGTTGGTTTTGGCACTCCGCCGAGGATAACCACAAAACCTCTTACAAACAATCACCTCGGTGTGGGCTTGAACAATCTCCAATCAACCTCACACCGGAATCGCCTCCAAACCGCTAGGGACACGGCAATGCCCCAAGAGAATAAGAACTCAGCCTTGGCTTGCTCTCAAGTGCTCTAGAATGTAATTCACTAAGCAATGATGCACTTGAGGATCACTCAACTCACAAAGATGATCAAAGATGAACAAGTGAGTGAGTGGGAGGCTTAGGATGCTCATAAAGTGTATGCAAATGATTCAGGTGTGCAAGAGTTATCACCAAGTGACTAGGGAAGGAGTATAAATACCCCTAAGTGCAATCCTAGCCGTTACCCACTGAAAAACAGCTGTTAACACGTTTTTTGGGGCGTCAGACCGACCGTCGGACTGGTTCCGTTGGACCAATCCTTCGCGTCCGACGCTCGGATGGCTGCCACGTGTCAGCTCTCGTTCAACCTTGGCCGCTGGATCGCAACGGCTACTACTCGCGCCCAACAGCAGACCGTCGGACTGTGGGCACCGGACTAAATGCTCCGTCCGACGCCCTGTTCCCAGTACACTGCGTGCGTACCGTCGGACTCTTCAGCGAACACCGTCGGACCAACGAAACGTACAGTCCGACACTTCCAGAGAGGTTTGAAACCGAGAAAACTGCGTCGGACTCCGTCCGACGCTCGGCGTCGGACTAAGCTTCAGCGTTCGACGCTCTCAGATTTTGCAACGCGTCACACCTTGCTGCTCGGCACCGTCGGACTCAAGTGGGCAATGGTCCGACACTCGTTTACCGAGCGTTCGACGCTTGCCATTGGCCAAAACTAGGGTTAGGCGTCGGACTCTACTCAATGGTCTGACGCTGCCCCTCTGCACAGTTCGACGCTCACTTCTCAGCGTTTTTCAAGTTAATTTTCCACCCCTTGTTTCTATGTGCTAACACTCAAGATCTCCAACACTTGTGCACAGTGTGTTAGCATTTTCAAAAATTTTCCAAGGGTTTCTAACTTTGATCTCTAGGTTGTGTTAGTTCAATGCAAATGAAATGCAACCTAGAGCACTTGAAAGTAATCTAACACTCGTTCTCCCCTTAATAGTCGGCTATCTATCCTAAATGTGATCACACCCTCTAGGTGTCTTGATCACTTAAAGAAAAGCCTAATTGAGGTTATACCTTTACCTTCATGCCTTTTCTTAACACTTGATCACCTCACTTCTTGTTCACTTGATCCATGGTAGAGCCATCTTGATCAACATAGTCTCCTAGGCTCCACACTCCATGGTTTGACCAACCTAAACCTTGCCTTCACTTAGCAACTTAGGTTAGTCCTTAGGATGTCATTAATTATCAAAACCAAACTAGGGCTTTCAGTGGGGGCAACCATTCTCGAACAGCTTTGATCATTTCCTCGTCCACCTCCACGCCATGAGCTGAAACAACAAAACCAAGAAAAATAACCTTGTCGGTGCAAAAGGTGCACTTGGCAAGGTTAGCATACAAGCATTCCTTCCTCAAGACAGCAAGCACACACTTTAAATGTTCAATATGTTCATCAAGAGACTTGCTGTAATTCAGGATATCATCAAAATAAACGACAACAAACTTTCCAATAAAGGCCCTAACATTATTCATTAATCTCATGAAGGTGCTAGGTGCATTGGTTAAACCAAAAGGCATTACCAACCATTCGTACAGCCCAAACTTTGTTTTGAAGGCTGTTTTCCACTCATCACCTTCTCTCATGCGAATTTGGTGATAGTCACTTCTCAAATCAATTTTTGTGAAAATGATAGCACCACTAAATTCATCTAGCATGTCATCAAGTCTAGATATGGGATACCTATACCTTATGATTATGTTATTAATGGCTCGGCAATCAACACACATTCTCCATGAACCATCTTTCTTTGGAACTAGAAGAACAGGAACAGCACAAGGTGAGAGACTTTCCCTGACATAACCCTTGTCGATGAGCTCTTGTACTTGGCACTGAATTTCTTTTGTCTCCTCGGGGTTTGTCCTATAGGGTGCAAGGTTAGGGAGGGGAGCACCAGGAGCAAGATCAATTTGATGCTCTATTCCTCTCTTTGTTGGCAGCCCGGGTGGTACTTCTTCCGGGAAAACATCTTCATATTCCTGTAATGCATCAAAGACATCACTAGGCAAAGTAGAGGGTAAATCGTTAGTGGAAAGAAAATTGTCCTTGTACAAGAGTACAAAGAACATGGCATTTGGTTCACTCAATTCTTTTAAATCCCCCTTCCTAGCCATCATAACTAAACCCTCTTTTTCCATTGACTTGGTTCTTTGCGGATGTGGAGTTTTATTTGGCTTTGGAAACTCTCCCTCACTACGTTTGTGGGTCACTCGCAATTGTTTCTCACTCTCTTACTGTTTTCTTTTGATATCGTCCTTTAAAATTTCCTCCGGTGTCAAAGGAAGCAAAGAGACTCGCTCTCCCTTGTACATGAGAACAACCTTGTCGGATCGCCCATAAATCTGAACATCACGGTTATACAACCAAGGTCTTCCCAACAGCAGTTGACATGCTTGCATTAGCACAACATCACACTCCACTTGATCATTGTATCTTCCAATAGAAAAAGGAATGGTCACAATGTTGGTGACACGCAGTGCACCACAATCATTTAGCCACTGCATTTTGTATGGAGAAGGGTGACGACGCTGTTTTATGCCCAATCTCTCAACCAATTCTTGACTTGTAATATTAT
Organism: Eremochloa ophiuroides; assembly: GCA_038502445.1. Lineage (NCBI taxonomy): Eukaryota > Viridiplantae > Streptophyta > Magnoliopsida > Poales > Poaceae > Eremochloa > Eremochloa ophiuroides. Next base: position 90,291,009 of record JAHLJS010000001.1, on the reverse strand, counting down.
TGCAGCTGCCACTATCAACAATGATCCTGCATAATTTATCCTAAATCATGCCTTGAGTGTGGAAAAGATTGTGTCGCTATCCATTCTCTTCTTTTGCAGCACTAACATTCAGCACCCGAAGGGAAATAAAGCAATTATTATCACCTTCATCGGGTTGAATCACATTTTCATCATTTTCAAGTTCTTCATCGAATCTTGGACCTTTTTCCTCAGGGTTACTTTCAGATTCCCATTCACCTTTCTCATTCACAATCATGGTCCTCCTACTTGGACATTGGGCTGCAATATGTCCACGACCATGGCACTTATGGCACTCAATTTCTCAGCTACGTGAAGAGGAGTTAGCCACTGAAACAGCAGTTTGGGCTGCTGCAGTTGTAGCAGGTCTTTGCTGATTTGCAGATGAGGACGCTGAAGAAATCGCCATCTTCGAAGGAGCAATAGATGATGAGGGCCTAGATGCAGCTCCTTGTGATCGGCCTCCACCATAAGAATTACCGACTGCTGTTTGCGCCATGGGGCTGCAATAGAATGGCTTGCATTAGATTTTCCACGAGACTCTTGCTGAATTTTTCTTTCAGTGCGCATTGCTTGATCAACAAGATCTTGCAAAGTATTATATGGGAAGATCTCCACAAAACCAGCAATATCTTCATTGAGACCACCCAAAAATCTTGCCATTTTTTACTCCGGATCTTCGCTAATTCCAGCCCACACTAACAGCAGCTCCATCTCCTTATAATACTCATCAACTATTCTTTTTCCTTGCTTTAACATCTGCAGCCTATTGCGAAGGTCACGCTAATAACTTGAGGGAACAAATCTCCTCCTCATCACTCTTTTCATCTCATCCCAAGTGTTGATATAATCACGCCCCAACTCAAGTTGATTCTCTTGTATTTGATTCCACCAAGTGAGAGCATAACTAGAGAATTCAACCGAAGCAAGATTCACACACTTCTGATCTGAAAGATTATGTACTCTAAAAATTTGATCACATTGCTCAACCCACTCAAGATATGCATCTGCATCTTCCTTTCTAGTAAACTTTGGGACACTCAACTTGACACGAGCAATATCGTCCGGATCACGCCTATGGTGACAACCACGATGATGCTCTCTATCTTCATGATCACCACGCCGCCTATGATTTCGGCGCCGCTCATATGGCCCATCATTTGCAAAGGGATTTTCTTCATCATCAAATCTCTCTTCATGATCAAAGTCATCTTCAGAATCTTCAACATCAAAATGCACACGATGGTCATGACCATGCCTGGAAACTCACCCTCTATTCCGGCCATGATGATCAGCCCGCCTATCACCATGACGGCCATCTCTGAAACGATCATGGAAGCTATGTCCTGCAGAATTTTCACCACCGGACTCATCATACAGATGTCGAGGAGCCCTTCTTCTATTTGCAGGTATGTGTTCATCGAACATCCTCTCCATGGCCTCCACCAGAGAGTGCTGAAATTCATGGAATTCAGCCCGTGAAACTGGTGGTTCCTCTCCATGATGCCCACCATGAATACTCGAATTAGAACATGTCGTGTTAGCACTTATGCAAGAAAGTGGAATAGGTAAATTTGTGGAATCACACAACCTCACCTCTTACTTACCAATTTTCTTACTTGTTCTCAAGGACTGTGATTGTGCTAAAGTGGCAGCACCGCGGTTGTGATTAAGCGATTGAAAGGATCACAGGACGAGAGGTCCGGTTTCAGATTTTTGTGGAGCTATAGGTGGTTGTCCAAGGAAGGCTATGGTACTGAAAATTCAAGTGTGTAAGCCACTCAAAGATAAGTAATGTTGCTATCACAAGAACCACAAACTTGAGGTTATTAATTCAAAACTTGCAGCTACACAATACACAATATAACCCCTTTCACTTTTCTTCTTCTTCTCTCTTTTTTTTTATCTTCTCTTCTCTCTTTTTTTTCTCTGATCTTTTCAGCAAACACAAGATAACATATGAGGAGTGTGGAAAAAAATTAAAATGAACTAGAGTACGGTGGAAGAACAAAAATGGTGACTAGCAACAAGATAATAGCAAACAACACGAGAATAACAGTACCAACAAAGGCTATAGGATTTTTGTATGGCTTTTTAGTGGACTGTAGGATATGGCAAAATAAATATATGTGATGGATAATAACAGCAACTAATGGTAAACAAAAGGATAGATAAGTGGATGATAACAAAACCTACCGTGACAACGATAGCTCTGATTACCACATGCTAAGTACCGATATGAATCGGCAAGGAGTTGGCCCGATCTTCACGACAGTAGGTATGGAAACAAAGGATAACTTGCTGTAGAAATAGCGGGTAACTAGCTTTATACCTGACCAAGGTTGGATGCGACCAAGCAATGGGGAGAGAAACACCGAAACCTTGAGGACTTCGACTCGATCTCTGAACGATCGCAGAACCACAATCCGGGACTAATCCACACAATATGGCGCAGCCGAACGGAAACCGTAGAGCACGGAGTAGGGGACCTCAGAGAGATCTTCTTCACAAGTCCAAGAAGAACAAGGAAGAACAAAGGTGTGTAAGATACACTTAGCAACTCGGTTGCAATACTATATAGGGTTCTTAAATGATCAAAAGTTACATTTGCTTGGGTTCAGAGAGGTATTTATACTAGGAACAACCCTCCTAGATAGGTAGAAACACGCAATAGAAGTGAAAGGGCAGAACGTGTGAACAGGCCTCTTCAAAATAGACTCTGAGCTGTTTCCGCGTGACTATTGGCCTTCTGCGTAGTCTTCGGTGTTTTGTCAATAACTCTTTATTGGGAAGTCCAAATGACGAATGGTTTGTTGGGTGTGAAAGTAGACTTGAAGAGCTTTCCAACCATGTATGCCATGCACCATGAAATATTGTAGATTAGTACAGTTTTGCACGTCATCTTAAACATCACGTTGACTATTGACCTTCCGACCAGTCATCAGTAATACTGGTCGGGCGCCCAAATGGCCTGTCCAAATTGGTCGGGACTAGATGCATTGGAAGTAGACTTGACATGCTTTCCAACAAGTCTTCATGGACCTTCATAGCTTTTGAGAATCTCAAGTTATGAATATTTCTTTCAGCCTGTTCTGCCGGACTGGACTGGCTTGAGTGAATTTCTGGTAGGCAGCCATCTTCTTGTGTATTCTTGCTATCCTCCTTTGTGAACCTGAGTAATGTAAACACGCACAATTTAGGCAGTATATAATTCTCATTAATATTTGAATGAACTTCACAAAGTAACTCGTTCACCTCTTGTTGTAGCTTCTTTGCTCGGCTACGTGTAATCGGTCCTTGATTTTTGACGTAGGATGGTGACTTGTTACTGCTCAGATGAGTATGCACGCTGCTCGGAGAAGTATGTATGCTGCTCGGAGGAGTATGCACGCTGCTCGGAGAAGTATGTATGCTGCTCGGAGAAGACTTGTTGCTGCTCGGAGCAGTATGCACGCTACTCGGAGAAGTATGTATGCTGCTCAGAGGAGTATCTATGCTGGCCGAAGGACTATGTATGCTATGTATGGTTTGGATGTCCTCATCAACTTTGGTGGCTATATCCACTCAAGATGAGCCTAGATCAATGCATACAAGCCTTCCTTGAGCTCCTCACACACTCAAATGGCCGACTAAGGGGTATATATAGCCTCCAACCCCAAATGTAGCCATCAGAGTAAGAATAGAAATTGTTGCGCTTCCATCTGATGATCTATGTGGTCAATGATCACAGGAGTAAACTGATGTCTTCTCTAGAGACTAGCCATTGAACTAGTTGTTGCTGACCTTTGGCTGCCTTTAGCTTATAGTCTAGTGCCTAGCATCGAATTAATCCAAAGCCCCAATATCCTCTCTGGAACCATTCTGTTGACCATCGGCTTGGGAGTTGTTGCTTAGATAATAAACCATATCTATGTGAACAGTAGAACCATATACTCTAATTCGCTCCTTGCTTCAACCTAATTCTACTATTCTTCTGACCCGATGCTTCTGTTGTACGTCACTGCTAGGCCTAGCTAGCTTTTAGTCTGATGCCCGTAGGGGGATTAATTTGATGCTTCCTGCCAGCCCTCTCGTGTCTTGTTTCTTTGTGATATTCGTGTTCGACTTGGTTCCATCTTTTGTCTTGGACTTTTGCATGACTTGTAGGTCTTGAATACAACTTATTATGGCTTGCTTGAGGTGTTGATCATAAGTATCATTAATTTGCCCAAGTCCAAGTTCACCTTGCATTCATCTGAACAATACCTTGTGTACTAGCAAACATTGTTAGTCAAAATGATCGTATTAATCATCAAACACCAAAACCCAAACTAAATGGCTCATGGGGTCCATTTTCTTACAATTATTATTTCCTTCTTATTTTCTTTTATTTTACAATAATTGCATCTATGTACCTATATTTTTAAACCATGATCACTGCTTCCACAACCTATTGTTAGTTTCATGGGTTTCACCAACAAATTGTGGGTTTAAATGGATTATATTCCATATTGTAGTCATAGATTTTCCATGGTATCTATTACCAATGCTTTCTATGCTAGTACCAACATACAAATTAAGAATACATCCAAGATCAACTACTCACCTATTGCGATCCATCTAAACTAGTGACTCATCTATTACATGATATCTAGCCAAGAGATCCAAAGTGGGCCTTTGACTTACGGATCATGGTGCATCTAAAAGGATACGGATATGCTCTAGTTCAGTATGGCTTTTGTGGAAAGAAGAATTCCACAATTGCTCAAAAGGACTGCCATCATCGCCTAGTGGTATTTGTCATCATTTGTGGATCTTGGTCATGTCTATTGGTTGATCGGGCGGAAGAGAACATGTGGACTTCATAGGCATGTTAGGTGCTTTAAATACACTATTCATCACCTTATTTTCTAGGAGGAAGACTCATTTTATTATAGACTTCGAATATCTTACTTTGTGGTACTAGTAAATAAGAGCAACAACATCAAGCTATTTCACTAGAATTGGGACATTGAATGATGGATGGTTTTGAGTTGCATGTTGAGTTTAAAATTCTAATTTTCTTAGAGCATATGTATCATTGTTCTTTTGTTTCTTATTTGTTTGTTTATAATAGTTTCTTATATGTACCGCTTTTTGAACTTTGATAATCATTTTTGCATAATTTATGTTTGGCTTCATTCAAAAAGTTGTTGGTTTAAATGCCTTGTTTTCATGTTGTGGTCATGGTCATGGATTTTCCAAGATATCTATCATCAATGCATTACTTGTTGCTACCAATTTACCAAATTAAAAAATCAACCAAGATAAGTGACTAATCCATTGTGATCCAACCAAACTTGTGACTCAAGTACTACATAATATATATCCAAGATATCCATAGTGGTGACTAATTTCCTTTGATTTGTGCATGCCTGCACATAGGTATGCTGTAGTTGGACATGTATTTTGTGGAAAGAAGAACCTCATGATTTCTCAAAAGAACTGACAATAGATTAGTAATCATTTTTGTTTGTTGGTCATTTGTTATTTCCTGGTCAATAAAAGGACAACATGTGGACTTTAGAGGGATGTTAGGTACCTCAAATACACTATTCACCATCTTATTCTCTAGGAGGATTCTCTAGGAGGATGTCAACTCTATTGTAGACTCTGAATATCTTACTTCATGGTATGGTTGAATAGGGGCAAGCACATCAAGCTACTTCTCTGGAGCTAAAACATTGTTGATAGTTGGTATTGAATTGCATATTGAGTTTAAATTATATGTTGCTTAGAGAATACATATCAATATTCTTTCTTCTTCTTTGTAATGCCTACTTGTACCAATTTGTTATATAGACTAGAACTTGGTTTTACTCAATAAAGCTTCATTTACCTTATAATGAGATAATGTTCTCAACTATAGCTGGTTGTTGGATCATTGAGGAAATGGCCTTGAATGATTCACAAGGCTTTGTATATTAGGACTTATGGTAAGTTTTATAGTTCCATTCTAGGATCCAAAGTGCAATTGCTTTTGAATTGGCTCTACCACATCATCAATGAACTCCATGCACATGACGACATGAGCACACAAAAAAAATCCAGCCAACACCCAAAGAATCCAGCCAAGACCAGTGATGAGGACTCATCTGTCGCTATTGATGCACGCACGGTGCATCCAATGCATATATGTGCCACGCAATTGCCAGCACAATGATGATCAATGTACTGCCCCACGCTCCTTTTGCTACCAGACAGAGAAAAGTCCATAAATAAATGCACATATACATCCATACGCCACCAAGCTAGTGACACGACATTCTTGGCCTGGGTTGGACAATGTGAACTAGACAGCCATTCCAGCGCGAGACATCCCCCACTCCACCTTTGCCAACATAACACCATTCATCGTTGGATACATAGGCGATGGACCTGATTGTCCTACATTTGTGCATTGTGGTAGGTGCCTTAGAATATTTTATTTTAGTCCCTTTTAATCACTAGAAGAGACATGTGGGCCCTAATGGCTCCAACACGCCGCGTGCATCGTGCGACCCCTCCAACTACTAGTCCCCGGCCAACTGCATATATTGGCGAGAGGTAGGCACCGCTGCGCAACCACTTCTTCCACTACTATTTCTCCTGCGGGCCAAGAGATATCATAAACTCCAAAGCTGCAAAGGAGGAAAGCAACAAGCGGTAGGACTTGCCTTGTTCCTGATTGCTATCTTCATTCCTCGTGTAAATTCTTTGAAATCTTCTCTATGTTCATCATCATATTATGGTATTTTTTAATGATCTTGATGGTGTGGGATTCTCTTTTTGTTTTCGAGTGTTTCTTGCAAAGAATCATGTTCTCCGATTCCATGCGCATCTAGTTATTTCCCCCTTGATCTCTCTCTCTCTCTCTCTCTCTCTCTCTCTCTCTCTCTCTCTCTCTCTCTCATACGTTCCTCATCTGGGCAAGTTCACTCTACCACTTCTTTGAGTTTGGAACGAGTATAGATTTCTCGATATTTTCGTATGCATATGCATGCGAACTGTATTATCATCGCCCTTGTTTTGGTCCTGTGCATAGGCCAAGAGGACTTATTTGGTTTTTGTAGCCTGTTGAACATACTAACTAATTTTTCTATCAATTGATCCTTTTCAATCGTAATGCCAAAACAATGTTTGCATACTTATTATCTCTTTCTCACATAGCTCTCTTCATTGGTTTTTATTCTCTTTGCTCCTCTTTGTCATCTAGATCAGATCTCTCAAAAGACATCGGGGTCGAGGTAAATAGATACACGGTGCCTACCGTACCACCCCTCTGTCACTTGGATTGGTTGTCAGTCACATGAGAGTAGAGTCCAATAACGAAGAAAGTCGCCAGTCACACGCCCTATTGCTTGAGCAAAAGGGCAAGGTGGCTTGGGAGATTGTAAGTTGAGGTGACGAGTCTGTGTTGTTTTGCTCCTATGGAAGCCTCCTTATTTGTACCCTTCTTTGGGATTGGTGACATGCAGATGCAGCCGAAGGGATCCTCTACGCAAAAAAACTCAGCAACTGCTCCTAGTGATGTCGCGACATCCAAGAAGAAGAGGAATCAACCAGGCACTCCAAGTAAGTCCCCTAATCCTAGGTCCAGTTGATGACATGATTGATAAAGATGTTTGCTATATTCATTGAATAACCTGAAGATTTCTTATGTGGCTGATCATTTCATACATATCTGCACAGAACCTGATGCAGAGGTGGTTGCGCTATCACCGCGGACACTACTAGCGACGAACCGGTTTGTGTGCGAAGTGTGCAACAAGGGTTTTCAGCGGGACCAAAACCTACAGCTGCACCTGCGTGGACATAACATGCCATGGAAACTGAAGCAGAGGAACTCCAAGGAGGCACGTCGACGGGTGTACCTGTGCCCAGAGCCGACATGCGTGCACCATAACCCATCTCGTGCATTGGGCGACCTCACGGGGATCAAGAAACACTACTGTCGCAAGCACAGTGAGAAGCACTTGAAGTGTGACAAGTGCAACAAGCGCTATGCCGTGGAGTCCGACTGGAAGGCACACTGCAAGACCTGTGGCACCCGCGAGTATCGCTGCGAATGTGACACCGTCTTCGCCAGGTCTGTTCCTCCAATCTATTCCCTAACATCAATAGCGGTGAAGCTAGAACAAATAGAAAGGGGGTTTCTAACTTGTGGGTGAATGTAATTCTTTTATAAGATGCATACATGGTGAAATTTTAGTTATGACTATTAATTTGATAATTTGGCAAGGGTGCATCCTTGCCCGTGTTATTAACCTTCGTCGCTGACCATTGGCCTGGTCGGCCAACTGTTTGCAGTGCCTCACTTGTGCATGCACACACATATGTTTGCCTGGATTTTAGCTTGTTTGACATTTCTTACTCTATTTCTTTATTTACTCTTTTGCATGATTGTCTCATGATGGATCCATTAACGAGAGAGCTGATGTGATGCTTTTACGTTTGGGATGTCAATACTAAAGACGATTTGGCATAACTCAATTTCACCAGTATAACGAGGGTCTTTTTTTTGCCTTAGCTCTACAAGCAACTTTACCGGTAAATCTAAAGTTTTTTGATGAGCGCTTTGGCAAAATAACTCTACATATAGATCTCCTTAAAACATGCTCTTTTATAGAATCACGCACAAGTGCCACAAGTGTGGGGTGAAGCTGTGAAAAAGCTATTGTTTTCAGTTTCATCCCATCTCCTTTCTATATGAGAGCATAATTTAAAATTTAAGCAACTTCATTGATGAAGCTATTTGCAAAAGACCTATTTTGCAAAAGGAAAAAAAAAGCTTCAAACAGCTTAGGAAACCGGTGGTGAAGCTGTGCTAAACAAGCTAAGTAATATGGTGTTTGCTTTGAGAAATGAGGTATTAGAGTTCATGATTTTTCTTTACTCACATTTTTTTTGGTTTGTAAAATGTAAACACCTTGTTAAGCTTCTCGCGGTGTGATCGGTTAGAAGATTGAGCTCTACGACTCTCTCATCGGACCTGGGTTCGAAGCCTGCCGTCTTCTTATTTAAGAGCCATAGGGGGAGTCTCCCCGTGGTTGTGTTTTGTTTTAAACACCTCATTTCTGGCATGCTAATAATTAGTACTGTTACGTGAAATGAAATCATATTACACAAAATTTGATAAAGACTCTAAATTCACCACCTCATATGTAATCTAGAGTAATTATTCCTCATCACAAAGACCCTATATAAGAATAAGATGGTGTGATGTGTGTAGCTTGGTTGTATAGGATTCCTGCACATGCGGGCCGGAGATATATACGGAGATAGGTTTAATTAATTAAGAGAAGTATTTGCGCTCGTTCTACGTTATCAGAAAAAACTTGGGTTGATTTCTTGATTCCTTTTCTGCGAAATTGCACGGCCTAGTACAGATTGTACCCAGTCAAATGTTATGTGTGCACGCTCATTATGTCTCCAGCACCTGAACCAGTTACACCAGTAATTATTACTCTATTCAGTACATTTAAGAACAGATAGCATTTGAACTAATTTAATGTAGTATTTTCCTGCCACGTGTAGAATTTCTGCTCCATAAGTAAGTACGCTTCATGCCACTTGTAGAATTTCTGCTCCATAAATAAGTAGCTCACTTGTAGAATTTTCACTCAATAAATTAGTAGACTTCCTTCTAGAAAGAGGGATAATAATGACGAGTGTCTAGGTGTTTATTGGTTTAATACTAAGTAGCTTTTTTTTTACTCACTCAAGATTTTGTATGCAATCTTTAATTAATATAAAAATTCTTTAATAAACTGCTACTTGCTACTCGGGTCAAAAATTTCTGCCACACGTGATTTGCACTCTTCACTGCGTATCTTTGACACTAATTATTTTATAAGAGATTCTTAAAATCCTTCAGATTCAAGAGATTTTGCAAGTCTCTTAAGTCTTGAATACAAATCTGCAAGATATATAAGGCTAAAACACGCCCAGCCATCCTACTACATGCAACGACATATATATCAATTGAGCGTGCCAACTACAACCTGTATAAAAGCCAACAACTCCCACCAGTAGTTTGCCTTTTGAATAGAAAATAATACGTGTTCACATTAACCGTATATCAGATTTCTTGTTCCAATGTTTTTTCTGTGATGTTTCCAACACTTTTTAGGCTCCCTTTGGACGAACACCGATTTTTTTTTCTATTCTGATGTTTTTTCTGTGAAAAAATAGCTAAATTTCATATACTATTTTTATGAAATTCCCACATTCTAAAGGAGGATTAGTAGGAAGCCATGAAGAACCATTTGTTATTTTAACATCTTGCATATGAAATTCAGAGTCCTTTTTTGGCTTTTTTGCATGATTTTCCCATATAATTGTATACCCAATATATAATTCTCACTGCGAACCACTCCCTCTATGAAAAAACATGTTTTTTACTTTGAGATTTATCGTTTAATTGATTGTCTTATTTATTTTTTATTCAAATAACAAAATAAGTAATTATTAAAGTATCTTTATTGATAAAATAAGTCAGTACAAAATAAATATAAAAAATTTAAATAAAATCAACGGTCAAATAGGAAGTTTATACAAGTCAAAAACATCATTCTTTTTGAATAGAGAGATTCTTTTTGGATAGAGAGAGAGGGGATATATCTTAGCTTTTTTTTCGCGAAATTACACAATACAACATGGTCTATTATTTTCCTTTATGAACCACACAATGTTTCCACTTTGCCTACAGAAAAAAACAGCAGGTATAGTTTATGTAAGCCCGGACCAACAACAGCCTAAAACATCTAATTTTGTTCTGAACGATTCTATGATCTTGTATTGACTGTTTATGTTCTATTATTTATTCATTAACGGCATGAATAAATTTCCTAACTTCGTAATATTATTATCATTACAGCTTTTGGTAATTTCATGCTGTGCCACTAGTATCTCTAGATTTTGACTGACTCTTCCATCCACGTACGCATGCAGGAAGGACAGCTTCATCGCCCACCGCGCTACCTGCGAAGCAGCGATTCATGCCTTTCGTGAGGCCGCCCAGCTGTCGCCGCTGGCCGGCGCCGGCCTCAACGTCGCTTCAGGCAGCGGTAGCCCCGGGCTCTCCGGCGGCACCGCCGCCCAGATGCATGGCTTCGCAGATCAAGGCCAGTCCTCTTCTTCAGCAGCAGAAGCCTCGCTGTTTGACCATGTCATGCCATCGTACCCGGGATCCTCCTCCATGTTCCGTTCTGAGCCGCCGTCAGACTTCTCGCCGTCTTTCTTCTTCGGCGGCGGCGCTCCTCCTACCCACCAAGACTTGTCTGAGGACGGCGGCGATCACTCCGAAGCCAGCCGCCTGGGCCCTCTGCTCCTTAGCAAGGCGCCCCTCCATGAACTGATGATGCAGCAGCTCTCCGAGCAGCAGCAGTACCACCAGCCAAGCAGCAGCAACGCCGCCGACTTTAACCTCATGGACTTTGCGTTTCTCTCCGGCGGCAGCAGCGGTGGCGCGTCTGGGAGCCAGGGCCCTCTGCTCCACGGCAAGGAGCCCTTCCATGGCCATGGCCATGACCTGATGCAACTTCTTCCCGTCCCCCAGCAGCAGCACCACCAGCCGGGAATCAGCAACGCCAACGTCAACCTTCTCCCTAACCTTGGGTTCCTCTCTGGCAACAGCGGTGGCAGCTTGTCCGGCTCCGGCAGCAGCCAGCAGCTGGACGCGCGCCTTGTCATCCAAGATCAATTCAGCGGCTGCGCCGGCGGCAGCAACACCGAGGAGCATGGTAACGTGATGGGGTCCATCGGAAGCCACTTCGGCGGCGGTGGCAACACCGACCATGGTAACGTGATGGCGTCCATCGGAAGCCACTTCGTCGGCAGCGGCTTCCCTTCCCAGTACAACTCATCTCCGTCGCCATCCCGCCCGGCCGCGCTCTCGGCGACGGCGCTTCTCATGAAGGCGGCGCAGATGGGCTCGACGTCGTCGTCGACCTCGACCACCACCCGGAACCGGAACGGCGCCCCCGGCGCGCTGCTCCGTGCAGCCGGCTTCACCGGCACCGCCAGCGGCCAGGGGAATAGCAGGGCAGCAGCAGAAGAAGCGGCGTCTCACGAGGCACACTTCCATGATCTCCTCATGAACTCTCTGCCGTTGATGGGAGGCACCGGCATCGGTGGCGGCTTCCCCGGTAATGCAGGGATGGCGGGCGTGGACGACGGCAATCTGAGCACAAGAGACTTCCTCGGCGGCGGCGGCGGCGGCGGCAGGGACGACGCGGTGGCAACGCAGGGCCTCCACATGGGCGCCCTGGACTCGAACCAGATGAAATGGTACATGTGATCGATGGATCAGGCCGGGAAGGAACAACAGCAGCAAGAGTACAAGATCAAGATGCAAGAAGTCAAAATAATAAACCGACGATCATGCACGTGAAAGCTAGCTTTCGCATGCATGGAACGGTAAGCTAGTGATGAGTGACGATCAGAGATCGAATAAACTCAATCTAGTTTTGTTTTCGTTAATTAATTTCCCTTTTCATATGCTGCCATGGTTGATATGGCTAGCAGGGAGCTGCGTGCAATGCAGCTAAACTTGATGATTTCGTTATTTCGGTACAATTTCGTGGTGTTTTTCAAGTGTTTACTGTTTTGGCTGGAGATGGTGGTCTCCCCTGATGTCGAGTTCTCGTCATCATTATGTAGAGGCTGGACCAGACCAGAATTTAAGCAGAATGTTTTGAACCTTTTACTGCTTCTTACCTCGTGCTCTTCTGGATACGCTGTTGTGGTGTTGTTGCATGATGATGTGGTGGTCATATATTTTCATGTTGGGTTCTTCACTGGGTCGTGCTCCATCCAAACTTGAAAGGAACCAGCGGTGCAGAATGCAGAAGCATCAGGCATTGATTGTGGTCTTTGCTAGCTAGGTCGATGAGGAAGGAGTTCAGGGCAGGATACAGGAAGAGCAACACCAACCAAAATCTACCAAAAGCACGCATCATCAGTGCATACTATGGTTCTTGCTTTGCCTATACTGCTTGACTTTGGTATCCCTAACTAGCTCCCTACAGCCCCCCTCTCTCACTATCTCACGCACACATGAACATATCCCGTTTGGTAGATCTCCTCTCCATCCAAAACAGTTCCAACTATTCAGACGAAGCAGATTTTCTTGGTTCTGACTTTTTTTATAAATTTATTTGGTAAAATATAGCTTCTTATAGTTATCGCAAATAGTGAAATATCTATAATACGCTTCTTCTTCTTTATCACTTTTTTTCTCCTCGTTACTCTTATTTGTCCACCTTATCGGCAAGCCTCAACCACAAGCATGGCCTCAACCTGTCTCTGCCCTTCCTTCCAAGTGCCTCTATTTCCCGGCGCCCCTCATTAAGGGTTGTTGAAGGCCATGAGCGAGGTGAATGACTGCTCACGGTATCTAAAAAAATAGAGGACCCTAAATTTACACCTCATGCCTCATAGTAGTTTAAGTTTTGAGTATTTAGTCAAAGCATCTAGCACTTTTATGATATTTTCTTGTTTGTTGTTCACATGACTTGTTATTGCTTCTATATGACTATGTATCTCCTTTCACTCGTTAGCCATGTTGCTGTAATTCGTTTCGTAATTTTGCCACGTGTTGGACGCAACATTCTAGCCCTGATTAAGGGCCCAATTTACATTTCACTCTCGGGGCCCAAATTTCTGGAAACAGCTCTGCCCACATTGGTGCGTCTCTAAGGCAAATCAGACTGGCGTGCACCCACTCCGCGCTCCGTTGAGGCATCCCATGTTGATGCACACCCTAGGCCCACACGAGCGAGAGGGCCAGAACTGAGCAAAGCTTCTATTTTTGGCTCCTGCTCCTTGTTCGTGCTCATCTTTAGTGTTTATTAATTCTTTGGAGCTTCACTTGTACTGTAACGGTTCAACATGAAAGTGTTTGGTTATTGGAGTTGTGGAGCGTTACCAAACGTGACATAGCCATGTAAAGCAAAGGTGTTTATATACGAGGCACATTGAAAGTTTTGCTAGGGAAATTTGGAAGGGGCCTAATGCTACACGTGAAACTAATAAGATGAGAATATCAATTTTGTTGCAGAACGCTCTTGGTTAGGTGGAACAAGCAACGAATGTATTTTTGTCGCGTGTGTGTGGTAAACTTTGAAACACATGACATAAATTTCAGTTTCTACGACACAAATGTAATGCCATAGAAGGCTACATTTGTTGTACTCGTGCTTCAATTCGTTGATGCGCATGCTGAGCCCACGGGAGCATGCAAGAGGGGAGTTAAGCAAAGCTTCTTTTTTGGAACCTACGTACCTACTCCATGTGCGCTCGACCTCTCGGTGCGAGCTTTACTTTTGTGCAACGATCCAACGGGAGGGTGTTTCCTTATAGCAGAGTTGTGGAGAGGTACAGGATCGTGGAGCCTAGAGCGTTACTAGACGCGGCGTAACTATACTACGAGGGAAGGATTTTTTTTTTTTTTTTATGTATACTCCCATATGACTATGAGGCACTATGGAAGAAAGTGTTGCTAGGGAACATTTGGAAGGAGTTAAATGCTACAGAACAAAGGGTGACGGTGTGATGCATAGTCCACGTGAAGAGAGAGAGAGAGGACCAGCCAGGCCTGGTGTTTGCTGCGTGCTCTGCTACAGTCTGTTACCCGCAGGAAATCAGGGACGAAATGTTTGTACATGTAGCGGTGCGTGCTGCATAGTACAATTGTACGCACGCCGTCGTCGTAGTCTCGGGGAGAATGAGAACGAGAATGACAACATTGTACCCACCCACACCGGCCCGATCGGTCGTCTACGCTTGCGTAGTTGTGTTGTGCATCACCATAGTAGGTCGTGATAGCCTGATAGGTGTCCGTGTCTCAGAATATTTTGTTTTCGTTACCTTTTTCACTCGGTGCGAGAGACCTGCGGGCCCCAGTGGGGCCCACGCGCCGCGTGTGCCGTGCCGTGCGACCACTCCACCTGCCGGCCGGTCGCTGTCCATCTCTCTCTTGAGTCTGAGTCTGAGCAGCGTGATCCCGTGCATCATATATTCGCGAGGGGCAGGCAGCGGCGCAACCACTCCCACCACTGCAGCTGCAGTCTACACAGCCGGGGATCGGAGGGAGGTGGAGGAAAGCAACAAGCGGTAGGGCTCCTCGCCTGTTCCTCTTGTTTGCTAGCTTCGTTCCTCGCGCAAATTCCTCGGCGTTCATCATCTTGCTGCCGCGCTATTTTAATCGAATCCTGCCGGTGGTGCGCGCAGGATTATTCCCTGCGTGTTGTTTTCGAGCTAGCGTTTGGTTGCGGACGACGGAGCACCTGCTCCGATTCGAATGAAGCTAGCAAGCGCTGCTACTAGACTATTATTATTGCCTTCCATTCTTTTCCCCCAATCTTTGTCTGTGTAGTAGCCCTATATTCTGTATCTGTTCCTCGTTTGAGCCATTTCCTCTCCAGCCGCTTCCAGCTCTGAGGCCGTCTGAGCTTGCTTGGTTGGCACGGGTTTGATTTTTTCTTGGTTTCTTGCGGCGCGTGTGTGCGTGTGAGTGCAGCCTGTTTGTCATCTCCCTTGCTTTGTTTGTTTGTACTGCACGGGGACGAAGGGATGATGGATGATGCATGGGTGGTCAGTCTGTTTGGTTCGCTGTGGCCTCTTGTGGCGCACATACATACGCACAGATTTATCCATCCATCCATCCATCCTTGCTGCTATCTATCTATTGCTAAATCTTGGTCATCGTATTTACTACTATTATCTCTTTCTTCTCACGCGCTGTTCTCTTCTCTTGCTCCTCTTTGTCCTTTAGATCATCTTCAGCAGCTAGCAGCAGAGATCTCTCACAAGACACCGGAATCCAGGCAGATACATACACACACGGTGCCGGAGACCTGCCATGTCGTCGCCTCTCTCTCTGACTCGGACCGGTCGTCGTTCACCTGAGAGCTGGTAGAGTAAGTCCAACGACGGATCGGAAGCTGTCAGTCATCGCACAGAGAGCTAGCTGCTGCGGCGGCCGGTCCGTGTTTTCTTCCCTCGCGCGCTCTTCCGATGGCGGCCGCCTCGTCCGCGCCCTTCTTTGGGCTCGCCGACACGCAGATGCAGCCACAGGGCTCCTCCTCCTCTCTTCAGCAGAACTCCACAGCCGCCGCCGCTCCTGGCGCCGCGCCGCCGCCGCCGCCCAAGAAGAAGAGGAACCAGCCAGGCAATCCAAGCAAGTCCCCCTCCCTCGATCTCTGGCCCTAACAACAATTATTAATAGCAAGATGATTTCATTCTTTTGTTGTCTGACTGACCCGATGACCATCGATCGATATTCGATACTATTGCAGATCCTGACGCGGAGGTGATCGCGCTGTCGCCGCGGACGCTGCTGGCGACGAACCGGTTCGTGTGCGAGGTGTGCAACAAGGGGTTCCAGCGGGAGCAGAACCTGCAGCTGCACCGGCGCGGGCACAACCTTCCCTGGAAGCTGAAGCAGAAGAACCCGCTGCAGGCGCAGCGGCGGCGCGTGTACCTGTGCCCGGAGCCGACGTGCGTGCACCACGACCCGTCGCGGGCGCTGGGCGACCTCACGGGGATCAAGAAGCACTACTGCCGCAAGCACGGCGAGAAGAAGTGGAAGTGCGACAAGTGCAACAAGCGCTACGCCGTGCAGTCCGACTGGAAGGCGCACGCCAAGACCTGCGGCACCCGCGAGTACCGATGCGACTGCGGCACCCTCTTCTCCAGGTCCGTCGTCGTTTTTCTCGTTCGTTTTCCGGCGGGCCGCTCTCTTGCCGACCGCCGGTGGCGCCGGGTGCGGCAGGATCGATCCCGACCTGCTGCTTGGAATTATTGGATTCTTTAATTCGATCTATAGCGTGTTTAATTTTGCTTGCCGTTTCTACATTCCTCGCTCATTTCCTCATGATGGGTGGGTTCTTTTTTACGTGCATGATTGTGTGATGATTGATGAGAGGCGGTCGATGATGTGATGCGTGCTTTAGGGTTTGGGCTGTCAGTAACGAAGAAGATGCTTTGGTGGGGTGGGGCGTGTAGCTTGCTGGTCTTCTCGGATTCCTGCGTGGTCCGGCCGGGCTGAAGTCTGAAGGAGGAGCGGACCTGCTCCCCCACTGCTGCACTCCACGTGAGCTTCTCTTGTCCGGAGGGGACTGGAGATATGCACACTGCACCCAGGCACCCTGTTCTGTTCCTGACATGGTCATTTGACGGCATCAGTTCCTCTTTTCGCCTCGTAATCCACGCCCCCCCGGCCGCAACGGCAAACTCTCTCTCCCGCAAGTTTGAATCCCCACCTGTAGTACGTTCACGAGATGCATGCAATGCAATGCATGGCGGCTTGTTGCCAGAACTGGCCGGTGCCGCGGTGCCGGCTGGCTCCGGTTATTTTCCTTCTCACTCGTTTTTACTGCTCACAGGCCTGTATTTTTCTGTACTACGTACGTACAGCTGGTGTGCATCGGTCGTTTGTACACGTATACGTTTCTCTTGTATGTGCTGTGTAATGTAGATGCATTATGTTTTCCTAAAATATCCAAAAAATTTGCGCTTATTTGTGTATTAGGATCGAGACTTAGCGAGAGTTACAACGACATGAATATGCGGCACATTAGGGGGTTGGGTGTCTTGCAATCATCAGCTCACTCGGCCCTCCCTAGCA
The DNA here is from genome assembly GCA_038502445.1 of Eremochloa ophiuroides. Classification (NCBI taxonomy): domain Eukaryota; kingdom Viridiplantae; phylum Streptophyta; class Magnoliopsida; order Poales; family Poaceae; genus Eremochloa; species Eremochloa ophiuroides. The sequence continues at coordinate 90,273,362 of JAHLJS010000001.1, read as the reverse complement.
GAAGAAGTAGAGAGAGCGAGGGCACTTGGGCTGATTTCTTTGATTCGTTTCTGTGAAATTCAACAATGATGATGTTGGTTTGCACGGCCAGTCAAATGATGTTGTGCTGGCAACGGTTTACACGTTCTACCTAGAGCATTAATTGCTCCATATTGTTAAAAATTTCTGCTCCTTAAATAAGTAGATTCCTGGCACTTTAAGAATATACTCGTAATTGTCACTCCATAAATAAATAGACTTCCTAGTAGAAAAAAAAGGATATAATGATCGGCTAGATATTGATTTAATACTAACTAGCTTATTTTTTACTCTCATGATTTTGTATGCAATCTTTAACTATGAAAAAGGTTATGCTGGTAATAAATTGTTGGTTACTAATAAATCTGATCAAAAACATCTGATTCGTTTGACTGTACACTACTATCTTTAATGTGTGTCTTTGACAACTAATTTTTTCTAGAAAATATTTTTGAAATCCTTCAAATTTAAGAGACTTGATTTGTAGGTTTTTTAAATATGAATATACATGATAGTTTACAGCTTTCAAACTAAATAGTGCTATAGATATTGGTATTTGTATTTTTTGTATTGTTTGGCTAAATCTGGTAGTAAATGATATGTTTTTGAGGTCATACATGTGAATACTGTATTTTTGAAATTTCAACTGTAATTTTTTATAGTTTGAGAAAAAAATTTGAATGCTTGGATATCTCATGTTTTAGGACGAAGAAAGTACATATTATTTTAGCATCATGCATATGGAATTAAGATAATGTTAATATCTTGTTTTTCTTTTTGCATAATCGTCTCGCATATATACGCCCTCTTTGTAATAAAATACAAGTTATCCTAGAACCCCTTATTACTTGGGACAAATTTTGAATGCTTATAGATATATAGCTTATATTTGGATGGAGGGAGTAAGTCATACCTACATATTGCGAGTTGAGTATTACATGGTCTAGCATTTTTTGAACCACACCCACATTACCAAAGTGGTGGACTTCTCCTATGTTTTTATTTAGTAGTAAAACACAACCACTAATTATAGCACGTGGGAATCTCACTAGGAGACATTTAGTAGAGAAAAATTACACTAAATTTTGAATAGCAAAACATAAGGAGAAACCCACCCTCACTAGGAGAAGTCTAAAATTCTGGTTGTGCCACGCACCGTTGCCACTGCTTGCCTATATATTTGCAAGACCAGACAATCAGGCTAGAAAAACATCTAATTATGATATGAATGAGTGTCTGTCTTGGCATCATTTGATTTTATATATTGCAGTGCTATTTTCTATTATTTATTATTCACAAACGACGTGAATATTTTGTGACATCCTAGATTTTTGTTTTTATGAAATCTAAGATACCATTGCAGACTTTTTGTAAGCTAAAGCTGTATGTACTCTACTATCGTATATGTCATTATATTCGCTATATGTAATTTCTTCATATTTTTAACTCTTCCATGTACACGAACGCATGCAGGAGGGACAGTTTCATCACCCACCGCGCCTTCTGCGACGCGCTGGCTCGTGAGAGCGCGCACATGCCGCCCCTGGGCGCCGGCCTCTACGTCGGCCCCGGCAGCATGAGCCTCGGGCTCTCCGGCGCCGGCGCCAAGATGCATGGCTTTGCGGACCAAGCCGGCCATCAGTCCTCTTCAGCAGCAGCAGCCGCCGCGCAGTTTGACCACATCATGCCATCCTCTTCGGGCTCCAGCTCCATGTTCCGTTCTCCGGCGTCGGCCTCCTCGTCGCCTTACTTCCTCGGCAGCGGCGCCGCCCACCAGGCGGATTTCTCCGAGGACGGCTCCCAAGGCAGCCAGCAGGGCCCTCATCTGCTCCACGGCAAGGCGCCCTTCCATCATGGCCTGATGATGCAGCTCCCCGAGCAGCAGCCGGGCAGCAGCAACGCCGGCGTGACCAACGGTAATAACAACAGCCTCCTGAACCTTGGGTTCTTCTCTGCTGGTGGCAACCACAGCGGTGGCATCCAAGACCACCAGTTCAACGTTAGCGGCGGCGGCGGTGGAAGCGCCGCGGCGGAGCATGGCAACGTGATGGCGTCCATCGGAAGCCACCTCGGCGGCGGCGGCGGAGGCTTGATCCCTTCCCTGTACAACTCATCTCCGTCAGCCGGGCTGGCCCAGAACTCGGCGACGGCGCTCCTGATGAAGGCGGCCCAGATGGGCTCGACGTCGAGCACCACTCACAACGGCCCTACTAGCGCGCTGCTCCGTGCTACGAGCTTCAGCGCCGCCAGCAATAGCAGGGCCGCCGCAGCTGGAGAAGGGGCCTCTCACGAGGCACACTTCCATGAGCTCATCATGAACTCTCTGGCTGGCGGCTCCGGCGCCGGCGGCTTCTCCGGCACTGCAGGGTTCGGGGGCGTGGACGACGGCAAGCTGAGCACAAGAGACTTCCTCGGCGTCGGCAGGGGCGCGATGGCGCCGCCCGGGCTCCACATCGGCGCCCTGGACCCGGCCCAGATGAAGTGATGATCGATGATGGATGATGGATCAGGGAATGAAGAGCAACGACGACAACACAAGACAAACAAGAAAGTGCAAGATAAACAGACGATCATCATGCACGTGAAGGCTAGCTAGCTAGCTTTCGCGGGCATGCATGGAAAGGTAAGCTAGTGAGAGGGCCGATCAGGGAGATCGAGTAAACTATTAATCTAGTTTTGTTTTCGTTAATTTAATTTCCGTGTTCATACGCTGGATGCATGCGGCTTGTTGGTTATTTCGTTTATTTCCGTACGATGTTTTTAAATTTGGCTGGTCTCCCCTGATGTCAAGCTCATCATGTGGAGGCCGGGCCAGAGACCAGAATCTAAGCAGGATGCTTTGGACGTTTACTGCTTGTTGTCTCGTGTTCTTCTGGATATGCTTTTTCTCGTTGCATGATGTGGTGGTTATATTTCATGTTGGTTTCTTCTCTGGGTCGCGCTGCTTTCAAAGTTGAAAGGGGCCGCACAGAGAATGCAGATTGCAGAAGCATAAGCATTGATTGTGGCTTTGATAGAGGTCGATCAGGACAGCTCGCAGGAAGAGCTAGGCCAAGCGGATCGACCAAAGCACGCATCCCAGTGCTTAATAATAATATATGCATGTATATATTGCTTGCCATAGCTTGACTTTGTTGTCCTTGCCACCTGCTTCTCTTTATCTCTCACGGACTAGTAGTAGTACGTACTTGTAGAGAGTGTAGCAGACTAGCCGGCACATACATCGAAAGTTTTTGCTAGGGAACATTTGGAAGCAGCTAAATGCTACAGAACAAATGGTGAAGTAATCAAGGATTTGTCCACGTGAAGAGAGAGGCAGAGATAGAAGAGGAGAGCGAGGGAGATGCATGCAAAGTCTGTACAGGTTCAGGATTCAGGACCAGCCATAGTCCTGGCGGCGTCTGCTGCGAGAGCTACTGTTACCGAACAGGGAGCCAGGGAAATGTTTGTAGCGATCGATTGGGTATGATGTACACTGTACTACTACAAACAGCGTCTCTGCTGAGCACTGTTACCGGCCCAACAGGGAGTCAGGCCGGGAAATGTGTTCTGTGTAGTAGAGGAAGCTTCTACATACAGGTGATTTTCGGAAATTGAAGTGACTGTATATAGTACCCTTCTACAACTGTAAAGTTTGCAGCCTGTAGGGAAGAATTACTGTTATTACTACAAGATGAATGAGTTCTGTGAACATGGAAGAAACAAGAAAAGCTGCATATGCATGGTCTGTAAGCTTGTTACAATATGGGTTTAGCTAAGGATAGCATTTGGTGCAGTGCTGGTCTTTTCTTCTTGCACTACGGGAGAGGCAAAATTTGCCAAGTGCCATATGCTTTGCCAAGAGCCAAAACACGGGCACTCGGCAAAGACAAGATTTGCCGAGTGTTGCACTCGGCAAAGACGGGCTTTCCCGAGAGCCAAAGAGGTCAAGGCACCTGGCAAAGAGAGGCACTCGGCAAAGGCTCTCTTTGTCGAGTGCAACACTCGGCAAAGGGTGAAACTCGGCAAAAAAAAGGTTCCTAACGGCCGAGAACGTTCACGACGTCAAAATTTTTAAAAAAAAATAGTTTACCGAGAGCCTTATATCTGCACTCGGCAAAGAAGGTCTTTGCCGAGAGCCAGGAAGAGGCGCTCGGCAAACGGGCCTGCTTTGCCGAGAGCCAGCATTTGGCACTCGGCAAAGGCCCTCTTTGCCGAGTGCAGGTTTAAGGCACTCGGCAAACTATTTTTTTTGTTTTTTTACCCAATTTTTTCTGAGGCCTTCCCACATTATTTAAAACACCATGTTCAAAGTTGGGACAATTTTGAGTTTTTTCAAAATATTTCGTTAATTTATTTCGTTTCGTTTAATTTTTTTTGGAATTTTTTCAATTTGAACTGTAGGTGCATGAAATAATCGAATTGATCGTTCAAAAAATGATATTCATGATATTTGGTGTATTTGGAGACCGTATCCAGGAACTTACATGAAATGTCAATCATCTTGTTGACGTAACATGACAAGGTACTTGCGGAAAACGTGTTTTTAAATTAAATAAAATCCGAACAAGGTCCGAAAATCATGAAACTTATTGAGACGTCATGTTTTCGCATGTAGAGGCTATGATAAAAATTCGAGAAGGTTTTGAGTAAGTTGTCTCGTCGGATGCGTAAAATCCAGACATTTTCACATGTGATCACGAGTGATAACATGCGGAAGTGTTAGGGTTTTGGACATTGGACGTCGTAACTTGCTCGAAAACTGTGCCGAGTGTTGCACTCGGCAAAGAAATTTTTTTAAAAAGTGGGTTTTTAAAAAAAAGAAAAAAAACTTTGCCGAGTGTTGCACTCGGCAAAGAAATTTTTTTGCCGAGTGCTGTTCACAGGGCACTCGGCAAAGCGGGTTTTTTAAAAAAAAGAAAAAAACTTTGCTGAGTGTTGCACTCGGCAAAGAAATTTTTTTAAAAAAAAATAAACGGCGTGACCTCATGACGGACGGCGTCAAATATTTGCCGAGAGCCTGTGCTTCGGCTCTCGGCAAAGAGGCCCTTTACCGTGAAGCCCTTTGACGGTGGGTCTTTGCCGAGTGTTGCACTCGGCAAAGGTTTGGCCGAGTGCATTGTTGCCTTTGCCGAGTGTAATCGGCACTCGGCAAACCGCCCAGTTCCTGTAGTGTTGATTTGTTCATCTTTTCCTTGCCTGCTGATTTGTTTTTATCCTTTTCAGCAAAAAAAAAACAAATCAGTTCGTTCATTACCTAGGAAAACAATCAGCTTAGTTCAAAGATAGACATTCGACATTGGTTCCTAAATATAATGTGATATAATATAGAATTTTATAGAAATATGAATCAATGAATCGCATATGTTAATGGTCTCATTCGAGTTTAAGTTTCTAAAAAAGATACCATGGAGTAGGGTATTACTGGGAAAATGGAAATAATTTTTATAATATATGCATATTAAGCTTGATACGTTTTTAATTAATTAATATATATATATATATATATATATATATATATATATATATATATATATATATATATATACACACACACACACACACACACACACACAGTGTTCGTGGCAGTGCAGGTTTTTCATTAAGAGAAAGACAGAACGTTGCGACACACGAACTTAGTAAACCTTGGCTTACCTAGACTAACACATTCTTTGCAAGATTATTAGCCTTGCATGCAAAGATCACCAACAAAGTTCACGTTCATGTAATTTTATTGAAAACAATTCACGACCAAATATATATAACTAAGCACAGGGAGCTAGAAAATTTTGTAAAGCAACATGACTAGTAATTAAAAGTGACACTCCTAAGCAGCAAACATCTCAATGTAGTGATGTAGCCCAACCATCCGAAGTTGTACATGAGGGACTCACTAGTCACTAGTCACCTCCTCACGACCACGACGCTTCAGTATCATGAATTTTTGTGCATCTTGTAGTCCTTTTTTATTGAACAAAATTAAACTCAGGTCTAGATAGTGGTGCGGATGATTCTTACGGCTGCACTGCAGCAGCCTCGCGTCGCCCTCACGCAGGTGGCTCAGGGCGAAACCCTAGCCGCCGCCGCCACCTCCCCCCATCCCGTCTCTCCACCTCACCGCCGCCGGAGCGCGCCACCGGGTGGCCCGGGCGGCAAACAAGGATGGTGGCGGCGGGGCCTTGCCTCGGCAATGCCCTGTCTCTGGCGCGACGGAGGAGGGGCGAAGCTGGGCGGCCAGCGATGGCGCTCGCCTGCATGGGCGGCGGATCTGTTTGCAGCTCGTCCGATTTGGCCCTTCGTGACCTGATCTGGTGGAGTCCGTAAAAATCGGATCGGCCTCCGCGCGATCGGCGAATCGCCGAGCCGCCGCTGAAGGTGGGTTCCGTGAAGCAAGAGCCGTCGCGTGTCTGGGTATCGGCGGCCTTACTCAACGGTGGTAGCCGGCCTAGGCGTGTACGATGACGGCCAGATCAAGACGGAGGCGGCAAATCAATGGCGTAACAGTTTGGCTATTGGTGGGCAATGGAGGTACTACCATATTTCGACGGCGGTGACGCCTGTGGGCGCCACTTTCCTTGTTGGAGGCGTCGTCTTTCTTGCGGATCTTCCCGGGTGAAAACCCGTGTCTAGTTTTCTGGCGGGGCGATGATGACGTTTGCGGATGTCATTTTCTCGTTGGAGATGTCGCTTTTGGAACATTCCTTGGGTTGTCGGTTTTGGTGCCGGCAACGAGTTGGTGACTCCTCTGCATATACAACAGGTGCTTCATGCTGTTGCCAGAACACAACATCCAATGTCTTCAAGGTGGTCGGTGTCCAACGATCTTTCAGTACCCTTATTAGGTCTGACAGATATGTGTGGCGGCATTATCTCGACGTTAGTGGTCATACTCTTGTGGAGTCGACATCACGGAGCAAGTTATTTGTCGCGTAGGACTACTAGAGTTCCTTGTTACGATATTTTTTCCTTCCGTCAGTTTCTTTTATTTTAGTTTTCTCTGTTGTAATAATTTAGCCTAATTCTATCTGTTGGTAGATGAAGCCGGGTATGAAATATATCCATTATCTAAAAAAAAAAGATAGTGGTGCGGATGGTAGGAGAGAGAACATGCAGTCTTAACTATTGTTAAAAAAAGGTTTCACCAATACAAAACCAAGAGAAACAAAACCAACTGAACCTTAGCTTACACAACAAAACAGAATTGAGGCTAAATCCACAACAAAAACGTAAGGAAGAGGAATGGGCTTAACAGCAGCCACAAAAAGTGAAGAGCTCTCCCATCGACAGCTTCACACTTGGCAACCCCTTCGTCTTCTGACAATTCGGATGGTAAGCCAAAACAAACATCCTTCCCAATGACTTCAGTTCTCTAGCTTTCTCCTTGAGAGCCGCCTGTTTGTCCCCATTGCACAGATTACTCTAGTTTAGCACCGTTCCAGAAATCCTGTGAAAGAGTATATCCATACTCTTCGAACCCACTCTCTGAAAGCAAAAACCATTTCTCAATTTCCATAAACACAAAAGGGAATAGAGGTAAAGACATTCATCGCCCCAGTTTTCTCTTATTACTTAACTAATTTGCCAATAGAATCAAGATATCCTCCTAATTGCACTCCAATATCAGACAGAACCACCCAAAGCTAGGTAGCAACTACACAATCAAAGAACAAGTGCTGCACAGACTCCTTTAATTTCACAGTAGAAAAGACAAGAGTCATCTTCTACTTTTCTCCTCTTACTAAAGTTATCTCTGGTAAGTGGCAAGACCTTATTCTTAGAAAGTAACCAAAGAATGCACTCTTGGGGCATCTTAAGATGCCAAACCGCACAATCAAAGACAAGTTTTATCCCTTTAAATTAATGACTTCATACAAGGATTGAACCGAGTAGATACTGGAAGACTTGAATTTCCAAACTAATTATGGAGTCATCCTCTCCTTTGAAAACTATGTGCGCTCTCCGACTGCCAAAGGATGCAATCCTAGCATCCTGAGATCAGACTAAGAAGTATACCAAAAGACAACCGACGTCCGTTGCCACCGTTGTCTACACGCGCAAATGGTAAACGCCTCCAACACTGCACCCAACAATATGATATTTTATCATTTTGCATCTTAGCTACTCCATGCATGCACTGCAATGCCCACAAACTAATCAACGTTAGTATAACTAACTATAACCAGAGATACTAGTATGTACTTCCTCCGTTCCAAATTGTAAGTCGTTCCAAGAATCTTGGAGAGTCAAACTATCTCAATGTTGACCAAAATTATAGAGAAAAATATGAAGAATTATGACACCAAATAAGTGTATCATGAAAATATATTTGATGAAGAATCTAATAATACTTAGTTGATATTGTAAATATTGTTATCTTATTATATAAACTTGGTCAAAGTTGAGAAAGTTTGACTCTCCAAAATTCTTGGAATGACTTACAATTTGGGATGGAGAGAGTACTAAGCAACATTACATTACAGGGGGCTAGGGCCCTGCACCCCCGCCCATGCCTTCAAAGAAGGGAGAGGCTTCACTATCACTAGTCTGGAAAATATTTGGCCTATTGATGTTGTGCTTGAAACCAATTAGCTCATGTATTCCCTTCTGAATTTGATTTGAGAATAGCCCACGCCCACAGCGACCTACCACTTCGTCCTGTTGGCCAAGCTTCGATATGGCCGGCATCCTTTTTCCCTGAGCCCAAACTGTCGCCGGCCCGCCCCGATCGGCCTCGTGGAAGACCGAGCCGGAAGAGAAAGGCGTCGCCTGATGCTGCGGCGAGCAGTGACACGGCGCTGCGGCCTGCGGCTGCGGCACAGGCGCTAGCCGACGCGTCGCGCTAGCTCGCTTCTGCATTCTGCTTGTGCTTGTGCTTCTTCCCCCCCCCCCCACCCCTCTTGTTTGGTAAAAAAGCAAAGCGTCCAGCGATTCAGTGGCGCCTGTGGCGGTGGCGGCATGCTTCCCCAGCACTGTTCCTGGATTCTCACGACACCCTGACCCGACACCGCTTCGCTGCTCGATCTGCCGGGAATTTGCTGCCCGGTGGCTGGCGAACTCATGCATGGGCTCCACTACATGCCGCTAGCTGCGCATGGAACTATTGACCTACTGTCTCTGTGCATGTCACGAGTCACGTTAATTAGTAGTAGGCCCTGGCTCCCAGCTGCAGTTTTTACCAGGATATATATATATATCGACGAACGACGGGCCGACGACGACGACGGCAGTCGACAGCGATCTGTACGTGATGAAGCGTCCGTGTCTTTCCGCTGCCAGCTTGCGTCGATCTGCAGCCTTTGCATGCATAAGCAAAAGGCTCGGGAAAGAGAGATCTGCGCTGCCGCTGCCACACATGCGCGTCCGTCCTCTGCCGCTGCAGGCTCCAGAGTCTAGCCGATGCTTTGTTCAATGCCCTGAGACAAATAAAACGAGGACGTACCGCGCCTGGCGCCTGGGCGCGATCAACGACACTTTCCATCGATTCAACTAAATAGCATATTTTTTTTACTTTAGAACAGTATTTCTCCTCACAACAAATCAGGTTCAGCCTAAATCAGCTCAGCTTTTCAGCTAAAGGCGACAGATGGCCGGGCACGGGGACGACGATGCGTACGTCGTGGCTTTGGCTTGGTGGCTTGCCGTCCATTCCGAATCTCCGGCCGGCCGGCCGGCCGGATCGTCCGTCCATCCACCAATTGACCGGAAATCAGTACTAGTACCACGCATGCGCGTACTCCAGCGCGGCAAAAGGGATTTTCCATATATGTACTGCCAAGTGCACGTACGGTTACGGACTTATACGGCTGGCCTGCCCCCGATGCATTGCATAATTGCATTGGAAGAAACTCGCGTACAGTACACCACTGCATCCCTGTCTTCGTTCTTCAAGAAAAAAAAGGCGGTGGGGAGTGGTGGACAGTAGCGACACTGTATGTCTTCATTCTTTGTAATACGCTTGCTTTTCTTTTTAAACGACAGTGCAGTTCTCCTGCAAATCTTTCACATAAAAAAAAGCATTGAGGCCTAACTTTCCTTATTCATAAGACTCATAAATAGGGAAGACTTACTCTATATTAGAAAACATAGGCGATTCTAAGAGTGCCTTTAGTTGGGCTCACGGGAGCTACTTTTTTTTTCTTTTATAAAAAGCCACAAAAGCCTTCCAAATAGGCAGGGACTAGAAGCTGCTTTCTTAGAAGTAGTCTGTCTCTTTAGGTGGTATAGTTTTGAACCACCCTAGATCCTGCTTTTAGTTTTTGGCTCTATACTTTTTTTCCAGGCCTTTGGCATCGGGGTCTGACCCCGGTAAATTTCTACAAATCCTGTAGAGAATCACTGCTTGATCACTGCTTAACGCTACGGTTGACCCCGTTGTGTAATACGTAAGATCCCAGTAGTCATGGTGGCTGGCTTCACCCCTGCTTTTTTCACGACCGTGTCCTTAGTATACGTATTTCATTAAGAGAAAACAAAGTATTACAAAAGCCAACAAGGCTAGTAATGAAAAGGACTACCCAAACCAATGTCGGAACCAGCCAAAGAAAATTATAACTATTTTTTCAAGGGAGATAGAGAGATGTTTCAAAGGTAAAAATGGTGAAAATAGAGAGATGTTTCACGAGATAGGAGGTAGGTTTACTAAACCGAACAAGTTATAGCTTTTCCACAGCCCATAGACCATAGTAGATCTTGCACAGCCCACCACTCACATAAGCTTTTTCAGAAGTCACAAATCAACTAAACACACCCTAGTATGCATTAATTGAATTACACATTTCATGCGCTATATGTGCTTGAGATTTGAGTCTCTGGTGATATATGTGAATTCAGGTTTAGAAACTCTTGTAGGCTTCGAAATGGCCTTGAGGGCCATCTCCAGGTGTAGGCCCTGTTTGGTTGGCCTTTTAGCTGTGGCATTTGCCCCCAAAAGTCAAAAGCTTAACCAAAGAGACTTTTTATAGAGGCTACTTTTTTCAAAGTAGTTGTTTTTTCTAGTACATTTTGAAAGCACTTCAGACCCTGCTTTCGTCTTTTTGGTTTTCAAAATGGATGGAATAAATAACTTTTTTATAGTTTTTTCAAGAGATAAAGATATGAGGTATAATTTATACGTGTTCAACCAAATAGCTTTTAGCTTTTCTATAGCTCATAGCCTACAGTAACTTTTTTCCACAAACTTAGAAACCAAATTGACCCATAGGCGGAGGTGGATGACGGTTGTGCCGAGGAGAGGAGCTTCATAACATGGGACTAGCGGCCTAGCGCAGTGTAGGAGCTACTAGGGCGGGACGCGGCGGAGTCACAAACGATGCAAGCCAAAGGAAGGCGTGGGGGTAAGCTCATGGACTCATAGGAACGCATGCTGAAGAAGATGACATGAGGTTGAAGATAATCTGCCAACCACACGATTGATCCAATGGCTGTGAGCCTGTAATTATTGAGGGAGAAAAAAAAATTCAGGCACCCAATGTATAGCAATTCGTTTGAATCGTTCCACGTCAGTTTTTTTTTTTTACGAGAACGGACTTTGTATCCCTCTTCGGTCACAGCTAAATCGCTGCACACCCACACCGGCCCCTGAACATCATCCGAAGTGACAACAGTTTCACTAGAACTTATTCTACAGTCAATCGAGGACAAAGCATGCGCTACTTCATTACTACCTACGTATAAGACAAACGGTAAGAGAGACTGAAACAAACTCCGACATCAACAGGTGCTTCACTTCAGTGGCGTCGCTCATTACGAATAAACGGTATTCCTCCCTCGCACTTCACCATGGTAGCATCGATCTGTGTTTAAACACACAGCTATACGCAACTCCCGGATGAGCTGCTAGGGTGCCCAGCAACTCGACATGAAACGCATCGACCAAGAAATTTTCCCTCCCTGCTCCAGCTTTCACTACTTCCCCATTTGCATCTTTGATCACGAAACCCCAACCTCCTGTTTTCTCATTTTCAAAAAATGCCCCATCAGAATTGACTTTCACCCATCCATCACACACGGCTTCCTCCATTTCTTTGCCTGAACCAAACCGGCACATTCGTGCCTTCTATTTCTGAAACCTGTCAGCTAGGAATTGCTCTCCACGCCCCACTAGAGCCATAACAGCGTCACCACGGTCAGTTGTTTCTTCTGCAGCTCCAACAGTTTTTCCATCATCTATTTTGCCGTTTGCACCTCGGCCAGGCTGTTCCTCACTGCTTCGAGGCTCAGTTCACGCCAAACATGCCTGACATCTTTGCATTTCAACATTCGGTGGACACCGTCCTCATCCAGTCTGTTACACATACAACACACGTCATTTTTTGTTGCACTCTTGTAGTCGTTCGTTAAAAAACATATATCTCCACAAAATGAAATTTAAAAGTTATGTGGTTACCGACATGGCACACCTTAGATCCTGTGTTAGAGGAATCCGGCAACACTTCTTCGATCTTGTGTTTGACTCCCCGTGAGAGCACAGGTCTAAAATCAGTCGTGGTCGTCTCATATGGAATATAATACGGTGTCACTGTGTATAAGTCGGACAGTGATTTAAAATTTTTCTCGACATACGTGATGTCGGGAGCTCTCCTACCCTGCTTGTCGAGTTTTTTAAGGCATGGCGGCAATACCGCATATGGCACGGCCGCACGGCCAGAAACGAAAAACGAATCCCCCATATGGGCTTCGATTGTAGTGAGCAGTTTCTCGTCCAAGTTGTTTCATTTTCAATCTGTTGGGCTCTGTCGTAAGGATCTACAGAACGCGCAGCAGATATGGGCCAGCAAACTAAACAAGCTCGCTCCATCTGATTCTCAGGACAGCCCAGTACTTACTATCTTCTTTTTAATCTTTCTTTTTATTTTTCTTGTTTTAGGAACAGAAGAAGAGAAGTACTATCTCGTGCTGTTTTCTCGCATCCATTAGTACTGTGACGGCAGTGGTTACCGTTTATTTGAATGTGAAAATATAACATCATGAGTTTTTCGGCCCAGGAAAACAAAGATCACCGGAAGTCCTTTGCATGCTCTGTGGTTTCGACCAATGAACTACGGAAGCAATATACTTCTATGTTCATTTTCATTTAGTTACACACTTCACAAGAGTTGCTCTCCCTTGACAGTCCGAACAGGCGACGGTTGCTTGTCTGTCCCGGCTTTGAGGTCCCGTTTGATTTAGAAGAGCTAATAATTAGCTGGCTAATAATTCATAATTAATTATTTGAAAGATACTAACTATATTAGCTGGCTTTCCAAACATACTAACTATTTGACGAAAAAACTAGCTGGCTACTTATTAATTGGACGGTGTTTAAGTAGAGGAGCTAAAAGATAGAGTTTAAATATATAGTTGGCTACTTATTAATTGGATGGTGTTAAATATAGGAGCCACATAAAACATATTAGCTGGCTACTTATTGATTGTCTTGCCTAAAATGTCCTTTGCCTTTTAGTGACACTTCTAGATGTATTATCCGTGTGTTGTCGTGGAAATTAGATGCTGAGATTTAGATGGTTGTTAGATGAAAGTAGAAACCTTTATCGAAAAAATTGGAATTAAAATATGTCCAATGTGAAGATGTAACTCGTCTCGGTACAAAAAAATTTCATACATGATTTTTCATACGAAAGAAAAATGGTGTAATATGACAATGGAAAAGGAAAATGGATTTTCTGAATGGTTCCCAATTATTCACCTGATAAATTATTGCTAAGACTGAAGTAGCTCTTTTATAATAAAACTTAAAGTATTTAAGGCAATCCATATGGTGAAATTATAGAAAATATTAATTTTTCCTTGATAACTAAATACATGTTCTCTCATATACTTGTACCAAGTATGGACCATCATTCACGTTTAGAATAGTGAGGTCTACCCTAGCCTTTTTCGAACTGTGAGGCGCAAAGATGATACTGTTTTTCAATTTATGAGAAGGGTGTTTTTCAATGGATCCTTACGGAGAATGGGATTTTTCTTTGTATGTAATAAGTAGCCAACATTTGGTTGAAACTATTCAACATTTATTTTTTGACAAAGAAGTGTCAAATATTATCTTTGTAGTTTGGTTGAAACTATTCAACATTTATTTATTTTTACTCCTATTTGGTGCGCTTTGTTTGGAATACCATGCATATCGCCTATGGAATTCAACCCCTTCTTGTTTTGCCAATTTAATGGGTTCATGGCTACATAGTATGAGTCCAAAACTTAAGAATCAAATTTTGTTGGGAGTAGCTGCATGATCTGGTTGAATAGAAATAATATAATATTTAACAAAGCTAAATCTAACGTATCGATGCATGTAATTTTCAAGATGATGTATTGGATGCGACGGTGGCCGGTCCATGTTGCATAGGGAGAAAAAGTGACCACTCTTCTTGGAGGGTTGCAGATGATGGAAAACATTGATCATGTCTGTCTTCGCGAAATTCGGCTGGAGATTCATGCATCGCATTGAAACCTAGTAGTATTTGTGTTTTTTCATTATGCCCACTAGTTTGGTTGCACTTTACTTCTTTCATTTGGCACTTGTAGTGCCTAAGGCATGTATTTTTCGGTGACTCTCAGCTGCGTATCATTTATGGATGATAAAGGCTGAAACTTTATTTCTTTATTAGAAAATAGACACCTAAATTATGATAAATAAATAACGCAAGACATGTCGTGTTAAACTTTGTGACACCCTATATACTTATAGACTCAGAAATTCGAGAAACCCTTGAGCAACAATGTTGGATGCTCTTTCGGTTTCAATGAACTTTCATGGCGATGAAGGAATTCCTCATTGGTATCGATGCCTGTGTTGTGTAGAAGTTGTCGGTGATGATAGTGTCAATTTTAGCGAGGCATATCCGTAGTGATGTATTGCAAACTCACATAGTGTTCAGTTGCCATTTGATCTGGTTGCGAATGAGTGATCCATGACTGAAACCCTCCATAGCTAGAGCTTAAACGGGAATGGAAAATGAGAATCATAGGAAGCATCATGCATGGAAGCCGGACAAACAATCATGTAGGATCAAAAGTTGCAAAAGGAAAAGTGGCGAGACAGTGAGAGCCGTATAGCACAATCTGGCATGATATTGTTCGTGAACTGATTTATAGCACAAGAGGAGAGCAATGGACAGTGGCATGCCAATTAGCAATAGAACACAAAGCCTAGAAGTCCCTCTCACAAAGACTATTGGTCTGCAAAGGATTCCATAGCATTACGGCTCATCGGTTAGGGAAGATGAAGAGATTACCAAACCAAAGGGTATAGGATGAAAGGAAAAGGACACGTTATGGATTATGGATGATCTTTGTGGTTAAGTGAGGATTTTGTGTGACATGGCTTATATTATCTGGCGTCCGCCGTTGATGTTCCAGATGCAAGGAGATGGATGTGATTTTAATGACTGATTACAAATTTTTAGAATTCAACTTTGATATAACATTTGATCATGTGAGTCAAAATTTTAATCATTTATGTAAGTGCTTGTTCAATTAAATACATAAGTTTTGAGAGGAATCAAAATTTGGACTCATAAGGATCATGAAAAACTAGCATACCCAAAGAAATTAATGCATGCAAAAGGGGAGGCAACAAGCGGTGTGTACCTGGTTGCTTCAAGGCCTCTGAGGCAAGGAAAGCACTAGGCAGAGATCTCCATCCAGATGCTCAGATTCCAACACCTTGGGCAGCACGAAAAGTCAGGCAAGTTTGCCTGTCTTCAAAGCAAACAAGCCTGATGTGCGTGAAATAGAGGGAAGGAATGCACACCTGTAATTTGTAAAGTTCCTTTTCCCTCATGTAAAGTTTCTTTTCCGTTAAATGTACTAGGAGTCATGCTCACACACGATACTGGTGTGTTCGTGCTGTATTTATAGTTGTGGGGCCAAATAGAAACGTCTAATTTTTTTTTATGTCCTACCTTTTCTTCTCTATCCCCTTCATTCACTCACCCATCGAATCTCTACAACATCTAGGATTATTGTGGGGCAAGAAAAGATATGGAGATTGTAGCAACCGGGCACAATGGAACCTTAATAGAGGGGTGACAGACTCCTGAAAATCTTATGTCGAAGCCAAAGGGTGAGGGGGGATATGGTGTCTACGATTCGGAGGCGATGATTGGGATCTCAACGAGGTTGCAAGACGAGATCTCGGCAAGGCAATGAGCCAAGAGCTTGAAGTGACAGGAAGAACCTTGGATCTCGATAAGGCAATTCGACGGGATCTCGAAGAGGAAGCAACCCAAGATCCCAAAGCAGAGGCAGTGGCGATGAGCTTGGATCTCGACAAGGCATCGATATGGAATCTCAAAGAGGCAACAAGCCGTGAGCCCAGAGTGGTAGCGACAACCTTGAATCTCAATGGGGCGTCAAAGGGGGATTTGAAAGAGGCAACAAGTCCAGAGACCAAAGCAGCAGAGATGAGCTTGGATCCCAACAAGGCAGTAGGATGTGACCTACCAAGCTTAGAGCTCAAAGCAATGGTGGTGAGGTGGGATCTCAACGGGGTAACATGTATAGTTCCCAAAGAGCCAGCGGCGAGTCAGAATCTCGGTGAGGCGACATGGCAAGCTCTCAAAGCATCGAGGATGAGTTGGGATTTGGGCAAGGATACCAAATGGAATCTCGATGAGGTACCGGACTTAGAGTCAAATTCGGATTTGGAGGAGGATGCAGAGTGGAATCTCAATGAGGTATCAGGCTTAGAGCCGAGTTCGGGTTTGGACGAGGATGTCGAGTGGGATCTCGATGACTTACCAAGCTTAGAGCCATGTACTGACGTGGATGAGGATGATGCGGGGAATCTCGATGAGATACCAGGCTTAGAGCCGGGTTCAGATTTGGATGAGGATGTCGAGTGGGATCTCGATGACTTACCAAGCTTAGAGCCATTTTCGGACTTGGACGAGGATGCTGCTGGGAATCTCCATGAGGTACCAAGCTTAGAGCTGAGTTCAGATTTGGATGAGGATGCCGAGTGGGATCTCAATGACTTACCAAGCTTAGAGCCATGTACGGACATGGACGAGGATGAAGCGGGGAATCTCGATGAGGTACCAGGCTTAGAGCCAAGTTCAGGGGATGCCAAGTGGGATCTCGACGACTTACCAAGCTTAGAGCCAAGTTCGGACTGGGATGAGGATGCCCCCGAGAATCTCGATGAGGTACCAGGCTTAGAGCCGAGTTCGAATTTAGAGGACGATGAGTGGAATCTCAACGAGGTTCCGGGCTTAGAGTTGAGTTCAGATTTGAATGAGGATGTCAAGTGGAATCTCGATGAGGTACCAGGTTTAGAGCCAATTTCGGATTTGGACAAGGATTTCAAGTGGAATCTCAACAATGTACCAGGCTTAGAGTCTGAAGAAATGGTGGACCACCAGGAACCAACGTGACAGGTCTCTGTGAGTTTTCTCCCCCCTCTCTCTATTTTTTCTTTGAGATCTATAACAAAAAATTAGAAGTTTTCTTGAAACCCTTTTTTTTAGCAATTTTGGGCAAGGTTTTGGAAAATGCCACACAATAAACTACTTTTACAAACAAAAGCTTTTGGAAAATATTTACCGAATAACATTTGTCAAAGTTTTCAATAAATGTACTATGGTAAAATTCTTTTGGATTCAAATAAAGTTTCATATTTGTTTTAGAAAGGTCTTAGAGAATTTAGAGTAAATGTTTCTTGTATTTTTCTAAATGTTGCCTCTTGGAGTCTTCTATACTCATGCTTTCCAATCATAAATATAAGGGCTGACATTGCTGCAATGGATTAATGGTGAGAAGATAAAGTGGATAAGGCTATTCCTAATTAGTGATATCATGCTCTCTATCCAAGGCTGCTATATTACACCGAGAATGTTAAATTGTTTGGTAGGAACAACCTGCATATTATGGTAACACTATATACAATACTACCCAAATGATTATCGTTCCAAATATTGCGCCTAAAGTGGTTACAAACTCTTAAATTTAATGCCAAAACTATCAGATTTCATGTCATGCCTGTATTTCTGTAGAGATAGAGTACTTTTTTCCTTTCCTGTAATTATTATTTGTGGACCCGTCTATGTAACACTCGAGTGTTTCATGGGGGACACAATACTCAATTTCTTTTCTTCACACCTTCTTCCTCCTCCTGACGCGTCGCTGCCGCCCATCGTCCCGCCGCGACATGGTAGGGCTCGCCGGAGCTGTGTGGCCGTGGCTGGCCACGGCCACAGAGCTCTGACGAGACCCTACCGCCCCTTCCCCCTTGCCGCCACTGTCATGGCCATGGCTGCCCCCAGGCCGAAATGGCCTGCCCGCCTACGCCGCCGGAACCCTAACTAGCGCCCTCTCGCGTGTCCCTACCACCTAGCATGTCTTTCTTCTAAAAAAAAGTCTTCTAATTCCGCCGGAGATGGAGAAGACGTAGAGAAAGAGAAGAATCAAGTAACATTTCTCTCTTTTTTGTTCTACAAGTAAGCAAAAACATTCTAACAAATGCCTATTTGGATTGGGGATTTGGATGGCTAACTTTGGTGGGCAAAAGGAAAATGACACAACACAATGGCTGCAATCACTTGGGATTGCAATTCATCGTACCGGGGCCCTGGGGCCCGAAACGAAGAGAAATTTTGCGGCATCGAGCCCAGTTTCTTCCAGGTCTGGTCTGGTGGTGGCGAGTGACTGGTGTGACTCGGGGAGGCCTACAGAGCGAGGCACGCCTTCTCCTTCTCTCCCCTCTCATCAGCCATCTTCTCTCCCCCTTCTCTCATCCGAGCCCTCTCCTCCCTCCGCCTCCCCTTCGCCGCCCCACCCCATCTCGCCATACACTTCTCCACTCCCCCTCTGATCACCAGCCGCCCCCGCCTCCGCTTCGATCCCCTCCGCGATCCAATCCGGTACGTGCGTCGATCCATCACCTGATTCCCCCGTCGGGCTGTACCAGATCGGATCAAGGCCTGGGACCATCTGGTCTTACGACTCGGCGCATAGGAGTTTTTTCGTTGGTTGGTGATTCGTCTAAGCTACGCGATTTTCTTACAATATATTTTTTCTGAATTTTCCAGGTTTTTTCTTTGATTCGGCGCGTGGCAACCTGGTCAGTCCAATCCGTCTGTGAAGAATTTTTCCGTATTTTCGTTTGGCTCGCGTCGTTTCTGCGAAGGATTTCCTGTTCGTTTGGGGGAAATAAGCCAGCGTCCTTGATGTCTACTATCGCGACCCCGCCGCCGCCATCGGCGGCGCAAGAGAAGGCCGCCAGCCGGAATAAGCGCAAGTACCGTGCGGAGCCACCATCCGCTGAGTTGGGTCCATTCGGGCTGGAGTACCCACTGACGGCGGACTGCGTGGGATTCGAGTTTATGTCGCCCGAGAAGGCTGCCATGGCAGCAGCGGTAGCCGCTGCCGAGGGTGTCAGCCTTGACCTCCTCCAGAGCTCGTGCGAAAACTGCAGGGATCTCCACCCTACTGCGGAGGAGTTATTGGAGTGCCAGCGATATGTGAATTGGGGTGACCCAAATGAGACGCAGCTGGAGGAGATCCTTCTCAAGAGTCTGGACACCACCTTTGACAATGCTGTGAGTCTGATCACCACAATGGGCTACTCTGAGGCGGCCGCACGGGCTGCTGTTGTCCGGACAGCTGCGCAATACAACTGGAGGGAGAGCCTTGCCGGGTTTGGAGAGGCGGCGGTTGAGGTTCTCAAGACGGAAGGGGACATGTTGCCAAGGGAGGGTGCCTCCGTTGAAGACATGAGGAAGATTGAGCAGGCTGTGCTTGGTAATATGGTTACGTTGGTAAATGAGGCCCAGCCATTCTACACCACAGGAGATGTAATGTTTTGCTTGCTTATGTCGGACATGAACGTGGCAAATGCCTGTGCCATGGACTACAATACTTCTTCCCTCCCACCTGTGACTGCTCAAGTTATTGCCCAACCAGTAGCGGGAAACTATGAGCCTGGTTCAGATTCAAATTTATCAGTTTCTATTACCAACCCACAGACTGGCGTTACTTTCCGTGGAAAACTTACCCCAGTGCCACCTGGCTCTTATAGTGCTGTAAAAGCTGATTCATCAATGGCACCAGCAAGCCTGAATGTGTCAAGTCCCAAACCCTCGGTATCGGGCAGGACTCAGTGTGTGATCCCAAATATTGAGCCAAAAGAACACCCTGTTCCTACACGTGATTATTCAGAGGACCAACCGTTTGTTGCTGCTGCGACACAATCTGTGAAAAATGACAAGCCATCCCAAAGCAAGAGGGGGGGCTCTAAGAGGGACTCCTTGCATCGGCAGAAGTTGACAAGTTTTGATAAAAGTTCCCGAGCATTGGGTTCCAAAGGCTCTCTTAGGTCTGGCAAACATAGCTCTTCGGCCAGTGCAGTATTGGAGCGAAAGTGCAGGTCATTTTCAGATTCTACTACTAGCAACTTGAAGGGCTCATCAAGAGTTGCTAAAGGGTTTGCTGCAAGCATATCTGGATCAGAAGTATCAGTTGACCTTTCCTTTACTGGTACCCTTTCCCCTTCTCCATCATTTGATGCCAAGGTAGTTAGTAACTCAAACCCAGCACCTGCTGCTAGCACAGATCTTTCATTGTCATTGCCCTCCTCAAGTGATAGTTTAACACCATCTTTGAATCATGATTCCAATACTGAGGGAGTGGACTCTAGTAGCAAAATTAATTTTTCATATGATGAAGAACAGAAGGTCTGGATCCCACAAAATAAAAAGGATGAAATTGTCTTGGTTCTTGTCCAGAGGCAGAAAGAACTGCAAGCGCATATGCGTGACTGGACAGACTGGGCTCAGCAGAAAGTGATGCAGGTCGCACACCGACTTGCAAAGGAGAAGGATGAACTTCAGTCACTCAGGAAAGAGAAGGAAGAGGCAGACCGCCTGCAAGAAGAGAGGAACCATTTGGAAGAAAGTACTCGGAAAAAGCTTCTAGAGATGGAGTCTGCAATTTCTAGGGCAAATGCTCAGCTGGAGAAGGCAGAAGCTTCTGCTCGCAGACGTGAGGTTGAGAATGCACAGCTCACGTTACAGATGGAAGCTGCAAAGCGACATGCTGCAGAGTCAGCAACAAATATTTCAGAGCTTTTAAAGAAGGATGAAAACAGTCGTAAAAGGTCTCAGCGTTGGGAATCTGACAGAGCCATGTTACAAGAGGACCTTGCAGCACAAAAGAGCAGGTTATCTCGGGTTCAAGAACAACTTCAGCATGCTAAAGAGCTAAAGGATCAAGTGCAGGTACTAACAGTTCTATTTTTACCTCGTTGTAAGTTGTCACCTGATTTTAATTGGAAGCTAAAATAGTATATGACCTATGCTCATTTTTTTATTCATGTGGTTCATGGAAATTTCTTTACTGCTATTGCACTTGACTCTATTAGGCTACTTGCATGAATAGAATAGCTAGGCCAGTTCTTTCTCTTAGACAGAAATACTAAATTTGATAAATATAATGTATGGTATCACTGAGAAACTTGTTAAAGTATACCAGAAATATCACACTATTTGTTGTGTGATGTGATTCTACTTTGTACCAACACTTCATTATATTTTGTAGTAGATAATTTGTTTTTGTGGCTTGTTTATAGCATGTACAGTACAGGTTGTGATTATGTTAGTAAGGTTTCATTTCTGATTTCACACCCTATTTTTGTTTGTTCTCACAACCGAAGGGATTGGGGGTGTTGAGAAGCTTACAGGATAAATGGTAGATAGCTGGCTGTCCTAACTATTACTGATCTAAGCATACTTAGTATTTCATGAGTAAGCGGCTAACTTTTGCATGCAGAAGTTTCTGGAAGAAGTTTGGAGCTTTATATGACATTTGCACTTAATTACTATCTACTTGTCAACTGTTTACAGTATTAGACAAAGTTGAGACAAGATTGCATATTTGACTATTTGTATATGATATATGGTAAATTTCATAGTTTAAACAGATGAAACTGCGCCACTGTCTCCATTCCATAGCACATCTATGGTTTCTCTAACCATTTGTCGAGTTTGGGATGTAATGAAAACCTTCCTTATATCTCGTATCTTTGAGATGTTGGGATGGAAATTATGAAGACACAAAAATTACTCGGTACTTTTTTAGATTAGCAAGTCAAGGCAGTGAATAATAGCACAGAAGCTGGCTTAGCGCAGACTGCTAGTAAATCTGGCTTTAGGTGTTCTATACCATACCTTTACAAGGTTCATTGATGGCCAATATTGTTATTCCTTCTAGAGGGTTTAAACCAGTGTTCAAAAAGGTACTCTTCTGCACTCGCCTAGGCGCGCATCTGCGCCGGGTGGAGGGGTACCGCCTACCCCCTAGGCAAGGCGGTACCCGGCGGCGGCGGTATGTGCGCTGATCCACGACAGTTGCCAGATGACACTGGCGTTGGGTGGCGGTGGAGGAGGAAAGGACGTTGGGCAGAGGTCACCAGTGGGGCACGATTAGCGTTGGGCGGAGTCGGATGGCAGGCACGTGTGTGCGGCCTGTAGCAGCCGGAGACTGAGAGAGATGCGAGAGAGGGAGAGGAACTTGCAGCGGCGGGCGTGACCTGAAGGAAGGATTCCAACTTGGGCCTTGGGCTGTTTGATGGGCCTTTCTCTTCAATAAGGTCCACTTATCTCCTATTTTATTTCCTTTTTAAACATATATTTGTATATATATACACGCCTAGAAAACGCCTAGGCTCGCTTAGGTGCACCTAGGCTCTAGGCGGAGGATCACCGCCTAGAGAGCGCCTAGTGTCTTTTGTAACATTGCTTAAGCAAACAGGACATGTGCTGATTGTGCTTCATGGATTTCTCTTTTAAAATTCAATTCAAATTGATTGTGCTTGCTATTTTGAGTTGAGCAATGATTAATTCTGTGTATACAATTGTATAAAGTTTTGTTAGTGTTATAAGATTGCTACTTGTTGTATCTACTTAGTTTGGCTTAATTCAATTCCCTCAACCTCACACCTATTTAATTTATGACCTTCAGTCTTCATTATGTATCATCACATCTTTGGTCTTCTCTATGATTTTAAATACTTGCAGGCAAGGTGGAAACAAGAGGAGGCTGGAAAGGTTGAGGCAATTGCCCTTGTAACCTCAGAGAGGAAAGAGAGGGAGCAAATTGAGACCTCCATGAGGTCAGAAGAGAATTCGCTGCATCTTAAAGCAGCGAATGATGCACAAAGATACAAGAGTGAGATCCGTGCTCTTGAGCAGCATATTGCACAGCTGAAGGTGTCCTTGGACTCTTCAAAGGTTGCTGCCCCCAAGTGGGGAGCTGACAATAAAACCTACGCATTGCATCTTTCTGAAGGGAGAAAGAACAGCAATGCCCAAATTTTGTCCAACATAGCAGTACCCCAAGATCTCGATTTTGATGATATACAGCGTGACCGGGAGTGCGTCATGTGCTTGAGTGAGGAGATGTCCGTGGTGTTCCTCCCTTGCGGCCACCAGGTTGTCTGTGCCAAATGCAGCGCCCTCCATGAGAAGCAAGGGATGAAGGAATGCCCTTCATGCCGGACCCCCATCCAGCGCAGGGTGCGCGCCCGCCCTGCCGGTTGCTAGATTTCACATATACCATTTGGATTTTACTTTTTTTGTTTCACCTTGATTGCTCAGCTTGAGTTGATGGAAGATTGGAGATAATAATGAGGGGGGTGTGAGTGGTTAAACTTTGACAATAATACATCGTTAAACATCATACAAGCCCCAGCGGACAGTTGGTTCTGGTTGGGTTTGTTATATGGATATACCGGTCGCTTCCGAATGCTTTGGTTCTAAATCATGTACTGTTTGGTAAAAATGTCGGTCTGTGTGATGCTTGGCAGGAAACATATTGATCGATGTTATTCCCAGTTGCATTCATCTGTAGCTATTGGAGTTCGAAATGAAGCGAGCTTCACTCATCTCTGGATTGACGTTCTACGGTGCCCTCGTGCCCGGGAGCTCCAGTTCTATGATGCGACAGTGGTCTGATTGCAAGCGCTGTAAGTGAAATTTAGACAGAAGAGGAAATTATTTTCTTGTCCCTGAAAAAAGTTTAACTTAGTTTTTTCTCCTGTTTTCATCGAACTTTGTTATTTGGCCCTAAAACAAAATTTGTTTAGTTTTTTTTGGCCCTTTCAGTCAGACCAAAATACTTCAAAAAATCATAACTCTTCAATACGATATCAGATCAAGAAAATTTTTATATGAAAATTTAGATCTCGACGAGATCTATAACTTTATAGTTTTAAGTTTTTTCATTTGACAAAGTTCATATACTAAAAAATTTAACAAATTATTTTAATGTTTTCTAGCATCTGAATTTTTTTAAATAAAAAATTTAAAACTATAAAGTTGTAGGTCTTATCGAGATTTAAATTTTCATATAAAAATCTTCTTCATCCGATATTGTATTGAAAAGTTATGATTTTTTTGAAGTATTTTAGTATGACTGGAAGAGAAAAAAACTAAATGAATTTTGTTTTAGAGCTAAATAACAAAGTTCGATGAAAACAGAGCAAAGAAACTAAGTTAAATTTTTTTCAGGGCTAAGGAAATAATTTCCTCTAGACAGAACCCTTGTGAAAATTACCTCAAAATGAGACTCGTTTAACATTGGAGTTTGTACTATGTCTAAATACACCACCAAACTACAAAATGGGATTGATCTAACAGTGTGTGTGTTTTGTGGGGGTGGGGGTGTCTGTGGAAGAGAGTTTTCTTGAAGTAAAACATTAACGCTCCTTACTGACCGTCCGAGCGGACACCGCCTCCTCCCCGACGCTGCGCTCACCCCAGTGACCCTATGGCAGCAGCGACGCTTCTTTCTCTGTTTAGTTGGCAAATTTTGGGTGAAAAGTGCAATGTAGCATACAGAGAATCTTTTCTAACAAGTGTCTAATCATGACCCAAGTAGACTCAAAAGATTCGTCACGAGAAAGTCAGGTAAAAAGTACAAACATGCAAGAGCTATTACTTCATTTAATACTCTATGCATGCGTAAAAGACAATTGATGCGACGAGGAATAATGCTAAATTTTAGCAACTAAACAGGGCCTAGATATGGAAAGGGCCAGCTAGGGAAGGCAGATGAGCCTAGCACTGAGGATGGAGACGGGCGACTTCGGGACTTGGTGACGGCTGAGTGGCTGACGGTGGAGGCAGCTGGCAAGATCGGGTGGGGGAGTGTCGCGGTCCATGTCGAGGTTCACGAAAGAGTCGGAGGTGACTCCATCCGACTCGGCTATTTCGCGAATGACCACTAGTTTTGAATCGGGCGAACGATTGGATAGGATCTGCCATATTCTATTTGTAGAAAATAATAGAACCCGCTTCTTTCCCTTTTTGGCACGTAGGTCTGGTGCTCTGTCTTGCATGAGCGGATGCGCATGCACACAGTCATGTGACGTCATCTAAAAAAGCAACACATTAATCTTAAAATGCTATAACTTCTAAATGGTGTGTTTATTTTTAATTCCGTCTGCACCAGGATGTTCCACATAACGAGACGAATAAAACTTGACCACACTTACATATGTTTCAAATAAATTATTTCATTGATAACTTATGTGTACTAACTTTAACATATAACTCATGATTCAAAACTTATAAAATATAACTTCGAAATATAAAAATTATGAAACACAACTTATGCACAAAAAATTATTAAAGAAGGGACGAATTAACTTAAAACTTATATAAACAATTGGAAACAAAAAAATATTAAACTCAAAAGAAACAAATTAAACTCATAACTTGTACCAAAACTTGAAAAACACAAAAGTTACTAAACACAACTTATGTGCAATAATTATTAAACAGAACGGGGTACATAAGTTAGTCTCTATATATATAACTTATATACATAAGTTACTCTATACAACTTGCCAACACTATAAAAAAAATAAACAAGGATAGAAATATAAAAAATGAAAGGAATAAAAAAACAAAGCACAAAATAAAAAAAAAGAATAAAGACCAGCATGTAGTATACCATGCAACGAATCCGATGGACATATAGTAAAAAAAACCATGCACGGAATACGTGCTAAAGCGGAAAAAAAGACGGAAAGGGCACTGTACAGGAAAAAAAAAAAGGGAAGTTATGAATCTGACGCGGTTGTTTACTCCTGAACGGACGTCGTTCGCTACGGTGGAATCGGGTGAACGATCGCTAAAAAGGAATTTGGGATTCCATCTCACCCATGAGCGCTCACGCGCGCTCTAGCGAGCCGGGCTCCAGTGAAACAAACTTTTTCATCGTTTCCCAGGGTGGGCCGGGCTGGAAGCTGGACAAAGCAAATCGAAAGGTCGAGTTGCAGCTGAAATGGCCCTAGCGGACGGCGAGAAGCCGTTAGGCCGCGTCTTCTTCCCTCACACGGTCACAGGCAGTCTCGTTCACTGTCCGTGCCGCCGCGGCGCCGCCTACACATCCTAGTCGCCAATGGCGGCTCCCGTCCGCGCCCTCCCGCTCCCGTCGCCCGTCGCGTACCCCCGAATGTCCTTGCGGGGCTGCAGCAGCTGTATCCGGCGCCGCGCCCCCGGAGTTCTCGCTACGGCGGAGGCGGTGGAGGGTGCTTCGCGGGCGACGGAGCCCGTGGAGGTGGTCGGCGTAGGCAGCCGGAAGGACGCCGTCATCGACTTCTTCCTGGGCTCACGCACGCTGTCCTCCACCCCCATCCGCTTCTGGTACGGAACCGACATCGAATTTTCTAACTCGAACACTGCGCTGTCTCTGTCTGGTGGTGTACGCGATCCGGACCTCGTATTTGGCCTTCAGACCACCTTGGTGTGCCCAGTGTTGTTCAGGGGACTCGTGATTTGTAGAATTGGAACCCCATCTGACGAATTGATCAAATAATGAAGTTAATTTAGTATCTGACTTCGATTTCCACCGGTGGAATCACCAATGTGTGTTTCTCCATGATGCCATTTTTTTTTTTTTTGGAAATATGCAGTTTGCCTTTCCGTAGTGCTTTCGTCCAAACAGAGTGGCATAATATTACTCTGCTGTGATTTTGCCTCACCATTAGTTTTTTTTTTACCATATTTACTTCTCCAATTATATCGTGTGCATAACCAAGTATTAACTAATCTAACATGTAAGTTATTCGACGTTGTTGATTAATATTTGGGGGAGAGCAGGGAGTTATTTATGAGATTTAACTGATTATTTTTTTGTAGTCATAGCACAAAGAGCATTCCTGCAGCATATGGTAACCTTTTTTCTTTGATGGAATCACTGAAATTACAAGCAAATGCCTTAGTGAACTAATCCACGATCCATTTCCTAGTACATTCTTACACACTATATTTAGTGTGGTGGAACACTGGTTCCTTTACAATTCTGCAGAGCACAGGCTGCAGTAGGAGTTAGAGTTGTCTCCAGTTTACTAAAAAGTAAATGCTTCTAAAGTTTGAAACAGAAGCATGAAATATTTTGATACTAATATTTTAATTCGTGAGCTAATTGAGGACTGCTTCTTGTACCTTGTCGCTTGATGTACTTGCAATTCCTGAGTCAATGTAACAAATTCTTGAAAGAGTACATTGATCCATCTATTTTCGCAACAAATTCAGTGTACTGTGCAATTTCTCTGTATCACTACCTCTTTGATTAAATAGTTATGCCCATTGACACGAAGATTAATTTGCTTGGACAGATCCCTTAATTTTTTTAGTATAAGCTTTGCATCAAATATTTTTTTTTTTCAAATGAAGTGCTTGTTTACTATTCTTTTAGTTATTTTTACATTGATCTTCTTGTTTTCTTCTTTAAACCATCTCTGAATTTTGTTTCAGGACAATACATGTGATGGATAATTCGAAAGTTCAGTTAATACAAAAAGGTCATGGAACTGGTACTGCATCTTTCTTTTTTCATGGACTCAACTTCTTGAGTTGATTCAACGTTTTTTTAGTGTACATGGTTTTTGTGGTTTTCATTCTCTATCTACTATATTTAGCATGAAACTGAGATCTCTCTGCTTTTCAGATGCAGTGTTCAGAGACTTGGAACTTCCCTCATTTCTTCATCCCTGCCCGCCTGCGGTTATTCTTGTTTGTGCACTTCTCATCTTTCTTTTTGACACCATATGTTGCTCTCATACTGTTTGGCTTTAGGATATTGAGTGTGCTTAGATATTTCCCTTACCACTCTTTTGTATAATGTTAATGGAACACATGCTACAATTGATTTTTGTCATCTGGGACTGAGATCTGACGCATATCTCGCTATGACTTTTAAATTTAGGTTTCTAGTGCAGGACAGGATGCTGATCATATTACTGCAATGGAGCTTCTTAGTGCTGTCAAATCTGCTGGTAATCTGGCTGCATCAATATTTTTGAAGCCCTTCTGCTTCGAGGGACAAAGAAGGCAAGTAGAGGTAAAAAAACTTCTGTAGTAAATTTTCTTCTTTTCCATGAATACTGAACTTTGTGGGTGCAGATTGCTTTAAAAATGAATAAATTCTTATAATTTACTATTAATTTGTGTCTTCTGCAGGCAGCTGATTTGATTGGCAAACTTCAAATGTGCTCAAACTTTCATATTGGTAACCCATTTCTAACCTAACTTTTACAGTCATGCATTAATGCTTTGCACTATGGCATGAAAGAGTAAAAAAGATTAATAAAAGCTTTTCTCACTCTGTCTTATTTGGGCTTTACACTTCTTCCTTCATAATTGACCTGAACTAAGGACTTTCATCTATGCTGTCACAGTTATTGAAGCTGATTCATTGCTTGAGACGGAAGTGGAAACTCTTGCTGAAGCTTTGGAAAGTGCCAATAATGCTGTCCTGTCAACTATTAGCATGATATCTATCATGATGTCTGTGAGTTTTAAATCCTTCTATGCTGTGCTTTGATATGAAAATATTTCACTCTATTTTTTAATCCCATTTTTCTCTAAACATCAGGGTTACAATAAGATGTTCTGGAGTTCCCTTAATGCACAAATTAAGGAAGTCGGTCCTGAGGAAGTAGCCAAGGTAATTAAGATATTTCCTTACTACTAAGTTCCATCATCTTGGCATTAGTTTTTCTTAAATGATTCTTACAGTCTACAGCTTAACAGCTACTCAGAAGCTATGGGGAAGCTAGAGTTGGCTTTGGTGCTGGTTATAACATCCAGTCAGCAATTAAGCAGGCTGTCTTCCACTGTCCATTTCTTCGTGGTGGCATAAAGGTGGAATTTGTTCTATTTTTTTTTTCTAAACTTTTAATGTGTTTATGCTATATTCTATATGAAATGTCATCCTGACTTAAAGGGTGCCTGTGCAAATGGGTCAAAATCTACTCTACATATGCATCAATGCAACTGTATATCTGTGGAAATTTGTTGCCATGAAATCTTTGTGCTGCTCTGTTATATTTGACTGCACTTATTTGTTTATATATTATTTTTGTGTAGGACTTGAACAATGTGGTTTTCCTCTCTCTTACAACTGCTCGGGTGTTGTCTGAAAGTGACATGATCTCCATTCTGCACATCTTTCGTCGAGTTACTGGGTTCACCAAAGATATTATATTTTCTAGAAATTCTGAACCTGATTTAGAGCCAAAGCTGATAGTAGTTTCTCTTCTAACTATCCGGTAAGTCATCGTTAGCAGCTGATGCAAATAATTTAAATAACCGGCCTGATTTTTAACGAACCTTTTCATTTATCATTCCTTAATCATAGTCCATGACTTTAATGTATGTTTATATCATCTCGTATGTTTCGTAAATCTTCCAAGCTAAGGATATTCAAGCAGGGCTCAATCTTTTTATTGCATGTGCTGATTATCTGATTGATATATGAGTAACAAACTGAACCTGTAACCTTGAGATAAATGTGCAGCAGCATGTTTTTAGTAAAACACATTTAGCAGACATGAGCACGAGTTTCTTACCCCTTGTATGACATGATAGTATGTATATTCAACTATTCCCTTCCCATTTCTTATTCTTACTCTGAGACTCTCATCTATTTCACTGGGTAGTGTTGATAGATTGATCATGGGGTTACATGATACATGTATATCTATATAGGTAGCGATAGGGGTGTCTTACGGAAACAGAACCGACATCCAGCATTCCTACCATATACAACTCAATCTATACACCTGTGCTGGACAAGGAATCCAACGCAGGGAAGCTACAAGGGCTGGCCGCAAGGCCCAGACCCAGATCAGCTACGTATGGCTGTCTAACAAGTGTCATACTTTCTCACATTTCACATAACTACTATGGTGCAATCTTTATCCCCGTTAGGGCATGTACAACAGAGAGACAGCCGCTGTCTGTAAGTTTTTGGAATTCGGCTAAACAGACAGCTCGTACAACCCACAGATAGCTGCTGTCTATCTAGCTATCCACAGATCATTTAATACTTATATGTAGGCATGATCAATCATGAATGCCATTTCTATATATCATTGTGTTGCTAATTGATAAAAAATCCTTCAAAGTAAATCATACTATAGTGTAATATAATATATTTTATAAATCAAATGTAATTAAATTATTTATGTATAATTGTATTCTAGGTGTATTTTTTTTCTTTTCTTTTTTATAGGAAAACTGCAAGATGAACAACAAAATTGATCTGTAGAACTAGCTGATCGAGGGGCGTAGTGTACCAGCAATTGGCGCGTGGCCTTTCGCTGTTGGCTTCACTCTGCATCTGCACACAACACGGCATGCAGGGAAGATCCCCATCGCGTGTTCTACCTTTGCCTCAAGCCTCGGAGCACGCGCGGTTGCTGTCATTTCATGAGGCGACGGCGTTCCTCTCTCACTTCATTTAATACCGCCGGACAGGGTGTTTTGTGCAAATATACAGGCACACAGACGGCACTCCGGCCAGCGTTGTTCGTGCCCTTAGGTTAGCTTTATAGTTGTGGTATCTAATTCTTTTTCCACTTTTCATGGTTCAAAGATTGCCCTGCAATTTGATTGGAGAAGGACCTTCAATTTCTCATTCTTTTCTTGAATAAGGGTATTATTTGAAAGAACCATTAATTGGTTACTTTTTTCATCCGTTGGTACTTTCTATATATACGTTGGCCCTGGATCTTCCCAACAGGTGAGCAGCTAGCTCACCAGCACCCACACAATAACTCACGGCAGTAGGTAGAAGAAAGGGTGAGTACAATACACACATATACACACTGAGGAAAGTGCTGCTGCTGTGAACTGTGAACTCTGAGCACACGCACACCACACTCAAGTCTGCATGTGCATCAAACTGAACTGCTCTTTTACATTCCCATGGTTGCAATTATATATACACAGAGGGTAGGTTCAGTTTGTGTATGAACTGCTGTCAAAACTACTGTCCTAGCTGCAGGATAAGCCTGCAAAACTTATTAGCTAAGGGACACTGCCAGCCTACTGGACACTACCAGCCTACTTCTAGTCTATTGTTCTCACTACAGCTTGACTGCTATTCAGCCTTTGAAATTACTATGCACTTGCAAGGAAACTACACTGCAATTGCTTGCAGGCTTCCATGCGATGCCAGCAGTGAGCAGCAAGGAATTGACTGACTTGCCAACTCCCTTCTGCAGCTAATGAACAAGGACAGCAGCAGCTTATTGTCTTTCAGGATATGTGCAAAAAACTGAGTGTGACTCGTTTCTTCCTGATGTGGTCTCTTGATGTTACGGATTTCAGTTTTTTATGTCATTGTGGTGTTAATAAATATCACTGTAGGCTATAGTCTAGCAGCATATGCAGTCTAAAAAATAGCTGTGCAAAAGATTACTACATTTTAATCAATTATTAGATTTAAATTTGTGCTAGGTCAGATATACTGTTATGTCTTATGCATAGAAAATTAAGTTATGTATTTTTTTTCTTTACTCACCCATTGGTGATGATTGTTGCTAGTGGTTGATAATGTGCTGCTATATCTTTTTACAGAAACAAGTATGATGAAAGTATTTCCACAGTACAAGAGGGCTTTCTTTCAAGTTTGGCCTTGCATTTTCCTTTTATATCCTCTCTTATGGGAGGAGATATCCCTGAGCAGAAACAAATTAGGTCGAAGCATTCCTTTAATAGACTGCCTGACAACAGATCTAATTCTGTAGAACAAGACGAATTTTCACAATTCTCTAATTGGTCATCTGATGCTACTGTTCCCAAATTATTTCCTGAAGAATTTGAGGATTTGGAATCTCTGAGGTAACTTACGGACTTGGCTTCTTTTCTTTTGCCGAGGAAAGCTATTTTTATGACCAAGCATGTTCACTGCAATTCTGTCCTAGAGACAGTAATGACAGGAATCAGAGAATAAAGCCAGAATCTCTGGAAGGTAATTTGGCAGTTACTGGAGAAATGAGCAAAGATGATGACAGAGGTAAAATTGTTTGTGTGCACCACGTCCTTTGTTTTGTTTGCATGTGCTTTTCTGACTTACGTTTCATTGACAGAGCATTTAGTTTCACAGCATGAACATCGTTTCTTGAGCAACTCCCCTGGTTTTGATATTGCACAATTGTGGGCTAAACAGCGTGCGATGGCAAGTGGAAGCAGTAAAAATGTTGAGCTTGATATTGTCACTCTTCCTGTTGGTGTAAAACTTAGCAAAGTTCAATCTGATCAGTCTCCAAATACGCAGCCTGAAACTCTTGGTGCTGACACATCTGTTGCTACTGGACATGCTTCCTTTGGAGTGTCATTTTCAGATGTTCGTTTGGAGAAAGTAATGGATGTGTGTAGTTCTGCGGTCACATTTCTGAGGAATAGAATGGATAGGTCTCGAAAGCGTGGCTCAAACTCAATATCCAGCCGGGCTGCCATGATGCTTGTTAGTTCCTCTCTCCTGCATACTTATCTTGAATGTCATGCTGACACAGTTTGTTATAAGCTCCATTCCATGTTTGGACACATAGGGGAAATAGTTAGCTTGCCCAGAACAAATCAACTTAGAAAATGCAACATATCTTTTTTTTTTTTTTTGCTTGAACGCATGCATAGTGATTTTTGTTTGTTCCATTCAAAGATAAGGAGTCTTATTGTTGTTTATTTAGATTTCAGATTCCATATAGGTTGACGAAGCAGGCAAAGTTTACTAATCCAAAAATGGGTAACTGTGCACCAAAATCATCCTCATAGTATCCTCTGGAGCTACAGATGATGTTTTGCAGACTCCCTCATCCGTTCCATGTGCATAGCTAGCAAAGTAGCTCCCTTTTCTTGTGGTATTAAGATGGACTTTCCATTCAGTTACATTTGTGCATCTAGGGTGTTTATGTACTACTTAGATGTTTGTTATGGTATCTGCTGTTAACTCCTTTTTCTGGTGTGATAAAAAAAATCCTCACATGATGTCAATGCAAACACAATTAGCTCAGTATTTATCTTTGCCGTTAGTGCTGTTTTTCTGTTTCTACTTTTCTGGAGGAAAAAAAAATCATTTCAGCCAGAATTTGGAAAACACTTGTGTCTCTTTGTTATGAATCTGCATGTTCTATGGGCCTTAGCATCCACAATCCATCATTTTCCTTGTAGAATGCAGAAAGAGAACCAGAAAAGACATGGAGCCCCATAGTTGAAATGCATTATGGAGGGGGAACTTATAAAGGTAGATGCCAAGAAGGTGTCCCTGAAGGAAAGGTGAATTTGAATCACACGTTCTATCCAACTTATCTGATAAATCCAACAATCTTACCTTGTTAAACTTTACAGGGACGTCTAACCTTCAGTGATGGAAGCTTTTATGATGGACTCTGGAGGTATGGTAAGAGATCTGGTTTGGGGACTCTATTTCACAGTAACGGTGATGTATATCATGGGACATGGAGGGATGACCTTATTCATGGAAAGGTATGGCAGTATGTTACAGTTGCTTTAATCTTGCACATCGCATCTGTGAAATGGAAAACTATCAGACTGCTTTTCAGATTCACAGTTAATGTATATACCTATTAAGTATGATTGCCATGTGCTCAGAGGCATTTATTCAGGATTTTTTGTTATTTGGTGTGTTTTATTTAAAGACCATTTGTCTTTTGAATTCTTGATTATAACCTATCCAACCATGAAATATCCAAGCACCTTAACTTATTGAAGCTGCAAGTTCTGAACATTTATTTTATATCAAGTTGGACAATGTAACTCTTTACACACCATGTGATTTACTCTGTTTGACGAAAATAAGTCCAATTTACTGACTTGCCCCTCCCCTCCAAATCTAGGGCTGGTACTATTTTCACAGTGGTGACCGCTGGTTTGCCAATTTTTGGAAGGGCAAGGCCAACGGTGAGGGTAGATTTTATGCCAATGATGGGAGTATCTTCTTTGGCCATTTCCAAAATGGATGGCGGCATGGGGAGAGCCTATTGGTGGATGCAAACGGATCAAGGTTTCTCTCGTCTATTTTGTGTTCAGTGTGTTCCAGAAAGAGTACATTACATGAATACATGATCTGTGTGTTCTTTTGACAAAAAATGGGGACTTGACTTCATCATTGATCATGATTACAGGTGGATTGAAGTTTGGGCTGAGGGTGTACTTATTGACAGAACTAAAATGGAGAAATAAGGTTCATATCTAAATATGTATTTTCCAGATATTTCTAAAACTTCGCTTCTCAGATAGCAGGGCTACACTTCAAAATCTCAGATGTTGCAAGGCACTCTGGTTCGGAGCCTCTCCACTGTACATGAGGTCATTCTATTTCAGTCTTGAAAGTCGTAAATAGGTGCCTGTTGGGGCACTGTAGAAGTTTTGGTGCCTAATTTCAAAGGGGCATACTGTAGCCATTTCTGTATATACCACTAGAAGTATGGGAGGAGAGGCTTTTGTTCATACGGTTGATGTACCAAGATGGGAACAGCTACCCAACTGTACCTGAACGTGAAGTGTTTTTGGTTAATTCCATTGATAACGCCTAGATATTTTCTTCTCAGATTAGGGTGGTCTGTACATGGATGAACAAGCTCTCGTGGCTGTGCTCCTTATTTCCAACTGAGTGCTTGAGTTTCCACAAATGTGGGCCCAAATTGTATCCTTTACGCTTTTTAATGTTTCCATCAATATTATCTACCCGTTATATCTCAATCTCAATAATATATTGGTCAAATTTACTCATTTCGTGTTGCTCAATCAATGTTGGAATCTAATAATTTGAAGCTTCATGCAGGAATTATCATTAGAAAAGGTGGTGTAACAGAAAGTCAAATGCTATCCACTGCGTAGATAGAGTGGTGATGTTTCTCTTTCAGATTGGCATGCAGTTGGTTCACGGCTTGGATGACCGGAATCAGATGAATGCTAATGGAATTATGAAGGTATGTTATTCTGTTTAGTTGGAGAGAAGTTTGGGTGCTTCAGTGAATTACAGGCAAATGGTCTGCAGACAACGACACCCCTTCTTTTTTTGGTATGAGTGAAAGGAACCCTTGGATTATAGTAGAGCTTATTCAATTGTTCTGGGTGGACAGCTTAGGAGCTCAAGTGCTACCCGCCTTCTTGATCTGGACGGTGTGAGCATCTACCATATTCATGCCATCAGCCGTTGCCTCGCTGTTCCAAAATCTGAGTAAGCAACAGCGGAGGGTCGGGGATCTTGCCAAGTAGCCGAGATACGCCTGCATGGGAAAATAAAAGGGGTTGTGGATTGGACTCGCGCCGCGACTTATAGAGCATGCAGTTTGTGTTCATCTCCCCTGACAATCCGGTCATGCGTCGCCAACCTTTCATCCGTGTGTTCGGTGGCCCCAAAAGAAAATTGTACTATCCGGTAGTACCACGCTGCTCTGCCGCTCTGCTCACCCGGGACCGGTTACTCCCTTCGTTTGCAGCAGTTGCTTGCTTCCAATGCTCTCCTCTCCTGGAAAATGGTGAAGCTCATGAGCCTCCTGTGCTCCTCGCCTCTTCTTCACAGCGGATTTCCAGATTCAGCAATCGCTGCCTCGTTGGAAAGCCTCTTCGTTGTTCGTTGGGGGGCCTTGGGGCCCCGCATAGCAATCTTGGTTGGGTATGGTCTCACTTCACTTGCTAGTAATGGTAACAAATGTCACGTGAGTGAATTGCCCGACTGGCGCACTACGACGTCCATCACCCGTAGCACCTCGACGCGTGCGCCACTTCTCCCGTATGGACGGATGGATAGAAAGCTACTACTGCTACTGTCACTACGTAGCAGACTAGCAGTAGCACCGGTTGCGCAAGAAAGAAAGAAAGCTTAGCTCCGGTAAATGTCAGCTGGCCATTGGAGTGCCACCTTGAAAAAAAATCAAAGAAAAAAGAAACTGGTGCACCAATTAGTGGAAATGCCCTTTTTCTTTGCATGGTCTCGTGGTCCATCGATCCCGCGTACGACCGACCAGTGACCTGACCACACCAGGCACGCACCTATCCTGCCGGCCGTGCAAAGTTGCGGTCGCACTCGCTCGCGTTATCGTGTGATCCTGTCGCTTGCTTGCAGTGGAGAGTGCCAGCGCTGACCGAGGCGCGAGGCCGAGCCGACGGCGACCACCGCCCGACCCCCGGGTCAGGTAGCCGTCCCGTCCCGCCGTCCGTTGCCGCATTGGCATTGCCGTGCGCGCGGCCACCGGTTGCGGTTGGGTGGGCGGTGGCGGTGGACCGGTGGTGGACTGGTGGGTTGCGTCGTGTGCCCCGACGCCAGCACGCACACCAGGGGCGGGGTGCAGGCGGGCCCACCGGGTGCTCCTCTTCCTCTCCTTCTGCCGTTTCCCACATGACATGCCGACAAGGAGGTCTGCCCCCACCACGTGTCCCTTCCGGCGCGCTGCCTGCCTCTGCCTGGTTACCGGTACCGGTCTCGTCGTTGTCTCACCTGATGGCCATGTGCGTGCGTGCGGCGGATTCGGGCCGGCCCGGCCATGGCCCTTGGCGGCTTTGGCATGCTTTTGGTCCCGGAGATGCATCATCGCTGACACGCGTGATGTTTATGACCAGACTACTAAGCAGGTCTTCGTTTTGTTTAGCAGGATGGTTTTTTGGATGCTTTGCTCTCTGGAGACTGGAGTAGCATTTTTGGTTTCGCCAGATAAGCAGAACTACTCGTGGCGTACCCACCACAACACATGCACCACACGCACCACCATTCGTCTGCCAACATTCGAAAACGAACTTGCCATCTCCACCAGGACAACAACTACAAAAGGCCCGCCATGCCGCGGCGTAGCTAGAGCTTGGGGGGGGTGCATGCAGTGCAGTGCAGCTAGCCCTAGCTTACAGAGGCTCGTGTCGTGTGGGTTGCGGGTGTTCTCCACTCCTCGTCTTCTTCCACGCGCGGCCATCACAGGAGCCGCCACGAAGTCGTTGGAACTCGCGGTTTGGAATCCGAAAACCAGTGGCCGGTCACCTGCCGCCACACGGGGGAGGGCCACCTAGTTTTGTTTGCTTTTCTAGTGTCCTGCAGGCAACGGACAAAACTAACGCGAGCCTCTCCCTCTGTCAGAGTCCCCTGCCTCTAAGCTACTCACTCACCTCCAGCCGAGCCTCCAGCGTCCGCCCCCGTCTCTCCATTGCGATTGCGATCAAGCATCATATCGCCGCGCCGCGTCAGGCAGCCGTGATGTCGTCCACCTGCAGCCAGGCGGTGAGGTCGCCGGCGTGCGCGGCGGCTCAGCGGTGGCGGCAGCGGCTGCCCCCGGCCAGGCACGGGGCGCGGCGGCTCAGCGGCCGCGGCGTGCAGGCGCCGTGCTCCGTGCGCGCCGCCGCCGCGGGCTCCAACACCATTGGCTGCCTCGAGGCCGCGGCCGCGCCGGCGCCGGGCCTCCATGTGGCGGCGCCCGGGACGGACGCCCTCGCGGTGCCGTCGTCGTCCGAGCAGAGGGTGCACGAGGTCGTGCTCAAGCAGGCGGCGCTCGCGGCCGCGGCGCCGAGGACGGCGCGGATGGTCGTCGAGCCGGCGGCGCCCATGGACGACGGCGGGCTCAAGGCGGCCTTCCACCGCTGCGGGGAGGTCTGCAAGGAGTACGCCAAGACATTCTACCTGGGTAAGCGAGATCGAAATTCCCGCTATTAATTTAATTCTGTCTTCCTGTTCGTCTGAATACAGTACAGTCCAGTTCAGAGTAAAATGCACCAGCGATCCCTAAACTTGCATTGTTGTGTCATCCCGATCCCTAAACTCTTAAATCGACCGTTCAGATCTTTAAACTTATTCGGTTATGTCATCCTGGTCCCTAAACTTGTTTGGTTGTATCATTCCGATCCCTAAACATGCAAATCATCCGTTTAGATCCTCAAACTTGTTCAGTTGTGTCATCCCAATCACTAAACTTATTAGGCTGTGTCATCTGGGTCCAAACAGGAAGATTTAAAAATTTGATATAAAAAAAATTCATAACTTTTTTCACATGAACTCGAATAAAAACAAACTTTATATCAAAATTGTAGTCCTCAATGCGATCTACAACTTTGTAGTTGAATTTTTTTTGAATTAAAATTGTTTAGAGTCCCAAAATATTTTTATATATTTATATATTTTGAAATTTGAAATTTAAAATTATC
Organism: Eremochloa ophiuroides; assembly: GCA_038502445.1. Taxonomy (NCBI): domain Eukaryota; kingdom Viridiplantae; phylum Streptophyta; class Magnoliopsida; order Poales; family Poaceae; genus Eremochloa; species Eremochloa ophiuroides. Next base: position 90,234,927 of record JAHLJS010000001.1, on the reverse strand, counting down.
AAACAAAATTGGATATTGATATGGCCTATATAAAAGTTACAATTCTCAATATGATCTACAACCTTGTAGTTAAAAATATTTTTATTTGAAGTCATTTGGTATCTCAAAATTTAATTTTAAAATCTGTAAACTTACAATAATATTTTGAAATATTAAACGATTTTAAATAAAAAAATTTCAACTACAAAGTTGTAGATCACGTTAAGGTCTACAATTTTGATATAAAGTTTGTCTTCATTTGAATTCATATGAAAAAGTTATAAATTATTTTTTGATATCAAGTTTTTAGATCGTCATGTTTGGATCTAAATGACACAGCCGAACAAGTTTAAGGATTGAGATGACATAACTGAACAAGTTTGAGAACCTAAATGGGTGATTTACAAGTTTAGGGACCAGAATGACACAACCGAACAAGTTTAAGGACCTAAACGGTCGATTTGATAGTTTAAAGACTGAGATGACACAGCAGCGCAAGTTTAGAGACTGCTGGTGCTAAGCCGCAAAGGTTTTGCCGTGATCGAGGCACATGCATGTGTCACAAGTACTAGTGTGTTTAAACAAAGTAAAAAAAAAACTTTTGTCCTAAAATCTCCGTCAAGCGTACTTATCCTTGGACATTTGGTAGAAGCCTGACCACACCTGCCTTTCGAATTTGCTCACTGAATCGGCTAGTATATTTATTTGGATTATTTATGACAATGATTGTAAAGAAAACTGACAGCATGCTCATGAAAACTAGATGGCTTTACACATGAGTATGAACTCGATCTTGGACGCATAATGCATTGAGACTATTTTGGCAGTAGTTGTAGTTGTGGCTGTGGCCACCACATACCGAATACCGACCATTGAGTTCCACTGCACATGCATGTGTGCCTCTGATGAGATGCCGCTGTTCTTGTGTTGCAGCAACGCAGCTGATGACTCCGGAGAGGAGGAGGGCAATCTGGGCAATATACGGTAAGCAAGCAGACCCAAGCCCCCACATGTCCCTGTTTCTTTCTTGTATCTTGGCTTGGCGGTGGGCGCACAGGCGGTTTCCTTTCGTTTTCTCTGAATGGTAAAATCCTAAACCAGCCGCGTTTGTTAGACGACTTGTTGCAGCACAGGACATGCAGAAACGATACACTTTGCTGATGCTGTCATCCAAAATCCACTTCATTCACACCTACCGTGGAAACCGTGTAAACTGTGTATGTTAACAAACCCCATGGCTAAGCAAGCATGCCAGTGTAAAATGAGTCTTTACACTGTGAGCTGCTACTAGATTTGTTTAATTATGCACGAGCACGATGATTTGCTTCTGTGATCGTGATGATTGACCAGGGACAGCTTATCAGCGTTTATTTTCAGTTCTGAAATAGCGTTTTCTCTTATAACAAATCAGCATAAGTCAAAATCAGCTGACGTGGGTGCGCGCACTCGTGTTCGATCAGTGTGGTGCAGGAGGACGGACGAGCTGGTGGACGGGCCGAACGCGTCGCACATCTCGGCGGTGGCGCTGGACCGGTGGGAGTCGCGGCTGGAGGACATCTTCGCGGGTCGGCCGTACGACATGCTGGACGCGGCGCTGGCCGACACCGTGCGCAGCTTCCCCGTGGACATCCAGCCGTTCAGGGACATGATCCAGGGGATGCGCATGGACCTCACCAAGCCCCGCTACCGGAGCTTCGACGAGCTCTACCTCTACTGCTACTACGTGGCCGGCACCGTGGGGCTCATGAGCGTCCCCGTCATGGGCATCTCGCCGGACTCCACCGCCGCCACCGAGACCGTCTACAAGGGCGCCCTCGCGCTCGGCCTCGCCAATCAGCTCACCAACATCCTCAGGGACGTCGGCGAGGAGTACGTCATGGATGCATTCGTTTGAGCTAAATTCAGTTTATTTTCAGTCACAACAATATTTTCCTCTCACAATAATTCAGCCTACAATTTAGCCCAGCCGATGTCAGGGTCCATATATATACTGTACTGACATGTCATTGCAATGCGTATGTGTGCCAACAATTTAATAACAGTGCCAGAAGGGGAAGGATCTATCTGCCGCAGGAGGAGCTGGAGATGGCGGGGCTCTCCGACGCCGACATCTTGGACGGCCGCGTCACCGACGAGTGGAGGAGCTTCATGAGGGGCCAGATCACAAGGGCCAGAGGCTTCTTCAGGCAGGCCGAGGAAGCCGCCACCGAGCTCAATCAGGAGAGCCGATGGCCGGTGAGTCGACTCAGACACACACCGCATCGCATCACATCATCAATTACAGACTACTAGTAGCTGTTCTCAGAAAATTCAGATGATTCAACAGCCTGCTGCATGCTTCTGCAACTGCTGTTTCAGGTGTGGGCTTCTCTGCTCCTGTACCGGCAGATCCTGGACGAGATCGAGGCCAACGACTACAACAACTTCACCAGGAGGGCCTACGTTCCAAAGACAAAGAAGCTGATGGCGCTGCCCAAGGCATACCTGAGATCACTGGCGCCCCCCTCTTCTCAGGCTCAGGCTCAGAGACAGAGACACTACTCCAGCCTAACATAGAGCAAGGTACATAGCAGTCAGTATGATGTACAAATTTGTGGTCAGGCACTCAGGCCATCCATGAGTATTGTACATGGTTGGCATGTGGTGGCGGTCGGTGTTAGATACTTGTACTCGGAGCTTTGCCATGTACTACAAAGCACTGGACTGGATGTATCACATGTGTATACTAAAAATATCTGTAGAGTAAAAGTGAAACAAGATAAAATAGTGGGCCACTCACTCGCTGCTTCCTCACTGAGTGAGAATGAACTAATCTTTGTGAAATTCCTGTGCAATTTTTATTTATTGTAAAGTTCATGTGTTCTAAAGGGGCTCTAAGTGTGCTACCAACGGAATACAGAAAATGGGTCTATATAGGCAAGAAAAAAGGTCTTAGTAGCAGAGCTGTAAAAAATTCAAATTCCTGACGGCCTTAGGGACTAGGGAGCACAGATGGCACCATTTGACACTGTAAAGGATCATAACATGAGCTCACCAAATCATGCATTCCATTACTAAATCAGTTCGTGCTGGGGTGTTCTCCCTACAGACACGGGAACAACCATGCCTGCGCTGTCATTTGCAACTTGCAAGTAATTAATTTGACAAGGGAGAGTCCCTTCCGCTCATTAGTCCGTGTCTACAAGATCCCGTTGAAAATCTAAGTGTACTTATTTAGCCCAAAATTCCAGTGAAATGCCACGTCGCAGGTCGCACATCAGCTCAGACTTTTTTTTTTTAATAATAATAAAAGAATGCTCAGACGGATCTTGAGATAGCCTTGCGTGCTTCTCTCTCTCGGGCTCTAGTTTATTCAGAACTGACAGAGAGTTTGCTAATAAGTGCTGCTAAATGCATGCTGGTTACCGGGATGAAGCAATTGTACTCTTCGTGTGGTTGAAAGCAACCGGATCTTAGCTTTACTATATATTTAACTATATACGGTTTTCTAAACAAGATTATTTATTTTACGTTATCAACTCTAACAATATATCACCAATCTGTTGGGTGGCTATGCGCGTGTGGTCAGAATCTCGCAAAACCGTCGGCTGAGCATTGTGATACAATTGTGTGTGTAGCAGCCTAGCAGGAGTGGCAATGTAAGAAGGTCAAGGAATATATATATATATATATATATATATATATATATATATATATATATATATATATATATATAATATATATATATATATATATGGCCTGTTTGTGTACATACAGCAGCAGCATTGCTGGCTGTACGTATTGCAGGAATGCTGGCCTTCCATTCCTCGTTGCCGAAAACATTTCAGAGACGGAACCTGTGGAAAGGACGGCTGATACGCAATATGCCTCCTGCTAGTTGCCCTACTACGTGTTTCCATGTCCACACATCACGCAATTGGTGGTGGCAACTGGGAAGGAGGAACAACGGACCATGTGGTACCAGAGACCAGCTGCTTCTTATCTTATATTAATATTAATACAGATTTTAGAAACAGCATATAGTAATCGCCACGTGTGTACCAGTACTCGTAGGCAGGAGTAGTACCTAGCGAAGCACATCTGAATCTTAGGTAGTGTGTTTCCATGTCAAGATTTGACAATTTTCCCTTGAGAAGAAGAAATGTTTGTTGTCTAGCTGAGACTGAGAAGAAAATTTATAGGCCGCGGGGACGTTACATTTAGCGCCGGCCCAAGCAACGAAGCATAAAGGACATTCAATCCAATTAGTTGGCCCAAATAGTCGTTCGATGGGCCTGACCGCGCGGCCCATAATATAAATGCTGCGAAAGCAAAAGTATTCTGAAATATATTATGGACCAAAAAGAGAAGACACGCAATGCCACCATGACAACATCTGCGTCCCAATTTGCCTAAAAATATTAATGTTTTCAATGCATTAGGTGTTTAAGATAGGTCAAATAAAAGGGAGATTGGTGTTCTTGCCCCTATTTTGAAGGGCAATCGTTTTTTCAACTTTGTGATTTTACCCTCTGTTTTTTAATTCGAAGCCATCATTCTCCTGTTTAGATCCTGTTAGATTAATGTCAAATAAAATATTAAGTAAACAATAAAAGATGATATTACATAGCCTTGTGAGATTTAGTTGATGGTTGGTTAAGCATGTTCAACTTGTTAAACATTGCTTAATTTTGAAATATTTGCAATTTTTTGTATAAAATTATTTTAAAAAAAATTATCCTAATATTTAATGTCAAATTAGATGTTAAAGCTACGTAGTACTTAACAACACGAGGGAAATTCGCATGTTTGAAAACCATTATTTTTAAGTTGAACTTGAATTATTAACTCCCCTAAACGATATAAGGGTAAACTCTGGTTTCGTTTTTTTTTATAAAAAAAACAGGGCCCAAAATCACAAAGTTAAATAAATGAGGAATACAATGCAAGAGCCACAAATGTTATTTCTCGTACGGGTCAACCGAAAACAGCCCAAACTAATCTTGGGCCTGTGATTCTCCGAGGCATTGTGAATCTTGGGCTGATCCTATAGATGCATATGGGCCTGTGTGATTCTCCGAGGCTGGATATATGGGCCTTGAGCTGGCTTCTGTGTGTATCTATAGGATCAGCCCAAACTGAATCCTGGGCCTGTGATTCTCCGAGGCAGGACATATGGGCCGAGACGACTAGCACGCAGGAAGTACTATGGAAAAAAAAAAAAAAATCTTCATCAGTTTCGTAGGAGTCACGTACACTCCAGTCCCCTATAGTAATTTCGATTTCGATTTGTTTTGTGATCGAAGTAGCTTAATTATCTCCTTGTACTGGTAGGTTTCGCGGCGGGCAAGTCACCTCCTCCCTATATAAAGCGTGGGGAGAACATGATGTCCTCCAGTCAATAGCTGGATTCCATAACCGTACCTACCTCGTACAGCCAAGGAGCGTGGGCAAGATGCAGATCTTCGTGAAGACGCTGACGGGGAAGACGATCACGCTGGAGGTGGAGAGCAGCGACACGATCGACAACGTGAAGGCGAAGATCCAGGACAAGGAAGGCATCCCGCCGGACCAGCAGCGCCTCATCTTCGCCGGGAAGCAGCTGGAGGACGGCCGCACCCTGGCCGACTACAACATCCAGAAGGAGTCGACGCTGCACCTCGTGCTGCGCCTCCGCGGCGGCAGCAGGGGCGGCTACCCCTCCTCCATCTCGCCCACCCTCCGCGAGCTCGCCCAGAAGTACAACGAGAACAAGATGGTCTGCCGCAAGTGCTATGCAAGGCTTCCCCCCAGGGCAACCAACTGCCGCAAGAAGAAGTGTGGCCACAGCAACGCGGTGAGAATCCATTTGCCGTTTTACTTGTTCATCCAATAATTTTTATTATTTGTTATATTATATACCACTTGAATCGTTATAGAGCATATCATCTTTCATGCTCATAAGCTCATTGGTTCTAGTTGATGTTAACGTTGTCCATGTTTCTAGGATTGTTCAGTCGTCATATACATTGTTTCTGAATTGTTGTTGCATTGGCATCGCTGCTGTGAGTAGTCATGCTTTCAGATTTACTCGTGAGACGGGCCATCCAAGTCTAATTTTGCCCCTTCGTTCGTATATTAGGCAACCAATGTTGTCGCGAGTTTTCATGTTTATGTTTTTATATTAGCTGGTCGCAATTTTTTTTTTTTTTTTTGCCTTATCCAGTCATCTTATCTATATAATAATTGATGATGAATTTACTGCTCTGCACACTTAATTAATCTGCTGTCATACTTCAATTATTGTCAGCACATTTTGTCACTCTTTCGTCTAATCTTTGCCCTCTGATTTTTCAGCTGAGGTCAAAGAAAAGGTTCATGTCCAAGATTGGTGGGAACAAATGATCGCTCGAGAGCCTTGCCATGAATCAGTTGGAATTTTAGGATGCTTAATAATTTTCTACTTTCCTTTGCTTTTTATGAATAAAGTTGTCCGAAAAAGTGTGCTACTCTTGGTTGAGATGTTTCTATATATAATTATTATTATATATCCATTGGTCATAAGTGAGATATATCTACATGTTATACAGCAAAATATCATTTCAGGGATGACCCCTTGAATAAGGCACGACCGTACGACCCAGTTGTGGCAAGGCAACGACGCTAGGGTCGTTTCCTAGGGTCATATTTGGCTGGCCAGATACAGTGCCTGGAAACGACTGAAATTGGATATCTGAGACTGAAATTGGATATCTGAGAGCGGTGTCCCGAATTAAAGCCTCATAATTACACAGCCATTTACTGTTTTGCCATTACAATTACACAGCCATACATTGCCAAAAAAACACACACAGCCATTTACTGATCTTTTATTATACAATCCAGAAGTCCCCATGGAAATATTGTCGAACACATAGCACGCACCCACTTGTTTTCAGCCCCCCTTCCACTACGACCTTACTGCAACTTTGAAAGCATACACAGCCATCAAGCACGTATCTTCTCTTTACCGGCCTCACTGCTTCTTTGAGTTGATGTAATCCTGGAGCGCCTCCATCTGCTCCCTGGTCGGCGGCTGCTCGTTGTTCTTGATGGACCGGTGCACGTCGTACGTCGTCGCCCCAAAGAACACCAGCCTGCAGTTCAACCGAGCATGAACATGCAATCCTCACCGCCGTCCTGCTGCAATCGAGGAGAAATCGAAGGAGGGAGGCGCCTACCCTGCGGCGAACAGGACGATCTGCCTCGGGAACACGTGCTTGCCGAACAGCCTCATGCTGCTGCTCCGCCAATGGTGTGGCGCTTGGCGCTTGCCACAGCCCACAACAGAGACAGCAGAGATACTTGGCTGTCTATGTAAAGCTGGCCCAGGGTCCAGTAAGAATCATTCGCGGCCCATGGGCTGGGCTTTTTTTTTCCCACAACGTCACAAACGCAGCATGGTGCTCGCTTCTTCTCCTCGACTTTCGATGCTTACGCCCGCGGCGGCCGCCTCCCGCCATCTCGCGTCCCTCAAGAAGCTGCTGCGCCAGTGCCGCTGCATCCAGCGCCTCAACCAGCTCCACGCCCACCTTGTCGTCCACGGATCCTTGTCCATCTCCGTCGCATCCGATCTCCTCGCCTCCTACTGCGCACTGTCGGTCTCCCCAAACGTCGGACACGGCGCCCTCCACCACGCGCGCCGTCTGTTCGACGGAATTCTCGACCCGGACAGGGTCATGTACAACACCATCATCAGAGCCTACTGCAACAGCGACTGCCCGCGGGAAGCACTACGCCTGCACCGCGGCATGCTCAAGCGAGGGGTCCTGCCCAACGAGTTCACTCTGCCGTTTGTCGTCAAGGCGTGCGCGATGGCGCGGGCGTGGGAGCACGCGCTGGCCGTCCACGGCATCGCTCTGAAGCTTGGCCTTGTGGGCCAGGTGTTTGTGGGCAACGCGCTTCTGCATTCCTACGCGTCGTCCGGTTCGCTGCTGGACTCTAGGCGGTTCTTTGATGAGATGGCGGACAGGAACGTTGTGTCGTGGAACTCGATGATCGGCGGGTACGCGCAGGCGGGGGATACTAGAGAGGCCTGCGCCTTGTTCGGCGAGCTGAGGCGTCAAGGGTTCTTGGGAGACGAGTTCACGTTGGTCAGCCTGCTTCTCGCCTGCTCACAAGAGGGGAACCTTGAGGTTGGTCGCCTTGTGCATTGTCATATGTTGGTTAGTGGATCTCGGGTTGATCTGATTCTTGAGAGCGCTTTGGTGGACATGTATGGTAAGTGTGGGGATCTGTCGATGGCTCATAGATGCTTTGAGATGATGCCCATCAAGAGTGTCGTTTCATGGACATCCATGCTTTGCGCTCTGACAAAGCATGGTTCAGTTGATGCTGCAAGATGCTGGTTTGACCACATGCCAGAGAGGAACACAGTCTCATGGAATGCCATGATCTATTGCTATGTTCAACGTGGCCAATGCCATGAAGCTTTGGATCTTTATAAGCGAATGCAATCCCAGGGTCTTGCTCCAGATGAGATTACCTTAGTGGCTGTCCTCTCTGCTTGCGGGCGAATTGGTGACTTGACTTTAGGGAAGATGGTACACCTTTATATTAGAGACAATATCCATAACCCTGATGTCTCTCTAATTAATTCGCTTCTGGACATGTATGCAAAATGTGGTCAGGTAGACACAGCAATTAACCTGTTTAGTGAAATGTGTAATAGAAATGTAGTTTCTTGGAATGTAATTATTGGTGGGTTGGCAATGCATGGCCGTGCATTGGACACAATCACGTTCTTCAGATCAATGGTAAGAGACACTTTCTCGCCAGATGGGATTACCTTTGTGGCCCTTCTTTCTGCATGCAGTCATGGGGGCCTACTAGAAATTGGACAGTATTACTTTGAATCTATGAGACATGTTTACAATGTTAAGCATGAAGTTGAGCATTATGCTTGCATGGTTGACCTTCTTGGCCGACATGGCCATCTTGAAAAGGCTGTTTGTCTGATAAAAGGGATGCCAATGAAGCCTGATGTTGTGGTCTGGGGTGCATTGCTGGGAGCCTGCAGAAACCATAGGAATGTCAAGATTGGCAGACAAGTGATCAAGCAATTACTTGAACTGGAGGGCATCAGTGGAGGTCTGTTTGTTCTAATTTCAAACTTGTTATACGAAACTCACCAGTGGGAAGACATGAAAAGGCTCAGGAAGTTAATGAAAAAGTGGGGAACGAGAAAGGATATGGGTGTTAGTTCAATCGAAATAAACAACAACATCCATGAATTTGGAGTGGAAGACATTAGACATGAAAGCTCAAGTGAGATTTATGCAGTGGTTGATCAGCTGTCGTATCATTTGATTTCTTTGCATCTCTTGGCTGTGGATCCAGAAGAACTATGTATGGTAGAGTGAAGGAATCTATTTGGAATTCTTTTCAGGATCAGCTAGAAGTTCATAATATTTCTGAGTCAGGCACTATACAAAATGAAGATGAATGCGGCTGGCATATTGCTTTAGATGGTGACCCCTCTGATTCAGAATTATTTGAAAATATAGGTCATCCTAGAACTTCTAGCTATTTTTTCCCTCTTCCTTTCTCGTCCTTGCCAAATAAATATCATTCACAAATAAATGACACATCTGTTTCCTGTGTTGTATAAATGAGGGTAGCGACATGCATTTTGAGCTGGAGAGAGAGAGTAATGTTCATCACCAAGCACACCTCCTGTTGAAGCCTGATGGTAGGTACTGCTGACTAAGCACATTTCTTAAAGAGTGTCCAGGTTCATCGGATCCGTGAGTAAAATCAATGTTGATGTATAATTTAAGTTGCAAAGTCCACCTACATTGAAATACTGAAAAGGACAAACTTATTCTTTTTGCTTTGGTTCGGCTTCAGAAATAGGCTGTCCTCTTCAGTTTTCCGTGTTGACCATGTAATGTAACTCACCATTTTTTCTTGCTAACCAGTTGTGTTTCTGGTCTCCTGTAGATGTCATGGTTCGCTGGGCAAGCCACTCAACCAACTCGACTGGTGCCCTTAGGCCCACAAATTCAATATCTCAGCACACGTTCGCAAGTCACATTTCGAGTTGTCGACAAGGCAAGGAGCTTACCTATTAGCTCTTCTAGAGACTGAGCTACATGTTGACATAGTGACATACATTTTTCTTGTTCAGATTGAGTATTGTGTATACCAATGGTAACAGAGGCTGTGACTCCAGATGTAAGCAGAGCAAAGATAGCAACACCATCCACAGTTTCACACTTTTTCACTGTGGCCTGTGGGAGCCCTGCGAATTTTGTTCCGAAGAGAAAAGATTGGTTGGTTGAACTGAACAGCTGCAAGGTGGGAAGGATCCGTGCCCACATTAATCAGTTCGTGATGCCTGCCACGTGCATCTCTTAATTGTGCACCGTGAGTACATTATATTACGGTGCATCAGTTAAGTAAGTGGGGGCCTGCGGTTTGCCGCTTGCCGGGTGAAGGCAGCAACGCAAAGTACCAGAGTGCCCATGGGGCCACCATGCGTTGTGCTTTGGCCGTTTATTAAGCGCCGAAAAGTAGTGAATTGCCATCGGCACAACTATTTGCTAATCGAGGGTTCGAGAGTCACTCCAGGATGCCAAATTGCCAACAGCACGTGTCCACATCACCTCGCCGATCTGGATCAGCCTACTGGTTGGTACACCTTTCTTGTGATGCTGTTTGCAAGTCCATGGTTAGATGATGATTTGGTTCCGGTTATTGGGAATATATTGATGCTTTGTGAGGTTGCTTTGCTCTTCTTTAATTTTTTTTTTCTACTTTAGAAATCATGGAACTGCTTTGTTTTTGAAAAGTCCTGATGGTGGATATAAAGCATGTTCGTGGAGCTTGCTTATGATGACTTGCAATCGGTTTTATTTAGCTACCTACCAGAATGATGGGTATTTTGGTTCTACTTTTAAACTGTATGAATGATCACAAGCTAAGGGACTGGGAGGATAACCTACTTGAAAGATCTGTTATGCTTACAATTTTCTTATTTGCGTGAGTGAAGATGTGCCACCCTTTTCTAGATTGTGATCAGGTAAATATATAGTTTCCTATCATAAGAGGAAAAAACAGCTCTCAAAATCAAGCTAGAACCTGCAAGACAAGCCATATAATTTGGATTTTCAAATGAACCTTAATCCCGTGAACGAATGAAACGGGCATGAAGAAAGTTGTACACATGCCTGGATGCCTCCCCCACGAATACCTACCGGATAATTCAACATTTGATATCCCATGTCGTACTCGGAATATGCAAATGCGAACCACTTTAAATCTATGGCCTATAGTCTGTTCTCTATACAGACGCAGACTGCTAGTGCAAGGGTAAGAGTGATTTAGCCACAATGTATGTGTCACATGCCTTAATTAAATCATGGCCACGCTGGATCTGTACCAACCGAATGAATCAATGATATATAATCATCGGGATGAGACTGACAACCATCACGAATTAAGGAGCGTACAAGTGCACTCAAGGTGGTTTGTTTAGCTCTTGGCAAAAAGCAAGCAACAAGAACTAGGACGAATGATCACCGTCACAAAAATACATGATAATTTTGGGAACCATGAGTATGAATCGTCACTGTAATACCAACAAATAAACGAAAATGAATAATGCAAAGCAGTTACACCAGACAGGGAGAAAGAAAAAAATAGTAAGCAGCAGTTACAAGTGCAGAACGGCCGTGGATTTCAGCCTGCAGGACATGGCGTCGGCCTCCGTCGCCGCGTTTTCCCGGCCAACCCGGCTCCACTTCTGCTCGGTGTCCGAAACCCGGCAGGCAGTGACGAAATCGAGCACCTTGCCGAAGATCCTGAACATCTCCACGGCGTAGATCCTGCCGTCCTGCCCGACGGCGAACGCCGCGTTGGGATCCATGGGCGCGTCCGGGTGCGCCGCCGCCTCCGTCCACTGGAGCGAGCCGAGGTCAAGCTCGAACAGCTTCCGCACCACCTTCTCCCTCCGGTTCACGTTCGCCGGCCCGAGCCCGTGGCGGCGGTCGTCGCACCACGACACGCAGAGCATGAACAGCCGCGACGCGCAGCACGCCAGCGTCGGCGCGTAGTCGCGGAGCCGGGGAGGCGGGCGGCGCGTCTGGACGACGACCCAGGTGCCCTCGTCCAGATGGTAGGCGACGAGCGTGTCGGACTCGCAGTACACGTAGAACATCCGGCCACAGACCACGCCGGAGCAGGCCAGCCCGACATCGGCGGGGAACCCGGCGATCTCGACCCACTTGTCCACCAAGGGATCGTATATCTCCCCGGACACCAGAGGCTCGTCCCAGCGGCCGCGCCCACCGACGGCCACAACGGCGAGCCTCGGTTGGCCTTCCTGTCCGGCGGCGGATTTGCCATGATGATGAGACGAAGCGAGCTGCTCGGTGGAGTCAGTGTCCTCGTTCAGCATGTCCCTGAGGCGGAGGCGCCGGAGCGAGAGCCGGTGCGGGTCCTCGTACACGGCGGATGCGCCGCCCAGCCGAGACTTGCCGCGCCGGCCGTTCTTCTCCGCGCGCGCGTGGAGAATGCTGCAGGTGGCGGACATCTCAAACACCCCCAGCACCGGGCGAGACCGCGGGGTCCGCATGGGCGCCACCTTCCGCCAGGAGCCGGTGAGAGGGCTGAACACAAGCACCCCCTTGTGCGTCTTCACCTTGCTGTTCGTGGAGGTGGCATCCGAGCCACCGGACCGGCCACCGACGACGTAGAGGTCGTCCCCGACGCCGGCGACGGAGAACAGGAACCTGCCCTTCAGCGCGCCCGCCCCGACACGGCACCACCGGTGCGCGGCCACGTCGAGCGCGTGCACGGCTGGGGCAGGCGCGGCGCCCCACCCGACGTCGCCGTCGACCCCGAACAGGAACAGCCACGGCGTCCGGCGCGGCCAGGGGTCGTGCTCCTCCTCCGCCTCCGCCTCCTCGCGGCGCATCCGCAGGAACTGCGGCGCGACGGTGAGGTCCCTCCACCGCCGGCACACGCAGCGCGCCGCCAGGAGCGAGGCTAGCGGCAGCCGGCACAGCACCATCTCCATCACGTCGTCCGGGAGCACCGCCAGGGACGCCGCGGCCGCCTCCGTCACCGCACCCGCGCCACCGGCTCCCGATGGCGGCCGATGCGCCATGGCGGCGGCGGCGGCGTCACCCTTTTTCCAGGCGAAGCACTGCCCTGCGCCTGCGGCGCCATCCTCGTCTTCGTCGTCGTTCCCCGGCTGGCGCCGCCGCGGGGCCGCCGCGGAGGAGTCCATCTCGTCGCACGCGCAGACTCGGCACCCACCGGCCGCGCCGAGGGGCAGCCGGAGGCAGCTCCTCCTCCTGCGTCCGCGGCGGCGGCCATCGCGCTCGGTACGCTTCGAGTCGGGGAGCAGCACGTCGTCCGGTGGCTCGGCGCGGAGCAGGGAGGCCAGGCTGTTGCTGCCAGATCTCTGCAGAGCTCTCGGCATGGGAGCAGCAGAGCAGAGCGAGCTCGGCCGCTCGCTGCTAGGTGGAGATGGAGAAGAAGTGGTGCGCGAAGGAGGGGATGGTGGGGGCGTGGAGAATGCCCCGGAGGAGGATGGCGAGGAGCTTGGCGAGGAAGGAGATAGAGAGCATGGCGTCGCACCGGGGTAGGGGAGGGGACGCGGGATTATTTTGGGCGGTGGTGGTTGGAGTGGGAGTTGGGGAAAGCGGACGAGGCGCGGGCGCCGATGAGGAGTGGGTCACGCCACGCGTGGATGGAATGGAATGGAATGGACGGGAGACCAGACCACCACCGGCCGTCGAGTCCTTGGACGTCGAAGCGGGCCAACCGCCGAGAATGGGCCGGCCCTGCCGACGGAGTTTGATTTTTTTCAACCCCACTCATCTTATTCAAAATATTACGTAACACAATTAAATTTAAATCATTCCTAAATAACTTATATTGATAAAGAAAACTATAATAAAAAATTGATATTTTTCACAAATTTTTAAAGAAGACAAGTGGTTAAACTTAGGATAAAAAAATTAAACGACTTATAAATTGAAAAGAATTTAGTAGAAAGCTAGCGCGTCATGTAGAACCCTTGGTATTTTTCAATTGCCAGCAACTAATTGTTTGGAAATGGGATCGAGAAACTACTATCGTGTTATAGTGAAAATATTATTATACTTAGATATGTCTATTGAATATAAAGTATATGTAAAAGTTTCAGTAGTAGTACTGTTCAGTAAATTGAGAGAGTGATACATGACCCGATCAGGCACAGTACTTCTTTGAATAGAAAACAGTGTTGAACACCAGTGCTCCGAGGCTCATGATCAGAGGGAAAGGGGGTTCAGACTCCTGCTGCCATGTTGCTCAGAGACAGGATCACCAAATCACCATTGATGCTAGACAGATGATATAAAAAAACTAACAGAACCTTTGATGGCAAGCTTAGTTTTAATGTCACTACTCGGCCAACGACGACTCTTAAACGCCGCCTTGACCGCTTCACCAAAAAGTGCTGCGTTTGAGGAACCGTCCGCTGATCTGCGAGGCTCCTAAGCAGTTTCCTACTAAGCCGGTGCTGCTGCAGTGGAGCAACCGGGTTACAGTTCAAAACTAGTTCCGAGTACGTGTTTTCAAGTGAGGTGAGGTGTTGATCATGCAACGAATGAGCAAACACAAATGGTCCATCAACGCCATCCGCATCAGGGATGGATACCTTCGACAAGATCTTCGATGGTTGAAATGTCCTAAATGGCTAGAGGGGGATGAATAGGCTATAAAAATTCTACAAACAACACTTAAGCAAAGTGGTTAGCTAATTAAATGGCGAAGCGAATTTTGCGCTAGCCTACTAAAAATACAAGCCACCTAGCCATTCTAGGCTATTGTCTCTAAAACATACACAAGAAACTAAGTTGCTACTTTACACTACTCCTATGTGAGCAACTAAGCAAGAGAGCTACCAAAGGTAAATACAAGAAAGTAAAGAGTAGAGAAGTGATTTTATACCGCCGGTGAAGAGAAGATGAATACCAAAGTAATCAATCAATCAATACAAATGAAATCCTCAGCAAGAGAGTTGACACAATAATTTTTACCGAGGTTCACTTGTGTAACACTCTAAGTGTTAATCATGCATTAACATATGCATTAAGAACATAAGCATCATTTTGCATCTTTAATTATGCACACATGATAATGATTGTTTCCTTATTACCTTTGTTATTTAATTGCTTGGATTAATTTGTTTGAATAATAATTGGTCAAACAGGGCATTTGACCCTAAATCAAAGTTGTTAAGAAGATTATTTGCCTCAATTTTGGTTTAGTAACTTAGCCCTAATTTTTATTCTAGCTTGCTCAATTTGGAACCCTATATTATTCCTTTTTGAATTAATCAAAAATCTTTTATTTATTTAAAAGAAACTCAAATTCAAAAGCTAGTTTTAAAAATATTGGGAATCTGACTTTAGTCTAAAAATGAAAGTTGTAGGGTTCATTATTTTGAACAACTTTCATGTTTTGAGATTTTCAAGTTATATTTGAAAATTTTTGAGTAATTAAAAAGAGGAGAAAAATCAAGTCTCTGCTACAGTAATTTGACTGTGCTCCTCCATACCTCTTCTCTGTTCTCACCGTTGTGGTGGCGCCGTTGTGCCCGCCTGCTCTTCGTCGCCTCGGCCACGCACCTCGCACGTCGAAGGCCCCAATCGTGCTGTCAACACTGTAGCAACGTCGCCTTAACTCTTGGAGCCAACGTGGGGGATCATCGTCGTCTCTCCTTCACTGCTCACCGTCGTCGCCGTGTCCGCCCAGGCCGCCGTCGCGTTTTCTGGGCTTTGGACGCGCGGTCATCGACCTGGACGACTTCGCGAACTCGCCTGCCACCTCGCCATCTCTTCCCAGCCCTATAAATACCGACGAGGACGTCGTTCTTCTTCATTCTTCATCCTCGGTCGCCACCGATCCAATCCACTCCGCCGGCAAAATTGGCCACGACCAAAGCCCCTCGCCCAAAATTCGTTGCTGTTCTAGCTTCACCACCCTCCGATATACCGTTTAGACTAAGCCGCGTCGCCGTTTGGCCATAGGTGAGCCCCCAACGGCTTGATGCCGTCCCTGCGCACGCCATGGCCGCCGAGCTCAAGCTCGTCCGTGGCCAGTGTGCTCCAATCCTTTTCAGTTCTTTGTTGTTCATGTTTTGTGTTATGTTTGCATAGTATAAGCTGTAGTAGAAGACAGTTCAATATCTACCATGCTCAGTTCGTCGGAACGGAGCTTGCCGCCGGCATGCTCTCACTGCAGAGCCGCTGCGCTTGCGGCTGAGCTCCTCAGAGCCTTCCATCCGTCCAATCCGAGCGCGTAGATAGGTTCATATTCATGTGGGGAGCACGCTGATAGGCTCGCCCTCGTCGGAGAGGCCACTGGCGGCGAGATAGCCAACCGGCCGGCGCTCTGAGCATGTTTGCTCTCGACGGGGAAGAGAGAGGGACCAGTAAAATAAAATAGAGAGAAGGCGAGGGGGTTTTATGCAAGGATATAGACTCATGTGAACAGTATAAAATAGATCGCGAGTTATTTTTCTTAGAACCCGAGGGTCCTTGCACAAAGCCGCCAGGTCGCGCGCGCGGGCAGGCCGTTTGGGCCGCCTCTGTGCTGGCTGGGCCGAGCCAAGGAGATTTCGGCCCGCGGCCATTTTCCCTTTTTCTTTTGTTTTAATTAATTTCCTGAATGATGAATAGTTTCCAGTTTTGTTATTTTCATATCTATTTATTTATCAGTGATAAAATTATGAAAATTTGTGAGTGTGCTCTTCATGATGTGTAGTGTTATATAAAAATATGATTTATGTGTTTTCAGTACTTTTTATCATGCTTTAAAATTCAATCTTTTAATTAATAAATGGCTTTTCCATGAATTATGTAGCCCAAAATAATATTCTGCTTATTCTGAAAATTTTTGTATGTGCTATACATGCTACTGTTTACCTTCATGAAAAGTTTGGCACTATTTTGATAACTTTTACTGTTATAACTATTTTCAACCCATTTTAAATATTGTTTTTCATTAATAGATAAAACATCCAATTCATTAGTATGATACATGATTGAGTTAAGTGCTTTTGGTATGTTGTGTGAAGCCCATGGAACACTTCACCCATGATGTTCCATGGCAATGGTGATGTTTTGCTAGTTGACCCTAGTTGGTGATCTGTAATTATTATTTTATGCATTATTAGGAAAATAGAGATAGGTTTTGTTAGCTTGCAACTTTATTGTGAATACCATGTCATGTCTGTTCATGTATTGCTCTGTAAGGTTGTAAACTTCTCCACCGGAGAATAAATATACACGTACTCAGTAAATTAGGAATCAAATAATGTTTGTTATTTCATGTGATATATTCACCCTACTTTTGTTTTCCGGCTAAGGTTATGTGCATGGCATAATCATAACATCATACCATTCCATTAGCATATCTTGGAGTATTATTTTCATTTATGCATGATTCACATGCATATAGCATCAGAGAAGAATCTAGTAGAATACGAGATCAGTCAAGGAGGAGAACCTTCAGGAGTTGCCACCCGAAGGCGAAGAACCGAATTCTGACTCACTCCTAGAGTGCCCTAACCACGGACCTTCCACATTTCGCCGAGGCAAGCCCCGAACATTTTATACGTCTATCTATTCTATTTCTGAATTACATTTGAGTACTTTACCTTTATCAAATTGTGCATTAAGTTAATAGGATATGATTGATACCATTGATGCATTACCTACCTTGACCAAAAACACTTATCACCTTTTTATACTAGTCAGGACCGCTCTATGCTTAGTAATGCTTAGACCGGTAAAAGTCGGGTGATTTCCTGTCATCCGCGAGATATAGGTGATCACTATTTTCTGGAATACCTGTGAATCATATTGAGGATAATAAATGGAGACCGGACGGGATCTTATTGTAGATGGTGCTACAGGGTTTGCCTGTACCTTATCCCGTCTGTGTCGATTAGGAACCGTCCGATGTCTAAACCTTGGTTGAAATTGAACGTACCTTCACATAATGGCCTGATAAGTCGTTCCGAACGTGAAAATGTAAACCCATTCGAGCTGAATTTTGGACCGTCAGCATTTCTAGGAGGAGAGTAACTGGTGGAAGAGGACTGACCCAAGACCCTGTTTGCTGTTGGGCTACGGGCACCTGGCAATTTCAGGTGAGGCTGCAGACCCATTGGTTTTGCGAAACGGTCCAATTTCACCGTCGAATGTGGTAAACGGTGATCTGCGAAACCCTGACGGGGGGAAATAGCGGATGTGTGATACGGGCTTTATCCAGCTGGATTAAATCGATTCGAATCACCGTCTCTCCCGGATAGTGAGAAACTTGGTCACTGTCCACAATCGTAGAGATTAATCAATGAAATGAGAAAGGCAGGTTATAATAATATGATCACTGTGATGCTCTATAATCAAGTGTTTGGCATAAGATAGAACAAATGTAAATGGATAAAGGATTATTAAACCTGTTGCTAAAACTGAAAAGTAGGAATTATTTAGCAAGCTTTTCCGCAAAAGATGCTAGCCAGATAAAACCCCAGATATAGCCTTGCATATCCTTGGAGTCTTTTATTTTCTCTCTGACAGGTAGGTCTTGCGGAGTACAATTGAGTACTCAGGGTTTATTCCCACATGTTGCAGGTGACACCCTATATGAGGGTTATTGTATTACTTGCTTCAGTCCAGTTGAGGACTCAGAAGAATAGACCAGTTGAAAGCTCTAGTTTGGTTTTGATAATTAATGACATCCTCAGGACTAACCTAAGTTGCTAAGTGATGGCAAGGTTTAGGTTGGTCAAACCATGGAGTGTGGAGCCTAGGAGACTATGTTGATCAAGATGGCTCTACCATGGATCAAGTGAACAAGAAGTGAGGTGATCAAGTGTTAAGCAAAGGCATGAAGGCAAAGGTATAACCTCAAATAGGTTTTCCTTTTGGTGAACAAGACACCTAGTGGGTGTGTTCACATTTAGGATAGATAGCCGACTATTAAGGGGAGAACAAGTGTTGGATTACCTTCAAGTGCTCTAGGTTGCATTTCATTTGCATTGAACTAACACAATCTAGAGATCAAAGTTAGAAACCCTTGGAAAATGTTTGCAAAATGCTAACACACTGTGCACAAGTGTTGAAGACCTTGACTGTTAGCACATAGAAGCAAGGGGTGAGAAATAGACTTGAAAAAACGCTGAGAAATGAGCGTCGAACTCTTAGCAGGGGCAGCGTCGGACTATTGTCCAGAGTCCGACGCCTAACCCTAGCTCTGGGAAATGGTGAGCGTCGAACGCTCGGTTAACGAGCGTCGGACCATTGCCCACTTCAGTCCGACGGTGGCGAGCAGTGTCGGCGTGACGCGTGGCGTTCGGGAGAGCGTCGGACGCTAGAGCTTCGTCCGACGGCGAGCGTCGGACTGAAGTCCGACGGTTTTGAGCGAGTTGAAACCTCTCTGGAAGCGTCGGACCGTGGTGATCATTGGTCCGACGGCTAACCTCGCGAGAGTCCGACGGTGGCCGAGCTGTGTCTCGTCTGTGAGAGTCGAACGGTCCGGCGCCTGGTGCAGTGCGCGCGTCGGACCATCAGCTTGAGCGTCCGACGGTTGGGAAAACGGCGCGAGAAGTAGCCGTTGAGATCCAACGGCTGTGGTTGAACTGTATTGACACGTGGCAGCCGTCCGAGCGTTGGACGCGAAGGATTGGTCCGACGGTCGGTCCGGCGCCCCGAAAAGTGTGTTAACGGCTGTTTTTCAGTGGGTAACGGCTAGGATTGCACTTAGGGGAATTTATACTCCTCCTCTGGTCACTTGGTGACAACTCTTGCACACTTGAATCATTTGTATACTCTTTGTGAGCATCCTAAGCCTCCCACTCACTCAATTGATCATCTCTTGTTCATCAATTTGAGTTGAGTGATCCTCAAATGCATCATTGCTTAGTGATCTGCATTCTAGAGCACTTGAGAGCAAGCCAAGGCTGAGTTCTTATTCTCTTGGGACATTGCCGTGTCCCTAGCGGCTTGGAGGTGATTCCGGTGTGAGGTTGATTGGTGTTTGTTCAAGCCCATACCGAGGTGATTGATTGTGAGAGGTTTTGTGGTTATCCTCGGCGGAGTGCCAAAACTAACTCCAGTGGATTGCTCGTGGTTGATAGCCACTTCTCTTGTGTTGGTGAGCGGCTCCCGATGAGGGATTGGCGTGTGAAGCCTAGCTCGCAATCCACCAAGGAAGACCGGTGCCACAACGAGGAGTAGCGTGACGGCGATCACGTGAACCTCGGTAAAAAATTGAGTGTTCTTTGTCTTCTCCACCATCGAGTGGACTTTTGTCTTTCCGGTATTCTATTGGGTTTGATCTCTTGGTTTTCATATTGGATATCTCCCGATGATTGGTTTTCACGGCGTGCGGACTTCACTTCAATCAAGCCCATTGGTATAATCCACTCGATCTTTCTTCCTTGCGCTTACTACTTGTTTAGGTGCCATCTCCTTAGGAACGGAGGAGTTGGTTTCTTACGTGTTGAGTGCTTATATTTGTGAGTAGCATATCATGTTAGGTGGCTTGCATAGAATAGTCTAGAGCTAGCGCTTTGTCTCGCTTGCTTATCAACTAACTTGTGGTCTAGTGTTTTGTTAGAATTTTTTAATAGGCTATTCACCCCCCTCTAGCCTATACGGTCCTTTCACCAGTGGGCATGGTCGTATTTCTAATACTTATCTTCCCTGCTGTATAATGAAGGTAGTACTATACTGGCAAAAAAAAAGAGTTTCAAAACTAAGTTAATGTTGTGTAATATTTGAACTTGGATTGTAATATTATTCTATCAAACTCAGTGTGTAAAATAATCTTCCGCTACTACTCTGTTTGTAATATATGATGTTCCCTTAATTATGTGCGATCCTGTTATAAAGTTGATTTACCGAAGTCCTTCGTGACACTCGGCGGACTACCGGGTTTATGTGAGAGAGGGTATAACTAAGTCAACGCTATTAGCGGGGATTGTTATACTTAATCTTACATAAATTGGTCGGTTCTGTCACAACTTGCTTACCGGCAAGCTACGTCCTCGTTGTAGCGATATACCCACTTGGAAGTTCACGCGCTAATTGGCATCACACGCCAAACCCTTCTCAAGGGTGCCGCACAACCAACACAAGATGGGGATCTACAAGCTACGGACAATCCACTAGAGTAGCCAATTGCGATCTCCCGTGGGGAAGGCTCAAGAACCCCTTACAACTTTACCGATCGAAGACGGAGACAATCACCAACTCCCCTCAACGATCCTCGTAGCTCCAAGCCATCTAGGAGTCGGCAAACTCCAAGAGTAACAAGAGAATCCGCTGCGAAATTCAATCACCAAGTGCCTCTAGATGAACACACTCATGCAATGCACTTGATGCTCTCCAATCTCACTAAATGATGACCACAATCAAGTGGAAGGTGTGAGAGAGGAGCGGGGAGGCTCACTAGTAAGTAGGAGTGATTAGAATGGCCAAGAAAGCCTCACCAAGCCAGCAGTCCAAGCATTTATACCTCCCTTACAAAGAGATAGCCGTTGAGTCACTCTGCGGGGCGTCGGACACAACCGTCGGACGCCCGCGCGTGCCACCGTCAAACCAAAGCACATGGTCCGATGCCCTGGATGCACGCCACGTGTCAGTAGCCGTTTGAAATCGAATGTTGGATCACAACGGCTATTTCCTCGCGCCAACTGACCACCGTCGGACGCCAACTCGTCGGACCAACGAACTCCACGGTCCGACGGTTCCAGAGAGTAACCCAAGAGCGCAGACCACCGTCGGACTCAGTCCGACGCTCACCGTCGGACTAAACTGCAGCAGGGTCCGACACTTCCAGAGAGTATGCAGAAAGGAAAAACTCGTCGGACTCCAGTCCGAGGCTTAGTGTCGGACCACCACCCAACGTCCGACGCCGTGAACAAAGCTCGCCGCGAGCACGGCCAGAACGTGAACTCGCCACGCCGCACCGTCGGACCATGAACCAATGGTCCGATGCTCACAAATTGAGTGTCCGACGCTCTGAAACTACACAGCGCTAAGTTAGCCATCGGACGCAAGCAATGATCCGACGCTCAGAGGGGTTAGCGTTCGACGCTCAAATTTATATTAGAGTGTCTCCGAAACTCGTTGAATCCTGCCTCGCAAGCTCGGCAGGAGCAAGAGAGAACCCAAACCCTCTCTAACCCTCAAACTTCACCCCGTTTCCAAATGCGCTAATACTCCAAAGTGTCTCTCACTTCAGTGCACGTGTGTTAGCATTTTCCAAAGAGTTTTCCATGGATTTTGTTAGTGTCACTGGCATCTACATGCATATGCAATGAATATGAACACCTAGTGGCACTTTGATAACCGCATTTGACAAACGATTTCTTCCCTCTTCATAGTACGGCTATCTATTTTAAATGTGATCACTCTCTCTATAGAGTCTTGATCACCAAAAGCAAAAGAGCTCCTATTGGTTATACCTTTGCCTTGAGCTCCTAGCTTATCACCATGTTCCTTCTCATCTCTTGATGAAGCTTGTGGACACCTTTGATGATGGACTTATACCATTTTCATTGATGCCGTCACTAGGGCTTTCTCCTCTTGTTGGTGGGCTTACACCATTTGCATGGATGCTGTCATTACTCTTCACTTGTGGCCTCCACCGACCCGATCCTTTGCTCCATCTTATTGTTTGCTAATTAATCTCATGAAACACTTAGAGCAAACATTACCAAATTAGATTTCATCAATTACCTGAAACCAAATATGGGCTTTCAACGGTAACCTGACCGTGTCCATCGCCGAAGCGCTGGAAGCGCTCCTTCCGGCTATTGGAAAGGGCCTATCCAGGCAGCCGCAAAGACAGAAGGTCACCTCCTAAGTCGTATCACTGCGTCGATATCGGTTGTTTCCTGTTATATAATCTCGCAACATGAGGTCTTTTTGTTAGGGCGGTCCAGCTATGACTGTATTAGGTCGACCTCCTTTAGCGCTTAGTCGAAGCGCATTGTATGTTCGTTAAATTGTTCTTCTTAAATACTACGATATGTTGCGTATTTGAGAAAAGAAAAGTCACTACTCTAAGATAATATTATCATTCTTTGATTATTCTTGTGCCAAAAGTTGTTTTACATGTATTTTTTGACTAGGATATAGTAGCAAAAATGTATCTTCTCACTCATGTTAACATGTTTCTAGAGGTCATCTGTCCCGTAGCCTCTCACAATTGCACGTGCAAGATATTTCTCAAGTGTTTTGTAGCTATCTAGTACTCCCTCCACCCAAATTGTAAGTCATTTTAAGAATATTAGAGAGTCAAAGCATCTTAAATTTAATAAAAAATAACAGAGAGAAATGCGAAGATTTATAAGCCCAAATAAGTATACTATGAAAATATATTTGATAAAGAATCTAATGATACTTAGTTGTTAATGTAAATATTACTATATTATTATATAAACTTAGTTAAAGTTAAAATGATTTGACTCTCCAGGAGTTTTGGAATGACTTACAATTTAAAATGGATGGAGTAGTTAATAAATGTGTTGGCCTGCATGGTTTAATAATCTCTGCTGAGGGCATATAATACTAAGATTAAGTATTTGCCACACTCTGCATCAAATAAACATATGATTTGCATATGCATTTACAAACTTCCGATGGAAAGCACCATATTGAATCCTAACAATGAATCATATGTTTGTTCTGGTAGTAGATGAAAAAGTAAAGCAATCTAAAAATAGAGTGGCTAAGACTTCACATTTGCAATTTTGTCATGTCATATTTGCTTTCGGTCCTCTCTTGCTTAATAGAATGAGTAAATAATAGTAGAGAAATAAGTAGAATAAGTTATTTTGTTTTATTTTCAGCAATGGTAATCGTTAGACCTCAGCAAATTGAGTCCGGTCCGAACTCTACTTTTTTTTTTTTTTTTTGCCCTACCCACGAATCTTAGTGAACATGGCCTAGACACAGAACCCGCTGCCCAGAAAAAAAAAACAATTGGGCCAAACCTGGCTCGAAATACTGTTTTTAGCTATTTTATTTTTTATATACAAGTGTGAAGTGCGGATCAGCTCGACTTGCCCTGTGGAATGGTCATGGACGGAACCTTTTTTAGCCCTGTCCAAACCCGATCCGGCCCACAAAATGCGCAGGTGTAGTAACCGTAATATTGCTTTCAACAATATGTCGAGGGGTCTTTTATTTTTTTTAATTAGTATGGTAATTTCTCGGCCTTGAGAACTAACACGGAACTTTTTTACTGATTTTTTTTATAAAGGACAGAAACTATAGCTTCATCTACTCGAAGGTAGAATCAGGCCCTTATTACAAAATTTGAAACGAGCGAAAGTCACCAACTACATACAACCAAACTGAAAAGTCCACGAAACTCCTAAACGAACGACTAAACTAAAAAATACAGCGCCTTTATCTCCAAGTGATGTCCAGCTAATATTAGCTGTTCCCTTAAGTCATCACGCCGCTGTAGCTTTGCCCACAGGCGAAGTAAATGCGTTTCCCTGAAGAGCACCTACAAAAAAGATTTCGGTGGACATTTATCAAAGATCACTTCGTTACGGGTTAACCAAATCGTCCAACAAATTGCGGATGCCATTGTTAATAACAACGAATTATGTTGTCTATTCCCCCTCTTGGACCAATTATTAAACAAATCTTCAATATTTTGAGGTGGAGAAATACCCAGCAAAATATGTACAGCACGCCACAGGAATCTAGCATATAAGCACTGACAAAAGAAATGGTGAATTGTTTCTGGGGCATAACAAAAACTGCACTTCGTATCACCGTTCCAGTTATGTCGTGCAAGATTATCTTTGATTAGGATTACCCCTCTCTTCAAATACCACAAAAATATTTTTATTTTTGAAGGTACTTTAATCTACCAAATGTCCTGTGACACGCTTACCCCGTTGTTAATTAACACAGCATACATTGATTTAACTGAAAATTGTCGTGATGAGTGTAAAGACCAGGAAAAAGTATTTTTGTCCGCCCGCAATTCAATATTATGTAGAGAAGCAATAATTCTGTGCCAATTCGATTATTTCCCACTAAATTCCTTCGAAAAGAAACATTAAGTGGTACGGAGCTCATTACGTTTGACACAGAGTCCTGTTTTCTTCTCACAATATTAAAAAGAGCCGGGAACAGGACACTAAGTGGCTTATCTGCTAACCACCTATCCTCCCAGAAGTGGATTTGTGAACCATCCTTCACAGTTAAGGTCCCAAGACCTAAAAATGTGTCTTTAACACTCATAAGGCTTTTCCAGAAGTGGGACTAATCTTGTTTTTTAATACAGCTTCCTAAGGTTTTGTCTCTAATGTATTTATTTATTACAAGTTCCTGTCACAATCCATCCTCATTGAGTAATTTAAAAAGCCATTTGCTGAGTAGGCATTTATTTTGTATTTGAAGATTCTGTATGCCTAAACCTCCCTGAATTTTTGGTTGATACAAAATCTCCCACTTTGCTAACCTATACTTTCGCTTGTGTTGATCGTTTTGCAAAAAAAACCTGGATCTAAAATAATCAATCCTCTGCAGCACCCCCTTTGGCACTTAAAAAATGACATTATAAACAGTGGTAAGCTAGAGAGGACTGAGTTAATTAGAACCAATCGGCCGCCAACTGTTAACAATTTTCTTTTCCATCCACTCAGTCTTTTTTCGATCCTGTTTATAATTACTTCTCAATCCTTATTATTCAATTTCCTTGTGCTCATGGGTAATCCTAGGTACCGGAAAGGGTATTTTCCAACCTGACAACCGAAGAGCTGTGCATAAAACTCCTCATATTCTTTTGCTTTCCCAAAGCAAAATATTTCGCTTTTATGAAAATTTATTTTGAGTACAGATAGTTGCTCAAAAGTAGTAAGAATTATTTTCATATTCATTGCCTTGGCAACATCGTGACTCATGAATAATACGGTATCATCAGCATATTGGAGAATAGACAGCCCCTCCTCAATCAAATAAGGAATTACCCCTTCCACATGCCCCGCTTCCTTTGCTCTGGCAATGAGTATGGCCAACATGTCCACCACTATATTAAATAGTATCGACGACATGGGGTCACCCTGTCTAAGTCCTTTCTTTGTTTGGAAGTAGGAACCTAATTGATCATTAACCTTTATATTTATGTTGCCCCCTTACGTAAAAAGTTGCACCCATGTGCACCACAATGGAGAGAAACCTTTCAACCGTAAAGTTTGTTGAAGGAAATTCCTAATTAACTTTGTCATAAGCTTTCTCGAAATCGATTTCAAAAATTATCTCATCTTGTTTTTTTTTTAAGTTCATGAATTGTCTCATGTAGTATAACTACACCTTCCATAATGTTTCTCCCTGGTAAGAATGCTGTATGAGTTGGTCTGGTTACCTTTTGAGCTATGGTAGTTAATCTATTAGTTGCCACTTTTGTGAATATTTTAAAGGAAACATTCAACAGACAGATCGGTCTGTACTATTGAATTACCTTCGCATCGTTCTTCTTAGGAAGCAGAATTATATTTTCAAAGTTTAAACTGTGCAAATTCAGTGTTCCCTGATGGAAATCCACAAACAGAGCCATCAAGTCTTCTTTTATTATCTCCCAGAAGACCTGATAAAACTCCGCAGGGAAACCATCTGTTCCAGGTGACTTATTATGCTCCATTTGGAAAATAGCTTTCTTGACTTTAGTTTCCGAAAAGACTTCCGTCAAGAATTCATTTTCCAATTGAGAGACAAGATTAATATGAGAACCCTCTGACGGGCCAAATAAGTTTTTATAATAATTGGTAATATGCTTTTTAAGTTCAGCATCACCACTTATTGCAGTATTCCCATCTTCCAGTTGGAAAATATGGGTCTTCCGATGTTTACCATTAGCTAACAAATGGTAGTACTTAGTATTCGCATCGCCTTCCAACAGATGCTTTACCTTGGTCCTCTGGTACCACTTAAGTTCTTCTCTAAGAAGCTCAACCAATCTTTCATGGAGCACATGTTTTAAATTCAATTCTACTTCGTTTAGCGACAATAATTTTGCTTTCTTGTCTAGCTCGTCTAGTTTATCTAGTAGGACTTTTTTTTCTTTTTTATATGCCCCGCTAACATTCTTCGCCCATCCTCTAAGATATTGACGCATCCTTCTAATTTTAGCCTGCCATCTATCCAGCGGTGTACCCTCAACTACCACTTTTTGCCAAACATCTCAGGACCACATCACAGAACCCTTCCCTCAGCAACCATGCAAGTTCAAATTTAAATTGGGGTTGATAAGCTGTAGACGGTCCATTAGTAGAACATAATAGCGGGGTGTGATCTGAGAATTCCCTAGTCAAAGCGTGCACAGAGGTATGCAGGTACTTAGACTCGAATTCGGTACACACCAGAATCCTATCTAGCTTTTCAAAAGTTTGGTGTTGCAATCGGTTAGCCCAAGTATAATTCCTCCCCGACAGCTCTATCTCCCTGAGATTAAGTGAATCAATAACTGCATTAAATAAGAAGGGCCACCTTCCATCAAAATTGCTGTTATTTTTATCCTGTGAGCTGCGTAAAATGTTAAAGTCACCACCTCTAACCAAAGGTAAGGCTTCTTTAGCACACACCCGCACCATCTCAGACAGAAACAGAGCTTTTGGCTCTACTTGTGCAGGTCCATAAACTGATATTAAATTAAATTTGAAGTCATCTGCTTTGTTTCGCAACTTAAACCGAATGAGGAAATCCCCTTCCTACCCTTCATTTTTTTAGGGAATACGGATAATTCCTTTGTTTCTTCCTGTGTATACACGGAACAAAAATGGAACCCTCTACTTCCATAAATTGTTTGAACTATGCCAATTGCCCAGCCATCAGCTCAACACAACAAAACAATAAATAATTACCTAATGATCATTTGATCATATACTCTACTCTGACTGCTGTATACATATTCTAAACAGGTAGCTTCAGCTCTTGCTCCGACCGACTCTCCTTGAGGACCCACCATCAACCCCTCCTCCTTTCCTCTTGCTAAGCTGAATGTTACTTTTGAGCAGCATCACGCTCAGAAATGCGACCGCGCAATGGTTCCAGCGATCGACTTCAATCAGGACAGAATGGACATGAAGATCGTCGACCACGCCGTCAGCGCAACCGCGGCGACGAGGTACGTCCAGAGAAAGATCACGGAGCATTCCTCTTGCCCAACGTCGAACAGCTGAGCCATGGTCCCTGAATCAATCCATCACACGAGTCTCACTCAGCAAACAAGCCGCGCGGCCAAACATAGCATAGCAGAAACAGAGCGCGCCATTGATTGATTGGTTTCAGTCTTTCAGAGTTTCAGAGCGTGCGTACCGATGTTCATCGCAGGAGGCACGGCGAATTGCACCATCAGCACGTAGCGGTACAGCGGGTCGCTAGACAGGAACCCGAGCCCGTACGCGGCGTGGACGACGGCGATGCCGATCAGAGGGAGGAGCACGAAGCGGATGCACAGGATCGCGATGATCACCGTGCGCTTGAGCCCCGACTTCCGAAGCCCTGCACGCATGAATTCAGTTCAGAGAAGTTTCAGAACACGGGTGTTGTCCAGGTGGAGGACAAGCTGGATCGCTGAGCGAGTGTCTGATCAAAATAGCTCCCCACCTTGAGTCAGGTTTCCGCCTAGGATGAGGGTGATGCAAGGAATCGTGCCATTGCTGCAAGAGAAACGAACCGTGAGTGATTAACCTGAAGAGGGGTTGACACTTTGAAATACTCCTAGTACGTGCTTACCCCATTAGCTGGAGGGAATCCTGTACGACTTTCAAAGGAGCTCCGTCGCCGATGATTAGGGATTTTAGCCATGGGACCAGGC
The DNA here is from genome assembly GCA_038502445.1 of Eremochloa ophiuroides. NCBI lineage: Eukaryota > Viridiplantae > Streptophyta > Magnoliopsida > Poales > Poaceae > Eremochloa > Eremochloa ophiuroides. The sequence goes on along the minus strand of JAHLJS010000001.1, from coordinate 90,206,097 downwards.
CAACAATAAACCCAATTATCTGAAACCAAGATGTAGAGCATCACATCAGATTTGGTCCTTCCAACTACGTGCCACTATATGAAGTGTGAAAGCAAGATGCTGAAAGCCTGAAACTGAAAGATACCGCGGATATGGTGGGTGGTGCCATGAGCTCCTTGATGAACTGGTGGACAGCGTCCTTCAGCTTCGTCCAGAACCCCTTGTCAGCGACCTCGCTCTCACAGGACAAGAGAGGGGCCTCCTGCAGTTCTGGCCACTCAGTTTCTCTGAGGACAAGAAATGGCCATGCGATGCATGGCCGACGACGATGGAGTCGACTGTTGTCAAGTTTCTTACCATTTGGTTTTCTTCCCTTTGCTCGTGCTCGCCAGGCTTAACTGACGTCGGAAGTGGTGCCTCCTCGTCAGCATAGGCAGCTGAATGCTCCTCGTCGCTGTCGGCTGGGCACTGGATGCTTTTGGACTGCACCTTGTGGTACAGCTTGCCTGACTTCTGCATCAGGCTGTACGTGTATGTCCATATGAAAAGGCCACCCAGCTGCCGAATGCAAGATCACTCAAAATGAATACCAAGACTCGTGTATGTATCTGGGAAACAAGGAAGATAGGTAGCCCTTTTTGGGAACAAAAGAAAAGGGAAAAAAAGAGAGGAAAGCTTACAGCCATGGACAACGAGGAGTAGGAGAGACTGCGTGAGCGGCAAATGCTTGAATCATTCCCAAACGGGTTCCCGTCTTCGTCGCATACAGCCGGGACAATGATCAGTAGCAGGTTTCCAAGGTTTCCTGCATTTGTCAGTAGAGGCAGTTATTGATTTCTGTTCTGCATCAACACGGAAAGTATGAAGATTGAACGAAGAGGAATGAAACATGAACGTCCACTGACGAAACTGAACCTGCTGAGCAGAAGGCCATGATCAAGCCCCTAAAGTGCTGTGGTGGCTTCAAGATGTTGCAAGCTATCCAACCCAGAGTGCCACCAATCATGAACGTGATCGCTATATTAAGTGGCATAAACCACCTGAAGAACACAAGGCGTGTATTCATTAGGGCACTTGAACAGTTACAAACATGTATAAAAGTGCAGACTTTCAGTTACTCTGTTCAGTACTACTTCTTTCGTCAAGGCTCTGAAAAATATGATGATGCAATACTACTACTCAGTACTCACCAAGAAATGACGTCTGCGAGGGTGACCGTCTTCGCGAGGCTGGCGAACATCAAAGATGGGGTGAATACAGTAAAAACAACCTGCCAGCAATTTTCACTGGGATTAGATTCGCTAAAAGTTCGTCAAACTGTGAAAAGCTTGCGTTTCTTCTCCATTAATACATGGACAGCAAATTTCTTTCAGGTGGCTTTCGAAAAAAAAACAAATGTGAAAAGCTTGTTGGAAAACTGACAGAGCTCACCTTGTTCATATCCCTTCGAGCACCCGTCGTCAGAACGTTGCTGAAACCAGAGGCCAGGTAAGCTCCAATGACACCTATGAGCAGGACTTGGACGATTGGCATAGAAGCCACCAGAAACAATGAGAAGAAACCCATCCTTTTGTCTTGTGACCTACTAGTAGGATTAAACCCCTGCTGACCTGCTTGGTATGTGATAAACGCTCAAGGAAGATTTCAAACGTCTTCTGAATAAGTGGCAAGAGGTTATCCAAACTAATTCTGTGCAGGAGGTTCCAACCCTGGTAAAATAATTCAGAAAAAAAGGGAGAATGAGCGTCTGGAAGAATCTGAAGAGAGAAGGCAGGAGTTGGTAATTTACATTTGTGGCACTGGCACCTCACAATGATGAGGCCTTCCCTGCTCTCTAGCAGATGCTAAAGTTGAAAAGGACAACTCCACATTGCTTGGACCGCATGCATGTTTCATTTTTTAAAAAAAAATAGTAGATGCAAATAAAAGGCAGAATTTATCACAGGAAATGGGGATAAACAGCGGAAAATCCAACGGCCCAGATTTGCGTGCCCCTTCCAACGGCAAGGGCGTGCCGTTCTTTTACTCATTTCAGAACTGTCTGGGTTGGACTTATGGCCCATGTGAATTGTGCTGGCACTGGCAAGTCGAGATTCATAAAGCTTAAAATGCAAGAAGGAAATCGCAGTTACTCAGCTGGATCTATGCATGCATTTCGCCGAGCACTGCTGATAAGCCGATAAGTGTGACCTGATCAATATACAGATACACTGTGTGTACGAATCTGAATTCCCTTTATTCCCCCCCATGATTGGCACAGTGTCTTCATCGAGAACCAGCCACGATTGCGAGCTGAACCATGAATCTATATGACACAAAATACACCTACCGTACCGGAGAGGAGATCCCCGTATGATAAGACGCGAATCAAAGCCCAGACACCAGATAAGAAAACCAAGCAAGAAACAGAAATAAAGGCTGTGAATGATACGGGCGGCAAATTAAGGATCACCTGCTGACCGCCTGAGGTAGGGTAGGAACGCTTGATCGTTGGTGAAGGAGACGGCAAGAAACGGGTAGGAGGGAGGCAGCTGCCTCTAGTAGCTGACTGGCTCAATGAGCTGAGACGACGGGACGAAGGAAGAAATCGTGTATCTGTCTATCTGCTCCTGCTAGCCGGGACCCTGGAGGCGAGAATGGGGGAGATGCGGCGGCATCGCCTTATATACCAGGGGAGCCGGGCTCAGCTGGACGGCAAAGGCACACGCGAGCGCTGACAGCCGCCGGGGAGGTGGAGAAGGCCCAAGAGGATGGGATGGCGCCTACACCGCATCCACCCGGGCGCCAACGCAGCGGTCAGCTCAGCTGTCGGCCACGGCACCTGTCGCCGTCGTGTTACCTGTCCAGGTCCTCCTGCTCTCCGTTGCAGTGGCCAGTTCAATCTCGTCTGCCTGCTTGCTAGCTGCTGATTACTACTATCATACTATTATTACAGTTGGTTTACTTGTGAGAGTTTCTCTGGCTCTTTCCTTCCTGTTACGTGCGCTTGTCCATCCTAATCTCGGGCGTCTCATTCCGATTAGGCTGCCATGCAGGCTGCAGCTGTAGCTAAAAATAATTAACGCACATGTGCTGGGCTGAGTGACTGACTGTGATGCGTGCATGTGCCAACAAGAACCCAAATCGTACTTGGTTTACAGCCAGTACCGAACCGAATTATCATCATTCGCAAACGCAACCTAACACTAATTTACTCCATGTCTGCATCATCACCGATCGATGACTAGGATGATGCTACTACTACCATCCTTCGCAAACACAATTGAAACTGGAACTCCTGTCTTCTGGGAGGAGCAACAAATTATACAGTGCGTGCGTATCACGTACGTCCGTGTGTTTGAATGCTGTGCTAAACGGCTGGGATACTACATGGTAGTAGTCCTGACTTGTAAATCTGGTCAGGGATGAATGGTCAAGCAAGCCAAAAAACTTCTGTTCAACTTTCTCAGATCGATCAACTGGTTGTTCAGTCAAAGCCCGTGAGGTGCAGCAGGCCAGCAGCCAGCTTGGATTAACGATTGGGGGGGATGCATCCGTCATCATGCACGAGTGTACACGTGGTACAGTACAATAGATCTTCTTCCGAGTCAAACTACCATAGCACATTCGTTTCTCATATATTCCTTTATTTGTTTTATGAGTAAATTTCATTGGCGGTCCCCGAACTTGTCCCGAGTTCTTAGATAGGTCTCAGTACTTTGAAAATGTATATTAGTGGCACCAAACTTGGTTTAATGTATCATCTGGGTCCAAAGTAGCATGTGCCCTTGCCAGTTCAGCTGCAAATATCTAGAAACCCGCCTCATTTTAGCTCTTTCATCCAACAAACTTCACATTTGTATACATCGGCAAGCAAGCAGACAGGCCACGTTCACGTTCGCTGACGCGACGGGAGCTAAGCGCCGTGAAGCTTGCGCTCCAGTTGGTGAAGAAGCTGGTGTCCACGACGGGCAACACTGGCAAGGCGCAGTGCATCGCGGACAACGTGTTGCGCGGCGATATTGAAGCGAGCCGACGTGTTCCAGCTCGTCTCGGCGCCGCGGAGCTAGAGGGAGCGGCTGCGTGCAAGGCTAGAACGGGCATGGAAGCGGCAGTGTGAGGAGGTGGCGTGCCTCGCCGCGGAGGCCGCTACGCACGTGCTTCGAGAGGAGTGCCAGCTGGAGCATGCCCGTCGTCGCGCCGCGGAGCTGGAGGAGTGGCTGCGGCTAGCGGCCGCCGAGATGCAGGCGTGGTGCGGCCTGGTCTGACAGAACCGCCCTGATCACCGGGCCCACGTGCACCATCATCGTCCCTAAGGACATCCGGTTACTGTGCGCGAGTTCCCCGCGACCTTGGTGGCCTGTCGGGTTTCCTTGGAAACCCTGATTTCCCGAGGATCTCATTGTAAAGACCTTGCAAGTATTACAACAGTTTACACAAATAATTTGAATCAGAGTACAAGGTGCGGAAGTATTACATAAACATAGATTACAAATATAAATTACATTTTCCCACCGGAGTTCCGTAGTGGAGTAGCGTCATATAACTAGACACCCTGCCCAAGGGTTATATCATACACTTTATTATCCAAGCCTGATTCGCCAACCGGCACTGTCTCAAGTAGAATCGTACTCTCGGCTCACCTGCAACAGGGGTTAACAAACCCTGAGTACTGGGGTACTCCGCAAGACTTACCCGACTAAGAAAAAGGAATGAGACTCAGGAATGCAGGCTGAGGGGAGTCAAGGTAAGGCTTGAGCAAGAATCAAAAGTTTTGCAGAAAAGTATTACTATCCTATTTCAATATTTTAACTCAATCTTATTTTAATCATATCCATAATTCCAAATTCATTCTCAGGTATCGTCATACTTTCAAATTCTTAATCATTCTCAAAATCACCTAGTTCCGAACCACTTTTCAATTGTAGGTCAAAGGATCAAGTCTCCATATCCGAGGAGCAACGACGATTCGAATCGATTAGTACCCAGCTAGGGATCCCTATCCACACTGCATATGTAGCACTTAAACTTGTATATGCCAACCCCGCCTACCACGGCTTATCCTACCCCTGAACCGGTCCTGCGCCACCCGAAATCACAGTACTCCTCTCCTCTCCAGGCACGCTGGCCACGAGGGTACACGCTACTCTCGCCATCTCTCCACTCCCAGTGCGTGGTTGTCGGTTCAAGCAGTAGGGCCACCGGAGTCAGAGGCTTTCCGTAGTATGTGGCTAGTTGCAAAGTCTCGATCACATCAGGCCTACAATGAACGGTCCCTAATTCTTTTTCCGCCGGAGACATTGCATTGGGACTCTAACCCAAATACAAGTGTTCTAACGGTTTTCAGATCCCTTTTTCCGCCGGTGGTCAAGCATTGGGACTCTAACCCAAATTCACAACCACCGAGCAAGAAAATCCCTTCTTGTCGGTGACAATGTACTGATCAGGTGCACAGTCACCAAACGAGAATATACCAATTCCCTTTTTCATGAATTAATCATTAGCATAGATAGATATATATATATATATATATATATATATATATATATATATATATATCACACAGCTCAAAAATAGCATTTTATGCAAATCTAATTTATTTAAGTAGGGCTAAGCATTTTTCAAATCATTTTGTTTCAAAACAGGTTCAGGATTTTTGTGGTCAAGGAAGGTAATGCATCAATGGGTTTATCAAACAACTCCTATTAACTTAATGCAATAGATTAACTCAAGTTATAAAAATTTTATAAATAGAGGGGCTGAATGCACCGGGGCTTGCCTGTTGCTTGAAGCAGATAGAACACCGAAGTTAATCACCGAGAAAATCCACGTCCACCAAGTGAAAGCCTTACTCGAGTTTGCCTCCGATAATAATTACCGCACGTTCACTACACGAAATAATAATGCAATGCTTAACATGATGATATGTATGCCATGATGCATGAGATGCACTAAATTGAGAATTGCTTCGAAGGTAAACTTAATTTAGAAAGTTGAGTACAACTTTCCTTCACGATAAAGTTGCAAGCCAACAAAACTAACTTGTTTTATTAACAACTAGGGTTCCATTTAATTATCTCATAAAATGATTTATTCTATGTTTATATGAGGAAGGATTATTATCACCTTACTACCAGAAGCATGTTTAACTATTCCTTTTTACCCATGAAGTTGCATCCAAGAAATAACCAAAGCACATCCATGGATTACAACTATAAAAGTAATCAAGATACCAAGGAACAGTAGTGGTTTTGTGTTCCAAGGTCCACAATCAACTCCAAAAGTTCACACCATTTCTAAAAGGGATTAGGGTTTCTTATTCATTTTTATTAATCATTTATAGAGTATAAATTAATAAATAAATGAACTATCTCCACTTGAGCCCAAACTTTTTCTACAGCTAAATCTTAGCCTAGAACAGTACCACAGAAAATTTCATGATTTTTGGATTAACATAAAATTTAGTAAAATTGCTCAAAGTTGCATTTATCAATTTATATACTGATTTTTAGTATCTATAGAAAGTACTCAAATTCATAATTTAGTATTTTTGTTAAATACTAAATACTGCATAGAGCATCCATAAATATTTTCATGATTTTTCGAGCAATATTTTTATTCTAGCAAAAACAACAAGGTGCATGACTATTCATATCCTCAACAAATGGAAAAATATATTTAATTCGCTGTGAAAATGGAAAACGCTGTTTCGGCCCGGGACGGCCCAACTCGGCAGGCCGGCCCACGCGCTCGCCCTGTCTCCCGGCCGTTCCACCGCGATACTGGGCCGGCCAGCAAGCCCACAGCGCGGCCCAGCCGGCCCTTTCTCTCTCCCCCTTCTCGCTTCTCGCGCGTGCGACGGCGGTCCCGGCTGCGGTGGCTTGCCGGCGATGACCCGACCGCTGACAAGGACGCCACCCCCGCGACCCCCAGCGTCTAGTGAACCAATCAAGGTAGATGGTTGGACTCTCAGAGGCTTAGGGCCCCGTCGACGTCGGCCATGGCGGCCATGGCGGGTTCGGTCGCGGCGGTGCCGGCGTTCCGGCGAACCAGGCCTTCCCAAACGTGAACAACCACACCTACGACATCTAGAGGATCACAGAGTCGAGCTGCTTACGTTGGTTCAAGCGAGGATGAACGAGGCGGCTCGGTTGACGTTGGAGCGGATCCGACAGCGCATTCCGACGACGAACGACGACGTTCCCGTAGAACCTGTAAACCAAAAGACCGACCGTCTACTTGGTAAGCACCAGGGCAACACAAGGGGTCGAGAACAACGGTGGACCAAGCTACAACTTGCCACAGGAAGCTGGCCACGGCGAGTGGATCGCAGCGGCGCTCTCGTCGGCCGCAAGGAAGAAGCCCTCGTCCAGACCAACTCCGACAGCGACAGGCGTCACGAGCTAGCCCAAACGACGTGAAAGAACGTGGCCTTTCCAGAAACGAGATGGAGTAGGTGATGTTGGAACGGCGGCGGCGAATTTCGCCGGCGGCCGTGGAGCTCACACGTCGGTAACAACCCTAAAAATCCACACAATCTAAAAATCCCAACCAATTAAAATTTTTCATTTATTTATTGTGAAAACCCATTTTTCTTGTGCAAGCATATAGGTTTCATTATGAAATTGGTAAATAAAGGAGTGTAGTTTGCATTTTAATTCCATTCACATAGAATAATAACTTATGCATCACATTTGGGATTTATTACAATTTATGTTTGTATTTACTCAATATGTTAAATGGGCAATATATGTATATATACACTAAATTGAAAATAGAAAAGGAGAAAGAGAGTTAGGCCAGCCATTCGTTTCGGCCAGCCGGGTCGCTAAGTCAGCCCAATCCAGCCCGACCTTCCTCTCCTCACCTCACCGCGCGCGGCCCACGTTGCGGCTCGGCAGCGCGCGCGCGACCTGGCACACACGCGCTCGCGCTCGCGCTCGCTGCCAACCCGGCCCCGCCTGTCAGCCGCTCTCGCCCCCCCCACTGTTCTTCTTCCTCACGAAGGCGACGCGCCTGCCGGGGGTGTCGCGCGAATGGCGTGACCCCGGTCCCACAGCCGACAGCATGGCAGAGCCCTGACCCCGCTGTCCCCCTCCTGTCCCCTCCTTTCTTGGCCGCCAAGCGAACCCGCGCCCATCCGGAGCCCTAGATCCACTCGAGCCACGGCCCTTCGATCGGCCGAGCGCAATCAGGACCGTTCGCCATTGGAGCTGGCCAAGCTCGTCTATAAATTGGAGCACCCCGAAGCCTTACCCTCATTTCCCCTCGCCGCCACTGCAGCACAGACCGGCACACCGCACCAAACCGAGAGAGAGAGCGTAGGAGAAGGGCGGAGCAGAGGAGGAGAAGCTGCCGGAGCGCCGCCGCCGCGGAGCACGCCGGAGCCGGACACGGAGGAGAAGCCCGAGCTGCGGACGAGGAGCGGCACGGCACTGCGATCGCTCTGCATGGCTCCGACTCGCCACTGCACCGCCATCCTAGCTTCACCGACACCACGGTGAGCCACCGCACGCCACGTCCGAACCTTGCCCTGCTTTTGCCATGGCGTTCCACCCTCGGGACGCGCAGGCACGAGCCTTTACCGGCTCGGGAAGATCACCTGCACCATGCACTCATTCGACCGGCCGAAACCCCCGGACTACAAGCTTGCTAGACCGAGAACGCAGCACGACGCGTTCTCGGCGGAGCGCGCTCACCACCGACGCGTTCCGACGCCGAATCACCCGTTCCGAGCAATCCGACTAGCACCCGTATAGGTTAGAGCATCGTGGAGCACCGCCACGACCCCCTCGAGCTAGCTACGCGGATCTAAGCGCTAGAGGAAGCCTGAATCACCTTGGCCGCGTGCGCCGCGACCTTACCGGAGCGCCGCCGCGAGCCGTCGCCAGAAGAAGGTCATGCCATGGCTAAGTTCGCCACCAGAGTGTTGTATGCCTCTCTGGCCTCACCAATTTGACAAGACCGCATTCGATTGAACCAATACTTGGTCGTAGCCGCGATGCCGCTTTCCGCCGTCGTCGGCGACACGCCGCCGCCACAACCGAGCACCTTGGAAAGCTCGGTAGCCAAAATTGGTAGTTGGTATACCATCGCCATAGACCCTGGACGCGTATAAACCTCCTAGAAGACCTCCTTAGCCCCGCCAGAACCTCACAGTCGCGACGACATCGCCGCCGACACGTTCCGCCTCGCCTAAATCCGTTCCGAGTACCCCCGGTCGCCTCGCGCTGCGGAGAAAGGCCGCCGAGGTTCGCCAAGTCTGCCTCGGCACCGCCGCTAGAAAGCCAAGCCCTGCCTTGCCGAAATATGGTCATTGCCGCCCTGTCATCGTCCGCCGCACCGGAGAGACACCGCCGCCTTGAACAGACGCCCTGGAACCCTGCTAGCACCGAATCTCCGATTCGCCCGAGCCTCCCCAGGAGAGCTCGGGAGAGCAGCACCCTCGGCGCACCAAATCTCCGATTCGCCCGAGCCTCCCCAGGAGACCTCGGGAGAACGGCACCCTCGGGCGCCCAAATTTCCGATTCGCCCGAGCCTCCGCGAGAGACCTCGGGAGAACGTGCCTCAGGCGCACCGAATCTCCGATTCGCCCGAGCCCCCCCGGGAGAGCTCGGGAGAGCGGCACCCTCGGCGCCGCGAATTTCCGATTCGCCCGAGCCCCGCCGAGGTACGCCGAACTATGCCGAGCCCCGCCGAGCTACCCCCGACCACCGCCGAGCCACGCCGAGCTACGCCAACTCCGGCAACTCTCTGGGAACCAGCATCGAACACCTGGTGGGCGACCATCGGGTCTGTGTTCTGTTGAGGCGCCACTTGCCGCACTACTGGACCCGCGCGCCACGTGGACCAATCCCGAGCTGCCCCTGATTTACCGACCAGTTTTTCCATTTTCAGAAAATAGGATAATCTTCGGAAATTCATAACTTATTCATACGATGACCAAAAATTGCGCACCATCTATCAAAATTCTCAGGAAAATGAGATCTACAATCTAAGACTATGTTTGTGTGCATTTGGCTCTTTGTTTTATTGGATTTTTCTGAAATACTCTATAGGAGTCGCTGACGCGACTATTTCGTGTTCGATTTCAGAGACGGAGGAGGATCTGACTAAGGAAGACGACCACGAGTACTTCCAAGAGCTAGGAGACGACTACGAAGGTGCCACGACCCACCAAATCCTTAGATCCTATTACGCATTGCAAATGACATTGTTGCTATTGCTTTATGATTATGTATGGATTGGTTGCATGGTAGTATATTTGAATTACCTGCCTTGATAAGACTTTACCCTGCTATCCGCTGTTAGGTTAGCTGCTGCTTAATTTACTGTTACTCTTCCACTACTTTCTACTTGCTATATGCTATGTGGTGGAATTGGGACGGTGTATAGCTGATTATAACCACTGGGAGAGAGTGCTGCGTGCGTCTTGGGTGCGTGGTAAGGGTTGATGTCGACCAAGTGGGATGTGAGACGAGCCCATGGGGCAAGTCGTGCCGGGGGTGCAACCTGGGCATCCCCAAGCGAGATACCTGTGGCGGGTAAAGTTGTTGAGGAGGTTCCGGGTGGGATAGCCTTGGTGGTTTGAAGCCCGTGGACGGAGGTGCTGTGATAGCACGGGGAGAGTATCCCCTAAGTGGAGATGCCTGCTTGGTCAAACCTAGGATGGACTAGTTTCAGATTCATGGGAATCCTTTTCTACTCACTCGCTTCTGATGGGCGGGAGACGGCTGGACTACTTGGTAGGACGGTGCCACTACTGCTAGGTTGAGAGGTGATAAGGGTGGGCGGAGACGGTCGATGGGTTCCCGTTCCGTTCTAGATGCACAGTACCACTGGATGGGCCCGGTACTGTGTCTCCCAGTCTCAGCATAACGGTGTAGGATCCGGAATATCCCAGGGCTGAGTGGTAGGGTGGCATCGACCTAGGCAAGCAAGCACCCGGAATTCTGCCTAGGTGTTTGCGCAACACCTATGATGGCTAATCTTGTGGGTAGTGAAACCTCTGCAGAGTGTACGGTTGATCGATCGATACATATGCCAACCTGTTGGCTATGGACCTTTCCTGTGAAGCTTCTACTAGTGTAGTGAGTGTTCTCTTCTCCCCCTAGATGACATTTTTCCGGCAGTGTACCCGTTGTGGTAGTGTGCCGCTGAGATAGGCCCGAGAGGGAGTTGGGCCTGTCGAATGAGAGTGAGGTGTGGGTATGTGAGGTGTGGTGATGGGAAAAGGGATGATGGTGTTAACTGGTGATAAAACTTGACTAATTAAACATTGATTACAGCTGCATAGGAAAACCTCAGCCTATAGGTCTGCTTGTATAGCCTTGCATCCACTTTCCACAAAGCAAATGCTGCATAGGTGGGCTCCGTGGCCAGTACAAATCGTACTGATAAATTTGCTGTCAGGTGACGAGAATGAGTACGACTTCAAGGGAGATGATGACGAGGAATAGGGTCACGTGCTACACTCAAGTTGGCCGTGAAGGATGAATCGCTTCCACATCTTCTAAAGCTTCTCTGATTGTTGATTCCGCCAGTGTGGCGATGTAATAAATATTTATGTAAGACTTATTTACCGTTGTATGGATCCTGGTGGCAACTGAGATATGGGTAATTTCATGGATTGTCCCAAGCAATCTGTTGAATTACAATTCGAGCCTGTGGATTTCCCTTCGTGGAAATCGAGGTCGTTTCAGTTGGTATCGGAGCCATACTTGACTGTAGGACGAGACCCATAGAAAATGGACGTTAGAATAGGAAGCCAGACTCTCTTTCGGTTATATTACCGACCTTGCATTCACTTTTTATGCAATGGCTTATCTAATACAAGGACCTGCTAATCCGTTTCTTGAAAAATTTGCAGATGACCAGCCTTGGACCACCACTTCGTCCACTGCACGATGGCACTATCGAGATCCCGATCAATGGGAGGAACCACGGCGGATTTGCCATGGTACTACGCCAGGTGCTGGAGGAGCTGGGAGCACCGTCTGACCAGATCCAGTACTTCAGCCGAGGGAAGCTTGTCGAGGCTGAGAGGTTTGAAGGACCTGTCACTACCAGAGTTGAGACACCCGTCAGCCTGACCCTTCCAGGAATGCCGGTTTTTACTGACTACACTGCTGGAGAGACTGTGGAGGACGGAGTACAGTCTGTCTCCCGCAAGGTACTACGCGCAGTTGTGTACACAGCATACGAGTACCTTAAGGGGACCCACTTCCGTCTGCTACCTCAGGCCTTGGAGCTGCACCCTGACCCCATCCAGAGGATTCTGTACACCGGCCAGATCGTTCAGGCCGAGACTGACCCTTGCCTACGCACAGTGGCACACCACCTCCAGGAGCAGGACGAGTTCATCAGCTCATTGGAGCAAAGGAGGCGGCGTGACCGAGCACACATGGCAGAGGTCGAGGACAGTTTGCAGAAAGGGACTCAGACCCTGGAGAGTTTGAGCAGAGCAGTCACTGACTTGCAGTTGGAGATGCAGCGCCGTGATGAGTTACACCGAGCCGAGATCGCCGACTTGCGAGACAAGATCGGAGATTTTGGGCTTCGCAATGACTACCTGAATAGCAGAGTGTTGGAATTACAGAGGAGGCTGGACGACAAGGAGAGAGCACTTGCTGAGAGGGAGCAGAGGAGCAGAGACAGGGTAGTCGAGATGATCACGCTGCGTTCCAGGATCAAGGAGTTGGAGAAGCAGTTGGAGAAAGCCGAGGACAAGTCCACCCGCAACCAAGGGATTCTGATCGACCGCGTGAAGATGGTGGAGTTCCTAAAGGACAAGCTACGGAGGACAGAGACAGCTTGGAAGCAGTCCGACGCCAGGAGAGCTATTGAGGTCCGGAAGGTACAGAGTTCGCTTCCCCCACTGGAGATGGTGAAGCCCCGGGAGGGAGACTTCCGCATACCACCCACTACGCTCAACCTGAGAGCGTGTCCGTCTCAAAGGATGCAGGAGATTGAGGCCACTCCAGAGCTAGCAGTAGCACTCGACTATGTCAAGCGCCTGACCATGACCGACGACGAGATCGAGGCAGAGGACAGCCGCATACCCGACGCCGTACTCGACCTTATGCACCAGTAGCTTATGGGACCCTGCGTGGCCCTTAGACTAGTGATACCATGAGTTATCCTGTCATTTGGCTATCTGCGCATAGCACGATCTTCTTAGCAGCTAGGAACATCCTTTATGTAATAATAACCATGTGATGAGTGACATTTGGATCTTATGCTTCTTATGGTTCTCTAAGCTTCGTTGGTTGAGTGTAGGATAGCATGAAAAATGTTTTAATTCATTTAAATCGTTGAAAACATCTAACTCCTACTTAAACAACTACAAGATTATTACTGCACTGAGCACGTACCTAATAATTTCAGATGTCGATGAGACGTTCTGCGCGTTTGGAGAACCGCCAGCCCTCCCCCGCGCCTGCGCCAGGACGTGGGCGTGGTCGCAACCGTGGACGCCCAGCTGGCAGACGTGCTGGAGTTAACCTGGAAGAAGAGCTGCGCCGGGCAGAGAATGCACCGCCGGTGAACGATCCGCCACCACAAGGCGAGAACGTGCCTCCGCCACCGCCGCCGCCACCGACGTTGGCGGAAGTGATGGCTCAGCAGACCCAGCTGCTGAATGCCATAGCTGCTGGGATGAACAGGCACCACGGGCCACCCCAGAATGACTTCCAAAGGAAACTGGAGGGTTTCCTGAAGCTGAGGCCACCTACCTTCGACGGGACCGACAGCGATCCCCTCGCTGCCGACGATTGGCTTAAAGAGATGGAGAAGAAGCTGGACCTGACCACTTGCTCCGACGAGGAGTGTGTTGGGATTGCTAGCCACCAGCTGACCGGTGCTGCACGGGCATGGTGGGACAACTACACCAGCGCTCACGAGGATCCAGCCCGCATTGACTGGGATGAGTTCACCGAGGCTTTCCGTGACCACCACATTCCTGAGGGAGTCATGGAGGCCAAGGAGAACGAGTTTCGTAACATCTCCCAGGGAGCTGATCGGATCCACGAGTACACCACCCGCTTCAACTGCTTGCTCCGCTACGCACCTGCGTCTTGCGTGAGTTCCGAGAAGGAAAAGATGTACTACTACAGGAAGGGACTTCAGACCAAGATCAGGTTGGCTCTGTCAGGGAACAAGAGCTACACTCTGCGTGAGCTGATTGACCGCTGTATTGAGATCGAGAAGGATCGCATGGAAGCACGACTGGAATTCGAGGCCCAGAACAAGGGAAAGAAGCGCCGCTCTGAGGGACCCGCTCGCACTGCTCCACCTCAGAGACAGCGAACAGGTGCACCTCCGCCTTTTCGAACCCGCCAGGGACCCTCTTCGGGAACGAGCCGTGGTGGTACCAGCAGCAGCAACTATCACCGCCCCGCTCAGACCTACCCTGCGCCGACTCGAGCTGTGCAGAACACACCCGCCCCCGCTACCAACACGCCAAGGACAAGCAATTGGAAGGCTCCTGCGACAGCTACAGCAGGCAATGCGCCCTTCACTTGCTTCGGATGCGGAAAGCCTGGACACCGTGTGGCTGTGTGCCCCGACCTCAACCGCGCACCAGCAGCTGCACAGGGCACACCGAACCAGGGATCTGCTACCCGAGGAAGACTGAACCACATGACCGCTGAGGAAGCTGAAGCTGCACCTGATGCTGTGTACGGTACGTTCCTAGTTCAGGGTAACATGGCTACAGTTCTGTTCGATTCGGGAGCTACATGTTCATACATTTCATCTGCATATGCACGAAAGCATAACATACCTGTAACCCCGAGAGCAAACCCCATCCTAACTAGCTCGCCCTTAGGAACCTTCAGAAGCATTCACATATGTAGGGGAGTGATAATCACAATCGAGGGACTTGACTTTCGAGCTGACCTAACCCTACTACCCTCCAATAGCTTAGATGTCATCTTAGGCATGGACTGGCTAACCAAACACCGGGGAGTGATATCTTGTTCACCTAGATATGTTCAGGTAACCCACCCTTGGGGAACAGCCGTCCGATGTATACCCCAAACCGAGAGAGTCCAAGCCCTCCTATGTGCTCTGGAGACTAAGCCAGATAAAACAGAGCTGACATTCAGAGATGTGCCAGCAGTCTGTGAATTCAATGACGTATTTCCAGAGGAGTTGCCAGGAATGCCACCAGATAGAGATGTGGAGTTTGTTATAGAGCTGATGCCAGGGACTGCACCGATTGCCAAAAGACCCTACAGAATGTCGGCTGATGAGTTGAAGGAACTCAAGAAGCAGCTGGGAGAATTACTGGAGAAGGGCTTCATTAGGCCTAGTGCTTCGCCCTGGGGATCTCCCGTTTTGTTTGTCAAGAAGAAGGATGGCACGATGAGGATGTGCATTGACTACCGGAACCTGAATGCGGTCACAGTCAAGAATAAGTACCCACTGCCCCGCATCGATGATCTGTTAGATCAATTGAGTAAGGCCAAGTACTTCTCAAAGATCGATCTCCGATCAGGGTATCATCAGATGAAGATCAGGGAAGAAGATATCCCGAAGACTGCATTTGTCACTAGATATGGACAGTATGAGTGCACAGTAGTCTCATTTGGACTCACTAATGCTCTAGCATACTTCATGAACATGATGAACAAGATCTTCATGAATGAGCTAGACAAGTTTGTGGTGGTATTCATTGATGATATATTGGTTTATTCAGCCACAAAAGAGGAACATGAACATCATCTGAGGACCGTATTGGAGAGGTTGTCTCGCAACCAGCTATACGCCAAATTCTCCAAGTGCGAATTCTGGCTTGAGGAAGTTGCTTTCCTTGGACACGTACTGTCAGGAGAAGGAGTCGCAGTAGACCCAGCCAAAATTGAAGCTGTGAAAGAGTGGGAACAACCCTGTAATGTGTCAGAAATCAGAAGCTTTTTGGGACTTGCAGGATACTATCGCAGATTTATTGAGAATTTTTCCAAGATTGCAAGACCCATGACCAACTTGCTGAAGAAAGAGAACAAGTTTATATGGACTCCTGAATGTGAGAAGAGTTTTCAGACCTTGAAGGAGAAGCTCACTACTACACCTGTACTAGCCCTGCCCGATATTCACAAGGATTTTGTTGTATATTGTGATGCCTCTCGGCAAGGTTTGGGCTGTGTACTAATGCAAGAAGGAAGAGTGATAGCTTATGCCTCAAGACAGTTGAAGGAACATGAGCAGCGATACCCGACTCATGACCTAGAACTTGCAGCCGTGGTACATGCACTCAAGATTTGGAGACACTATCTGATAAGCAACAAGTGCGACATCTACACTGACCACAAGAGCCTGAAGTACTTCTTCACACAGGAAGATCTGAATATGAGGCAACGCAGATGGCTGGAACTCATCAAGGACTATGATCTTGAGATCCATTATCACCCAGGAAAGGCTAATGTTGTCGCTGATGCACTTAGCCGCAAAAGCTACTGCCATACCCTCATCACCAACTCTATGCCACCTGAGCTCAGGAGAGAGTTTGACGCGTTCCAGCTCGAGGTAGTCTCCTATGGCATGCTAAATGAGCTTCGCGTAGAGTACAATCTCACCTCACGAATCCGTGAAGCGCAAAAGAACTGTCCTGAGATAGACTATATCCGTGGTTTGATGAAGCTGGGAAGAGGCCCCGAATACCGAGAAGATGAGCAGGGAACTGTATGGTACAAGGATAGAATCTGTGTACCGACGGATTCAGCGATACGAGAAGAGATTCTGTCAGAGGGGCATGACTCCAAATATTGCATTCACCCAGGGTCAGCCAAGATGTACCATGATCTAAGGAAGCACTTCTGGTGGGAGAATATGAAGACAGACATTGCAGGGCATGTAGCCCGATGTGATACATGCAATAGAATCAAGGCCGAACATCAGAGACCAGCAGGGTTGCTACAACCAGTTGAGATACCAGAATGGAAGTGGGAGTGCATATCCATGGACTTCATAATAGGACTGCCCCGATCCGAGCATGGATATGATTCTATATGGGTAATAGTGGACCGTCTAACCAAAGTTGCACATTTTATACCGGGCAAAAGGAAATATAGAGTCGAAAAGCTAGCAGATCTGTACGTATCAAACATTTTGAAGTTACATGGGGCGCCTCTGAGTATTATATCTGACCGAGGCTCACAGTTCGTATCACAGTTCTGGAAATCCTTGCACAAGTCCATCGGAACCAAGCTCGACTATAGCACCGCATACCACCCGCAAACGGATGGGCAAACAGAAAGAGTGAACCAGATTCTCGAGGACATGTTACGTGCTTGCGTATTGAGGTACAAGGAAGGATGGGAGAGCTGTCTACCCCACGCCGAGTTCTCATACAACAACAGTTATCAGACAAGCATTAAGATGTCTCCATTTGAAGCGTTGTATGGAAGACCGTGCAGAACCCCGCTAATGTGGTCAGAACCAGGTGAGAGGACATTCTTCGGTCCTGCTAAGATTGTGGAAGCAGAAGAAGGTGTTGCCCAAGTAAGAGAGAATTTGAGGATTGCACAGAGTAGGCAAAAGAGCTATGCAGATAGAAGACGTAGAAAGCTTGAGTTCGAGGTTGGGGATTATGTCTACCTCAAGGTATCTCCACTTCGTGGCACTGTCAGATTCCACGTAAAAGGGAAATTGGCACCCAGATATGTTGGGCCATACAAGATCTGTAAAAGGGTTGGAAAGCTTGCTTACAAGCTGGAACTACCGGAGGAATTATCTGGAGTACACCCCGTGTTCCATGTCTCGCAATTAAGGAAGTGTTTGAAGCTTCCCGAGGAGCAAGTTCCTACGGATGCATTGGACCTGCAAGACACACTTGAATACAAGGAACATCCGATCAAGATCTTGGCACGGGATACCAAAGAGACGCGAAACAAAACCATTCCGATGTGCAAGGTACAGTGGAGCAATCACACTGAAAGGGAAGCTACGTGAGAGAAGGAATCGGACTTGCGGATTATGTTTCCTTACCTCTTCGAAGGGTACGTTATCCCTGAATCTCGAGGTCGAGATCCTAATGAGGGGGGAGGACTGTAACAACCCTAAAAATCCACACAATCTAAAAATCCCAACCAATTAAAATTTTTCATTTATTTATTGTGAAAACCCATTTTTCTTGTGCAAGCATATAGGTTTCATTATGAAATTGGTAAATAAAGGAGTGTAGTTTGCATTTTAATTCCATTCACATAGAATAATAACTTATGCATCACATTTGGGATTTATTACAATTTATGTTTGTATTTACTCAATATGTTAAATGGGCAATATATGTATATATACACTAAATTGAAAATAGAAAAGGAGAAAGAGAGTTAGGCCAGCCATTCGTTTCGGCCAGCCGGGTCGCTAAGTCAGCCCAATCCAGCCCGACCTTCCTCTCCTCACCTCACCGCGCGCGGCCCACGTTGCGGCTCGGCAGCGCGCGCGCGACCGGCACACACGCGCTCGCGCTCGCGCTCGCTGCCAACCCGGCCCCGCCTGTCAGCCGCTCTCGCCCCCCCCACTGTTCTTCTTCCTCACGAAGGCGACGCGCCTGCCGGGGGTGTCGCGCGAATGGCGTGACCCCGGTCCCACAGCCGACAGCATGGCAGAGCCCTGACCCCGCTGTCCCCCTCCTGTCCCCTCCTTTCTTGGCCGCCAAGCGAACCCGCGCCCATCCGGAGCCCTAGATCCACTCGAGCCACGGCCCTTCGATCGGCCGAGCGCAATCAGGACCGTTCGCCATTGGAGCTGGCCAAGCTCGTCTATAAATTGGAGCACCCCGAAGCCTTACCCTCATTTCCCCTCGCCGCCACTGCAGCACAGACCGGCACACCGCACCAAACCGAGAGAGAGAGCGTAGGAGAAGGGCGGAGCAGAGGAGGAGAAGCTGCCGGAGCGCCGCCGCCGCGGAGCACGCCGGAGCCGGACACGGAGGAGAAGCCCGAGCTGCGGACGAGGAGCGGCACGGCACTGCGATCGCTCTGCACGGCTCCGACTCGCCACTGCACCGCCATCCTAGCTTCACCGACACCACGGTGAGCCACCGCACGCCACGTCCGAACCTTGCCCTGCTTTTGCCATGGCGTTCCACCCTCGGGACGCGCAGGCACGAGCCTTTACCGGCTCGGGAAGATCACCTGCACCATGCACTCATTCGACCGGCCGAAACCCCCGGACTACAAGCTTGCTAGACCGAGAACGCAGCACGACGCGTTCTCGGCGGAGCGCGCTCACCACCGACGCGTTCCGACGCCGAATCACCCGTTCCGAGCAATCCGACTAGCACCCGTATAGGTTAGAGCATCGTGGAGCACCGCCACGACCCCCTCGAGCTAGCTACGCGGATCTAAGCGCTAGAGGAAGCCTGAATCACCTTGGCCGCGTGCGCCGCGACCTTACCGGAGCGCCGCCGCGAGCCGTCGCCAGAAGAAGGTCATGCCATGGCTAAGTTCGCCACCAGAGTGTTGTATGCCTCTCTGGCCTCACCAATTTGACAAGACCGCATTCGATTGAACCAATACTTGGTCGTAGCCGCGATGCCGCTTTCCGCCGTCGTCGGCGACACGCCGCCGCCACAACCGAGCACCTTGGAAAGCTCGGTAGCCAAAATTGGTAGTTGGTATATCATCGCCATAGACCCTGGACGCGTATACACCTCCTAGAAGACCTCCTTAGCCCCGCCGGAACCTCACAGTCGCGACGACATCGCCGCCGACACGTTCCGCCTCGCCTAAATCCGTTCCGAGTACCCCCGGTCGCCTCGCGCTGCGGAGAAAGGCCGCCGAGGTTCGCCAAGTCTGCCTCGGCACCGCCGCTAGAAAGCCGAGCCCTGCCTTGCCGAAATATGGTCATCGCCGCCCTGTCATCGTCCGCCGCACCGGAGAGACACCGCCGCCTTGAACAGACGCCCTGGAACCCTGCTAGCACCGAATCTCTGATTCGCCCGAGCCTCCCCAGGAGAGCTCGGGAGAGCAGCACCCTCGGCGCACCAAATCTCCGATTCGCCCGAGCCTCCCCAGGAGACCTCGGGAGAACGGCACCCTCGGGCGCCCAAATTTCCGATTCGCCCGAGCCTCCGCGAGAGACCTCGGGAGAACGGCACCCTCAGGCGCACCGAATCTCCGATTCGCCCGAGCCCCCCCCCGGGAGAGCTCGGGAGAGCGGCACCCTCGGCGCCGCGAATTTCCGATTCGCCCGAGCCCCGCCGAGGTACGCCGAACTATGCCGAGCCCCGCCGAGCTACCCCCGACCACCGCCGAGCCACGCCGAGCTACGCCAACTCCGGCAACTCTCTGGGAACCAGCATCGAACACCTGGTGGGCGACCATCGGGTCTGTGTTCTGTTGAGGCGCCACTTGCCGCACTACTGGACCCGCGCGCCACGTGGACCAATCCCGAGCTGCCCCTGATTTACCGACCAGTTTTTCCATTTTCAGAAAATAGGATAATCTTCGGAAATTCATAACTTATTCATACGATGACCAAAAATTGCGCACCATCTATCAAAATTCTCAGGAAAATGAGATCTACAATCTAAGACTATGTTTGTGTGCATTTGGCTCTTTGTTTTATTGGATTTTTCTGAAATACTCTATAGGAGTCGCTGACGCGACTATTTCGTGTTCGATTTCAGAGACGGAGGAGGATCTGACTAAGGAAGACGACCACGAGTACTTCCAAGAGCTAGGAGACGACTACGAAGGTGCCACGACCCACCAAATCCTTAGATCCTATTACGCATTGCAAATGACATTGTTGCTATTGCTTTATGATTATGTATGGATTGGTTGCATGGTAGTATATTTGAATTACCTGCCTTGATAAGACTTTACCCTGCTATCCGCTGTTAGGTTAGCTGCTGCTTAATTTACTGTTACTCTTCCACTACTTTCTACTTGCTATATGCTATGTGGTGGAATTGGGACGGTGTATAGCTGATTATAACCACTGGGAGAGAGTGCTGCGTGCGTCTTGGGTGCGTGGTAAGGGTTGATGTCGACCAAGTGGGATGTGAGACGAGCCCATGGGGCAAGTCGTGCCGGGGGTGCAACCTGGGCATCCCCAAGCGAGATACCTGTGGCGGGTAAAGTTGTTGAGGAGGTTCCGGGTGGGATAGCCTTGGTGGTTTGAAGCCCGTGGACGGAGGTGCTGTGATAGCACGGGGAGAGTATCCCCTAAGTGGAGATGCCTGCTTGGTCAAACCTAGGATGGACTAGTTTCAGGTTCATGGGAATCCTTTTCTACTCACTCGCTTCTGATGGGCGGGAGACGGCTGGACTACTTGGTAGGACGGTGCCACTACTGCTAGGTTGAGAGGTGATAAGGGTGGGCGGAGACGGTCGATGGGTTCCCGTTCCGTTCTAGATGCACAGTACCACTGGATGGGCCCGGTACTGTGTCTCCCAGTCTCAGCATAACGGTGTAGGATCCGGAATATCCCAGGGCTGAGTGGTAGGGTGGCATCGACCTAGGCAAGCAAGCACCCGGAATTCTGCCTAGGTGTTTGCGCAACACCTATGATGGCTAATCTTGTGGGTAGTGAAACCTCTGCAGAGTGTACGGTTGATCGATCGATACATATGCCAACCTGTTGGCTATGGACCTTTCCTGTGAAGCTTCTACTAGTGTAGTGAGTGTTCTCTTCTCCCCCTGGATGACATTTTTCCGGCAGTGTACCCGTTGTGGTAGTGTGCCGCTGAGATAGGCCCGAGAGGGAGTTGGGCCTGTCGAATGAGAGTGAGGTGTGGGTATGTGAGGTGTGGTGATGGGAAAAGGGATGATGGTGTTAACTGGTGATAAAACTTGACTAATTAAATATTGATTACAGCTGCCTAGGAAAACCTCAGCCTATAGGTCTGCTTGTATAGCCTTGCATCCACTTTCCACAAAGCAAATGCTGCATAGGTGGGCTCCGTGGCTAGTACAAATCGTACTGATAAATTTGCTGTCAGGTGACGAGAATGAGTACGACTTCGAGGGAGATGATGACGAGGAATAGGGTCACGTGCTACACTCAAGTTGGCCGTGAAGGATGAATCGCTTCCGCATCTTCTAAAGCTTCTCTGATTGTTGATTCCGCCAGTGTGGCGATGTAATAAATATTTATGTAAGACTTATTTACCGTTGTATGGATCCTGGTGGCAACTGAGATATGGGTAATTTCATGGATTGTCCCAAGCAATCTGTTGAATTACAATTCGAGCCTGTGGATTTCCCTTCGTGGAAATCGAGGTCGTTTCAGCGGCAATGGAGGAGAGGACGAAAACGGGGCGGCTTATCGACTTTATAGGCGGGCCAAGAGGAGGGACAAGTGACCGACAGTGTTCTAGGTCCCCCACGACACCGACAGCGCCGGCGACAAGCGCCCGGCCGGCCCAGGCGGAGACGCCGCGCTGCCGCGCGTGCGGCTCTGTTCGTGAACAGAGGAAGGAGGCTCGAGTACTGTAGCATTCAATTCCCCTTTTTACTGTTTTTGCACAATTACTCCCAAATCTGTGTGGAACCTTGAAAAATCATCAATATATAAATTGTAGTACATTTCATTCTGAGAAACTTTGGTTTTTGAAGCATATTCAAATTTTGAATAGTTTTTGAATGATTCAAAAAGGGGTAAAGAGGGATTTTGGGATTTAATTTCTAATCCAACCAAATTCTCAAGATTTTTCTAAATAAGTTGAAAATACCCAAAAATAAAAGTTGTGCTACTTGACAAGACTTACAACTTTCATTAAAGGTGTGTGGTCAGATTCCTTATAATTTTGAAATCACATTTCAAATTTGAATTTCAAAACACTAATTAAGGTTTAATTTAAATTTCCACTCAATAACTTTAGAATCTTAAAAAATGAAAGTTGTTCCTATTTCAAAAGGGCTAAAAATTTTATTAAGGAATGATCCTTAGATTCTTGCTATTTTTTGAATTTGTATTTCAAACCTACCCATTCAAACATAGAGTAGGGTTTTATTTGGTATTTTATTTAATAACTTCAAAGTTACCCAAAATAGAAGTTGCTCAACTTTTAAAGATGTACAACTTTTATTTAAGGCCCAATGTCTAATTCATCTTAGTTTTTAAATTAGGGTTTTGGATCCAATTAGGATTTATAAATGATTTTCTTTTTAATTTCCAAATGAATTTAGATAAATACTCACAAACATAAGCATTTACATAATAAGTCACTCTAAAACACCTATGCATAATCACATGCAAGAATAAAAGTTATTTTAGTTGATGCATCTTAACAGGGTTAAATGCGGAATGATTTGCATGTGATCATGATGACATGGCAGATTTTAGTTAATGTAACACCAGGGGTGTTACACCTGGTGTGCAGCAACAAGGCCGCCGCGACCGGCCTGCGCGCTACGCTCGACGCACTGCTCCTCCACGCCGGCCTCTGCTGCATGACGGCGGCGGCGCAGCCCGTCGCTGAGGAAGAGGGGTTCGGCGAGTTCGATGGCGCCGCGGAGGACGACGCGGACGCGACGACTGTGAGTCGGCGGTGGCCACGGCGCAGGCAGCAACGGAAGTGGTCTGCCTCACGAGCCAGGGCGTCGTTCCCATCCCCGCCGGCTGCTTCGTGCGCCGCGAACACTTTGCCGTCGTCGTCATACAGACCGCCATCTGGGCTAACTCGCTCGCCACGCGCTGCGGGCACTCTGGGGCCTCGTTAAGCTGCAGCCGTGGAGGACGACGCGGAGTCGTGCTGCTTCATCGAGGCGGACGCGGCGCCAGCGAAGAAGTTGTGGCGTTTTCGTCCTTGGCTAAACGTGCCTGCCGTCGGATAGGGACATGAAAGTCACGCCGTAACCCCTATCTAACGGAAGTGGCAATGAAGGAACGGAAAAGTTAAAATGGATGGCTCCCCACCTCCGATTCCGGCTCCGAGCAGCACGCCACCGTCACTGTCATCAGCACCCGGAGCAGGGGAGCGCCCACACGGACCTGGCGGTGTTCACCCACACGCAGAGAGCCCCGACCGTGGTAACTGCATCAGGGCGTCGACCATCGAGAGATTCGTGGGGCTTCATGATCTGGTGAAGCTTCCCGACGTCATCGCCGTAGCACCAGCACTCCTCTTCCCAAGCGCCGCCAACTAGCAGCAGGTACCACCACCACCACCAAACAGCAGCCCTCGACGCCGCGACGAAACAGCTCATGAGTGTCACCGGAGTTGCCAACTCCTTGGGCACGGAGAGCAGCGGCGGCCTGCCACTGTGACAGCTGCCGTCGCTCCTGCTCTTGACAACCTACCTGCTGAGCCTGGCGTGGTCGAGCTCCGGCGGCTGCAGCGATGTCAGTGTCCCTCCTCACCTCGGCCTCCAGGCGCTGCACCAGGGCCCATCGGTCGACGACCAGGCCGATCCCGCGGCGGGAAGTGCAGAGGCACTGCAGCGCGGTGACCGAGTCGAGCTCTAACGCCACGACCTCGACGGCGGTGGCCACCATGTAGGGGTCGTCGTAGGGGAAGTGCGCTCCCTGCAGCTTGACGTAGACAGACTTGAGCGCCGACACCACGTCGAACAGCCTCATGAGGACAAGCCTCGGGTCGGGACCGGGGTCTGTACCGCTGCTGTCGCCTGCTCGTCGTTGCCTAGCCGTCCTGGGGCGAGTCAAAGGGGTGGAGTAGAATGAGGGGGGACAGCTTGACAGGGGGATTTCTAAATATTTACAGCTAAGATGGCAAGGACACATGCTACTTTGGACCTAGATGATACATTAAACCAAGTTCAGTGCCACTAATATGCATTTTAAAAGTACCGGAACCTATTTGAGAACTCGGGACAAGTTCAGGGACCGCCAGTGAAATTTACTCTTTGTTTATTAAAGGAATGGGACTTAAGTAACAGCATCTTCAACAGTTATAATTTTCTTCTCCTCAAAATATGATGTTGCCAACTCTCCAGATTAGTACAGAGAGAGAAAAGGAAGAGGCCATCTCCAATCTCAAATATCAAATTTGGTGACCCTACACCTTTGTCCCCTTTTTTTTGGCACTTCAGCCCTGTTAGCTTGTCTGAAAAGAAACACCGATTTTGATTGATATTGTTTTGGTGTGAGAACAAAATTATGTTCTATGGTTGAAAAGACACAAAAAAATTTAATTGATTAGACAAGCGCAATTCATCACTACACGTCGGAGGTTCCAAGCGGGCCTATGTGGACGCGGTAGTGGCAGCCACGGCTGCATGCCGTCGCACGTGGCTTCCTCTAGCCCTAGGCGCTAAAAGAACTTGAGCGTAGCAGTAGCACCCCACGTCAAAAACGGCTTATATGGCACCTTACGCTAACGGATCTGCATACACGTAGCACCTCGTTTACATTTCCATCCTCGCTTCATGTATCCTCATCCCCTTAAACTATTAAGGTGGTACTTACCCACTAAACCCACCAACCTACGAATACCTTTCTTACATTTTTGTCCTTGCTTTGCGTAAAAAGGTTAATCTGAAGGTGCTATATTTGGAACAACGAGGTTTGTAAAGCTAACCCTTACCCTCCTAATTAAACTATCAACCTACTAACACAACTCTACATGTGCCACTTGGATCACATGAGCCAACTTCAAAACTACTAATGAACTGGAGTGTTTTCCCAATGCCGCAAGCACAAGGCCGTCGTCCTAGAGACCGTCCTCACCTCCTCCTCGCCCACGACTGAGACCAGCGATGGCGCGAAGGGGAAACTCGCGGGAAAAAGCGGTGCGAAGAAGAAAGTCCGAATGTCCGACTCTTTCTGTGTGCTCATTTTACGCACGGAGATGAAGGTTTTGCTAATTGCTAAATTTAGAACACGATATGGGAAATTATTGGAGATACGTTTTTCTCTTTTTTTTAAAAAAAAAAACTAGAATAGAAAAGAGAGATGAGAAACTGTTGGACTTAGAGTTGCTCCAACTAATAATTAACTTGGCTGGACGGCCGGGGCCTATCGTTTTCCAAGAGACCAGTATCATTGTCAATTCCAGCATCCTCCATTATTTTTGCTTCTGGTCGATATGATCTCTACCGATTAGTCCCAGAGCATTTTCGTGCGGTGCGTGTGACATGTGGATGATCCGGTTGGACAAAACGGAAAGGTAAACATGATGATTTGAGAGCAACACATGTGTGGAGCCGGTGGACGACGACGCGCGGAACGATTTTGCGAGGCGAGGCTCGTGTGGCGCGCGGACAAAGGGCGGGCGGTCACAGCTAACCCACGTTCAAGAATCAAGACTTCAAGACGACGTACGGGAAATACGTTGGCAGGAGAAGCTAAACACGCCAGTCCATTGCGGCTGCAGGTGACAATTGGCTACTGAATGAGGAAAACCGAAAACCCCTGCGCAATTACATCGACACGGTGGAAAACCCCTGCGGAATTACATCGACAAGGTGGAAAACCCCTGCGGAATTTCATCGACACGGTGGATGCGGCAAACAATGCGAATAGACCATGCTCGGGGACCCGGATTTCGCAGCGCGCATGCATCCTGCCAGAGTGCCAGTGCCAGCCTCATTGCATGCGGAGAGAGCCCAACTCCACGCAGCAGGACAGGATCGAGCAATACCCGGCACGGGATACCTGTCCGTATATACTCAGGTTGTCGGTCGCGTTGGGGGTCAGTTCAGGACAGGCGCGCGCGTCGGCGTCGCTGTTGGTGCGCCGTCGCGACATGACCGCGCGAGAGGCCGAGGCTCTCCCGTCTCTGCACACCGCACCACACCACACGTCCACACCACACCAGTAGTCCTTCCCTTGGTAGCAATAGCAGGAATGCGATCTGAGGACATCCTCGCCTTCCCCCGGCTGAGCAGTGAGTGGTGGATCTGAGGAGTGGATCGAGCGAGGCCCCGTCGCCTTCGTGGCGGCCCACCATGGCACCATGCCGTGCTTTAATTTTGCAAGTGTGATGCCGATGCGAGGACGGGGCAGGTGGTGGTAATTGGCCGGTAAATCAAGTACGGCGGCCACCGGCGAGGGTGGCCGCAGGCCGCGATCTGATAACGTCTGTCTGGTTGGCTGTTGTTCGCTCAAGCCTCCGATGCGCGGCGCTGCCACTGCTCAATTTCTCAACGCGACGAGTACAGCGAGCGGCTCCTCTCGATTCGGTCCAGGAATGCAGTCCAGGATGATGCAGGAATTTGACCCACGATCGGATCGACTGACAGTAGTTGGGTTTATGCATTTCTGTTCTTCTCTCTCTGGCATCCTCCTCGGCAAGTAACCCGGTGTAATAATTGTGCAAAAGGGCACGTGCTATCTGGGCTAACTGTCCCCCATGGCCCAGTTGCTAAAGTGGGCTACAACTTTAAGGCTGCGTTCGGATGGCGTGAAGAGTGCTGAAATTTCAGCACTTCTATAGTATTTCTCTCTCACAGGATTTCAGCACTTCTACAGCACTTTCAGCACTTTTCAGCTTCACCGAACAGAGCCTAAAAGTTGTGTTTCTCCACAGGAAAAACCGAAAGCAACATCAATACTTGATCAAATAGTTTAACCAGTATAATACCCGTGCTAACGCTCCGATATTTTTAAGGGAATGCTGTAAAAAAATAATCAATTTGTTTTGAAGAGTTTAACTTTTACAAATTGTGAAATAATATTGCATACTGATATCTTAAGCAATCAATCTATTTCCCTCCGTCACTTTTTAAGTGTCACTTAGATTTCGTGCTAATCAAACTTTCTCCATTGAACAACTATTATAAAAAAGACATGAAGTATATTTTTCATCTAATAGAAATCGGGGTAAACCTTTTAAGTCCTTTCTAAAAAAAGTATATTTTTATTTGGCAATTTTAGTGTGGAACTGCACACGCTCGCACACGGGAACTTATCTTTTTGCCACTTGCATACCATCATGGAGTACATTATCCTCAGTACATTTATGCACAACCAACAACGCTACTATTCGTAGTACCAAGGAGCTACACCACTCACAAAGATGGATGATACTGATAGGGCAAATCAGGAGCGAATTCCCCAAGAATATGCAACAGGCGTATTCTGTTCCTAAGGTATTGTACATTACACAGAGCATGTTACAACCAGAACAGAGCGTGCTGAAACCTGAAACCATTCCTCCAGATTTTCAATCAGAGCACAAAATATGCTAGCTACTACGTACATATATACACCAAAATGCTGGTTGCTAATAATAGTGAAAACCAATGGACCTATTCCTGGATACCTTGTTCAGACTTACTTACGGGGTTTCACTTTCCTTGATGATCTTCTTATAACCTGATCTGATTTATTCGTAGCACTACTGTTGGCTTGGTCCAAAACTTGCTCACCGCTGCTTTCGGTGACAACTGCTTCTTGTTCAGCAACCTCAACATCAGCACCTGGTTTCTTACTTCCACCACCATTTCCTCTTGCTTTTCTTGAACTGGCACCCACGGTATCTTTGTTTTGCTGTGCCCTGGCAGCCCTAGAGGTTGCGGCTCGCTTTTTTGGCTTCAAAATATCTGCATCTTCTCCCTCAGTTCCTGAATCCTTCACGGCCAGTTGTTCCAGATTAGCGGCTATCATTTTGCTGGATTGGGCTCCAATCAGCTTTTGCAACTGCGGCACATAGGCAGTAGTCTGAGCAAACAAAGTAGTATCAGAAGTTAGACGTGTCTGTCCATAGCTGAAGGTCTAGTACTGAAGTGGATATAATTACTTACCCTGCCACCAGCTGTGATGAATTCATTTTTCTTTTCTGAAGGGCCAAAAACATAATTAATCTCTAGAAGGAATAAAAACATAATTCGACTTGTTCATGTCATCCACATCGCAGGACCACCATCAGCACAGGGTACCAATGCTCCTCCTGCGCTCGAGGTAATGGAAATTTTGAAATTAATAATGGCATAATTATTAACAGATTAGAGTGGACAAGATTACAGAAAATAATATTATCTAATTTCTATAAATATTAACAGATTAAAGCGGACAATATTACAGAAAATAATGTTATCTAATTTCCCTAGATTCATGTTAGGCTGGCATTGGTACTTAGTTACTTATTACAATAATCTATGCCCCCATTGAACTAATAATTCCCATAGAAATGATGCACAATTATCAATCTGACAATCAGTAGAAGTACACTGAAAATCCTGAGATTAATTTATCTAGTGAGGGCTGACTCACATCCTAGTGGAAATTGTGAGCATATTGCAATGTAACCTTGCAATGGAGGCGAGGAGCTTGAGGTGGCCAACACCTACCCGACCAATGCTGCGGCCAGAATGAGTGCAAGCACAGGTCGCTTGAGCACTGCAAGGGAGTCAAGCACAAACCTGTCAAGAGCAAGGAGCACGCCAGACCTCACTGTTTACATGCTTAACTGTAGTTTGCGGGCCAATATCACACTTCATCAAGTTCAGAAGAATTAACTGTGAACGCACTCCTTGCACCTCTGGCCTGTGGATTTCTTCGCCTCGCAAAATTCTCCTGGCCTCCACCTTGTCCCGTTCAATTGCTCAGCTGCTCAGAAAGCAAGCTTCTGGTGATGCTGCATCAAGGGCTGGCCCTTTTGGTCATAGGGTGGTGTTGGGTCTGGATATTCCTTGTACCTGAGTGGAAGAGTAACTTCAGCACCTCGGAGATATATTTCTAGAAATTTATCTAAAAAAAAGATATGTTTCCAGAAACCTGAAAAAAAGAAAACAAAAAAGTTCAACCATAAGCATTATTCAGCTAATAGTTGCAGTACATGTTATCTATATTCAGATCTAAACAGGGTGCACATGAATCAATAAGTACGCCTTGTTTACATGTCCACCTTACCACATCACTTGGTGGCTTAAATATTTGTACAGAGCATCTAAGTTCAAACTTCCTTGTAAAGTGTTGATAATGTTCTGATATCCAAAACATGCAATGAACAATGCGGCTACTACAAAAGCTGCATCAACGTGACAATGCTCTAAAACCAGGTCTATTGGGTGATATAAAATGCTCCCAATTTATTGTGATGTGAAGAAATAAAATCTGCAAACTTTTATCAACAAGATTATTTGCTCGACAGTCTTAGTGCCCTTTCTTTTTACACCAATAGGAAGGATAAATGCTTCAATATTTGCATCTATGTTTAAATTTCCTCAGCACTACTCTTCTCAGTGTCCTAGCCATCAACTGTACCAATGTTCATGTAACCCCTAGCGCTTGTCAGTAAAGTGAGTAACATAAGAATCAGTGATGTTAATTTTCTTTAGACTGCAATTTAAAGAAGCGGAAGAAATAACATATCATAAAAAAATCTGGAGTAATAACAATATGAACCATACCTTGTTCAGGTCCAGTGAGATCAGGAGCTCCATTTGTCCCAGCGAGATCATGAGTCCACAATGGGTGGGAAACCTAGGAATTTCCTTGTATTGTGCTTCAATCGGATCACCAATCTGCAATTGAAGAGAACTTGTGTAATCTAATCCACAAACATGCAAGAAGAGAAGTCACTGGGAAGAGTAGACCAAGCAGTGCTTCCAGTTTAGAAATATATACTCGTTTTTGAAGAATAAATTAGTACATTGTTTGCTTGTTTCTATTGGCTTAAATTTCAATTGCATGGGTGAAAACTGAAAAATATAAATATAAAATAAACCTGAATAGTGAACACCTTCATGTTGGAGTTGTTTCAAATTCACTCCAGGATGTAGGCCGGGCTTCTGACGGAGCGAAGCGGAGGCCCGTCGCCGGAGGCTTGGGCCGGAGCGTAGCAGAGTCTGAAGCCGGCCCATGGGCCGATCTCGCCCCTGTACTCGGGGGGTGCGGGGGGCGGAGCCCCCCGCGGTACGGTACGGTATATACACCCTTGCTAGGGTTTCGTGGAGACTTGATTCTCTTGTAAGCCGCCATAGGCGTGTAACCCAAAACTCTTGAGATAGTGAGATTGTTGCTGGCTGGTGCCCGTGGTTTTTCCCCTTCACATCTGAGGGGTTTTCCACGTTAAATCGTGTGTCTCCTCTGTGGCTTGATTCTTTACTTCATATTCCTATACGTCGTTCATAACACTTCAGTTACTCCGCAGTTGTTATGGTGCGGAACAGACTGAAAGCTTACCCGAGCCATCTCATGGTGGACGGGATCTTTTGATTGGGCGGCGACTTGTTGGCGGTGAACACTCAGCCCACCACGTGCCCCAAAGTACCGTAGCTCCTCGAACTCAAAGGCCTACACGGCTGTTTAGAGTCAATCAAGGAAAAGCTACAGTGGCATCATCTAGTAACTAAGCAACAGCATCAGTTGATTACAGAAAGAACCATGACCGTTCTCCATGTTGATTACTAAAAGAATGAATCAGGAAAACAAAAGCAAGTGAAAAAAAAAACTGAAGCATACGGCTGCACCGATGGAGAAGGAATCATACTATTACTGTCTGCCGTATTCCAGCACCCACGGCGGCGTCAGATCCAGGTGCTACGGATGGGGATAGGTGCTGCCGTCGCCGGGTTGTTGCCGTGACCCAAGGGGTGGGCCCGGCCGCCTTGCTGTTGATTGCGGAGGATGTCGTCATCGTCGATGCTTGCCGTTGCCAATCCCTTGGTCTTCCTCATAGAAGTCATGCCATTGGGCTCCACGGTCGTCGTTGCTACTAGGTCTTCCTCGTAGAAGTCATGCCATTGGTCTCCGCGGTCGTTGCTACTACCTTGGGCTTCCCCGTCACCGCCGCCGATGCCTCCAAACTCATTCTAGATCAGTATGGGGGAAGATGGATGAGGAATTGAGGATATACGGTGGAAGGGGAGAGGGATTTGGCACCAACCTCGATTCTTCCCGCATGCCGCACTTGATCGCGTCTCGGCGATGAGCTCGTACAGCGCAGTGCGTCCTCATCGCTTCGACCTAGGACCGCACACAGACGACAGCATCGAGAAGCCGCTCCGCACCCTTCCGCCTATCTCGGCCAGATCGCTGTGGATCCCCGCAACGGGGCGACATCACCGTGGCATCCTCCCCATACTCAATCCCCTCCTCTTCCCCTTGCGCCGGAGATGCGCACGGGGCCGGGAGGTGGGGTGGATTGAGGGAAGACTCTGTGTACACTTTTCTGTGTATATAGGTTGTAGCCTTCAGCGGGGTATATTTTTTTACGTGGATATAGATTTGTTTGTACATCTAATTATAGGAGAGATAGATAAATCATTACTACTTTACCATCCTAAGCTGTACTCCCTCCGTCTAAAAATAGATGTTATTCTCGTTTCTCGAGAAATCAGTTTTTTTTCGACTTTGACTAATTTTATATTAAAACGTATTCATATCGAACCTACACAACTAGTATCATTGGAAAGATCTTTAAATCTAATTTTTTAACAAATTCATTTGGAAAAATAAAAATATTACACATATTTTTTATAAATCTAGTCAAAATTGAGAAAGTTTGACATGCACCCTTCTCATAGCGTCATCTAATATTGGACGGAGGGAGTAAGTCATTTCAATAATCTTGGAGAGTCAAATCATCTCAACTTTGACTAAATTTATATGATACGATAATAATTCTTACAATATCAACTGAGTATTATTAGATTCTTCACCAAATTTATTTTCATAGTACACTTATTTAGTGTCATAAATGTTTGTACTCCTCTACATAATTTTAGTTAAAATTGAGATATTTTGACTCTCTAAAATTTTTAGAATGACTTACAATTTAAAATAGATAGAGTAAATACCAATTTATCAAATTTGCAGCGCATGAATTAACGGGTTTAATTTAGAGCAAATTAGTTCCTAGGCCCTGAAAAATGTTTGGCTTAGTTTATTAGCCCTGTTTTTATCAAATTTTGTTATTTGGACCTAAAACAAAAATTTCTTACTTTCTTGACCCTTCCGTTCACATAAAAAATCATGACTCTTCGATATGACATCGGATGAAGATAATTTTTATATTAAAATATAGATCTCGACGAGATCTACAACTTTATAGTTTTGAGTTTTTTCATTTGAAGAAGTTCATATTCACAAAAACATTATTATAGTATATTAATATTTTTGAGCATATGAACTTTCTCAAATGAAAAAACTCAAACCTGTAAAGTTGTAGATCTCATCAAGATCTACAATTTTCATATAAAAGTTATCTTTATCTAATATCGTATTGAAGAGTTATGATTTTTCAAAGTGGACAGAAGGGCAAAAAATAAGAAAATTTTGTTTTAGGGTCAAATAAAAAAGTTCGATAAAAACATGACAAGAAACTAAGCTGAATGTTTTTTTAGGACTTAGGAACTAATTTTCTCTTTAATTTACCCATAAGTTAATGGGTATGGGCAACATTGTTTTATACCATTATCTATATTACTCGCTGGCTAAGGCTTTTCCCTATTAATTTATCCGTGGGTAAAAAAAAATAGCCATACTTTTTTTCCAGTAGGGTAAAAACTACTACTGTTCTTCTATGTTTGACGTCCTCGGCCGGTGATCCGATGCACATGATAATTACTTTCTCCGTCCCATATTAGATGACGCTATGGAAAGCGTGCATGTCAAACTTTCTTAACTTTAACTAGATTTATAGAAAATATGTACAATATTTATATTTCAAAATAAATTTGTTAAAAACTAGATTTAAAGATCTTTCCAATGATACTAGTTGTGTACGTTTGATATGAGTACTGTTTAATATAAAATTAGTCAAAGTTGAAAAAAGCTGACTTCTCGGAAAGCGATAATAACATCTATTTTGGGACAGTGGAAGTAGTTATTAATAGTTATACATGAATATTTATCGTCAGGGGAACTACTTGAAGAGTATGTTATAAGTCGAAGCAACTGACGGCGGCCTAAGCTCCACGAGCGCCATCATAGCCCAGCGCCCCTGCATGACCCCACGACAGAGTTGCTGACTTCCGGCGTCCCTCAGCCTAAGTTCTCCGACGCTGGCATGGGCTCCACCCACGCCTCATCGACTTAGTGCTGATCTCCTTGTAGCCAAGGACAGGGACGGCGACGGAGTGTAGGAGATGTTTGTCACGAATATGGATCTCCAATATGAGAAACGCGAGAAAATGTGAGGAGGTGTTGGGCAACAGGAGGTTTGGCGCACAACATTGGCCAATGCCGAGGCGCGCCGACTCTCGGAGGATGAGCGTGGTGAGGAGCCTGCCGCAAGGGTTTGGTTGCGCCATCCAGCTAGAGGATGACCTGTTCCTGGCCGCGTACAAGGCATGTGAAAATCAACTGCAGCAGGACCATATGGGGAAAGGTTGGTAAGGGGGTGTTTAGCTGCCAAAATTTTTTCCCTCTCCTCATAACATCGATTGTACTTTCTGAAAGTGCAATCACTCCCTAATGTGGGTTTTGGTAATGATGACCACCGAATTAGAGAACTAATGATTAATGATTTCTATCATGATGATAAGCAGGGAATCAATGTGAGATGATGATATGTGTTTCAAAGAACTCAATACTAACTTGCAGCCGCGGTGACCAACTTAAATGGAGGTTTAATTTTATTTTACTTTTGAGTTTGAGTTTAGGGATGCCGTACTATTAAGGAGTTCCTAAGGGATGTTAGCCAATCTGTTGAATCAAGTGCTCATATCCCAGAAACAACATCCTCACACCTAGACAATTCCAGCAATACCTAACTTGCATCTTTCTGCTGAGATTTGCCAGTGCGGCAGTGCCGTACTTTAACCGACCGTTGGACGACAGCATATAAATACTACTTTTCCTCCTCTCAACGGTCTCTTCTTCCAGCTCCCGACTTTTTGCCCGTTACAGACAGAAAAAGCAGCTCCCCTCTCTCCTCCATTGTTGACCTTGAGCTCAAAGTTAGATCTCCACTTTCCACCATAGAAACTTGAGAAAAAGTTTAAGAGTACTTGTTTCACGTTTGGCCAGCATTCTTGAGGTCTACTCCTTGGAGCTTTGCTCCTAGCCGGCTAGGCGTCGCCCTAGAGCTTGCTAACCTCATTGTGGCAGCCTAGGGAGGTTTGTAATCTTGTGTGCAGCTAAGAAATCACCCCTCCCTTCAAGAGTTCACTCTCTTGATTTGAGAACGAGGAATAGGGCAACCTTTGTGGTAACCCTAGCCTTTTGTGGCAAGCCTCAACAACGTGGACGTAGGCAAGCCTAAGTGGCGAGCTGAACCACGGGATAAATCACTGTGTGCTGTTGTCTCCACTTTATTCTTATGTTGTTGATTTGTTCTAGGGTTTGCTTCGATTTGGTGATTTAGAGGATTTCTGTGGTATCCAGTCTTCGAACTGTGAACTTTAGTGAAATTCTGGAAACAAACTGTAGGGAGTATACTCTTTCTATCCATATATCACTTGCGCAGTTTGGTTTAGTTTTCAAAGTGTGGCAGTGCCGCTCTGGGGGTGCGGCAGTGCCGCCCTGGATTTTGATATCTGTTCGAGTTGAGTTTTTGCAGGCCTATTCACCCCCCTCTAGGCTGCTAGTGATCCTACAAGTGGTATCAGAGAGGGTTGCTTCGTATACGCTTCACCGCGTGAAGTATGGAGCCCGGAGCGAGCTCAACTCGATCCGCTCGAATTGACCCGAAGGACGTGGATGTCCACGATACCGACAGCGAAAGCAGTGAACTCTCAGCCTCCACAGCAAGGGAGGATCTTCCTCTTGTTGCCTCCGACCCCGACAAAAGGCAACAAGATGAGGAAGAGAGAAGAAGAAGAAAGGCCAAAATGAAGCAAAGAAGAGAAGCTCGTGAACAAGAAAGAGAGAAGCAAAGGCTAGCTGAAAAGAAGAAAAGAAAGGAAGAAAGAAGACTCAAGAGAGAAGAAAGGAAGAAGAGAAGGGAAGCAAGGAAGAAGAAGGAAGAGAAGGCCAAGGCGGTGCACACGTCATCCAGTGAGCTCTCTAGTATCTCCGATGATGGCGATGATGATGTCTCCTATCACGCCTCCAAGAAGGACAAGGGCAGCACCACCACCAAGAAGAAATATGCGGCCGTATCCTTTAACTATGCTCTTATGACTAACCGTGATCGCAAGTCTTTCATCAATGTGCCCGCGGGCAAGTTACCTCATTTCGATGGGACTAACTTTGCCAAGTGGAAGCACTTGATGAGGGCTTATCTTATAGGTCTTCATCCCGGCATTTGGGAGGTTGTGTGCAATGGATTTGAGCCTCCCGTCGACCCCGAGCAGCCCACACATGAGGAGCTATTGGCTGTCCATTTGAATGGGCATGCCACTAGTGTGCTACTTAGTGCTTTGGACGGAAATGAGTACAACCGGGTGATGGGAGTTGATGTG
Organism: Eremochloa ophiuroides; assembly: GCA_038502445.1. NCBI lineage: Eukaryota > Viridiplantae > Streptophyta > Magnoliopsida > Poales > Poaceae > Eremochloa > Eremochloa ophiuroides. The sequence goes on along the minus strand of JAHLJS010000001.1, from coordinate 90,169,932 downwards.
GCAAAACAGATTTGGGACACTTTGCATCTTGCTCATGAAGGTGTTGACAAAGTTAGAAAGGCAAAGATTGAAATATTGATGGTCAAGCTCAATAGGTTTGTTATCTTGGATGATGAAGGGCCACAAGCTATGTTTGATAGATTGATGACACTTGTTGACAAGATTAGAGGCTATGGGTGTGATGACTTAGATGATCATAAGGTGGTGAAAGTCATGTTGGAGGCTTACTCACCTAGAAATGAGACTGTAGTCATAATTAGAGACAAGAAGAAGTTTGAGCAATTCACCCCAAATGATGTGCTTGGTAGACTTTTGACATTTGACATGCAAAGAGAAAAAGCAAATGAGAGAAGGAGGCTTGGAGAGTTGCAAACTAAGTTGGAGGGCTTGAAAGTGAAGGACATAGCACTCAAAGCAAGCAAGCCAAGTCAAGGTTACAAGCACAAGGGCAGCAATCAAGCAAATACAATCAAAGGCAAAGAAATCAAGCAAAGTCAAGCAAAGGTTGAGTCTACATCATCCTCAAGTGAAAGTGAAGATGACAACACCAAGTTCAAGGAAATAGAAGATGTGGCTCTCTTCATGAACAAGTATGGCAAAGGTTTGAAGAAGCAAGGCTACAAGCTTGTGAAGAAGAGATTTCCCAACAAGAAGAAGAGAACTTGCTATAAGTGTGGTAGCACCGAGCACTTCATTGCCCAATGTCCTCATGTTGAAGAAGATGGCAAGAACAACAAGGACAAGAGAGAAAACAAGCAAAGGTACAAGAGGGGCAGCAAGAAGACAATGGGAGAAGCTCACATTGGTCATGAATGGGACTCAACATATGATAGTTCAAGTGATGAAGATGAGAAGATTGTAACCGTTGCCATCCAAAAGACATCTTCACCACCCAAGCTCTTCAACAACTTGACCGATGATGATGACTACTACTCCCCTCACATTTGTCTCATGGCAAAGAGTGAGAAGGTAAAAGCTAAATCCAAACCTTCACTTCCTCCTAGTGATATCTCTAGTAGCGAACTTAGTGAAAGCTCTAGTGATGAAGTTTCAAGTGATGAGGAGCTAGATAACATAACCAAGAACTTGAACCCTAAAACTAAATTCTTTATCTCTAAACTAATGAAAAATTTAGAAAGTGTTCAAGCCGAGCTAGAATCTAGAGAGGAACTTCTTATCAAACAAGAAAATCTCTATATTGCTAGCAATTAAGCACTTGTTTTGGAAAGGAGTGAGGTGGAATCCTTGCGCAAGGCTTTGGCCAAAGAGCAAGAGGACCATGCACTCACTAAAAAGGCTCATATTGCACTTGATGAAAAGTATTGTGTCTTATGTGAAAAGCACACAGAACTTGAGTTGCAATATAACCTTCTTTGGGAGAGCACCTCAAATCTTTCTAAAACAAATGACACCTCTGTTGCCTCCACTAGTAAAGGATGTGGAAAATATCATGATCTTGATTTGGATATCTATGCTACTAACCTTGCAAACATGGAGGCTATAAAGGTGAAAATAGCTAGGCTAAATGAAATAGTTGCTAAAGAGAGCAAATCTGAGAACAGGCATGTTGGTGGTCAAGTGAATCAATCAAAGAAGCCACAATTCAAGGATGGAAGACATCCACACATCAAAACCGGACTTGGACACCGACATGGAGGCAAAACAAATGGGAGAAAGGTAATAAATGGTTATGAATGTGTGCATTTCACTTCTAGCAGCAGTGAAAGTACAGAGGGACCTGCACAGAGAGCAGCACGACCAGCCCCCTGAGCAGCATTGCACCCTGTCCAGGGCGGTAGTGCCGCAGTGAAGGGCGGCAGTGCCGCTCCCCCAAAGAAAGGGAAGGTCACTTCCACTGCATCTAGAAATGATCAGCACAGAAAGAAGGTCTCACAGCCAAAGCAGGTTCCACAAAAAAAGAAGAAATCAATCTGGGGGCAACCAAACAAGTATTCCTATCAACCGAAGACCGTTGCACCTAGACAAAGCTTGAGTTCTTGTTTTGTGTTGAAGAACAATAGTAAGGGTGAAGTGGTTGCCAAGTACATTGGCAAAGAAAAGAATATTTATCATAACACTTCTATTTGTGTTCCTAAGTTTCTTATAACTAACATGCAAGGCCCCAAGAACATTTGGGGACCTAAGTCAAGAAACTAAACTTGTTTTGTAGGCATACTCCTCCGGTGGGTCAAGTTGGGTGCTTGACAGTGGATGTACAAATCACATGACTTGTTTAGTGGCAAAGTCTAGCATGTTCTCATCCTACACCCCCAAGGAAGACTCAAATGAAAACATTGTCTTTGGAGACAATTCCAAGAGAGGTGTGCTAGGTCTTGCTAAAGTTGCAATCACTCATGAACATTCAGCTACTAATGTTTTACATGTTGATTCGTTAAGTTACAACTTGTTGTCCGTGTCACAATTGTGTGAAATAGGCTACAATTGTCTCTTTACAGAAAAGGGTGTGGAAGTCACTAGAAGGGAGGATTTCTCTATTGCTTTTACGGGTCAACTAAAGGGAAAGCTTTACCTAGTTGATTTCAACAAAGGGAAAGCCAACCTTGAGACTTATTTAGTGGCAAAGTCTAGCATGGGCTGGCTGTGGCATCGCCGCCTAGCACATGTTGGGATGAGGAACTTGGCCAAACTTCTAAAAGACAACCACATCCTTGGACTAACTAATGTTCACTTTGAGAAAGACAGGATTTGCAACGCTTGTCAAGCCGGAAAGCAAGTAGGCGTACCACATCCACCAAAGAGCATCATGACCACCACTCAACCATTGGAGTTGATTCATATGGATCTCTTTGGGCCGGTTGCCTATCTTAGCATTGGTGGTAACAAATACGGCTTAGTTATTATTGATGACTATTCTCGTTTCACTTGGGTGTTCTTTGTTTATGATAAGTGCCAGGTACAAGAGAAGGTGAAAACCTTTGTTAAGAGGGCACAAAAGGAATTCGATCTCCCCATCAAGAAAGTGAGAAGTGATAATGGGACCGAGTTCAAGAATACCCTAGTGGAGGAATTTCTTGATGAAGAGGGCATCAAGCATGAGTTTTCAACTCCATACACCCCTCAACAAAATGGTGTAGTAGAGAGGAAGAATAGAACACTCATTGATATGGCAAGGACAATGCTTAATGAATACAAGATGCCGGACATCTTTTGGAGTGATGCCGTCAACACCGCTTGTCATGCCATCAACCGTCTCTATCTACACAAGAAGTTGAAGAAGACCTCTTATGAGCTCCTCACCGGTAACAAACCCAAGGTGTCATACTTTAGAGTGTTTGGGTGTAAGTGTTTCATACTTAACAAGAAACCCAAAACCTCTAAATTTGCACTTAGAGTTGATGAAGGTTTTCTACTTGGTTATGGATCAAATGAACATGCCTACCGTGTCTTCAAGAAAAACTCCGGTCGAGTTGAGGTAGCGGTAGATGTGACATTTGATGAATCTAATGGCTTTCAAGTAGAGAAAGTTGACTCTAGTGTTGTAGATAAGGAGGATCCACCTTGTAAGGCTATCAAACAATTGACCATTGGCAATAGAAGACCACAAGAAATTCCTGCAGCCAAACAGGGGGGAGCCTCAAGATGCTGCTAAACAAGACTCCGCTGACGCACATACCAGAGAAGAGCAGGGTTCTCCTGCTACAGAAAAGCAGGGCGGCAGTGTCGCCCCCTCCTCAGCAGCTAGAACTGAGTCAGGTCTGGACCATGGTCTAGATCTTGCTCCAATCTTTGATCTGGACGATTGTGATGAGCCAGAAGAACAGCAAGAAGGTGTTGAACATCCAAGGCTACGTCAAACGATTCAACGGGATCACCCCGTTGACAATATCCTTGGGAGTCTTCGAAAGGGGGTAATGACTCGTTCTCATTTAGCAAATTTTCGTGAACATTACACGTTTGTTTCCTCTTTGGAACCTCTTAAGGTTGAAGATGCACTTGGAGACCCGGATTGGGTATTGGCGATGCAAGAAGAGCTCAACAACTTCACAAGAAACCAAGTGTGGACCTTGGTGAAGAGACCTAATACAAATGTGATTGGCACCAAATAGGTCTTCCGCAACAAGTAAGATGAGAACGGCGTTGTGACAAGGAACAAGGCAAGATTGGCTGCTCAAGGCTTCACTCAAGTAGAGGGTTTGGACTTTGAGGAAACATATGCACCGGTGGCTAGGCTTGAAGCAATTCGGATGCTTCTTGCCTATGCTGCCCATCATAACTTCAAGTTGTATCAAATGGATGTCAAAAGTGCATTCCTCAATGGTCCAATCCAAGAGCTTGTCTATGTTGAACAACCACTGGGTTTTGAAGATCCCAAGTTCCCCAACCATGTATACCAACTCCAAAAGACGCTCTATGGGCTTAAGCAAGCACCAAGAGCATGGTATGAATGCCTTAAGGACTTCTTGCTCAAGCAAGGCTTTGAAATAGGCAAAGCCGATCCTACTCTCTTTACTCACAAGTTTACTAAAGATATCTTTATATGCCAAATATATGTCGATGACATAATATTTGGTAGTAATAACCAATCTTTTTGTGAGGAGTTTAGTAGGATCATGACTAAGAGATTTGAGATGTCCATGATGGGTGAATTGAAGTTCTTCCTTGGTTTTCAAATCAAGCAATTGAAGGAAGGAACATTTATTTGTCAAACGAAGTACACCCATGACATGCTCAAGAAGTTTGACATGGTGAATGCAAAGCCCATCAAAACTCCCATGCCAATCAATGGACATCTTGATCTAAATGAAGAAGGGAAAGCCGTTGATACAAAGGTATATCGCTCTATGATCGGCTCTCTACTTTACTTGTGTGCATCTAGGCCGGACATAATGCTTAGTGTGTGCGTGTGTGCTAGATTTCAAGCCAATCCTAAAGAATGTCACTTAACCGCTGTTAAAAGAATCTTGAGATATTTAGTTCATACTCCAAATATTGGCTTGTGGTATCCTAAAGGCTCTAAGTTCAATCTACTTGGGTATTCGGATTCCGATTACGCCGGTTGCAAAGTAAATAGAAAAAGCACTTCGGGGACGTGTCAATTCCTTGGACGGTCCCTAGTGTCTTGGAGCTCTAAAAAGCAAAATTGTGTAGCTCTTTCCACCGCCAAAGCCGAGTATGTTGCAGCCGGCGCTTGTTGTGCTCAACTACTTTGGATGAGGCAAACCTTAAAAGATTTCGGATGTCACTTCACTAAAATCTCACTTTTGTGTGACAATGAAAGTGCCATAAAACTTGTAAACAACCCGGTAAGTCACTCAAGAACAAAACAAATAGACATCCATCATCACTTTTTGAGAGACCACGAAACCAAAGGAGATATCGAAATTCGCCATGTGAGCACCGAAAAACAACTAGCCGATATCTTCACTAAGCCTCTCGATGAGTCAAGATTTTGTACTCTGAGAAATGAACTAAGTATACTTGATTCAAGGAACCTGGCTTAACATGTAGCACACACTAGTTTGACAACCTAGCGACCTAGGAAAGGTTTTTGAAAAGTTTCATATTGTCTTTCAAAACTAATTCAAAGAAGTTTTCAAGGTATATGACCATAGTTTTTATTGTTGATTGTTTCTGGTCATAATATCTTAAAAATATATATATCTGTGATAAAAACAGAGTCGAGAAAATAGGTTTTGAAAGTCCCTGTTTGGACAGGGCGGCAGTGCCGCCCATAGGGTGCGGCAATGCCGCACTCTGAAACCTGAGCGGTTTCGGCCCAAATTTCTCTAAGACGTGGGGCCTAACTCTCTCATCTACTTCTGGCCGCCCCACCGTCTCTCTCCCTCTGTTTCGTTCCCAGACCGCGCTGCCCCCAACTCTTCCTCTCTCACGTGAAGTTGAGAGTGCCGGTGTTCCTCGCCGCCGTCTTGCCGGAGTTTCCCCGGCATTGGTGCACCTAGGGCCAGCATCTCTTGCTTCTCCTCGTGCTGGTCAGGGTGTGGAGGCGTGGACATTGCTCATCTTTCCTCCTCAATCTTCGGTTTGAATCAAGGTGAAACCCTAAACCATAATCGATCTATGCAATGCGTGACTTTCAGTTGTGGATTCGAGTTTCCAGGGGTAGTATCATGGATTTAGGGGGAGCTTTTGTGGTGAAATCGTGGAAGAAACCCGAATCGATTCCGGGAACCCTAGCCTGGGCGGCAGTGCCGCCCTGCAGGAGCGGCAATGCCGCACCCTGCAGGGACAGGTTCCCAAAGTCTATTTCCCGTGGATCGATTTAGTTTTCCTCCAGGATTTCGTTTTCAAAAGCTCACCTCTCAGATCCAGAATAGATCTCCCTGTCTCATTCATAGATGGAATTCATGGCCCGATCTGTTGATGTACTTTGATTTCTGAGATTGTGATGGGGTATAGAAACTGTTGGATCGAAAAGTTAGCCACTGAATCAAAATGTGCAGAGTTTGGATGGAGGAGCTGGGTGCAGCCGTGCCACACTCAGGGTGCGGCAGTGCCGCTCTGCCTGGGTTGCTCACCAGGTGCTCTGTTTTCTAGAAAATGTACATGTTGGTTCAGTGGTTAAAGTTTTGGTGCAGCAAGTTCTGTATTTCCAATTTACACAGTTTCTTATCAAAGTCTCATTTTATTGCATAGATGGAGCAAGGAGGTGGAAGTGGCGGCCCTCGGATTTTAAAGAAGCAGCTGTCGAAGAAACCGCCCAAGAGGGGACGCAAGAGTACCAGCAGCGGTGCCGCTCCCTATGCCGCTGATGATTGTGCCGCTCATGAGCAGTACATTCAGGATGAGGAGAGACGCCAGCTGGAGGGATTCACTATTTCATATAGAAGTTGTCCTTTCACTCCTACTCATCTGAATGAATATGATGACAGCTATATGAGAGATTCAGATGAGAATCCCATGATGCATGCTCCTGATAATTCTATGCCTCATCCTGTGGTTAATTATTCCAAGTCCTGGTCAGAGACTCAGCAGGCTAGAGCTGTCAACCCATATACATCTCTTGGTCTTATGGGGATTGACTATAGATTTTGGACTGTCTTTCACTCCAACTTCTATAGGACAGCTATTCTTGGTGCCAGAAAATCCAAGATTGTGCACATGCAGTATGTGGACTTCCAGAATATGAAAGATAGAAATGAGCCAGAGTTCAACACTGCCATCAGGATTTGTGATAGATTTGACTTGACTGACTTGATGAGCTTCAGGTATGGATGGAACACAGAGGTACTTGCACAGTTCCATGCCACTTACTATCACAATGCTGTCACTAATGAGATTCATTGGATGACTGAAGGTCGACACTATAGAGTTGATTTTATCACTTTCAGTCACATTCTTGGTTTTGGTGATGTGCACAGGCAGTTTACTGAGATTCATGATGAGTCTCGCCTTGAGGTTAGGCAGATGAGGGCTCTCTACAGGGATCCCAGGATGGCTAATGGCAAGGCTAAGGGCCTACTCTCTATGTACTATGTGATGAACAATTTGATCAGAAACACCATAAATCCAAAGGATGGAGCAGCCTCTGATATTAATGGTTTTGCTAGGAACGTGCTTGTTCGCTTTCACACAAGTGAGAGGTTCAATGTTCCTCGCTTCATGTGGAATGAGCTCTCTTCTGCTTTGGATGATGGGAGAAGGGGCTTGCCTTATGCCGCCTATCTCATGTTTGTCATTGAGAGGGTTTCTGGTATTCGCTTCCCGCATGAGATAGCTCATCAGGTATACAAGATTGACAGGCTAAGGCCGCATGGTGTAGAGAAGGGAAGTGGCAGTCAGCAGGCTCCTACAGATGTTCCAGGGACATCATCTGGTAGAAGAAGGGGCAAGAAGAAGGGTTTCATCAAGAAGATTCTGACTTCCATCTTTGCTACTTGCTCATATTCAGCAGGTACAGCTTATGGAGCCAGACTTGAGGCTAGGGAGGCTAGGGCGAAGGTGGGACTTCTAGATTTACCTTCTATTCAGCCTCCTCCTCCATTTGAGCTTCCCACAGATTTCGACGATGATGATGACTCTGATGATGATGGAGGACAGTAGCAGTATGATCCTTTCCAGCAGCAGTATCAGCCATACCAGCAGTCACAGTATGGATATCAGCAGCCACAGTATGGGTACCAGTATCCTCAGTATTCACAGCAGCAGCAGCAGTACCCGCCTTAGTATGGCATGCCCGGTGATGATGATACGCTTGCTTCCCATCAGCAGTGGATGCGAACTCAGAGATAGGCAGGTCACACCTCTCAGGGTGCAGGCACTTCAGGCACCACTCGCTTCACAGGCACTACTCACCGTGGAGGGAAGGCGGTTGTTTCAGACTCTGATGATGATGATGGCAGCCCTCATGGTGGTAAATGTGGTGATGATGAAGGCGTCGATTGGTCTCAACTTCAGGATTGAGCTCTCTTCTCTTCTCTCTTTTTGGTATTTGATGCCAAAGGGGGAGAAATTAGAGGGGTCAAATTCTCCTTCGTCGCCTTGCTGCAGTTGGAGCTCAGTTTCAGCTTAGTTAGTGTGTTAGTGTGTGAGATTGAGAGTTAAAAATATTTTCATTATGGTTTGTAATAATTTAGCTATATTATTGACTCTATCTCTATCATTTTCGGATATATATTGTGTCTTTATGATCTGGATCTTCATATTTTACATCTGTGTAGAACTTATAAGTGTTCAGGTGCTGTTTAAATCTAATTGTGATCTGACTGAAGAAACCAGTGCGGCAGTGCCGCCCTTAGGGTGCTGCAGTGCCGCCCTATGCTTCCTCAGCCAAATCTTGTGTGTTTTGAACTGTCATATGCATCATGTTTAATTATTTGACACAGTGTGCAGCACCCCACAGAACCTTTGAATTTAAAGAAATTCTCCTATTTTCACTCTTGTGTGGATGGTTGGCCTTTTATGCCAATTTGGAAATTCAATTTACGTTTCCACACCTCTTGAGAACCTCTTTACATCCAAACCTTGTTTTTTACAGTATTCATGATTATCTTTTATAAGCTCTAATTGGGTTATCATCAATTACCAAAAAGGGGGAGATTGAAAGTGCAATCACTCCCTAATGTGGGTTTTGGTATTGATGACCACCGAATTAGAGAACTAATGATTTATATCAAGATGATGAGCAGGGAATCAATGTAAGATGATGATATGTGTTTCAAAGAACTCAATGCTAACTTGCAGCGGCGGTGACCAACTCAAACGGAGGTTTAATTTCATTTTACTTTTGAGTTTGAGTTTAGGGATGCCGTACTATTAAGGAGTTCCTAAGGGATGTCAGCCAATCTGTTGAATCAAGTGCTCATATCCCAGAAACAACATCCTCACACCTAAACAATTCCAGCAATACCTAACTTGCATCTTTCTGCTGAGATTTGCCAGTGCGGCAGTGCCGCACTTAAAGGGCGGCAGTGCCGCACTTTAACCGACCGTTGGACGACAGCATATAAATACTACTTTTCCTCCTCTCAACGGTCTCTTCTTCTAGCTCCCGACTTTCTGCCCGTTACAGACAGAAAAAGCAGCTCCCCTCTCTCCTCCATTGTTGACCTTGAGCTCAAAGTTGGATCTCCACTTTCCACCATAGAAACTTGAGAAAAAGGGCAGCAACCTGCGAGTTGAGAGCAGATCTACTGATTCCCAAATTTTGAGAGCACTTGTTTCACGTTTGGCCGGCGTTCTTGAGGTCTACTCCTTGGAGCTTTGCTCCTAGCCGGCTAGGCGTCGCCCTAGAGCTTGCCAACCTCATTGTGCCAGCCTAGGGAGGTTTGTAATCTTGTGTGCAGCTAAGAAATCACCCCTCTCTTCAAGAGTTCACTCTCTTGATTTGAGAACGAGGAATAGGACAACCTTTGTGGTAACCCTAGCCTTTTGTGGCAAGCCTCAACAACGTGGACGTAGGCAAGCCAAGTGGCGAGCTGAACCACGGGATAAATCACCGTGTGCTGTTGTCTCCACTTTATTCTTATGTTGTTGATTTGTTCTAGGGTTTGCTTCGATTTGGTGATTTAGAGGATTTCTGTGGTATCCAGTCTTCGAACTGTGAACTTTAGTGAAATTCTGGAAACAAACTGTAGGGAGTATACTCTTTCTATCCATATATCACTTGCGCAGTTTGGTTTAGTTTTCAAAGTACGGCAGTGCCGCTCTGGGGGTGCGGCAGTGCCGCCCTGGATTTTGATATCTGTTCGAGTTGAGTTTTTGCAGGCCTATTCACCCCCCTCTAGGCTTCCACTGATCCTACACTTTCCGTCTACATGGAGCACTAAATGAAGTAGCAACTGTTGCATGTTTATACTTTTTGCCTGACTAACTTGAGATGAATCTTTTGAGTCTACTTGGGCCATGATTAGACAAAAGTTATCAAATACAAACGAAAGTGCTACGGTGCACTTTTCACCGATTAAACAGCCCCTGAGATGTCGCTACCATGCTGACAAAGTCCAAGGGCCAAAGTCAGTTCACGTGAGTGGGACTTGTGCTCTCTTGGCTAGGAGAGCTCAGTTGGCGACCTGGCGTTGTCGAGTGGAGAAAGCGAAAACTGACATCAATAAAGGAGAAACATAAGCAACACAATGAGGAAGATGACCCGGGAATAAGAAATAAGAAAGCCATTTTGCATCGTGCCCTGCTTCGTAGGCAAAATGGCTCAAAGTTATTGAATCTTCTCTCTCATGTGGCAAAAATGCAAGTAGTTTTGTAAGAATGGTGTCCGATTCAATCATGATTCTTAATAATGGCAAAAGTTAAATTTCGTCTTAGAGAAGACTGTGGCCAGTTTGGTAGGGGCGTAGGGCTACCCTTCGACTCTCGTTCATTAGGAGGGGCTCTACCAAATGGTTTAGTAGGAGAATCTATTTTTGATGGAAAATATATAAGCTAGATCAGTTTTAAAAGAAGCTAGAAATTGTGGCTCATAGGTAAGGACGAAGTCAAAAACATTTAGGAAACACAGGATCAAATATAGAGTTAGACTAACTTAACTTAATTTGAGTTTAAGATCTTCATAGCAGATTATACATAGGACGGTAGGGAGGCTAAAGCCGGCTAGCCCCCCTTCTGGCTCCGTCACTGCTCATGGGAAACGGCTGTGGTCATGCTAAACAAGACTAAAAAATTCACTGGGTCAGGCGGGAGGACGAGACAGTGAGAGTGAGAGAGGCCAGACAAGGTTCCAAAGGGCAGCAGCAGCCCCGTAGTAAGCAGGCAAGAGGTCGGATGAAAAAGTTTTTTTATATAGTATATACTTCTTCCGTCCTAAAATAAGTGTCGTTTTTCACTTTCTAAAATCGACGTTTGACCATTCGTCTTATTCAAAAAATTTGCGAAAATATAAAAATAAACAAATTAAGATTAAAGTACTTCTAATAATAAATCATTTCATAATAAAATAATTAATTTTTTCACAAATTTTTTGAATAAGACTAATCATCAAAAGGAGATAGCTGAAATCCTAAAACGACACTTATTTTAAGAAGGAGGGAATATAAATCAAAAGAGGAGGAAAAGAAGGCAGGGACAGGCATGTTTATCGGAACAGGAAAGCACCAATGGTGGCAGCACAGCAGAAAGACAGCAGCGCCCCAATCCCAATCCCAATCCCAGTCCCAATACCTATCCGGCATCCGCACCGCACTGGCACCAACCCAAAGCCAAAGCAATCCAAGCGTCCCCGAGGGCCGAGGTCCAGAAGGCCAGAGAATGATGCCCGTTTTGATCGCTGAGGGCCGAGGGCCGAGGGCCCGAGGCGGGGCAGGAGCAGGGACGCAACACCTACTTCCGTCGTTGCCCACCTGCCCGCCGTGGATGGAGCCTCGAGTGCTCCTTGACCAGCAGCAGTCAGTCGTGGCGCGTCCGTATCTCCACTTGCACTTTGGCCCAGAGCCGGGCGCTTTTGTTAGCGTATCAGGTTATTGTTGTTATTAAGGCGGCGTTAATCACCAGCCACGAGTCACGACAGTCACAAACAAAGGCTAGCTAGCTAATCGCCCACTTAACCAGCTAACCTGACGGATGAACGGAACGGTGGACTATTCTACATTATCCTCTGCCCCGATCCATGGTATGCACTTTCAATCCCGTCTTTGCACTGGGCTCTCCTCCTGGGCCTCCCTGGCTCCCTTTCGATCGATTTTTTCTAATTACCATGATTGCCCCGGAGAATTCATCACTTGGCCATCATCTCATCTGGAGTCTGGAGATAACGGGCAGTGGCTGACACTGACAGAAAGAAACGTGATCCAAAGGCCCCAAGTTGGGGCCGCAAGCAGCATGCCAGCAGCAGCTGGTTTGCGCCGTGCCGGGGACCCTCCAGGACGCACTAGCACTACCCGTCGTCCGCTTTAATCCCGCGTCAGGAAACGAGGAAAACACGGTGCCCCTCCCGCGGTCTCGCTCGTACAGGCACGGCGCGCGTTGGCACTGCGACGGCGAGGGGGCCAGGGCCGGTGCCAGTGCGCGCCGGCGGGTGTTGCTTTCGGATCACGCCCACTTGCTCGTCTCACACTCTCACCGAACCGGCGGCCGCTCTGCCAGAGTGATCGTTTTAGGCCGCGGCGAGCACGTGTGGGCGCACCATTCGCGCCGTGCCGTGAGCCACCCTTTGCCGGCCCGGCCGGTTCCCGTCGTTGATACGGTCATACGGATACGTTGCTGCTCCAATGGACGTGTGTGAGTGTGCCTGTGCTGTGTGGTGTGGTGTGGTATCCACCATGCCCAGGATCAGGTAAAATACTATACTAGTCAGTGGCTGAGAGAGGAGAAGAGACTGAGGCGGCGGCATCGTACATCGAATCTGGACCGGTTTTCGTGTCAACAGCCAAAGCAATGAGCAAGGGATAACAAATTACAATAAGACCGGTACAGCATGCCCTTTCCGCAAAGGCTGCTGGTACAGTGCTGACTGCTGACTATACCGTGCAAATATTGTGGAGTATTGTAGGACTTGCACTTTGGCATGTGTACCTGACGTGGCGGGGTACCTTACACATGGGAACTGGTCGGCCTCGTGCTACGTACACGCACGGGCACGGCGATCAGAGTTAGTTCTCGGAGAATACTGCCTTTTTCCTCCTCTATCTATTTTATCCACAATAATGCATGAATCTTCGGCATTATTGGATGTTTTTAGCGTTTGATCGTTGGAATCACATTCTTCCGAGCCCAGCGCGCGTTAACGTTGCTGCACTGCACCGCACGCTTTCCACTCTTTCTCCAGGCTCAAAGCCTGCGTAGATGCTGTACTTGGTCCATTGCTCGTTTCCTATCCTGGGTCGTTTTCCATTTGCAAGTTGCGGGCGGAAAGCTCCCCCCCCCCCCCCCCCCCCCCCCCCCCCCCCCGCGGCCCGGATCGTGGACTGTGCTTTCAAGCCAGAGCCGTGATGGACTGATGGCTCAACATGGGCTGCACCTCGGAGTCTTGGACAGAAGAAGCTGTCCACCAGTGTCCAGGCCTGCACGAGGGATCGAGCGACGGAAACATCATTAGCTCACGCCTAATTTAGAAAAGGACTTGCGTCCAGTTGCAGCGGAAAGGGGAAAGCGAGGAGGAGCAATGAACCATGGCAAGGAATTTTCCAAGAAGAACAGTAGGAGAGTGACACTCCGCTGCTGCTTGCTCTTGCTCGCGTGTGAATTATCCATCCATCCCTGCACTATCGCCGTCTCGTGTCTGACGTGACACTATAAAAACTGCAGCCCCGGCGCCTGAGCTCGGCCTCCTTCCCATTCACAACCACACAGGAGAGAGCTGAGAGCTCCAGTGCTCCACTCCACTGCACCCTGACCTAAACTGGCCCCGCTGCTAGCTGCCTGTGGTGCCTCACTACCCGTCTACTCTCTCTCCCACCGCCGAGCATGCGGCACCTGCAGGCCACCGTGGAGCACCTGGCCGGGGTCGGGGTGGCGGCCGCCGCCACGCCGCCGCCGGCGTCATCCGTGCACACGGACACGTTCCTCATCCTGGCCGCCGTGTTCTGCTTCCTGCTCTGCGTCGTGGGGCTCGCCTTCGTCGCGCGGTGTTCGCGGCTGTGCAACCCCTCGTCCTACTCCGTGGACGCCGGCGACGACGAGGCGGCGGCGGCAATGCCGGCGGCGGCGCCGAGCAAGGGGGTCGACAGGGACGCGCTGCGGAAGCTGCCGACCGTGCCGTTCGAGGCGGCGGGGCAGGACGGGGAGCGGCCGGAGTGCGCCATCTGCCTCGCCGAGTTCGCGCGCGGGGACGACGTCCGCGTGCTCCCGCCCTGCGGCCACGCCTTCCACGCCGCCTGCGTCGACACCTGGCTCCTCTGCACTTCCACGTGCCCCTCCTGCCGCACCGCCCTCGTGCTCGTGGCGCCGCCGCCGGAAGATCCCCTGCAGTGCTGCGCCGAGGCGCAAGCCTCGCCGGAGTACCACCCCGTCACCCTCGCCGCCGTCGTCGTCGCCGAGCGCGGACCTTGCCGGACGTCGGTACCGTAGGCTAGCGATGCAGGCGAGCGTCGATCGGATGCCGACACCTTTGTACATACTCCGCGGAATTTTATTCTATTTTACTGCATACTGAAGTTGTACAGTGTACAATGGTGCATTAGACAATCACTTCGCTTGTACTCCTACTATGTCTGATTGATTGCCTGCGACATTCTAATCTAATCTGTGAATACACGTAAAAATACCGGCAAGTCTCGACGAGCAGGCAAAAAAACAACATTTTGTTTTGTTTCTGCTGCCTGCTGGTGGTTACTGCAGATGTACAGTTGTACGATAGAAAAAAAGCACTTGTGAAGAAAAGAGCATCAATTTGATGAGACGATGAACGTGTCACTTTTGTACTACCTATACTGTAGTAGTACTACTACAAGCTAGACATGGAATCGTTTCAATCCATCGAGGACGGAGAGCGGGCCGCGGCCGGGGACGCGATCATGGCGGCGGTCGTGTCAAGTGTTATTGGATGAATGATGGATCACATCGTGGCCGGCATGGTGGATTGGGATTGGGATATTTTGGTCGCTGTACGATTCGCCGAGTTAAGTTAGGTCGTGACTCGTGACGTCAGCGTACGTATGTACGGACATCAGTGTGAGTACGCACGCTCCTCGATGCCAACTGCCCTAGGCCATCGAGGCAAGGCTATATGCATGGAGTACGTACTTGCCGTACGCGTCGGACGGGCATCACGGCATGGGCTGCCGCGTGGCCGGGTTTGCATTTGCTTGGCGTCGTATTGTCGAAACGCTTGGAGGAAGACCGGATTTAGGGCCGGGCTCTTCCTCGGCTCCGTTTCCGGTGGAGTTCTCGAGCGCCTTTGGTTCCCTCGATATGGCTCGACCAGACCCGTGCAATACAAACTTCAACTGATTGGTTGCCCGGATGATTAGTTAGAACTGGCTCTACCGGTGTAAAACTGCCTCCTCAACCTGGCCGCTGAGAAACGAAATCAGAACTCGTTTCTCGCGAGCCTGGCCGGTGACATGCGGCACGGGGGTGTTCCGTGGCTCTGCTCGGTCACGCGCATGTAGGCTAGTAGCACATAGCTGGCCAACCATTCGAAGTCTGAGACTAGCCAAGTTCTCTGAGTACAGCCTAACCAATCAAGCGGGGGTTGCACTTGCACGTGCAGGATCCAAATGCGCCCCTACCAGACAGGCAATAGATAGTTTGTTTTGGGTAGTATTGCTAGAGATGTTCTCATACAAATAGAGGGAAAACTTATTCTACACGTAAATTACTACCTTTTCATGATATTTGATGTGTTTCGAAAGAAAAAACATAATTTGGGCTTCAACAGTGCCACACAGTGCAATGACTTGGCAAAAGAAATGGTCTGGGTCAGTTTTTATAGAATGTTTTAAATGTTTTCCAATTAGATCTAACTTCGATTCTTGTCGCTCTTCTTTTTATTTGCAGCGTTTCCAAATTTATCTTTATTTCTATGATCATATTTTGATTGCCAACATTTGATCCTCTGATTTTAAACGAAGCATGTATAAGTTTAAAAGCACGTGTCAATCACAGTCGCTATGAGGTACATTATATGTTGTTTATATATATATATATTAGCAAAACATGCCCTTGCGTTGCAACGGAACCTGATACATATAGCCATTGGACTCTATATCATTGTTAAATGCGAGTTTTTCTAACTCGTCTCTCCAGTCTCTAAGAATTATTCAAGATTCATCAAGAACAGTTGAATTTGTTCATCGGTTTAACAAACTTAATTAAAGCCGAAATTAAACACACCTAAGCATGACTGGCAAATTAATATAGTCATTGGCACTGACGGGAAAACAATCAACTTGATTGGAACACATATACGTCAGGGCAACATTGAGGATAAAAATTATTAGGCTTCTAGCAAAGCACATAAATTTGACAAATATTGTAACCAGAAGATCAATAAACAATACTAACCAATCAATCAATAAAAAGTAATTTTAAAAGGGAGCAATGTTACTCCCGTTTGTAATCAACTACTATAGCAAATGTATGCACTATTAAAAACTATCGAGAAGTATTTGTAGATTATAACCGAGTCAAGCTACAAAAGTTATTTATCTGTCGTAAAACTATCGAGAAGTATTTATAGATTATAACTGAGTCAAGCTAAAAAGTTATCTATATGTCATTCAGGCATCTTGAATTCTATAACACACAGGTACGTAGATTTCTTTTCCCAGAAAAAACTACCTTACCTCATACATCCAGTATCATTTATTTGTTGTGGAATTATCCAACAATTAGCAGGCTACACAATTAGCATCATTTATTATTGCCCGATCGGGCATACCTTAGCTAGGATCCAACAATTAGCAGGCTACATGTGCAATTACTTTAGCATCAGTAGAAGAGAACAAGATAAAAAATAAGAACTTGTATACCAAATATTTTTGCAACTGTAATTAGCAAACTCAAATTCTCCATATGAATATTTTACAAAATATCTGTCAACAACAAGTAGCAAATTGATTTCTTCCTATGAACCAAATTTACCTTTTAAACCTCAGCAAAGATTAATGAAACTGATAGCATAAACGTAAGGGAAACAAAATCTAAACTAAATGAGAAAGAGTACAACCTAAAGCAACTGCCATGTACGACATCCTCACACAACCAAATTCAGAAGTTTTGAATCGATGTGCAGGCATGGTTAGAGATCGAAGCTAGAAACTTGGCGATCTCCTGGACGTGTGGTGCCGTCACGTGACTACAGCCACCGGCAGAGCGCCCATCATCTGTGCCAGTTGCGCAAAGGGCACAACACCCGCCTAGCGACATCAAGAAGCAAACCATTGGTCTAATTCAGCTCAGGTTTCGATGGCAAGTTGAGAAGCTTCTGGATTTGCACAAGCTGGCGAGATCAAGATTCAAAGCCTGAATAAATAGGATATCCCAATGTCACCTCACCTGTTATAAATAGAAAAGTTTTGAAGGACTATATGTGTCGAATGCAGAGTTCATGTCGAACTTACCATGAATTTTTTTTCCTGCATGCTGGTGTCTTCCTTTGGCGTTCGATTGGATAACGATTTTTTTCCTCATTAGATTGGTTTCCATGGTGTCTTTGTTCCATTGCATTGGATTCCGATTTACCATGGTGGCGCCGTCTTCTCGGAAGAACGCAGCAGCAGGGCACCGTGAGGAGGCGGAGGCGGGGGCGCAGCTGCATGCGAGACAGGGGCAGCGGCAGCGCTGGATTTCGATTCACCGTGGTGGCGCCGTCTTGTCCGGAGAACGCAGCAGCAGAGCACCGAGGCGGCGGCGGCAGGGGCACAACTGCACGGGAGACAGGGCAGCGGCAACGCGGCACGCACACTGGAGCGATACATCGGCGACGCGGGGAGACGGGAGCGGCGGCAGCGGTGGTAGCGCTGCATGCTGGAGCGATGCATACTCCAGCCGGCGCCTCCGAGTCGTCCGAGAGGAAGGACGGACGGGAGGAAGGAATAATGGAAGAAGATTGGGTGAGCGACGGGCGCAGCAACGCGTCCGTGCGCTCCCCTGCTCGATGGACGCTGCGTGTCACTCCTTCTAATCAAAGGGCAGGCATCAAGCGAGCCGGACGTCGTTGGCCCCCTCGGCTTCTCGCGTACGCAGACGACTTCATCGCGGCTCCGGCTCCGGCGTGAGCACGGCTTCTCCGCCTCGACCTCGAGGCGGCGGCGGCGGCGGCGGCCCCATGGGTTCGCGGCCACGCCACGGAGCAGCAGGCGGCCGCAGGCGCATCTCTCTGAGCAGCAGCTGGCGGAGACGCATCTCTGGCAGTACTGATGCAGACATCATATCGTCGCCATGAAACTGCCTTGGATATGCATCCTGTGCTATCTGCTCTTCGTCTTCACGACCACCACCAACAACAAATTCCAGTGCGCATAAATCCTCCATCAGAGAAGAAGATGGCTCCAGTTCATCAGTAGTGATGTCTTCTTGGCCTCCAACGCCTGCCATGGAGGCTGCTGCTTGGTCCATGGAAGTGGCAGCCGCAGTGGCTCAATAGAATGGCGAGCTCGCAGTCGCCTCCCATGGCGCCGCCACGCTCGAGCTACCGGTCGCCGCCGAGGATCTCACGGCTGAGTTCGCGAGGCCGCCCGCTTCGTCCTCGTGCCCTCTACGTTGCCCTGCCGAGCGCCGGAACGCGAGCGCCGCCGAGTTCCAGCGAGTCGCGGTCGCCGCCCATGGCCGTGCCATAGCCTGGAGCGTCCTTCCGGTGACCAAGATGTTGGCGGCGGGTGGCGGCGTCCAGTATTCCAGACGAGACTGAGAGGAAGGGAAGAAGCCGAGCTGTGTGCCGATTCCGAGCTGGTCTGCCGGTCGGAGCCGTCGCTCATCTAATTTTCATCCGAGCAGACTCTATGGTCCGTGTCGTCAGATGGAAGCCAGTGCCACGCGGCGGACATCAGCGATGGGAGCGCACGCCAGCCACAGTACGCCCGTCGCTCACCCAATTTTCTTCCGGAATAAAGACCGACAGAAGGTGTGCGACATCCCAGGAGGAACGGCGGCTTAATAACAGACTAGATAACTGCCCGTGCTTTAAAACGGGAATACATGACACCACTGATAACATTTATACGAGCGTGTCTCGTACCGTCACCTAAAATACATACTGCAATCATGATGTTTGGAATATCAAAGTTACATGTCTTCAAGAAAGATAGCTAGTTAGAATATAACTCTAAATTTTGATGAAAACATCAACTTAAGCCTGGGATGCGTCGTCTAATTCTTACAGCTGAAGCAATAGCTATAGAGCTGTGAATGACCTTGACCCTTGATGCAATAGACTAGGCCATTGGTTCAATCAGGCACATGTCAAGACCACTTATTCTCAATTCATTGCCACATTACAAAATACTAGTGTTTGCAACTATGAAAATATGCATGCTATCAGGAATTTTGTATCCTCCAGAACTACTTGCAGCAAGGTGTCAAGTTGTTCCACTTCAGTGCAAGGTTGAGTCGTTGGACCTCTTGTTCCTTGCGCATTTGCAACCACCAATAAAAACTCCACACCTTCAAAAGTGGGCACTCAGAACATGCCCAAAGGTGAAGCAGAAAGGAAAACATATTTGATTGACCATAACCATGTTGTCTTGAACTCCACTCCAAATAGTTCTTGTTGCCTCAGAACTGCAGTTGGACTGGACTCCACACATCCTAAATTGAGCTCAACATCTTGAATTAGGACTCACCACAAAGAAAGCCTTGAACAAGCTAAAGCGAAATTCATAACGGGAGAAGAGAAACCAAGTGAACTGAACTCACCACCATAACTCCCCTGAATACCCTCTGAATTTCAACTGAAAATAAGAACTGCAAATTTAGAATACCCATTTGATGCCCTCTAAAGTAATGCCTAACAGCACTGCAGCAACTGAAGTTTCAGATAATTTACAATACAACAGATAGGTAGAACACCTGACCAGCATCTCTGATCCAAAAATTGCAAAAAAAAAAAAAAAAAAAAGGAGAAACAAATTAGGTCTCTATGATATGTACAACTTTCTAATTATGAGTTTTTACAGAAAAACAGAAACACAGTAAAATTTGCCTATGTGGAGAAGTTTAACACCAAAACCCAACCTCCAATAAGAATCTGGAAAATAAAATGCCTCCTAAATCTAGCACATACCAAGGGGGATTACTTGCCTTAGTGTTCATGAGAGAATCAGTGAGGAAAACAAAGAATTGTCACAACAAGTGCACTCATGGCTCATTTCCAATCATCCTTGTTCTTTATCGTGGCCGTGAGACCACAACTACAATAGCAGCAATGAGGAACAGAGGGAAACAACATACCTGGAAGCAACATATCATCTAAAATTGACTCAGAAGGAAAAGAACACATACTTGTATAGTTGCATACTGAGGTTCCTTGGCATGTTCTCCATCTGGAGCATCTCCGGAAGATGCATTCAATGAATCCATTAGGTTGGCAGATAGTAAATCATTTTACCAGCATGTCGATGTCATTGATAGAACCACATGTTGAGAACATAGCCAGCTGGAACAGATAAGCAAAAACTTCAGCTTGAATATAATTTTCAGTTTACTACTCTGCATGTTGGCATTCAACTGTGCTATGGAGTTCTCTGCATACATGCTAACTTGGTTAAAGAGAAGGAATAAAACATCCGTGCACAAGAGCAGATCTGAACTTTTTCCCTCAGCAGATTCAAATCATCTAAATCGCATGTAGCAGAATAATTGTATTCTAATATCGTACAGGGATGAACTATAGACTCAAAGTTCACAAAGGTGAGTTCATAATCACTGGAATGGTATTACTGAGACAATATGAACACAGCTGCTCCCACAATGCGAAGGAAATATTTATGTTGATCAAGTAATTTGGAGTTCCACCGTGTCACCATACTACTACCTGTTTTACAATCAGCAATGCCAACATCCTGTGACATGTGGCCATAGTTCAACATGCTCATTAGTCATTAGCCATCGCTTTATCGGAAAATAAGGCTATGTTCTTCGAGAAACTGCATTGTAGAGTTCTAGCGCAACATACCTCACTCTTACAGATATGGCAAACACCGTCGTAGAGCATCTTGATCCTCCAGGTTTCAGATTTGCTACCGTCCCTCAAGTCTGATGTAGGGGCAACTTCAACATCAGAATGAACTTGGCACCTGCAAGCTGATGTACTATTCGTGATTATAATAACCTGATCCTATACTGTACAAAAGCAGAGGGCTAACACAAAATTTCTGGTAGTTTGGTAGCCCAAAAATGGTACTCGCCTGAGTTCATATATCAAATTGTTAATATTACGCTACACCTGCAGACACATTATCCCCCCAATAAGATAGAAGGCAGTAAAATTCGTGAAACCAAAGGCACGCAAAATCACAAGTCACATAGGTCACAATAAACAACACCAACAACCTGAACCTAGCTAAGGTTCGATCGAAGCATAGCACCGCACGACGATCCACCCAATCACCCTTTCCCTCACCACTAACAGCGAAATTGGCACGTGGGTTAGTTTCCTCTTACCGTTCAGCGCGGCGTCTCACAGCCCCGGCGGCAACGCGCGTGGGCCCAAGCGTGGCAGCGTCGCTCCCAAGCGGGCCAGCAAGCTCGCCATCGGCCTCTCCCTGTATTCGTGAGTGAGTGGCGAGTACCAAGGTGGTGGCGGGTAGAGTCCTCTCTTTCCTACTTTTTAGTTATAGATATAGGGGGTGTTTAGTTCCTCTCTAAAATTTCAAAATTTTCATCACATTAATTTTACGGCATATACATGGAATATTAAATATAGACGAAATTTTTACATGTTTGCACAGTTTGCCTGTAAATCGTAAGACGAATCTTTTGAGTCCACTTGGACTATAATTAAACACTTATTGCAAAAAAATTTCTCGCTGCTACAGTGCCAAAATCCTAAAAATTTTAGGATCTAAACACCCCCACAGATGGGATGCAGCACTGTTCAGTTAGGACTCCAAGCGGACCGACGTTAACCGAAACCGCGACCAGAGGAAAGGCTGGACGAAAAAACGAGCCGGAAATTATCCCTCTTTAGTAGTAGCGCACTTTGAAAGTAGCCTTTGTTTTGAGTACAGAAACGCTTTTTAGTCCTGATTTTAAAGTTTTTTTAGTCCCGGTTCTCCCAACCAGAACTAAGAATTCAGGACTAAAGGTCCCTATGACTAAAAAAGAAATAATGAATTGCTACTGCGCACAACCTCAGATCTCATGTATAGCCTCGCGCATAATTTACCACCCCTACCTACACAACAAATCTGACTATGAACAAGATGTTTTCTTTTGAACTAACTCGTAGATAACTTTTTAGTCCCGGTTCGTGTTACCCATCAGGACTAAAAGGTCCTTTAATCCCTGAACACAAACAAATATTAGGACTAAAACCAAAACTTGTTGGGGATCTTTTCTCTACTGAAAGGAGACCAGCCGAGCAAAACGTTTGCTTTGATTGCATGCACTGCCATACATTACATTAAATTGAAATAGAAAACAAGTACCAAGATAATATTTATGATGCTTGAATCAATTTTATGCACTTATTTTTATTATATTAATCATTAATTTACTCTAAATACATTAATATATCTTTAAATTATACCGAATCATAAACCAATATCATTATTAATTATGATGCTTGAATCAATTGTATACACTTATTTTCTCATAGTAAATAATTTACTTTGAAATAAATCAATATATCTTAAATTTTCATTGAACTAAATTAATATATCTTAAATTATACTAATAATAAATTTCCATCGAACTAAATTAATATATCTTAAATTATACTAATATGTTTGACGTTGAGAAAATGAATTTCACTTTTGTTTCTTGGGAACCAGGCTCGCTAGCTGTTTTTGCATCCACAGATCCTGACCCAAACCAGCATAGCATCTAGACAACCAAATGTTACACTGCTTCATGTAAAAAGCCTTGGCAGTGCATATGTATGCAACTAACAAGCTAATAATAGTCTCCCCTCCCCGAGATGCTCTAATATCTTTTTTTTAACTATTCATATGCATGGTAAACCACAAAATGGCTTGCTGCCTTGCTTCATGAAAAGACCATTGTTCACGGCTGTGATTGCACATTTTAGTATTGCTAAAAAAAAAAGATTGCACATTTTAGTAAAACACATTTAGTAAAATTTTGCCGATACAGTTTTGTATGTACGGAGTACTATACTATAGAAAAAAGTCTACTTTGCCTCCCTTATCTTTTGCCAAAGTCTGTTTTGCCTCTCTCAACTCCAAAACCAGACAAACTACCTCCCCCAACTTTTCAAACCGTGCACTTTACCTCTCTGGAGCGGTTTCGAAGGCGGTTTACTACAGTGAATGGTGATTTTGCTACAGTTACGGTGGTTTTGTCTTTTTTTTTAATTATTTTGGCTGAATTTTTAAAAATCACAGTAAACCACAGAAAGATAATATATAATATGGTATGCTTTAGTATAGAATTTTTATTGTAATTTTAGATCGATGCTTTTCTGTAATTAATTGAAATAATTTATAGCTGCAGTTTCTATAATTATTTTGTTGGACTAAAGCATACTATATTATATATTTCGGTGTATACTCATGTGGAGACCAAAAAAATAATTATCTATTTTATGATTTTTCTATGATTTATTATGATTTTTTAAATATTCAGCCAAATAAATAAAAAAGAAAAAGACAAAAGCCTTCGTAGCAAAAACTTTGTACTAAAGCATACAATAATATATATTCACTGTGTAGATCTACTTATGTGGAGCCCAACAAAACTGGATTTTTTATTTTATGATTTTTTTTATTTACTATGATTTTTCAAAAATTTAGCCAGAATAGTTAAAAAAGAAAAGGACAAAACCTCCGTCACTGTAGCAAAACCACCATTCATTGTGGCAAACCGTCTTCGAAACCGCTCCAAGGAGGTAAAGTGCACGGTTTGAAAAGTTGAGGCAGGTGGTTTGTCTGGTTTTAGGGTTGATGAAGACAAAGCACACTTTGACAAAAGATGAGAAAGATAAAGTGGACTTTTTTCCTATACACTGTATACTGGACAACGTGGAAAGCATGCTTTGCTTCATTATTACAGCCCAAAAGGCCCATCTGATGAGCACAATCATTTTTTTTCCAAATCAGAAACTGAGAAAATCAGAAAACCCAGTAAAATAGAAAACCCAGGTACTTCTTCGTGTCCGTCACCGACGGGCATCGGCTGAACCCTAGTCTTCGGCGATGAGGAGCGGATCTCGCTGTCCAATTTTGTTCCCCTTAGTGTCAAAAAAAAAAAATTTTGTTGCCCTTCTCTGTCCCATGTGGTACCACATTGTTGATTCGGAATTCATTCACGTCGATGCCTTCACATTTTCATTCCTTTTCGGCATTTCATCAGTGCCGCACTGGGTGGAGCGGGGACGCGAGGGGCACACGGAGGCGCTGGTGCTTGGCTGCTGGAAAGCAGAGCGCGCTTCGCGCTCGCAAATGTGTGTCCAATTCGGGAGTCGATGTGCTGGATCGTATGGTGGTTCGTCGGGGGAGGCGTTTCAGTCGCGTCACCCGTTTATGGCTTATTTTGATGGTGTATGGATTTCAGGATGCCCCCGTGTGGAAGGCGCGCGGAAGGGTCGGACTAAGATCAGAACCTAGCTGTTACTTTGCGATGGATGATTGGGTTGGGTCGTTGTCCACCTGTCCTGTCTGATGCTGATTGAGTCAGCTTGGCTTCAGTGTATATGCTCTGTATTATGAATAGGCTCTCTCAGTGGGCGTTTCTGAGACTCTGAGTGGTAGTATATTCTATGTTTTGAACAAAATCATTGTATCAGTATCTCGTCGAGGGTTTGTATTTCAAGCAAGGTCCACAAAACTTTTGTGCCTGATATGTGGTGATATAATGGGTTAAAGCTTTATGTTCAGATGTTGCAGGTGTGTTATTGTCTGATGAGTGTTTTGAATATTGTACTGGGAAGGCTCTCGTCACATCTGGAGTATCATATCCTATGTGAATGGACATCAAGCAACAAGTGGTAAATCTGCTGTTTTAATTTGTATACATATGTAGCAATAAATGAGTAATTGTTTCATGTAGCTGAACACTGAACATATAGTTTTTGCGATCATTGTTTACTTGGACACTTATGATCTTTGTCATGTCATATGTTCACATTGGTTGCCATTTTTATCTCATCTGCAGTAGTGTAGATCTGATAATATTTTGAACTGGAAAAGGATGATTCAGTCCTTATAAAGGGATGTGTCTTTCCTTTTCATGTAATTCTGCACATCAGTCCTTTGTTTTGGTAATTATAGTAATAGCATTTTACTAAATGTGACGGATATTGTTCATAGCTACTTGCAGAACACTAGTGAACAAACAGTCTATTTCTGACTTTGGTGTATCACTCGGCTACAAAGAAAGGCTTCACTGGTTCATGTGGCAAGTTCATACTAGGCATTGTTAGCTATCAGCTTTACCCATGGTTTGTGGAGTCAATTAACCTCCATAGTGGTTCTTCTGTCCCAAAGATTACCTTGAAACTTTTAATCCCCAACTATTATTGTAAGATACTATCAAATTTCTTAGAAGGGTTATAGCGAGAAAATTGTCACAAAGTCAACGTATGGCATAGCTTGCAAATTACACGTTGCCAGTGTCTTGAAGAATAGTTTGCGGATTTTTTCTAAGTGGGTCGAATGGCAGATACAAGTGGATATCAAGATGTTTATTGCGATATCTTGAACCAATATTTCTGAGACTAAAGTTTCTCCTGTGCATATACAATATTTTAAAATAAGGCATTATCATATTCTACAACATCTTCATTTTCTGTTGGTGTGGTATGCGATGGTATTCTGTCTATTAATATGGTGCACAAGATTTTTCTCAGTTATTGACTAGTGCATTTTAGTAATGTTAAACCATGTTTATATTTCTTAATTTTGATTGAGAAATTAAATGCAATAATCTTTGTGCGATACGGCTAGATATCATTTCTTGCATGCCGCACACAGTTTTTCCATCAGATAGTCCTATAATTATACCCTTTAAGGTTTGACTCTCTTTGACATAATAAAATCCCAAAGCTTCCTCTCTTTGTCAAGAGTGGGAAGATTATATCCTTGCTCACCTAAAAGCGCTAGATGGTTGTGTTGTTCTGATCCTGAAGTGCTTTCGAGGTTGAGCAACCTGAACCGAAGGTAAGGGAAGTGACAGATTTTTTTTTTTTTTTTGTTTGCCTGGCTTATTTCTTGCCCATGCAAATCTCAGCTTTGAACTTCAGTTGGATTGGATATGCACTTATGTTATTAACTTTACAACAGAGGACACAAATTCTTGGAAGTTATGGATCTGAAGGCTACCCAAGAGTGGTCATCATGCGAAGAAGCAGAATTCAAGGCACTTTTTGCCGAGTTAAGGAATGGAAAGTCATGTGACGAGATGGAAGTGCTTGCAAAGAGGTTCCCTGCAAAGACTATTCAGCAGTTGAGAGATAAATATGCTGAAGTCTTTGCGGATATGCTTTATAGTGAGATAGATGATCAACCGAGCAGAGATGATACAACTAGTGCTTTGCAAGATTGGTACAAACTTCTAGAAGGAGACACTCATGATTCAGTTCTGGGACCATCCATGGAAACATCTTTGTTCCAACCTTCTGAACTATCGGTATTCAAAGCAGCTGGAGATCAGGAGGAAATTCAAAGGTCATACTGCAAATCATCACGGAAGGAGAGACAAACTTGGACTGCCGAGGAACACAGGTCCTTTCAACAACAACCCCTCCTTAATTTTGTTTTATTAAGTTCTTGTTCCTTTATATTTTACTTCACAATTTTGTATGCCTTTGAATAAGATATGCGCATAGTAAAGACTTATTTCTGCGTAATCTGTAGATTTCCACTACATATGGCATTGCTGTTCACCTGTTCCACTACAACGAACCACAATGGGTTGAGTTTGACTGAACACTGTTCATTGTGAAATTATGATACATATATAAGGCCATAAGGATAAGCAAACTTTATTCAATAGACTATTTTTTTTAAAAAAAAATCAATATACTACATATAATATAGTATCTTGAAACTTTGATTTCTATCTTTTTATTAGGATCAAAACAATGCTTCAATAGATCAAGCAATATTTGATTTTACGCCATACTTTATTAAGACCATGGGTATTTTAGGAAAAGACTAAAAAAACATCATTTTACGCCATACCTTTACTAAAATGGCTTGTGAAAGGCATCCTTGCAAGTGACATGGCACTTGTTATTTTCCATTTTATCGAAACTGTTTTCACTTTCTTTTTCTGGAAAATGTTTGTTTCATACCACAGTGGTCCTTTGTAGTGAAAATTGTCCCTCTTTTCTTTTTATACATCCATATTGTTGTCAATGTCAATCAAACGTTCGAACCATCATTTTCAAATAGAAATACGTATTGTGGACATTGTAAATCAAAATTCCATATGAGACTCAGATGGAATCCTTGTGTTTATTAGTCTATGGAATCATAATTTGTAGTATTCACTTCGCATTGTCTGACTACGAAAATAGTTGTCACTTCATTGCCTGGTACAATGCAGCTTATCAATCTACCTGCAAATGCAGGCAGTTTCTATATGGTGTAAAGCATTTTGGGCGAGGTGAGTGGACATCCATTTCCAAGTATTTTGTCCCTTCGAGGACCCCAGCTCAGTTGGCAAGCCATGCTCAGAAGCATTTCGACAGAATAAAGAAAAATGAAGTGGATGATAAGAGGCAGAGGCATACCATCAATGATGTCAGGCTTGTCAATTATGATATGAATAATACCTCCCACTCCCATACTGAACCAGGTAAAGGAAAACCAAATGCATCAAGCATCCCACTGCCAGTCCTAGAGGACGTGGATATTCTGCATGATCTGACACAAGGAATGCCTAATTTTGGGCAAGTGAATAACAATCCAAGTAACTTAGCAGGACAGACAACAGATTGCAATCATACAATCCAGAGCTTCCAGTGGCAAGGCCAAGGCACCCTGTCACCAGAAGAGCAGTGGAATGTCCTGCTTGCTCAAAGTAGGGCAGAACATTGGACCAGGCCTCGCCGCAAGAGACTTCTTGGTGCAACCACCAATCGCAGGCGCAAGAATAACAGAAGAACACTCCCCAATGTCCGCACTGCCCAAATCCCACAAGAAGTTCTGGAATTTGCACAAGGAGGTGACCGCGGAGCCAACTTATCATGTGAGATTGTTCCCATCAAAGGGCGTGATTTATGCACAACCATACCGCCATTCTGAAGTTCGGCGGAAGCCCTGTTGCCTGGTAGGGCATGCTCTGAATATGCTCTTCCAGGTGGGTTGGCTAGCACCCTAGCAGTGTCAAGCTGAACTTTGATTGCCTGCCTTCATAATAAGGAAGTCGTTTGTGGCTTCATCAGCACCTGGTCCATGTTGTAATATATGGGAAACCAGCTAATGTTTGCTTTTATATGGTACAATTATGTTATAACTATCTACCGTTGCTTTTGTTTGAGATATCTATTTGACTGTTGGGTTGTTATAAAATCATTTTGTTAACCGTTGTGCTGTTGATGTTTCTTTTGGTGTTGTTATACTTGCTATAAGCGGTGCGGTTTGTGTTGAATAGGGTGGTTCTGCCTTACTTGTAAGTCTATGCTGCTTCAAGCTGGTAAGAATGTTGCGTCCAAGTGAGCTAATGCCAAGCATGCATTGTCACAATTGCTTATTTGCTTAGTCATTGAAGTTGTTTCTTTATGTCTTTCTTGATTTCTCTCTTCTACCTCTGGTTAGATCCCATTTCGAGCATAGAGTTTTATACGAAACGTTATGTTTCTCAAAGGATTTGAGAAAAATCCATACATCCAATCGGACCTTGTTTTGTTATTGAACAAGAATGGTCTGATTTTGTACAAACTGGTTATTATTGCTGGCAACGTTAGGAATCGAGTTTTGCGGTCTCTGAAAACATGAAAGATCGAAAGCTGAGAACCTGGTACTAGTACTTTCTACTTTGTCAAGTGGCGGAAGGAACCTGGTGGCATCTTCTCCTTTTTGCCGCCTCTCGAGATGAGAAAGCTGTGGGCCTGTGGCATCTACAAAGCCGGCCTGCCTATTCATTCCTTCAGCAGTTGCAGGCGTGCAGCCACCCCGACCCAGCTACAGCTGCCCCCGCTGGACGGCCCAGGTAACTTTCCTCTTACGTGTCGTACTGCGGTCGCTGACATGCGGGGCCACTCAGCTAGGGTTTAAGACCCTCCTCCCTTGACAAGTCAGCCGTTCAACATCAGCGCCAGGAAAACGAAGCCCGCTACGTGGTCCATTTCCAGTCCAGTCTCCAACAAGACCGGAGCCTCGAGCGCAGGCGAGCACGCTGGTCGATTCCGATCCGCATACGCACGCACGCCGCGAATGGGCGACGCGGAGGCCGCCTCGAGGGCGGGGAGGAGGGGGGCGGCGGCGGCAGCGGGGATGAGGGTGTTCTCGCCGGAGTACTACGCGCTGTGCGCCGGCGGCGGGATGCTCGCGGCGGGCGCCACCCACCTCGCCATCACCCCGCTCGACGTGCTCAAGGTCAACATGCAGGTGAGTGGATTCTTCTTGGTTGGTCGAGTGCTCAAGTTGCAGTCCTGCGGCGCTGCCGTGCGGCGCTGGGCGGTTGATCTGAGGCAGTTAAGCTCATGGGTTTGTACCGCGGCTGTAGTTTCCTAATGCTATGCGAATTAGGGGTTTTCTAGCATTTTTGTTTTGAGCGTGATATGTTAGCAATGCAAATGCTTCTGTGGAGAATCATTTCAGTGCAAAAACTTTGTGAAAGATGTTGAAATAGAAGTAACATGCCTGGCTTTTGAAACGAACAGAAGATGGAATTGAAGGATAATTATAGGTTTCAAATAAGGACACCACTTAACCTTTCAATTATCTACATATAAGCATTGGTTTGGAGAAAAAAGGCGGCGGTTTGTAATTACTTTTCCTTCCTTTGTTTTCCAGGTGAATCCCATGAAGTATAGCAGTATATTTTCAGGACTAAGTGTTCTTGTGAAAGAAGAGGGACCTTCGTCGCTTTGGAGAGGCTGGGGAGGGAAACTTTTTGGCTATGGTGTTCAGGGTGGCTGCAGGTTTGGCCTCTATGAGTATTTCAAAAAGAGGTACTCGGACATGCTAGTAGACAGTAACAAGAGCACCATATACTTCCTTAGCAGTGCCTCTGCTCAAATCATAGCTGATGTTGGCCTGTGTCCATTTGAATCGGTGAAAGTCCGTGTTCAGACTCAGCCCATGTTTGCAAAAGGTTTGGCTGATGGCTTTCCAAGGGTATATTCGACTGAAGGCCTGCCTGGGTAAGCTATCATGAATAAGATATATAGATTATTTATCCCAATTTGATGCATTCTGTGTGTGCTTGAAGATACAAGCCTTCATCTATCGCCCTGAGAAAATTATATTTTCTTGCTCTGTTGCAGCTTTTACAAGGGGCTTTTACCTCTTTGGGGACGGAACCTTCCATGTAAATGAACTTCCCACTATTTTGTACTTATTCCATTTCACAAAATGATGCTTGATCATGTAAATCAATGTATATGATAGTCATATGGCTTGATGTTGCATTGGATCTTAGCATTTTGTTCTTTCCAAAGTTGTTCCATAATTCCATATATGATATATGTAATATGTGTGTAAAAACAAGTAGGAGCTTGCTTGCCTTCACTGTTTTGTCAAACTGAATTATATTTCTTATCCTGATTATTAAATTTGATTATCACCCTCTTTTGCGTCAGTATCTCTACTATCAAAATCTGTCTTTTGGAGATCATGATATTTCTGCTCAGTGAATTAGGAAGTCTTAGAATCAGCTTCAGCAACCTGTCCTTGCTTCGAACGTCTTGAAAAGTCCCCTCTGTGCAATTTGAATGTTTTCCCCGTTTCTCTGCTGTGACAGTTCGATAATGCATCTTAAGCTTTCGAGATAGCATTCTTATCTTTCTGATGTCTTTTATCTTTTATTTTTTAGGGAATGATTGATATATCTTATTTACCGTTCTTTCTTCTTGTAGTTTCTATGCTTATGTTTTCGACCTTTGAGCATACCGTGGACTTAATATATCAGAAATTTATTCAAAAGAAAAAGGAGGACTGCTCAACAATTCAACAGCTTGGTGCTACTTGTCTGGCTGGTTATATCTCTGGTGCCGTTGGTACTGTTGTTTCAAATCCTGCAGATAATATCGTATCATCCCTGTACAATAAAAAGGCTGACAATATCATACATGTAAGTATATAAATGTAATTTTCCAGCCTAAGAAATCACTGTTGTCAAACTCCACCGTACCATGTTTCTAATGATCTCATCTTATGCTTTCAGGCTGTGAAAAGTATTGGATTTCGCAATTTGTTCACAAGAAGCCTGCCCATTCGGATTACCCTTGTTGGACCCGTCATAACCATGCAATGGTTCTTCTACGACACTATCAAGATATTGACTGGATTGTAAGTTTTACGGTTTCCCTGTTAGCTCAAGTGTATTTCTGTTTTTTTTTTTAAAAAAATGGTTTGAAAAACATACAAGTGTATTTAGTTTTACAATGCCAAACTATTTCATACCAATTCTCCCGTCGAGAAACGAATGGTTTATACCAGTGCAGGTATCTATTAAGGAATAAATTGAAAATTTGTTAATAAGAAACATAGTTTTACTAAATTGGTACAAGATGAAAAAAATGTTGAAATTAAGAACATGAGGATCATATAGTTGTATTAAATTAATAAAAAAATGAAAAGGTGTTGACATGAAGAGCATGGACACCATATAATTACTAATCGTTAGCTGGTGTTTGGTTTCTCTACATGAGCACCGTACATTCAGTTACAGCAATACTAGTGCACAACTACCAGTTAGACAGAAAACATGTGCTCTTCCTTGTCAGTGTCAACAAGGCTAACACATAGATATCTGTTTGGATATGGCAATATCCATTTATGTTGGCATGCTGCATTTGCTTGGATTCCTGATACATTTCTGTGATTAGTTTATTAAGATTGTAAATCTGCCCATTTCAGGCCACCGAGTGGAGGGCTTCCGCGGGAACTGGAAAAAGTTAACATATAATCTGACCAGTTTGAGATAGGCTTCACGATGCACTTTTTGGCATCATACGGATGAGTATTTTTCTATGTTTCTGACTTGCTAGGGGAAGAGTATGATTGATAGTTTCAGGCGAGAGCCAACTGACCCAAATACGTCATGTGTATGATTTCTGCGTACGAAAGATTGCCTCGTTGTATGTTTTTCCACGTCTTAAACAACCTTGAGCTTCAGCAACCCTTCAGGTACAGCATTGTGGCCAGGTGGTGCTTTAGCAAGTGCATTCTGAATACTCTGTATTTTGTAAGGTCTGATGTATAAGTAAGAGGCATTTCCCATGTATACACGCAACCTTGACTGTAAATAATCCCTCTGAAGGACCAAAATTTGAAGTGAAATTCTGTGTTATGCTAGTGCTCTTAATTTTTTTATTTTCCTGTCACATGGGTGATACTTCCTGAAGGTATTCATCTTTACATGCAACAGTGGTATTCATGTTTTATTCCTGGAATTCGTACAATTTTCTCACGCAAAAATTGAAACAAAATGCAGAAGGATATATCATATATATACCTCATGCCTTAGCCACTACTCCCTCCGTCCCGCGACGACCGTCGCTGGGGCAGCCGGTTCATCTGTCTAGGTTCAGAAGTTGTGCAGCGTACATAGACTCTCCCTCCATCCAAGTTCATTTAATCTGTGTTGCATGGCGTCAGGTGCTAGGATGACAATCGCAGGGGACAGAGGGAGTAGACCCTATACAGTCCTCTCTTTTTTTTTTTCTTATTGAGATAGTTTACAATCAAGATTTCTGGAGCTACTTCTGGTGGATCTTCACGTCCGGGTTGCGCATCGGCCTGAGCCACATGTCAGCCATCACCCTCGACGACATGCTCCACAGCACTTCATTCCCGGCCTTCCCGGCCACCACGGCCCGGCTCTTCCTGCCGGCCTTGCCCAGCCCGTAGGCGACGAGCCAGTGCATCGCCGTCAGCCGCTGCTTCTCGCCGTCCCACATGTTGCACCGGTCGGGCGACTTCAGCCGCAGGCCACCGAGGTGCAGGTTCGCTACCTTGAACCTCGGCTCGTCGTCCCTGCCGCCGCCGGCCGCCCGCACGGCCTGGATGACCACGACCGACGGCGCGCCCACGGCCTCGTACCGGCGCAGGGGATCCCTGAGCTGGACCACGACGAGCAGATTGACCGCGTCCGCGCCGGCGCAGGCGCTCGCCCACTCCTCCGGCGGCACGGCGGTGTCCAGAAGGTGCCCCTCCGCCTGCGCCGCCGTCTCCGGCGACACCTCGAACGGGGCATGCTCGTCTGTCATGTCGGCCTGGACCTTGAGCGCTTCGATCGCCATCGCCTCTATCTTGGGCAGCGAGAACGCCAGGATCTCGTCGGCGGTCACCGGCGCTTCCTGGGCGTTCCAGATGCCGGTGGCGATCCTCTCCTGGCGCCCGTAGTTCATCGCCGCGGACATCGTCCGGAGCAGCGAGACGGACTCGGCGGCGCTGGAGCTCGCGACGAGGTCCTTGCTCCGCGCGCTGATGATCGCGGAGGCCATGCCCTCGAACGCGATCTGCTCGGCGGTCTTGCCGACGACGTCGTCCATGGCGATGAGCGCGCCCAGCCTCGCGCACAGTGCCTCGGGCCCGCCCGCGCCCGCGCACAGGCGCTGGAACACCTCGGCGCCACCGCCGGGAAGCTTCTGGCCGCGGAGGACGAACGGCTTGGACAGCTGCATGGCGAGCTTGGGGAGCTCCTTCCGCTCCACCAGGATGTCGAATGGGTTCGTGGCGGCTAGGTAGCCGCCGTCCCGGGTCTGCACGACGGGGCCCAGCCCCTTGCCGAGGTCGGAGATGTAGCACGCGGCGGCGTCGACGCCGCCGGACCCGGGCTTCGCGCCGGACTTGAGCGAGGACACCTGAGGAGCCCAAGATTTGGCGGCGTTCGCGCCAGCTTTGTCCTCTCCTTGTTCCATGAGCATCAGGAACTCTCTAGTCACTTCCTCCTCGTAGGAGTCGAGCACCGCGACGTCGTCCTGATCCTGCCGCTCCGGCGACGACTTGGCGCCAGCCTCCAGCACATGCACATCGCCGCCGTGCATCATGTTCTCGAGGGCCTTGATCTGGTTGGTGATCGCCTCGAGTTCGTTGAGGCGCCACGTGTGCGCGCTGTCGAGCACCACCTCCTTGACCACCTCGTCGCCGGCAGCCGCCGCCGCTGAAGCATCCTTCTCCTCCTCGCCCTCCTCCCTGGTTGTTTCTTTCTTGTCGTCGTCAGGCGCCTCTTCTTTCGGTTCATCATCCTCCTGTTTCTCTTCTTCTTGCACCTCCACGCCCACATCGACGATGTCGAACTCCGGGAACTCCGAGTCATCGGCTTTCTCGTCCTCGGCCACGCGCTCCGGCAGCTCTTTCTGCTGCTCCTGCTTGACCTCGGCCACCACCGGGCTAGGCTCATCGAGCTTGAAATCGTCAATGCCCAGCAAGTCCGGCGACGGCTCTCCCTTGGACGGTATCAGCGCCGGCTCCGAGCGCGCCACCTTGGGGCTCGGGATGCTGAACGACGACTTGCCATGCTTCCGAGCAAACAAGGAGGAGGAGGAGGACGAAGAGGAGCTAGTTTTGCCTGCACCGCCGCCGGCCGCCGGCTGGCTGTACAGCCCGACGCCGCCGTCATCCATGATCTGGAACGCCAACTTGACGACGAGCTCGCCGCCCTTGGCCTTACCGGCGAGCGGGAACGCCATGTCCCACTGCCTGACGCGCTCCCCTTGCTGGCTCCTCTCCGCGGACTCCTTCACGAGGAGGCTCAAGTCCACGGCGCTCTGGCCCAGGTCGAGCTCCGGCGCCTCCACGGCGACCGCGGTCACGAGGAACACCCGGGGCTCGAGCCTGAGCGGCTTCCCCGTGGCGCCGCCGCCGCCGCCGCTGCAGTAGAGGTTGCAGCGGAGGAAGAGCGTCTCCTCGAAGTCGGCGGCGCCCTGCTGCACGCGCGACGGCATGGTCTGCACGGCGCCGTCGCGCGTCTCCTTCTTGCGCACGGCCACGGCGAGGCGGAGGCCGTTCATGGACGCGGGGAGGCCCTCCGCGGTCACCACCTCCACGGAGAAGAGGCAGCCCATCCGCTGCATGCCGATGCGCGATAGCGCGCGGATCGGCTTCCATCCCCGAATGCCCTTCTTCTTCTCCCCGGCCACGGCCGGCGACGTCGTCACCGCGACGAAGCTCTGGCTCTTGGCCGGCAGCGCCACGCCCGCGTCCTCGTCGTCGTCGTCGTCGCCGCCGCCGTTCAAGTTCTTGTCCAGCTTAGGCCTCGACCGGAACGGCGACATGGACATGCGGCGGGCCGTCGGGCGCGCCGCGGCGGCGCGGACGGCGCTGTCAGCGCCGCCTGCATTGTCGTCGCCGGCGGAGCGAGGGAGCGCGAACGAGTTGGTGCGGCGCTTGGTGTGCGCCTGGTAGAGCGTGTGGCTGAGTGCGTCGAGCTCGGTGAGGATTTGGTCGTTGGACTTGCCATCCTCGGCCATGGCGACGATGCACCGGCACCGCTCGAGACCTCACCGTCAGCAGGTAGTAGCTTGCTAAGTTCGTCAAGCCAGGAGGCAAGCGAAGTCTGTCGAGTGGATAAGTGAGGGAGGGGAGGAGACGGTGAAGTGTATGTGTATGGCGGGACGAGAGGGAGGACGTTGACGGCGCCATGGTTGGTGACAGTTTTGGAGCGATTTGGAAGGAGCGGATGGAGGAGAAGAGGCGGGCAAACTTGTGGTGTTCATGTGGCCGTTGGTTTGGCGCCAAATTGGTCCCGATATATATGCAGGATGGATAGTTCGATTCCTCCTGCTGTGAATGACACATCGGGCACACACAGGTTTTATTACAAGATAATGTGTGGGTGATACGTGGCAGCGCACGCTGGATTTACAGACGTGATCGCTAATCTGGAATCTGGTAGTGTGAAACTCGTCAGCAGGAACTGACACATCGTGCCATCCACACAATCCACAGATAACCCATCAGATTTGAGAAATGTAAATGGAAACGGGCGAACGACAGTCAACGTCATAGATTGTGTACTACGTACTCTCTTACCCTTTTTGATCCAGGGAAGTGTAGGTGCTACGCTCAATGCATGCAGCTTAGAGCTTTGTAACAGAACAGAACAACGGCCTCACACACACACACACACACACACACACACAAAAACCCAAAGAAGTGGCAACTGAACAGTTTTACTTTGGATATATCACCAAACTCATTACTAACTTGACTTATCGCACATGAAGGACATGTGTTTTTATTGTTTATTACGCCACAAACTTTTTGATATGAACACACTAGTTTGAATGAAAGAACATATATAAGGTTGGTACAGACCCACAAAATGAAACTGTTACAGCCCATATACCAGCTATTGCTTGGAATTCTCTTGCCCTTCCTGGCTGCCTTCGCTGCTTGTCCCTGCAAAACCCCGCCTCTCATCGGCAGACGCTGTTATGACCGGCATCCAGATATCAGATGTGCTGCTCAGAAGAGACTTCACCTCTGGATCTGAGACCATGGCAGATGATATCATCTTGTCGACGTTATCGAGCCGTGATGATAGCTTGTCCAACTCTGCAGCTATTTCTAGCTAAAGAAGACCAAATAATGGGAGCTGATGAAACAATTCATAATGTGCATGGTGAAGAAAACAATTACACATGATAAGATCATATGCATTTACCTCAGTGAGATGCTTAGGGGCCTGCTCTGGTACCTTGGTGACTTCTAATCCTAATGCTTCAATCTTAGCACGCAACTCTACTTCTTCCTGATTGCTCATTGACTCCACCTACATTTTTATAAATCAAATACCCATTTTTCAATAATCAGCCTATAGATACAAGTGTTTCTATCTTTCTGCTACCACTAGAAAACTCAGCGCGGCTTTGTCACGCACTCCTTGACCTTGAGTGGTCCCTTGATTTTTCTGTTAATTAACCTTCTATTGGTAGTTGATTTGAACATCCTCCCTTGATCTTGGTGTTCCAGGCAAAGAATTACAATCCAATTCAAGTATCACTTCTATTAGACCAGTCAGAAGACTATTTAGTGTGGACTTGGATTCAGACCCAACTTCTATTTTTTTTTATTTATTTAAGAGTCGCCAATCAACAAAAACATCCACTCTGTTCAAAAATAAATAAATCCACTCTGCGACAGAACTTGTAGCATAAAGCCTTCTGTAATTATTTATAAGGAATTTCACCGATAATATAAATCATGTCCATGAATGTATGATACCCTCGATATCAACACTTGCAAAGTATCATTAATATGTTTTTATCTTTCCAGTGGGCCCAAGTATTATCATCTTTTTTTTTTTGATAACAGCATAGGCTCTATGGCCTTCTTATTTCAACCACTTGCTCGACAGAATCGCGAACCACCAGACATCTTACAAACTCTGGGAGGGGGGTTTGCCCAAACACATAGCTCACCCGGGTCCCAACTCATCGCTAAAGAGGCAAGTTCATGTGCCACCGAATTACACGCTCTAGGTACAGAGATGATGGAGCTACATATAAACTGATCCCGTAAGAGTGAGCGGGTATCTCTAACCAACATACCACAAGCAGCCAGATCCATAGAGTTTGATTGCAGAGCCTGCTTCAGAACCGTGGAGTCCACCTCCAGCTGTATGCGAGAAATCCCGTAATCAGTTGCGGCTAGAAGTGCTTGCCGACAAGCTTCTGCCTCCGTTGTCAGGGCATCCGGAACAGACCCCAAGTGTCCAGCCCCCACTATTATCGCGTCCCCTTCGTGGTCACGAATGACAAAACCCCAACTCCCTTGGAGAGATTCCGGAATGAAAGAGCCATCAATATTTATCTTCAGTTGGTCGACTGGGGGCACTATCCACCTCTTCTGAGCTGGTGCTATCGAAATGGGCTTGTCCGCTTTCTCATGGCCATAGTCCTGCATGATCTGCATCACCCTGGCTGCTACTGCATCCACATACATTCCTTGCTCCCCGCTATTCAACTTGTTTCTGATGCTCCACCATTTCCAGAGCAGAAGCAGAACCTTAACGCAGGTTTCTTCTTTCATCCGTAGAACTGCCTTCACAACATCCCAAGCCGAGTTCTCGAGCAGTAGTTTTTTTGCGGATGGGTTCCAGGGTCAGACTCAACCAGCAAAGCCTGACTTGCTTACATTTGAGGAAACAATGTCCTCCATCCTCATCAAAACGGCGGCATACCGGGCATTTTGTGTCTAGTTTCACCCCTCGTCGGCTAATATTCATTTTCAGAGGCAAACTATTCCGTGCCAGGCGCCAAACAAATTGCTTCACTTTTGGTGGACATGGCACCTTCCAAATCTGTCTCCAGACCGTATTCTCCTGCTTCTTTTGACCTTCGTCACTGGTCTCGCCCTTCTGATGAGTCTTAGCTCTTTGTGCTGTATCATCTAGAACGTGGTAGGCACTCTTGACCGAAAACTGACCTCTACGATCAAAGTGCCAGGCTACCACGTCGTCGTGTCCCGGGTTGGTAGGGGTGGCTAGGATATACATCACATCTTCCTCCCAAAATAAATCTCGTACTAACTCCTCATCCCATGAACCAGTTTCTGGGTCAATAATTTCTATCACCTTGGTTACCAGAGCCTGTCGCCTTGGAGTAAACGGTCTCCATGTTACACCATTGGCTATCCAAGGGTCTTCCCAAATCTTTATTTCGGAGCCATTTCCCACTCGCCAGATGAGCGCTATCCAAGGGTCTTCCCAAATCTTTATTTCGGAGCCATTTCCCACTCGCCAGATGAGCCCCTTCTGTAGAGCCTAAATGCCTCTCACAATACTTCTCCATGAGTACGAAATGCCAGGGCCTTCCTTCACTTCTAGCAGATCGGTGTTTGCAAAATATTTTGCTTTCAAGAGTTGTGCACATAAGGAGTCCGGATTCTGTAAAATTCTCCAGGCCTGCCTTGCTAACATCGCAAGGTTAAACAGGTGTAGGTCCCTATATCCCAGGCCTCCTTCCTTCCTCCTACAGATCTCTTCCCATGCTACCCAGTGCATCTTGTTCTCCTTGTCTTATTGTGCCCACCAGTAACGACAAATCATTCTGCTCATCTCATCGCATAAGCCTTTAGTAAGATCAAAGCACGACATTGCGTAGGACGGAATAGCTTGTGCCACAGCCTTTTTCAGTGTTTCTTTGCCCGCCTTGGATAATAGCTTTTCTTTCCACCCCTGAATGCGCTTCCACAGCCTTTCCTTGAGATAGGCAAATAGATTGGACTTGGATTTGCCCATATACACCGGTAGCCCCAGATACTTTGCATGCATTGCCTCCTGTGATAATCCCAAGATGTCCATGAATCGCCTTCTGTCCTCTGGTTTAGTATTCTTACTGAAAACAATGGAGGATTTATCTTTATTGATCTTTTGCCTCGAGCATATCTCATATAGTTGTAGTATGTGTCGCAGATGGGCTGCATTCTCTTCATTTGCTTTCAGAAGAAGCAGTGAGTCATCGGCGAACAGTAGATGAGTGATGCTTGGCGCTCCCGCACAAATAGTCACCCCCTGTATCCTTCCACCATTCTCTGCATCACTGATTAATCCCGTGAAGCCCTCAGCACACAATAAAAAGAGGTATGGAGATAAAGGATCCCCCTGTCTGAGCCCCCGGGCTGGAATAATTTCATCTGTCATACTCCCATTCATTCTTATACGGTATTTGACCGTTGATATGCATTTCATGATCAGGCTGGTCCAGGCCTCAGCGAAACCCATTTTTCTCATCATTCTCTCTAGGAACACCCACTCCACCCGATCATATGCCTTGCTCATGTCTAGCTTAAGTGCCGCATAGCCTTCAACTCCGCTGCTCTTGTTTTGCATGAAATGGTTCATCTCATAGGCAATGAGCACATTATCAGTAATCAACCGACTGGGAACAAAAGCACTTTGATTTTGAGAGATTATTTCAGGCAGGATAAACTTCAAACGATTTGCAACCGCTTTCGATATGATTTTGTAAACCACATTGCACAGACTAATAGGCCGCAAATCCTTCAGTTTCTCCGGGTTTTGCACCTTAGGGATAAGCACGACTACTGTATCGTTCCAGGATGTTGGCATAGGCCCGCCACCCAGGAAACATTTCACCTCCCTAATAATATCATCCCCTGACTGTGTCCCAATAGGATTTGTAAAAAATTGCCGGCATACCGTCAACCCCAGGTGCTTTCAAATTCCCAATATTGTCAAGAGCTTGTTTTATTTCTTCATCAGAAAACTCCTTGAGTAGGGCAGCGTTCATCTCTGGGGTGACACGCGGAATAACACACTGCAGAAGTTCATTAGTGCGGTTGCCTGCATTAAGAAGTAAACAGCTCGTTATAAAAAATATTCACTGCCTCCAGCATCTCCCCCTCCTCCTCCAGCACCCGCCCGTCATCCATCACCAGCTTGCGAATTTTATTTCTTCTCTTCCTCTCCGAAGCATATTGGTGGAAAAACTTTGTGTTTCTATCCCCTTTTTCCAACCAATGTACTTTGGCCCTTTGCCTCCAGTAAAGATTCCTTTGCCCCTCTAGTCTTTCTAACTTAAATTTCATGAGCTCTATCCGATTAGCATGGTTGCCTACCACTTCCCCCGACGCCGTTCCTCCAAAGCTTTACGAGCTCTCTTTATTCTTTTCTCCAGGTCACCCAACACATTCTTGCTCCAATCATACAGATCGGTAGCTACTGTTCTTATTGCATCATCCACTCTTCTGCCATGTGTTTGCATCGAGAGTTTCCAGGCGTTGCTTACAATCTCACCGCATTGTTCTTC
This sequence comes from Eremochloa ophiuroides, assembly GCA_038502445.1. Lineage (NCBI taxonomy): Eukaryota > Viridiplantae > Streptophyta > Magnoliopsida > Poales > Poaceae > Eremochloa > Eremochloa ophiuroides. Next base: position 90,129,053 of record JAHLJS010000001.1, on the reverse strand, counting down.
TTGCACCCAACATGCTTCAAAACAAAACGACTTGCCGCTGGTGCTATTTGAGCATGGGTCCTCTCCCCACTCAGTTTCCACAATCACCGGCGGGTGGTCCGAATGTTTGGGATCACCATTCTTTACCCTGAATCCTGGAAACCGAATTCTCCATTCTCCATCTGCCACTGCACGGTCCAATCTCTCACGGATATAGTGTGCATCTACATGATTATTATTCCATCCAAGTGAACGGGTCTCCCGTGTAGCCCATATCAGACAAGTTACAATCATCCAGTGCTTCTTTGAAAGCGTCCATACAAGCCTGCGGTCTTGCTGGTCCACCCTCCTTCTCAAACCCCACTAGGATTTCATTGAAATCACCCATACACAGCCATGGATGTTGTCATGCAGCATTCAACGTACGAATAGCCTTCCAAGACAAGTGTTTCTGGTCCGTCCTCGGCTCCCCATAAAACCCTGTAAACCTCCACACAAAACCATCCGCCTCCGTCACATCTGCATCGATGTAAAATCTCGACATCATGCGTACATGCACATCAATACCCCTCCTCCAAAAAATAGCCAGACCTCCACTCCTTCCAACACAATCTTTGACCATCATATTTGCCAGACCTAATTTCCATCTAAATCCATCCATCTTGCGCTCATCTAATTTTGTTTCCGACAAGAACAAGATATCGGGGTCCTCCTCCTTCTGAAGACTCAGAAGGCCACGAACTGTCGCGCCGTTCCCCAACCCACGGCAATTCCAGGCTATAATCTTCATTGGGACTCGCGGAGCTGTTCTGACAGCTCCGCGTTCAAAGTTCCAGTTGTCGATTCTCCCGACTCGTCCAAGTCTAGGGCCATAGGATCCTCCCCCCTCCTCTTCCTCCCCATCTTCTCCACATTTTTCATGACTTCCTCTGTAGAATGCGACGGACGAGGCTGCACCGGCGACGACGGTGAAATCGACATAACACCGACTCCGGCACGGGCAAGAAAGACCTCGACTGGATGGGCGTCAGCACGCAGATACTTGCAGCTTGGTGAAGGGGCGGCTGTCTTCTCTCTCTTTTTTCTTTTTTCTTTTTTCTTTTTTTTCTTTTTTCTTTTCTTTTTTTCTTTTTTCTTTTTTTTTTAATTTATGGGCTGAACTGTCCGCGCACCGTTTCGAGCTTCGATTATACCAGGCCAAAAGGGTAAAAAAAACCCTAGAGGCCTAAAGAAGTCTCTTCTAGCAAGGCCAATTACAAGTGAACATCAACTTTGCTACTACCAGCCAAGCACAGGGGAAAGTCAAGTTTGCCACTTCCAGTTCCAGCTGTGATTAGCTGTACTCTTCCAGAGATTTCACACTGAAACAGAAAAATCTTCAGGCTTTGTCGGTCGTCAACGGCGCCGGCGAGCTAGCTACGCTCAGCGCGTCACGAGGGCAAGCTCGTGACTGCCGAATGCCTCAAGTGCGCGGGCGTGGCGGATGAGAATGCCCGGGGAGCACGACTCGGCCTGGATCGCGAGGGAGCACTCCTAGACGACGGCCTTGCGGTCCACGGGTCGGAACTGGAGGAGACAGGCCTGCGCGGCTGCTATGGATGATGGCGGCAGCGGACGGTGTGGCCGCGCGGGGCGAAACGACGAGTCCCCCCGCGGTGTATATGTCCTTCTCAGAGTGGGCGAGCACGTGTGGCCGAGGACGCGAGGCGTTGACGGCTCGACGATGCAGCGGGAGGCCGCTGCGTGCGGCGAGGCGGCAGCGCACGCGCGACGATGTGGCGGGCCGAGCCGAGCACGGGAAGATGGTGGTACGGCAATTGGCGTCAGCGAGGAGGTTGAAGAGGCTGGGAGCGGAGCCGGCGTTGGCCATGAGCAGCGGGGAACAGAGCACCGCTTGGAGACAGCGAAGAAACTGCGGAGGTGGTGGCAGGTGGTTGAGGATTGCAACCTGTAGAAGGAAGGGTGGAGTCGGCGGCGATGGAAGGGAGGAGGCACGGCACCACGGCCCGAAGACGGCGAGCGAATCGAAGTGGCGGCGTGGGAGCGACGGCGGTGGCGCGAAACGAATCGCCACGAAACTCACTCGAGTCGCCCAGAGGCGCCGAGACGGGAGACCTGATCTGTGGTAAGTATTATCTTCTTAACAACAAAGGACAGTGGGGGGAGCGATGTGCCGAGCAGACTAGGGTTTTTTTTTTTTTGCCTTGCAGACCCGGTGCCACGCAAATAGACTTAGTGCGAGGCCGGAAAGTAATTGAGCCTCTGAGAGGAATGGTGAACCTTTTTATTTGTTTACCACATGGGCCACAAACCCAGGCCGATGAAGCCAGCCTATATATTGCACATTAAGCCCAGATGCGCAGACCAGTTTTTCCTGGGCTGCCCATGCCGTGACCTTGGCACGCAGCCGTCGTTCAATCCATTCGAAGGACACGTGGCAATACAATAGGCTAGATTCAATGGTGCAGATTTCGTCTTTTAAGAGATACTCCCTCCATCCCAAATTATAAGTCATTCCAAGAATCTCGGAAAGTCAAAGCATTTCAACTTTGACCAAGGTTATATAATAAGATAATAATATTTATAATATCAATTAAATATCATTAGATTCTTCACTAAATATATTTTTATAGTACACTTATTTGGTGTCATAATTGTTTGTATTTTTCACTATAATTTTGGTCAAATTTGAGATGCTTTGACTCTCTAGGATTTTTGGAATGACTTACAACTTGGGATGGAGGGAGTAAGTCAGAAATATAAAAAAGAAGAAGAAAAGTTTCCAACTGAAAAGACCAGGATTCAGTTTGAAAGACAATGAATAGGGAAAAAAAAGCTGACATATCAGTGGTAGAAAAATAGCATAGCATGGCAACCACAGGCCCACAGCTATAGCCTATACCAGAGTATTGCTCTTTGTGTATTATATGCAAATCAGCAAATGAATGCAAGTACAATACAGAAAACGAACAAAACCATCCATTATCGTAGAATAAAGATGATGCTAATATGGGGATTTGTTTGGATGATGCAATTTTCAAAAACCATAGTATCAAAAAAACTGTGGTTTTATAAGGCAAAGAGCCACAAAGACTATAGTTTATAAAACCACAGTTTGTATGATTTTCAAAACTATGGTTTTTGTCAAAAAAAAAAAGGTCATGGAGTTTATAAAACTGCAACTGCAAAAAGACTATAGTTTTGGACAAAACCATGGTTTTAAACACCTAGTAGATTTTGAAAACCAAAGTATTATGTAAAACCATAGTATTTCTCCAATACTTCAAAAATACTTTGTATCCAATAATCCAAACAAGGCCGTAATTGGTTCCAGTTTAGCATTTCTCACAAGTTTCAACGGAAATTTTTTGTAGCCAAGGGTTCAATTCTGTCTTGTGTATGGTGCCAGCATGGGTGGGACTTTCCTAAGACCAGCTTCCAATACAAAATAGTTCTCTCTAAGGTGCGAATAGACAGTAAGCAGCAAGCCAGCAAAGTGTTTCCGCTGGCTCCAACAATGTTTGAAAAAAAGGATCAGAGCTATGCTCCTTGTTGAGTAATCTGGCAAAAGTAAATCGCACACGTCCCTAGTTGTTTTCAGCCAGACTGGATTCAGACATAAACTGACAAGATCAAACCTGCTGGCTCTACCTGGCCATTGGCAGAAGCAAGGGAAACAGAACAAGTATGATTCTGATTATCCCTATTTTGCCTTGTCACGAGTCACGACAAAAACAAAATTATGTTTATCCCTGCTTCGTCTTGTCACAACATAAGTAACATGCACACATTTGAATGGCCGATAGGAAACAATTATTGTTTAGGAACTACAAGGAATTAGTAAGCACAAGCAATTACACGACAAGGGAAATCGACCAGTAACCAGATGAGCATACCATTAACAGATTGATGCTAGCATGCCCCTTGAGCTGTGCACTAGAGGTTAGCTGCCGCCACAACTAATTAGGTCTATTTGTAAGGCGCTGAGATGACGGTATGAGATATACGTGACTCCAATATCCAAGGCTAAACTGGATGCAAAAGTTATTGATGATACTACCAGTAGTTTGGTGACTTGATCCTCTAACAATCGAGATCCCGGCCTCAGGGAACAAAAAACTGCCGGAACGACGAATCGCAGCAACGACGCTCCGAGTCGGCGAAATTAGTGCGGCCGAACGGCAGTTGTCCCCAGATCGGGGGCCATGCAAGAGTTGAGTGGATTGGCAGATTGGGACCCGCGGAGGCATAGCTGCGTACCTGCTGGAGAAGGTCGCCGAGGAGCTGGAACAGCGGCACGTCCGGCTTGGACCCCTCCGCCATCGAGGCTTGGAACTCGCGCTCTGCTCTCGCCCTTGCAGTTCCTCCTCCCCCGCTCCGCTCTGCCGCTCGCTGGTGCTGCCGTGCGCCGGTTGGGGATCTGTGCTGTGAGCCTGTGATTCGTTCGGGAAGACGAAGAACGGTGCGTGGGGCGGCGGATTAGGCCCGAGTTCTGGTTGGGCTTCACGGTGGCGGATCAGGCCCGAGTTCTCGCTGGGCTTCCCTTCCCGTGGATGAGAGCCCGTTATGTTTCCGAGACGGACAGTGGAGGCTCTCAGGTTGTCTGGTGAGTTGGGCTGGTCGTGCAAACGAAGGGCTGTGCATGGCCTAGAGGCTGACTGACACCACGCATCGCGCATGGCCTGCCTGCCGGCGTGGCGCACGTCGAGGATGGGAGTGGGGAGGCGGCAGCGGGCAGCGGCACACCAGGACCAGGGCACGTCCGTCCGTCTGCTTGTTGGGCGCGTGGAATCCGCGGAAAGAACCACCGTTACAGCAGCAGGCATTGCGGTGATCCGTTCGCTTTGTGGGAGGCCTGGCCGGTGGCGGGGTGGTCAGTCGCGTGCGCACGGTCGGTCTGGGTCCGTCGGTGGCGCGGCGGGGTGGGCGAGAGGCGGCCACCACCTGTGCGCCTGCCCGCGGCGGGAGGCTCTGATGTCGATGGGCTACTTTTTAATTGGCTCCGTCCCGGTGCGGTCCCGGTGGGAGTTTGGGACGAGGTCACGCTGAACCCGACCGACGACGCGCAAGCAGCCTGAATGGTAGGCACGCAGGCAGACGCGGCAAAAATGTTTGCCAGGAGTCAACAAAAGAATGTGACGAAACTGATGAGACCATGTCCATGAGAGAGCGTCTGCTAAAGTGTCATTTCTTTTTCTTTGACTTCCCTGCTTCCCTTTCTTGTTTTTTATAAGTAAAAAAAAAGGTGAATACAGATGTTGATGAAGACAAAGTATTGGGCACTTATAGGATACATTCAGTTGAGAGAGTATTCCGATCGTGTTGGCCAAACGCATAGATGTTTTGGCAGTGGCTGTGTCATTGAGTGGTGGTCATTGGTCAGCGAGCGCAACTATATTTTTTCTAGCCTGACAACTCCTTGTCTCAACTCTCATTCTTCGAGCTTTTAGGTGCGGCATATTCAATATGGTTAGAAAAAAAAAAGCAACAAATATGATCTCTAATTTTTTAACTTAAAAACTCATGAATTCATCAATTGTTATTTTCTCTTCACTCACGCTCCTTTCAGAGAAACCAGAGTTAGAGAGAAAAAAAGGCAAAGAGCTACAAATTAATTGCACATCTAGCTTCTACATAAAAAAAAAAAACTACTCCGGCACGTTGCACGCACTTAAAAACCGGCTCCCCTACTTGTTGTATGTTCGGTATTGGCAGGCGGTATAGGCCAGAGCAACGCCAAATAAACCTTTAATCATCTTTGTTCGTTTTTTTTATATTCACTAAAAATTTAAAAGGTTATTGTGCCGTAGAATGATGAGAATATATAATAGGGATGATCATTAGCCGTATCTTTTAACGTAAGTTAGCCGTATTTTCAAATATATAAGTACATCTCCCAAACCCCAAAGGTTGGAACTCCTTTGGACCCACGTCTGTCGTGTGGCCATCGTTACCTGAGTAATAAGTCGTCCTTCCACAGTGTGAGTGGTGCTTAAAATTATAGAAGATCGCCACGCTGGCCTGATGCATACAACTTCTACATACAATGTGGTACCATCACTAGTAGTTACCAAAATGCACGTTGTATGCTATTTTCACGCTGAAAAGCTGTTGCATGCTCCTCTCGCTATTGCTGCTCTCTCAGCTTCTTTCTCCACATTACAAATAGGCACCGGTGCTCGTTCTTCCATCACTCTCAAAATTGTTCAAACATCACTTGAAGTGCTGCCCAAAGAAAAAAAAAGGAGCGGTTTAAAGCATCACTTGCATACTTCACTGCAGAAGGCCTAGGGCAGTCGACGCCTTTGCCTTTGGCAGGCGGCGTGCCGGCCCATTCACATGCTCACAGCCAAGCCAAGCCAAGCAATCGTTTGCTCTCGGGTCCACAGCTCGCAGCAGCGTACGTGCTCCCACAGGCCCACGGCCGCCTGGTCGGTAACGGGCATGCAACCGAGCAGCGCGGTTGCATCGTGCCGTTGTGCGCCTTACTGCGTGCTGCGCGGGACGCAGGCGCACGCGCACGACGGCAGGGCACGCTCACGGCCAGAACGAGCACGACACTCGACACGGCAAGCGCGGCACGGTGCGGCGCGCACCGTCCGGATAGCCCAGCGGGCGGGGTAAGAGCTGACGTGCGGTGGTTGCCTGCATCCACGTTTCCACGAGGGACGAAGGTTCAGTGACGCGGAAGTATCCATGGCGTTACCTTACCTGTGTGCTAGACTGCTAGCAGCCGGTTGGAACGGTAGACAGGGAGTATAGTATTATAGTGGAGTCAAAGAGAAAAAAGAAATTAAAACAAGGAGGGGGCAGGGCATCTGAATAAGGTTTCTTTAATTTTCTTTTTGACTCGTCACTGAACGTGATCGGCTATCATAACTTTCCTTGATTTGGTCGTCCTTTTTCCCAAATGCACCAGTTATTTAGTCAAAAACATCGAAGAGTATATTAAGTATATGTGTGCATATCTATAGATGTTAGCTAAAAAAATAGCGGGTTCTATCATACGGCATGCTTCATCCATCCTAAATATTTTCATGTTTTAAGTTTGGATACGGAAATTTAAAAGTACAAAGATGTGGCAAAAAGTAAAAAAGAAAAAAAAACAGAGAGAAATGGATATAGATATGTATTTATTAGTATAGATATGTGTTTTGAGAGAAAAGAAATGTGCATTGAAGAATAAGAATTGTCAAATATTTCTGGGATAAACTTTGAATCATATAAGATCGAATATTTTGGGATGACAACAGTATGTTTTGAAAAATAATCATTTGTTAATATGTTTGAGATGAGTCACCTAGCATATTAATTGGATCTGAAGCTTTCAAGCAAAGGTTCAACGAGCTTCCAAAGGGATTTTCGACAATTTCCTTTATTACAAATGGGAACAAAAGGCCAAAAGTTTATATATGTGCCATGGTGTTTGTGAATTATTGTATTTTTATGAGGTGGTGGTGTACGCCACAAGATGGTTTTCAGTTTTTCACTATATGTTTCCAATTTTTTAAAACGTGATTTTGAATGGAAGAAAACGTGGTTTGTAATGTTATATAAATGCCAAACAATGGAAATGATTATTGGTATTGCCTAAAAAGGATTAGAATTGTTAGGTAAGCTATCAATGTTTTATGTAGTTTATAAAATAGATAGAGATTGTAAGACTGGTTAACGCAAAAGCATTAGGAATCGTTTCCATAGGATTTAATAGGTGTACATGTATCCAAAACACGGACGTGGAATAAGCGAAGAAAAAAGAGAATAGAATAGGAAGAAACGATCTCATGCAAGAAACGATGTTGTCCTTGTTTCCAACGCTGAAAGAAACGATTATTTTGCGGTGGGAGGTGACCATTTTCGAAACTAGCCAGAGGATCGAATTTTTTTCCCTTGTTTCAACAATTATTGGGTGTCCATTACTTGTTTTGTAGTTCGAGGGTGAAAGTCGGATGCAACTTAGATGCTGAAAATTGTATTTTATGCTTTGTATACATTTTTTTAATTCAACAACATGCGAAATATATTGTGAAACATTTCTTATGCCAAACTCCAAAAAATAATAATTTTTGTGGCGTTGAACTATAGAAATTTATAGAAGAATGATGGTTAAAGATAGAAATGTTTGGTTTTGGATAAAACTGGAACAACGGAGGAAGCGCCTGCAAATAATACTCCTACTTTTTTTCTCTACAATCTATAGGTGGCCTGTAGCAAGAGAAGTTGAAGATCCATGGACATTAGTTGTTTATCTAAAGATATAACTATCACAACTCATCAAAAACGTTTATTCTATTTTTTTACAACGAAAACCATGCAGAAGCAATGTGCCAGTGCCAGAAGAAGCTAGAACATTTTCAATAAGATCTTTTTCTTTAACTTTTTTCTCTCTAAGATAACGTAAAAAAAGTACAATATAGATATAGAAGCCATGCACCATGCGCTTGTTTGAATCTGAAGCAACAAAATAAAGTGAACAAATTTCACTAGTTAAACAACAAGCTGGTGTCACATTAAGATTGAGAGCATGCCAGAATCAGACCGTCTCTCCTTATTACCGAAACAAAATTCCAAACGATAACATTTTTTTAATAAAAATTAAACGGCAAACGTAAGTGTTCTCCAAAAAGAAAAACCGATAAAAAAGGGGAAATCGTGCGCCTTTTGGCGTTTGCTTCGTAGCGTCCCCAACCAGAAGGCGTCCTATGGCGGCACAGCCTGTGCTGTCCATCCACGACACGCAACCGCACGCACCCTCCTCCCTGCTCTATCGATGATCGTAGCCGTCCGTTGGCCGCGACCCCGGATCCAGCCGTCGGCCTCCCTCCCACCTCCCTTTATATACCCGCGTACCCCCTCTGCCCCCTCCTTCCTAGACTACGCCGTCTCTTTCTTCCTCCTCTCTCCACCCATTTCTCCTTCCTCCCCAAATTCGAATCAAACAAATTCGTTAAATAATCTCAGAAAAACACACGGTTAACGGGATCGAAGGGATTAAAGCGAAAACGTTCGGATCCTGTGAGCAGGTCTCGGGGCTAATCGTGTGATTTTTTGGGGGTGTTTGGGCTTGTGATTTAGCGTTAGGGTTTCGGATCTGGAGGATTAGTTCTCCCGACTTCCGAGTCAGAGACCATGAATGAGCAGATGATGCGACCTCCGGCGCCGCTGCCGTTCCACCAGATGTGGGCGGCGGTGCCGGCGATGGAGCCACCGGTGGCGGGGTTCAAGCCCGCGCGGCCGGCATGGAAGCGGGCGGCGCGGACGCCCTGGAAGCGCAAGTCCCAGCCGCCGGCCTCGGTCGGCGCGAGGTGGGGCGGCGCGGCGGCCCCGCGCAACACTACGTCGTTCCTGATCCGCGCGAAGCGGGCTGGGGGCGTGGCGTCGCTGGTTTCGCCGTGCCCCGTGACGCCGGCGGTGCTCCCGACGCCCGTGCTGTCGCCGGCGCGGGAGGTGCTGGTGGAGATGGCCAAGGAGGCGTGGGGCGTGGACGGGTACGGGTCCATGAAGGGCCTCATCCGCCTCCGCGCCGACGCCGGGGACGCCGCCGGCGACGACTCGGGCTCCGGGGAGAGCGACGTGGAGGAGCACGCCGAGGTGGAGCGCCGCCTGGACCACGACCTCAGCCGCTTCGAGATGGTCCACCTCCCGGCCGCGGCCGCGGCCGTGCTCGGAGAGGACGACGACGAGGACGAGGAGGCGCGCGCCGCGAGGCTGGAGGAGGAGAACCTGACCCTCCGGGAGCGCCTCTTCCTGATGGAGCGCGACATGGCCGACCTCCGCCGCCGGCTCCTGGCCGTCGAGGAGCTCTGCCGGGACCGCCACAGCGACAGCTGCGTGGAGGACGCCACCGCCGCCGACGAGGCCGAGGCCGCGGCCGCCGTCGCATCTCCCGGCGCCTCGGACGCGGCGGACGCCATGGCCATTGAGAAGTGAAGCATACAGTAACTGCTACCTGACCAGACAAGGCCCGCTCGGCCGGACTGAAACTGTACATACGGTTTCCATTTCCCTGTGCAGATGTCGCCGTGAAGAGTAGGAGGAGGAAGCAGCAGCAGCAGCTTAGAAAGCTTTTAGGGTTCGTTGCATCTTGTTAGTTTGATATCGTCTAGCTTGATTTCATTTCATGTTCTTGTAGAAAAACAGTCATCATCAGTCAGGAAAGCCCGTGGACGACGTCGGTGGAATGTGCGGCGGAGGAACACGAGATCCTGGTGTCCTCCTGCTCGTCCAGATCCTCAACCACTCGTCGGCCCGAACTCTTACCAGCCTTTTCTTTTTTAGTGCAGCCAGTAACTTGTTTCGTTGTGAAGAAAATTGTTATCCCGACATGTTCCTTTTTTTTTTCGTTCTACTAATCTCTGCTGTGATATTCTCACGGATTGGATTGTTCGGTATTTGGGAGATACGGCGTCGCAGGACTGGAGCCATCTCTGCGTCTGATTGACGAGGCAGCCGCTGGAACCCCAACCCAATCACGAATACTTTTGGGTGTGCTCAAGCCTTTCATCAAAGTGCTGCGGTTGCGGGTTGCCGGTTGGGTGGTGAACGGTGATGGATGCCTTAAATGCCGTCCGGTTGGACCTGCATTTGCAGTGGAACCGGATGGCTGGGTCTGGGCGATGAACGTCATGCCCGGGCGCTCCGACGGTGAAAATTTTGCATTTTGATCCTTTTCTAAAACTATTTTTATAGATAGCCCTCCCAAAGAAACTATTTCTGAAAGCTCGGCGTCATGTATCGCGCCGAGATATGTGGCTCAACGTAATGCCAGCGTGTCGATCCAGCCGAAGCTCGGCGTCTGGTCAATTAATGTCGAGATTAGCCGATGTGCGTCTGGTCAATTAATGTCGAGATTAGCCACATCGGCGTTCAAGCAATTAACGCCGAGCTATTGCACTGCACTTTACAAGCTAATAGCTGAGCCCAAGTTAGTGTACTTGTCCATTCAAAATTTTATGAAAATCCATAAAAAATAAATATAAATCACGTTGACATGAGATCAATTTTATTACAACTGCAATATTACCCTCTACATGATAAAAATACATGGATTGATAAAATATTTTTTTTATAAAATATTTGCTAACATTCTAGAGAATCAGACCTAATTTGCATGATGTAATTTTAAAATCGATTGCAACTGGTAGGTTTCTTTTCTTAGGAATTTTGGTTAGCACTTTGCTAGCTGGTTGTCTCTGTATTTTTGAGTTTTATAAGATCTGTCAATAATAAAGTGCTGGGAGCAATGCTCGTTCTTCTAAAAAAAATAGAGATAACTTATTTTTTAACAATTTTTTATTTTTTGAGAAGCGAGAATAACATGTTTAGTTAGATAGCGAAGTAGTCATTAACAACTAGTCCATCGACCTGTTGTAAGGACCGGATAGGCTAGAAGGGGGGTGAATAGCCTATTAAAATTTCTACAAAGCACTAGATCACAAGTTAGAATATAATAAGCTTATTGCAAAACACTAACTCTAAACCACCCTATGCAAGCCACCTAGTCCAATATGCTACTTCATAAGAATATGCACTCAACCGCAAGAAAATAACTCCTCCGAAACAAAAGAAATGACATCTAGACAAGTAGTAAGCGCAAGGAAGAGTGATCGAGGAAGATTATACCGAAGGCTTGATGAAGTGAAGACCAATTGCTTTGTAGAGCCAATCACCAAGAGATAGACAATATGAAAACCAAATGATCAATAAAAAAAAACCAGAAGATCAATCATCCACTCGATAGGTGGAGAAGAGAGTGAACACCCGATTTTTACCGAGGTTCACGTGATCACCGTCACGCTACTCCTCGTTGTGGCACCGGTCTTCCTTGGTGGATTAGGAGTTAGGCTTCACACGCCAATCTCTCACCGGGAGCCGCTCACCAACACAAGAGAAGTGGCTATCAACCACGAGCAATCCACTAGAGTTGGTTTTGGCACTCCGCCGGGGAAAACCACAAAACCCCTCACAATCAATCACCTTGGTGTGGGGTTGAACAAGCACCAATCAACCTCACACCGAAATCGCCTCCAAGCCGCTACGGACACGGCAATACCCCGAGAGAATAAGAACTCAGGCTTGGCTTGCTCTCAAGTGCTCTAGAATGCAATTCACTAAGCAATGATGCACTTGAGGATCACTCAACTCACAAAGATGATCAAAGATGAACAAATGAGTGAGTGGAAGACTAGAGAGTGATATCAAGAGTTAGGCAATGAATCAAATGTGCAAGAGGGTCACCAAGTGACTAGGAAGGGAGTATAAATATCCCCCAAGTGCACTCCTAGCCGTTACCCCACACAAAACAGCCGTTAACACCCTTTTAGGGGTGTCGGACCGACCGTCGGACTGGTTCCGTCGGACCAATCCTTCGCGTCCAACGCTCGGATTAGCGCCACATGTCGCTCAGGATTCAACTGCAGTCGTTCATCTCCAACGGCTATGAAGTCGCGCCTTTTTCCCAACGTCGGACGCAGCCACCGTCGGACTAAACCGCGCGCTTGTCCGACGCTTCCAGAGAGGTTCCACAGTGATAAAAACCGTCGGACTTAAGTCCGACGCTCAGCGTCGGATCAAAGAGAAGCGTCCGACGCTCTATAGATCGCCACGAGTCAACACCCGCTGCTCACCATCGTCGGACGGATGAGGAGAATGGTCCGACGCTCAGAAAATGAGCGTCCGACGCTCTCCAACGAAACAGTACTGGGTTAGGGCGTCGGACGCAGACCAATGGTCCGATGCAGCTCTACCACTCAGTCCGACGCTCTGAAAACAGGGCTTTTCAAGTTTTTTTCACACCCCTTACTTCTATGTGCCAACACTCAAGGTTCTCAACACTTGTGCACAGTGTTTTAGTATTTTCAAAATATTTTTCAAGGGTTTCTAACTTGATCTCTAGGTTGTGTTAGATTCAATGCCATGAAATGCAAGCTGGAGCACTTGAAGGTAATCCAACACTTAGTTCTCTCCTTTATAGTCGGCTATCTATCCTAAATGTGATTACACCCACTAGGTGTCTTGATCACCAAAAGAAAAGCCTATTTTGGTTGTACCTTTGCCTTCAAGTTCTCCACTCACTTGATCAACTCCACTTGATTTACCAATCTTGATCCATGGTTTAGCCATCTTGACCAACACCATTTCCAAGGCTCCACATTCCATGGTTTGACCAACCTAAACCTTGTCACACTTAGCAACTTAGGTTAATCCATAGGATGTCATTAATTGTCAAAACCAAATTAGGGCTTTCACCTGTGCTCTCGTACCGGTGAGAATTTTTTAGATATTCCCTCCGTTTCAAATTATAATTCGTTTTGACTTTTTTGAGCTCAAGTTTGACCACTCGTATTATTAAAAAAATTATGTAAATATAGTCAAATTTAAGTCATTATTCAAGATCTTTCATTACTAAAGCAAGGCACAATAAAAGAAGTGATATGTTGGCGAAGGGTATCCCCAAGACAACACAGGGTAACCTCCGGATCTCAGGAATCTTGTGCTAAACAAGTGGATAATAAATGGATTCCAACTAACTCCTGTTCACTGTAGTTACATTGCTATTTATAGGGTACATTGCCCCTGTCAATGTAAATTACATAAGGATCCTTAGGTACGGACAGTATATTTTAGGGATATCCTCAGGTTAGGCCGGTGGCTCCCTAGGCATTTGGGTCACTTCTCCTTCGTGCCTCAACCACTCACTTGCTTGTCGCCTAGCGACTTGGAGGGGGGGCGGCTTGCACATGAGCCTTCGGAATGAAGCAAGGGTCCCAGCCGCGTCTGAACCTTCGTGACCTCCTGGGTTTCATTGTGGGACATTTACGGGGAGGGAGGGGGTTCTTTTTTTTCTTAGTGCGTCTTATGAGAATTAGCGTGGTGCTTCCGTTGTGGCCTCTAATTAGTGCTTCAACATTACTCAAGCAAATGCAAAACTACTACTCCCTCCCTTCTTCTTACATTTAATTAATTAGGGGTAACGGGAGTACTTCCATGAACTCCAAGTAAGCACTTAGGTCAAACTCAGTGGAAAGTTCTATATTTTAGTTTTTAAGACTTAATATATTGAAAACGGTGTAGATAAGTTTTATCCCTATAAAACTTCTATATTCTCTTTTCATCTATTCATACCACATCAACACAGTTAATATCACGATACTCTCATAAAATTAATATTGAGAATGATCTTATATTGAGAATGATCTTATATGATCTTATAATGCTTGATCTTATATGCCTTGAGAGTTGAGACTATTTGAACTTGTACCGGCAGGCGCGCCTTTAGTCTAAACTCGGATTGTGTTTGCTTTTAAAATAAAAGTTGGGAAACCTTGTCTAAAAAATAATATAAAAAAATCAAAGGTTGGTGTGCAAGCAGGTTTATTTGAAGGGAGAGGAGACGGCATTTAACCCATAATTCTCATTGTTTTATTCAAGCTACCATCACAAATAGACCTTTTATTTTTACACAAACTTCTACACATACAAAAAGCTTATAATTTAAATTCATGCATGGGATTTATTTAAAAAATGTTTCTAGAAATCTTGACAATACTTTATCAATCCATGTATTTTTATCCAGTAGAGGGCAACATTGCGGTTCTAATGAAACTGATCTTATGTCAATGTGATTTATATTTATTTTTTATGGATTTTCATAAAATTTTGAATGGACAAGTACACTAACTTGGGCTCAGCTATTAGCTTGTACAGTGCACATGCAATAGCTCGGCGTTAATTGGTTGAACGCGGAAGCGCCTAATCTCGGCGTTAATTGATCAGACGCCAAGCTTCCGCCGGATAGACACGCGACGCCGAGTTCTGTGGGACCCACATCCACGCTGTCAAATGCGATTACGGTCGTCGCTGACGTGGCAGGAGCTGGGCGTCACGTGACATGACACCGAGCTTCTGTCCCATTTTCAGAAATAGTTTTTGTAGGGTGCTATCTCTAAAAAAAGTTTTCTAAAAATGCAAAAGCTCCGAGGGTAGGAGAAGCGGTGTATGGCCGTGGCAAAGCGATGCGGGAGGGAGAATATAGCATAGCATCGGGAAAGCTGTCGTTGGCTCGAGGAAGATGCTGAAAGCTCTGACTCGCCTTGGAGCCGGCGAGACCGGGGCCTTCGTTTTTTTTTTCTTTTAAATGAGAACCTTTGAATATTCGCGGGGCTTTTTTTTTCTGCTTATCTAATATCTAACTTCTCCTCTCAGCTCTGTTAAGATCTGGCGCCAAGATCAGCGACTTTGTTTATTTACTAGTAGAGGGCGCGCGCCTTCGCGCGCGTGGTAGAATAGGTGTAGCTATATATAATTAATTTGAAATACAGTGAGCATGTTTAAACTGAACAGAATATACTAATTTCGTCGCTGCATGTCCTGGCAGAAAATGATCGGCACTGTGTTTGTACTAAAATGTAACGAAGACAATTCTGTTGCTTGGCTGTCAAATTGTTTTGGAATCTATTTGCCTGGTTTGGTACCTGGCAGGATGCAAGCAACTGTCCATTGTTAAATTGGCAGTCGTAACGTGCAGGTTGGACCATTGCAAGCATACGAAACAAACCCAGTATTAGTATTGGCGCCGAGTCAAAATACAAAGTTAGAAACTATGGACGTGGACATGTTGTAATCAGTACACTTTATAGAAGTTGCACAAACTTAGAATGGTACATTTGGCTCTGGAAAAATATCAAAACAATCAAGTTAAAAGGGTAGTTATCCATGTGGTAGGATGGTGTCACTTTATAATTAGTTTAATAGGATCACATTTTTGAAAACATATCTTAAGGCAGTACAAATCATGCTCT
This sequence comes from Eremochloa ophiuroides, assembly GCA_038502445.1. Taxonomy (NCBI): domain Eukaryota; kingdom Viridiplantae; phylum Streptophyta; class Magnoliopsida; order Poales; family Poaceae; genus Eremochloa; species Eremochloa ophiuroides. The sequence goes on along the minus strand of JAHLJS010000001.1, from coordinate 90,113,274 downwards.
GTGGTTGAAGGACTATTGATATGTCCACTTCATAAAACTGATTTAATTCTATAACCTCAATACAGAGTAATCTATTAAACAATTGGGAATCTGAGTAGTAGCTACGTCCCTGAATTTACACCTAAATATAATCTTCCTTGAGATCCTGTCATGTCGAAGCGGCAATGGGCAAACTTAACATGGGCAAAAGAAATCTGTGTTTCTGCACAAATCAGTGAAATAAAAAGACCATGCACCCACTGGTAGCATGTTTCATTGCAAGTGTAGAATAAGCAGAATTGACACACTATGACAAGCTAAAAATAATAGTGACAGTACAATAACATTTTCTTCGAAAAGATGGCAAGACATTTACCATATTCTGTTATTATTATAAGAGAAATGGATAACAAAAGGGAAACACGAAGCCAAACCAAAGAAAAAGCAGCCAAATTTCTAGAATTAGCTCTCCTTAAACCTAACATACAGTGGTAATTGAAGGTGTTGTGCCTCGAATTCTTTAATCAAAGAGTATGCGCTTTATAGTACATGCTTTGTGGGAACATTGCCACCCCAACATGTAGATGTACAGCTCCTACTGATGATCAGTTATCAACCACATCTATGAACACTTTTTGGGGGGAAATGGGAAAATTTAAGAATCTGATGCTAATAAGGTAAATTAAATGAACTATTTTCCTGTAGTAAGCAGCACATTTGGCTGGACCAAATGAGGATGGATGTGAAACTGTAACTCATATTGGGCAAAGGAGTGTGTCTAGTTGTCATGGCAAGTGCTCGTTGTGGTACTTTTCTGCAGGGCATTTACCTAAAATTATAATCCCCAATAACAAATGCATATATGGTTAAATGGTTTGCAAATCATAAACTTCTTGTAAGGCTCTTAACTCATAAGAAACTTCTTGATTAGATAGTGGATTCTACCATTACTTTAAAAAAATACATGTACTCATATAAAGATAAAAGTAGTACATCCCTGGATATGAAATTGTAACTCATATTGGCCAAAGGAGTCTCTAGTTGCCATGGCAAGTGCTATCTATGCTATTTTTTCTGGAGGGCATTTACCTTTGAAAATTATAACCCACAACAACAAATGCATATATGGTTTGCAAATTGGAAACTTCTTGTAGGTCCCTTAACTCATTAGTAAGTTGTTGATTAGACAGTAGAGCTTACCATTACTTTAAAAAGGCATGTATTGATATAAAGACAAAAGTATTTTATCCTTGGATGAGAAGATGAGCTTTGGCAAGTGCACTATTTAGATAACTAACTCAAGAAATGAATTTTTAAGTAGAGTGACCAATGAATTTGAACCTACACTCAATCGATGAAGAAAAGGAAACATCACCTGTCTCGGTGGCTTACTTTTTTTTGGCAACATAGCTGTCAGGACTCCAATAATCATAGATTCCTGTTGAGCAGAAGCGGCAGAAAGGCTTATTGAGAAAACAAAGTTATAAATGCCTCTATGCATGATTTTTTTTAGAGCAAACCAGATCCATGACCTTCTGTGGTGTCTGGAAATCACCTGCTGCTTGATATTAAGAACAACTAATCTGTTAGCTATGGATTAACAATCGAAAAGAGATACACTTCCAGCAAGGATCTTAAGAAGTTTTAAAAAAAGAGATAATGCTTGACCCATTCTTTACTAATCTAGTCCTGCTGCTGCTTGGAGCTGAACCTGTCTCTCCAGAACAGGAGCCCACCTTCCTTGTCAAACTGCAAGTAGTATGTTCTGATAATATGACCATCTAGTGCATTTCTGAACCTGATCTTGTAGTAGACATGGAAATGAAAAATCATTTGACAGATACTTGTGTTCGACTACAACTGCAATATTATGTACAGAAATATTGAAGAACAGAAGTCAGGGAAACATTATGACAGTTAAGCTTGACCCATTCTTTGTCAAACAACATAGTAATGTACATCATGTCTATTTTTTTTCCTTCAGGGAAAATTCTGAGTTTGTTCAACTTATAATCGAAAAGTAGTATGGGTGGCCCACGAAGGATCTGTGCCCATACCTTGTTAGTAATGAACAAAGAAATTTTGTCAGGCTACACCGCTACACTGCAAAATTTCTTGATGCACATTGTTTGGTGAGCTCCTTTCCAAGATTGTGCCAATTAAACAGAAACTTAAGACCTGGACTCATGTGAACCATTGTGGGCATTTTATCAAACTCCTTGCAAGCAACTATTATCCCATTCAAAGCGACTCGACTATGCATCTGTACTGATTAATCAAACAAGCAAAAACACAAACTGCTCATACGTGCATTGCACATCTTTGTGGGAAAAAAAAACTAAGCTTGAATTTGTTAGTACCAGGAGGAAAAATGAGGGCACCGAGGGAGTTGCTGAGCTTGCCACCTGCTAGCACCTGGCCATGTCCTGCGAGATAGAGAGGATGGGACCTAGGGAGAGGTGGCGCCGCCGCGCTGGGGGGTACTGCACTGGGGCCGTCCGGCGTCGGTCAATCAGCCCGCACCAAGGCGTCCCCGCACTGGTACGCCGATCCGGAGCAGAGAGAGAGAGAGAGAGAGAGAGAGAGAGAGAGAGAGAGAGAGAGGGAGAGAGGGAGGGGGGAGCAAACCAGCGAGCGGACAGATCGAGGAGGAGCCGCGCGAATGGCATGCAGTAAGCCGCAAAGGGGAAGTGGGGGCGGCTGGCGGCCGCGGTCTCCGGCGTGGGGCCATGAGGCCTACGCGAGCCGTGCCACGCCAAGGCTCTCCCGCCGCGCCGGAGGGCGGGGTAGCGACGGCCGAGGACCGGCGGTGCCGCTGCACCACACGCCGGGGCAACCGCTGTCCCGTATGCGCGTAGCGTGGGAGCTAGCGATGCTCCAGGCCGACCGTTGCGCCGCCACGCCGAGGGAGACGGAGAGAGGAAGGGGAGGTGGGAAGGGAGGGGATGCAGACGGAGCCGCGCCGCGGCGGCGCGGGACGAGGAGCCACCGCCGTCACTGCGTCACGTGCCGCCTCCTGACCTACGGTTTCGGCGCAGGAGGCTGGCCGTGCACATCGCATCGGGAGTGAGGAAGATGGAGATGCACGACCTGCGGGGGCACGCCGTGACGCGGTCGAGGAGGACGAGGCCAGCCGCCGCCGCCGCGCCGCACACTTCCTCCCGGCCTAGGGTTTGGGCGCAGGGGCCCGGCCGTGCCCAGCACATCGGGAGTGAGGGAGAGAGAGCTGGACGAGGCACGCTGTGACGCGAGGGGAGAGAAGGAGAAGGAAGCCGGCGGCGCCGTGGCCGCCCGCGTCGAGAGGGAGACAGAGCGAGAGGGAGACGGGAGGAGAGGTGTTTTTTTTTTTTTTTGTCCGAGGGAGGAGAAGCAGAAGCTGAGTTTATATTTATTTCGGCGGATTCGGACAAGAAGCGAGTTTAGGTAAATAGAAGCCAGATAGGATAATAAGAATCAGGAGAAGCTGCTACCAATGAAATCCGATTCTAATAATCTAGGCCATCAGATCGGAGATCGGACGGCCGAAATTAATTTAGGTGACGTGGCCGGTGTCTCTGGCGGAGGAGCAGGTCAGGCTTGTTTGGGTAAATTTATAAGTGTAAAAAAAAAGATCACCGTTCCCAGTATTTTCATTCTGTTCGCCTGGTCCTGGTCAGAATCGGAACACACCTTGACAGCCCAAAAACGATTTGACTAGTCCAAATGGAACGATCGCAGTAGTAGAACGGCACGAAGCATGAGCCAGATGGTAGCAGCCCTGAAGCATGAGCCAGATGGTAGCAGCCCCGATCACAGCACACAGCACAGCGTGCCCAAGGTTGTCAAAAAAAAAAAAAAAAAGATTGGACCTGCACCTGGACGACAGCTCTGACGAGAAGAATCCAAGCAACCAGACAATGATCGTGCTCTGCCATTCTTGTGCCCGAACGCCGTGGCCGTTGATGTGATCCAAAGTTCCAAACTCCAAACGGCTCGATCGTATTCGTATGTGCCCGTGCGCGTGTGGCCGTTGCCCTGTTGTTGTGATCCAAACTCCAAACGGTTCTTTTTTTTTTTTTTGACAACAAACTCCAAACGGTTTGATCGTCGGTTCACCGACGACAGGAACCGAGCGGCATGGAGAGGGAGCGCGACCACCTAAAACCTACACCCTCCGTCTCTAGATTCCTTTTTTTTTTCTGAGAAACAATTTTAACTAAACATATATAAAAATATATTAATATATTAACAAATTTATTTAAAATATAAAACTCTCTCTCTCTCTCTCTCTCTATATATATATATATATATATATTACTCCCTCCGTCCACGAATAAACACAATTTTTTGACTTTTGAAAATCATATTTGACCGTCTGTTTTATTCAAAAATATTGTATATATTATAAAATAAATAAATTATTATTAAAGTATATCTAATGATAAAATAAACCATAACAAGATTGATAGTATTTATATAAATATTTTGAATAAGACGGACAGTCAAACACGAAATTCAGGGGTCAAAGAATTACTGTTTATCTATGGACGGAGGAAGTACAAATTAAGACAGATAAAAAAAGACAGAAGGTGTTGAGAGTAGCTTGTGACTCCACCCTCCTATTGATCGACTCGGTTGTCCTTGTCCATTGCCAAATCCCAAGAGGGGACGTGACGTAGCAGATTGCCAAAACAGTGGGCTGCACCTGCACCGTATCCTACTCAGATAGAGATCACGATCAGCGCAACGTCCCTGCGTACAGTAACAGGTTTTCAGCTTGTTCTCTTGATCGAATCAGCGCTTATTTTTAGTCACGAAACAGTATTTTTTTCTCACAACAAATCAGCACGAGTCGAAATCAACACTTATTTTTCAGCCAAAACAACAGGCTATTTAGGCGCGCACGGATATTTTGGAACTGCGTTAGATCGACATCAACACGACACGTACCTAGTAGAACCTGGAAGAAAATTTTGTCCTGCCACAGCGTAAATTGATCGTATTTCGTATAATACTCGTAGTAGACTATAGAGTGTATGGAAGCATGAGAACGCACATCACTAGTACTAGGGTGGAAGTGACGATGGGCCACTACAATAATACTCGCTCCGTCGCAAAATAGACTGTCATTCTCGCTTTCCAAAAAGTCAGTTTTTTCAACTTCGACTAATTTTATATTAAAAAATATTCATATCGAATGTACACAACTAGTATCATTAGAAAGATCTTTAAATTTAGTTTTTTAACAAATTTATTTGAAAATTAAAATATTACACATATTTTCTATAAATTTAGTCAAAGTTGATAAAATTTGACTCGCACGTTTCCCATAGCGTCATCTAATATGGGACAGAGAGAGTACGGAGTAGATGTGAAAGTACATGTTGACCTTGCAACCCTCCTGCTTTTCTTCTTCTATAAATTATGGCCCTCGCTTTTTGTCACCAAGGGCAGTAAGATAAGCATCTTATTCTCGGTCTTTTGTTGTTTCGTTTGTAGTATTGCAAATTCAGTGCGACATCCTGTTTTACAGTAAACCTAGCTGTCGACCTGTGGCTGGACGCAGGAAGGATACTCCTATCTACCTGGCCTGCCTACCTGCCCCAGAAACGCAGCTTTTTCCAGAATCCAAACTTGGTGCTAGAACAAATGCTGGAAACAAAGTGTCTGTCCTGCCAATTATTCTGCTCCATATTAAGGTGTATGTGCCTTTCGGATGAAAACTGAAGAATGAATCCCACATGTAATAGCAGTCAGAGGTCTCAGCGCCACGCTAAGTTATTTAAGCTGATTTGCCACGCTGATCTCTCTATCATCCTAGCGATACAAGCAAAAGAGCTGGCTTAGAGAAGTAGGGAATAAAAGTCAAGCTATATAAGGAGGCAGGCCTTACTTCCATATGTGGCAATGCGTGTACAACGTAATGCGGTGGAGTCAAGCACGGTTTGTACGTCTTCCAACCTGAAGAGCGAGCTCGGTGTCTATCTTGAGAGAGATGTCAAGTGCCTTCACAGAATGCGTTAATGCTCCACTGAAACAAACCAAACAAGTCGTTGAGCTAACTGTATAATGAATCCAGAAGGGGGTTGTAGTTGTACATTAATTCGAAATACATCAGAGACCTAAACACCAGACAAGCTCTGTCCCATTAAATACAAGTTTAAATCAGTTAGAGCTCCGAAAAAGAAATAGTACCTTGAAATATAGGTGACTCCCGTTTCTCCGATTTTCTTTACTGTATCAACTGTCACATTTCCAGACGCCTGCAGAAAAGAAATATATTACTACCCTCCTAAAAAAAAATGTTACTGCCGTGTCCGTTCAGCACCCAAATCTGCCAATAACGGTGAGAACCAGTCGCTTTCAACAAAACAACATTACCACTAGCACTACATCATATCAGTAACTGTAAGCCTTGCAAGGTCGAATTTGCATACCTCAGTCTCAAATCTACCATTTATCAACTGAACTGCGTCTTTAAGCATAGAAACATCTACATCTCCATTTGCAAGAGGAACAACCATATTGTCCAACATTATACGGGTTAATGAAGTTTTGTTCTCAGCAGCATACTTCAACAGATCTTTCACTTCTTCAATTGTCCTTGTCTCGACCTAATTTATTAAAAAAGGCCTACGTCAAGATTTCTGATTTTCTTTCTTTTTCTATGGGAATATGTGGGATATATAGTTGAATAAAACATCTAAGAAACCAAATCAGTCTAAAATAAGGAGGTGAACCACAAAGATAGACACATAGGTTTGTCCTTTTCAACATGCGCGTCATTGAAAAAGTATCTACCTCGACAGGAATTGTGAGTTTTTCCTTCTCAAGGAATTGATCAACAGATCTCATTGCATTTGCAATCCCACCGGCAACAGAAATATGATTATCTTTTATCATAACCATATCAAATAAACCAAGCCTGTGGTTCTTTCCACCACCAATCAGTACCTACATGAGACGAGGGGCAGGTAAAATTGCAATATGAGGACTAAGAAAGCATCCCGAAGAGATGGAAAATAACAAAAAAAAGGGGGGTATGCTTACTGCCCACTTGTCAATCAGACGTAAACCTGGGGCGGTTTTCCTTGTTTCCAATATGCATGCTGGGCGGGCAGCATCAGACATAGCCTGGACAGAACAACAACAGAAGCTTTATATATCAAATGACAATGATGTGATCTAAAAGGATAGGAGGATTGTGAAATATAAAATCTGAAGAACTAGCATTTGACAGCTAGTGTGGCAACAGAAAAAAGCAACAACATCAGGTGTAAGTTCCAAGACAACAACAACAACAAAAAAAAATCCTTTATGGCTGGAAATTGAATATTATGCATATGCTGGACATAGCAAGAAAAGAATCGAGGAGCACCTAGTGACTTTCGTAGACAAGGCCCTAGGAGTATAGGAAAATCAAGGAGAAACATTCCATTTCATCCAAGGAGCAGCTTAATCATGTAAATAAGGGCAGAAATAACCTTTGTTAGGGTTGCAATGCCACTCATTCGCTGCATGAAATTTAGCACAACCCTTTCAGCAACGATGATGCTCCGGGCACACCCTTGATACAAAGATAGCATAGCGGAAAATGGTTTCACTTAAAAGCATTAACAAGTCCAAATTTTAAGCAGGCTGACTAAACTTTACATGCATTGTACCATATACTTTTCCAAACTGCAATCCTTTATGGACATACTTTCCATCACTTTCAAACCATTCAACCTGCAAATTCGGTCAATAAAGAACACTTGGTATAATTAATTAACACTGCCTGTAATATCTAGAGAAACATATCTTTTAGAAAACTGAAATGGGACAAAAGATGCAAAGTAGATACCTTCAAAGACGGGTCAACCTGGTTAAATATCATATCTGCTAGGCTTATTCCAGCAATGACACCATCTGCTTTAGCAATAAATGTGGCTTCGGCTTCCACATCAGAAGGTATGGTGGCTAAACAGGATACATCCCCTGAAGGTGTTGACAAACCGACCAGATGTACATATATGAAAAATTGCAAATAGTTTCACATAAAAATACGAAAACACAGGAAGCTGCATAGCAGTTTGAAGAATGACCCAAGTGGACCAAATAGTGGTATTGATTTATTTTTATTTTTTTTTGTCTCAGTGGTATTGATATTTTAGTTACGATACCGACCGTCTAAAGTCTCAGGAGGAGGAAACTGAGTGGTTAAGAAAATAAGAATTAAGAACCTCGTGTGCAGTGGCGGAGGATAGTTAAGGCCAACATGGGCCATGGCCACCCCTAAGTTTTTCATTTTTCTTAATGAACACACAATAATCCATAGATAAACGCCTAAATTGGTTTATGTATTGTTAGTGGCCCCTCCTAATTCATTGACGATGGCCCCCCTTAGAGTGTTGTTCAAGCTCCGCCACTGCTCGTGTGTTTGAATTAAAAATAGGGGGCCACAACTAGAGCTTCTAGTAAGGGCAGGGACTAGGCACTGTGGACAATGGAGACAGGATATAAATTGACTGTCCACAGATCATGAACCATTCTCTTCATTCCTTCATGTATAATTTTTCTACAGTACATACAGCACAAGTAATCAATAAGAAACCTGAACTGTGCATCCCATTCATAACAAATTGGACAAGAATCAGAGCTCACACGGCCTATGGCATCCTACTGAAGTGTGCTGATTATTCAATGTGGTAGTGCTGATGTGCACAGTAACAACAGGTTTAAGAACACAGATTGGATTCGAATTTTCTTTACTACTTGTAATCAGTTGTAGCCTAAAGTGATTTTGAACAGCATAATTTCAGGATGATAAACTATCTTGCCCAGTACTCCTTCCTTCCTAAGACCCCAGCTCTGCCAGACTGCCACTGCACTCATTAACAATGAGATGAGCACACGGCGGCACAGGATCAGATTTTTGCAATAAGCGCCAGCAGTGCTACATATCTGGTCGGTGGTTATCACGACATCGGACATCCACGACCCCAATTGCGATCATATCACAGCACTAGAATGCAGGAATCAAACGGTTTTGCGTTGCACACCATGGAACACCGTAGTGCTAGAGAGCAGTGACAAACAGCTAAGGCAGCGCCGTAGTGCTATTGTGGATTCCGAATTCCAAGGGGGCGAACAGCCCGCGCGCGTGACGCACCACGTAGCTAGCGCTGCGTACCTCGGTCGCCGGCGTCCTCTGCGAGCGCGAGCGCGATGACGGCCTTGAGATCGTAGGTGGGGTGCGCCGGCGGCGCCACCGGCGACGCGGGTGCCCGCGCCTCGGTGGACATGGGAGCGGCGGCCTGGGGGCGAGCGGGCAGGCGCAGCAGGCGGGGCCGGGGCGGGAGCCGCTGGTGGTTAGAGCACGGAGATGGGTTGGAGACGTGGAGGCTGTGGCGGCGGGCGAGGAGGAAGCGCGCGGAGCTGGGGGCGGGGGCGGGGGCCGTGGGGACCGCGGGCATCGCTCGCAGCCGGAGAGAGGTTGGGGAGGGAAGTGGAGGGGGATGCGGCGAGGCGCAGTGGGGAGCCGCCTTTTTGGCGGCTGGGTGACGGCCGACGGCGGGTCGGGGCTCGCTGATCGAGCGCTGGTGGCCGCCCCTGCACTGCACGGCAATACGGCATGCTAGCTAGCGCAGTAGCGCTTGCGTGTTTTTATGCCTCTGTCGCAGCAGGGAGAAATTTTTTACAATAAATATTTAATTATAGTCAAGTAGACTTAAAAGATTCGTCTCGTAATTTACTAGGTAAACTGTGCAAACATATAAAAGTTTCGTCTACATTTAATGTTCCATGCATGTACCGTAAAATTAATGTGACGGAAGTTTTATGATTTTAGAGAGAAACTAACCAACTAGTTTTTCGTATCACGTCAGTATTTCACCTGATATCGTATTTATATTAAACTTAACTAGTAGGTCACTAACAAATATTCATTCTAGCACCATATTATTAAATCATATAATAACTAGACTCAAAATATTTGTTTCATAAAATACTCACGATATGTGTAATTAGTTATTTTTTTTATATTTAATGCTTTATGTATGTATCTAAATATCTAATGTGACGAGGAGTAAAATTTTAGCATGAAACTAAACAAGTCCTTATTACAACAATCCAATAAACTTAAAAGAGCAAAATGCACCGCAGATCTATTACCTTTTTCTTGTGTGTTACTCCCTCCATCACAAAATAAATGACATTCTCACTTTTCAAGAAGTCTGCTTTTTTCAACTTTGATTAATTTTATATTTAAAAGTATTCATATCGAACGTACACAACTAGTATTATTGGAAAGATTTTTAAATCTAGTTTTTTAACAAATTTATTTAGAAATAAAAATGTTGCACATATTTTCTATAAATCTAGTCAAAGTTGAGAAAGTTTGACCCGCATATTTCCTATGACGTCATCTAATATGGGACGGAGGGAGTATCTAGGTCCATGTCCATTAAAAAGTGTAGTTTTTGGTATCTAACCTTTGTCCTATGTGTCATCTAGATCCATATCCTGTTTTAAGTTTTCAATCTTTTCCTGCAGTTCACTATAGTCCATAACCATGATAAAGCAATTTTACATCATACGTGGCTGTCCACGGTGGCCGTAGACTGTACCTTTAATTCAGTCAATTGGCATCATTTAGTATTTCCCCTGGTCATACTTCTCGAGCGCTTCGTCATATATATATATATATATATATATATATATATATATATATATATATATATATATATATATATATATATATATATATATGAAATAAGACTGTCTCCAATAAGGCCATCCATATGCATTTTGCGTAGTCTACAGTGTATATGCGTTCCAAAAACGTGGTCCAACAGAGTAGGCAAAAGCACAATGCATTTTGCGTCGCTGGCGATGTGAGACGCAAAGATGCATCTCCTCTCTCCTCTTTGCATCACCCCGTGCAGCCGTAGTGGTGGGTCCCTAGGAGGCGTCGGCGGGGAGTGGACGACGATGACGAGGTGGAGGTCGCTCCGTGCGGTGGCGGTCGTGTTCGCTCCGCCGGTAGATGTCGCGTCCGCGCGGGGGAGGTCGCATCCGCGCCACCGCTCGTCGGTCCGCGCCCTGCCCCTGCTCGCCGGTCCGTGCCGCCGAGGCTGGCCTCGATCTCGCCGGCCGTCGAGAGCTCGCCGGTGGAGCCCCGGAGATTGGGATGGGGGCGAGCTCCATGGTGCCGCGTTCGTGCCGCCGGTGGAGGTCGCGTGGAGTGGGACGCGGCGAGGGAGATCCATGGCGCGGTGAGGCGTGCCCGCGGCAGGGAGCCGCCGGCGCGGCGCGGCGGGACGCGGGGGGCGACGGCGAGGAAGGGAATCGGCGGCGGGGCGAGCAAGAGGATGACGATGGGGAGCGGCGGCGGGGCGAGCAAGAGGACGACGGTGAGCCACGGCGGGGCTGGCGACGCGGCAAGGAGCGTCCGCGCACGGGATGCTGCTGAAAGGTCCGAGTTGGCTAGAGCGGGGGTGAATAGCCTAAATAAAAATTCTACAAACCACTAGAACAAGTGATTAGTACCACAATAGGCTATAATTGCAATGCTAAAGTAACAACTAGTCTAGGCAAGCCACCTACACAAGTCTAGTATACTCTAAACACTAAGCCACACAAGCAAGCAAAACAACTACACAACTACACAAAGCAAACTACCTAGAGAAGTAACTACTTTGCACAAGGTAAGGAGGAGCGCTTTACAAGTTATAACTTTGCCTTGAGATGAAGCTAATCACCTGGATAATCAACAAATCACTCACTTGAAAATGAGGAAATCAATATGAACACCAAGATTTATCCCTGGGGTTCACGTACTTGCCGACACGCTACGTTCCTGTTGTGTTGACTTCAACCGGTGGTCCGGTGGCTAATCGGTATCACACACCGAGCCTACACAAGGCGCCACAAGGACCTACCACGGAGGAAGTAACTCAATGACACGAGCAATCCACTAGAGTTGCCTTTGAGCACTCCGCTCGGGGTAGGTATGAACCCCTCATAATCCACCAATGTGAGTAAGCACAATCACCAAGTTTTTCCACACCTTCTCCACCTCCAAACCGGCTAGGTGACGGCAATCACCGAGAGTAATAAGAATTACTCTGCCACCAAGCCACCAAGTGCACTAGGATGCAATGAGATGATCACTACACTTGATTCACTCTCTCTCAATCAAAAAAACTTGAGTTGAATCAAAGGGAGAGAGTTGGAGGGAGTGTGCTGAGCTCTCAAGAGGCTTAGGAAGATCAAAATGCGCAAGAGAGATGCCCCAAGCCAGCCACACTCCAATTTATAAGCGTGCTGAAAGATCTAGCCGTTTTACCCTGAAATCGTACACACCGGACGCTCCTTAAGTTCGCACCGAACGCGTCCGGTGGTTCTCCGGTGTATCACCCGCTGACACGTGTACTAGCCGTTTGAAATTTATTCCTACGTGCGCTCGCACCGGACGCGGAGCAGTGACACTGGACGCTCCGATGCCCGTGTCTGGTGCAACAACAGAGAGCTTCAAGAGGGCTCAAACTGGCACTGGACGCGTCCGCTGTTAGGTCACCGGACGCTCCCTGCGTCCGGTGCACTCACGGAGTCAGTTTCTGAACTTCAACACCGGACGCACGAAACAAGTCACCGGACGCGCTGGAGTTGCTGTTCCAGCGTCCGGTGCTTACACAGAGAGATTTCAGAGAGGTCAAATATACACCGGACGTGTTCCGGTGAGCACCCACCGGACGCAGCCAGCGTCCGATGCTCCTTTAAGAGCTGCTTTCACCCTCTCTTCAACTATCTTGCTCTTAGATGCTAACAACTAAGTGTTTTACACTTTTAGGCACGTATGTTAGCAGGTTTTAAGCACATTTACAAAGCCAAGTTAGTCACTCTAGGTTACATCAAGTGTATGCAACTAATATGCAACCTGGAGCACTTACCGACCGGGTTCACGAAATAATTCTCCTCTTAATAGTCCGGCCAACTATCCTAAATGTGATCGCACTCACTAGGTGCCTTGATCACAAACCAAAGAGCCCTAACTTATACCTTTGCCTCTAACTCTTTGATCCTTTGCCTTTTTCCCTTTTTCTTTACTTGATCTCCATTTCTTAGCTCACGTCAACTTCCTCCACACCACTAACCTCTTTTGGGCTACACACACTTATCACTTTAGGTTAGTAGATAGGTTTCATGAATTTCCAAAACAAAACTAGAGACTTTCAATCTCTCCCTTTTTTATAATTGATGACAACCCTTACAAAAGAAATGTGCATTAAGGTTTTAAACTTATCATGCTTGTCCATAAATCATGAAAGGATTTGGACAAATATCACAAGTTCTATTTTGGTAGTATTAACTCCCCCTACGTATGTGCATCGAGTTTAGATTCAAAGCTAGCACATATGCATTTGAATAGAGAGTAATTCTACCAAAGTTGTGCTAAGGTGTATAAAATGGACCTTTGAAGCGTGATACCATTGAAGTTGCCATGTACACCATCTTTAGCACCTTAATAACTAGAAGGTCACACATACTCGAGCATACCATGAGATCACGTTATAAACAAGCTCTAGTTACCATTTGAAGGTACAAGACCAACTAGTTACTCCTGTACATGCTAGTTGATCAAATCATCATTCATGTCCTACTACGAGCAATACACTACACAAGCATGTATATGAAAGTAAATACAAATGCAATGAGCAATCATATGATTAATGCACAACAAATGCAACAACTTACATATGTGATTGTTCCCCCTGCTTGTGTGCTTTAAAATTTTAATTACCCCTTTCCTTTGGCCTATTGCTCTCCCATCACTGGCCTAATGATGGTTCATCGCAAATTCTCTTTCTTTTGCAACTTTTTCTTCCCCTTTGTCAATAATTTCTCAAAAAGGTTAATTTTAGTGGAGAGAAGTTGTCAAGTTCATTTGATTTAGAAAGAGAGTTTAGTTCACTATGTCTCAATCTAGTGCACTTGTCTAGGATATATAAGTAAGTTTGATCCAAGGGCAAGCTTCTTCACACCACTAGGGGTTATCTTGCCCATGTTAAGTTATAAACCTATAGCTCATGAACTAGATTGAATACTAGCGGATTAAGCACACATACATGTCATATGTTACCACTAGTTCATACAAGCAGGAAAAACAATAGTGGTAGCATATATCCATCAAAATCATTTTATTTTCATAAATGATCCTAAGTTGAGTATGTTTATATACTCTAAACATGTCCTACCAAGTATGAATGACATGTCAAACAATTTTACCTTATTTTGTCGGAGTAGAGGCATGTCATATATGTGGGGTAGTCTCAACTCATATTGGAGAAACCAAGAATATTCAACTCATTCCTCAACTTGCAAAACCTCTTCTCATTTAGTGGCATGGTGAGTATGTCGGCCAATTGATCATCGGTTCCAATGCTTTGAATGTCAATGTCACTCTTTTATTGATGATCCCGAATAAAGTGGTGCCTCACATCAATATGCTGGGTTCTTTAATGTTGAACCGGGTTTTGACTTAGCTTGACGGTGCTCTCATTGTCACATTGCAATGGCACTTTCTTGAAATTGATTCCATAATCTCTCAAAGTTGCCTTCATCCATAAGATTTGAGCACAACAACTCTCCGCACTAATGTATTCGGCCTCGGCGGTGGAGGGTGATATGTTATTTTGCTTCTTAGATGACCATGAGACAAGAGATCTTCCCAAGAGTTGACATGTGCCCGATGTACTCTTTCTATTTATTTTGCAACCGGCATAATCCGCATCGCCATATCCAATCAACTCAAACTTTGCACCCTTGGGATATCACAATCCAACATTTTGAGTGTGCTTTAAATATCTCAATATTCTCTTTGCGGCCTTCATGTGACTCTCTCTAGGAGATGTATGATATCTAGCACACATGCACACACTAAACATGACATCCGGTGTTGATGCAGTAACATAGAGTAAGCTTCCAATTAAAGACCAATATGCCTTTTGATCAACCATATTGCCACTTTTGTCCTCATCCAAGTTTCCACTGGTGCCCATGGGAGTGCTAATTGATTTTGCATCTTGCATATCAAACTTCTTGATCATGTCCCTTGTGTACTTCCCTTGACTAATGAATGTGCCATTCTTCATTTGTTTGATTTGCAATCTAAGGAAATATGTGAGTTCCCCCATCATAGACATTTCAAATTCTTTAGCCATCATGTCTTCAAACTCCGCACACAAAACTTGACTTGTTGATCTAAATATAATGTCATCCACATAGATTTGCGTGATCATCAAGTCACCATCAACCATTTTGGTGAATAGAGTGGTGTCAACTTTGCCCATTTTGAACCCTTTAGAGAGGAGAAAATACCTTAGCCCTCATACCATGCTCTTGGTGCTTGTTTCAATCCATAGAGTGCCTTCCTTAGCTTGTACACATGGTTGGGTTTCTTCCCATCTCCAAAACCGGGTGGTTGTTCAACATATACTAGCTCATTGATGCAGCCATTGAGAAATGCACTCTTCACATCCATTTAGTAGAGCTTGATGTTGTGAGGACAAGCATATGCTAGAAGAATCATTATTGCCTCCAATCTTACAACCGGAGCATAAGTCTCTCCAAAGTCCAATCATTCAACTTGTGTGTACCCTTGTGCCACCAATCTTGCCTTGTTCCTTACTACAACACCATCTTCATCTTACTTGTTTCTAAATACCCATTTGGTTCCAATGACATTGTAGTTCTTTGGTCTCTCTACCAATTCCCAAACTTCATTTCTTTGAAAGTTATTGAGCTCTTCATGCATTGCATTCACCAATCATTATCTTGCAATGCCTTCTCAATATTTTCTGGCTCTTCAAATGATACAAATAAATAGTGAATACAAAACAATGTTAATCTTGATCTTGTTTACACACCCTTTTGAATATCATCAACAATTTGATCTAAAGGATGATCTCTTGCAACATTTGCAGGTTGAAGCACTTGAGGTTGATTTCTTGAGCTTGGTTGAGCATTAGATTGATTTGATTGAAATGAACTAGCTTGATCTTGATATTGCACTTGAGAGGCACTAGCTTGATCATTGGATGGAACTTGCACTTGATCTTTGTCAACTTCTATGTCAACCACTTGAGTTGGCCTAATGTCACCAATGTCCATTTCTTGCATAGTTTTTGCCAATTGAGGTCCACTCACATCATCTAGATTCTCATCTTGATCTTGTGACCCATTGGTTTCATCAAATTCAATATCATGTACTTCCTCAAGTTGACCACTTCTCAAATTCCAAACTCTATAAGCTTTGCTAGTGGTGGAACATCCAAGCAAGAATCCCTCATCACATTTCTTCTCAAATTTGCTCAATCTAGCACCCTTCTTCAATATGTAGCACTTACAACCAAAGACCCGAAAGTATGCAATATTTGGCTTTCTTCCATTCAAAATCTCATAGGGAGTCATCTCCAACATAAGATGGCAATATAGTCTATTTGAGTAGTAGCATGTCGTGTTGATTGTTTCGGCCCAAAAAAATTGACTCACATCATACTCACTAAGCATAGATCTTGCCATGTCAATGAGAGTTCTATTCTTCCTTTCAACTAGCCCATTGGATTGAGATGTGTATTTGGCCGAGAATTGATGTTTGATTCCATATTCATCACATAGCTCATCAACTCTTGTGTTCTTAAACTCACTACCATTGTCACTTCTCACTCTTTTGATGGTGGTTTCAAACTCATTGCAACTTCGTTTTGAAGATAGCATGCACATCACTCTTGCCAATTATAAAGAAAACCCGTGTGTATCTAGAGAAGTCATCCACAATCACCGAACCATATTTGTTGCCACCAATGCTTGTGTATGTGGTTAGACCAAATAAATCTATGTGCAATAACTCAAATGGTTTGTATATGCTCACCATGCTCTTCTTAGGATGAGTATTGCTAACTTATTTTCCGGCTTGACATGCACTACATAACTTGTCCTTCTCAAATTCAACATCTTTAAGGCCTCTAACCAAGTTATGTTTCACAAGTTTGTTCAATTGCTTCATTCCAACATGACCAAGCCTTCTATGCCATAACCAACCCATACTTAACTTAGAGAGTAGACATGTTGACAATTGAGACTCTCTAGCACCAAAATCCACTAAGTAGAGGTTCTCATATTTAAATCCTTTGAATATCAAATTTGAACTATCCACACTTATGATTTCCACATCATCAACATCAAATATGCATTTGAAACCAAGATCACAAAGTTGAGCTACCAGCAATAGATTGAAGTTCAAGCTCTCTACCAATAGCACATTGGAAATGCTCAAGTCATTGGATATTGCAATCTTACCAAGTCCTTTGACCTTGCCTTTACTATTGTCCCCAAATGTAATACTATCATACTCATTGCCACTATAATTGATTTGATTGAACATTCTTGCATCACCGGTCATGTGTTGAGAACACCCACTATCAAGAACCCAATGCCTCCCTCCGGCTTTGTAATTCACCTACAAAACAAATCAATGCCTTTTAGGTACCCATGCTTATTTGGGTTCTTGGAGGTTAGCAACCAAAGCCTTTTGTAACACCCTAGTGTTAGTTACTATTTTCACACTTGCATTTGCATGTCATCAAGCATAAATCATGTCATTTCATGCATTATTATCATTGCATTTGATTTGATTCCCTTTTATTGCTATATGTTTGTTTATATGTCCATATTATGCAAAATGTGTTGACATGCAAATATGATGCTTGTTTACGGTTCTAAATGCTTTATACATGTTTAGGATAACATTTGGAACAATGTTCATGTTGGTGAAATTCCCAAAATACCCCTCTAGCTCATAGTTGACTAGAGAGCCCTTTAAAAGCTATTCTGTTTGACCAAACAAGAAGGGCATTTTAGAGATTCTGCATGTCAGTGCACCCTTAATCAAAGTTGTGTAGAATTTTATAAGCAACAAACTTTATTTTTGGGTCAACTCATGAAAATGAGTGGAAGAAGGTCAAAAAGTTGAATTAGTGCAGATTTGGAGCTGTTTTGGAAGTTTTCAAATTTTCCTAAGTCTAAACCGGTTTTCAGTTTCGGTGTACCCCTGTTCATTGACTTGTATCTCTCAATCCAGGCCGAACTAGAGTAAAGTTCCTTAATATGAAATGATCTACTCGTATAGCTCTTCAATCCATATTAGTGAAGTTTTCGCTGAAACGCCCTGGATCGCGAGTTATAGATCGATAAAAATCGAGTTTCAGTCGAGTCCGCGGAAACTGAATCGGAGCCGATTCAGTTCGACCCTCGGGCGAATCGCGGGCGAATCGCGCGACCGCGTCAGGCCTCGGCCGCCAGATGGCGCCGTACGCCGTCGTTGCTGCCGCGCGGTCGGCTTACAAAGGGGAACACGCAATGCTGTCTCCCGCACGCTCGCCCTCACTCTCCCCGCTCTCTCGCCCTCTGTTCGCTCGCTGCTCTCCTCTTTCCCCTCCGCCGTCGCCAGTTCCGCCGTCGCCATTTCCGCCGCGACCGCCGCGGTGAAATCCGCCGCCACCGAGCCGTCTCCGACCGCGCCACCCTTGGCGCAGCTGCGGCTTGCTCTGCTCTTCGTTTCCGACCCGTTGCCGACCTCAGCCGACCTAAGGTACAGCTCCAGCGAGCTTCTCGCCGTCCGCCATTGCCGGAGCGCCGCCGAGCTCTCGGGTCGCCGCGACGAGGGCGATGCCGGGGTCGTCTTCCCTCTCTTTTGCTCGTCTAAGAGTCTCCGTTAGCCGTAGATTCATTCCACACCGTCGGTTAGGTCTATCTCGCCGTCGTTTCTCCGGAACCCAAGTTCGCCGTGAAACCGCTCGCCACCGTGCCGCCATGCGAGCACGGTCAGTGAGTTTCCGTGCGCAATAGTTCGATTAGTCGCGCGCACAGGTCCGCTAGGGTTGCAGGAACACGGAACGAGGCCGAGCCGCGCGAGCAACGGCCGGAATCGGCCGGCGCAAGTTCGCCGGACCACCGCCGTCCGCCATTGCCGCCGTCGAGCTCGCTTCGGTGGAGTACGACCCTCGGCAGTTGGTCCATCGGGTTCGTCTCGTTGCCGCGAGTCGGTAGGTAGCCTCGGCGTCGCCGGAGACCTCGCCGTCGGCGAGCTCTCGCCGGTCAGCGCCGGCGGCTCTGTTTCCTCTCTCTGACGCGTGGGGTCGGGTCGACCCCGGGGCCCGCGAGTCAGCCGTTCGGGTGCGCCTCTGGTTCACTGAGCCGGGTGCACGTAGCAGTTCTATCGGGTTTAGGTTTTCGATTTATAAAAAGGAATTTCCAGAAAATGTGTAAAACCTTCCAAAATTCATATCTGGAGCTAGGAATGTCCAATAGGGGTGAACCAAATTTTGTTGTGTTTGTATTTCTGAGCTCTATCAAGGAAAAATAAAAAATGTACTTTTTGAATACTTTTTGTGTGCAGTTATAATTAAATTGTTAATTGCTTGTAAACTTGATAAATGCATAAGTAATTGCAGGAATGTGCTAAAAATGTGATTCCACTTGCATTCATCTTGTTTAGGGAAGTAGAATCTATGAAAAATATGTTTGCTGGTGTTTCACTGTTATTTATATGATGTCTAGTATAATGTGCCTTTTATGCTTTAATCTGGCAAAAATCACCATGCTTAATGTGTTAAGTTATGGACATGAATATTTTTCCTGGGCTATGTTATGTTGGAAAGAAGCTAAGAAAATTAGGAAATCTGTTGGTTGATACTTTTCACTGTGTTAAGTATTTTCCATTGCTTAAAAGGCTGGTTGCTTGTTATTTTTGTGTAGACTGTTATACTTGTCCAAATGACTTGAAATTTTGTCAGTAGGCTGATCTGGATGTGTAATAGCTACTGTAATTTCTATGGATTTTTCTGGTCACAGTAAGCAGTAGGTCCAGTTATAGGCTAGGGTTTATTTAATTGTTTCTAAGCAAATATCTTTTGGTTGTGGTAGGTTAGTTGATGCATGTTAATTATTAAGTGCAGGTTGTAGACCTCTCACCCGGGACGAGAAATTGTTCTATGCTTTGCTTAAGAAGGGTGAGTATGAGTTGGTTGTCTAGGAAAGAAATAAATGAGTGTGGATTGTTAAACTGATTGCATATCGTGGGTTAATTCGTGCATCTCTATCTTGCATTTCATGTGCATTCTCAGTTCTCATATATGCATATCATGCATACAGGATCGCCGGGAGGAGTGACACTGTTGCAATTCGATCCACCGGAGGAGGGAGTTCCACCGGAGATTGAAGTGCCCGAGGTTTCCGAAGGACAAGAAGAAGAGGCTGAACTTCCGGAGTGCCCGGATCACCAACCCGCTAACTTTGTGAAAGGCAAGCCCCGGAGCATTCCTAAGTCTCCACCTACTCTTTTTACAAATACACTGGTCTTTATTAAATCGTATTATTGTGCACTTAAGTATATGAGTTGATATGATACCGTTGCTGCATTTATTCCTTGTCCACTTATACTTGATCCTGAAGTTATTACTAGACAAGGGGATGGGTTCGATCCTATGCTTAGCCATGCTTAGACCGGTAGAAGTCGAGGGATTTCCTGTCCTTCGCGAGCATAGGTGGTTACCAATGATGATGGGGTTGGATTCCACATGATGGACTATATGTGCCACCATGCCACAGTGTCTAATGAGAGAATCAAGGCTAGGTAGCGGGGAGCCGCATGACATGGTTGAGGTCATGCCGTCTTCGGTGCTGTTTGCGGCCGACTAGGACTGAGGCCACCAGACATCAGTTGAGATTGAAGGACGTCGTCACATAGCTGGCCAGATAAGTCGTTCTGACCGCGAAGCCGAGTATTTCTTTCTGAGCCGGGAATTGGTGCGACTAGGCAGACATATTCTGGAGGTAGGAAGTATGTGCGGAGACACCATCTTACCAAGGGCAGGTCAGGGACCTGATGCATCCTGGAAGTGGGTTGGTCTCTGAGAATATGGTCCCCGCCAAGCCCGCGACATATTGTGACTCAGAAAGATTTAACGGTGGCCCAAGAAGCCAGTGGCTCGGCTGACAGGGTTTGTGATTGGCATATTTGCCAGCTGGTACAATCGATTCGAATCGCCATCTCTCCTGGTTAGTGAGAAACTGAACTGATCTTCTGGTGAGGTAGAGGCTAATAACTTGAACATAATGATTATGGTGAGATGAGGTTGATATCTGTGGATATCGGAAATCATATGGTTTTATTGATTGCTACAATATTCAGTGAATGCTTAGTATAGTGGCTAATCCTAGTAAATAGTTTAACATGAAATCGAAGCTTATCACAATTAAAATGAATAAGTTGAGGTTCTACTGTAGTAATGCTTTTGATGCAAAATGATGCTACCCTCTGAGCTCCACCAAATAAGCCTTACATATCCTTGAGAGTCTTTTTATTTACTCCCTGTCGGGTAAGTCTAGCTGAGTACAATTGAGTACTCAGGGTTTTATTCCCATTGTTGCAGATGGTGTAGTTTTCTACGCGTATTGCAGGAACTGCTTCACCCCCGCGGGCGAAGAAGACTAGACCCGAGGGCAGGGTCATTATCTATCTTTAGTTGTTGTAAGAATGCTGTGACGGGGTCATGTGATGGTACTCGTATTTGAACTCTGTGGTGTAAAACTATGTTGACTTCCGCTACTACCCTATTTGTGTAAAAGACTATGTTGTACTCTGATGTTTAAATTTCGGTTGCGAACTTATGTGTCATGTGATCGGGTATTGCTGAATGAATGATCCTTGGGGTATGAAATGTTTGAAATCCTTCGAGATTTCCGGACTACCGGGTTTATATTGGCTCAAGTGCGACTGGATTGCGGCGAAAATACGATCATTGTACTTGTGCTCGTATAAATTGGTCGGTTCTGTGACACCTTTGGTACTCAAATAGCCTTCAACCTTGAGCTCTCTTTAGGTGTACCAATGTATTTAGCTTTGACACCTTTCTCACCCTTGGTAAGCATGTAACAAGAGTCAAGCCTAATAGATTTAGCACTTACAAATTTTATTTGTGAAGCATCTAGGTCCTACTAGTTTCGGTGATTAATGACAACAAAGAAGTTATTATGACTAACGTGTGTTTTGCAGGATAACCTAGAGTTTAGGTCATAATAACATGTAGGTTCAAGCCCCTAGCGATGGAATTCGATTCGGTTTACAAAGGATGGAAGACAAGATGGTGATAGGCTAGTGTCAAGTGTCGTTTGGAGTTGAGAGACACTTGGCGTAGTCTTAGGTTTTGTTTTTCACTTTGACCGTACTATTAAGAGAGGTTTGGATGGGTAGCTTGACTTAGAGCAAGATTAGAGAGTGTAGATATGATGCACACTTGTCCAACATACCTCTAGACAGCCCAGTGAGACTTTTGAGAGAGAGAGGATCAAACTTTGTTTTGGAAAAGTTTTCGATTCAGCGAAGTTTTGATCAAATTAGAGGCGTCGGACTCTACCTAGTATGGGCGTCGGACCAATAGTTAGAGTCCTGACGACACGTGGCAGCCCCTGGACGATTCTCAGCGTGCCAGGGAGCGTCGGACCCTGGCTGGATAGTCGTCGGACCATTGGCCAGAGTCCGACGGTGCCTCTGGGTGTTAAGCGGGTGTCGAAACGTTGTGAGAGCGAGCGTCGGACTAAGGATTCTTAGCCGTCCGACACTTACAGAGAGGTTCCCAGAGCGAAAAAGAGCATCGGACTTGGTCCGACGGTGTGCGTCGGACCATTGATCCGCGTTATAGCCGTTGAGAGGCACTGTGTCAGCTATTCAGAGCATCGGACTGAGGAGCGTCAGGACCATCGAGTTCAGTCCGACGCCCCTCTGGCACAGGACTGAGCACAGTGTGACTGTGAGAGTCGGACCGTGGTGAATGATCCGACGGTCGAGCCTCGGCAGCGTCCGACGGCTCGCAGGAAAGTGAGAAACGGCTAGTTTTGGAGAGGGTGAGTATTTATACTCCACCAAAGCCTCCATTCTATCTCTCTTGCCACTTCTAACAGCTGAAGGAACCCTTGTGACTTTGTGAAGGAGCAAGAGCCCTACGGAGCATTGAGTGAACTCCATTGCTTGTGAGCTTCTTCTCTAGAGAGATCAAGAGTGACTTGTGTGCATCCATCACCCTCTTTGGCCTTGTTCTTGGTCAAGTGAGAGTCTAGGCTTGTTACTCTTGGTGATCGGCATCACCTAGACAGTTTGGTGGCGATTGGTGGCTTGGTGACCGCTTGGAGAGCTTGTGGGCGGCCCAAGTCGAAGTTGTGAGCGGTTGTAGGCGATCCACCACGCCGGAGAGGCAAAGGATCAGCCCGTAGAGAGCACTTGGTCTTTGCGAAGATCAAGGGGGAGCTACACCCTTACGCGGGTGCTCCAACGAGGACTAGTGGGGAGTGCCGACTTGCGCGGGTGCTCCAACGAGGACTAGTGGGGAGTGCCGACTCTCCGATACCTCGGGAAAAACCGGATTTGTCTTTCTAACTCTTTACATTCCCGCATTTCCTTTGTGTTCTCTACTTTCTTAGAGTAGTATACTTGTGATAGGACTTGGCTCTAGGTTGCATAACTTGTTTTAGGAATAGAATTGACACAAGCACTTGTGGGGTGACATTGGGCAAATTGCGATAGGTTGAATTGTATTTGCGAAAAATTATTAGTTGTCCAATTCACCCCCTCTTGGGCATTCTTGATCCTTTCAATTTGCTTATTCTTGTTGTTAGTGATGCAATTTGCCTCAATATGCCATACTTGCTTGCACTTGTAGCAAAACCGGCCATTGCTCCTCACAAAGCTAGGCTTTGGAGTTACAAAGGCCGTCTTGCCTTTCTTGGGAGTGTAGCCAAGTCCCTCTTTAGAGTGACTATATCCTTTGGCTACCCAAACATTGTAGCAAGCGGGCATCCCACCATAGGCATTTCCTAATGCGCGGGTTAGCTTGTCCACTTTATTCTTCAATTTCTCATTTTCAACTTTTAGTGTTGGGTCAACACTAGTAGTGAAGGTAGAAATAGAAGTGGATGATGATGAAGAGCTAGTGTTGTTAGGTGTGGTTCCAACAAGTGGTTCATTAGTTGATTCATTCATTAGATCACAAGTTACACCCACATCACATGTTATAGCAACATTCTCAACCTTACTTAGCTCTAAGAGTGAGGAGTGAGCTTCCTCAAGCTTGGTGTGAGCTAGTTTTAGATCCTCATGGTCTTCCTTTAGATACTCATGAGAAGCATTTAGCTCATCAAGGGATTTCTCAAGATCTTTTACCTTCTTGATCAATTCCTTGCACTTCTTAGACTTAGAGCTAACCAAGTATTCGGCTTGCTCCAACATGTCCATGAGTTGTGCTACACTAGGCTTATCATCATCACTATCACTATCATTATCATTTTTACCATCATCACTTGAGTCATCGTATTTTACCTTGGTGGACTTAGCCATGAAGCATGATGAATCAAATGATGAAGGCCTCTTGTTGATAGTAATGGAAGCCATAGCCTTCTTCTCGGATGTCTTGCTCTCATCATCATCACTAGTGTCATCATCATCGGAGGAAGCATCACTATCCCATATGTCACCACATAGGATCCACCCTTCTTCTTGGAGAAGTTGAATTTCTTTTTGTCTTTCTTTTTCACCTTGTCTTTCTTGTCCTTCTCGCCTCTCTTCTTGTGATCATCTTCATCATCACTTGCATTTAGAAAATCCGCCACAATGATGGTCCGTGCTCTTGCAATTGTAGCATTTTCTTACTACATCTTTGCCCTTGAAGTTATCTCTTCTCTTTATTGCACCATAGCCCTTCTTCTTCATGAATCTTCCAAACTTACGCAGAAAGAGAGGTAGTGCCTCATCATCACTATCAAGGCTAGATGCATCATCATCATCACTTGATTGTACTTTCTTTCCCTTGTCCTTGTTCTTGGAAGAAGAGGTGGTGGATTTGAATGCCACGGTCTTCTTGTTCTTGTCATCCTCCTTCTTTACTTCTTCACCATCACTCTTCTCATTATATTGATCCTCGGTTATCACATCACCAAGACCCTCATTTGGAGTGACACCCTTCAAGCCACCCCGGAAGATGATAGTCTTCAAGGTCTTGAACCTTTTAGGCAAGCACATGAGAAACTTGTGAGAGAAGTCCTCATCACTTGTCTTTTCTCCCAAAGTCTTGAGATCATTGATGATCACTTGGAGCCTATAGAACATCTCCGGAATACTCTCTCCATCATCCATCTTGAAGTTTGAGAGCTTATCCTTGAGCATGTACAACTTGTCACTCTTTACCGTTGAAGTGCCCTCATATGTTTGCTCTAGTCTTGTCCACACTTCACTTGCTCTATCCAAATCCTTGATTTGCTTAAACTCCTTTGAATAAATGCCATTGTATATGGTGTTGAGAGACATTGTGTTACATTGGTTGTTCTCTTGCTCTCTAGATGTGGGGCTTGCGGGATCAAGCACAATGTATTCCTTCTCGGTAACCTCCCACACCTTCTCATGAATTGAGCCAAGGTACATCCTCATCTTTCTCTTTCAATAATCAAATGAACTTGTACCATCAAAGTGAGGTGGTTTGCCCCAAACATGATTGAACATGATATGAGCCATTTCAATGCACCGAAAGATGTTAAGCCTTGATTAAATGGTGACCACGGCTCCGATACCAATTGAAAGGTCCGAATTGGATAGAAGGGGGTGAATAGCCTAAATAAAAATTCTACAAGCTACTAGAACAAGTGATTAGTACCACAAGAGGCTATAATTGCAATACTAAAGCGACAACTAGTTTAGGCAAGCCACCTACACAAGTCTAGTGTACTCTAAGCACTAAGCCACACAAGCAAGCAAAGCAACTACACAACTACAGAAAGCAAACTATCTAGAGAAATAACTACTTTGCACAAGGTAAGGAGGAGCGCTTTGCAAGTTATACCTTTGCCTTGAGATGAAGCCAATCACCGGGATAATCAACAAGTCACACACTCAAAGGTGAGGAAATCAATATGAACACCAAGATTTATCCCCGGGGTTCACGTGCTTGCCGGCACGCTACGTCTCCGTTCTGTCGAATTCAACCGGTGGTCCGGTAGCTAATCGGTATCACACACCGAGCCTACACAAGGTGCCACAAGGACCTACCACGGAGGAAGTAGCTCAATGACACGAGCAATCCAGTAGAGTTACCTTTGAGCACTCCGCTCGGGGTAGGTACGAGCCCCTCACAATCCACCGATGTGAGCAAGCACAATCACCAAGTTTCTCCACACCTTCTCCACCTTCAAACCGACTAGGTGACGGCAATCACCAAGAGTAATAAGAATTACTCCGCCACCAAGCAACCAAGTGCACTAGGATGCAATGAGATGATCACTACACTTGATTCACTCTCTCTCAATCAAAAAATTTGAGTTGAATCAAAGGGAGAGAGTTGGAGGGAGTGTGCTGAGCTCTCAACAGGCTTAGGAAGATCAAAATGTGCAAGAGAGATGCCGCAAGCCAGCCACACTCCTATTTATAAGCGTGCTGAAAGATCTAGCCGTTTTACTCTGAAATCAAACACACCGGACGCTCCTTAAGTTCACACCGGACGCGTCTGGTGGTCGTCCGGTGTATCACCCGCTGACACGTGAACTAGCCATTTGAAATTTATTCCTGCGCGCGCTCACGCCGGACGCGGAGCAGTCACACCGGACGCTCCGACGCCCGTGTCCGGTGCAACAACAGAGAGCTTCCAGAGAGCTCAAACTGGCACCGGACGCGTCCGCTGTTAGGTCACCGGACGCTCCCTGCGTTCGGTGCACTTACGGAGTCAGTTTCTGAACTTCAACACCGGACGCATGAAACAAGTCACCGGGCGCGGTGGAGTTAATGTTCCAACGTCCGGTGCTTACAAAGAGAGGTTCCAGAGAGGTCAAATGTACACCAGACGCGTCCGGTGAGCACCCATCGGACGCAGCCAGCGTCCGGTGCTCCTCTGAGAGCTGATTTCACCCTCTTTTTAACTACCTTGCTCTTAGATGCTAACAACTAAGTGTTTCACACTTTTAAATAGGTATGTTAGCAGGTTTTAAACACATTTGTAAGGCGAAGTTAGTCACTCTAGATTGGATCAAGTGTATGCAACTAATATGCAACCTGGAGCACTTGTCGATCGGGTTCACGAAATAATTCTTCTCTTAATAGTCCGGCCAACTATCCTAAATGTGATCGCATTCACTAAGTGCCTTGATCACCAAAGCAAAGAGCCCTAACTTATACATTTGCCTCTAGCTCTTTGATCATTTGCCCTTTTCCCTTTTTCTTCACTTGATCTCAATTTCTTAGCTCATGTCAACTTCCTCCGCACCACTAACCTCTTTTGCGTTACACACACTTAGCACTTTAGGTTAGCAGTTAGATTCATCAATTTCTAAAACGAAATTAGGGACTTTTAGCTGCTGCGACTGAGCGGAGGAAGGGAATCGGCGGCGGGGCGAGCAAGAGGACGACTGGCGAGCGATGGCAGGGCTGGCGACGCGAAGAGGATGCGTCTCGTTGTTGGAGAACTTCGGTTTATACGTCACGGACGCTTTCCTGTACAGTACCTAAAATCGATGAATACATCTCGTTTTTACGTCTCCTTGTTAGAGACAGCCTAACAGCAGATGAAAGGTACAAGTTCGAGGGATCGGTCCAGCGCTTCGTCACACATCCTATACTTATATTCTTTTTTTTTTGACGAAGCTAGTATTATGAAATATTCGTGGATGGAAGGTACAAGTTCGAGGGATCATGGATAAACCTGACACGCCAGCTCAACTAATCTTTCTCCCAACCGTACCACATAACCCGCGCGTCGACCAATCCCGCGGCGGAACGTGTTGCGCGGCCGACCTCAGGCCTCGTCACCCCCATTCCCCCGGCGGCCCCCGAGTCGCCATTGCCTGCCCTCGCTCGGCTCGATCCCCCACCACCAACCCCGCCCCGCGCCTCCGCTCCCCTACTAAAGCCGAGAAGAGGCCTCACCCACCACCATGCTCGTCCCCCTCCTCAGATCCCACCCGCTCCTCCACCACGCCGCGCGCCTGTCCTCCCCGCGCGCCCGCCTGCTCCTCCGCCGCGACGCGCTCCCGCTCCCGCTCCCGCCCGCGCGCTCCCCGCCTGTCCGCATGGCGGCCTCGTCCGGCTCCGGTGCCAGCTCCCCTGCCCCGGCGCCGCCTGCTGCCGTGGTGAGTTCCCCGTCCCCCCTTCGGTGCTGCTGCTGCTGCTCATGCCACTCTAATGTGCTGCGCTGCGGTCAGGCGGCCAATCGTACGCTCGTAGATGCGTGCTTACTGAATCGGTTAGGGCGTTGACTCAATCCATTGACCGTGCCAATTGCCAACCCAAAACGGCCGATGTGCTCTCTAGTAACATCGCAGCGTTTTCTACGCTAGTACAATGCCATCATATACTCTGTCTAATGTTGTGCCATCCCGACCGCAGCAAAGTTCCGTGTCAGCTCTCCTTGACTGCTGAAGGTTAAGGCCCTCTTTGGATCACAGGGTAGGAAACATGAAGGGATAGGAAAATCATAGGAATTGAGGTGCTCTGCTCCTCCAATCCTATGGGTTTTAGGAAACATAGGAATGTGCTGAGAGGCCCCTTGGCAACACCATAGAAAAACAAAGGAATACTGTATCTTGAGAAGCATTTGTAATCTCATCTTATGGTTATCATCAGCATGAACTAAGCATATTTCAGTTAAGTACCTTGGCAGCGTTTCTCATATACACGAAAATAAAATCTAAATTAGACAAAAATAAGGCATGTTCAACAGTTAATAAAATCTATTAAAAATAAATCAGGAAATTAATTTCACAATATACAATTGAGATCCAAATACCAGGTGTTAATTCAAGTGAAAAAAAATGAACATCGGTAAAATGATTCATAGAATCGTAGCTCTGAATCTTTCCAGACAGATAGGATATGCATTCTCAGATTGGGAAAAAAAGAGTAAGTTGCATTCACAGCAGAAAACTTTCTCATTTGCATCATGAAGAGCCATATGCACCGGTTGATAAATTGTAAAATGAATCCAAAAATAGTGTCGAGATCCAAAATTATCCCTGCCCTTTCCTTCTTCTCCCGTGAGCACACGAACTAACATAACGCGGAAAGAAATGGATCGAGCGGCAGAATTCCAATTTTCGCTTCCTAAAATCGTACCTCCAAATCGAGCACATGGTTAGCCTTGGCCCGCTGCTCGACGGCAGGGCCGCCCACCAGCTTTGGCCGCCTCGCCGCGCTGCTAGTGCTTGGCGGCCTCTGTGGCGCTCGTGAAGGGAGGAAAGGGGGTCGCCGGTGGACAAGAGCTGAGGATGCGCCGCTGGATCTCGCCATTGGAGCTCTCCTCTCCCTCCCCCACGCCCCACCGCCTCCCCCGCGCCCCACCGCCGCCACCGCACCGGCCATGGCGGATCCGCCACCGGCGGCCACGGATCCGGCGGATCTACCACCGGCAGCCACGCGGTTGGCGACGCGAGCCCTCCCATCATTTGCTGGCTGCCGCTCCAGCCTCCACCTCCGCGCCGCTACAGACTTCAATCGTCGTCCTTCGTCACTGCAGGGGCCGCCCATGGCAGCTGCGAGGCCCGCGCACGGCGGTGGCGCTCGCCCGTGCTTGGCGCCGGACAGCATGGCAGCTTCGCGGGTGCGCGCGATTCATTTCCTTTTCGCGCCAGGATTCTTTCCAAGAGCTCTGAGCTCATGCTCGTTTTCCTCTGGAATCATGCGTAGGAACGCCTTCCTACGGAAGTTTTCCTTTGCTCTTCGTGTGAACCAAAGGGCAGGATAGGAAAAAATCCTACAGAATTCCTATCCTTCACTTTTCCTGTGTTTCCCCCTCATTCCAAAGGGGGCCTAAATATGCATCAGTCTCGGTCCTAACTGTTAAGTGATCAGTATTAATCCACATAAATGTCATGACTCTGCAAATGTTTATTTCCTGAGACATACAATGATTTAACTGTCGTTGTGAAGAAAAAATGTTAAAGGCTTATTCTCAGCAAACCATTCCTTCTGCAGGTGCCCAAGTCAAAGATAAAATTTTGCTCTGCTTGTGGAAGTCCGACGAAACTGGCCATACCTGATGGTGATGAGAAGATGAGGGCTGTTTGTTCTTCTTGTGGAAGAGTTCACTACGAAAACCCAAAAATGGTACATGCTGAACAAATAAAAGAAAAAGAAAAGGATCCATATGCATTATTGCATTTGTATTTGTACTTTAAATTAATGCATTGATTCTAGAGCCCACATTTTTCAGTCATGTATGAAGTGCTTTTGATGAACAGAACTGACCCCATTTTCTTCTTTGTTCAACCTTTTGGCGATACAAGGGTCTATAACTAGCCATATTTTTTTTTTTTTTTTGTTATCTATGTGCAACACATGTTGGCTTCTGTTTTCTGCCATTTATAATATATATCATCTGGATAGGTTGTTGGTTGCCTTGTGGAGCACGATAATAAGGTTCTCCTTTGCAGAAGAAAGATTGAACCAGCTTATGGTCTTTGGTAAGTTCCCTTTGATGTTTTCCTTCCAATTTTTTGTTCCGATTCTATTCTGCGCTATAATAGTTAATGGCACAGCTGTACTATGTTGTGATATTCTCATGCAGCTATTTTTGACTATGCAGATTTGCAGTGTTTGTTTGCTAGAACTTTTTCCCTGTACTGTTCAGAATATGATACCATATTATATATAGATTTCTGCATTGTTTTTATGTGAGAATGGCTTTTTCCTGTTTTCACAAACTCCCTAGCCAATAGGTTTAAGCTTTTCTTATCTTTTGATGCAGTACCAATTTCCAAGTTCGTTCTGTCAAAACTTAGTTTTGTGCACCATGAACAAATTTCCTTTTCATTATTGAACATAGCAATCATGCGCTGCTGTCCTCCAATTTGATCAAGGTTACATCCACAGGACACTTCCTGCTGGTTATTTAGAGGTGGGGGAGTCTGCTGCAGAAGGAGCCTCTAGAGAAACATTAGAAGAAGCATGTGCAGATGTAGAGATAGTCTCGCCTTTTGCTCAGTTGGATATTCCAGTGATTGGCCAAGTGAGTGAAAATTTGGCATAGTCAGAAAGTTATTAGGTTATTTCGTCTACTACTAAGTTGATTATCTTTGTATTACGATGAGATGCAGTAGAGTTACATTATTTTCCGAGCAAGATTGAAGACCCCCAACTTTTCACCTGGGCTGGAGTCACTGGAATGCGCACTTTTTGCTCTGGATGATATACCATTTGATTCTCTAGCATTTTCTTCAATCATTGTCACCTTAAGGATGGTATTTCCCCCTTCTTAAAGTCTCCCTGCCTGCTCCACATTTGCTCTTGCCATTTATAGGTTTTACACTAAATTATTTAAACATGTCTACTATTTGTGACAGTATACTGAAGATGTGAGGTCTGGAAGCATCAAATTTCACTATTGCACTATAAACAAAAGGTAAATCAAGCCTTTTTGTAGTAATTGAACATTGTCGTCATTCATAACTCTGATGGCTTTTACAGCTTAGGAAGTCTACGAATCTTGCTCTAGTTTCCTATGTGGTCTGTTGATGTCTCAGTGCAAATTTTCTGCAGCACTCACCTATACAACAATCTTGCAGCATGTTGAAGTTTACGAATCCTGCTCTAGTTTCCTATGTGGTCTACAACTTGTTTTGTGCAACTTGGTTTACAGGTTAGGAGCCAGCCCTTCAGATCTTCGGAGTTTCGATATCGATAACCATATAGCTGTGTGAGGTTCAAAGGTTCTAAACCTTTTGCGATCGAGAAGAATGGTTTGGCATACAACAGGCACAAGACAATACAGCAAAAACATTGCCATCAGATCGACCAGTCTTGTGTGTTTAACCGCCATGGGAGCCTTGTTTGGCGCCTCCCTGCACATTTGGAACAGATTTAAAGTAGGTGCTGGAACTGTAAATGGTTCGGTATCGTAAAGCCTAGTTTAGCCTTTTTAGGAGATTCTGCGTTTCGATTTCATGGAAGTTGGGAGTTCTGAGAATTGTATCATAGTGCAGTAAATCTTGGTTGTAGGATTGAGCTATCCTGCATGCCATGGTTGTGGCGCTTCATTAGCGACCACATGCAGTAATCTGGTTACAATTGAATTCTTTGAGCTCTTTTTCAAACAATTATTTCAGTTGTAAAGCTTGTGTCGCATCATCTTGTATCTGCACCCTCAAAACAGCAGTAAGTATACTACGTCTTGCGACAGGTATACAAAGTCCAAGTTTGTTCACCAAAGTCAGAAAGAAATTGAACTTTGAGTCTTTGACTAGCAATATCTCTAAAACAATTACTGGAATGAAAACTCATGTATTATAAAATTAGGTAGGTCTGAGAGCATCTCCAACAGTTTTCCATTATTTGTTCCTCAAATTCTAGTATTTGCCAACTCCCAAACCAAATAGGAGAAAAAGAGGTCATCTCCAAGAATTTTCAATAAATTACTTTTAAAAATAAAAAGGGTCCCACACGCTATTTTTTCTGCGTAGTTTTTCTCCGGCGAGACTCCGGCCTCCGCTCCCTTTGACTTGCATGTCGCCGCCGCGGTGACGCCCCTCCTAGGCCACCGCTGCTGATACTATTGGCTGCTGCCTGGTAGTACTATTTGCATGGTCCAGTCGTTGCTGCTACACCCGCGTTCAGCAAAGCTGACCTGCACGACCAAGATGTGTCAGCATTGGAGGATGAGAAGTCTATTCTTTATAATGAGCATACTTCTATTGATCCATCTCCTGTAGCTCTAATTGATTCTTCTCAGGAGGCTTCTCTTACTTATGATCTTATACCATCTTCAGCTCCTAAGGTAGATCTTAAACCTCTTCCTGAGCATTTGAGATATGAGTTTCTTGGATCTGATAATACATATCCTGTTATTGTGAGTTCTCGTCTGACTCCTATGGAGATTGACCGTCTTCTCGAAATTCTTCGTCCATATCGAGCTGTCATAGGATATTCTATAGATGGCTGTCCCAGCCGGTCGCCTGCCCACAAGCGGCTCTGCCAGCCGGCCGCCAGTACATCCCAGTACCATGCATCGCGCCACAGTACGCCAACGGCCAGTAGCAGCAGCAGCCGACCAGTAGATGGCGTGAACCCCTCGGCAAAATCACGACGCGAAGAAGGATGCGCGACCGGATCCGCGCCACTGCTCTGTGCGCATTTTTACGCGCAGATGAGATGTTTTGTCAACTCCCAAAAGATGGGGAAGGGATATAGGGTATTATTGGAGATGATTTTTTTTCTTTTTTTTAAAAAAAATATAGATGGGGAAGTGATATGGGATACTTTTGGAGATGCTCTGATTATAGGAATATATATACATGTAAAACTAGTGTTGCCAATGGTATTATAAAATCTATTCTTGGTAAGTTAGGAAAGTACTCCCTCAATAAAAAAAAAGCAATTTAAGATGTGTGTGTTAAAAAACAAATATATAGTTAAAAATATTAACATTTAGGATGCCAAAATAATTATATTGGAAATATATCTCATGATAAATCTAAATATACTTTACTAAATATTTGTTGTTTTTGTTTCCAAGAAACAACTTTAGCTAAATATAGAGCAAAATTCATGGGCGGTCCCTAAACAAGGCAAGAGGTGTCATATACGTCCCTCTACTTTTAAAATGCATTTTTTTGGTTCTTCAACTTGGCTTCGAGTGTCATCTAGGTCCCTGAACGCTTCGGGTGTCATCCAGGTCCCAACAAATCCAAATCCACTCTAGGTACTGTAGCACAGAATTTTAAAAACTCTAATTTGGGGTACTGTAGCTAGAATCTCTAGAATATTTCAAAAATTGCATCTTTTTGATATGATCTTGGATGAAGATGATTTTTATATAAAAATTATAGCTCTCGATGAGATCTATAACTTTTCAGCTTTGAGTTTTTTAATTTAAGGTTGTTAAGATGCTAAAAAAATTAAACATATTTTAAGAAGTATATTAATCACATACA
Source organism: Eremochloa ophiuroides (assembly GCA_038502445.1). Taxonomy (NCBI): domain Eukaryota; kingdom Viridiplantae; phylum Streptophyta; class Magnoliopsida; order Poales; family Poaceae; genus Eremochloa; species Eremochloa ophiuroides. The sequence goes on along the minus strand of JAHLJS010000001.1, from coordinate 90,079,323 downwards.
AGCGCTTGTCGCCTTGAAAAAATCATATCTTTCTCATATATTATGAACCGGAGATACTTTCTATATGAAAGTTGTAGTGCTCGACGAGATCTAAAATTTCGCTTCTTTGTTTTGAGTTTTTAAATTTTACGTCGTTAAGACGCTAAAAAAATTAACCGCTGACTTCGGTTCATGCATAGCGATTTTGTCTTTTTAATTATTTTGAGCATCTTAACGATCTCAAATTGAAAAACTCAAAACTAAAAAGTTTTAGATTTCATCGAGTGGTACAACTTTCATATAGAAAGTATTTACATTTGGCAACATATGAGAAAGATATAATTTTTTTCAAAACGACAAGCGTTTGTACGTGATTAATATACTACTGAGAATATGTTTAATTTTTTGAGCACCTTGATAACCTCAAATTTAAAAAAAACTCAAAACTAGAAGTTGTAGATCTCGTCGATAGATACAATTTTTATATAAAAATCATCTTCATCTAACATCGTATAAATATGATGCAATTTTTTAAATATTCTAGAGATTATAGCTACAATACTCTGAAATTAGATTTTCTTGTTTAAAAAAAATTCTGTGCTACAGTACCTAGAGCGGGTTTTGATCTTTTTGGACCTGGATGACACGTAAATCCAAGTTCAGGGACCTAGATGACACTTAAAGTTAAATCCAAGGACAAAGATATGTCATTTTAAAAGTATATGGACTTAGATGACACCTGAGGTCAAGTTCAGGGATTCAAAAATAGCATTTTGAAAGTAGAGGGATTTAGATGACACCTTTTGCCAAGTCGAGGGACTGGCCATGAATTTTGCTCCTAAATATATATTAAGAAATATTACATAATTAGTATCAATAAAAATATTTGTGAATCCAGTTTTTTAATAAATTTATTTAGAGATATACGTATTTTTTTACAAATCGAGTCAAGCTTGTGTTGTGCACGCACACCAACAACGATAATTAGTTAGGGATGGAGTACTTGATTTCATAAATATTGATGTTTTTTAATCTATAGTTAGTTATAAAAACTTTATATTACTCTCTCCATTAAAAAAACATGTAACTATGAGTTACGTGTCAAATAAAGTAGTTCATATTTGACAAAATTTCTAGCGAATAGTATTCGCATTTATGGTTCCAAGTTAATGTATTATGAAAATACATTTCCTAATTAATCTAATAGTGTTTATTTGACCTTATAAATATTTATAGTTTTTATTTATATATAATCGGTTAAAGTTAATACACTAAAAACACGTTTAGAGTTGCATGTTTTTTGGGAACGGAGGGAGTCCTACTCTTGAGCTCTTGATTATGAATATGGCATGTCAATCTTTTTTTTCCTTTTGCAAATATATAGTATGTCAATCTTGTGCTTACAGTCTGTACAAAATTTTGAATATTGATTGTTAGTATGACTCGAACAAATCTGGATTGGTTTATAAGTTCCAAGTGCAGCCAATTTACTCTGAGGGTCGCGTGAAAACATGGCTTAGTCACCGCAGTTCATTCAGGTCACAGGTGAAAACCCTGCAGAATGGGGATAACGGGATCGCCGGCTGGCAGCCTGTCACAGTGCATCCAGGATGGATCCCGCATTCTAGGTTGTCTGCACCGGGTACGCAACCTGCTTACTGGAGGACAGAAAACAGCTGCAGCGCGTACGCAAAATCAAACGCTAAAGAAGAGGACGAGCTGCAGCCACGCTATTGCCGGCGCACTGGCAGACGCCCGCTACCGCCTGAGCGGACCCCACGTGACCTCGGCACTAGCGCCCGTGAGAGAGGGAGCACCGCGAGAGAGAGCACCGGGAGGCCGAGGCCGGCGAGTCCATCGCCGCGAAGGAGAGGACGGGGACGCCGAGACCGCCCCCCGCCGCTCGCGCACCGACGAGAGGAACGCCGATGCGAGGAGAAGGTTGCCGTTGCGCCGTGCTTCGGCGGCCGGCTGCCGTCGCACGAAGCTCCGCAGGCCACCGTCGAGCTCGCCGTCCTCACCTCTGCCATGGAGAGAGAGAGAGGGGGGGGGTGGAGGTCGCCGTCCTCATGTCCGCGCCGTCGAGGTCGCGTGCGCCCTCCCCGGGGCCGCCGAGCCGCCGCGCGCTCGCCCGGGCCGCGTGAGCCCTCACTGGGGCCACGGCGCGCCCTTGCTGGGGTAGCCGGCGGCGGCGCTCCTGACGCCCAAGGAGAGAGGAGAGGGGAGAGAGTGGGGAGAGTGGGTGAAGAATAAAAAAAAGAAATATAGAGTAAAAATATAGAGAATGGATGAGTACAGAAAAAAATGATATAGAGAAAAGAATCTCGATAATCATGACAAAATATTTCTTTTAGAGGATGAATTTAGAGTACCACGGATGCAGATAGCCTTATCCAGCACATATGATTCCAACAAGCAGGCTACGAACTTATCCGCAAGGTCCCGGACCACAAGCGCCATTCGCGAGAAGTGTCCCGCATGACGGCGTTTATCACCTTGGGAATAAGGAATATGACCACTTTGTGCCCTTTCCAGCACAATATTCTCGTGCACCAGGCATGTGGCAGCATGGCGGCAACGAGACCTCCCGGTAAGACATCATACAGCACAGACCTCCCCGGTCATACATCACCTCTTCGGAGTTATCATTTCAGCAAAGTACTGGCGCACCAAAAACAGAACTACAGACGCACCAAAAACAGGAGATTACAATTATTCTCTAGCGGGCTCACAGGACCCTCACGGCGGAAGCAGAATGCACATGAAAATTACAAAAGATAAGAGCTCAGTGAGAGTAACAGGGGTTGGCAGCTATTGTGACATGTCCTGGGAAAAAAAACTGGTGACGGCAAGCATTGCTTAAAGATCCTCGGGGCCACTGACATCCTGCGTGCGAGCAGAAACCATGTGTCAGCGCACACTTAAGCACAGCAGTTGGGAATGTCGTAACGATGAGATGTTGCTTATACCTTGTTCTCAAGTACAGCTCCATCTGGAATCTCCAACTTCACTCCAGACTTGGCGGTGATTGTTACTTTGCCCTAGAGATAGCACCAACAATATGAATTAGGCAATATTCAGTAACACAGATGCCACGACTCAACGAGGTGGCATGGAGTGGAATGAGCAGTATACAAGACCAGATCAGACAAACAGCTGACAAAACTTGCACAGGGTATTTATGTCCAAATACGTCATATAGTACATAAGCAGCACATATGGCAACAAAGGAGAAAGATGAACCATCCAGTCACAAAGTTTACCTTGAGTTTAATTCCAGAGCCAAACCAGACATCACCAGAAACCTTCAAACTGTCAAGCTCGACGATGCTGGGGATGGACTTGAACCGAGCAAGGAAATTGGCAACCTGTATTAGGGGGCGAATATTTCATCAGTGCTTGCTGTGATCTGACACCAGTTGAAAGGAGTGACAGTTTTTACTGATCCATGGTTTCAACAGCTTTTTCCCTATATTAATTAATAAAAACGGCAGATCCTGCCAGTTTACGTTAAAAAGTGGTTTCATCAACACAATATTTTGTGAAGGAACATTCTCAATGCTACTGATGGAACTCTAGCATGAAAGGTATCTTCAGTATCCTGGAGATGAACTGACCTTCTTGAACTCAGGTCCAAGCTCAATCGAAGGGTTAGCTGGATTTACTCTGGATGGGTTGCGGATGACAAAACCATCAACCAAGGTGTAAAGATCAGACTGTGGAAACAAAAATGAGCATAGCATTGAGCCATCAACAATGTTGAGCTTAAAACCAGGCTTATTACGATATAAGGCTAACAAAACATTGAGATGCATCCAGAAATACCTGCACAAGCAACAGATCAGATGTAGCCTTCACTGGGAGAAACCTTGAGCGGGGAACATTAATACCAATCGCTTTGTCGAAGAACTAGTAAAAGGTAACAAAAGCATTAGAGCTCGAAAAAATGGAACAAAACTGAATACTGGGACAGGGAGTTGTTTGCATACCCGAATAGCTGCACCAGCTGCAGTTTCGAGTTGAAGGACTTTCACACCATCAACTTCCTGTAAATGCCAACTTTTTAGTAGAAGAACACAAATTTGTAATAGCACTCAACAAAGAATCTGATTGATGCACAACAACATAAATGCTACGCAAAGGATATCATAAAGATTCAGATAGGTGACAGACCTTGGGGTTTGGAATAATTTCCATCTTAAGTGCCTCAGCCTCTACGAGTCTCTTGATAGCTTTAAGGTTCACCCACCTGTTGGGCAAGAACTGTTAGAGAAAGAGATGGTTTTGCTTTAAAAGGAAGATAAGCCAGGTTTCTTACAAGTTGTTAGTGTTGAATATCTTAAACTTCTCAATTGATTTAAATTCATCCACCTGGATAGAGATACAAGAGAAATAGAAAAGGCTGTGTTATACAAAAGGATGATGAAATCATAGAGCAGATTATGAGACTTAAGTAATGCAGAAACAACATACATGCTCATCAGGTACTTGGGCAATCTCCAAAAGCTGCATAAATATCACAAAAAATGAATCAGTATCATCTTTTGCTAGAGTGCCCGAATGAACAGGAAGCATAGTCGTCTGTCATAAATATACAATTTTTTAACTTTCGAGAGCAGTAACAGATGGGCAATAAACTAGTAGTGGTTGATCAACGGACAACTGTACCTGAACTCTTCCTTCGTAAGAGATGAGAGTACCGCCCTTAACATCAGCCAGCGTCTTTGGAGTAACCTAGAATTAATACAGTTCTTGAGTTTTATGTTGCACAAACTCAACAGCAGTATAGAAAAGACATTCTTGCATACCTCCATGCAGTACTCGTTCTGGTTATTGATCAGATGATTTAGGATCTCTGTGCTGATTAAGGATACAATTTTCAATTCAGAGCACACAGCAATATTAAGTATTAAAACAGGAAAGTAATTATGCAAATTTGATCATGCTATTTGGATACTGATGTCAACTATAGCACCCAAGTTGTCTGAGTTTGCAACAAAGACATACTCCTTGCCCTGATATAGGATTGGGAAACAGATTAGCAAAATTACTGTAACAAAGCAACAGGACAAATGCTCAGATAGAGATATCAGTGAACTATTGTGGTCAGTGGTTTCATTTATTAGTCCATAAAAAGGTTCTGGAAGTTGCATAGTTATTTCAGTTTATATTTCTTAGGAAGAACCGAAGAAAAGAGAAACAGCCTCAAAATTCAATTGCTTTCAGAAACAAGCTTGCCTTTTATTTTGACCAAAACATAAACTCGTTACATAGAAAGCATTGAAGGGGCCTCAAATAGTGAAAATGTGAAATATGATTTATGAACAACGCATGGCAATACTACATTGTAAAGGAACATACTTATTTTCCTCTCATATTCATAATGTAGAAGACTACAGCAATTAATATTTAAATATTAATATATCTGGAAACCATAAGAGTAAAAAAATCAGTTTCCAGATCACTTATGTTACCCAACTACAAAGAGAATCTTAATGCAACTTCTGCTTACCTGAGACAATAAGAGGTCAAGTTTTCCGCTGTTATTCAAAGAGGGGAACACATCACCATGGCCCGGAGGATACCTTTCGCATAAAAAATCACAAAAATCAGATGGGGGTATAGCATTTATACAGATATGCTATAAAGAGGTACGGTTCAAAACTATATCTAAAAGCCTTCACCATAAATAATCCATCAAGCAAGGTGTGATTCCATTGTGAGCAGTCATTGGAAGAACATTTTAACTTTTATAATAGCCTAAGAGAGAACACTAACCAGCCATCCTTCCCAGATTTCCCTTTGCTTGGAAGTGGCAAGAAGTCCTCGGTAACAATGCGAGGATACTGGCTCTGTAGAAGGCAATGCAAATTTATCAGCTAACATTGCTTGCCACTCCAAAATGCCATATAATCAAAACAAGTGTAGTTGAAGTATAACAAAAACAGGCTGCAAACCTGATTGAAAGTATGAATTTCAATGTTGGAGTTGGAATACTTCTCAACAATCTTCAGGAAGAGAAAAGGTAAGTGGCAAGCATGTTAGTACAAGTCTAGGAACTCATCAATGAACATAAAAGCCTGATAGTACAGGTTCAAGAACTCATCAATTTAATGAAGACAAGCAAAGGGAGAACAGAACCTTCTGTGTGTCATCATGGGTGTTGAAAGAGTTCATCAGAAGTAAAGGGACACTGCATCCATACTTCTTGTTCAGGGACTGCAGAGACATGTAAACTAATAAGGCATAGACCGATTCTGCCATATCCAAACAGTAAGAAAAGATGTTCAGGTTAATGAAGGATACCTCAATTTGAATCACAATAAGGTCAAGGAATGTGAACCCATTGCGGACTTCAATGACAGACCTGCAGGACATAGGAATCTTAGTCGTGCTAACTGCTCAGAGATGAAGCAAGAGCCATAAGTCCATAACTTCTTCAAGGGTCATGCATAGCAGCACAAATAACTAATTGATTAATTAATTAAAAACGCATCGGGTGACTAAGTGCGGCTAAAACCTATCAAAGTTGTCTCACTAGATTTAAGTGAACATACTGGAGCTCCAGCACTAGATCTAGCTCAAGAAACAATGGTATGCCAGGGAAGCTATGACACCTAATTAACAATTCAATTACAAATGTGTCAGCATGTCGATGCACTACAGGTTGAGGCATTAAGAACACTCAATAAGAAAGCAACAATACAGGCAGCTGCAGCACATAGTTAGGCAGATAAACAATTTGATCACCATGTCACACCAAATAACATATGCACACAGGCACTCATCAATTCATTCATTTTGAAGAATGGAAGGAGGTCTAAACCTATTGGAACCGCAACACAGTGAAAAGGGACAACAGTATGAGCATTTGAAAGTGACAACTAAAGTATTCCATATTCCATTTTCCATATTCTTCCAGACCACATACATTGAAAGCTCCACTGGTGGAGCCAATAAAAACAGCATTAATAGGACAGGTCATACTATAACAATGATATATTTGAGCATGCACACCAAAACCCAAAGAACAACGCGATTGCGGTACTTGTTTAATCATTTGCATCCATTAGAAAAGCAACCCTTGCACCAACAAACCAACTAAAAAACTATCGACCAAGAAACTAACGAACAAAAGAAATCACCCTGCAAGAGACAGCTTCAATAACAAATATTATATTATTAGTGCTCTACCAAAAACCATGAGCAGGAAGATCAACATCTAGTTTTCCATGTTGCTCAGAATTCGTATGTAATGAACGAACAACCCACATATTCACAAGCTAGCTAAAGAAAAAATACAGTTCCTAGTCCCTTTGTAATTCAAAACATACCTCACACAAACATAATGAGCAAAGCTATATACATGATCCAACATAAGACTATATAAGAGAGCAGGTAAAATTCAGCTGAGCAGTAGTGAAGAGGATGGAGGTGCACTCACTTGGGCCCAGTGCAGCCCATGGTCGTCCCGAGCCCTCCGTTAAGCTTGAGCACAACGAGCTTATCCAGCAGCTTCTTCGTCTCCTCGAGATCTACCTCACAGACAGACACACGATCCAATCAGTGTTCACACGCAGTGTGCAAAAGATCCCCGATCGGATCCACCCACAACCACCACCACACTACGCTTAACTAAGATCAAATCGGGAGGGGCGAGCATACCTTCGGGAGGCGACGTGAGGGTATCGTAGGGCACCACCACCTCATCGGTCGGGGTCTGGATCTTGCTCCACTCGATCTGCTCCGCCTCCCCGCTGCAAAAACGCGACAGCACGCATAAAACTCGACTGACGGACGAGTCGATGCGCACAAAGCAAATCATACGGAGCCAATCTGCGGGATCAACTTAATTTACCTGAGGTAGCGTGACACGAGGCTGATGAACCCGGCCTTCTCGTTCTCGCTGCGCGGAAGAACACAGAACCCACTCAGAAACCAGCAAAAAAATGGGGAGGCGAAGCGACCGGGCAGGCGGCGAGATCTAGTGTAGAGGGGGGAGTGGAGCGGGGAGTGGGACTCGCCTGATCTGGTCGAGCTTGGCGACCTCGGCGCGAAGCTTGTCGAGCTTCACGTCGGCCGACACCGCGGCGGCCATCGTCGGGGCTCGCGAGGCTTCGAAAGGAAAGGACGGGAGGAGATGTCAGACGTGCGGAGGAGTGCGAGCGAGCGAGGACGGGGTGGTGTGTGGGTGCCGTGGGCCGTGTGCGCGAGGGAGCAGTCTCTTTAATAGCGGCCGCGGTTTCCGTCACGCGCCGTGACGGAATGTGCGGCGGGGGCCGCCGGATATGCGCCGCGCGTGGTGACGGCGTCTGCCACGTGGCGTGACGGAGGGCGGGACCTCGGGGTTGTCGTCGTGTCGACGCTCGTGGGGCCGCGTGATCCGTTCCGTCGGCGCCGCGAACGGGATCGCGGCGGCGCTGAGCTGGCCGCTGGTTTCGCGTGGGCTGGACGCGGACGAACGGCGAGTCATTACGCTCCGTGGTTAACAAACCAGCAGTCTCTTCTCTTTGGGCAGCTAATACCATCATGATTATGTTATCTTTTTTTATTGCTGCCATGGGGATGTGAAAGTAAAATTGGATTCTGTTAACTGAATTATCGTGGGCGCGTGGTCTGGTAAATGGTGTGTGACAAGTGCTGCCTACGGGCGCTATGATATATAAACGTATTAATTAATGCAATCTTGCTAAAAAAAATGTACCAAGAAAACAAAAGTTAGTACTGTCCTGGTACTTGTTACATGTATTATGCTCAGCATGTGTCTGCGCGTGGAGGATCGAGAGTGCACTTCTGCCGCATGTCGGTGTAACGCATACAGCCATACAGGTGGTACAGCTCGTGCCGCGACCACGTTTCAGGTTCCAGCCATACATCATGGTGCGATTAGGTGTCAAAACGTGCGCTTCTAACAGACTTAATAATTGCACAGTGGTTGCCACAAAAGGTCTATGTTTCACCAAACTGATGTTCCACTCAAATCTAATAAATATCATTAATTATTGTTATCCAGTGTGTGTGTGTGTCGGTGCACGCTAAGAGTTGTGCACACTTCATTTTTCAAACATGAAAATTAAGATGAGTGGTTCAAAAGCAAATGTCTGTTGCTGGAACAAAAATAAGGTAGCGCAAGATGCATCGGAGGGTGGCCCTGATTTTAGTTTCCTTTCATCAAAAATTTTTAAAAAAATGGTGTAGCGTTGGTTACTCCCTCACCTTGGCGATTTGCCTATTCAATAGCATATATCCGGCACCGGCATACATGACCACTGCAAACTGCATGAAACCAAGCCGACAATAGCTCTGTTCGTTAAAGCTGAAAACCGCTGAAAATAAGCGTTGATGCTGATTTTTTGTGAGAAGAAAATACTGTAGAATAGCTGAAAAATAAGCGGTTTTAAACTCAAACGAACAGAGCCAACGAGTGATGACTGATGAAGCACACTCACCTATATCTGTTCCCTGTGGAACTCCACCCCTGGATCTCCAAACACTTGCGCACGGTGCTCTGTTCTTGGCCAGCTGCGCTCTGATGACCAACCGACCCTGCTGCTCCGGTCTCCTGGTCCTGGAGTTCCTCCCCCTTGCGCCCGGCTGAATCACATTTGAAGATGAAGGCGAGCAGAGGTGAGAGTGAGACCTTTCGGTGACGGGGACACCCAAACAGGCTGCCGAACAGATCATCACGCTGCTGCGATCGCAGAACGGCCTTTTCCTCTCCAAACTCCAGAGGACCATGAAGAGATTGCCCTCGTCGCTTCTTGCATTGCCTCATGCCATCAGCCATGCCAACGTTGCCAGGCGAAATAAAATCCAAAACAAAATAAGGAAAAGCAGCATGTGTGCAGCGAGTGGCGTGACTGCATGAGCATGCTGAGCAAAACAAGCTTTGGTCGTCTTTTGCATCTCGCTCTATGCTTGTACACAACTGCATCAGCAACTTAGGCATCAGGCGTGGGCCTGTGTCTTTACTTCATGATGGGACAAGCAAGTGCTTACTTCGTGGGTGTTGAGATAACGAGATGATGTATGGGGTCTTGCTTAAAAGTTAACTTTTGGTGATCCTAGCGTGTAAGCTGCATTCTGTGGGAGTGTTTGGTGCATTTCAGAGTTGGATATGGAACTTGTCCCATACTCCTTCATGCATTTGTCTAATTCAGCTAGCAAGTGCAACAAAAGAAAGACCGTTAGAGAGGATAAGAGATCGTCACGTTTTCCTGTGCCACTGCCCACTTGTGCTGGGCTCGAGACGAATTACTATCCCCTTTCAGCACCTAATGATCGTGTTAGCCTTGAATGTCTGTTCGTGTGATCATGCACCTTCAAATCGACACAATCCTGCAGCAACCACAAACCACGATAAAGTTTGTTTTCCCTTTTCAATTATGTGGTGCGCATGGAAATCTAGAAATGATCACAGGTTCAACAATAAACATTGGTCAGTTACGATAGTGCTTTCATGAAGCCATTGCTATAGAAAGAGCTTATCTCCGTGCTATGGAAGAAGACTCATTGATTGACCGATAACCTGAACAAGCTAATAACCTCGTTGTGTATCCTTTGATGACTTTTAGTGCTTCTTTGCAGACACGCTTTAAAACAAAAAAAACTTTTATGATGCTTCTATCTCCTCAAACCACATTCCACCCCCAACATCAAACAGGTATTGACATCTTCAGACTGACTAATCCTACATGTAGGTTGCCACACCTCAGCTCATGGACCCACTGGAGGCAGGATGTGCTTTAATTTACTGCTATGTGCAAAGCTAGCATCAGCTTTAAATTTGCAGGTAACCAACACTCTAACAAATAATCAGGTGTATTCCCTCCTACCTGTAAAGCATGTTGTTTTCGACAAATTTTTGGTCAACAATGGGAATATAAATCATGAATAATTTTTAAGTTCTTGAGTTTGAAAATGTGAAATCTGTATAAATAGATTTATCTTGAAATATACTTTCTTAAAAATATACATATGTCACTTTTCAATAAATATTTTTATAGAAATGTGAAGTCAAGGTCATGTTTTGGAGACCATGTCGTTGTCCTAAACGACTTGCTCTATAGGTATGGATGGAGTACATGCTTCATATTGAAATGTAGTGCAATATAATAGCTATGCTTAGATTGGCAAAGTTTGTAAAAAAGGAAACCATAATATGAGGAGAAACTCATTGGGTCGAATCCATCGGTGCATGCAGGTTGTTCCATTAAGTTATCTTAAAATTTATATGCAGAGGGAGTATATTTGAAGATTTAATTAATTAAAGAAGCTACTGTATTTTTCACCAAAATCAAAATTTTTAAGAGGCTTTTGGAGTTGCTCCTAGCAAAGAAAACTAGATTTGAATTGAAGCATGACTAAACAAAAATTGACCCAAACATAAGCTTAAGTCCCTGCTTCTCGAATCAACACAAAGTTTGAAACCTAAAAGGTTCGCTGGGAAATATTGGGTGCAAACAAATTTAGAAGTAAAAAAAAAATACACATACATAGTGTATCTATAGATGTATACAACAAATGTTGAGATTCAAACTTTTTTTATGAAAGTCATACAAATGTTTTTTGTTGGGTGCTTATGCACAAGAAGACAAAATCTTTTAAAAATTGTCTTCCAATTGCACCATTGAATCTATTTTTGGTATGGATTTTGTAGATGGAGTTTAAATCTTAAATTTTGTAAATATCTATATTTGTACCTGTATCTATGGATGCATCATTCATGTGTACAATTTTAGATTCGTTTTGAAAATTTCATAATATATCTTCCTAAATTCTTTAAAAAATTGTCTTCCGATGGCCATGCAACTGAAATTTATTCTGTTTGTATGGATTTTGTAGATGGAGTTTAAATCTTAAATTTCAAAAATATCTACATTTGTATCTATAGATGCATTATTGATGTGTACAATTTTATATTCTTTTTGAAAAAATCATAGTATATATTCCTAAAATTCTTTTAAATTTGTCTTCCAATGGCCATGCAACTAAAATTTATTCTTTTTGTATGATTTTTGTAGATGGAGTTTTAATATTAAATTTCGTAAATATCTATATATGTTCCATAGTTGCATTGTTGATGTGTACAATTTTAGATTCTTTTTGTAAAAAAAATCATAATATATGTTCATAATGGGGTTTTTACAATTTTAATATTTTCTCAACCTTCATCGAGTAAACTTTGAAGGTATTATAGATGCATTAGAGATATTATAGATGTGTATGATTTTCCTCGACGGAGTTTGAATCTCAAGTTTTATGACAATATACATCCATAGATGTAGTGTTATAGATGTTCATTGTTTTACAAATTTATAAGTATGTTATTATAATTCTAACGGGTTTTCGTGACCGAGACACCCAAATTTTTCCCAATCTTTGCTTTCCTCGTCCACATCTGTCTGTTGCCATCTCATCACAGTCACTGACATAGGGGCCCACCGTCATACACAACGGTCCGAAATTTCGCGAACCGCGAAACTCCCCGCCCAACCTCTGGCATCTGGAAACATTAGGGCCCACCTGCCATCCACCCACGGAGACAACGGTTCCCTCCCCAACCCGTCGACCCCGCCACATCCTCACAAAAGAAACACACCCCCAGATCCCCTCCCAGCCACGTCACCGATCCGCGCACCAGCATGTCCTCCATTCTCCGCCACCCATCTCGCATCCAGCGGCGCAAAGCTCCCATCACGCGGATCGTGCCTCCCATCCGCCACACAAACCCCGCCTCTTTAAAACCCAGCCCCCGCACGCCTCCTCGACGCACATCAGCAGCTGGTCTCCCGTTCACACATCACACTAGCGCAACACAACCAACCACCCACCACCACTTCGAAGCAGAGGCGACCGGCAATCGGCGGCGGCGGAGATGTCGGGCAGGGGCAAGGGCGGGAAGGGGCTCGGGAAGGGCGGCGCGAAGCGCCACCGGAAGGTGCTGCGCGACAACATCCAGGGGATCACGAAGCCGGCGATCAGGAGGCTGGCGAGGAGGGGCGGCGTGAAGCGCATCTCCGGCCTGATCTACGAGGAGACCCGCGGCGTGCTCAAGATCTTCCTCGAGAACGTCATCCGCGACGCCGTCACCTACACGGAGCACGCCCGCCGCAAGACCGTCACCGCCATGGACGTTGTCTATGCCCTCAAGCGCCAGGGTCGCACCCTCTACGGCTTCGGCGGCTAGGTTAGGTCAGGGCAGTTGCCTGTCGACGTCGAGGTGTCTCGGATAGTCGGAATTGGTGGTACTAGTTTGGTTGCCTTCCTGTGTTCGTGCTGTGGTAGTTGCTGAAGTCGTTGTAGTAACTAGTTGCGTTGTCCTTTTGGAGTCATGCTTGTGGGTGTCTGTAAGAACCGCTGATTCGTTGGAATTGGAATGGAAGTTGATGTAGGCATATTATTCAGTTGAACTTCAAACAAGCTCCAACGTAGCGTTGCCTCTAATTGGATTTGTCGCAGTTTGTTTCAATCGTGGAGCTCTTTAATTCCTGTTCAGTTTTAATCCCCTTTACGAAGTTTCATTACCTCCATTTTCACATCTATTTTGTGGAATTTGCGTTTCAATCCACTGTCATCTTAGCGCTGAATCTTCGAAATCGTGGCTGGAATTTGGCGGAGTGCTAGGTTCACAATGTAAAGGGGAAGGAGTGAAGACTGCAGCAGTCAGAACCCTGAAGCCGGGACCCAGTTAACAGGTTCATCTCCAATCCGTCCCCTCGTTCTGCAATTTCGTCGAGCAGCTGAGACGCATTGTCTCTGATGTCGATGACACTAACGCACCCCATCCATCCCATCGATCCTGTTGTTTTCTCCACTCGGTGCTCGCGCTCCGGTGCTCCCGTTGGGTCTGCCTGGTGTCGTCGTGTCGAGCTCGAGGGGTCAGCGATTCCGATTCCTAGGGCACAGGTGTGCGGCGCGACGAGTAGCTACTGCCTTGGGAATCTGGGGCTCGGATTTCGCTTGCCTGTTCTATCGGTAATGATTTCTCTATCATTTACACGTCCTTTTCACAGTACTCTAGCTTCAGTGATTTATCGATGACGAAAAGCTGCTGGGATTATTCTTTTTGTGGGTTGTTGTTCCCTGTAGGTGGCTTTCGTCAGGCTTAGGCCAGCTTGTATCCATGGAACTTCTGTAGTTATCACACATTATCTTGGTTGTCAGTTGTTTCAGAATATTTTTTTCTTTTTCTTCGAATGCAACAATGCTGCAATTGTGTTCAGGTTTAACCCTGATCATTGAGAGCACGACACCATTGTGGAATTGGTTTCAGTCTGATATAATGTCTTAGCCCGAATACCTAAACAGATTTCTTTTACTATGCCAGCAAGCTGCTGTAATACCAAGACAAAGCGAATGCATCCAGAAGCAAGTTTTGTAGAGATAAATGATGAGATTTCAAAAGCATCCCAGCATTGAGCAGTGGAACTAAAGGTATAAAAAACTTGGGCTATGTTACTGAATCATACTGTCAATTGAATCATTCTGAATTTGCAACCATGCCTAGAAGACGCAAACTATATATGATCTGGAAAATGGAAACAGTGTGCACTTTAGCGTAGTGAAGCTTTGCTGACCCAGAATCCTGATGCTGTGGTGCTAGTGAAACTGTCATATGCAGCTCCCTCCGTTCCAAATCATAAGCCGTTTTGACCTTTTCTTTTTGCATCTAGAACTTAGCACAATGAATCTACCAAAAAAAGTCAAAATATTTTACAATTTGGAACGGGAGTACCAGTCTAGTGCTACTCTTGTACTACTGATTTTGCAACTCAGAAATCCCTAGAGCAATGTTGATTCAATATCATGCTCATGCCTTACTGTTTCTGGTCTAAATCAAGAAACTCAAACTTAAGATTCAAAACCAATTGCTTCTTCTGAAGCGTACCACACTCCATTCTGCGTCGTGGTACCACTGTTTACGTAGTAGGTTTTTTTTTTCTTTGAAACTTTAGCATTAGTTCTACACTTCGGCTATTTTACTAGAGTAGAGTGCCTGTAATTGCAAAGAAATATGTGCATGTCTAATAAAAACAACTCTCCTTGGGTCTAGAGTATAGATTGCAGGTCATAGGGGATTGACAACTTTGGTGACCTTTACTGTGAAATGATATTTGTAACTGCATCTGAAAGGAATATGTAAATAATATGGGTCAAATTAAATTTCTGTCTTTGTACTGTACTCCCCCCTATAAATCACCGTGTTTAATGACAGATACAGGAAGACCGAACCTTGAAGTACCAAAGTAGGATGTTTTTTCCTATTACATACAGTACCAAAAGAGGAAACTAAAACTCTACTTGAAGAGTCAGAGCCCAAACTTAGTGGACATCGTGTGCAAACTCCAACGTGAGAAGTGATGTTGTCAAGCATATACAGAGTCAATGTGCAACTGAGAAGTTTCTAGTTAGATGAAGTTAAAAAACTGTCTTATCAGTTCCATACTTCCATCACTTTGTTTTGTTGAACCATAGGTCATCAGCTATGAACTGCATCCATGTGTTGTCTTTACCATGCTCATTTGAGCCAGATGACTGTCCAGCATCCCTGACACTTGTAAACTGTTCTTGTTTTTCGTTAGCTTGTGATGAGCTGCACTCTCCTTGTTTTTGCTTCTGAAGCTCTCCGAGTGCCACATTTTTCTTGAAGACACGACACAGTGCATATGAGTCCTATAAAATAACAGAAGAATTAACAAGAAATTGACTGCATTTATATTTCCTTAACAATTTAGGAGGGATGATTTTTGCTTTTGCACCAATGGAAGGAAGATTCAAGCTGAACAATTTGGATCATGAGTTATTGCCATGCAAAATTAAATGCTAGTAAGTTGTTTCTTGAGTGCGTCCTATCCCTCTACTGAAGAATATAGTATGGTTGTATATACTGAAAAAGTTTATCTAGATTGTACTGCATTGTTCCGCTGGGAACTTTTTACTGAGTTCCATGTCCTCTTCAAATACATTCCATGTTTATCATTTGTTGTCTTAAGATATAATAATATAATTTCTCTAGTCAGAAAATCCAGCATCAAGTACAGGTGTACAGCATGGAATCAACAGTGTGTAGATTCAGAACTTACAGCTAAATCAAATCACTCATTTCCAAATAGTTTTACTCTGTACTTGGTTTGAATGAATTTAGCTCAACTTTTTTTAGTTCATAGAAATGTCAACTGAGAAGTCAGAGCTAATATCATGCTGCTAAAAAAAAAAATTCTCTTAGAACACAAGCAATCGCTCATTCCTCCAAATAGTTACTATGGCACTTGCTTTAGAACTGGATTAGGTTGTCATGAATGGTCTTTGTTCAACTCTTATTTAGTTCATAGAAATCTCAATTAATACCTTTTCTAACAACATCTGTATTGTCCGATCTAATTCAAATGGGGTCAGTTAGATATTTTATCCATTCTGGCTTTAAGTTTTCTACTATTAAGTAAAGTAGTTGTGGGACATGGAGAATAAAGTGTAAAGCCACCGACAGAACATTGGGTCACACCACACATGTCTAAGCTTTAAGGTAGCATCCACATGCCACTGACCTAGACTATGTGTACTCTGAAGTCTGCATCATGAGGTGATGGCGGCACCTACTAAATCGTGTACAATCATGTGTTATCATTTCACATCCCCAACCAGGAACTGGATGTTAAATTTGTCTTATCAAGAGCACCAGAAAAAGTGTACCCTGTATGACCCCATTAGATAACTGGAAAGAAACTTCTGCTGTACTTTGCAAAGTAACTATGGTCCATGGAAGCAAGGAATAATTTATGGCCTCAGAAGGATACGGGGAGAAAAGGGATAAGAACCCTAACTTTACATGCACTCCATGCATAAACAACGTAGCTTCCTAGAACAAACAATGCGCTAATTTGTTTTTTTTTTTATGTTTCAAGTTTTCAACATAAATGTCTCTTTAGCGTGATATCCTTGAAATTATCGCCTATTTGGTTACTACAACATTGATTAATACAGAGAACAAACATCCTTTTATCTGGGGAAGTTGGGTAAATTTTTTGATACAATTGAATGCAGACTGAGATCACTAAACGCAACAGAAGCAACACACATGGTTCATAAAAAAATCTTGTACTGATGCATAGGAACATGAATGAGATCACCTGAATACCCATGGTGTTCTCGCATTCGCTTTCCTCGATGCGGTACTCATGCATCACCCAGTTGGTCCTCAGCCCCTGAGGAGCTCGACCCTTGTAGTAGACCAATGTCTTCTTCATGCCGATTGATCTGTTCTGGTAGTTGATTCGCCGATCTTTGCCTGTTGATTTCCAGTATCCTGCTTGGGTTGCGCGGTTTGTGCGGCATCCATTTGGATACTTCCTATCCCTTGGCCCAAAGAAATACCATTCTGAGTCTCTACTAGGCAGGAATGATTTCTCTTCCAAAACAAAGATATCTCAAATTTCAGTTAATAGTGATGAAATCTCAGGATGAACAACTGAATGAACTTGGATTTCAGGTTACCTGCCAGCTCCCAAGGCTCACATTTGTAGAGGTCTACCTCAGGGATTATGTCGAGCTCGATGCTGAGCCCATGGACCTTCCTCTTGAGGTAATAGTTCACAAGCTCCTCATCAGTTGGATGGAACCTAAAGCCTGGTGGGAGATCAGCCGGCGCCATGGCCTCCCAGCTCGCTGCCTCCTTTCTTGCTGATCTTTCTCTTTGTCTTTACCCTTTGTCTTTCCCTTCTGTTGCCGCCCACTGTGCTCTTTAGCTCCTCCGTGAAATGATTCAAAGCCTGCCCTACAAGTAGCCGTGTTTCCCTTTACAGGATTCTCACACAGGCTCTGGACGTCTTACAGCACCGCTGGATCTTCTTTTCTTATCTTTTAACGAAACAAACTTTTATTTTTGTTTTCTGGATAACACACCTTTATCATATTCATGCTAATAGATTGTGTAGGACTGTATTGGGATGTGAAAGTTGTCACGGCATTTCCCTCTTGCGCCATGGGGGTATGTTCTTTTGTTCACTGAACTTGTTTTTGTGTTTCAGAAGCTTGGTCTCTTTGAAGTGTCATAGAAGAGAACAGGGCTAAAGGTGACAGGTGAGGGTGTTCTAGTAACATGTCTCTATGTATCGGGATCAGCGTTGCAAAACAGAAAGTTTATGGAAGGTAAAAAGAGAACTAAAGGTCCACGGAGCCATGAGGCCTTCCAGTGTCAATGAGCTTGCATTGCTATCTATTTAGCCGTCTAGATCAGGCAAAACTTTTGGCTTTGGATTCTGATAAAGGAGTACTCGAGTACTAAGGATCATCATTCACTTTTTTTAGTCTAGCATATATCTCTGGATGCATAAACTTGATTGTATCCCCGTAATGGATAATCTAGATTTTATAAGCAATGATCAGTCTCAACCAATATGACACAGATTTTATAAAAATTTTAACCATGGTTGGGGAACAAATCGTTCTGTCCAGTCGTGTGGTAACTCGATGTTGTCAACTTCCTCCACACCACAATGACAACATGCATTTCACTCGCAAAAAAAAAAATGACAACATGCATTTAAAGAGGTCTGCAACTGTAGTCTTACCCAATTCTACAGAAAAGACATGCATTCCTTTCAGCTGCATGTGGTCTAAAGCAAATTTTGCAGCTCAATGTAGATTTGCAAATTGCTTTTGCAGTTGATATGCCTGTTGAAATGCATGGTGGAACAGTTCAAAGGTGGTTCCACATCAAGCTGAACAAACAGAGGCTACACGCTTGTAACAAAGTTTCACGATGAAGGTGCTTGTATGGTAGACTTCTGAACTTTAGTTGTGCCTGATGCTTGCAAACATGATAAAATACAACATATTAAGTAGTTTGCTAAAATCTATTCTTCAGCATATTGGTTATCTTAAATCTGTTACCATGGCACTTCTCAGAGGGTAACTTGCTGTAACATGTTTGTTGAAAAATGAATTCCAAGAATTGCAAGGTAGGAGGGTCTAAAGCATCTCTATGTAGCTCAAACTGGTCATAGTTATTGACCTGGAAGGGGTTCTGATTGACATTCCAGAAAGGGCTGCAGCAGCAGCATGTGTTTAACCTTTGATATTACTTATGGAATAGTATTTCTTAAACCGTTTTAGCTCTGCAAAGCATGGCTACTGACAGTATGTGACTGAACGCCTGCTGTTTAGGCTTTTCCATATTAGCGGATCTCTAGAGACCTTTATATATGATATATAATTGTAAGAACACTCCTGTTTGAATTAGCTATACAGCCTTTCTGGTTATTTATGCTTAAAGGGAAAACTGGTTTCGTACATGTGTAAGTAGATATTTGATGCGCTGCAAAATACAGTATGAGCCAATGTTTTTTGACAAACAATATCCAAACTCTTCAGTAACATAATATTTATGTGTGTCAATATATGCAAAATATCCTCATCTTATGATAACATGTACACCAGTGAACTGTCTTTGAGATTAAATTCTGTTTTCGTTTTCCCATTTTATTGGCAGAATATGAAGATGCAATTACGCAAGATGAGCAGAATAGCTAGATTTTGGAGCTTGATATAACTTAAGAGGACATGTATAACAGTCATAATAATTGTCTTCAGTTTCCATTTATACTGCGCAGTATATTTCATCTGACATATAGGCACAAGACAAAAACTATGCAATTGCATAGCTAGAACCAGTATGCTTCACAGAAGAGAAAATACACCACTCAAAAAGTACATTCGATGGAAAACCAAAAAAAGAAGAAAAGAAAAGTCGAAAAAAAAGGGTTCTGGTTGTTCCTGTATACTCTATATAGTAATAGTATATTGAATATATATATCCCTCCTTATGAACTCAACTCAAGGAAGGATTCTGACAACAATCTTGAGGCGGCAACGATCCTTCAACTCCCAGCAATAGGATGGAAGCTGAAAACCCAAGGATGCCTGCTTATTGTGCTATGATCTTACACCTTGTAGACATTATCACGGTGATTATTAATAGCTAGCCAGCATCATCTTGACCACAGAAAAAGAAAGAAAGAAATAGTTACTAGGAGAATTTCTCCGTTGCATCATGCATATATCCTTGAACAGATCATCAAAGGGAAGGTTTGTGATCAGCTGGCCAGGGCCACACGGGAGGTGCTCTCCTCGGCGCCGCCGTCAGCCGTGCTGGAGCACCATGCGTCGTCGGAAATGAACTGCATCCAGGACTCATCCTTGTCCGCGTCGTCGTCGGCTCCGCCGGACGTGGACCCGACGGGCGCGTCCGGCGACGACGGGGTCTGGTACTCCTGGCTGCCGCCGCCGGTGAGCAGCTGCTGGCAGGCGCCCTCCAGCAGCGCCATGCTGCACTGCGCTTGCAGGCCGTCCACCTCGGCGCAGATGGCGTTCTTCTTGAAGACCCGGCATAGCGCATAGGTGTCCTGATTGTGAGAATGCCAGCACAGATCGAGCGAGGAATTCAAAGAAAAAAGTCATTATTAACCAATAATATTTCTGTCTTTTTTGCTCGTCGTTGATTAATTCTTGTACTACGAGCCTACGACGACGACACTGATGCATGATTATGTTTGTACTACATGCTACAGTTTGTTTTATATCTCCATGAATGCCAGCCCTTTACTAATTGCTCCATGAATGTTTTTGTGTTCTGAGGACATGATTTGCGCGCAAGAGAAAGAGAGACGGCAAGGGGAGGGAAGGGTGTGCGAGGCTGATGATGGATTCAGCATGGAATAAAGCGGAAAGCAGGCGACACCGACTCGCTTGGCACAATGAGAGCGGGAAGAGGGTGAGACGGTTTGCTTTGTTTTGCTTTGCCCTTTAATACCTCATGGACATGATCAATGCACAGCCCAATGGAGATCATGTCTGCTGATGATGGTAGTAAAAAGAGGAGATTAGTGAGGATTCATACTACATAGAATATCTATTAGTGTAGTACGTAGCCTAACATATCATACCTAGCTATCTAACAGGAGCGTAGATCATGATGTGTCTATACGCACTACTGAGCACGTGATGAAATCACGATCTAGCCAGTAATTCAATGTAAGCTCCCTAGCTTATTCAGCACATATACCCTGCTTTGCTTATTCAGCACTGGCAGCAGGTAATACATGCATCATACACAATACTAATCACTAAATTAAAGGCAATGCAAGCAGCCGCTAGTACGTAACAGTAGTAGGTAATTAAACTGCTGGGTAGCTAATTAACCTGGATGGGCAGCGTGTCCTCGGCGTCCTTGTCGTCGAGGCGGTACTCGTGCATGACCCAGTCGGTGCGGACCCCCTGCGGCGCGCGGCCGCGGTAGTAGACGAGCGTCTTCTTCATGCCGATGGGGCGGCCGCCGTGGTGGTGGAGCACGCGCCGGTCCTTGCCCGTCGACTTCCAGTACCCCGCCCGCGTCGCGCGGTTCGTGCGGAACCCGTTCGGGTACTTGCGGTCGCGCGGCCCGAAGAAGTACCACTCCGGGTCACGGCTCGGCAGGAACGACTTGTCTGCAATATCATGCAGCATATGATGCATTTCATGCAGGCATATGATGGTGATGATGCGCCGCCCGATCACTTATTATTATTACTATTATTCAGATCATCCGATCCAGCACAAATCACGAATAATTACGTCGTACCTGCGAGCTCCCATGGCTCGCACTTGTATAGGTCGACCTCCGGGATGATGTCCAGCTCTATCTTCAGCCCGTGGATCTTGCGCTTCAGGTAATAGTTCACCAGCTCCTCATCCGTCGGGTGGAACCGGAAGCCCGGCGGGAGCCCCACCGGCGCCATATATCACACGATGATGTCGTCGGCGCGGCGGCGGTGACGATGAGCTACTAGCTATAGATACTGAAGTAGTAGTATGCGTACTGATGCACGCCGGCCGGCCGGCCGATGATCACCGATCGATCGAGCTGGCGACCTGCCGACGACGACGAGGAGGGAGGAGGAGGGCGCCCGGCCGTGCACCGGCCGGCGATCAGCTAGCGAGCTCGCGCGCGCCCCACACCAGTGTGAGCGAGCTAGAGCTAGCGTTGCCAAAGACACCTTGCTTGCTCCGTTCCTCTTTGGCCACTGCTGCGGATCGATGCCTTTACCTGCCGCGACCTCTGTCCCTTATAAGTAGTTTTTTCTCCCGATCGATCGCCGGCGTTAGCAGCAGGTGGTGGCCCGGCCTGGGCCTGGGGTGTCGGAAGATTTGGGGCTAAGGTCCACTCACACATGCATGTATATGTGATATGGTGAGAGACTTTAGTCCCACCTTACTAGTCTAAATGGAGTGAAGCCAACTTAAAAGTGTGGGCTATCCCCATCTAGTTGAAGCTATGTGAGAGAGGGAAAAGGAAAAAACACGCGCGCGCTCGCCTCGCCGGGCCGGACGGGGCGCGCGACATGCGCGTGAATGGTCCGGCGATTTCCGGCTCCAATCCCTTGCGGGTGCGCGGCTTTCTTTTGCCACTCGAAATTTTTTGCATGCATGGAGAAAATTGCGCTGGCCTATTTGGTAAACAATTATTCTCATATTATGGTAATTACACAAACGGCAGGTTAATTATCATAATGACTGTGATTGAGCGGCTAATTGGTTTTCTATTTGTTGCGACGCGTGCGCGTGTATAAATAAAGGGCGAGACGTCGTCCTCAATATATCGAGAATTCTTCTCTTCCCGTTCCACTTTACTGCGCTGCCGCCGTCTTCCCCATCCCGCCGTCGACGTGCCATCGACGCCGGGAGAGCAGGCTCCGAAGCCGACGTCCTCTCGTATCCCTGCACGGGGTAGGGGGCGCATCAGGTTTTTGGAAGCGCAGTCGTGACTGCTCGCTAGACGTCTTTTTCCCTCTACGCCCGGTGTTAGTTGATCTCCATCGACGGTCTGCTTCGTCTTCTTTTACGCTGTTAGCGCCGACAACCCCACTGTAAGGATGTCCGCTCTCTCTATGTTGTTCATTCTCGCATCCTTTCTGTTGCTAGCACTAGATGTCGTGAATTTGTCTCAGATCCTAGTGCTAGTGTTAGATCTCAGATATGATTTACATGCTATTGGTCTTTTTCATTGCTATTATTCTCAAGGGGGGTCGACACGGACGCGCAGGCACAGACACGGTCATGCCCCTCTTACGATTCTGGGTGATCGGATGGATCACCTTTAGTTGTCGCTTTCCCAGATTCCCTAGCTAGCCCTCATGGCCTCATCAGCCCCCTCACAAGCTTGACCCTTTTTTCTCTCCATGGGCTCCAGGATCATGCATGCCGGCCGCCCCCTTCTCAAGAGTCCAGACGACAGATGCATGGCCGACTACCGACTTGGTCTCGCCCTCTGCCCCTCTCTAGCTGCAGTACATCACTGCACTGATTTTACTAGTCTAGACATACAGAGAAGCGTGGTTTTCTAATTTTTTCGCTAGGCTAATGACGCAGGCTTGCGGACATCCGGTGGTTCTATAATGGGTTTCCTTCATCCCTTTCAGTGTTTGTAGTGTTTGTGTTGACTGGTTTTCAATGAAATGACTCTATGTAAAACGTTTGCTTCATCTTCCTTTTTTATGTTTTTTTTAAGCAAAACTCTTCTTCTTATTGTTTCTTATGTGACATAGCGTATTCTTACAAAAAGAAATCACTAGGGTGACATACAAAATCTACACTTTTTATGTCTCCCTAGGGCCTACTCTCTAGTGTATGTCTTGAGTCATTTGCCTTGATTGATGAGAGATTGATATGTATGAATCGTTTTGCCTTAATTGATGAGAGATTGATATGTATGAATCATTCTATTGTAGATTGTGGGGAGGACATACAAAGACTGCTTCACTACTATAGAAATGATTTTCAGCAATAGAAGTTATTTTGATAAAGATGGCTTTATTTTTAGCCACAAACATTTGTAAAGGTGTGCCTACCTTTAGAGACGCCTCATATTCCTACCCGGCTCTACAAATCCAATTTCTAGAGGTGGCTATATCTAACCGCCATAGTAGATATAGAGTGAAGCAGTGACAAACAAACCTATATTCCACTCAAATTAGCCCTCCGAAACCTCTCATATTATATATTCTAACCTGAGGAAAAGTATGGTTACAATTGTACATTGAAATCTCGAATGATATATATGAACTTTGCCCTCTGAATAATTAATGTGGATCGATCTGCGTGTGTATCTATGTGTACTGCGTGACAAAAAGCAGAAAAGAAGGCAATGAAAGAAGGAAGCTAAGATAAAGAATGGAAGGAAAAAATATCTTTAGAAGTCTTGAGGAAGAAGGGGATACAGAGGAGCTTTGCTGTCTCAGCCACCCTTTGGTGTGCGACATGCATCAGCTTTAATTTACTTTCAGGGATCCATCCATGATCGTCCCAAACATGGAACTACTGATAATCGAGCGCTGCACATTATGCAAATCAGATACATGTAGGGGTACAAAAACTGATAGACGATCATACATATAAATCTGACAAGTTTTAAATTTTCTTGGCAATTAAGAAGGGTCGATCTGATATGGATTGCGGCCGGTACAGGCAGTTGGCCAGGTTAAAGTCGTTGCGTCGTTCGGGCTGAGGTTTTTCCTTGCTTGTCGCAAAATAATTTGGCTGTAAATCACAATCTCGTGCGTCTTGGGTGTGGGCTAAGAGATCGGGGATCTATGGATCATAGTAACTGCTTAGTGTTGTAACAAAGCTTCTACTCCTGGTTAATGAAATACATGCCAAGGCATGTTGGCGAAAAAAAAGGGTCGATCTGTATATATCTGACTCCTTATAACACATCAAGCGAATACACCTTATGAGAAGAGTAGATTTAGTGTGTAACAGCTTATATATGACTCTTGTCCACCCCACCCACTCCCAAAATAAATTGTGTTCCTGCTGTTAAACAGAAATAAGGGATATGAACCTAGCGATCAAACTTGATAAAGCGCTCCATGCTTCCCATGGATGAACTTCGTAATGAGGGACGCTTATCAATGATTAGGGAAAAAGTGGGTAGCTTTTGGACATGCTTCAATGCTGCCTCTGCAATACGCCGTGTTCTAGAATCGCCGTGTTGGAAAGCATGAACAAGTGCAGATCCCAGACTGCGATCGGTTGAAGCATCTTGGGCGATATCCTCTGCCCGCAGAATCCTCTCCACAGCCCACGTCACCCTGTACTGAAGACTGCCTGTCGGATTTTCCTTCAAGATGTCAAATATTAGGTGCAACTCCATTAGACCTCTGGAGCACCAAAACGCCTTCTGCAGTCGCCACTCCATCTTCAAGCAGAGTGCAAAGAGCAGCCAGAGCAGCTTCGACAACCTTCTTATTAGAATGATTCAAACAATGAATCAGTCGTTCCACAGCTTTCCCTTCTAGGATACAGAAGTTGTCCCTAATTGAACAGACTCCAGAATGAACACGACAAAATTGAATATTTGGTGTTTTCCTCCCAAATAGTGCAAGTTTAGACCTCTGTTCACTATCATCAAATTTCGGCGTACCAGTCAGATACTTAGATTCTAACGAGAGATTCATCAATGCCTTTGCAGAGACCAATTGTACCTCGTCAAGCCCATTCAGCCGAAGCAAGCTGGTGAACAACGCAGCAAGGTTGTACTCACGAGCAAGGGAAACACATCGGGGTTCGTCCTGCAAGACATATGTTATCCTTGCCAAGATTTTTGCAAGGCCCTCAAGCAGTAAATTATCATAGATGTCACTTCCAGCATCCCTCCGGTAGATGCTTAAAACCTTACTGGCAACTATCTTGAAAGCCCCTTGCTCCATTAGCTCTCTGGTGAGGTGCTTGTCCCTCTTTGGAAGGTTTGCCAGAATCTGAAGTGCAGCATCTTGCTCATCTGCATTTCCATCATTTATAAATGCAACTTTAACTAAGCAGCCGAGTAGTGTTGGACTTGCACGGAAGACTTGGGCAATCTCATGGTCCATGTGGCATGAAATTTTGTATATCAGTTTTATGGATGCAGTGCGGCTTTCCTGATGATCACTCTCAACAAATTGCACCAAGTTGGTGATAGCACCAGAAGATTTTATAGCTGAGACAATCGATAGTACTGTCCTTGTGGAACTGCTCAGGGTATCAAAAAACTCAAGAAGCTTGCACTGTATTGAAGGTGAGGTATTACTGATCAAAAGAAGTAGGCTGTGAACAATGTCTTCAGACACCAGAGTACGGTCTCCGTCAAGGGGTACTGCCTCAAAGTCAACACCTGATGCAACAAGATTAGCTAGAACTGCAGCTGCAGCCTCTTGCAACCTCGGTGGAAGGAGACTAGTGCGATTGACAGAGAGAACTCGGAAAAGAGGAAGAAGGACATTTTCCTCTATAAGAACCTTGGCACTCTCTGCATTGGCGGATATATTCTCCAACACCTTGAAAGCAACTTCTTTTGCTTCCAAGCTACCCTTTTCAACAATACCACCAAATAAGGAACCCACCCTTCGGGCAACTAAAATCTTCAAGTCATTAGACAAAACAATCTTTTCTAGAGATGATGCCATAAGCAGCTGCTTTTCTGGAGAACCTGACCAATTTGCACAAAATATATCATAGCGTGAGAAACCAATAAATCATTTCCATAGTTAATATTGTAAATAGTAAGCTAACAAGTTACCGATGCTAAAAGATGTGGGAAGCTTATAGAGTAAGTTACTATCACTCCTACCATCATATTCATATATAAATAATAACTTATTAAGATAGTATCGTATTGACCAAGTAATGCTGATAGGGAATGAGATGGCACCTTCAATAAGCAGGTTAAGTAGAGGTTCCAGCCTGCCATTTTCAGCCATCTGCACGGCATTTTTCTCACACCTGTCCAAATTCTCAAGTGTCTTTTCAGCCTTCTCAGCTATTGTTGGGTTGTCAGCTTTGCTTGCAGACACCTTGCCCAGTATAAGTACGGCTCCATTCAATTCACTAACTTTCCCACATACTAACTCAGACTTGGAAAGGTCACACAATGCAGAGACTGCCAATTCCCTCTCTTGACAGCCCTCACAGTCGATGAACTTGATGAGTGTGCGAATGGTGTCCCCTTCCGACACAGCTTCCTGCAAAGGATGAAGAAACATGCTGTCAACACTCAATACTATTGTCATCACACAGCACGTAATCATAAACACACTCAATTTCGCTGTCATTATTAAAAAAAAAAAATCGCTGTGTCTCCTCTTCACCCACCCTGTCTTCATCGGTCTCTCTGGCAAATTCTTGAATAGCTTCCAGCGCTCTGAGACGCACCATGGCGCTGCCGCTCCTGAGCATACCACCAACCATCGGTATCATCCCCTCGTCGCGCACCGTGCGCCTACCCGCCATCCCTCCGCTCCACCCTCGCAGAACGCAGCCTAACGCCCGCACCTGCCTCACTCTCCGTGGCGTCCTTGGTGAGCCACTGGCAGGCGCGGTGGAGCTCGTCCCTCTGCTGCCTGTCCGCCCACTCGTCGATGGCGGCCCGCAGCGCCAGGACCGGCCTCAGGTCCGCCCCGTGCACCTCCCGCATCGTGATCGGGCAGCACGGCCGCCCCCTGCCGAGGTCGCGGCACTCGGAGAACCACCGGGCGATGGCCTCCCGCTCGAAGGCATGGCCGGTCTCGATCACCACCGGGTCCCGCATCACCTGCATGGTGATCGGGCAGACGAACGCCGACAGCGCCCCGTCCTCCTCGTCGTGCCCGTCGAGACCGTCTGCGAATCGAAAAAATCAAAGAACCAGGGTGCAACCCCCGTGAGCAATCCGTCGAACACCATGAGGGCGTCATTGCGACCTTTGAAGCGACCCGGCGAGAGGATGGTTCGACGGGCTACTTTACCTGCTTCTTGTTGCCGCCGCGATCCTTGGCGGTGCCTCTCCATGCCTCGTGGGGCTCGGGGAGGAAGAGGAAGCACCAGGCGTCAGTGGAGTTGACTGGGAGTGGGAGGGCGCCATTGGGTTGGCGTTGTTTTAAGAAGAGTTGAAATGGGAATGGTGCAACTTGCAACGCCGGCGTCTCACGGTGGCGATGACGAGCGGTTGAAAACGGGCAGCGTGTGTGGGCAGCTCCGCAGCTGCGAGGCTGACGGTGGTGGCCCGCGGCCGCGGGAGAGCCTGCGACTGGGCATGGCATGAGGTGGGGGTGATGAATCGGTCGGTGATGGGAACTGCTCCGCTGCCACGCGAGTTGTAACATTTTTAAATTTTAATCCGGGTTTCTTGCGTGTACCAAGCTAGCATTCGTCCCTCTCGCGTTTTAACTGGTCGTGCGCGAAATTACTGGAGCATCACCGCCTGCGAGGTATAAAAAGGGCAAGCGACAACCTCAACGGCAGACTTTGTCACCGTAGGGGTACATTTTTTAGAGGATTTGTTACCGTAGAAGGCCTGGATAGGGTGGAAATGGGCTTCGCCTTCGGCACCCAGGGCCATGCTCGCGCCTCGTTACTTCAACCGCTCAACCTGGCCCATCTCCCCTTGCGCTGCGCTGATCTCTAGTGGGCACGCGGCTACCACCAGATGAGAACTGGAAGCCCAGACACGGAGGTTTTCAGCAAACAATAGGACGTCTATTGCACATTTTCAAGGGGACGTTTAGATGCCGTGTGTAAAAGCTTTGTACCGCATATTGAATGTTTCATGTAATGTCGGAAAGATTTTTTAATAGTAATAAAAAAATTAATTACATAGCTCGCTTGTAAACCGTGAGACAAATTTATTAAGCCTGATTAATCTATTATTAGCAATCATTTATGGTAGAACAACATTATTAAATTATGGACTAATTAGCTTTAAAAGATGCGTCTTACAATTTACATGCAATATGTGTAATTAGTTATTTTTCGTCTATATTTAATATTCCTATAAATATGTCTAAATATCGATATGATGGGTGTAAAAATTTAGTGGGGAGAACTAAATAGCCCCTAAAATCGCAAAACCTGTACGTCAGTATTTATGACTCCACGGCTAAATCCCTACCGTGAAGTACACAAACCCTGTGCGGATGTGTGAGCTGTTTCTTGACACAACGTACATATCGCGCCTTTTTTAAAAAATCTATTTGCACCGATGGCTACGTTTCTCGTCGAAATTACCTGTGCCTGTTCCATGTACAAGCTATCACCACACCAGGTCACGGAGCGCGTGCACTGTCACGCGCACACGTGCCAGCCTCTGCACCATTGACCGGCGGCAACAAATGCCGTGTCGTCAACTGCTCCCATCGCCCACCGGCCCATCACCATCCATCCGTCCAACCAGCCCAAAACCACAGCCCATCAACCCACACAGATACTACCCGCCCTCAGCTGACATGTTGCCCCATATAGATCCGGCCCCATCCTTCAGCGTGATAGCGATTCAAACGCGATCCGCAGCCACGCACGGCAAATAAAGGCGGAGAAAGCAATTAGCACCGTGATTTAAAATTAAAAATTAAAGCGCCCTAATCACAATTAAGCAGGGGCCTTTCCTTTCCCGGTGGTGGCGGAACGGTCACTTCTCCTTCCTCCGGCTCTGCTGCCCGACCGAACGAGCGCGTGCAAGTGCAAATTGCTAGAGGCACCCCAGCACGTTTATAAAGCGGAGGAGGCCCAGCCTGTCTTCTCCCCGCACGAATTCGAATCCGCCGGAGGTTGAGGAGACGGCAAGCAGCCGGGTGGGGTGATTGGGTCCGCGTCTGACACGTCTCGGCCGATGGCGTCGCTGTTCGGCAACGGCGGCTACAGCTACTCCTCGGGGTCGGAGGGGGAGGACGAGGACGAGGGAACGGAGGGGTACCGGAAGGGCGGGTACCACGCCGCCCGCCCCGGGGATCGCTTCGCCGGCGGGAGGTTCGTCGCGCAGCGGAAGATCGGCTGGGGAAACTTCTCCACCGTCTGGCTGGCCTACGACACCCTCCACAGCGTACGCAAGCGCGCGCCCCCACTAATTCCTTTTTTCTTACATCACTCTCGTGCTTGGTTGATAGACAATGATTTCTTTTTACCATTTGCGTGTTCTTTATGCAACCTTCTGCACTTGCTCGGTTGTTCCTTTGCCTTTGGGATTATTATGGAGAGTTCGGTGAGGCGTTGTTTGGAAGGTTCCTGTTATGTGAATCCACAGCACTGAAGCTTTATGCATTCAGCCCTGTTCAGTTTTATTGCTTACATATTGTGTTTAATTTCTGCTCGCGATAAGACTTCACGAACATAGATTATGGGACAATGGTGCTTTTGATCCAAAGATTGTAGTTTTCCATTACATCGATTACTGATGCCCATGTTCAATTCTGATTTGTGACCAACTTGGTTGTCTCTCGTTCTCGTGTCTCGTCTATGTGACTGTAGTTTTCCATCACATCGGTTACTCTCTTACTCCGTTACTGATGCCCATGTTCAATTACAATATGTGACATGTATAAAGATTGTAATGAATTGATACCTCGCGATTACAAATTTTGCAGAGATTTGTCGCCCTGAAGATCCAGAAGAGCGCGAGGGATTACGCGCACGCGGCTCTCCATGAAATCGAGCTGCTGTCGGCTGTAGCCAAAGGAGACCCGACGAATTCCAAGTGTGTGCTGCGGTTGTTGGACCATTTCAAGCACGCTGGCCCCAACGGGAAGCATGTTTGCCTGGTCACCGAATTCCTCGGTGACAGCCTGCTCCGGCTGATACGGTACAATCGGAATAAGGGCATTGGGCTGAGCGGAGTTAAGGAAATCTGCCGATCAGTCCTTGTCGGCCTTGACTACCTGCACAGCGAGCTCGGCATCATCCACACGGATTTGAAACCAGAGAATGTTCTTCTGGACTCAACAATTAACCCGGCCAAGGACCCAGTGCGCTCTGGGTTCACACCGATCCTTGATCGGCCTGTGGGGAGCCAGTATGGTGGGACAGTGATCAGTTTCAGTGAGAAGATGCTCAGGATGAGAGCAAGACGGGCGGTGGCTAAGATTTCGCAGAGACGGGTTTCCCTTGGTGGGGTTGGGGCAGAACTAGAGAAAGCGAGGTGCCTGGATGGGATCAGCTTGAAGTGTAAGATTGTCGATTTTGGGAATGCCTGCTGGGCCGATCAGCAGCTTGCTGGTGAAATACAGACAAGGCAGTACAGAGCTCCTGAGGTTATCATTGGTTCTGGGTACTCGTATTCCGCCGACATGTGGTCATTTGCTTGCATGGCCTTTGAGCTTGCCACCGGCGACTTGTTGTTTGCTCCCAAGAATTGCCAGGGATGGAGTGAAGACGAGGTACAGTAACAAAAATTCATGTTTGTAGCATAATTTTCTTATTAACCACTTAGGATCATCAGTTGACATACATGTTCAAAATATTACTGTGGTATTCTTGATGTTGCCAAATTTCATGGCAACAAGATACCTAATTTTCTTCATCCCTTATATTTGCAGACAGCACAATGTTTGGTGTGTGCGTCCACTAAATTTTCAAACACTCCCTAGCAACTATGCAGGCATTTAAAAAATTGCACTGACAGATTTATGTATCAGACAGTGGGGTATATTCAATCCTGTAAAAGATGTACCCAACCTGACAGCTGCCAACCTAGCTACTGAAATCTTTATGGAAATGAAATAAGAACTAATCGGTCCACTATGGCAGTATTTAAATGAACTCGCCAACTTTGATGTGCAACATTTGAGGCGCATTATGAGATGCTGCTATGCAAACAGATTTTTATTGTGACAATATGCTTCTGAGTTCCTTTCTATTATGATCTTGCAAAACAACCTACACTACAGCATGTAGATTCAAATCGAAGAACTTTGTTAGAATCATTTTGTATAGCAACTGTAAGCAGAAACTGCTAACTGCATTTTGTCAATTCTACTGAAGGTTACAGAAAAGGGGCTGAACTTGCCAGATGTTCTCTTTGTACTGACTTTTTCTTGCTGGAAAACAAGATCAAGCTATATGATTCTTGCAAAAATTGAAGTACCAGTGGACTGACAAATAATTAGTTCCATGTACAACTTTTCTGTTCTGTTACCTGCTTGATTGCTCTATTCATGCGAATCTGATGTCATGCCTATTCAAGAATCTATGTCAATTGTACTCCTAAAACAATCAACTCTGGGTGTTAACTCCTGTTAATCAAGCCTACTGTTATCTGTTTGTTATCGTCATTTAATCAACTGATCGCTCTGTTGTTACCTATTTTACAGGACCACTTGGCTCTGATGATGGAAACTCTTGGGAAGATGCCTCGGAAGGTTACAACAGTCTCTCTCTTTCTCCCTTTAGCCAGCTATCTGAATTCCCCTCTGAGTTTATTTTGCTGTCTTTCAGATTGCTAGCTCAGGAACTCGTTCCAAGGATTACTTTGATCGGCATGGAGATTTAAAGAGGATCAGGAGACTGAAGTTCTGTCCCCTGGACCGTGTACTTGTAGAAAGGTATAGTTTCACCGAACACGACGCCAAAGGGTTCACCGACTTCCTTCGGCCGATGCTAGATTTCACTCCGGAGAACAGGCCATCTGCTGCACAGTGCTTGAAACACCCTTGGCTTAATTGATCCAACGCTATACGAAAGTCTAACCGGTAGATGTTTACATATACGTACTAAGCGCATGTGCTGTCGAAGGCTCTTTGTGACTGAGATTGCAGATATCCACGGACTTTGAATCATGTAACCAAGGCTGAGAATCAGGAGCCAGTTTTTAGGTGCAGCCTGATGAGGACGCGGCATAAGATTTTTAGCGTCTTCTTTCTTCACTGTATTATTAGCTCTGATGTAGCAAGCGTTCCGCTGGTGTGTTTGGGGGTGCAGACTGCAGAGCTAGGGTGATGTTAACCTGCATTTGTGCTAGTAGGGCGAAAATATTGATGTAATACTATTCTTTGGCAATGTGATCTGGCCAACAACCTTTTCCTTTAGGTGAGAAGATGAATTGCTACAGCGTCAGCGCTGGAGGCTGCAGTGTAATGTGCTTCAACTAGTTGCCCAATGGATTGTGTGCTGTAAAGCTACTTGACGGCTGTAAAGCTACCGCACTACAGAACCAGCGTGCTAGGAAGTATCCTCTGTCCATAAAGACTATCGATTTAGACCTTGTAGAGACTGTATTTGACCATTCGTCTTATTTAAAAATTTTATATAAAATACAAATCAATAAATAATTATTAAAGTGTCTCTAATGATATAACAAATCATAAAAAGATAAAAGATATTTATAAATTTTTTTCAAATAAGACGAATGGTCAAACATGATGTCTGAAAAGTCTAAAACGACAGTCTTTCTGGGATGGAGGGAGTAAGTTGTAACTTTCCGCAATTATGCTATGTTAATGTTTGAAAAAAAACAAAAAATAGAAACTTCCTAGACTTGAGTTAGCCTCTCACCCCAAATTCTGAATTAAATGGAGTTTTAGAGTAAATTGAACATAGTTTAAAATTAAAATCTGGTTGAATAAAAACGAAAACCTCATAAACCCACATTACCATTAAGCCTAGTCTACCTATAATTATCCATAACTGAGTTAGGGCTAAGCCCACACTGCATGAAAAGCATCCATTTCCCAAGTGGTTAAAAAAAGTTGGGAGCACATAGAGAAAATAATTTTGCATCAGAAAGCTTGGCCTAATTTTAAATCATTCTAACCACTTTTATTACTTTCTCTCTCTTGTATATTTGTATTGGAAACTCTATCCTACTCTTTCTTTCTAGAGATTTACTAGTTTGCAGTCACCTGAGAATTTGTTTTCTCATCAGTCACTTTTGTGGTGCGTCGGATGCGGGTGAAGGGCTCATGTATAGTTTATTTTTAGAGCTATATGCTCCGTCGGCTCCTCCATCAGGAGCAGGGTCCACGTCACCCTAAATTTTTTTGGCCATCGGATCTTCGATCGGACGCTCACGATTGTTCGAAGCAGATTTTTCCGTAAGCCGATTCTAAGCCAGCTTCTCGTATTTTCCTTGCTTCTCTAGCTGTTATCCAGCTTCTTTTCAAAGCAGCCCCATCAAATATATACACCAGCTTCTGATTTTAGTTCACGGCTTCTTTCCCTTCTTTCCCGAACCCGACGCCTTGGGAAGGCTCGCGACGGAGCTGCTTCTGGGACGCCTCTACCAGGCGTTCCTCTCTACCCGCGCCGCCGCTCCCAGTCCTCACCTCTACCTACGCCGCCGCTCCCGCTCCTCGTCTCTCCCCGCGCCGCCGCTGTCGCTACTCGCCTCTCCCGACGCCGCCGCATCTTCTCCCCGCTCCCCAGACATCTCTTCCAATCGGCCTCCCAGTACCGACGCCGCTCCTCCCCGGCGCTCCTCCCGCTCCTCGCCTTTCGCCGCTGCTCGCCCCTCCCGGTGCCGCAATATCTTCTCCCCAACGTCCCCAACGTCTCTTCCAATGTCTCTTCCAATCTCGCCTCTCTCGCGTCGTGCCATCTTCCTCCAGCACCGATGGTGATCCACATCTCCCAGTGGCGGCGTCATTCACCTTCACAACCACTCGCTTCTCCCAATGGTGATGCCACATCTTCTTCTTAGCGAATTTTTTTGACTCCAGTTTTGCTTGTTCTAGATTAGAGTTCTTTACAGATTTTGACCCAATCTTAGATATTCCCTGTGGCTAGATTAATGGTTTTGTTTCTTAGCTTCACTGTTGCTTGTTTTAGGGTTAAGATTTTTATGGATTTTGAACCAACTATAGGTATATGGGAGGTTGCCTGCGATTCTTGCTTTTATTGTCCAAAAGATTCCATAGATTCATCCATGTACTCAATCTGACATGCTATTTACTATTTTTGTTTGAGGTCGTGCAAGACCAATATCCCTTCTAACTCTTTTTTGGTTTTTTACCTTATGATTTTTTTCCTATGGTCTTACATTCAATTTTTTTTTAGGTTTGAGTTTCTCAGATTTCTTACACAATGTTCTTTACTCCTGCTTCCAAGTGCCGAATATAATACAGTGTGATAATAGATTCATTAAATTTTGTATAAAATTACATAGGCAAATGGTGATTATGTGATTATGGTGGAAATCAAATTGGATGCAAGTGCCTCTTAGGTCATGTACTCCTATACATAGTGTAGTGTATTGTTCTTTCATGGTGGCAGAGGTCTAAAAGATGTTAGGCTAAATAAATTACATGTCTTGGCTTATGCCTATTTAGTTTATCCCTGTGCTCATATATTTTGCTCTCTTTATTTATATTGTAGCTAAATATCTAATGCACCAACATATTAGACCACTCTACCACTATCTCTCAGTTGTATGGTGTCTCTTAGGTCATGTATACCCATATATATAATGTTTTATTCACTTTATGGTGCCTGTGAGAAGTCTAAAATATGTTAAGGTAATTAAACTACACTTTGGGCCTTACATTTTGCTCTATTTATTTATATCGGTAGCTAAATGTATAAAGTATCTTCTAACATGGTAAGGGTATTTAGTTGAGTTGCATTTATTTCAGGTGCCTCATTGGTTCAGTTACCATCCATGCATATTTCCAGTTTTAATGCGACCATTTTTTGTTTATATTATCAAGTAAATGTTTTGGTTGTCTCCTATCTTTTATTTAAATGAGTAATTGCTAAGATCATTGAAGATCTCATTATTTTATTAATTAACTCATTAACGTTGTAAAAAAAACATTTTTCATCGACCATACTAAATTTCTCTTTCTGAGTCTACGTATTTAACACATAGGATTGTGTTCACCGCTCGACTGCGTATTTCACTGCTCAGCTATGGCTTAACAATGTTTCTCGTCTCCTACAGGGATAGTTTGTGTCGACGAATGTTACTGCTGTTTGCATTCAGCTCAAATCCTTTGATATGCTATTTATACCTCTTCAGCCTTATCTTTATGCACTATTTAAAATATCTAGATACTACAGTTGGTAAGATTCTTTCCCTTACATAACCATTCTTCACTGCTAATAGCAGATTACCGATGCCAGAGTCATATGCTTTTATTATTACCTTCATATTTAAATATACAAACTTTGCCAATAACAGTAATGCTATATAGTTTCAGATTTATAGCCCTGCTGTTTTTTGCTTCCTAATCCATGTGTCACTGCAATAACACTTGATTATAAATCCCTTCTGCTATACTCAATTAACTGATGTTTTCACAATATATTATGAAAACTTTTCCCTCACATAAAGGTAGTTCAAATGTTGTAGGTATGAAACATCCACGAATACACTAAGTTGGGCTGATCGACTGGTGCACACTTTGCTCTATTGCTTTTGTGAACGTAAACTTTGTTTTTATTTTTTGATGTTAGCTTGGTTTTTGACTCTTTTGCAACAATTTTACTGTAGATGGAATGTAAACAACAGATGCAGTACAACCAAGCCTTGTCACAACAACTCCACCACAGACATATGCAACCTGGATGTATGCAACCAGCCATGGTTCGGAGTCAATTGAATCACGGAACTCAGTTGCAAAGTCATTTACGCCAGTTTACTGCAGCTCCAAATAGTTCAATGTTCACTGATTAAGTTACCCTTCCCATCACATCTCTATACACAATGCAACATCTTGTGCCCACAGTTGTTTCCTTTCGTACAGATGCACCATCTTATTTTAGGTGTTATTGGTTCCTCCAATTGGTTGTAGACATTATATTCTTTTGCCATTAAGGTAGCAATAAATTGTTACCCACTATGATGAGATCTTCCTCTTTACAATGGAATGTGTAATGATAGTTGTAGTTTTATTGAAGATCGCTGCTGTTGTTAAGTATGGATTCATGAAAATGGGGTTCTTTCTAAAAAAAAGATTTATTTTAGTTGTTGTTTCCTATGTATGGAAGGCACTCATGTGTTGAGAGTTAAACTGTAGTGCCACTTTTAAATTTGTTAAGAAAAACATGTGGTATTCCCACATTCTTTTGGTGCCCTAACTCCTTATTGATAATGGAACGTAGGCGACATCCTCTCATGTTAAAATGATCACCTACCACATTAGGCACAAGAAACTTTTATTCAGTGATTTCCTTGATGTTCGTCTTTTTGTTGTTTTTCCTATTGGACTTCAGTTATATGCATGCCATTAAAAAAAGGCACAAGCCGGTATGCTCTGTCCAAGGCTGCAAGTAGCCCATCTGCTCTGCCTGCCTTTCACCTTCTGCTGGTATACAATGTCATGCCTCATGAGCCCGCCAGGTTTGATCTTGCATCAACATAAACCAACAGCAATGTTGGAACAAACACCATCAAAATTAAATATTCCATCTACACAAGCTTACCACAAATCTTATTTTACATTAACAAAGCTTATGTACACAACTATGCAAATTATTACAATAACAACAAACAAAATTATCTAAAATGTTTCTCCAAAGAAAAAAAGAGGCAGAAAGCTTTCTCTCCGGACGCGCGCGAAGGCGCGCCCCTCCTACTAGTATATTTGTATTTCCTGTCCGTCTCCTTTGTCTGTGTGTTGTTGCCTTTTCTATGTTGCTGTTTTGTCTGTCCCTGTACTGTCCTGTCCATCACTTTCCCTGTCCCATCTTTTTTCTCTCGCACGAAGCAAGATCCAAGCGATAAAACAGGTGAGCCGCAGCAACGTGCAAATCTGGCCGGTGAGCATGCCTCTGCCTCTCTCCGGCAGTGGTACGGGGGCTCAGCAGCCCGGCATGGCCAGCGAGGCTCCATGCGGCTTTGCTATGGGCACCGCCGCCAGCCAGGATGCTGCCGCCGCCGCTGCGCATGGTGTCGACTGCCAAGGTCGCCGAGTAGGCAAGACGAGGATCCATGACACGTGTGCGAGAGAGAGCTTGCTGGAGCTGATGGCTGAAGGGCTAACCGGCTAGGCATCCTATACGCCAGGGCCTGGGACGAGGATGGGACCGGGATGCGCTGGCGTGGCTTAATTGCTCAGCGGCGGGCAGTCACTTGGACGTGAGGGGCTGAAAGAAGAAGAAATACACCTATCGCTCAATCTAAATCCTATGGTCCTAATTGCTGATCGACGTTTAGGCAATTCCTCAGGCACCTGATGCGAATACACTCCCTTTTTTCTAACGTCCTTTCACAACCATATTGACAGATCGGTGAGAATTTAAACTAGAAAAAGATATCCTAACGGGGCTTGGGGGGTGGTTCTATATCCCCGTCTCTGATCTCCACGTCCCTGGAACCTGGACTATTTTCGTATATGCACATATATATCACTAGAGTTTGCGATGTAGCCATTGTGAAATGTGTAGTTTTTTATGCGATTTTGTGCTACTTTTGGACTATATGTGTGTATTGCAGTTTAGATTATGCACTTGTGCTAAAAATTTTGTTGGGGATTCAACCTCGAGCAACAGAGTCCCCAAAGCTGATTAACAAGTTTAGACTACTGTGTTATCGAATCTGCAAATTGTATTTGCTGATTAGGAGAGATTTGCATTGTGACAAATAAGAAAGAACCTTTCGAGGCGCCTGACGAAGTTAAAAGGTTGCACAGCCTGTAACAACCCTAAAAACCCACACAACCTAAAAATCACAACCAATTAAAATTTTTCATTTATTTATTATGAAAACTCATTTTTCTTGTGCAAGCATATAGGTTTCATTATAAATTTGGTAAATAAAGGAGTATAGCTTGCATTTTAATTCCATTCACATAGAATAATAGCTTATGCATCACAATTGGGATTTATTGCAATTTATGTTTATATTTACTCAACATTTAAAAAGGGTAATATATGTATATAAATACACTTAAGTGAAAATAGAAAAGGAAAAAGAAAAGAAAAGAGAGGAAGAAAGGAAGCCAGCCTGTCGGCCCAGCTGCGGCCCAACCGAGTAAGCGCGCGCGCGACCGTTTCACCCACTCCCCGCAGCCGCTGACCACCCGGCCCCGCCTGTCAGCCGCTCTCGCTACTGTTCTTCTTCTCACCTCGCGAAAGACGGTGGCCGACAGAGTCACGCAAATGGCGTGACCGACAGCGCCACGCATGGCAGAGCCCTGACCCCGCTGTCCCTCGCCTGTCCCCTCCTTCCTTGGCCGCCAAGTGAACCCGCGTCCATCCGGAGCCCTAGATCCACTCGAGGCATGGCCCTTCGATCGGTCGAGCGCGATCAGGACCGTTCGCCATTGGAGCTGGCCAAGCTCGCCTATAAAAAGGAGCTCACCCCGAAGCCCTACCCTCATTTCCCCTCGCCGCCACCGCGGCACAGACCGGCACACTGCACCACACCGAGAGAGAGAGCGTAGGAGAAGGGCGGAGCAGAGGAGGAGAAGCTGCCGGAGCGCCGCCGCCGCGGAGCACGCCGGAGCCGGACACAGAGGAGAAGCCCGAGCTGCGGACGAGGAGCGGCACGGCACTGTGATCACTCTGCACAGCGTCACCTCGTCACTGCACCGCCATCCTTACCTCACCAGCCCCACGGTGAGCCACCGAGCACCTCATCCAACCTCGCCGTGCTACGGTCATGGCGCTCGGCATCACGAGCGTGTAGGCCGCGGGCTATTTTCGGCCCCTGAACACATCGCACAACACGCGCACAAGACCAACCATCAAACCACTGGACATCGGCTATGGACGTCAGGCCACTTCCGACGGGCATCGCCGTCACATGTGCTCGGAGCACCGCCACCTCGACGGCGTTCCCGCGCGCACAAGCCGTGAAACCGCCGACGCGACCCGCTAGCGTGACCACCAACTCACCGACCACCTCGGACAAGCTTAGTTGCGGAAGATCGAACCTCCATAGCCCGGAACACCGAGAGGTGCGTTCTCTGGGAAACGTGATCGCCGCCGACACGTTCCGCCTCGCCTAAAATCCGTTCCGAGTACCCCCCGATCGCCTCGCGCTGCGGAGAAAGGCCGACGAGGTTCGCCAAGTCTGCCTCGGCACCACCGCGTAGATAGCCGAGCCCCGAATCATGTCTGTCGCCTTGGCTACGTGCGCCTCCACCTCGTCGGAGAACCGCCGTATGCCGTGGGAGAGAAGGAGGCCCACGACATCATTTCACTAATGACAGCCAACCCTCGGGAGAGCAGCACCCTCGGCGCACCAAATCTCTGATTCGCCCGAGCCTCCCCGGGAGAGCTCGGGAGAGCGGCACCCTCGGCGCCCAAATGTCCGATTCGACAGAGCCTCCCCGGGAGAGCTCGGGAGAGCGGCACCCTCGGCGCCCCGAATCTCCGATTCGCCCGAGCTACGCCGAGCTACGCCGAGCTCGCCCGACCACCGCTGAGCTACGCCGACGCCCCCCGACCACTGAGAACCACCCCCGACCAACGTCGAGCTCGCCCGACCAACCGCCGAGCTACGCCGACGCCGGCGACTCTCTGGGAACCAGCATCGAACACCTGGTGGGCGACCATCGGGTCTGTGTTCTGATGAGGCTCCACATGCCGCACTACTGGACCCGCACGCCACGTGGACCAATTCCGAGCTGCCCCTGATTAATCGACCATTTTCCATTTTCAGAATAAAGGATAATCTTCGGAAATTCATAACTTAATCATACGATGTCCAAAAATTACGCACCATATATCAAAATTCTTAGAAAAAAGAGATCTACAATCTAAGACTATGTTTGTGTGCATTTGGCTCTTTATTTTATTGAATTTTTCTGAAATACTCTATAGGAGTCGCTGACGCGACTATTTCGTGTTCGATTTCAGAGCAGGAGGAGGATCTGACTAAGGAAGACGACCACGAGTACTTTCAGGAGCTAGGAGACGCCTACGAAGGTGCCATGTCCCACCAAATCCTTAGATCCTATTTACGCATTGAAAATGACATTGTTGCTATTGCTTTATGATTATGTATGGATTGGTTGCATGGTAGTATATTTGAATTCCCTGCCTTGATAAGACTATACCCTGCTATCCGCTGCTAGGTTAGCTGCTGCTTAATTTGCTGTTACTCTTCCACTACTTTCTACTTGCTATATGCTATGTGGTGGAATTGGGATGGTGTATAACTGATTATAACCACTGGGAGAGAGTGCTGCGTGCGTCTTGGGTGCGTGGTAAGGGTTGATGTCGACCAAGTGGGATGTGAGACAAGCCCATGGGGCAAGTCGTGCCGGGGGTGCAACCTGGGCATCCCCAAGCAAGATACCTATGGCGGGTAAAGATGTGGAGGAGGTTCCGGGTGGGA
The DNA here is from genome assembly GCA_038502445.1 of Eremochloa ophiuroides. Lineage (NCBI taxonomy): Eukaryota > Viridiplantae > Streptophyta > Magnoliopsida > Poales > Poaceae > Eremochloa > Eremochloa ophiuroides. The sequence continues at coordinate 90,038,309 of JAHLJS010000001.1, read as the reverse complement.
TAGCTTTGGTGGTTTGAAGCCCGTGGACGGAGGTGCTGTGATGGCACGGGGAGTGTATCCCCTAAGTGAAGATGACTGCTTGGTCAAACCTAGGACGGACTAGTTTCAGGTTCATGGGAATCCTTTTCTACTCACTCGCTTCTGATGGGCGGGAGACGGCTGGACTACTTGGTAGGACGGTGCCACCACTGCTAGGTTGAGAGGTGATAAGGGTGGGCGGAGACGGTCGATGGGTTCCTGTTCCGTTCTAGATGCGCAGTACCACTGGATGGGCCCGGTACTGTGTCTCCCAGTCTCAGCATAACGGTGTAGGATCCGAAATATCCCAGGGCTGAGTGGTAGGGTGGCATCGACCTAGGCAAGCAAGCACCCGGAATTCTGCCTAGGTGTTTGCGCAACACCTATGATGGCTAATCTTGTGGGTAGTGAAACCTCTACAGAGTGTACGGTTGATCGATCGATACATATGCCAACCTGTTGGCTATGGACCTTTCCTGTGAAGCTTCTACTAGTGTAGTGAGTGTTCTCTTCTCCCCCTGGATGATATTTTTCCGGCAGTGTACCCGCTGTGGTAGTGTGCCGCTGAGATAGGCCCGAGAGGGAGTTGGGCCTGTCGAATGAGAGCGAGGTGTGGGTAAGTGAGATGTGGTGATGGGAAAAGGGATGATGGTGTTAACTAGAGATAAAACTTGACTAATTAAACATTGATTACAGCTACATAGGAAACCTCAGCCTATAGGTCTGCTTGTATAGCCTTGCATCCACTTTCCACAAAGCAAATGCTGCATAGGTGGGCTCCGTGGCCAGTACATATCGTACTGATAAATTTGCTGTCAGGTGACGAGAATGAGTACGACTTTGATGAAAACGATGGCGAAGAATAGGGTCACGTGCTACACTCAAGTTGGCCGTGAAGGATGAAACGTTTTCGCATCTTCTAAAGCTTCTCTGAATGTTGATTTCGCCAGTGTGGCGATGTAATAATTGTTTATGTAAGACTTAATTACCGTTATATGGATCCTGGTGTCAACTGAGGTATGGGTAATTTCATGGATTGTCCCAAGTAATCTGTTGAATTACAATTCGAGCCTGTGGATTTCCCTTCGCGGAAATCGAGGTCGTTTCAGTTGGTATCAGAGCCATACTTGACTGTAGGACGAGACCCATAGAAAATGGACGTTAGAATAAGAAGCCAGACTCTCTTTCGGTTATATTACCGACCTTACATTCACTTTTTATGCAATGGCTTATCTAATACAAGGACCTGCTAATCCATTTCTTGAAAAATTCGCAGATGACCAGCCTTGGACCACCGCTTCGTCCACTGCACGACGGCACTATTGAGATCCCGATCAACGGAAGGAACCACGGCGGATTTGCCATGGTACTACGCCAGGTATTGGAGGAGCTGGGAGTACCGTCTGACCAGATCCAGTATTTCAGCCGAGGGAAGCTTGTCGAGGCTGGGAGGTTTGAAGGACCTGTCACTACCAGAGTTGAGACACCGGTCAACCTGACCCTTCCAGGAATGCCAGTTTTTACTGACTACACCACTGGAGAGACTGTGGAGGACGGAGTACAGTCCGTCTCCCGCAAGGTACTACGCGCAGTTGTGTACACAGCATACGAGTACCTTAAGGGGACCCATTTCCGTCTGCTACCTCAGGCCTTGGAGCTGCACCCTGACCCCATTCAGAGGATTCTGTACACCAGCCAGATCGTTCAGGCCGAGACTGACCCCTGCCTACGCATAGTGGCACACCACCTCCAGGAGCAGGACGAGTTCATCAGCTCATTGGAGCAAAGGAGGCAGCGTGACCGAGCACGCATGGCAGAGGTCGAGGAGAGTTTGCAGAAAGGGACTCAGACCTTGGAGAGTTTGAGCAGAGCAGTCACTGACTTGCAGTTGGAGATGCAGCGCCGTGATGAGTTACACCGAGCCGAGATCGCCGACTTGCGAGACAAGATCGGAGATTTTGGGCTACGCAATGACTACCTAAACAGCAGAGTATTGGGTTTACAGAGGAGGCTGGATGACAAGGAGAGAGCGTTTGCTGAGAGGGAGCAGAGGAGCAGAGACAGAGGAGTCGAGATGAGCATGTTGCGCTCCAGGATCAGGGAGTTGGAGAAGCAGTTGGAGAAAGCCAAGGAGAAGTCCACCCGCAACCAAGGGATTCTGATCGACCGCGTGAAGATGGTGGAGTTCCTAAAAGACAAGCTACGGAGGACAGAGACAGCTTGGAAGCAGTCCGACGCCAGGAGAGCTATTGAGGTCCGGAAGGTACAGAGTTCGCTTCCCCCCACTGGAGATGGTGAAGCCCCGCGAGGGAGACTTTCGCATACCACCCACTATGCTCAACCTGGGAGCATGTTCGTCTCTAAGGATGCAGGAGATCGAGGCCACCCCAGAGCTAGCTGTAGCACTCAACTACGTCAAGCGCCTGACCATGACTGATGACGAGATCGAGGCAGAGGACAGCCGCATACCCGACGCCGTACTCGACCTTATGCACCAGTAGCTTATGGGACCCTGCGTGGCCCTTAGACTAGTGATACCATGAGTTGTCCTGTCATTGGCTATCTGCGCATAGCACGATCTTCTTAGCAGCTAGGAACATCCTTTATGTAATAATAACCATGTGATGAGTGACATTTGGATCTTATGCTTCTTATGGTTCTCTATGCTTCTTTGGTTGAGTGTAGGATAGCATGAAAAATGTTTTAATTCATTTAAATCGTTGAAACCATCTAACTCCTACTTAAACCACTACAAGATTATTACTGCATTGAGCACATACCTAATAAATTCAGATGTCGATGAGACGTTCCGCGCGTCTGAAAAACCGTCAGCCCTCCCCCGCACCTGCGCCAGGACGCGGGCGTGGTCGCAACCGTGGACGCCCAGCTGGCAGACGTGCTGGAGTTAACCTGGAAGAAGAGTTGCGCCGGGCAGAGGATGCACCGCCGGTGAACGATCCGCCACCACAGGGCGAGAATGTACCTCCGCCACCGCCACCGCCGCCGCCACCGACGTTGGCGGAAGTGATGGCACAGCAGACCCAGCTGCTGAATGCCATAGCTACTGGGATGAACAGGCACCACGGGCCACCCCAGAATGACTTCCAAAGGAAACTGGAGGGTTTCCTGAAGCTGAGGCCACCTACCTTCGACGGGACCGACAGCGATCCCCTCGCTGCCGACGATTGGCTTAAAGAGATGGAGAAGAAGCTGGACCTGACCACTTGCTCCGACGAGGAGTGTGTTGGGATTGCTAGCCACCAGCTGACCGGTGCTGCACGAGCATGGTGGGACAACTACACCAGCGCTCACGAGGACCCAGCCCGCATTGACTGGGATGAGTTCACCGAGGCTTTCCGTGACCACCACATTCCCGAGGGAGTCATGGAGGCCAAGGAGAATGAGTTTCGCAACATCTCCCAGGGAGCTGACCGGATCCACGAGTACACCACCCGCTCCAATTGCTTGCTCCGCTACGCACCTGCGTCTTGCGTGAGTTCCGACAAGGAAAAGATGTACTACTATAGGAAGGGACTTCAGACCAAGATCAGGTTGGCTCTATCAGGGAACAAGAGCTACACTCTGCGTGAGCTGATTGACCGCTGTATTGAGATCGAGAAGGATCGCATGGAAGCACGTCTGGAATTCGAGGCCCAGAACAAGGGAAAGAAGCGCCGCTCTGAGGGACCCGCTCGCACTACTCCACCCCAGAGACAGCGAACAGGTGCACCCCCGCCTTTCCGGACTCGCCAGGGACCTTCTTCGGGAACGAGCCGTGGTGGTACCAACAGCAGCAACTATCACCGCCCCGCTCAGACCTACCCTGCGCTGACTCGAGCTGTGCAGAACACACCCGCCCCCGCTACCAACACGCCAAGGACAAACAATTGGAAGGCTCCTGCGACAACCGCAGCAGGCAGTGCGCCCTTCACTTGCTTCGGGTGCGGAAAGCCTGGACACCGTATGGCTGTGTGCCCCGACCTCAACCGTGCACCAGCAGCTACACAGGGCACACCGAACCGGGGATCTGCTGCCCGAGGAAGACTGAACCACATGACCGCTGAGGAAGCTGAAGCTGCACCTGATGCTGTGTACGGTACGTTTCTAGTTCAGGGTAACATGGCTACAGTTCTGTTCGATTTGGGAGCTACATGTTCATACATTTCATCTGCATATGCACGAAAGCATAACATACCTGTAACCCCGAGAGCAAACCCTATCCTAACTAGCTCGCCCTTAGGAACCTTCAGAAGCGTTCACATATGTAGGGGAGTGATAATCACAATCGAGAGACTTGACTTTCGAGCTGACCTAACCCTACTACCCTCCAATAGCTTAGATGTCATCTTAGGCATGGACTGGCTAACCAAACACCGGGGAGTGATATCTTGTTCACCTAGATATGTTCAGGTAACCCACCCTTGGGGAACAGCCGTCCGATGTATACCCCAAACCAGGAGAATCCAAGCCCTCCTATGTGCTCTGGAGACTAAGGCAGATAAAATGGAGCTGACATTCAGAGATGTGCCAGTAGTCTGTGAATTCAATGACGTATTTCCAGAGGAGTTGCCAGGAATGCCACCAGATAGAGATGTGGAGTTTGTTATAGAGCTGATGCCAGGGACTGCACCGATTGCCAAAAGACCCTACAGAATGTCGGCTGATGAGTTGAAGGAACTCAAGAAGCAGCTGGGAGAATTACTGGAGAAGGGCTTCATTAGGCCTAGCGCCTCGCCCTGGAGATCTCCCGTTTTGTTTGTCAAGAAGAAGGATGGCACGATGAGGATGTGCATTGACTACCGGAATCTGAATGCGGTTACAGTCAAGAATAAGTACCCACTGCCCCGCATCGATGATCTGTTAGATCAACTGAATAAGGCCAAGTACTTCTCAAAGATCGATCTCCGATCAGGGTACCATCAGATGAAGATCAGGGAAGAGGATATCCCGAAGACTGCATTTGTCACTAGATATGGACAGTATGAGTGCACAGTAGTCTCATTCGGACTCACTAACGCTCCGGCATACTTCATGAACATGATGAACAAGATCTTCATGAATGAGTTAGACAAGTTTATGGTGGTATTTATTGATGATATATTGGTTTATTCAGCCACAAAAGAGGAACATGAACATCATCTGAGGACCGTTTTGGAGAGGTTGTCTCGCAACCAGCTATACGCCAAATTCTCCAAGTGCGAATTCTGACTTGAGAAAGTTGCTTTCCTTGGTCACGTACTGTCAGGAGAAGGATTTGCAGTGGACCCAGCCAAGATTGAAGCTGTGAAAGAGTGGGAACAACCCCGTAATGTGTCAGAAATCAGAAGCTTTTTGGGACATGCAGGATACTATCGCAGATTTATTGAGAACTTCTCCAAGATTGCAAGGCCCATGACCAACTTGCTGAAGAAAGAGAACAAGTTTATATGGACTCCTGAATGTGAGAAGAGTTTTGAGACCTTGAAGGAGAAGCTCACTACTACACCTGTACTAGCCCTGCCCGATATTCACAAAGATTTTGTTGTATATTGTGACGCCTCTCGGCAAGGTTTGGGCTGTGTACTAATGCAAGAAGGAAGGGTGATAGCTTATGCCTCAAGACAGTTGAAGGAACATGAGCAGCGATACCCGACTCATGACCTAGAACTTGCAGCCGTGGTACATGCACTCAAGATTTGGAGACACTATCTAATAAGCAACAAGTGTGACATCTACACTGATCACAAGAGCCTGAAGTACTTCTTCACACAAGAAGATCTGAATATGAGGCAGCGCAGATGGCTAGAACTCATCAAGGACTATGATCTTGAGATCCATTACCACCCAGGGAAGGCTAATGTTGTCGCTGATGCACTTAGCCGCAAAAGCTACTGCCATACCCTCATCACCAACTCTATGCCGCCTGAGCTCAGGAGAGAGTTCGACGCATTCTACCTCGAGGTAGTCCCCTATGGCATGCTAAATGAGCTTCGCGTCAAGTACAATCTCACCTCACGGATCCGTGAAGCACAAAAGAACTGTTCTGAGATAGACTATATCCGTGGTTTGATGAAGCTGGGAAGAGGCCCCGAATACCGAGAAGATGAGCAGGGAACTGTATGGTACAAAAATAGAATCTATGTACCGGCGGATTCAGCGATACGAGAAGAGATCCTGTCGGAAGGGCATGACTCCAAATATTGCATTCACCCAGGGTCAGCCAAGATGTACCATGATCTAAGGAAGCACTTCTGGTGCGAGAATATGAAGACAGACATTGCAGGGCATGTAGCCCGATGTGATACATGCAATAGAATCAAGTCCGAACATCAGAGACCAGCAGGGTTGGTACAACCAGTTGAGATACCAGAATGGAAGTAGGAGTGCATATCCATGGACTTCATATTAGGAGTGCCCCGATCCGAGCATGGATATGATTCTATATGGGTAATAGTGGACCGTCTGACCAAAGTCGCACATTTTATACCGGTCAAAAGAAAGTATAGAGCTGAAAAGCTGGCAGATCTGTACGTATCAAACATTTTGAAGTTACATGGGGCACCTCTGAGTATTATATCTGACCGAGGATCACAGTTTATATCACAGTTCTGGAAATCCTTGCACAAGTCCATCGGGACCAAGCTCGACTATAGCACCGCATACCACCCGCAAACGGATGGGCAAACAGAAAGAGTGAACCAGATTCTCGAGGACATGTTACGTGCTTGCGTATTGAGGTACAAGGAAGGATGGGAGAGCTGTCTACCCCACGCCGAGTTCTCATACAACAACAGTTATCAGACAAGCATTAAGATGTCTCCATTTGAAGCGTTGTATGGAAGACCGTGCAGAACCCCGCTAATGTGGTCAGAATCAGGTGAAAGGACATTCTTCGGTCCTGCTAAGATTGTGGAAGCAGAAGAAGGTGTTGCCCAAGTAAGAGAGAATTTGAGGATTGCACAAAGTAGGCAAAAGAGCTATGCAGATAGAAGACGTAGAGAGCTTGAGTTCAAGGTTGGGGATTATGTCTACCTCAAAGTATCTCCGCTTCGTGGCACTGTCAGATTCCACGTAAAAGGGAAATTGGCACCAAGATATGTTGGGCCATACAAGATCTGTAAAAGGGTTGGAAAGCTTACTTACAAGCTGGAACTACCGGAGGAATTATCTGGAGTACACCCCGTGTTCCATGTCTCGCAATTAAGAAAGTGTCTGAAGCTTCCCGAGGACCAAGTTCCTACGGATGCATTAGACCTGCAAGACACACTTGAATACAAGGAACATCCTATCAAGATCTTGGCACGGGATACCAAGGAGACGCGGAACAAGACTATTCCGATGTGCATGGTACAGTGGAGCAATCACACTGAAAGAGAAGCTACGTGGGAGAAAGAATCGGACTTGCGGATTATGTTTCCTTACCTCTTCGATGGGTACGTTATCTCTGAATCTCGAGGTCGAGATCCTAATGAGGGGGGAGGACTGTAACAACCCTAAAAACCCACACAACGTAAAAATCCCAACCAATTAAAATTTTTCATTTATTTATTATGAAAACCCATTTTTCTTGTGCAAGCATATAGGTTTCATTATGAATTTGGTAAATAAAGGAGTATAGCTTGCATTTTAATTCCATTCACATAGAATAATAGCTTATGCATCACAATTGGGATTTATTGCAATTTATGTTTGTATTTACTCAATATTTAAAAAGGGTAATATATGTATATAAATACACTTAAGTGAAAATAGAAAAGGAAAAAGAAAAGAAAAGAGAGGAAGAAAGGAAGCCAGCCTGTCGGCCCAGCTGCGGCCCAACCGAGCAAGCGCGCGCGCGACCGTTTCACCCACTCCCCGCAGCCGCTGACCGCCCGGCCCCGCCTGTCAGCCGCTCTCGCTACTGTTCTTCTTCTCACCTCGCGAAAGACGGTGGCCGACAGAGTCACGCAAATGGCGTGACCGACAGCGCCACGCATGGCAGAGCCCTGACCCCGCTGTCCCTCGTCTGTCCCCTCCTTCCTTGGCCGCCAAGCGAACCCGCGCCCATCCGGAGCCCTATCCACTCGAGCCACGGCCCTTCGATCGGTCGAGCGCGATCAGCACCGTTCGCCATTGGAGCTGGCCAAGCTCGCCTATAAAAAGGAGCTCACCCCGAAGCCCTACCCTCATTTCCCCTCGCCGCCACCGCGGCACAGACCGGCACAGTGCACCACACCGAGAGAGAGAGAGCGTAGGAGAAGGGCGGAGCAGAGGAGGAGAAGCTGCCGGAGCGCCGCCGCCGCGGAGCACGCCGGAGCCGGACACGGAGGAGAAGCCCGAGCTGCGGACGAGGAGCGGCACGGCACTGCGATCACTCTGCACAGCGTCACCTCGTCACTGCACCGCCATCCTTACCTCACCAGCCCCACGGTGAGCCACCGAGCACCTCATCCAACCTTGCCGTGCTACGGTCATGGCGCTCGGCATCACGAGCGTGTAGGCCGCGGGCTGTTTCCGGCCCCTGAACACTTCGCACAACACGCGCACAAGACCAACCATCAAACCACTGGACATCAGCTATGGACGTCAGGCCACTTCCGACGGGCATCGCCGTCACATGTGCTCGGAGCACCGCCACCTCGACGGCGTTCCCGCGCGCACAAGCCGTGAAACCGCCGACGCGACCTGCTAGCGTGACCACCAACTCACCGACCACCTCGGACAAGCTTAATTGCAAAAGATCGAACCTCCATAGCCCGGAACACCGAGAGGTGCGTTCTCGGGGAAACGTGATCGCCGCCGACAGGTTCCGCCTCGCCTAAAATCCGTTCCGAGTACCCCCGATCGCCTCGCGCTGCGGAGAAAGGCCGACGAGGTTCGCCAAGTCTGCCTCGGCACCGCCGCGTAGATAGCCGAGCCCCGAATCATGTCTGTCGCCTTGGCTACGTGCGCCTCCACCTCATCGGAGAACCGCCGTATGCCGTGGGAGAGAAGAAGGCCCACGACATCATTTCACTAATGACAGCCAACCCTCGGGAGAGCGGCACCCTCGGCGCACCAAATCTCTGATTCGACCGAGCCTCCCCGGGAGAGCTCGGGAGAGCGGCACCCTCGGCGCCCAAATGTCCGATTCTCCCGAGCCTCCCCGGGAGAGCTCGGGAGAGCGGCACCCTCGGCGCCCCGAATCTCCGATTCGCCTGAGCTACGCCGAGCTCGCCCGACCACCGCCGAGTTACGCCGACGCCCCCCGACCACTGAGAACCACCCCCGACCAACGTCGAGCTCGCCCGACCACCGCCGAGCTACGCCGACGCCCCCCGACCAACGTCGAGCTCGCCCGACCAACCGCCGAGCTACACCGACGCCGGCGACTCTCTGGGAACCAGCATCGAACACCTGGTGGGCGACCATCGGGTCTGTGTTCTGATGAGGCTCCACATGCCGCACTACTGGACCCGCACGCCACGTGGACCAATTCCGAGCTGCCCCTGATTAATCGACCATTTTCCATTTTCAGAATAAAGGATAATCTTCGGAAAGTCATAACTTAATCATACGATGTCCAAAAATTACGCACCATATATCAAAATTCTCAGAAAAATGAGATCTACAATCTAAGACTATGTTTGTGTGCATTTGGCTCTTTATTTTATTGAATTTTTCTGAAATACTCTATAGGAGTCGCTGACGCGACTATTTCGTGTTCGATTTCAGAGCAGGAGGAGGATCTGACTAAGGAAGACGACCACGAGTACTTTCAGGAGCTAGGAGACGACTACGAAGGTGCCACGTCCCACCAAATCCTTAGATTCTATTTACGCATTGCAAATGACATTGTTGCTATTGCTTTATGATTATGTATGGATTGGTTGCATGGTAGTATATTTGAATTCCCTGCCTTGATAAGACTATACCCTGCTATCCGCTGCTAGGTTAGCTGCTGCTTAATTTGCTGTTACTCTTCCACTACTTTCTACTTGCTATATGCTATGTGGTGGAATTGGGACGGTGTATAACTGATTATAACCACTGGGAGAAAGTGCTGCGTGCGTCTTGGGTGCGTGGTAAGGGTTGATGTCGACCAAGTGGGATGTGAGACAAGCCCATGGGGCAAGTCGTGCCGGGGGTGCAACCTGGGCATCCCCAAGTAAGATACCTGTGGCGGGTAAAGATGTGGAGGAGGTTCCGGGTGGGATAGCCTTGGTGGTTTGAAGCCCGTGGACGGAGGTGCTGTGATGGCACGGGGAGAGTATCCCCTAAGTGAAGATGACTGCTTGGTCAAACCTAGGACGGACTAGTTTCAGATTCATGGGAATCCTTTTCTACTCACTCGTTTCTGATGGGCGGGAGACGGCTGGACTACTTGGTAGGACGGTGCCACCACTGCTAGGTTGAGAGGTGATAAGGGTGGGCGGAGACGGTCGATGGGTTCCCGTTCCGTTCTAGATGCGCAGTACCACTGGATGGGCCCGGTACTGTGTCTCCCAGTCTCAGCATAACGGTGTAGGATCCGAAATATCCCAGGGCTGAGTGGTAGGGTGGCATCGACCTAGGCAAGCAAGCACCCGGAATTCTGTCTAGGTGTTTGCGCAACACCTATGATGGCTAATCTTGTGGGTAGTGAAACCTCTGCAGAGTGTACGGTTGATCGATCGATACATATGCCAACCTGTTGGCTATGGACCTTTCCTGTGAAGCTTCTACTAGTGTAGTGAGTGTTCTCTTCTCCCCCTGAATGATATTTTTTCGGCAGTGTACCCGCTGTGGTAGTGTGCCGCTGAGATAGGCCCGAGAGGGAGTTGGGCCTGTCGAATGAGAGCGAGGTGTGGGTAAGTGAGATGTGGTGATGGGAAAAGGAATGATGGTGTTAACTGGAGATAAAACTTGACTAATTAAACATTGATTACAGCTACATATGAGATCTCAGCCTATAGGTCTGCTTGTATAGCCTTACATCCACTTTCCACAAAGCAAATGCTGCATAGGTAGGCTCCGTGACCAGTACATATCGTACTGATAAATTTGCTGTCAGGTGACGAGAATGAGTACGACTTCGAGGAAAACGATGGCGAAGAATAGGGTCACGTGCTACATTCAAGTTGGCCGTGAAGGATAAAACGTTTCCGCATCTTCTAAAGCTTCTCTGAATGTTGATTTCGCCAGTGTGGCGATGTAATAATTGTTTATGTAAGACTTAATTACCGTTGTATGGATCCTGGTGTCAACTGAGGTATGTGTAATTTCATGGATTGTCCCAAGTAACCTGTTGAATTACAATTCGAGCCTGTGAATTTCCCTTCGCGGAAATCGAGGTCGTTTCACAGCCACTCCGTGTTGAAGCAAAATCAAGGGAGAACAAAGCGAAACCAACTTGATTCAGGTTCAAAAAAACTCGAATCGAGGGTTTGTTACGTCGGCGAAGCCTAACAGGAGAAGTAGTAATGCACTTTGAAAAATGTAAAGACTAGTCTGACACTTTGCTTCTGAACGGAGAAGGCCATCTAATAAGTTTTTTTTATAGTGTACTCCCTCCGTATCGGAAAAAAAATCGTTTTGAAATAAGATTTTAGTCAAACATTAGGAACATAAAATCATGAATAATGTTTAAATTGTTGAGTTTGGAAATATGAAAATTATATAAATAGATTTGTCTTCAAATATACTTTCATAAAATTATGCATATATCATTTTTCAATAAATATTTGTATAGAAATATAAAGTCAAAGTCATGCTTTAAAGACCGTGTCGTTGTTCTAAATGATTTCTAAATCCGATACGGAGGGTGTACTTGATCAATATGAAATGCTTTGTTTAGTTTTTCTTATATATAAAATTCTATAAAAAATAATTATAATAAACAATATCCATACATTTAAAGATATTCATGATAAGAATAAGAAGACAATAGTATAATTGATTGAAAGAAACAAAAACGACCAGAAATTAACCTCCATCTGCGGCAGCGTTTTGTAAAATCACACGGAGATTCCTATTCTGATTTTTGAATGAACGCCGGGATTAGACCAAAGCGGACACTGCGCCAGGACTTCTAACCAAACAAACATCCAGCGGTATACTACAAACCTGCCGTCTCCCGTTCACCCCCGCGTGCGCTCGTCTGGGCGAGGGCCGCCGCCGCCGCCGCCGCCTCCACCCTACGCCCGGTGCCCAGGCCTTCGTTGAACCCTTCGCCGGCGACGAGCCCAGGTATGCCCATCCTCTATCTTCCCTTCCTGCCGTGCGAAACCAAGCACCCAAACCCTAACATGAGCTATTTGCCTATTTGTATTCGGATCTGATCGAATTAGAACTTTATACTTGTATTATGCATACGGACTTCGATTTTTTCCCAAAAATTATCGGGTACACACATGTGTATAAACTGTAAACCTATATTCTTGCTGGGTTCGCTCTACTGGGGAGGATGGGTCGTCACCCCCCTAGCACCTGGGGTTGATTTGATCCCTCTTTGGCGGTACCTGCGTCTGCGAGGCTGTTTTGACGTTCTGTTCGTGAGATTCATCGTGTCCTTCGCTTCCTGCCACGCTGCTCTTGATAACATGTGTAGCCTGCTGAACTTATGCCCTCGTGTGATCCAAAAATCTGATAACATTATGGGCTTTGATGCGTCGTATTTGTTGCATGGTTTTCTCCTGCCAGTTTTATCCGCTGTCTGGACTTAGCTTGTCAGCTGTTGGTGTGAAATTTACGTGTACCTTTAGTCAAGAGCTCTTATGCAGAAGGTTGGATGGTAAAAGAAATTTTATCACACATCATTGTCGATTAGCTTAAAGATTTCATGGGAGCTTACACCTGCGTGCTGTTTGGTTGGTTCAACAGTAACGCAAATGTGAATAAAATTAGTTCAGTTGTATCTCCTACTGGTAACGTCCGCAGCTTTAATTTATTTAAGTTCTGTAGAACCAAACATTCCTTTCTTATATGGTAATGATAAATTGATATCGATACAACATACAGTTATTCACTTGTTTTGTTTGGTTTCTTTGTCTTTTCTTTCCTTATTATCTCTAGAATCCACATTCCTACTAACTAATAATTGAACTTCAAGGTTTCATGCTACAAGTCTTCTAAAATTGCAGATCTCCTAGAAGTGACAGTCAACTGAAATGCCCTGGTATTTTAAGTCTGAACTGTTGCAAACGAATTAATCCGATTTAGGCTGTTCAATGCCTATACTCTCAACTTCAACATATTTTAGGTTTACTCTTGCCTTTTATTATGAACCCACAATACCCTATTCAATTCATTCTTTTATTCTAACTGCTTTACTGCTTGTCTTGTTCTGTATCCCATTGTTAGCATTATTTTTCACACTTTTATGCCTGTGTTGATATTGCCTATTTCATACCTCTTTAGCATTTTTAGAAGCAAGACAAATCGAAAAAGACAGTACTACTCTTCCATAACTTGGTGGTCTGTTACAGATGGCTGGGTATATGTCAAGAGGGCCCCATAATGGTTCTGTGTATGTCTGCAATCTACCTCCTGGAACTGATGAGAATATGTTGGCTGAATATTTTGGCACCATAGGGTTGCTAAAGGTATGGGTCTTACCAGGTAACATTTTTTCGGCCACTACCAAATTCTTTAAGGTTGTTTATACTTTAAGCATTTTCAATTCTATTTAAAGAACACCGCCTCGTCTCTGCTTTAATATTGCAACAGAAGGACAAAAGGAGTGGGCGCCCAAAAATTTGGATATATAGGGACAAAGTTACCAATGAACCAAAGGGTGATGCAACAGTCACCTATGAGGATCCACATGCTGCTTCAGCTGCTGTGGAATGGTTCAATAACAAGGATTTCCATGGAAGCACTATTCAGGTTCACATAGCTGAGTCAAAAAGCAAAGATGCGTTTGATATCCCCACGAATTTGAACGTCGTTGCTGGTGTCGGTGAACAAGATGAACTAGATAATGGAGCAGGCAGAGGTAGAGGACGTGGCGATGGTCCAGGCAAGGCTTGGCAGCAAGATGGGGATTGGATGTGTCCCAATACAAGGTCTGTTATGATTGGTGAGCGACTTCTCAATCACTTTAATTCACTAGCTGACTAGTATGATATATACATTGTTATCTTTGTTTCTGATTATCTGAGATGATTTCTTCCCTCAGTTGTGGCAATGTAAATTTTGCCTTTCGTGGTGTTTGTAACCGCTGTGGAGCTGCACGCCCTGCTGGTGCTGGTGGAGCTGGTGGCGGCGGTGGCGGTAGGGGTAGAGGCCGTGGTAGCTCTGATGCAAGAGGAAGCAGCCGTGCTGGTGCTGGTGCTGGTGCTGGTGCTGCTGCTGTTGGTGGTCCACCTGGATTGTTTGGCCCAAATGATTGGCCATGTCCAATGTAAGAAGCTAAGACTTAACATTTTCTGTTGCATAGATTTGAATATTTGATGCATCTATTGATTTTGATCTTCAGTTCTTCACAATTATTTGTATGCATCATATAATTGCTGCCCCATGAAATCGATAAGACAGTACTTTCGACACCCTTTTATTGTGGATTTTTTTTTTATATCTCAAATTTGAGTAGTTTACTGCCACCCTCTATGATGATATGAACCCTAACTTTATTTGTGTTCCAGGTGTGGCAACATCAACTGGGCTAAACGGACCAAATGTAATATATGTAACACCTCCAAGCCTGGTACCAATGAAGGTGGTGTGAGGTAAGCACAAGGGCAATGTTTGCATGTGGTTGGTCCAAAACATCTTATTTGAGCTGATAATATAAATTGTACTCTAGCAGGTATCCTAAACATCTTGTAAATCATAATAACAATCAGGAATATTAAATATCTTGTAAATTATAATAGCCATTCATGTAAAAAAGAATGTCAGCCCTCATTTGTTATATGTGGTAAGGGATTAATAAGGATTGTTTGTTAATAGCTAAACATAATGCTTTCACATGATGCACTACAGCCAGGATGAATGCCACATATCAACAGTAGAATACTCCTTAAAAACTGCAGCTCAATTGAAGTGATATTGTGCCCTTCATGTTTCTGGCTTTTGGGCTCAGAAATTGACTCAAAGGAGGTGCAGTGCCACTTTGGCCCATTGACAGTTGTTGTGAGTGGTTAGTTGTGAACCATGCAGTGCATGTTGTGTAAAATGTAATGTAAAAAATTGGGCACATCTGGGTGTTTTGTATGATATGCCCATTAAGTGAGCAACCATGCATTTAACTATATTTAACCAAAAGGTGTTTATTCAAACTTCAAGGTTTGCCTTGCCAATATTTTTCATTTTAGGGGTGGCCGTGGTGGTGGGTACAAAGAGCTTGATGAAGAAGAACTAGAGGAAGTTAAAAAACGCCGGAAAGAGGCTGAGGAGGTAGGATGCTTGCTGAACATTATATTTTTGTATATGTAATGGCCATTTGTTTCCATGTCTAAATTTGGCTTGCCTCAAGGATGATGGAGAGATCTATGATGAATTTGGCAACCTGAAAAAGAAATTTCGCTCTAAAGCTCTGCATACTGAAAGTGCACAGGCACTTCCTGGGTCTGGACGTGCTGGATGGGAAGTTGAGCATCGTGGTATTCTTCTGACACACTTTGGATTTGAACTCCAGATTTAGACTGTTTTGGGACTATTTATCGTCAAGTTTCTGCTTTTTGGTGATTTTCATTGGAACATTTGGACATCTGTACCGTTTCGGAAGGAGAGGGGGGGGGGGGGGGGGGGGATGTTTCTGTTATGAATTACTTTGACAGCACTGAACATGACCTGGTGTTAATGCTGCTGTAGGTTCTAATGAAAGAGAAGTCAGGGAGAAGAGCAGGGATCGTGGTAGGTATGACTACGATGAAAAGGAAACCAGGAACAGAGATAGAGGTGATCATGGAAGGGATCAGCGCCGGAGCCGGAGCCGGAGCCGGAGCAGAGACCGTGAAAGGGAAAGGGGGAGGGAGAGGAGAAGAGACCATGAATATGAGAGAAGTAGGGAGCGTGACCGGGACCGCCGCCACAGGTGAAGAGAGAAATGACAGGGCTTTCTGTTCCTTTTACATTGCATTTGCCAATTTTTATAGCCATGGGACTCGTGGTCTCGTGTTAGTAACTGGGCGTGCGTTGTTGCTCTGAAGTCTGAATCTTATTTTTGCTTTGAATGATTCGCTGCACTGGCACTTTATTTAGATATTCCTTTTCTTCTCTGATTACTTTTTATGTTTGTGGAACACGTATGATGACGCTCACGGATCCACTGTCATGCCCATCACGAGCTAGTAGTTATTAATCTCTGAGCAACAAACTCATCTGGGTTGTTGTGGATTTGGGCGGATTGGATTAAAGATCGGTAGGAGTTAGGCGTTAGGTCTTAAGTTGGGATCCTCTATTAGCATCTGTTGTTCTTGGGATGGATCTGAGTACTGGGTATGCTTGGATACACGTGGCTAGTTGCTAGTTGGGCTAAAAAAATACTCCAAATTAGCTATATTTAGCTGGCTAGTTGGGTAACAAAATTAGCCCACTTATTTGTCCTCTTGTTTGGATGCATTAGAGCTAATTTGAGGGCATAAGCTTTACAGTTTCAGGCCTGCAGAACCGATCTCTAGTTTTAGGTTAGCTATATGTATTTTTTTACACATCGAAATACTTGACAAATACTAACATTAGCACTACGATAACACCAAACGCACTAAAATAAAGCTGGAAGAGACCTGAGCAGCGTTTGGACGGCGGCTCGATCGGTCATCGATCTGCCGCAGCTTAGCTGGGAACCACAAGCCTTGGCTAACCGCGCTCACCTCTCGTCGGTCAGATTGAAGACGCTGGCGCCTGACCATCGAATATCTGACACAGTGACACCGCAAATCCGCAATACCGCATCCTCATCTTGTCTGCTCACTCTGCTGTTGGTTTCCTCATGCATCAATTGCTCGGAGGGGTTCAGACGTCCGTCGGTGTCTCTTCTAATGACGATCAAGAGAAGGGTAGCAAATTTGGATAACGTAATAACTTTACCAAATTACAAAGAAATTTGTTAGTGGGGTTCTCTTCTATATAGATATAGTAGATAATATATATATAAATAAGAAATTTGAAAGTGTATGATGATATATAAATAAGAAGACCACTATGATGGAATGGAGATGATTTTGGCTGAGTATATTTTTGATAATACTACTTGAATATGTTATCCATGTATACATAATTGCCCATTTGCAACAAGATTCCTGGCTCTGCGATTGGGATCTGTGAAAAGTGTCACCTTTCAAAAGTTTTGGAAACAGGCTGTATGAATGTAGAAAGATTGCATTTGAACATGAATTCAAAGATGGTTTGAATATATGAATGGTCTTCTAGTGAGATCGCACATGCATTTATACACAAACAATACAAGACTCTAGTCCCCACCGTGTCTAGTGGGATGATGGTTCTCAATTTTTTTTTTCCAGTGAAGATGAGCAACTAACTATTACGTGTGTCTATAGGTGCTTAGAATTTATCATCAACTCATTACAGTGTTCCTGTCAAATACACCAAGATGGTGAAAAAAAAGGGCGAACAAATAACGACCCGTTGCAACACACATGTACTTTTGTTGATAAAAATTATGTGAAATAAAAAATTACAAAAAATCAATTAAAATACAAAATTTAAAAGGCTAACAACTAATTTCCCCCTAAACCGGATAAGGCTTCACAAGTGGATCTGCAAAAATAGAAATGATTATTAATAACAAGAGTTATAATAATAAATAAGCAAAATAAAAACAGAAAAAAGGAAAGAAAACCAAGTCTCATCATGGGCGTGCACGGAAAAAAAAAAGAGAAATCGGCCCAGTAAACATTCCCACAAGAATTCCCGAGCTCGTCCCGTCCGCCGTCCTCCGCCAGTCCCGCCTTCCGCAGTCCCGTCCTCCTCGTCGCTGCCCGCCGGCTCCTCGGCGCCGCCTGCCCCCTCTGGCCCTCCGCAAATCCGTCCTCTCGGCGCCTCCTGTCCCACCCTCCTCCCCCAATCCGTCCCTAACCAGGCCCCTAGGCCACCTCCCGTCGCTGCCCGCCGGCTTCCCGGAGCACGACGACGCCCCCGGCATCCAGGTCCGTTGCCACTTACGCGCGGCCGCACGGCAAGTCGGCAACTGTCTCTCCCCTCCTATCCACTGACCGCTGCTGTAGACTTGCAGTGTTGTGCTCAGCAGCTTATGGAAACTGTAAGCACATGATCGAAGTATCGATTCATTATTTCATCCCATTTTAATTGTCGATTGTTAATTTTTAATCAATTCATTTAAGAAAGGAATGGAAGTTAATTGGCTACTTACAAAATGTGAATGCCTTGTAAGTATTGCTCAATTTGATAGAAATACTCAACTAGTTGTTTTTTTTCTTGACAGAAATACTCCACATGTATTATTTAACAGAAATACATAATACTCAACTAGTTGATTTTTTGTTTTTGAATTTAGTGTCATCATCAATTTATATGTTGAAGTGTCCAAATTTGGTCTTGATGTTAAGCCAGCTTAGATTTAGTTCCTTAAGATTCCATAGCTCGGCAGCACCCCTAGCTCCATTCCTGGATCCACCAAAGCCCAAAGGTATGCCCTCCCCTTATCTTCTCTTTCTCCTCTGCAAAACTGAGCACCTGAACCCTCATTTAAGCTAATTGGCCATCTGTACTCGGATTGGATCTAACCACAAACGTATACATGTAGTATGCCAGCTAACTTTGGGTATTTTTTTTTCCAAATATTATTGGGTGTACATGTGTACACCGATGTCCTTAATTGGATCCACACCTGTAGAGCATGCATGTCCTACCGGTAGAGAGCAGAACTTTGCAAATGAACTAGAAATTGATTAATTTGGGCAAGATCTTTTTGTATTTGTGGATTGGGATTTTTTTTTTAAAAAAAGTTGGATTGGACATTTTATTTTGGCTTGGGAATGGCAATACCCATATTTTGTTGTCTCTCTGCATGTGGCTACAAATGTTGTTTAAAACTTTGGTTTCAACATACTTATTGAACATAAATTTTACGTTACCCATTTATTATGCTAGCATATGTCTTTCATTATCAACTATTTTCTTATTTCAGCTTGTTTGTCCCAGAATGAGTAAATGCAGACCATAAAGCGCTTGCCGAAGAGTGTCCATAGTTCCTTGCGCTCAAGTGTTATTCTGTCTGACCTCCCAAGGGTTGTTGAGGAGTTGATATATAATAGCATTGATGCAAATGCGAATAAGGTATTGCTTTACATGTGGAGAAGGGAAAAAGCAACGTATAATGTCTTCTATGCCATGCATTATCATCAACATACATGTATTCTGTTTGAATTTCAGATTGATATCACAATAAACATCAGAGCTTGTTATGTAAAAGTGGAAGACGATGGTATGCACCTATCCTTTTCTTTTTTTCTATAAAAAGATCTTATAGATGTTTTTCTTTCAAAAGCATTATTGCCATACATCGTATGCATTGCAGGTTGTGGTATTACACGAGATGAATTGGTTCTCTTGGGAGAAAAATATAGTAAGCCAGCACTTATTGATATCTTTCTCAGTTTTCCTTCATTTCATGATATTATTTGTCATGTTAATTTCTATTGTTGTAAATGTACAACATAAAGAAAAATGGTTTTCTGGAGTTCATCTTATTTCTCAGATATTAGATTTAAAATAGAGAATTCCTGATTTTCCTAGGACAGAACACAAACATGACATCCATTCTGTTTGTTAGAAACTATTATTATTATTTTTATTTATTTAACAAGCTGGGAGCCCTGCCATTAGTGTTAAAACTGATTATGTTATTTGTTTTTAGCTAAGTATAGGCTTATTACCTGAACTCCTGAAGTGTGTAGGTTCTGAAAGACTAAAAATACTCAATGGCAGTATGTGGTTTAACTGTGCTAATGATACATACTTTGCTTTTACTATAACTGTATAACAGCAACATCCAAATTTCATAATGTGATGGTCGACGAGGAGCTTAGTTCTAGAAGTTTTGGACTAAATGGAGAAACACTCGCATCACTTTCTGATATCTCTGTGGTTGAAGTCAGGACAAAAGCACGTGGGAGACCAAATTCATATTGCAAGATAATAAAGGCATGATCGTAACACTGAACCTCTTTAATCTTGATTTATCCATGGTTAGTGCTAGTGCATCTGAGTTCTTGTGACAACTGCACAGGGATCTAAATGCCTACATCTGGGGATAGATGACAAGAGGGAAGTTGTCGGCACCAGTGGTAACTGTTCTATTTTCTCCTTGAAACAGAGTAGTGCCAGTATATTCGTAAGAGTACATAGTGTAAGATGGTAACAGTCTATTCAAGACCCCAGTCGTGACTGTTAGCTATATTTTTCTTATATTATGGGAGCTATTATCAGGCCTTTCATCTTTGCAGTTGTTGTTCGGGAGCTTTTTTACAATCAACCAGTACGGAGGAAACAAATACAATCTAAGTATGTGTTAATTATTACTAGTGTTCGTGTGCAGATGTCTTTGTATTCACAGCTTTCCTTAATATATTCTTTGATTGATATTTAGCCGTATCATATTTTTTTAGTGAGAAAAGAGAACTACATCATGTAAAGAAGTGTGTCCTGCAAATTGCGCTTATTCATCCACAGATTTCACTCAGAGTCCTTGATATTGACAGGTTGTCTATTGCGCTAAGCTTGATGTATTAATTTTTACATTTATTACAATTTTACTTGTACAGCAGATATTGACATGCCTGTTTTACTAATGCAGTGAAGATGAGCTACTATACACAGATTTTTCTTCATCCCCTTTGCCTCTTATATCAAAATTTTTTGGGGATGATGTCTCCAGATGTCTCCATGAGATAACTGCCTCTGACCAGGGCTGGGTTCTTTCAGGTCACATATCTGAACCTGCAGATGTGTTTTCTACGAAGGTAAAGTAACTGTTTAAGCTATGACCTGTTGAAGCTAAAGTTTGATGATGTGTTTTCAGCAAGTTCAATTCTCCTTTTCAGGATGTCCAATACTTGTGTATCCTCCTCGCCAATCCACTGTTATATACTTTTGTTTGCTATCTTCAAATTCTTGGAGACGTCCTTGACTTTTCAAAGATATCAACTCAAGATTCGTGAATAGGAACCAGATCCATAATATGCTCAATAATCTGGCATCTAGTTTTCAATCTTCTATTATAAGGGGGAATGAAGCAATTGATGTTCAGAGCAGGAAGAGGCAGAAGGCTGATATCTACCCTGCTTTTATACTAAACTTTTACTGCCCTAGATCCAGCTATGATCTACATTTTGAGGCTACAAAAACCATTGTGGAATTTAAGGTGGTTCACTAAAGCTCTATGCTTTTGAGTTTCCTTGTTTAGTAAGCTTGATTTGTATCTAATGTTTGGTTTAGCCACCTCTTGTACAACACCCTGGGCTTCTCCTAATCATGAAAATAGGTGGTTGCCCTGCTGGTTACTATTTTTTTGTTGTTAAAAAAATGTAGCTAATGTTCCTGTATGAGTAGGATTGTGTCTTAGGCAAAATGTCTTTGTGCCCATTTGAAAACATGCATGATGTTGTTTCATCTAAATACCGTACAATCCAACTAGCCGAACAGAGCCAGTTTACTCTCTGTAGCTGGCTAATTAATCTCTCTTATTTTTCCACTTCTAGGATTGGCGAGCTGTCTTGCTTTTCTTTGAACAAACTGTCACAAACTACTGGAATAAGCATCAACTGCAATCACCAAAAGGTTAGACAATGCGACCTCAATGTTCCTTGCTTAATGTCTTTGTGAAATGGACAATTATTGGTGTTCATGCACTGTAACCTTTTATGGCAGATGGAGCTTGTGCTGATGATACCCATGTGCCTCAGAAAAATCATGGTTGGTGACTCATTGAACAGATTTCAGTTTTGTATTTTTATCTGTTAAGCTTCTGAGCTTCTCATACGTTGCCGTTGCAGTGAAAATGAATAAGGGCCTTCTGAAAAATCATAATGTGCAGAACGAGAAAGAGTATGCTGACTTCGAAAGCACTCAGCAGAAGAATGCAGTCATAGACAACAACAGTGATATGAGTACCACAAGAGTAACAAGGAATTCACGCTGCTTTTCTTTTGTTATGGAGCCATCCATTCAGAATGTCTGTTTCTCTGGAAGGATCACTAATTCATGCCACCTGAATGACAATGTTGCCAATATTGATCACAAGTTAGGGTATAAGCAAATGCATTCTCCTGAAAGTGGCAGTTATAAGTGGTTAGATGGTGGCCCTTCCCACTTAGCTGATGGTAGTTCAAGTGTTAACCCAACTTGTTGGAAAAGGCAAAAAACAGAAGGTATATTCCATGAGTATGCATATTCTGGGAATCTTGGAATGCTGGAAGATGTGGCAACTGAAGGTTTTTTTGCTCACGAACAAGAGTCTGAGCTGATTGGTCCAGAAGTAGAAATACCAGAATCTTTCTTCAAGGTTCTCAATAGGCCAAATGGAATGACGTCTGATTTTGTGCAACATAAAACCAACTTAAAGGCACAAGTCTCAGACTGGGATGGATTATATGACAAGTTTGATAAATTAAATGGGGATTGCTTACTCAATGAAGCTACAGAAACAATCACTGATGTTTCTTACCCAGAGATGTTACAGTTCAGTAATGGATTTTACCATGATGATGGTAGCACCTCCAGGAGCTCCTGTAGAATTTTGAGAAATTTCAGCGCCAGTAAGAAGTTGGGGACTGCAGCTGGATGTGTTGAAGGGCTAGAGGCTGATGCTGTTAACCAGATGAATTTCCCTGATATTCATGCTCTGTGGAACAGTGACTTGATAGATAGGTCCTCCATCAAGGATACCTTAAATCATTTTCCTCATCCATCCTTGTTGGCTGATACACCTTGCAGTCATCCAAGGACTAAATGGTTTCGTTCTTGGAATTGTGAAAATATTGACAGCAATGTTAGATTCGATTTGGACAAATTTAGCAAAGATTCTATAATATTTGAAGGAACTAAACATTTCCATAACTTTGACAATGAAATACAGCCGCTTAATTACTTCAATGATAAGTGTGGTTCAACCGACCAGCTTGGTTCTGAAGAAGATCTGATAACTTGGAAATCAAAATTTGACATGAGGTTGCCAGTCAATGTTTCTCCTGAGAGAAGTGATAATGGTCGCAATCTGAATTTTTCTTCTTCGAATGTGGCAAATGGCAGCGTGCTTGCTCAAGATCTGCGGAATCAACACGACTCTGGACTAAATCAGAGAACCAGGACTTCCAAGGGTAGTAGATTTAGGAGTCATTCTGCCCCGCCATTTTATAGAGGGAAACTGAAATTCTCTAGATTAAATGTGCCACTGAGCAAACCGAGCACAGATAGCGATAAAGATATCTGCATCAATAACCCTGAAGGTATATCCAACCTTTAGCCCTTTTTGAATTGCATTTTTATGAGAACTAACATTACACACTTCTAATCAAATGCAGACAATGCACCCGCACCTGTGGATATCTCATGTATGAGTTCAACCCAGCCTGTTCCTGAGACTGGTAGCAGTGAATTTCCAGACATAAATTTCAGGTGTACTCATGTTGCTTAGTTTCCTGGATACACCTTCAGTACTTGAGAATATCTTTCTAAGCCTGTTACTATACACTCTCATTTGGGACAGCTCGAACAGATTTGTGAAAGTGTCTGAAGTTGCATGTTCTGATGGGATTGAGGACTCCACTGCTCAAATAACTAAATGGCGGGATGACCCTGTCCAGCATACAGTTAAGCATGCATTTGAGTTTGGGATACTAATATAGAGAAAGTTCCATACGTCCTTGCTACTATGCATCTTGCTATCTTCTTAGTGCTTTACCTCCCCTTGTAGGCTTTGAACTTGCCACATGGTCCTTTTGGATGCTATGATGATATACTTAGCATTTCTGGGACCTTACATCTCTCTTGTAGCGCGCTAATTCCAGAATGTGTTGACAAGAACTGCTTTGAGGAGGCAAGGGTTTTGTTGCAGCTCGACAAGAAATTTATTCCCGTCATATCTGGGGAAACTATCCTCCTTGTCGACCAGGTTCGAATTTTCTCATTTAGCCAGGGGTCTGGGTTACATAATTGATGCCATGTATGAGTAAGGATCCTGTTGGGGACCCCCTTTTTGCAAAATGCTCATGATGTGTACCTGCTGCTTAAATTTTTATTTAGGAAAACTTTTGGTCAGCTTTCTTATTACTGCTACAGTTTTAGCTATTTATAGGGAAATACTTAGCCTTTTAATATCGTTATAAGTGCACAATAGTTTCTAAATATGAAATGGCTTTGTTTTCGAAAAGATTTAGCAAGTTATATCCTTTTTTACTGTTGTGTACAGCATGCAGCCGATGAAAGGATACGTTTAGAGGAGCTCCGTAGCAAGGTTGTTAATACTACATTGACCAGGAACAACTATCCAACATTGTTTTACGCTTTTCATACTCACTACACTGATGCGATCTGCAGGTTTTATCAGAAGAAGGGCATGGAGTTAGTTACTTGGAATCTGAGGAGGAATTGGTATGTAGTATAGCATTCATGAACTTGTTTCAATACTCATATGTGACAGTCAATATTGACTCACCCCAATTTTCTTTCAGTCTCTCCCTGAGACTGGGTTTCAACTGATCCAAAAGTATGCTGAACAGATTCAGAAATGGGGCTGGATCATCAGCAGCGGGAGCAATTCATCTGAATCATTCAAAAAGTAGGCGCTTGACTAACATGTTTTTTTGGGGACTTTTTTTTTCTTTTCTTTGGGGGCTCTATTAATGAGGTTTTGCATATGTTATGATTGTCCTTTTTTCTCTTTGAAGTCAAGCTGTGTCTTTTATTAAGGTACTCCAAATTCTTTTTTTAATAAAATCTAAGACTTCCTGTTCTTTTAGGTTTTGCTAGTCAGTTAATGTTAATAGTACATTTAGATGATTGTTATCTGAGAATGGTTTGTTCACATGGTATATAACTTGCCTGAAAAATTTTCTTGAATGAAGTGTTAAAATTGTCTTGTAAGTAAAAGGAATTTAGCTTAGCTCAATTGGTGAAAGGTGTGGCTGTACACTGGTTGGAGTCCTCTCTAGTCTCTACAGTAAACTTAGGTTTCTATCTTCATATAAAAAAACCCTATTTCCTCCTTTGTTGTTTCACTTTTTTTCATTATTATGGATGGCTTCACCATTCTCTGATTATTCTTAAGTGCAAAAGCCATTCTCCTCATCTATGTAGATCAAATATACGACTGTCATTTGATCATTTACTTTGTATGTTTTAGGAACATGAACATTCTGAAGAGACAAGTCCGTCTTGTTACTCTTGTTTCTGTAAGGAACACCCTTTCTTATGTCTGTACCATTCAACATGTTTGAAATTGCTGATTGTATATGTTTTGCTTAATCTGCTGGACATGGTGCTTTTTCTTTCTCTTATCCGTTTATGTACATGGTTTCCCCTAAATCTGCTGGACATGATGGTCTATAGATTTGTATTTTTATTTATTATCTGTTTACATTTTATAGTAAGAAATAGGCTATCAAACCCACTGTAACTTATCCATAAATTGTGCATACTACTGGCAAGAACGAGTTGAAAAGGTGAACCTAGATTCGTCATATGTCAAATATCTGCAGAGATAAAAACTGTAATATGGGTATCTATGTACACTAAATATCTTCTATGCTACACAGGTTCCATGTGTTTTAGGTGTCAAATTGACTGGGAAAGATCTCATGGAGTTTATTTGGCAGGTAACTGCCACCATCTTATGATGGACAGCTTATATTGTTTACTAAAACATTCTCATTCACTTGCACAAAAACTTCTACGAGTGAATGACCCTAGATTTTCATCTTAATACTTTCTGGAATGAAAATGGTATGTGGAGCCTAGACTCTTTGATGGCTTGACGCCTAGCTTAGCTGCAGATGAGCTGTAGCTATGAATTGGCTGGGGCTCCGGGGCTTTACCTCTTGACAGCCCTAGTACCTTGGTAGTGTTTTTTGTGGTGGCTGTTTCTATAATTGTCACGAGCGAGCACGTAATCTACATTCCTGTATGTGTGGTTTATTCAGGGTTCTTTATCTACTTTCCTTCTTCTATAATAATATAATGATACAAGGCTCTCCTATATGTTCGGGAAAAAGAATTGTATTACCTATTACTGTTTCTTCCAGCTTGATGAGACTGATGGGTCGTCAGATATCCCCCCAGCAGTCCTCCGTATTCTGAACTTCAAAGCATGCAGAGGTCACTACTTAACACCCCCCCTCTCCCCCCCGGGGCAATTGTCCATTTCTGTATATTTTGATAAAACATTGTTTTTTTATGTTTCCTGGTGGCTTACTGTAGGAGCGATCATGTTTGGAGACCCCTTACTACCATCTGAGTGCTGTCTGATTATTGAAGAATTGAAAGCAACATCTCTATGCTTCCAGGTAAGAAGATTGTTGAATCCTTGGTCCTCGTCTCTGCTGTTAGTGGTATAGTGATGGAGATATGCTTTACTGTCTTGCAGTGTGCTCATGGGCGCCCAACCACTGTGCCCATCTTGAACGTCGCATCCCTCCGCGATGAGCTGGCGAGGCTCCAAATGCTGAGTGGAAGGCAGGCAGAGACCTGGCACGGCTTGGGGCACCATGAACCAAGCCTTGAGCGTGCTCAGACGCGCCTCCAACGACTGAGAAAATTACGCCGAGGCCTGTAGCCGTAGGACAATAGCAAAATGGTTTGAATCAGATAAAAGGGTGTGTGCTTTGTATAGTTCGTAGAGAAGAGTGGATTTCCACTGTGCTGTACAGTTGTACAAAAACCAGGTATTCATTCCTGACGAAGAGATAAAACAGCGTCCATCACCTGACAGATGAGTGAGGTTTAGATAAACGACGCCCATCACCTGACAGGCGAGTGGGGTTTGCCACGGCATGTTGTAAGGTTTGTACTCTCTGGTTTGTTAGCTGTTACAACAATTCAAAATTCACGCCATGGAAACACATATAGAAATTCCATTCAACCGTGCCAATGTGATTAGTTAAAGCTGAGATGGGTCTATCTTTGTGAACCCGGCGTGCTTGTTTTCCTCCGGCCAATACCATTACACCAACCGACAAGGGCAGCACGTTTTCATATGATGGTGCTTATTTTTCTTCTTTTATTTAAAATATAACGGTTCTTGATCACGCTGGAATTTGGTGGAATGGAAATGAGGATGAGGCGATCACCAGATTTTTTTTATTTTTTATTTAGGAACCGAAATGATGATGAACCTTTTTTGAGAAACGAATGAGGCTGAACAGATCAGACCCGATCGCTTCATTCTATGATCTCAACTGCTAGTGGGCTAAATCTTATTGGGCCGAAGGTACACTGGCCCAAGAGCACAAACCCATCTCGCGACACGATATCAGGTAGCGCGCGGACAACATTTCGAGCGACCTCTGCTTCGCATTTCCCCCCAATTCCTCCCGCCCAAAGCCCCAAACCACCACCTGAATCCTCTCTGCCACCCGCCGATGGGCGGCGCCGCCATGGCCGATGACGACGACTTCGCCTCGCCGCCGCCCGCCCCGCGCGCGCGGGCCGAAGGAGGAGGCGGAGGCGTGTACCAGGTGGGCGGCGTGCCGGTGGAGTTCCCCTACAAGCCCTACGGGACGCAGCTGGCGTTCATGGGGCGGGTCATCGGCACGCTCGACCGCGCGCGGCGGCAGGGGCGCTCCCACGCGCTCCTCGAGTCGCCCACAGGCACAGGCAAGTCGCTCTCCCTCCTCTGCTCCGCGCTCGCCTGGCAGCGGCACTATCCGCTCCGCTCCCCTCCCGCCCCCACCCCCGCCCCCGCTCCCGCCCCCGCCCCCGCCCCCGATCCATTCCTCCACGGCGGAGGGTTCGTCGCCGATGATACCCAGCCGCAGGCGACACCCGGTGCGCTCCGCTCTCGCTTTCCTCCCTATTCTATCGTTGGGGGTTCTTGGACCAAGAACTGCTCTTTCTTGGTAATCCGTGGCTTGTCGTTTGCTCATTTTTGCCTTTTTGGGGTTCTTGATTGTTCAGTCGTCCCGGAGAAGGCTGTCAAGAAGAAGAACGCCCCGACAATCTATTACGCGACGTAGGATCTCTGTCTTTTGACTCGAAATGATGATGGGATTGAGTGATCTTGATTGATTTATTCGTTGCTTGTGTTTCTGAAGGAGGACGCACGCGCAGATAAGCCAGGTTGTCCGGGAGTACCGCAAGACGGCGTACCGAGTGCGCATGGCCATCTTGGTAACGCCTATTTCCATCTGAATTTATTTTATTTCTTGCCTTATTCTCTGGTAAGAAAGAGAACTCATCATCCAACTAGAGTAGCAGAGGCAAAATAAAATTAAGACTACTGCTTAGAATCCATACTCTGCAATGCAGGCCTCAAGGAAGCACTACTGTGTCAATAAGTTTGCTTGCGGTAGCGACAACATTGATGAACAATGGTACTGTACACAATAGATTAGCTCTTACAAAGCTTTTGCATTGTGATTGCTAACCGAACTTCTAATTGAACTTCCCTCATCAGCAAGTTGTTGCTAGACAAGACGGTTCAAGGTTGCCCAGAGTTCAAGTGAGGATTCCTATCCGTTCAACGTCAGAATATATGACTAGCCAGGAGAGAATCTTTTTCCTCTTCGAATTTTAATGCAATCAGTTGAAACTTGCAGGAATGCTCAGAAACTAAGTCGGCATCCATCCCTTCAGATTGGTGGCTGCTATGAAGTTCACGATATTGAGGATCTTGTCAGAGTTGGACAGAAAGCAAAGGGTACGCAAAATATCTTTTAGTTGCACTTGTTTCCTCCTGAGGATAGTCTGGCTCTGATCTGGTCACGGCTGATACCTATTCAATTATCTCTTTTCCTGTTATTGGCAGGATGCCCGTATTTTGCTGCACAGCACATGGCAGAAGCAGCGCAATTGGTTTTCTGCCCATATAACTACCTGATTAGTCCAGTTGTCAGGAGAGCAATGGACATTGATATCAGTGGTTCTATCATTATTCTTGACGAGGCACAGTAAGACCACTTCTATGTCTCTCTTTTCAGCTACCTGTTGATTTCCTTGTACGTCAATAGTTTCATCAATCAAGCTGAAGTAGTTTTTACGTGACCCTCATTATATTGATATATTCATAGCAATTATAGTCTTGTGACATGGTGGAGTCTGAATTCCATTTATTTTTCATATCGCGTCCTCTTTTCTCAGCAACATAGAAGACATAGCACGTGATGCTGGCAGTGTTGACATCGATGAAGAATCACTTTACTGTAAGTCAAATTCCATGATTGTTCTGTTAAAATTTAAAACACATGCTAAATCTAATTCACTATGGCAAAGTGTTGCAGGGAGAACTTCAAAACTTGGCCACTGATGAGGCTGTTGCAATGATATACCAACCCTTGCACGATATTATTCAGGTACTTGTACAAGAAGAGAAGAGAGTTAACTGTCCTGTTCTTTTCCAGGAAAAAAGGAAGGATTAAGTTAGCTGTTAGTGTTAACATTACTCTTAGAGCTAAGATTTTAGTACTCTTGCAGGGTCTTGTTGGTTGGATTAGTGAGCGGGAGGACAATCTGCATAATCATGAGTTCGGACATCCCGCTTCATAGTATGTAGTCTGAGACTCTTTTAGTTTCTTATTATTATATGATTCATTGTTTACCATTTTAACTTTTCATGTTAAAAGAGATGTGATTGCCACTTCATCTTCCATACATATAGATGGTTAAACATAATGTAAATAAAAAATTATACAGTTTATCACTGCAATCTAGTCAACTATTTTGTGAAATTGATCCATTGCTTGATTGTGCAACATAGATTGACTTGTGGTTAGCCATGGCCATTAGATCAACTATCTTTAGCCTACTATGTTATCAAATGTTGAGCCATTACTTGCTTAGCAACATAAGTTGACACTAGCAACTTATCACTATTCATGTCTAATTGTTAGTGTATTATCTAAAAGAAAGAAAAATATTTCCTTGATATTTAAAAAACAAAAATACAAAATACTGGGTTTGTGAAATATATTCATGAACTTTCGACTGTGTAACTTATTAGAATCACTAAATGTTTACAATGATGTTTTTCATACCATCAGTGGGCTTAACCTTTTGTAATCATCAGTTGGACTGGTGAAAAGGCAATGAATGAACTTCAGCGGGCTGGTATTTCGCCAATGCATTTCCCCGTATTGCAAGAATGTGCAACAAAGGTGCTTTTTATATCACATTGCAGTTGTTGCATATATTGATCTATCTTTTATGTGGCTGTGAAACATTCATATTTTCAACTTCCTTCTTGCTTTAGGCGATTAAAGCTGCTTCAGATGCTGAATCAGATGGATCACACTTAAGTGGTGGTCGTGCTATGACGCTAGAGAGTAAGCAGTAGAGTGGTGATTACTTTATTTAATTCACCTTGAATACACTTAATAACCTAATGATGTTATACAATCTTTTGCAGGTCTATTCTCTTCGTTGAGTTACTTTTTTGCTAATAAAGGGCGCAATTCGTGTGATTACCAACTTGCTTTGCAGCGCTTTGTTAAAAAGGAAGGTAGCAAGCTTGTTTATCCTTTAGAAATAAAAGCATAGTTCTTGTTATAAGTTTTTCCTGTTAACATGGAAGTAGAGTAACAAAACATTTGTGAACATATTCAATCCTCTAGATCTTATAGCTTAAAAAAGAAACTTGACCTGCGGGGGGTAAGAGTAAGACAGCCCCTGGGCATTGCATTAAGAAGACCTCACGTGGGTCAAGAAAACCCCTGAACCCCTGCCCTACCCATAGACAGCGGCACCGTAGCCCATGTGATACGACCACGACCGGGGCCGGGCTTTAGACATGTGCTTTGGTCGTGGGATAGACGAGGGGATTTTTTTTAACCCCATCCAGAAATTCGCTCCCCATGGAGAGTCGAATCCAGAACCTGAGGAATGCC
Source organism: Eremochloa ophiuroides (assembly GCA_038502445.1). Classification (NCBI taxonomy): domain Eukaryota; kingdom Viridiplantae; phylum Streptophyta; class Magnoliopsida; order Poales; family Poaceae; genus Eremochloa; species Eremochloa ophiuroides. The sequence continues at coordinate 90,007,356 of JAHLJS010000001.1, read as the reverse complement.
ACTGGTTTCCTCTAACCAACTCAGCTAGAGGCCTTTTGGCAGATCTTACAGCTTAGATCCTATAATTTAGCTATTAGTGATACTGTTATTGAAGTCAGAACTTGGTTGCTGATTTAATTTGATAAAGTTGTATGTATGCTTGGATATTCAACAAACTCTATTCGATTTTCAAATTTAAGGAGCAATTTGTGCAATTTCATCATATGAACCATTTACAGGCAATGACGAAATTTCTTCAAGATGCATAATGAGTTTGTGGTGTCTCAATCCTGCTGTTGTTTTTCGAGAAATTGCAGATCAAACACTTTCAGTAATTTTGACTTCTGGGTAAGTGTGCGTAGTCCTTTTCTCGCTTATCAATAAGTTGGTAAAATGGCCCTGTTAAGCTGCAGATATCTAATTAGATGGTCAATGTGAAATTTAGAAGGAGAAAAAAAAATGGAAGAGGAACTAGACATGCTGCCGGTAGCTAGTCTGATTATATCAATCCTTTGAACTGCACATTGGTTGGAACTGTATAACTGAACATTTCATTTCTTTTCTTCTTGGGAGAGGGGACCAAATAGGCAGTGACTGTCAGTAACAAGCCTAAGTAAGGCTTTTTTTGGACAAAGATAGAAGTTGGGCTGCTGATGTGGATGGCTTGCATGTCAAGATAGAAGTCTAGTGAGGTTTAGGATTAGAGATAGGTAACTAAAAATTTATTATGTTATGCCACTTTTGAGGTTCTATAAATTGCCTTGTTAAGTCTCTCCAGTGTCAGATAATTTACAGCTCTGAAAGACTGAAACTACATGTATCTGCAGAACACTTTCACCAATGGGTTCCTTTACATCTGAACTTGGTGTCCAGTTTGAGGCTTGCATGGAAGCTCCTCATGTAATTAATGCTGATTCTCAGGTACGCATGTTGCTAGTTCTCTGCTGTGTCATGTCATTACTGCATGGTTATGAATTTATGTTATTGAGTGTTGAGTAGAGGAATCAAGATAATACTGTGTTTCTCGATTCTGGAATCCATTTTTTTTTGCGACAGTAATTGGTCAAAACTGGGATGTGATTATTTCCCCCTACAAATAGACACTAGTTCACTTTTGTCCAATGCAAAATCTGTTCATAAAGTATTTGAACTCACCATTGGAAGTGAGGATTTCTTGTGTCACCTAAAGGCTAAAGGGAAAGAAGAGAGGTGTGATTTGTATCTGCAAGTTTTATCTGATTTCATATTTTGGCATGCCAATGTACAAATATGTAATTACATGAAGTGCTGTAGTAAAATACTAAAATTACATTATTGAGATAATATGGATACTTGCATAGATTGAACATGATATGCACTATATATATAGGGTAGCGCTAATCACCACCCAGGGGAGTGAATATTATTGGCTACCCGACACCTCCGCTCGCCCGCATGCAGAGGCCTTCGCCATCCGATGCCTGGTCGGCCCACCACCACATGTTTCCCCTGCCGATTATTTTTTTTCTCTTTCGTTGCTTTTTATGTGAAGCAGTTGATTATTCTGTGTTTTTTCCTTTCGTATTTTTTACCCTATAAGCAGTTGTTCTGCAGTTTTGTAGTCACACATCACACGTCTGGTTTTGTTCGTTCTCATTCAACCTTTTTTTTAGATAATTGAGCTCAAATCCTTGCTTCGATGGCCCCCAGCTTTTTTTTAATAATTGAGTTTTTTTGTCACGCATCACACGTCTGTTGTCTTGTTTACAAATACATAAAAAAAACTGAAGGAAAGTACTAATTAACAGTTTGACTTGAAAAGTGCCAAGACCCATTACTGTATCGACTGCTACAATAGTACGATACAAGAAAAAAAATCAAGATAAGACACAAATTAACTTAGATAAGGAGTGAGGTGTCCAATATATATAAGCACATAGTAAAAACAGATTAGCCGGAAATGAACAGGCACCTTTTGCCAGCTATTATATAAGAAATATGGCTACAAAAGCTACATGCACGTCAATATGAAGGACTTGAGCTGAACAGACAAACAGCATTCTTCTTAATATTATGGTGCTTCCAATGACGAAGCTCGGCATTGCTTTTTATTTTCTATGTGAACTAGTTAATTGAGATAGTTGCTCCGATCTCCTGCTTCATCCTTTTGCTACTCTGATCTGAAAACCTGCAGAAGCATGAAGCATGATAAGTTCGGAGCGGAGGGCATCGACCACGATATTAAAGCATGGCGTACCGATGACCTATATAGAACAGAATTCAGTGTATTTGTATAAGAATTTACTTCTGAAAACTTTGAACGTTAATTTTGAATGGTCATAATTGAAACTTTAAACGATCGGTTGGCAGAGCACACCCCTGAGAACTCAACAATGGTGAAGTATACAGATTTATCAAAAAAGGGTAGTGTTACTACCACTTCCTTGTACAAAGAATATACAGCTGCAAGAGCCATTATCAGTCATGCTGCAACAGTACCATTGCATAGGGAGCAGAAGCAGAAGCATAGCATTAACCACCCTTTTGAAAGCTGGTTAGACAACCCCGAATGCATCCTGAATGATCAAAGGGAATAGTTAAGAATCAATCACATGTGCAAGTCATGATGCCATCTGAAATTAAATCGCATACAATAGAACAATCGGGAGGTCTGTAGCTCGATGAATTTTCAGAATAGAAAAAAGCATAACTTCATCAATATGAAATCTTGTCCGTTGACAAACAAATAGATAACTAGCTATATCCTTCACTATATGGGTCACTTCCACGTAAATAGCAATACTGAAAATATATGAGAGTTGCTGATAGGATCTCTAGTCCTACCAGCTAGGGAACGGAGAAAGTAGGGATGAGAGGGAGAGGGCGTGGCTCTGGGTTCGCGGCGACGGCGGGTCACGGCGCGCAGAAGAAGATCGCGAGAGCAGAAGGAAGATGCGTGCGCGCAGGGGGAAGTCGCGAGACAGGGGGAGGCGGCTAGGGCTTAGGAAACTCCCGGCTCCCTAAGCGAAGCCGAGCAATAATTGATTGCTCTTGCTTAATTCTCCATCAATCCGTGTTTACAAATATATAGCCTATAAGATCCTATCTATCTTTTAGGAAATAACTAAACCATTTAAGGAAATATAAATAATATAGGATAATTGGGCAATTATAAACCACTAACGGGCCTGATACCCTGCTGCCAGACATAACATCTCTCTCTGCCGGGGGAAACAGCTCGTCCTCGAGCTGAAACTTCAGTAGAGGTGGCGTCAGCCAACGTCGGTCGCTTGCTGGAATGTAGCAGCGGTCGCCACCGCAGTTGGCACCTCGTCGTCGAGGAAGTCGGCCGACTCCAAATAGAAGTATAGAACAGCCGCTGACACTGATGGCCGTGGACGTAGGGCTCGTCACAATTGTAGCAATGCCCTTGACGACGACGCTCCAATTGCTCGGTCGGTGTGAGGCGACGGAAGGGAGGCGCTGGAGCTGGTGGTGGCGCAGGAGGAGCTAGTGGCGCCACGTTCGCCGGTGTAGGCAGCTCTGGCGCTCCTACAAGTGATGGGGCCACGGTCGGTGCGCGTGATACCACGGTGGAGGCGCAGCCACCTGCACCTACCGGGGAGGGTGCGCGCCCCGTGGCGGCGGTGCTGGTGCAGCTGCAGCAGCGCGCCGCTCGAAGGCTCGGGCCAGGTACATGGCCGTCTGATGGTCTTGCGGTTCGCGCAGTTTGACGTCCACCATGAGGTGCTCCAGTAGCCCACCGACGAAGAGCTCCACCTTCTGCAGGGCTGAGATGTTCCGCACATGACAGAGGATCGCTAGGAAACGATCTGCATAGTCCTGCACCGTGGAGATGACAGGCAAACGAGCGAGCTGGGAGAGTCGAGTACCACGGACAGCCGAACCGAAGCAGAGACGGCACAATTCTTTGAAGCGATCCCACGTTGGCATGCCCTCGTCCTGCTCGAGGGCAAAATACCATGTCTGTGCCACGCCCGTCAGGTGGAAGGAGGCGAGCCAGGTATGATTAGATGCCAGAGTATGCTGACCGCGGAAGAATTACACACAGTGATTGAGCCAATTCAGGGGGTCGACGGAGCCATTGTAGGTGGTGAGCTCTAATTTGTAGAACTTGGGCGGTGGCGGTTCGCGACCGACAAGGGCAGGCGCCCCACCCGTGCTGTTCAGCGGGGGCAATGTGGCGGAAGGCGTCGGCACCAGGCTATCACCATGGAACAGGGGGCCATCCACCCCTCTGTATAGGATGCCCGAGGCTGGAACACCGCCATGCGCCACGATAGCCCCGGAAGTTGGAAGCTGCGGCACGTGCGGCTGGGGGCTGGCCGCCAACTCGAGCATCCACCATCACCAATGCCGACCAAGGAGACAACAGCCACGATGGTCGTGCCCCCACCTTGGGCGCCGCCCCCTGCCCCGAGGGCGCCTGAATCCAGCTGCCAGGCTGCAACCCGAAGCCCCTGCCGACGCCGTCTCCTCTGTCGTTGCTGCCCGGCAATAGCCGGCCCCCGAGGTGGCCAGGCCGTCGGCAAAACAAACCAGGCCGTGCAGGGAGGGGCAGGCAGAGAGGAGGACGCTGCCCCCAAGCACCAGCACGAGCCCGGACACTGCCGCCGCTGCCTCACTGCCTCCGGCCGTCACCCCGCCCGCCGCCGGCCTGCCCGGCCAGATCCGGCCACCAGGGATCCGGAACCAGCAGCCCAGGCCCCGTACCGATGAGCACAGCCGGCGCCGGCCACCGTCGCGGGGAGAGGAGGGAGGCGCGCGGAGGAGAAGACTCGCCGCCGCCTCGAGCGCCGGGTCGGGCACCCGCCGACGCCGCCACCACTCCAGCGACCAACCCCGTCGAGCTCCACGCAGCCCACGCGGAGAGGCCACCGGCCGCAGACACGAGCGCCGCCGAGAGGAGAAGCAGAGTGCCCCGCCGCCGCCTTCCCGGCCAGCCAGGCGACCATGCTGGCGACCAGCTCCGACGGCGGCACGGCTAGGGAGGGAGATGGAGGAGGAAGGCGCTAGGGTTTCTGGGGAGCTGCCCGAGCCGCTCGCGTGGGAGCGGCGCGGGGGCGCGGTGCGCGCACCTTCCGCTCCTGGTAACTAGTTATTTTCCCCTAGATCATTGGTGAAGCAGTCTGAGGACTACCAAGCTTTAGAAAGCTTCATTGGTGAAGCAAGATCCCACCAATTATCGTTGTACAAGACAGAAAAATGCTATTTTTAGAAGCCTAACATAGCAATGATTCCATTCTCAGATCAGATACATAGACCAAGAATACAGAACTAACATTTAGACACTCGGTAGAGCATAAACCTTCAAATAACATCTAGACCTGGTAAACTAGAACTATAAAGATTCAATGAGCAGCAGCAAAATAGAAAAAAACAGCTATGGAATAGGCCACATTGATCATAAAATAGGATTAGTAAGGAAAGTACTAGTAATTCTACTGAACGTACATTCGAAATAAGTAGATTATAGTATATTAGTGTCTGACCAAAGGGAGGAATTCCAATTATATCTACAGGCCAGATACTATTCTATATAGTCTAAAGATGAGATAACGGTATATTTATCCAATTCTTTGCATTTCTTTATCTTTATTTCATAATGTTGCAGAGTCAGGGTGATCAAGTATACACAGCATAACTAGTCTCCATTGCCCAAAGCATAAATAGAGATAAAAAATGGTTGCTATTATTATAAGAATAGCTAATCCAAATGGTGATGATGGTAATCCAAATGCAACAAAGATTGATGGAGTATTAGATTTGTGCTATGTTTACCTTTCTTGCCTGTAACCAGCTGCACAGATATGTTGAGCTCCAAAACCAAACGAGAGTAGCACTTGGACAGATAAATAACTGGTTCAGAAGTGACCTGCATCAGATCCCATGCTACTAACTAATGTCTAATGGACATCGACGCCCATATGAGTACACTGGTTATGACCCTTGGGAAACATCCAGGCCATGGCGACCTGATGGGATCAGGGAGGACCGTGGTGCCTGGTGGACCTGCAAGGGAGGCAATGCAAGGTGCCAAACCAGGTGTGGTGAGCTCATCGGTGCCAAACCCAGCAGCAACCGTCGGTACCACCTATAATCAAATTACACAGATCAATTTGATAGAAAAATAAATATTAGCATTAACTTAGTGATTAGCTATGGAATTGGGCCGCATAGATCATGCTACAGGATCACTAAGGGCAGAACCATAGTAGGGGTGATCAAATACACAGAATAGCAAGTCTCCATTCCCAAAAGCAGAAGTACAGACAAAAAAATGGTTGCTAGTTATAAGAAGAAGTGAATAACTAATCTAAATGGCAATTCTTGCCTGCATAAGAAATTTGTGAGTCTACCATATAGAATAAACAAATCATTTGACCATTCTTTTGCCTACAATAAGGTAAGTGTAGTGTTTAATCAGCACCACTCTTGACTTTTCTAAATTCTAAATGCAAGCAAAAAAATTGCAAATAATCCTACTTAATATTCTTGATAACTGTAATTAGGATAGTGCCTCCACAACTGGTATTGGTCACAGTTACACCACCAAATCCTTCCCCCACGAATAACAGAAAGCTGCATTGCGACAGATAAAAGAACCAGATGGGCAAACGAGAAAAACTTACCTTGCTGCTAGTGAAGAGCTCCTGGCCTTGGTGGTTCCTCAACAACTGGGCTAACAATCAAACACTCGCATCAGACCAAGAGAAGCTCAAGGGAAGGCATCCTGCACTCGAATCATCAAATCGAATCAAGAAGGGAGAGGGGGAAGGGGAAGATACTGTAACTGAGGAGCTTGCGGAAGGGTATCTGGAGGAGGGGCACCTGGATCTGCCACCATTGTTGCAGGAGCACACGTAGAAGCGGAGCGGCGGGCTGACGGCGCCGATTCTCCGGGAGTTCGCAAAACAGCTGACGATGAGTCACGGGCGAGCACGGGAGGCTGCTAATGACGGCACTATCGGGAACATCCCAGGCGGCAACGACCTGATGGGGTGAGGGGAGGATAGCGGTGACGGTTGGTCCCGCCTGGAAGGCGAGGCAAGGTGTAGGGTAGGATGGCCGTCCGAGATGCTCATCGGTGCAGAACTCCGCAGGCGGCGAAGCAAGATTGAGGACGGCGGCGGCGGCGGCGAGCAGAGCTCGCGCGGCGTGTGTGGAAATAACCGTGCGACTGCGACTCCCCACGATTCCACGACCCGCCGAGATTTTTAATTAGAATAAAAAAAGGGATAAATGAGAAGCGGAGTGGGTGGGTTTGGGATAAAAACAAGGAGGTTTCACCAGCGCGGGGAGGAGGTTTGGGCGTGACGAGTCGGACCGGCATGAAAGTAACGGCTCGGGTACCAAATATTATTTACTACCCGGAGTAGTATATAGAATAACTATATATATATATATATAGGGAAATTATTTCCTACTCCCAGGGAGTAGTTACTCCCATGTTTATATCTTAAGATTTTGGGTATGTATGACCAAACAGGGTATATGTATGTGAAGTATATGATCATATTAGACCATCTATGGTAGTATATTTGTCAAGTATGTATGCATACATCGAGTATGTGGTCATACTTATTTTATATACTACAGTAAGTGGCATTTTCGTAATATATTAAAAAGTATGAGTTCCCATAAATTTTTTTCGCGTAGCAAGATTTGGAGCACCATAATATGAGTATGTAAACATACTCAAAGTGATAAACAAGTATGAACACATACGCAAGTTGGTTTTTTAAAGATGGGAGTAACTACTCCCGTCACAATTTGAAATTTTGAACTCGGAACTTATGTTTAGAACTGGTTTATTAGCCTTCTGTCCTTATGGTAGTTTGTAGCCTCTCTAAAGACCTGTGAATTGATTATCGATTTCATCAGTTTAAAGGCTGGTTAATTGGCCCCTCATACTGCCAGCATAGAAAATAATTTCTTAATGAGCTCTACCCTTGGATTTTTTAGGACCTGGATAAGGAGTTGTGGACCTTTTGTGATTGGAAGAAATATTTGCACATTTAATCTATTCCAAACAGTTGCTTACATTAGTGGGGCTGACAGCTATTAAGCCTTCTGCTTATCTATCTGGAGTAACTAGTAGCGCTTATGTCAGCATCTTATCTTCTTAGCATCTACTTTAGTGGTTGGAATTGGAATATGCTGTAATCCTTTCTTAAGGACCAAGTATGCTACTCTATATATATTCCCTAATCCTGCCATAGTTGTGTCAAGGCTAACAGAAATCAGATCTAGCCCCAGTTACCTGTCTATCTGCAACAGTGGCTATGTATGAGTCACAGAATTCTGTAAATTAAGGCAATAGGCAGGCACATCCTAAATGCAGCTAGTGAGTTCCTATAGAAAATAAAAAATCATAATGGTCGGAAGCTGTTCACTATATCAGAACTGTCCAGAAGGGGGGGGGGGACACCTGAGTTCAGGTGTTTCTTAGTAGTTCAATATGTTTCATGTGTGTTTTTGCAAATCCTTTTTCTTCACACGTCCTCTACGCTTGATAAAAGGATCTGGTGGCTACTTCCTAGTAGCTATTACTTGCATTTTTTCAGTTTATCTTGGCTTTGCAGGTTTTTGCAGCTGTGCTATCATCTGGTCCAACAAGCCAAATATTGAATGCTAGCTATAAAACTGCAGACAATTCATCTTTTCAGGTAACTTCTCATTGAATTAAATATATGTTAGTAACCCTAATTAAAAAAAATATTATTCTATTTCTACATAGTGTTTAAATTTTTCACCGTTTTACATAGGATGAACTTGGAGCCTCACTAGAGGAAATATGCAGAATTGTGCCTGGTGGTGCTCTTGTGTTTTTTCCTAGCTACAAGTTGTTGGACAAATTGCAAGTGCGCTGGTCTCAAACAGGTCAATGGGCACAGCTTAATGCTCAAAAACATGTGTTTGTTGGTAAGATCTTTTGAAGCATTTCAAAATGCCATTTCACTAATTATAGAAGACGGCATCATGTCATGTTCAATTTTCTGTGTTCTTTATTCAAAACTTGTTTCTTTCAGAGCCTAAGGGAAGTAGTGAGGAACTCGATCCTGTTTTAAAAGGCTACTATGATGCAATCCTTGGTAAGGCTCCTGTCAAGAAAGGCAGAGGTGGTTCAAAACAAATAGTGAAGAATCGAGCGACAAAAAAATCGTCACAGGAATCAGTGAAAGCAGGAGCTGCTCTTCTTGCAGTTTGCCGTGGGAAGGTGCTACTTCATTACTAAATGTTTATATTAATTTATGTACATGTTTAAACCTTACTTTAATTTTCTTATGCATAATGTTGTGCGTATGTCAGCTGCCACTAGCTTATGTTTTGCTGTCTCCTGATTTTATTTCTAGGTATCTGAAGGGATTGACTTCGCTGATGACAATGCTAGAGTTGTAGTATCCTTTGTTTCCCTTTGATATTTAAATTGTATCCTCTAGAAAGTTCAGTATCAAACACTTGCCCCTACTAGCATGTAGCATGATTGGTATACCTGTTCTGATATAATACAATAAACGATTTTGATATTTATCTGTTTCCTTAACCAGACATAAGGTCATTGTTGGAATTCCTTTTCCAAATATGTAAGTTTCTGTTTTAGTAAATAAATCCAATGTGTTTTTCTTTGTTTAGATACTAACATTGATTCAACATGGATCAGAAATGATGTTCAAGTAAAGCTGAAAAAGAGATATAATGATTCATACAAATCATCAAAGCATTTGTTAAGTGGGAGTGAATGGTACTGTCATCAAGCATTTCGTGCTTTAAATCAAGCTGCAGGTATTTAGCTATTGATTTACCCAGTCAGGCATCGCCTGTGGCTAGCTGTTGGCAATGGCTAACTGTAGTCCTTGTCTTTTGTAGGTCGTTGCATTCGTCATAAATCTGATTACGGTGGCATAATTCTTATTGGTATGTTATTCAGTTATCCAACCCCAACCATTTGCATGACTAGAGAAAAGTTGATTTTTAAAGTTTGGATATCTTATTGATATAATATTAAGAAGTGAAATGGTCTAGTGTTCCTTTTTTTTAGAAAATACAGTGTGTTTTTCATTTTTTTTAATTCCCATGTACATGGTGTACAGACTGAGCGATATCAGGAAGACAGAAATGTTCTCTACATTTCCAAATGGCTTAGGAATGCAATCAAGAAGTATGATAGCTTCCAGGAGACAATGGCTGAGTTGCAAAAGTTCTTTCAGAATGCTGAGGTATTGCTCTTTTTACACAATTTGATTCTTTAAATGTGGATGGGCTTGTCTAAAATGCATGGTGCCACTTCAGGAAAAAATAAAAATCAAAGATTGTGGCATCTTCCCCAAGGTTAAGTTGGATAGCGAAGCACCTCAATCTCTCAGTGATGATAAAAGAAAGTTGCCGTGGTCAGAATTGAGTTCCTTAAACCACTCAGTATCACAATGTAATCAGAAGGTAAAGACTGAATGTCTTAGTCAGAGAGTTCCAAACAGTGGTGGTGTGGCGGTAGACCAAAAAGTTATGGGTATGTGTTATACATCGCCAGAAGTATCGAAAATCTCTGTGAGATCTGCTGTAGTAAAGAAAGAAAATGTTTCATCACCTGAAAGTTTTCCAATGGCATATCCACTGCCTCCCTGCAAAATTCAATCTGATTTTGAAGGTGTAGCCAATACTGGAGCAAATTTTGGAGTCAAAACAGAAGTTATAAATCTGGAGGATGATGATTTTAAACCTCGGTAATTTTAATGTTTTCAGGCATTCTTTTTCCTACTATTGTGTCATCATTTGTTTTTTTTTAAACAGGTGTCTTCACATGTGCAGGTATGCACAGATCACTATCTTAAATCCATTAGAAGACAGGTCACAGCAACCTACTCTTGTTGAGGAAACTTCTACAGTGACTCCAGTAGCTAGTCCAAGCAACTATTCTGAGGTAAACACCTCAGTACGGCTACGGATCAACAATGGAGAACAGATTGTAGACATGCCCATTTCACATTTTTCAACAAATAGAAATCTTTCTTCTCTGTCCACACCAGCAGCTACTCCTGAAAGAACCACTGCCAAAGACTGTCACGAGTCTTTTATCAACAGAAGTGTAAATTCTCACTGTGAGAAAAAGAGAAGGTTGAGCTCCCCAATGAGTTGTTGTACTTACACTGACGCGTTCTAGTTCTCCAAGCAAATCATTCTGCTACACTGGTTCTGCTATGCCTGGGGATGTGAATAGAAATTCTGGTTTGTGTTGTAAAAATATAGGATTGTCCAGGTGTGAAAATGTCAAGTTTGAAATAAACTACAAGCCAGAAGAGGTTTCAGCAAAGGAGTCTACGCAAAAGAAACTTCTTATAAAGTGCATTAGATGCAAAACAGCTCTTGGGTTACAAGAAGATGGATATCTTGTTACTTGTACACGATCTTCTTCGTCAAAATTGTACTTGGCATATCTTTTGAGACATGGGCTATCAATTGTTGGCTTCCCAGAGGATGAATTTTCAGCATCAACACCAGCAGAGGTACAAGTAGTGCAGTGTGAAGCTTCTTCACTCAACCAAAATATATTTGGCAAATTCAGCAGCCAGGGTCATGTTTGGTCTGCAAAGGATGGATGTGTATACAGGGCAATGACATGTCCTTTCTGCTCTTCTGAAAACACAAGTGCCATGGTCCTCGGTGTGCAAGTGCTTGCAACTGATAAGCCAAATCAACAATTGATGGAAAAGGTAGTTTGGTTATCTGGATGCATATCTGTAGTTTATTACTGCTACTGTTACCTTAGGTTAATTGCTGTCTCTTCAAATGAAGGTGCTCTTGTTCAGTGATCGTTTGGATGTTCAGTCTGAGCCATCAAAGGGACAGGTATGGGTGTTAATCTATTGTAGGACTAGTATTATGGAATACATTTAGAAAACTAGCAAAACATAATGGCTCTATCTACTTTCATATGAAGATTTCAAGAACTCGGAGAGATGTTAGTAACTCCATCTCCCCGCAATCGGTGATCGACCTTGAGTCTTTTGCATATAAACCATTAAAGAAGGAGGATCCTGTGGCGCTGAACTCAAGAAGGTCTAAGGTCAGTTGCCTGCTGCCACTGCTGTTATCTTTTGCAGTTCTGCTTGTGATCACTTTCCTAGAATTTCGAGTGTAATCAGGTTCGCATCCTCATGTTGCATCAACACAATAGACTTCTCATCAGAGTATAATTGACAATACTCCAATTTTTCTGCCCTTGGATTTTCTGAGCAGCTTAGGTTACCTGCCTCGAACAAATCCACAACTGGTACATAATTTGATGTAGAGCTCATGAGACAATGGTAATCTTTGCCGTGAAGCATTGTGAAGAACTTTGTTGTGAGCTATGGCATGTGGGGAGGATATGCAGATGTCACGTCGCCCATGGAGATTCATAGTTTCAAACATCCATACGGATTAGAGAAGTTCCCTGAGCTGAAGTGGGGTGTAAATGTATGGCCTGGCAGTAGGATGTTGATGTATATATTTATTCATTTACAGTTTTTGATGCGCCCCATTGTCTTGTATTATTATATCTATTAACAGTCGTTGCGTTCCTAAATTTCGCATCCGTGAGCACCCAGAATGCTCATCACGCTGGGGCAATTGGGCAAAGGATAAGATAGTAACAAAAAAGTAAAAACGCAAAAGTAAGACAAGTACAGTGAACAAAAAAAATAAAAAGACAAGTAGAGCTCCCGGCGAGGATCGAACTCGCGACCTTTCGCTTACGAAGCGAACGCACTACCACTATGCTACGGAAGCACTTTCTGTTAAAGTGTAAATATATAAGATTTATGAAGGATAACCAAACTCACACAATAGTTTTTTTTCTACACAAACTTTGATGTTTTAGATTCTTATATATTCGAACATATTCACCTATGATTTAAAAATATCACATAAATCACACTAAGAAATCATTGTTCAAAACATTGTGAAGATAAGATATGTCAAGCCCAGATCCAGCGAGAATGCTGGGTGCAACAGCGGGGGAAAAGCCACGTGGTGCCACGCCACTCACCATTAGCATTTTCTCCAAATATAACGAGTTCATGCCAATAATTTCTCAAAGGCAACGCTTGTGTCTACTGTCTACACAGTCTCACACTCCAATAGATGAATCGTGCCGGTCCTATGATCGTGGTCGCCACCGTGTTGACGAGCTAACGGCCTACATGATCTCTATTACACTCGGCAGCTCCGTAGTCTAGGAATATTATTCAGCACAAACGTGCTTAATTGTTATGTACATGTGCTACATATACATACACCAAAGCTTAGTAATTAAAAGTGTGTTAATTAACATTCCAATCTCCTTCAGCCACGACACATATATAAGAACATGGAGATGGCACGGCCACCATACCTAGACACGCGTTGAATTCGATCAAAGTCCACGATCACCTTGCCACCTTGGCAGCATGCACGTGGAGCCACCCACGCATGTCAAGGCAACGTGACCAGCAACTTTGCCGGGGAGAGAAGGATTCCGACTCGAGGAGCAGGAACGGACAACTAGCTAGGGAGGGGCTTTGTTGGCTACGATTTCTCATAACCTCTCTGCGGTTGGATGCAGCTCGTGGATCCGAGATGAGTTGTTGTCCTGCTGGCTGCTGCCCTGCTAGAGTACTAATCTACTACCTCCGTTTCAATTTATAAGTCGTTTGACTTTTTTGGCGCTAAGTTTAACCACTCGTCTTATTCAAAAATTTGTGCAAAACATGATATTTTGTGTTATGACCTGCTTTATTAATAAAAGTTCTTCAAGAATATGTTAAATTTAATTCTTTTTATGCAAATTCTTTGAATAAGACGAGTGATCAAACTTATGGTTGAAAAAGTCAAACGGCCTATAATTTGGGACGGATTAAGTACCACATAAGTAATGTATAAGAATTTTAGGGCCAGGCTAGAACTTTGTTCCTTTATTAAATAAAGAATTTTAGGGCCAGGTTGAAATGAAATGCACTAGATAGAACATGTAAATGTTAACTCATTCTACATCCTTATATGAGTGAGCAGGAAAATTGTAACAACCCTAAAAAAAATCCCACACCAAAAATCCCAACCAAATTAAATTTTTCACTTATTCATAATGCAAAACCCATTTACCTTGTGCATGCATGTAGGTTAATTATGAAACTAGCAAATATAGGAGTATAGTTTATACTTCAATTCTTTTTTAATAAATTGGTAACTCATGCCTCTTATTTGGAGATTTATTGCAATTTATATTTGTGATTGTATAATGAATAGAAGCTAATAAATATACACACTTAAACCAAGGGAAAATAGAAAAGAATGAAAAAGAAAAAAGGAAAAGAAGAGATGAGAGGAGAGGAAATCAGCCCAGCCGGCCTAGAAGCCCAGCCGGCCCCATTTTCCCTTTCCCTCCCTCACCGCGCGCGACCAAGCCGGTCGGCCCAACTGCGGCCCAACCAAGCAAGCGACGCGCGCGCCGCACGCACCCGTTCCCCGCAGCTGCTGATCGCCTCGGCCTGTTCCCACGCGCGCACACGGACACCGACACGCGAGCCCCGCCTGTCAGCCGCTCTCGCCCCCCACTGTTCTTCTTCCTCATGGAGTCGGGAGGGGTGAACACGCGATTTGCGTGACCCCGGTCCCACAGCCGGCAACGCCACGCCGCTGGCAGCTTTGTCCCCCCGCTTTTCCCCTTTTCCTTGGTCGCCAAGGGAACCCGCGCTCGCTTGGAACCCTAGTGGAGCTCGCGCCACAACCCTCCGATCCGCCCGGGAGAATCAGAGCCGCCCGCCATGGGAGCTGCTGAGCTCCGTTATAAATTGAAGGCCTCCGCATTACCCTAGACCCACTCCCACTCGCCGCCGCCGCGCTGCGGCAAGAAACACCAACACCGCACCGAGTGAGAGAGGAAGAAGGAAGAAGGGCGGAGCAGAGGAGGAGAAGCTGCCGGAGCGCCGCCGCCGCGGAGCACGCCGAGCCGGATGCGGAGGAGAAGCCGGAGCCCCGTCACGGTTCGGCACTGCACTGCGATCCATCTGCACGGCTACCGACTCGTCACTGCACCGCCATCCTCTCGTCAACGGCACCACCAGTGAGACACCAAAGCTCCTTGTCCAAACCTTGCCCTGCTCTTGCCATGGCGTTCCGACCCCGGGACGCGCAGGCACGAGCCGCTACCGGCTCGGGCGAAGCACTTGCACACCGCACGCACACGACAGGCCAAAGCCACTGGGCTACGAACCTTGCTAAGCCGAGAACGCAGCACGACGCGCTCTCGCCGGAGCGTGCTCACCATGGGCGCGTTCCGCCGCAGCCACTGCCGTTCCGAGCGATCTAGCTAGCAACCGGATAGGATAGCTCGTCGCGGAGCACCGCCGCGACCCCTCGAGCCAGCCACACGGATCTGAGCCCTGGAGGAAGCTTCGACCGCCCTGCTCGTGTGCGCCGCAACACCGCCGGAGCGCCACTGTGTGCCATAGAGGTGAAGGAGATCCTGCAGAGACCGTAGTTCATCCTTTTGGGCCGGTATGTCTTAGTGACCATGCCAATTGAGGAAAGCCGCGTTCAATTGGGCCAAACCGCGACCATTGCCGCCTTGCTGCCGTCCGCCACCGCCGGAGGAACCGCCGCCGTCGGGAATGGACCTCTGTGTGCCTTGAAGCCGAAATTGGGAACTGGCTTAGCGTCAACCGGGACTCTAGAAGCTTAACCACCTTTTGGAGGGCCTCCCAGGCCTTGCCGGGGGTCTCACCGGCGCGGCAGCCTCACCGCCGGCGAGCGGAGCACTCTGCACTTGCAACCTTGGGCACAAGCCGACCCGTTTTTAGTCCAAAATCACCCCGCGAGCCGTCAACCATTCATAGATGTCATCTACCGACCATCACCAAGTTCGCCGAACCACCGCCGTGCTACGCCGCCGCCGGCGACTCGTTGGGAGCCGATGTCGAGCACCTGGCGGGTGCACACGTGTGTGCACGCCGCCCTACAGCGGAGCATGGATGAGCCCGGTCTACCGTGAGTCGCAGAAAGGAGAAGGAAGGGTGAACCTGGTTCACCATGAGCCAAGCCTCGGGTCTACGGACCACGAGAAGAGAGTCCAACATGGACCGGAGTCCACACGCCGAAACCCGCAGCTGACCGAGAGCCGCCACGTGGCGCAAGCCAGTGTCGCCACGTGTCCGGGTGATGATGTCACGATGACGTCACCATGAAGTCATCCAGTTCCATCCGAGAGTCGACGTTGACTGGGTCAACGCTGACGTCAGCATGACGTCAGCAGGTCCACTGTCAGCCAGACCATTGACTTAGTCAACGTGAACAGTGACCCGACCAATCACAGCCCGCCACGTGTCACCCCCTGATTAATTCGGCCATTTTTCCATTTTCAGAAAATAGGATAATCTTCAGAAATTCATAACTTATTCATACGATGTCCAAAAATTGCGCACCATATATCAAAATTCTCAGAAAAATGAGATCTACAATCTAAGACTATGTTTGTGTGCATTTGGGTCTTTATTTTATTGAATTTTTCTGAAATACTCTGTAGGAGTCGCTGACGCGACTATTTCGTGTTCGATTTCAGAGCCGGAGGAGAATCTGACTGAGGAAGACGACCACGAGTACCTTCAGGAGCTAGGAGACGACTACGAAGGTGCCACATCCCACCAAATCCTTAGATCCTAATTACGCATTGCTAATGACATTGTTGCCATTTGCTTTATGATTATATGTTACGCATAGGTTGCATGATTGTATATTTGAATTCCCTGCCTTGTTAAGACTTTACCCTGCTGTCCGCTGCCAGGTTAGCTGCTGCTTTAATACTGTTACTCTTCCACTACTTACTATTTGCTATGTGCTATGTGGTGGAATTGGGACGGGAATATGTGAACCTGATTATAACCACTAGGAGAGAGTGCTGCGTGCGTCTTGGGTGCGTGGTAAGGGTTGATGTCGACCAAGTGGGATATGAGACAAGCCTGAGGAGAAAGTCGTGCCGGGGGTGCAACCTGGGCATCCCCACGCGAGATACCTGTGGCGGGTAAAGTTGTTGAGGAGGTTCCGGGTGGGATAGCCTTGGTGGTTTGAAGCCTGTGGACGGAGATGCTGTGATGGCACGGGGAGAGTATCCCCTAAGTGAAGATGCCTGCTTGGTCAAACCTAGGACGGACTAGTTTCAGGTTCATGGGAATCCTTTTCTACTCACTCGCTTCTGATGGGCGGGAGACGGCTGGACTACTTGGTAGGACGGTGCCACTACTGCTAGGTTGAGAGGTGATAAGGGTGGACGGAGACGGTCGATGGGTTCCCGTTCCGTTCTAGATGCGCAGTACCACTGGATGGGCCCGATACTGTGTCTCCCAGTCTCAGCATAACGGCGTTGGATCTGGAATACCCCAAGGCTGAGTGGTAGGGTGGCATCGACCTAGGCAAGCAAGCACCCGGAATTTTGCCTAGGTGTTTGCGCAACACCTATGATGGCTAATCTTGTGAGTAGTGAAACCTCTGCAGAGTGTGTGGTTGATCGATCGATACATATGCCGACCCGTTGGCTATGGACCTTTCCTATGAAACTTCTACTAGTGTAGTGAGTGTTCTTTTCTCCCCCTGGTTGACACATTCCGGCAGTGTGCCCAATATGGCAGTGTGCCGCTGAGACAGGCCCGAGAGGGAGTTGGGCCTGCCGAATGAGTGAGAGGTGTGTGAGAGGTGGTGTAAGGGATGTGAATGGAATGGATTGGGTGAAACGGTTGGGGTTGAATGGGATAAAGACTTGACTATTAAAATATTGATTACACTTGCATAGGAAACCCCAGCCTATAGGTCTGCTTGAACAGCCTTGCATCCACTTTCCACAAAGCAAACTGCTATCATAGGTGGGCTCCGTGGCCAGTACATATCGTACTGATAAATTTGCTGTCAGGTGACGAGAATGAGTACGACTTCGAGGGAGATGATGATGAGGAATAGGGTCACGTGCTACACTCAAGTTGGCCGTGAAGGATGAATCGCTTCCGCATCTTCTAAGCTTCTCTGAATGTTGATTCCGCCAATGTGGTGATGTAATAAATGTTTATGTAAGACTTAATTATCGTTATATGGATCCTGGTTTCAACTGAGATATGGGTAATTTCATGGATTGTTCCAAGCAATCTGTTGAATTACAATTCGAGCCTGTGGATTTCCCTTCGCGGAAATCATGGTCGTTTCAGTTGGTATCAGAGCCATACTTGACTGTAGGATGAGACCCATAGAAAATGGACGTTAGAATAGGAAGCCAGACTCTCTTTCGGTTATATTATCGACCTTGCATTCACTTTTTATGCAATGACTTATCTAATACATGGACCTGCTAATCAGTTTCTTGAAAAATTTGCAGATGAACAGCCTTGTACCACTACTTCGTCCGTTGCACGACGGCACTACTGAGATCCCGATCAATGGGAGGAACCACGGCGAATTTGCCTTGGTACGACACCAGGTGTTGGAGGAGCTGAGAGCACCGTCTGACCAGACCCAGTACTTCTGCCGAGGGAAGCTTGTCGAGGCTGAGAGGTTTGAGGGACCTATCACTACCAGAGTAGAGACACCTGTCAGCCTGACCCTCCCAGGGATGCTAGTTTTTACTGACTACATTGCTGGAGAGACTGTGGAGGACGAAGTACAGTCCGTCTCCCGCAAGGTACTACGCGCAGTTGTGTACACAGCCTACGAGTCCTCAGGGGGACCCACTTCCGTCTGCTACCTCAGGCTTTGGAGCTGCACCCTGACCCTATCCAGAGGATTTTGTACACCAGCCAGATCGTTCAGGCCGAGATTGACCCCTGTTTACGCACAGTGGCACACCACCTCCAAGAGCAGGACGATTTCATCAGCTCATTGGAGCAGAGGAGGTAGCGTGACCGAGCACGCATGGCAGAGGCCGAGGACAGTTTGCAGAAAGGGACTTAGACCCTGGAGAGTTTGAGCAGGGTAGTCACTGACTTGCAGCTGGAGATGCAGCGCCGTGACGAGTTGCACCGAGCTGAGATCACCGACTTGCGGGACGAGATCGGGGATTTTGGGCTTCGCAACGACTACCTGAACAGCAGAGTGTTGGGTTTACAGAGGAGGCTGGACGACAAGGAGAGAGCACTAGCTGAGAGGGAGCGGAGGAGCAGAGACAGAGGAGTCGAGATGATCACGTTGCGCTCCAGCATCAGGGAGCTGGAGAAGCAGCTGGAGAAAACCGAGGAGAAGTCCACCCGCAACCAAGGATTCTGATCGACCGCGTGAAGATGGTGGAGTTCCTGAAGGACAAGCTGCAGAGGACAGAGACACCTTGGAAGCAGTCCGATGCCAAGAGAGCTATTGAGGGTCTGGAAGGTGCAAAGTCCGCTACCCTCACTGGACAAGGTGAAGCCCACGATAAGCGTAACCCCCGCCTAGCGCGGGCAGCTTCGCCACCACGTAAGCCCCAGGGATGCCTGGGCCGTTAAGTCTTCGCTAACACGTAAGCTCCGAGGACGCTTGGGCAGTTTAGCAGCGTCTCCAAAAGCCCCGGCAAAAGCACGGGCGACACGCAGGGCGTGTAGGATTATTCGTCGACCATACAAGACCTCGACCATGCTCGGGCATGTCAATTCAAATCCCCTCTGTGGGAAAAAGATGAACATCAGCAGTCAACATCTTGGCGGCTTCCCTAGCCTCTTCTTCAAGCTGGTCTTCCTGCTCTTCGGTGGTTCCCCGCGCATACCCGGTCTGCACTCGGTCGTTCTTCACTCCTGGGTAGTGCGACCGGACGACTCCAAGCACATGGGCGGCCACATTCTCGGCAGCATCCACGGAGAAGTCCTTAAAGAACCGAAGAGCCTCCCGTCCACGTTGCACGATGTCAAGGACACCAGGACCTTCGGCAGGCGGTACGGCGGGCGCATACTCAATGATGTCTAGCACAGGCTTAACACCACCAACCAAGGCGTCAAACCTTCCGTCGGCAGCCTCAAGGCGACCCGCAAGGTCATCGACCTGCGCACGATGCCTATGTCCCATCTCTGACAAACAAAGCGCGTCAGTCGCACTACAAAAATAAAAAGGAAGGGGAAAGCCGAACAAAAACAGGCAACCTGTCATCGTCTCCAGGTTCTTCCGGGCAGCCTCTCGCATCAGCGCCACCTCAGCGTCCAGCTCATCGGCTGCACGTCACAAAGAATACAATCAGATCATCAAACCAAGACATCTTACAAATGGTGAGACGTCACACATACTCCGCTTCGTCGACACATCCAGCAGCTCCTGAAGACCTACATGCCACACAACTGGTGTTCAGAAAGCAACGCTCGGGGACTCTGTCGTCTCCGAGCGATAAGCAATGCTCGGGGACTCCGTCGTCTTCACCAAGCGTTTCCGAGTGATAAGCAACGCTCGGGGACTCTGTTGTCTTCGTCAAGCGTCTCCGAGCAGCAATGCTCGGGGACTCCGCCGTCTTCACCAAGTGTCTCCGAGCAATAAGCACTGCTCGGGGACTCCGTCGTCTTCATCAAGCGTCTCTGAGCAACACTGCTTGGGGACTCTGTCGTCTTAACCAAGTGTCTCCGAGCAATAAGCACTGTTCGGGGACTCCGTCGTCTTCATCAAGCGTCTCCGAGCAACACTGCTCGGGGACTCCGTCGTCTTCGTCACGCGTCTCCGAGCAATAAGCACTGCTCAGAGACTCCGTCGTTTTTGTCAAGCATCTCCGAGCAACACTGCTCGGGGACTCCGTCGTCTTCGTCAAGCGTCTCTGAGCAACAAGGCTCGGGGACTCCGTCGTCTTCACCAAGCGTCTCCGAGCGATAAGCAATGCTCGGGGACTTCGTCGTCTTCACCAAGCGTTTTCGAGTGATAAGCAACGCTCGGGGACTCTGTCATCTTCGTCAAGCGTCTCCGAGCTGCAATGCTCGGGGACTCCGTCGTCTTCACCAAGCGTCTCCGAGCAATAAGCACTGCTCGGGGACTCCGTCGTCTTCGTCAAGCGTCTCCGAGCAACACTGCTTGGGGACTCCGTCGTCTTCACCAAGCGTCTCCGAGCAATAAACACTGCTCAGGGACTCCGTCGTCTTCGTCAAGCGTCTCCGAGCAACACTGCTCGAGGCTCTTCGGTTGACCAAGCGTCTCCGAGCAATAAGCACTGCTCGGGGACTCCATCGTTTTCGTCAAGCGTCTCCGAGCAACACTGCTCGGGGACTCCATCGTCTTCGTCAAGCATCTCCGAGCAACAAGGCTCGGGGACTCCGTTGTCTTCACCAAGCGTCTTCGAGCGATAAGCAATGCTTGGGGACTCCGTCGTCTTCACCAAGCGTTTCTGAGTGATAAGCAACGCTCGGGGACTCTGTCGTCTTCGTCAAGCGTCTCTGAGCAGCAATGCTCGGGGACTCCGTCGTCTTCACCAAGCGTCTCCGAGCAATAAGCACTGCTCGGGGACTCCGTCGTCTTCGTCAAGCGTCTCCGAGCAACACTGCTCGAGGCTCTTCGGTTGACCAAGCGTCTCCGAGCAATAAGCACT
The DNA here is from genome assembly GCA_038502445.1 of Eremochloa ophiuroides. Taxonomy (NCBI): domain Eukaryota; kingdom Viridiplantae; phylum Streptophyta; class Magnoliopsida; order Poales; family Poaceae; genus Eremochloa; species Eremochloa ophiuroides. Next base: position 89,985,863 of record JAHLJS010000001.1, on the reverse strand, counting down.
GCTCGGGGACTCCGTCGTTTTCGTCAAGCGTCTCCGAGCAACACTGCTCGGGGACTCCATCGTCTTCGTCAAGCGTCTCCGAGCAACAAGGCTCGGGGACTCTGTCGTCTTCACCAAGCGTCTCCGAGCGATAAGCAATGCTTGGGGACTCCGTCGTCTTCACCAAGCGTTTCCGAGTGATAAGCAACGCTCGGGGACTCTGTCGTCTTCGTCAAGCATCTCTGAGCAGCAATGCTCGGGGACTCCGTCGTCTTCACCAAGCGTCTCCGAGCAATAAGCACTGCTCGGGGACTCCATCGTCTTCGTCAAGCGTCTCCGAGCAACACTGCTTGGGGACTCTATCGTCTTAACCAAGCGTCTCCGAGCAATAAGCACTGCTCGGGGACTCCGTCGTCTTCATCAAGCGTCTCCGAGCAACACTGCTCGGGGACTCCGTCGTCTTCGTCACGCGTCTTTGAGCAATAAGCACTGCTCGGAGACTCCGTCGTTTTCGTCAAGCGTCTCCGAGCAACACTGCTCGGGGACTCCGTCGTCTTCGTCAAGCGTCTCCGAGCAACAAGGTTCGGGGACTCCGTCGTCTTCACCAAGCGTCTCCGAGCGATAAGCAATGCTCGGGGACTCCGTCGTCTTCACCAAGCGTTTCCGAGTGATAAGCAACGCTCGGGGACTCTGTCGTCTTCGTCAAGCGTCTCCGAGCAGCAATGCTCGGGGACTCCGTCGTCTTCACCAAGCGTCTCCGAGCAATAAGTACTGCTCGGGGATTCCGTCGTCTTCGTCAAGCGTCTCCGAGCAATACTGCTTGGGGACTCCGTCGTCTTAACCAAGCGTCTCCGAGCAATAAGCACTGCTCGGGGACTCCGTCGTCTTCATCAAGTGTCTCCGAGCAACACTGCTCGGGGAATCCGTCGTCTTCGTCACGCGTCTCCGAGCGACAAGCTGCTTGGGGACTCCGTCGTTTTCGCCAAGCGTCTCCGAGCAGCAAAGTGCTCGGGGACTTTGTCATTCAACCAAAAATGATCAGCGATGTCATCAAAATTTATGACCCTGACACCACGTGACTATGTCACATGCTATTAGGCTCGGGGACTAAGTGGATACACTTCACCTGTCGGTGAAGGTATTGGCTCTACCGTGCCAAAAGTGGATACACTTCACTAAAGAGAAGCTTCTTTCAATTTTTTCTGAGCTCCTTACATCCATCTGGTCAAGCAACGCTGAAGGTCTGCACCTCTCGACGAATGCAAGGCGCTCGGGGACTAGTTGTGGGGGTATAAGCCCGTATACCCGCATAGTCCTACATGGGCCAAGTCTACCGAACAGGCCCGAACTACCAAGGACGCGTCGCCCATACGATCTCCAGGAGATCGCGTATATCCGCCGGGACCTTAGCGGGCAAGGAAATAGCTTTCCTAGGATCTAGCCGATTAGTTTCCCAGATCGGCTAGGATTGTAATCTGTTGTGTATGGTAAGATCAACTTGTAACCCTGCCCCCCGGACTATATAAGGCGGGCAGGGGGTCTACTTGAATCATCTAATCTACTAGCAATACAACACAGCAACATACAGGACGTAGGGTATTACGCCTCGTGGCGGCCTGAACCTGTCTAAATCTCCGTCTCACACAAATTGTGCTCCCTCGTTTGTCTCAGGCTCACCCTCACCGTCTCATCTACTACCGTGGGCATACCCCTCGGTAGACTATCGCCGGTATTCCGACGACAGGGAGGGAGACTTCCGCGTGCCACCCACTACGCTCAACATGGGAGCACGTCCATCTCTAAGGATGCAGGAGATTGAGGCTACTCCAGAGCTAGCTGTAGCACTCGACTACGTCAAGCGCCTGACCATGACTGATGACGAGATCGAGGCAGACGATAGCCGCATCCCCAACGCCGTACTCGACCTTATGCACCAGTAGCTTATGGGACCCTGCGTGGCCCTTAGTCCAGTACTACCATGAGTTATCCTGTCATTAGCTATCTGCGCATAGCACGATCTTCATAGCAGCTAGGAACATCCTTTATGTAATAATAACCCATGTGATGAGTGACATTTGGATCTTATGCTTCTTATGGTTCTCTATGCTTCTTTGGTTGAGTGTAGGATAGAACGAAAAATGTTTTAATTCATTTAAATCGTTGAAAACATCTAAATCCTACTTAAACCACTACATAATTATCACTGCACTGAGCACATACCTAATATTTTCAGATGTCGATGAGACGTTCCACGCGTCTGGAGAACCGCCAGCCCTTCCCCGCACCTGCGCCAGGACGCGGGCGTGGTCGTGGCCGTGGACGCCTAGCTGGCAGGCGTGCTGGAGTCAACCTGGAAGAAGAGCTGCGCCGGGCAGAGGATGCATCGCTGGTGAACGATCCGCCACCACAAGGCGAGAATGTGCCTCCGCCACCTCCGCCACCACCACCGCCGCCGCCACCGACGTTGGCAGAAGTGATGGCCCAGCAGACCCAGCTATTGAATGCCATTGCCACAGGGATGAACATGCACCACGGGCCACCCCAGAACGACTTCCAATGGAAGCTGGAGGGATTCCAGAAGCTGAGGCCACCCACCTTCGACGGGACCGACAGCGATCCCCTCGCTGCCGACGACTGGCTTAAGGAGATGGAGAAAAAGCTATACCTAACCACCTGCCCCGACGAGGAGTGTGTTGGGATTGCTAGCCACCAGCTGACAGGTGCTGCACGAGCATGGTGGGACAACTACACCAGCGCTCACGAGGACCCAGCCCGCATTGACTGGGATGAGTTCACCGAGGCTTTTCGTGACCACCACATTCCTGAGGGAGTTATGGAGGCCAAGGAGAACGAGTTTTGCAACATCTCCCAGGGAGCCGACCGGATCCACGAGTACACCACCCGCTTCAACTGCTTGCTCCGCTGCGCACCTGCGTCTTGCGTGAGTTCCGAGAAGGAAAAGATGTACTACTACAGGAAAGGACTGCAGACTAAGATCAGGTTGGCTCTGTCAGGAAACAAGAGCTACACTCTGCGTGAGCTGATTGACCGCTGCATCGAGATCGAGAAGGATCGCGCAGAAGCATGCTTGGAGTTCGAGGCTCAGAATAAGGGAAAGAAGCGCCGCTCTGAGGGACCCGCTCGCACTGCTCCACTGAAAGCCCATGTTTGGTTTTGGGTAATTGATGAAACTTAGTTTGCTAACGATTGCTCTAAGTGTTTCATGAGAACAATTAGCAAACAAGATGAAGCAAAGAACCGGGTCGGTGGAGGCCAGAAGTGAAGGGCAATGATGGCGTCCATGAAAATGGTGTAAGCCCATCAACAAAGGAGAAAGCCCTATTGACGGCATCCATACAAATGGTAAAAGTCCATCATCAAAGGTGTCCACAAGGTCCATCAAGAGATGAGAAGGAAGTTGATAAGAAACCGGGAGCTCAAGGCAAACGTATAACCAATAGGAGCTCTTTTGGTTTTGGTGATCAAGACTCCATAGAGGGAGTGATCATATTTAGGATAGATAGCCGTACTATCAAGAGGGGCGAAATCGTTGATGAAATACGGTTATCAAGTGCCACTAGGTGTTCATGATCATTGCATTGCATATAGATGCTAGTGACACTAACAAACCCTTGGAAAAACTCTTTGAAAAAGCTAACACACATGCACAAAGTGTAGAACACTTGATGTTAGCACTTAGGAACAAAGGGTGAAAGGTTTGAGTGGAAATCCTGAGAAAACAGAGCGTCGGACTGTGCTAACTCGCAGGCGTCGGACCTTTGCTTGCAGTCCGATAGCTAACACTGCTGAGAGCGTCGCACGCTCAGTTTCGAAGCGTCGGACTATTGTCTGAAGCGTCCGATGGTGCAGAGCGACGAAAAGGTGACACGTGGAGAGCCGAGGAGCGTCGGACTCTCGACATTAGTCCGACGGTGAGCATCGGACTAACGTCCGACGGTTTTCAGCGCTCGGGGAGCTCTCTGGAAACGTCGGACGCTGGCGAGTTTTAGTCCGACGGCCTGCTGTTTTAGAGTCCGACGGTGGATACGTGTAGTGCGTCGGACCGTGAGGTTTGGTCCGACGGTCTCCCGTCCGACGGTTCGTTTAGCGCGGGAAGTTAGCCGTTGTGATCCAACGTTCGACTTCAAACGGCTAGTGACACGTGGCATTCATCCGGGGCGTCGGACCGTGCTGATTAGTCCGACGGTCTGGCCGTCGGACAGTCCGACGGTACGCAGTGAAGTCTAAACGGCTATTTCTTTGTGTGTGGCTTATAACTAGTCGCTTGGCTGGTTTGGGGAGTAGCTCTTGGCACTCCTAAACATCATAGCATACTTGTGAGCCTTCCCACTCCACTCTCACTCATCCTACTTGATTGTGATCATCATTTGGTGAGTTTGGAGAGCATCAAGTGTATTGCATTGATAGAGATCATCTAGAGGCACTTGGTAGTGGTGATTCGCAGCGGTTTCTCTCATTACTCTTGGAGTTTGCCGACTCCTAGATGGCTTAGAGCTGCGAGGATCGTTGAGGGGAGTTGGTGATTGTCTCCGCCTCCGATCAAGGTATTGTGAGGGGTTCTTGAGCCTATCCCCGCGGGAGATCGCGAAAGGCATCTTTAGTGGATTGCTCGTAGCTTGGTGGATCCTCATCTTGTGTTGGTTGTGCGGCACCCTTGAGAAGGGTTTGGCGTGTGATGCCAATTAGTGCGTGAACGTCCATGTGGGTGTATCGCTACAACGAGGACTAGCTTGCCGGCAAGCCAGTGAACCTCGGTAAAAAATCTTGTGTCATCTCTCTACCGAGGATTTCTCTTGTATTTGATTGATTGGTTATATTGGACTTCATATCTTCTCTACACCGGGGGTATTGAAATCACCTTTACTCTTACTTTTGTGTACTTACTCTCTTGTGTAGTTTGTTAGTTGGTTGCTCACTTAGGAGTAGTGTATAGTAGTGACATATCCTTTGAGTGTGAACTAGTGATCATAGAGTAGTATACTTGTCTAGGTGGCTTGCATAGTGTAGTTTAGAGCTAGTGCTTTGCAAAGCTTGCTATTGTTACTAATCGGTTTGTTAAGTGTTGTTTGTAGATTTTTATAGGCTATTCACCCCCCTCTAGCCATTTAGGACCTTTCATCCACCCCAGCGAACGGGTGCACCTCCGCCTTTCCGGACTCGCCAGGGACCTCCTTCAGGTACGAGCCGTGGTGGTGGTACCTACAACAGCAACTACCACCGCCCCGCTCAAACATACCCCGCGCCGACTCGGACCGTGCAAAACACACCCGCCCCGGCTACCAACACGCCGAGGACAAGCAACTGGAAGGCTCCTGCGACAACCACAGCAGGCAGTGCGCCTTTCACTTGCTTTGGATGCGGGAAGCCTGGACACCGTGTGGCTGCGTGCCCCGGCCTCAACCGCGCACCAGCAGCTGCACAGGGCACACCAAACAGGGGATCCGCTACCCGTGGAAGGCTGAACCACATGACCGTTGAGGAAGCTGAAGCTGCTCCTGATGCTGTGTACGGTACGTTCCTAGTACAGGGTAACATGGCTACAGTTCTGTTCGATTCGGGAGCTACATGTTCATACATTTCATCTGCATATGCACGTAAGCATAACATACCTGTAACCCCGAGAGCAAACCCCATCCTAACTAGCTCGCCCTTAGGAACCTTCAGAAGCATCGACATATGTAAGGGAGTGGTAATCACAATCGAGGGACTTGACTTTCGAGCTGACCTAACCCTACTACCCTCCAACAGCTTAGATGTCATCTTAGGCATGGACTGGCTAACCAAACACCGGGGAGTGATATCCTGTTCACCTAGATATGTCCAAGTAACCCACCCTTGGGGAACAGCTGTCCGATGTGTACCCCAAACCGAGAGAGTCCAAGCCCTCCTATGTGCCCTGGAGACTAAGGCAGATAAGATAGAGCTGACATTCAGAGATGTGCCAGTGGTCTGCGAGTTCAATGACGTGTTTCCAGAGGAGTTGCCAGGTATGCCACCAGATAGAGATGTGGAGTTTGTTATAGAGCTGATGCCAGGGACTGCACCAATTGCCAAAAGACCCTACAGAATGTCGGCTGATGAGTTGAAGGAACTCAAGAAGCAGCTGGGGGAATTACTGGAGAAGGGCTTCATTAGGCCTAGTGCCTCACCCTGGGGATCTCCCGTTTTGTTTGTCAAGAAGAAGGATGGCACGATGAGGATGTGTATTGACTACCGGAATCTGAATGCGGTCACAGTCAAGAACAAGTACCCACTGCCCCGCATCGATGATTTGTTAGATCAATTGAGTAAGGCCAAGTACTTCTCAAAGATCGATCTCCGATCAGGGTACCATCAGATGAAGATAAGGGAAGAAGATATTCCGAAGACTGCGTTTGTCACTAGATATGGGCAGTATGAGTGCACAGTAGTCTCATTCGGACTCACTAATGCTCCAGCATACTTCATGAACATGATGAACAAGATCTTCATGAATGAACTAGACAAGTTTGTGGTGGTATTCATTGATGATATATTGGTTTATTCAGCCACAAAAGAGGAACATGAACATCATCTGAGGACCGTATTGGAGAGGTTGTCTCGCAACCAGCTTTACGCCAAATTCTCCAAGTGCGAATTCTGGCTTGAGGAAGTTGCTTTCCTTGGACACGTACTGTCAGGAGAAGGAGTCGCAGTAGACCCAGCCAAAATTGAAGCTGTGAAAGAGTGGGAACAACCCTGTAATGTGTCAGAAATCAGAAGCTTTTTGGGACTTGCAGGATACTATCGCAGATTTATTGAGAATTTTTCCAAGATTGCAAGACCCATGACCAACTTGCTGAAGAAAGAGAACAAGTTTATATGGACTCCTGAATGTGAGAAGAGTTTTCAGACCTTGAAGGAGAAGCTCACTACTACACCTGTACTAGCCCTGCCCGATATTCACAAGGATTTTGTTGTATATTGTGATGCCTCTCGGCAAGGTTTGGGCTGTGTACTAATGCAAGAAGGAAGAGTGATAGTTTATGCCTCAAGACAGTTGAAAGAACATGAGCAGCGATACCCGACTCATGACCTAGAACTTGCAGCCGTGGTACATGCACTCAAGATTTGGAGACACTATCTGATAAGCAACAAGTGCGACATCTACACTGACCACAAGAGCCTGAAGTACTTCTTCACACAGGAAGATCTGAATATGAGGCAACGCAGATGGCTGGAACTCATCAAGGACTATGATCTTGAGATCCATTATCACCCAGGAAAGGCTAATGTTGTCGCTGATGCACTTAGCCGCAAAAGCTACTGCCATACCCTCATCACCAACTCTATGCCACCTGAGCTCAGGAGAGAGTTTGACGCGTTCCAGCTCGAGGTAGTCTCCTATGGCATGCTAAATGAGCTTCGCGTCGAGTACAATCTCACCTCACGGATCCGTGAAGCGCAAAAGAACTGTCCTGAGATAGACTATATCCGTGGTTTGATGAAGCTGGGAAGAGGCCCCGAATACCGAGAAGATGAGCAGGGAACTGTATGGTACAAAGATAGAATCTGTGTACCGACGGATTCAGCGATACGAGAAGAGATTCTGTCGGAAGGGCATGACTCCAAATATTGCATTCACCCAGGGTCAGCCAAGATGTACCATGATCTAAGGAAGCACTTCTGGTGGGAGAATATGAAGACAGACATTGCAGGGCATGTAGCCCGATGTGATACATGCAATAGAATCAAGGCCGAACATCAGAGACCAGCAGGGTTGCTACAACCAGTTGAGATACCAGAATGGAAGTGGGAGTGCATATCCATGGACTTCATAATAGGACTGCCCCGATCCGAGCATGGATATGATTCTATATGGGTAATAGTGGACCGTCTAACCAAAGTTGCACATTTTATACCGGTCAAAAGGAAATATAGAGTCGAAAAGCTAGCAGATCTGTACGTATCAAACATTTTGAAGTTACATGGGGCGCCTCTGAGTATTATATCTCACCGAGGCTCACAGTTCGTATCACAGTTCTGGAAATCCTTGCACAAGTCCATCGGAACCAAGCTCGACTATAGCACCGCATACCACCCGCAAACGGATGGGCAAACAGAAAGAGTGAACCAGATTCTCGAGGACATGTTACGTGCTTGCGTATTGAGGTACAAGGAAGGATGGGAGAGCTGTCTACCCCACGCCGAGTTCTCATACAACAACAGTTATCAGACAAGCATTAAGATGTCTCCATTTGAAGCGTTGTATGGAAGACCGTGCAGAACCCCGCTAATGTGGTCAGAACCAAGTGAGAGGACATTCTTCGGTCCTACTAAGATTGTGGAAGCAGAAGAAGGTGTTGCCCAAGTAAGAGAGAATTTGAGGATTGCACAGAGTAGGCAAAAGAGCTATGCAGATAGAAGACGTAGAAAGCTTGAGTTCGAGGTTGGGGATTATGTCTACCTCAAGGTATCTCCACTTCGTGGCACTGTCAGATTCCACGTAAAAGGGAAATTGGCACCCAGATATGTTGGGCCATACAAGATCTGTAAAAGGGTTGGAAAGCTTACTTACAAGCTGGAACTACCGGAGGAATTATCTGGAGTACACCCCGTGTTCCATGTCTCGCAATTAAGGAAGTGTTTGAAGCTTCCCGAGGAGCAAGTTCCTACGGATGCATTGGACCTGCAAGACACACTTGAATACAAGGAACATTCGATCAAGATCTTGGCACGGGATACCAAAGAGACACGAAACAAAACCATTCCGATGTGCAAGGTACAGTGGAGCAATCACACTGAAAGGGAAGCTACGTGGGAGAAGGAATCGGACTTGCGGATTATGTTTCCTTACCTCTTCGAAGGGTACGTTATCCCTGAATCTCGAGGTCGAGATCCTAATGAGGGGGGAGGACTGTAACAACCCTAAAAATCCACACAATCTAAAAATCCCAACCAATTAAAATTTTTCATTTATTTATTGTGAAAACCCATTTTTCTTGTGCAAGCATATATGTTTCATTATGAAATTGGTAAATAAAGGAGTGTAGTTTGCATTTTAATTCCATTCACATAGAATAATAACTTATGCATCACATTTGGGATTTATTGCAATTTATGTTTGTATTTACTCAATAATTAAAATGGGCAATATATGTATATATACACTAAACTGAAAATAGAAAAGGAGAAAGAGAGTTAGGCCAGCCATTCGTTTCGGCCAGCCGGGTCGCTAAGCCAGCCCAAGCCCGCCCGACCTTCCTCTCCTCATCTCACCGCGCGCGGCCCACGTCGCGGCTCGGCAGCGCACGCGCACGACCGGCACACACGCGCTCGCGCTCGCGCTCGCTGCCAACCCGGCCCCGCCTGTCAGCCGCTCACGCCCCCCACTGTTCTTCTTCCTCACGAAGGCGATGCGCCTGCCGGGGGTGTCGCGCGAATGGCGCGACCCCGGTCCCACAGCCGACAGCATGGCAGAGCCCTGACCCCGCTGTCCCCCTCCTGTCCCCTCCTTTCTTGGCCGCCAAGCGAGCCCGCGTGCACCCTGAAGCCCTAGCGTCGAGCGGCCGAAGCCCTCTGATCTACCGAGATCAATCGCGGCCGTCCGCCATGGGAACCTACCAAGCTCGCCTATAAATTGGAGCACCCCGAAGCCCTACCCTCATTTCCCCTCGCCGCCACTGCAGCACAGACCGGCACACCGCACCAAACCGAGAGAGAGAGCGTAGGAGAAGGGCGGAGCAGAGGAGGAGAAGCTGCCGGAGCGCCGCCGCCGCGGAGCACGCCGGAGCCGGACACGGAGGAGAAGCCCGAGCTGCGGACGAGGAGCGGCACGGCACTGCGATCGCTCTGCACGGCTCCGACTCGCCACTGCACCGCCATCCTAGCTTCACCGACACCACGGTGAGCCACCGCACGCCACGTCCGAACCTTGCCCTGCTTTTGCCATGGCGTTCCACCCTCGGGATGCGCAGGCACGAGCCTTTACCGGCTCGGGAAGATCACCTGCACCATGCACTCATTCGACCGGCCGAAACCCCCGGACTACAAGCTTGCTAGACCGAGAACGCAGCACGACGCGTTCTCGGCGGAGCGCGCTCACCACCGACGCGTTCCGACGCCGAATCACCCGTTCCGAGCAATCCGTCTAGCAACCGTATAGGTTAGAGCGTCGTGGAGCACCGCCACGACCCCCTCGAGCTAGCTACGCGGATCTAAGCGCTAGAGGAAGCCTGAATCGCCTTGGCCGCGTGCGCCGCGACCTTACCGGAGCGCCGCCGCGAGCCGTCGCCAGAAGAAGGTCATGCCATGGCTAAGTTCGCCACCAGAGTGTTGTATGCCTCTCTGGCCTCACCAATTTGACAAGACCGCATTCGATTGAACCAATACTTGGTCGTAGCCGCGATGCCGCTTTCCGCCGTCGTCGGCGACACGCCGCCGCCACAACCGAGCACCTTGGAAAGCTCGGTAGCCAAAATTGGTAGTTGGTATACCATCGCCATAGACCCTGGACGCGTATGCATCCCCTAGAAGACCTCCTTAGCCCCGCCGGAACCTCACAGTCACGACGACATCGCCGCCGACACGTTCCGCCTCGCCTAAGATCCGTTCCGAGTACCCCCGGTCGCCTCGCGCTGCGGAGAAAGGCCGCCGAGGTTCGCCAAGTCTGCCTCGGCACCGCCGCTAGAAAGCCGAGCCCTGCCTTGCCGAAATATGGTCATCGCCGCCCTGTCATCGTCCGCCGCACCGGAGAGACACCGCCGCCTTGAACAGACGCCCTGGAACCCTGCTAGCACCGAATCTCCGATTCGCCCGAGCCTCCCCAGGAGAGCTCGGGAGAGCAGCACCCTCGGCGCACCAAATCTCCGATTCGCCCGAGCCTCCCCAGGAGAGCTCGGGAGAGCAGCCCCCTCGGGCGCCCAAATGTCCGATTCGCCCGAGCCTCCGCGAGAGACCTCGGGAGAACGGCACCCTCGGGCGCACCGAATCTCCGATTCGCCCGAGCCCCCCCGGGAGAGCTCGGGAGAGCGGCACCCTCGGCGCCGCGAATTTCCGATTCGCCCGAGCCCCGCCGAGGTACGCCGAACTATGCCGAGCCCCGCCGAGCTACCCCCGACCACCGCCGAGCCACGCCGAGCTACGCCAACTCCGGCAACTCTCTGGGAACCAGCATCGAACACCTGGTGGGCGACCATCGGGTCTGTGTTCTGTTGAGGCGCCACTTGCCGCACTACTGGACCCGCGCGCCACGTGGACCAATCCCGAGCTGCCCCTGATTTACCGACCAGTTTTCCCATTTTCAGAAAATAGGATAATCTTCGGAAATTCATAACTTATTCATACGATGACCAAAAATTGCGCACCATATATCAAAATTCTCAGGAAAATGAGATCTACAATCTAAGACTATGTTTGTGTGCATTTGGCTCTTTGTTTTATTGGATTTTTCTGAAATACTCTATAGGAGTCGCTGACGCGACTATTTCGTGTTCGATTTCAGAGCCGGAGGAGGATCTGACTAAGGAAAACGACCACGAGTACCTCCAAGAGCTAGGAGACGACTACGAAGGTGCCACGACCCACCAAATCCTTAGATCCTATTACGCATTGCAAATGACATTGTTGCTATTGCTTTATGATTATGTATGGATTGGTTGCATGGTAGTATATTTGAATTACCTGCCTTGATAAGACTTTACCCTGCTATTCGCTGTTAGGTTAGCTGCTGCTTAATTTACTGTTACTCTTCCACTATTTTCTACTTGCTATATGCTATGTGGTGGAATTGGGACGGTGTATAGCTGATTATAACCACTGGGAGAGAGTGCTTCGTGCGTCTTGGGTGCGTGGTAAGGGTTGATGTCGACCAAGTGGGATGTGAGACGAGCCCATGGGGCAAGTCGTGCCGGGGGTGCAACCTGGGCATCCCCAAGCGAGATACCTGTGGCGGGTAAAGTTGTTGAGGAGGTTCCGGGTGGGATAGCCTTGGTGGTTTGAAGCCCGTGGACGGAGGTGCTGTGATAGCACGGGGAGAGTATCCCCTAAGTGGAGATGCCTGCTTGGTCAAACCTAGGATGGACTAGTTTCAGGTTCATGGGAATCCTTTTCTACTCACTCGCTTCTGATGGGCGGGAGACGGCTGGACTACTTGGTAGGACGGTGCCACTACTGCTAGGTTGAGAGGTGATAAGGGTGGGCGGAGACGGTCGATGGGTTCCCGTTCCGTTCTAGATGCATAGTACCACTGGATGGGCCCGGTACTGTGTCTCCCAGTCTCAGCATAACGGTGTAGGATCCGGAATATCCCAGGGCTGAGTGGTAGGGTGGCATCGACCTAGGCAAGCAAGCACCCGGAATTCTGCCTAGGTGTTTGCGCAACACCTATGATGGCTAATCTTGTGGGTAGTGAAACCTCTGCAGAGTGTACGGTTGATCGATCGATACATATGCCAACCTGTTGGCTATGGACCTTTCCTGTGAAGCTTCTACTAGTGTAGTGAGTGTTCTCTTCTCCCCCTGGATGACATTTTTCCGGCAGTGTACCCGTTGTGGTAGTGTGCCGCTGAGATAGGCCCGAGAGGGAGTTGGGCCTGTCGAATGAGAGTGAGGTGTGGGTATGTGAGGTGTGGTGATGGGAAAAGGGATGATGGTGTTAACTGGTGATAAAACTTGACTAATTAAACATTGATTACAGCTGCATAGGAAAACCTCAGCCTATAGGTCTGCTTGTATAGCCTTGCATCCACTTTCCACAAAGCAAATGCTGCATAGGTGGGCTCCGTGGCCAGTACAAATCGTACTGATAAATTTGCTGTCAGGTGACGAGAATGAGTACGACTTCGAGGGAGATGATGACGAGGAATAGGGTCACGTGCTACACTCAAGTTGGCCGTGAAGGATGAATCGCTTCCGCATCTTCTAAAGCTTCTCTGATTGTTGATTCCGCCAGTGTGGCGATGTAATAAATATTTATGTAAGACTTATTTACCGTTGTATGGATCCTGGTGGCAACTGAGATATGGGTAATTTCATGGATTGTCCCAAGCAATCTGTTGAATTACAATTCGAGCCTGTGGATTTCCCTTCGTGGAAATCGAGGTCGTTTCAGAACTTGAGTTCAAAATTGGAGATTTTGTCTACCTCAAGGTATCCCCTCTCCGCGGTACGGTCAGGTTCCATGTGAAAGGAAAGTTAGCTCCGAGATATGTTGGGCAATAGAAGATCTGCAAAAGGATTGGAAAGCTTGCCTACAAGCTAGTATTACCGGAAGAGATGTCAGGGGTACACCCTGTGGTCCATGTCTCACAATTAAGAAAGTGTTTAAAGCTTCCCGAGGAGCAAGTTCCTACGGATGCACTAGATCTGCAAGGCACACTTGAATACAAGGAACATCCGATCAAGATCTTGGCACGGGATACAAAGGAGACGCGAAACAAGACCATTTCGATGTGCAAGGTACAATGGAGCAATCACACTCAAAGGGAAGCTACGTGGGAGAAAGAATCGGACTTGCGGATTATGTTTCCTTATCTCTTCGAAGGGTACGTCATCTCTTGAATCTCGAGGTCGAGATCCTAATGAGGGGGAGGACTGTAACAACCCTAAAAAAAATCCCACACCAAAAATCCCAACCAAATTAAAATTTTCACTTATTCATTATGCAAAACACATTTACCTTGTGCATGCATGTAGGTTAATTATGAAACTAGCAAATATAGGAGTATAGTTTACACTTCAATTCTTTTTGTAATAAATTGGTACCTTATGCCTCTTATTTGGAGATTTATTGCAATTTATACTTGTGATTGTATAATGAATAGAAGCTAATAAATATACACACTTAAACCAAGGGAAAATAGAAAAGAATGAAAAAGGAAAGAGGAAAAGAAGAGATGAGAGGAGAGGAAATCAGCCTAGCCGGCCTAGAAGCCCAACCAGCCCCGTTTTCCCTTTCCCTCCCTCACCACGCGCAACCAAGCCGGTCGGCCCAACTGCGGCCCAACCAAGCAAGCGACGCGCGCGCCGCACGCACCCGTTCCCCGCAGCTGCTGGTCGCCTCGGCCTGTTCCCACGCGCGCACACGGACACCGACACGCGGGCCCCGCCTGTCAGCTGCTCTCGCCCCCCACTGTTCTTCTTCCTCATGGAGTCGGGAGGGGTGAACACGCGATTTGCGTGACCCCGGTCCCACAGTCGGCAACGCCACGCCGCTGGCAGCTTTGTCCCCCGTTTTCCCCTTTTCCTTGGTCGCCAAGGGAACCCGCGCTCGCTTGGAACCCTAGTGGAGCTCGCGCCACAGCCCTCCGATCCGCCCGGGAGAATCAGAGCCGCCCGCCATGGGAGCTGCTGAGCTCCGTTATAAATTGGCGGCCTCCGCATTACCCTAGACTCACTCCCACTCGCTGCCGCCGCGCTGCGGCAAGAAACACCAACACCGCACCGAGTGAGAGAGGAAGAAGGAAGAAGGGCGGAGCAGAGGAGGAGCTGCCGGAGCGCCGCCGCCGCGGAGCACGCCGAGCCGGACGCGGAGGAGAAGCCAGAGCCCCATCGCAGTTCGGCACTGCACTGCGATCCATCTGCACGGCTACCGACTCGTCACTTCACCGCCATCCTCTCGTCAACGGCACCACCAGTGAGACACCCGAGCTCCTTGTCCAAACCTTGCCCTGCTCTTGCCATGGCGTTCCGACCCCGGGACGCGTAGGCATGAGCCGCTACCCGCTCAGGCGAAGCGCTTGCACACCGCACGCACACGACCGGCCAAAGCCACTGGGCTACGAACCTTGCTAAGCCGAGAACGCAGCACGACGCGCTCTCGCCGGAGCGTGCTCACCATGGGCGCGTTCCGCCGCAGCCACTGCCGTTCCGAGCGATCTAGCTAGCAACCGGATAGGATAGCTCGTCGCGGAGCACCGCCGCGACCCCTCGAGCCAGCCACACGGATCTGAGCCCAGGAGGAAGCCTCGACCGCCCTGCTCTTGTGCGCCACAACACCGCCGGAGCGCCACTGTGTGCTATAGAGGTGAAGGAGATCCTGCAGAGACCGTAGTTCATCCTTTTGGGCCGGTATGTCTTAGTGACCATGCCAATTGAGGAAAGCCGCGTTCAATTGGGCCAAACCGCGACCATTGCCGCCTTGCCGCCGTCCTCCACCACCGGAGGAACCGCCGCCGTCAGGAATGGAACTCTGTGTGCCTTGAAGCCGAAATTGGGAACTGGCTTAGCGTCAACCGGGACTCTAGAAGCTTAACCACCTTTTGGAGGGCCTCCCAGGCCTTGCCGGGGGTCTCACCGGCGCGGCAGCCTCGTTGCCGGCGAGCGGAGCACTCTGCACTTGCAATCTTGGGCACAAGCCGACCCGTTTTTAGTCCAAAATCACCCCGCGAGCCGTCAACCATTGATAGATGTCATCTACTGACCATCACCAAGTTCGCCGAACCACCGCCGTGCTACGCCGCCGCCGGCGACTCGCTGGGAGCCGATGTCGAGCACCTGGCGGGTGCACACGTGTGTGCACGCCGCCCTACAGCGGAGCATGGATGAGCCCGGTCTACCGTGAGTCGCAGAAAGGAGAAGAAAGGGTGAACCCGGTTCACCATGAGCCAAGCCTCGGGTCTACGGACCACGAGAAGAGAGTCCACCATGGACCGGAGTCCACACGCCGAAACCCGCAGCTGACCGAGAGCCGCCACGTGGCGCAAGCCGTTGTCGCCACGTGTCCGGGTGATGACGTCACGATGACGTCACCATGAAGTCATCCGGTTCCATCCGAGAGTCGACGTTGACTAGGTCAACGCTGACGTCAGCATGACGTCATGCTGACGTCAGCAGGTCCACTGTCAGCCAGACCATTGACTTAGTCAGCGTGAACAGTGACCCGACCAATCACAGCCCGCCACGTGTCACCCCCCTGATTAATTCTGCCATTTTTCCATTTTCAGAAAATAGGATAATCTTCGGAAATTCATAACTTATTCATACGATGTCTAAAAATTGCGCACCATATATCAAAATTCTCAGAAAAATGAGATCTACAATCTAAGACTATGTTTGTGTGCATTTGGGTCTTTATTTTATTGGATTTTTCTGAAATACTCTGTAGGAGTCGCTGACGCGACTATTTCGTGTTCGATTTCAGAGCCGGAGGAGAATCTGACTGAGGAAGACAACCACGAGTACCTTCAGGAGCTAGGAGACGACTACGAAGGTGCCACGTCCCACCAAATCTTTAGATCCTAATTACGCATTGCTAATGACATTGTTGCCATTTGTTTTATGATTATATGTTACGCATAGGTTGCATGATAGTATATTTGAATTCCCTGCCTTGTTAAGACTTTACCCTGCTGTCCGCTGCTAGGTTAGCTGCTGCTTTAATACTGTTACTCTTTCACTACTTACTACTTGATATGTGCTATGTGGTGGAATTGGGACGGGAATATGTGAACCTGATTATAACCACTGGGAGAGAGTGCTGCGTGCGTCTTGGGTGCGTGGTAAGGGTTGATGTCGACCAAGTGGGATATGAGACAAGCCTGAGGGGCAAGTCGTGCCGGGGGTGCAACCTGGGCATCCCCACGCGAGATACCTGTGGCGGGTAAAGTTGTTGAGGAGGTTCCGGGTGGGATAGCCTTGGTGGTTTGAAGCCCGTGGACGGAGGTGCTGTGATGGCATGGGGAGAGTATCCCCTAAGTGAAGATGCCTGCTTGGTCAAACCTAGGACGGACTAGTTTCAGGTTCATGGGAATCCTTTTCTACTCACTCGCTTCTGATGGGCGGGAGAGGGCTGGACTACTTGGTAGGACGGTGCCACTACTGCTAGGTTGAGAGGTGATAAGGGTGGGCGGAGACGTTCGATGGGTTCCCGTTCCGTTCTAGATGCGCAGTACCACTGGATGGGCCCGGTACTGTATCTCCAAGTCTCAGCATAATGGTGTTGGATCCGGAATACCCCAGGGCTGAGTGGTAGGGTGGCATCGACCTAGGCAAGCAAGCACCCGGAATTCTGTCTAGGTGTTTGCGCAACACCTATGATGGCTAATTTTGTGAGTAGTGAAACCTCTGCAGAGTGTGTGGTTGATCGATCGATACATATGCCGACTCGTCGGCTATGGACCTTTCCTGTGAAACTTCTACTAGTGTAGTGAGTGTTCTTTTCTCCCCCTGGTTGACACATTCCAGCAGTGTGCCCAATATGGCAGTGTGCCGCTGAGACAGGCCCGAGAGAGAGTTGGGCCTGCCGAATGTGTGCGAGGTGTGCGAGAGGTGGTGTAAGGGATCGGAATGGAATGGATTGGGTGAAACGGTTGGGTTTGAATGGGATAAAGACTTGACTATTAAAATATTGATTACACTTGCATAGTAAACCCCAGCCTATAGGTCTGCTTGAACAGCCTTGCATCCACTTTCCACAAAGCAAACTGCTATCATAGGTGGGCTCCGTGGCCAGTACATATCGTACTGATAAATTTGCTATCAGGTGACAAGAATGAGTACGACTTCGAGGGAGATGATGACGGGGAATAGGGTCACATGCTACACTCAAGTTGGCCGTGAAGGATTAATCGCTTCCGCATCTTCTAAGCTTCTCTGAATGTTGATTCCGCCAATGTGGCGATGTAATAAATGTTTATGTAAGACTTAATTATCGTTGTATGGATCCTGGTTTCAACTGAAATATGGGTAATTTCATGGATTATTCCAAGCAATCTGTTAAATTACAATTCGAGCCTGTGGATTTTCCTTTGCGGAAATCGAGGTCGTTTCAAAAATGCTCCAGTTTTAGTCAGCCGATTGTGTACATTTTCAATATTCTCTTACAATTCGAGCCTGTGGATTTTCCTTTGCGGAAATCGAGGTCGTTTCAAAAATGCTCCAGTTTTAGTCAGCCGACTGTGTACATTTTCAATATTCTCTTAGATATTTGATCAGTCCCCTGTATTTGATTAGGAATGTCATGTTAAGAATGTCAGTAATGGAGCTCAAAAAATCTCCCTTTTTGAATTTTGTTGATGAGAATTGAAACATTGTGTACACTCGCACCTTATATTAGAAAACAAAACAAAAGAAAGGCCTACCTTCCCTCTAGAGCTGAAAGAGTCACACTGTTCTTTGAGTTTTGACTGTTGCCTCTCCTCTTTTCGACTTCCTTAGTCCTATGGCCAAAATATAGAGGTTTATTTGGGTCAGGAAGTTTGGTGCTCCCATTCTCCAAGATGAACACAGCAGAAGACATGAGTGGTCTTCCGTTTGGATTGTCCTGCACACACAAGAGCCCTATGTGGATACAGAGCAGAACTTCATCTGATACGTAGGATACTTTAGTCTACCAAATCCTTGGCCTTCCTTTCCTTCCAGTACAGGTTCCACGCCTGAATAAATCAAATCAATTGTTAAGGTTATGGAACTGTACAAACTTAAATTTCTACTCTTTGCAGATTCAGAAAATCTTGTACTCACATAATCGATAAGGTCTTCAAATTCCATTGCTTGATTAGTAGAGCTTATCCTCACATCACTAACAGTCTCTAAAGCCAACACACCAAAGCTATACACATCGGACTTATCAGAAAATATGCCTCGTAATGCATATTCTGGAACCATGTAACCACTGTTCAAATTTTACCAGGAAGACTTAGGTGAACTAGTATGCAAATTTCAGCAAAAAAAAAAAAAAAAAGGTAGTAAAAAAACTAACTATGTTCCAGCGACTCGCATTGTATTTGCATTCTGCTGGTTGTCACTAAACATCCTTGCCATGCCAAAGTATGTTGCCTTAGGTCTCATCTCTTCATCCAGATTTTTTTTTTGAACTACAAGTCTTCTAGTGCCGGCTACTTATCTGAGCAGCGACGCTTGTGCCAACATGGTGCCAAAATTTGCGTGAACTGCCGTTAAGCGCCGTCCCAAGCGCCGGCGTTGTACCTGGCCTGAGAGATCAGCATTCAGAGTTGAGACTGACATCATAATGCTCGGAGGACGTACGATACCGCCGAAATGTGCAGATGGTGTCATTCCTTTCAGCGATCATCGGCCTTTTTTCCCCAGCTGTGACGCCTTGCCTCGAGCTGTTGTCTGTTTGCCGTACGATATGCGCTCCGGCGAATGGCGACCCCAAAAGATTCCAGCGAGTTGCCAACACTGCACGTGTATAAACAGGCCTTTACCCCGATTCGGCAGATTCTTCGGTTCTTTGCAGAATGTACAGACCACGACACGAACATTCCAAAAGTTCCAGATCCTAACAAACGCCTCCTGAACCCCATTCCAACATAGGAGTACTCCAAAACTTAACATGGGTATCTCATCCAGCGACACGGTTTAGATCAGGGTGAAGGTCAAGCAGAACAAATCACTGCAAGTACTCTTTCTACAGGATTGTACACTACTAAACTTGCAATTAAGTGTTGCAAGAACTGGTAATTAGACCACATAACAGCACTATATCAGACTAGTCTTGCCTGCACAGCATTCAGATCCACGACCCAAGCTCGAAGCTTCAAATATCTCAACCTCAGTCTCAGTCTCAGCACAGGCTGAGCATAGCTTGGAGAAATGCAAACAGGAGAGCATGAATTCTGTTCAGCAATTAATATACCATTAATTGAGATCTGAGATCTAAAACGTGCATCTATTGAGATTCTGAGATTTAAAACAGGCATCATAGATGCTTGGGGGTAAGTACAGACTGCTGGCTAAACATTCCAACCCAACAACGGTCAAGTGCCGAAGAAGCGAACACACTACTGCCAACTACGAGTAAACTGCATCACTTTCAGGGACAACACTTGCAACTGCGAACTCAGAGAGTGGCCACTACTACAACTAGTCTACTGCATCTAGAGAGACAGACAGCTTCCAGAAGCTTAAGGAGCAGCAAAAGCCCGGTCATGCCAACGGCGGGCGAGAGCTCCATCCGTCATCCATCACTCGTCACCCTGCAAAACAAGATTCAGATGGACGAGGACAAGTGAGGTTGGGATCCAATGTAAAACTAGTGGAAGGAAGTCACAAGAGTCAGGCAGGACTCGGGAGGCTTTGGTCTCACCTCCTCGTCCTCGTCATTCACCTCGGACTTGGACTTGTCAGAATCACCGGACGCTGTGGGGCCTCCAGACTGCAACGACAGATGGCACAAGCTCATCACACACTGACGAATTTCTAGCGACTGCGGTGCATAGGTGAGCGGAGTGGAACATGCGCATACCTGCTTGTTGTTGTAAGCGTCCATCTTCTTGGTGTACTCAGCCTTGAGCTTCTCGGCCTTAGTTACGTAGGGAGCCTTCTCCTGCATTTCAAAAATCGGACGTCAGATGGCGGTAGGGGAAGTGTTTCATCTCGGTACTCAGTTTAAAATATAAATAAACGGACAGACGTAGTACCGAGTATACTTCATCAGGGCATTAAGGCACTGTTTAGATCCAGTGCAAATTGCAACTGCAACGAGTCACATCAATGTTGTGACACATGCATGGAGCATTAAATGTAGACGAAATGTTTATATATTTATACTTTTTCATATACATCACGAGACAAATCATTTAAGCCTACTTAGATCATGATTGAACAAAAGTTGTCAAATCCAAACGAACATGCTACAGTGCAAAATTACAACTGCAACTGGGATCTAAACGGGGCCTAAAGCAAGTGAATACGCTGTTCACTGACAAAACTCTTCTATGGACGAAGAAATTACAACATCGAATGGAACCACACAATCTATTGAAGAACCAAACAGCGAGTAACAAAGGAAGATAGCACTAGGCACCAAGTGCACAGATCTAAAGTCTTAACAAGCACCTAGTAAGCCTAAACAACCGCCTGGAAACTCGGCAGCCAGTTGCAAATCCATAACATGAGGCATGGTGAAATTTGAATTTAAATGAACAAAACCACCCCCCAAATCCGGGCTCAACAAACGATGGAATTTCAACAGATCTAACATTGCAAGTAACCACATGATATACGCTGACATAGAGACAAAAACAGCTACACACGTCACCGAATTAACCCAGACGAAACTACAACAAAGCACACCGCAACCAACTGCAGTCACAGTCAACCGGTTAAAATGAGCACGGGGAGCAAGCAAACTCACAACATCGGACAAGGACTTCCACTTGTCACCACCAGCCTTGCCAATCTGCAAATGAGAGAACCGTAAACATGAGAAACGCAAGTTTCATACCGGCCCATCACGAGTATCCGAATCGAGTGACGGAGTCATCGGTGAAACATCACTTACCACGGAGACTTGCTTCACATTGGGGTGCTTCTCCTTGTAGTCCTTCCTGAACTCCTCCCTGCAAAAATCAGACCCAACCGATCAGAACAAAACCCAAACGGGGGCGGAACACAAAGGCCACACAATCCGAAACTCACATGAAGACGAAGAACGCGCTCGGAGGCCTCTTGGGCTTGTTTGGGTCCTTCTCAGCCTTGGTCTTCCTCACCGAGAGCCTTCAGCAAAAACAAAACAAATCCCCATCAAAACCGCAACCAAAATAAACAACGAGAATGGATGAAGGAGGCGGCCAAATCGAATCGTACCTGGAGTCACGGCCGCTGGAAGCCGTCCTCGCCTTCATCTCGAGACCTACAGATCCAAATCCAATAAAACCATCAGCGACAACCCATATCAACAGCATCGAATTCACAATGGTTTGATCTAGACTTCCAAATCGCGGTACCTTGGCGCCGGATCGCGGACGAGGGATTTGGGTGTGTGCACGGAACCGCGTGTAGGCCTGCGTTGCCTTTGATGCCGGTGGTAGTGGAGGGGAAGGGGAGGCCAGAAGGGGGCGGCTTTTAAGGGCAGCGGGCGGGGGGCAATTTGCGCGGGATCTGAAATTTTCCTGCCACGTCACCGATCCGGGAGCTCGCCTCCCATTGGCCGCGCGGCGCGCCGCGTGCTTCCGCCTTCCGCTAGGAGTACGTGGTCTCTGGCTAGCCTGCGGGGGCTGCTTCGATGGCTTTGGATGGGCTGGGAGCCGTGGGGCCATCCTGTCAGCCTCTTTGTGGGTGGGGTTCGGGTTATTTTCGGCTGGAGGCGGGAGTTTTCAGGGTGTGCTTTCTTCCGCCCGCCCTGTGCTTCTTCGAGGGCCAGTTCGGCCATTTCGCGCTATTGCGAAACCGGTGGAAGCGTGCCGTCCGTGGTGGGGAACAGGCGCCTTTATTGCTTGGTGTGGTGGTTATCCGTATGTGCTCATGGCGGGCCCGCATGTCAGTGTACGTAACCTTGCACCGTATGCGGGCCATATAAGTAATGAGTTAGTAGCTTGGATTGGGCTGTGTCCACGGTTGGGCCTGACAAGCTCGAGTTAGGAGGTCTAAGCGTGTGTGCAGTGTGCTAGACAGTGCGCATGGCCCATGAATTTTGAAAAAAAATGGATCGAATTGTTAAGCTGCTGGCTTGAGAAAAAAAAGGTTGATTGTTAATTTATTATGACAGAAAAAATAAACTTTGAGTGCATTTATATATTATAATTCACTAAAATACATAATTTTATCCGTGAAGATGATGTTTTACAAAATTTATTGTCATGGAGTATTAGTATAACTTAAAATAAGTTGTTAGTTTCATTGGTATGTGATTCATTAAAGGAACATTTTGGATGATTGCTAAACCATCAAAATATATATTTATTGCTTACGCATGCAGGTGTACTTTACTGCTTGGTGGCCCATAGAATGCATGATTACTTTTGAACTACTCCTTTATATATTAATAGTTGTGGAGGTCAGTAATTTACAAATACTAGGTAGCGTGCCTGTGCGTTGCTATGGGACACCTAAAATTTTATATAAAAATACAAGGATCGCACGATAAGATGTTAAAGTGACATTTTTAATGACCATGGACGTACGGCACACATGTATGTATGGTAAAACGTATCTTGATAGAGAAAAATAAGTGCATCTTATGATACAACAAACAATTAAGTAATTATACGTAGAGCTATGAGAATCAAATCCATAACATCTTATAATGTGAACGCTTGGCACTTTTTTTTGCACCAAAAAAAAAGAAAAACTTAAAAGAGAATGACCATACTGAAATAGATTCTTGGGACGTTGAACTTGTGCCAGCGCTTGAATACCATGAGGAATAATGCTCGTCGTGATTAGTGGAATGGAATTTTGCTCTCACCGTTCATTCTGTAGACCATTCAGTGTGGGGATATAGACCCCTGGTACCACAAGACAAGACATGGACCGCACCATCAAAACTGGCCCGACCCAGAAGATAAAGACGTGCGGCGCGCAACTGCACCGCACGGTTATTGTACCAACTTGGATAGTTTATTTGTAACCTTGTCCCTTCAGACTATATATGGAGGGGCAGGGATAGATCCCCTCAACTCAACTCATAATAATACAAGACAGCAACACATAGGACGTAGGGTGTTACGCCTCGCGGCGGCCTGAACCTGTATAAATCTCGTGTCTCGCGCTTACTGCGCAACGCTTGTTTGTCTCAGGCGCACCCTCACCGTTTCATCTACTACCTTGGGCATACCTCTCGGTAGACTATCGCCGGTATTCCGTCGACATTCAGGGCAGAAGGTAGTTCTTGCGTGGCAACCTGAGGTAGCCCAACCAGACAGAAGACAACAGATTGCACCAGGGGCATGAGATGAACAAAGGCAGCTGGAAAGGAAGGGACGGAAACTTAACAACTGCCCAGCGAAGACCAATGATGCAATTTTTCCACCGTGTGGCCACACCACAAGCTCCACAAGGTTGAAGGATTCCCAGCATATTGGACAACTGAAAAAGAGGTAACATCAAGCTTATAGTTCTGCTCAATGCTAATTAGCCCGTCCCATCAAGTATGCCATTTCGCCTAGATTATTTTTTCTTAACAAAAAAGGAAGAAGGGCATATAAGAAAGCATGCTGGCAAATCCTGAAAAAAATATAAATTGCGGCAATGTGCCAGTGTCGGCTAATGATTATACTATTTAAGAAAGATCGTAGCTTTCTAATGTGTCAGTAGTGATTAAATTTGGAAAAGGCAATTAAGATTGTGCCCGGCTCAGCAAACACCTAGGTAACATTACTGTAACAAAGATATTTGTCTGAACTCTGGAACTACTTGGGCTCCAGGAAAAAAAAAAAGACAGCATCCAGACCTCACCTTGTGGCCACACATTGGCTCACTAAGAATAGTTGGAGTAACACTAATGTCTATAGAAAAATTCTTTGCAAGACCAGACTCTTGAAAAAAGAAACCTATAGTATTAAAGAATAGTCGTAGCCCATCCATCCTTCCGAATATTAGACAGAGGAAGAGAGGATCGGGGAGGTACCTACAACAGGAGCATGCATGGCTTCCAACTTGGCTAACAGTAACTGAAGCCCCAACAGTAGCTATTGGCTTAACCTGCAACATAGTGCACATGATAGAAATATTAAAAATAAAGATAACCACCAAGGTTGGGAGGATGAAGAGCAGAAGTTCAGTTCAATAGTGCAAAGAACATGGATCTGCAGGCACAGATCCAGTAAAGAACATGGCTCTGCACATGTACACATAAACCTTTTTTTTTAAAAAAAAGAAACATCTCAAAGGCATGATTACACTATTAGTCACAACTGAATATACAAAAGTCCTTACTCATTTAAGGATCTGTGTTCCAAACCTTTTTTTAAAAAAAACAAGAAGAAATATCTTAAAGGCATGATTACTTTATTAGTCACAACTGAATATATAAAAGTCCTTACTTACGTACCACCAGAATAATTTATAGAAATCACTATATCAATCTTTTGTAGTTTTACATAAATATTAATAGGAAAATATAATAACAAAAGTGAAAGGCACATGCTTGAAGATATTTTGAAACTTATGTCCAGTCCACTCCAAGAGAAAAAGAAACTTCAAGCCCTGCAATGCTCTGCTCTAGCAAAAATTAAGATTGAAAAAATTAAAAGAGTGTCCCTTCGCATCTTCCTAATATAGAGGGGCACTACTAACATAAATATATCAGACAATTGGGTCTCAAAAGTTTTACTTTTAAAAACAATTGGGTCTCAAAAGTATGGCAATACTCGACCAGGCTGCAGTTAAAAAATACACAAGCAGCAATGGAACAAGTACCATTGCTGGAATGCATTTGTGTTTTACTTCATTAATGATTCATACAGTCAGAAATAGGCAAGAAATTGTAATACCCTTTCTAAACTAATGTTAAATAATGAAGGAAGCACAACTACCTTCTCCAATAGTGCCTTACAAGTTACCAGCCATCTGTTCAAATTTGGAATGAATAGAAGTCTAGGTAGCAGGAGAGTTTAAAACAACAAATTTAGATAAAAAACTTTTATTCACTTCCATCCAGCATGAATGCGAAGAATAACCATGTATCTAATATTGTCATAAACACTACAGATGAGTACCAAAATATGACATGCAAACAGGGCCCTATAATTTAGTCATGAAGGTACCTGACCTCTAAGAAAAGATCAACAGCAGTAGACCATATTAGTATTTCAAAAGAAATATCAAATGCGAGGCTAGAGTAAGGTGTCTGGCCTTAATATTGTTAAGCTAGAAGGCCCAGGACATTCCTAGACTGGCATTTCTAATAAAGACACGCCAGCCGATCAAAGAGCACGAACACAGACTTTGGCCCGACAACATGTGTTAGTCTGGCCCCACTCACCATCCTGGACAACTATGCCACCAGCCCCGACATCACTATCGATATGTGAACAAGGTTAACCGCAAGCAGTATCTGTGTTCACAAACATACCAGACCTATCCAAAAACTTGTCATGCTCAAGATAAAAAAAACATGGGTTGATTTATCTGAGATGCAATCAAAATTTCTGCACAGTCATTGTCAGATATGTAATTGTCAAGGGCGTTAGTGCCCAAAGACGCCGGACCCTGACTACGGAGTTCGTAGCTTCGGTCCGTGGTAACTGGCAGGGTTATGCCCCCGTGCCGTGTTCTTCGTCGACAGGGTTATTCCCCCTGGTCGCCGGCTTGAGGTAGGAGGAGAGGAGAGATTAGGTGATGATTCTTGATTGATTCTCAATTCTGTTTACATCCATATCTATAGCCATCGTCTGGCCCAAAAGGAGCAACAAACTCCACTAATCAAGGGCTAACAGAAATAGAAACTAATCTCCTACTTTCCTTTCTAGCCACTAATTCCAGCTGGGCCCTGCACGTTGCCCTGCATGGCCTGTGCGCGCTCAGCAGCGCGTTCCTGGGCGCGGCGCACGTCTCGGACCCTATGGCGCCTCGTGTATGTGCGCCCGCACATGACATCTCCCTCCCCGTCGAGAGCCAGCTCGTCCTCGAGCTGGAATTGCGGAAACTTGGCGCGAAACGGAGCAACATCTTCCCAAGTAGCCGATGCCGCTGAAGCGTCCTTCCACTGGATGAGCACCTGAGGCACTCCTCTGGCCAGTCTGTACCTGACTGCGCGCTCAGGCTCTGGCTCAACCGCGCCATGGTGCAGTAGGGGCAGCGGTGGAGGTTCAGTCGGCGGCGGTCCTTGATACTTCTTGAGCAGCCCCACATGGAAGACGTTGTGGATGCGGGCGCGTGGAGGAAGAGCGAGCCGAACAGCGACCTCGTTGATGAGCTCGACGACGCGGTACGGTCCGAAGAAGCGCGGCCTGAGCTTGCCAACCGCGGCCTGGGGCAGGGAGGACGCCGCGCGATGACGGAGCCGAAGCAATGCCCAATCGCCCACCTGATAGCTGATTGGACGGTGCGTGCGGTCATAATGCTTCTTCTGGTACGCCTGCGCCTGCTCCAGGCGATAGCGGACATCCGCCAGGAACTCTGCGCGCTCTTCCATGGTCTTGGCGACAGCCGGCACCCTGGTGTCGCCCGGCTCATAAGACCGGATGGATGGAGGGTCGCGCCCATACACCACGCGGAAGGGAGTATCCCGCAGCGACGACTGATAGGCCGTGTTGAAGAGGAATTCCGCCCATGGCAGCCACCGGAGCCACTCGCGCGGTCTGTCCCCAGTCAAGCACCGCAGGTACATGATGATGACGCGGTTAGCCGACTCGGACTGTCCGTCAGACTGGGGATGAAACGCCGTAGTCATCTGCAGCTTGGTGCCCATGAGCCGCATGAGTTCCTGCCAAAATGTGGACGTGAACACCGTGTCCCGGTCGGAGACCATGGACTGTGGAACGCCGTGGAGTCGCACGATGTCGGCGAAGAAGGCTTGGGCGACGGATTCCGCAAAGTACGGGTGCGCCAAGGGGATGAAGTGGCAGTACTTGCTGAACCGGTCGACGACGGTGAGGATCACCGATTTGCCGCGGACTCGGGGAAGTGCCTCCACGAAGTCGAGCGCCACATCAGTCCAAACGCCTTGGGGTACTGGCAGCGGCATAAGGAGACCCGCCGGGTGCACGTGCTCGGACTTGTAGCGCTGGCAGACGACACACGTGCGCACCCTATCCTGCACAATTTCCTTCATGTTAGGAAAATGGAAGTCACGGCGCAGCCGGTGGAGCGTCCGCTGGACACCCTCATGCCCGTCCTCATGGATGGCGCCCAGGACTTCCTGCAGGAGCGGGGAGTCTGCTGGAATGTACAGGCGCCCAGCAAACTGCACCATGCCGTCAACCACAGACCAGGGCGCCTGTCGGGTGCCAGCAGCAAGCTCTGCGTGGAGGGCGACCAAGGCAGGGTGCTCGCGTTGCGCTTGCCGGAGTCTGTCGATGAAGTCGAAACGCGGTGCGGAGAGGGCGAGGAGCTGTCCGTCGACGGTGTCGCGCCTGGACAGCGCGTCGGCTGCTGCATTTGTCGCGCCCGGCTTGTACTCGACGGTGAAGTCGAAGCCCAGCAGCTTGCCAACCCAATGGTGTTGGGGAATGGTGGCCAAGCGCTGGTCCAGCAGGTACTTGAGGCTGTAATGATCCGTCTTGACGCAGAAACGGCGACCCCAGAGGTACGGGCGCCAGTGCCGGACCGCTTGAACCAAGCCGATGAGCTCGCGCTCGTAGGCCGCCAAGGTCCGGTGTCGGGGCGCCACGGGACGGCTGAAGAAGGCGAGCGGGTGTCCCTCCTGCATGAGGACAGCACCGAACCCGTGGGACGACGCGTCACACTCGACGACGAATGGCTTGTCGAAGTCCGGCATGGCCAGCACCGGCGCGGTGGTGACTGCGGCTTTGAGGGCGAGGAAGGCCGCGGCCGCCTCAGGACCCCACGCAAAGCCCTCCTTCTTGAGGAGAACGGTGAGGGGCGCTGCGATGGAGCCGTAGTTGCTGATGAATTTGCGGTAGTAGCCCGCCAAGCCGAGGAAGCCGCGCACCGCCCGCGCCGAGCGAGGTGTCGGCCAGTCGTGAATGGCCTGCACCTTGGCGGGGTCCATGGCCACGCCCGCCGCCGAGATCATGTGGCCCAGGTAGGCGACAGCGGTGACCCCAAACGCACACTTGGAGCGCTTGACGAAGAGGACGTGCTGACGGAGCGCACTGAGGACGGCACGAAGGTGGCGCAGGTGATCAGCCCAAGACTTGCTGTAAATCAAGATGTCGTCAAAGAAAACAAGTACAAAGCGGCGGAGGAACGGGCGCAGGACATCATTCATGAGTGCCTGGAATGTCGCCGGTGCATTGCACAGCCCGAACGGCATCACCAGGAACTCATAGAGGCCGTCGTGTGTGCGGAATGCCGTCTTGTGGACGTCTTCCGGCTTCATGCGTACTTGATGGTACCCCGAGCGCAAGTCAAGCTTGGTGAAGAACTTGGCGCCGTGGAGTTCATCCAAGAGCTCGTCGACCACCGGGATCGGGAAGGCATCCTTGACCGTCAGCGCGTTGAGGGCGCGGTAGTCGACGCAAAACCTCCACGATCCATCCGGCTTCTTGACGAGGAGGACTGGAGAGGAGAACGCCGAGTCGCTGCGACGTACAGTGCCTTGCTCGATCATGGCGGCGCACTGTTTCTCCAGCTCGTCCTTGTGCGCAGCCGGATATCTGTAGGGCCGCACTGCCACCGGGGTCGCGTCGGGCTTGAGGACGATGCGATGCGACCGGCTGCGGACCGGTGGCAGCCCCTGGGGCGTGGCGAACACGTCGGCGAAAGCGGCGAGCAGCTCGTCGAGGAGGGGTTCCGCCACGGTAGTAGTGTGCAGGCGCGGTGGATGGGCAGGAGCGACGCTGCGCCAGCACACCTGCTGGTCCCCGATCGTGAACGCCATGGTGCCGGCGGCCAGGTTCCACACCACGTCGCCCAGGGTGGCTAGCCAGTGGGTCCCCAGCACCACGTCATAGCCTGCCAGGGGCATGACGTATAAGTCGACCGCGAACGGCCGGTTGTCGATGACAATGGGCGCTTGACGAAGAACACCCGGGCAGGTGACGCGTTCGCCGTTGGCCACGGTCGCTGTAAGTCGAGGCCGCGGCTCGATGGGCAGCCCTGCCCGCTGTGCTGCTTCCTCGCTGATGAAGCAGTGGGTGGATCCCGTGTCGATGAGAGCGACGAAGGAGGCCGTGCCCACCTGCACACGAAGCTGAATGGTGCTGCTCACCGGGACGCCCACGACTGCGTGCAGGGAGAAAACGGGCGCCTCCTCAGGGGCTTCGTCCTCCGCGAGCTCGACGCCGTCGATGTAGAAGATGCGGCGACAAACCCGGTTGTGCCCCCGGGAATACGGCTCATTGCAGTTGTAACAAAGGCCGAGTCGACGCCGTTCCGCCTGCTCCTCCGGTGTCAGCCGCTTGGTCGGGTTAGCCCCCACCTTGGCCTGCGGCGCTGGTGGTGGTGCTGGCAGCGCCTGGAGCGTGGGCGCCTGAGGAGCGGGCGCTGGGAGCGCTGCCACTGCAGGTGTGGCCGGCCGTGGTGCAGGCAGAGGCAGAATAGCGCGCTGTCCGGTCTTGGCAGGGACGGTGTTGAGGCGGTCAAGTTCGACCAGCTCCAACTGTCGCGCCAGGCTCATGGCTGCAGCGAGCGACTCCGGCGCGTGGATGCGCACCTGATGGCTGAGCGGGGGCAGCAAGCCGCCGGTGTAGAGCTGCACCCGCTGGCCTTCCTCGAGGCGGCCCGCGCGAGGAAGGAGCGCCTGGAAGCGGTTGGAGTACTCCTCGACGGTCCCCGTGCGGCGGCACTCGGAGAGCTCGAACAGCGGCGCGGATCGCAGGGCCGGGCCAAACCGCAGGTGGATGAGGTCCTTGAAACGGCCCCAGGAAGGCGTGCCCTCATCTTCCTGCAGTTGAATGAACCACAGCTGGGCGACGTCCTCGAGGTTGTACGAGGCCATCCACACTCGCTCCTCCGGCATGGTGCGCTGCTGGCGGAAGTAAGACTCGCACTTGTTGATGAAGAGCAGCGGGTCAGACTTGCCGTCGAAGCGGGGGAAATCGAGCTTCTGGAACCTGGGTGGCCGGTCCAGGTCGCGGCCGGCATCGGTGCGATGGCCGCCGCCGCTCTGGAACGACGAACCTGACTGGTCCTTTAACGCAGCCATGTCGGACTTCAAGGTAGACATCTCGGTGGAGACCTGGGTCTTGAAACCCTGCAGCATCTCGATCACGTCCTTGATCGTAGGCTCTGCCATGGTGGACGCGGTGGAGGAAGGAGGGGACGGTGGTGGGCTGGGTGGTTCGGCGGGTGGCGTGGTGGAGGACTGGGAAGACGAGGATCGACGGCGTGATACCAGGTTGTCAAGGGCGTTAGTGCCCAAAGACGCCGGACCCTGACTACGGAGTTCGTAGCTTCGGTCCGTGGTAACTGGCAGGGTTATGCCCCCGTGCCGTGTTCTTCGTCGACAGGGTTATTCCCCCTGGTCGCCGGCTTGAGGTAGGAGGAGAGGAGAGATTAGGTGATGATTCTTGATTGATTCTCAATTCTGTTTACATCCATATCTATAGCCATCGTCTGGCCCAAAAGGAGCAACAAACTCCACTAATCAAGGGCTAACAGAAATAGAAACTAATCTCCTACTTTCCTTTCTAGCCACTAATTCCAGCTGGGCCCTGCACGTTGCCCTGCATGGCCTGTGCGCGCTCAGCAGCGCGTTCCTGGGCGCGGCGCACGTCTCGGACCCTATGGCGCCTCGTGTATGTGCGCCCGCACATGACAGTAATCCTAGTCAATCGGTTCATCTCTAGCAGCATAATGCCTTTCTATTCATTCAGTTTAGTTACTTTGGTAGCCCAGTCTGTGTACGCTACAACTATTTTTTGTCTTCTTCAACTTAATATGGAACAGTTCTCCTGCCATTAATCAGTCAAAAGAAAAAACATGGAAAGATTAGTAACTGTCTTTAGCAAGAGCATACCTCAGTCATAATGGGCGTGATTTCCTTTTCCATAATACCCCAGACCTTCTTCTTGAGTGCCTTCTCTTCATCAGTCAGCAAGTCATCAAATTGGTAGTACTCTGAGACTGCAATCAACAACAGGTCAGCTCAAAGGTAAATAAATGGAAACTAATAACAAATTGTGATGCAGTAGCCACAGATTGTAATATGCAAGTAACACTACAAAACTCTAGTTTTTTTTTGACAGCAACAGGACATAAGAAAACAGGTCCACATCACTTGTGGTTCAATGCAAGTTGTACAATGACAGTGAGCCGCCCAATTATTATCCAACCAGAAGCACTCTTGTCAAAAATGAAAAGAGGGACAGCTGAAATAGAGTAGAGTGCCGCATGCCCCAATTTGCCCAAGCTATCGTTTTTAACGCACAACATATAGTAATGTAAGAGTACCACAAGATATTCATATCGTCACTGAAGGCAACCAAACTCCAGTAAGATTAACCACGGATAAAAGAGGATCATAGACAAACTCCAGAAAAAACTTAACTGAATGCAAACGGGGTGAACAGAGCCATGGACCCTTCCACTCTGAAAATAAAGAGGCAGACATTGCTTCCAATCAAGCATAATTCAGTACGAACAATTCTCGCCTAAACGCATACAGCCAAACCACTGGAACGAACGACAGAAACCACGTGAGAGCGGAGGCAGGCAGGCAGGTAGCAAGGAGGTAGACATCTCACCGGCGGGTGGGAAGAGCGAGGCCGGCGTGGCCTGTGAAAATGCGAGCGCCACATCCAGCGCCGGCGGCCCGACCTTGCCACCGAGGTTGGCCACGGCACCGGCGCTTCCTGCAGCAGTGAAAAGGGGAACTGGTCAGCCATGACGGATAAATAGCCCCAATCACAGCGGCGTAGAGTTGGCAGGATCGGTCAGGGCTGGCCTTCCGGTGGAGACACGGCCCTATGGCGGCGGTGGAGCTGCTATGGGCGCGGCGGCCGCATCGCGGGCGCGGTAGCGCTCTACCCTCGCACAGCAACTGCTTGACGGATAGGCTCCCTAGCGGCGGCGGCGAAGAAATCCAAAAGGAGAGCTACGTCCCCTATGGGATCTCCACCGACGCGCCGCCACACGCCTCAACGCTAGCCGGGGAAGGGGACTGCGTGCGCCGCCACCATGGTAGTTCGCCGAGCACTGCCAACCGTGCGGAAGGGGTCGCGCTAACGCGCAGGCGGGAGAGGACGTGCTGCCGGGGATGGAGACGAGAGGAGATTCAAGGCCGACGACCCCAACGCGTCCTTCACTCGCGCCTGCTTGCGACATCGGGATACGGACGGTGGTGGCTAGGGTTACGGCACGCGGGTGGGTGAGGGCACAGCGAGGGCAGGACCGCAGCCCGTAGCCCGCAGGAGAGGCGTCCAAGAGAGCGTGGATGCGGCTGTGCGAGGGACGTGCGGGACTGTGGGCGCATGTTATTTTTTTCGAGAAAAACGCTGCGGGGGTGGGGGATCGAACCCTGGCCGGGCGTGGGACTGCGGGAGACAGGGGCAGCAGCACGCGTCGTATCGCAGGGAAGGCGGACGGACGACCCCAAACAATGTCGCACCAAAAAGTTGCCTCCTCTTTAGCCTTATTAGTTGTATGTAGTAGAGATATCAGGGCTTAGTTCATGACTATTTATCTATTTCATAATAGTAGATGACGGCAACTAGAAGTGAACTCGAGAGTTTATTGATGTCAGGAATGGTAGAGCCCTGTAATTTAGGCACAAAAATTAAGGGGTTACTTGTGGGGTGTTTCATTTGAGTAATCACCTACATTTATATGAGTCGCTGCATCATAAGTTCATCTCTCTAATTTGACGAAATGACTAATTTATTCCTCATGCTTCTACTAATTATTAGCTTGTAAGGATTGATGTAATTATGAATTATCTCATTTTCGTAGGCCAAATATAAAAAGTGAGGAGTGAGACACCTCCTTACATTATCTGTTATAATGACGAAGGTGGTTAATTGAGATGCAATTTAAGGTGCTTATTTCATTGACATAAGTGGGTAACTTAGAAGCAAATCTAGAGGTTGATGGCATAAGTGAGTTCATCTTTAAAAATGACATATTTGGATAATTTAGAGGTAGATTTAGGTGGAAATATAATGATATTTTTTATAATGGTAAATATGAGTATTTTTAATTAACATAGATTTAATTAGAGCCTATTGACATAAGTGGGTAACTTAGAAGCAAATCTAGAGGTTGATGGCATAAGTGAGTTCATCTTTAAAAATGACATATTTGGATAATTTAGAGGTAGATTTAGGTGGAAATATAATGATATTTTTTATAATGGTAAATATGAGTATTTTTAATTAACATAGATTTAATTAGAGCCTATCGAGTTGATGTCTATATTTTCTGATTTTTGTGGTAATTTCTACTATTTGCTTTTTTCTAGTACTCTCATGAGGATTAATGTGGATGCTTTGAAAGTTCACCGCCTCCAATTAATAGTAGTAAGATTGGAGATACATAATTGAAATTAACATCAAGTGTCCACGTTAAAAAATGAAAAAGAAAGAAATTAACATCAAGTGTTAACGTAATTATATAGTTAGAACTAATAAGAGGAAAATAAGGTTGAATTAAGTAATTACCTTATAAACTTTACCAAAACCCCCCTGCCCAATCTTACATGCTTCTAAAAAATTGCGTGTTGCAGCAACAATATCCTCAAACCTAACAGAGAGGAATTCAGAGTCCTGGGCATGGTTTCCTTCAAGTTCATCCGATGTACTCATGCCATCGAAAATTATCTTCCTACTATGCTTTGCCCTATAGCTTACTTTACCTGTTCATTATTCAACATTGTATAGTCACTTAGCCAATCCTTCTAAGAGTAAAATAGACACACGTAAGAATACAGCTATGTTAGGGTAATAGGGTTGTACTGTACCTTTGAACTTGAACCATGCAAGGGAACTGACTGTGAGTATCAGAATGCCACTTAATAATAAAACTGCAGGCAGCACGATGTTCAGCTTCTTCACTGCGTTGCTCTTTGCCCGCGTACCTGTTTTTTTTTTTTTTTTTAAGTCAGTCGAGAGTTTTATGCTCGCATACAGTACAAGTACAACTAATCAAGACTAATTAAGGCCTATTTTCGTCCTTAAAAAAAATAAGGCCTTTATGAAATACTCCCCCTCCATTGTAAACTAGAAGATGTTTTGCCTTTTCTACATGCAATAGATTTTACGGCGTATACAATGTGTATATCTATAGATTCATAGAAAAATCCATATATTAAAAAAAAAGACAACTTCTTATAATTTTTAATAGAAAGAATATGTTTGAAACAAAAAAGAGAATATCCCAGCGCTCAAGATTCAATGGCCTTTCAAACTTTACTAAACAGAAACATTAGATAAAAGTATAAAACTTGGCGGGCACCTGCTGCATCCAAGTCTGCGATCCGGAGGTACAAAGTATCTGGGCCAGCAGCCATCTCCGTGTCGATCAACTCGCCGGTCCACACCAAGCACCTCGTCCAGTCCCCCACCGTTCTGCTAGTGTTCAGATTGGCGTAAGCATACGCCACACACGAACAGTTTCTGGTGCACTCCGCTTCGCACTCCTGCAAGGTTCGGTTCTCGACGTACACAGGCTTGTCCGGCGATTTCATCCCCCGCAAGGGCAACAAACGGTCGTCGCCGCCGCACTGCAGCTCCGGCTTCCGACGGCACCCCTGAGAGAACCTGCCGCTGTTCCAATCTTCTAAGGCCGTCGGCTCAAAGCCATCGAGGCACCTGCACACCGGGGGGTACTCCGTGTTGTCGCAGTAGCCGTTTGGGCCACAGTGGCCGTAGCCGCTGCACTCACCAACACCAGCCGTCGAATCCACGAGGACGATCCACGCCGACGAGTTGCTGTTCCATTTTTGTAAGTTGCACTCGCCGGAGTCTGTGAGCACGAACCTTGTACCCGCGGTGCCCTCCGAGAGGCCGAAGGCCATGTAGATTTCGTCCGGGCTGTTGACAACGGTGAGGAAGATGACGGCGCTACTGACCGCCGGGTCGTAGTACTGGCCGATAACGAAGTCGCCCGCCCATGGCGCGCTGCGCCAGATCGGGCGCGTTCCCTTCCACACGAAGAGCTGAGGGAACGTGTCTGCGTCCACGCCGAAGGAGAAGGCTCCCGGCGATGGATCGGCTGGGCTTCTCCACGAGACCAGTCGATCGGCGGCGCCCGTCTTTGTAGTTGAGTCGCATCTTCATGCCGGGGAGGAACGTGTCGGTCGGGTGGTCGAAGCTCTGCCACAGGGTGGCGCCGTTCGGAGACCGTATGACGAGGTTGCCGGTGTTGAGAAGCACCGCCGCCGCAGGGTTGCTGGCCGCCGTGCCTGCACCGGCGACGTTAGTCGTCCAAAGAACACGGCCGTCGGCGCCGGACAGGACGAGGTCGGAGGCGTTGGTCAGGGACAGCGCCGGTGGCGAAGAGAACCTCCTCCTGCCGCTGCTGTTTGTGACAGGGGTTTCTCTGTTGGCGACCCACACGACGGTGAGCCGGCCGGGGATGTCGTTGTACCATATGCCGAGGTACAGTTTGCTCGGGGTCGACGAGTTGGTGGGGGAGAAGAAGCCCAGGGCGAAGCCGCCGCCGTCAGACACGATGGTGGCGCCAGGGGAGAGCGGCTTGCCGGGGACGAGCCGGTCATCAGTAGTTGCACAAAGTGATGTCACCGGCAGCAGCAGCAGGAGGACGACAATGGCGTACCTGATATCTAGCCAAGCCATGCCGCACCTTCCTTGCAATACGTTGACGAGCTGAATTCATAGAGACGATGTGCTAATATGCTACTACTAGCTACTGTAGTGGCTAGGTTTGTTGGCACGGATCTGCATCCCACACTTGGTCTATTGACAAATGATGTCAATTCTTCTCTCTTGTCTCTTAGTATTTTTATCTGGCGTTGACTTCCTTTTTTTTAGTTTGGTATTAATGACAAAACCGGTAGAATTTCCTTTCGGAACTAACAAAAGAATAATCTGCCCAACGTCGTTTTTTTTCTGCCAGTCCCAGTGAGGAGTTTGACGGTGTTATTTTCAAAAATGCCACGTCAGATAAAATGAAATGAAGCTTGAATGAAACAACCACCCTCAATACATAGTTTCATTATATAGTTTTATAAACATTTAATTTCATGACTCATTATGAGTTGGTAATTGTGCCATGAAACTCATTTCTCTTCTTAAATATGGTGTCATATTATAAAAAATGACTATGTGGTAGCTTATTAAATACGAATGAAACTGAAATGAAACTACTAATGAGACTAGCCTTATGGACTGACTTAGATGCATCTTATGCTTGACACATCAGCTGTCTGTGTAAAACTGGTTAGTTAATTAGAATGGCATTGTTATTGGTGCCTAGAAAACCGGTGTCGGGTACCAAAGTATGGGGTACCCAACTTCGATACAAAAACATACATTCCCAACACGGCCTGGCCCAGGTCAGGCCAGCGGAAGCCCACGAAGGCCGCGCCTACGGAGGCCCATGACGATGATGCATCAACGCAAACCTACCCTCGGGGAAGCGGCACCCTCGGGCACCAATTATCCGATTCGCCCGAGCCTCCCCAAGAGAGCTCGGGGAAGCGGCACCCTCGGGCGCCAATTCTCCGATTCGCCCGAGCCTCCCCGAGAGAGCTCGGGAAAGTGGCACCCTCGGGCGCCAATTCTCCGATTCGCCCGAGCCTCCCCGAGAGAGCTCGGGAAAGCGGCACCCTCGGACGCCAATTCTCCGATTCGCCCGAGCTTCACCATCCCCCTCGAGCGCAATCTTTCAAAGGCATCCCATGCATAGTTGACGTCAGCAGAGCAATTTTGGACCGCAAGGGACCTTTCTGACCTTGTTGACACCAGAAGTGGCAAACAGATATACCGCAAGCGTACGGTAGTCAATGTAGCCTTCACCGGGAGTATTCCAGGTATCGTATTTTCCACAGGGAACGTGAAGTGAACTAACTAGACTCAAGGTCGTCCTATGACACAAGGGTATATGATTGAGGGTAGAGAGGATTCCTATGGTTATGAAACTAGTCAGGTAAGGTAGATACAAAGGTTGTTCACTTTGGGTCACTAAGCCGTTCAACAACAAAAAGGGACGAGAAGGGTGTTAAACCGCCTAGCACAAGAAGACCTACGTTTTAATAACTTGCCCAAACGTGGTGGATTCAAAGTCTAGATAGGGCTGTCACCACCTACTAGGTACCACAACAAACCGTTGAACAAGCCGCAATCACAGGTAAGCGATAGCCTAGACACCACGTCTACACTATATCTTACTACTCTAATCCGGATCCCGATGAAATTGATTAGAGTACCTGGGTTAAGGGCGGTGAACCAATGAACAACTTAAGGAAATACTTTACCAAAACTAAAGATCAATTACCATAAAAGAATCTCAGATGCTGACTTACAGAAGAGAAGGCCGCATCCGCTGAAGGTACAGCTTGGAGAAGACACCAGACAGGCCCGGCTCTTCTCCCAGACTCTCCTCACTCTCTCCCTATTTTCTATGCTATTAGTAGAGTAGGGCTTCGCCTATGTGTAGAATGAGTAGCTCCTCCTTGGTGTGTTGAATGAGAGGGAGTGAGGAGGTATTTATAGTGGAGAGGTGGAGTAGAGGCTACTCCACTGCCACTGTCATCCGCGTGATGTCCATCCTCCTCCGTTGGATCAAAACCGCCATCAAACCGACTTAGAGTGGAGGGTCATGATCATTTCCATGCATGGGAGCATGCCAAGAGGCGGTGGGAGAAAGGGAACCTCCAAAGCACACCATAGGGGGTCGTCCGAACCCCCTATGGGGGCTTGGGCCCACCAACTTTCTTCTAGAAGGTGTCCCACATTTCATAGAGTGGGTTGATGCTTTGGTGGATGACTTGGGGGGGTCGACCGAACTGCTTAGGGGGTCAATTGACCCCCATTCTCTGTCCTGTGGGCCATCCTTTCATGTGGGGTACTTGGGAAGCTTGGTAGGCCCCAGGGGGAGGTCGGCCGAACCCCCCAATGTGGGTCCCACCAGCTCATTTCTCTCTATTTCCAATAATTCTGCAAGAAATACTTCATGGACATGTGGAACTGGTTATTTGATAACAAATTTATGTAATTTGCTTGTTAGCTCCTGGAAAAGGTGTTTTGTTGACGGTTTTGATGGTATAAAAACATGATGAAATTACCGTCAACAGACCTCTTTACAGGCAAGGTCCCATCGGATGGGCCCCTTGACACAACAGCGCCCCGAACGCACACGTTCACCGTACCAACTGCCCCATCTCCTCTGGCAGGCGATCTGACGGTCCTCCTCCTCCCATGCCGCTACAGGGACAGTCAGCCGTACGGCTCCCCGGGCTGACGAGGGGATTCGCCAACTACGACAGCGACTGCCATACCCCGGCCACACATGTGACACCAGGAAATGGGGGACGACGGTCGGCCGGCCAACCAGGGGGAATGGGCGAGCCTTACGACCGGTCTTGCCAACCCCCTGAAATGTACCTCACAAGGAAAAAGAAGCGCCCGAGGGAGGACACTCCCCCCGCTCTGTCCCATCAGGCCCCCGATGGCACCAAGGCTTCCCGAGCCTCCGGAGTTTGTACCCGGAGGTCAACCTATCTACTCGTTGCACTGTGCAGGGACGGACACGACGGCATGACGTATCGCCATGCAACCAACCATGACCAGCACTGTGAGGCGCCTTGGAACTCACCATGGACAGGCGATCAGCCGAACAATGCCTGCGCTGGCGCCAGACAGGCCTGCTGACGAATCATCCCAACCATGCAAGTTTTAACCGGGCACACAGAACTCTAGCCCTTCCTTTAACTATAAAGAGAGAGCAGTGCCAGTATAGACAATCTCCAGCTCACAACACTCAGTCACTACACATACTACCAAGCTTACGCAGTAGACCTCATAAGAGACTGGAGCACTTCCCTCTCGCCACTTGTAACCCCTACTACAGCACCCGTGCAAGGCAACAGCGACTCGATCCCAACTGGACGTAGGGCACTCATTGCCTGAACCAGTTAATCCTGTTTCCCCCCTGCACACACCCGTAGCAAACCAATTTATACCGTGTTGCACTCGTAAAACTAGCACCGACACCGTGATAAAATATATAGGCATTTAGGCTAGTCTCAGAGTTGAGGTCATGCATATTAAGGTCAGATCAGCTTTTGAAGAAATGGAAGGAGAGAAGGGACATGTTCATCCCCATAAACATGTACACACTGTTGATTCAAAACATACAAACTTGCAGCTAAGGCTTTTGTCGTTTCATTACAATTTTTTTCAGTAGAGAGATATGAGGACGCGTGAATCCTGAATGTAAAATAGCGAAAACTGTTTGAAACTTTGCACATGTAGAGAGTACCTGTTTTATATCAAGTTTCACACGTTGAAACGAGATGTGAATTCCATGAGATGTCCTAATAGCAACTGGAAAGCTAGCTAAATGAGGCTTAGAAATAAAAAAAAAGAGGGTTACGTGAGCTGTGAGAGTTGTTTCTGAGAAATCAGACAGCTTTAGGATTAGTAGTATTGTCTCTTCTGAAGCAATAACAGTGTTCTACACTATTTGCAACCTTAACGCCCTAAGTAAATTGTGCCAGTTCTACCCACTACTTGTCTTTCTTTTCTTTTTGAAGTAGTCCAATGTATACCTTCTAGTCAGTGTTCAGTAACCGGTTGACATTTTCAAGTAGTTAGGAGTTTGCACCAATATGCCTAATTTTATCATGGTTCCGATGATCATGATGGCGCCATCTGTTTGGTTGGCATGTGCAATGGTTTCCATTCTCATTACTATGTTTGGTTGGCAACAAAGATAATGATTGCTAGCAACAATAAAATAGCATACTTTCAACTATCTTTGGCTAGAAAACAATAATTCAGAGCATATTTCTGCTATTAGTAGCAGGACAGCAGCAAGACAACACACAAGCATGTGCAGCTCATCCATAAATCATTAAAAATAAATATAATAATTAATCAATTTTTTAGAACATTAATCTCCATAGTTTTGCACATGTAAGAGAAAGAAAAAGGACTTCTAGAAATTTGCATTTTTTGACAAATCAAAATCTCAATAAATATTCAAAATATCAACAGATGGTGACCAAACCTATAACTAGTGTACGATCAAAATGCATTATCCATGGGTCAATTTTAGAAAATCCAAAATCAAAAGACGCAATGTCCATGAGCTTCAAATGCTTCTCAAATGAACATTGGCTTGTCAAATTGTTGTAGCTAGCGGCAACTAGCAAATCCTTCACTTCTTTCTTTGAGCATCATCTAATGACTGAAAATAAATTTTTCCATATGTTAATGAAGAAAAAATAAACAAATCTTTGGACAAACAGAACTATCCATGATAAGAAAAAAAGACTTCTAGCTAGCAGCTACTCATGTCACTACATTTGTGCAAGTTTATTTGTTCAATTTTGCTCTAGGGACACTACTAGTTGATCAAAAGAATAGACTCTAGACATTTGTAACAGCATTTGATTTTTTTTTTTTTTGAAGAGGCCAGTCTCAAGTGTCCGAGCTAATATATATGAGGATCATCCAAATATCAGGAACTGTCAGGCTGAAAGCTGTGGCGAGCATGTGTACCATAGGGCCAAATTGCATTTAAGATGTGCACCTTGGTAGTCTATTTCTGCAATCAAATTTGCAAGCTTTAGGACACCTATAGGAACCTGCGAACCTTGCCATTCAGCAACCTCTCACACTGTTCTAGAGAAGGTTATTGGTTCCAGAGAACTTGTGTACAGGTTCTACCACATGGCAACTGAGTCGCCCGTCCGTACCCAGGTGCGCATAATCAGATGCAATCCGTTCTAGATGAAGACCTGGAGGAACGTGTCTAGTTCCCCACCGAAGGAGAAGGCCCCTGGCGCGCATCTTGTGGTTGATCCAGATCTTCATGCCAGGGAGAAACGTGTCGGCTGAGTGGTCCACTAAATCGATGATTATGATATTTTTTTAAAAAAATTAGAATAATCTTGTATCTATTATTAATTATAAGTGATGTTATGGTCTACTAAATTGATGTTTGTATTTTTTCTATGGTTGCCTTTTCTTAGGACGTCACATTAATGATAATTCGCACGAAACCTCCAAAAATAGTCTCTAAGTAGTAATAGTATGATAACCATAAATGAACTTAAAATTAGAAATGAAATGACTTCCAAACCACAAATAGTGATTGAGATTTGTTTAACAATTTCTTGAACCCTATTCATGTACATTGTAATAGGACTATCGTCCCTCTATTGTTGTGAGAGTAAGGGAGTTCATGGAGCTGTTTTCATCCCTTGTTTGCACCTGTATCACCACTCCTTTGTCCATAGTGC
Organism: Eremochloa ophiuroides; assembly: GCA_038502445.1. Classification (NCBI taxonomy): domain Eukaryota; kingdom Viridiplantae; phylum Streptophyta; class Magnoliopsida; order Poales; family Poaceae; genus Eremochloa; species Eremochloa ophiuroides. Next base: position 89,944,228 of record JAHLJS010000001.1, on the reverse strand, counting down.
CCAGGATTGTTTGGTGTTGGCAATGTGGTGTTTCCATTCTCTAGACTATAGACAATAGATGACATAAGTGGCCTATCAACTGGATTTTCCTGGACGCACAAGAGTGCCACATGAACGCAAAGCACGACTTCATCTAGCAAACAAGTATCCAAAATAGATGGGTCTGCCAAATCTCTTGCCTTCCCTTCTTTCCACATGTTCCAGGCCTGAAACAACCAAAACAATTATTTAGATCTACAGTAAGCCAGAGCTTCTAGACTCTTAACTTCTATTTACAAATTCAGAAAAGGAATATACTCACATAGACTATTAGGTTTTGAAAGCTCATGGTGCTACTAATGGAGCTTCTCCTTATACCGGAAACAACCTCTAAGAGTAGAACACCAAAGCTATAGACATCAGACTTGATGGAGAAGACACCTTCCATTGCATACTCCGGGGCCATGTAACCACTATTTGAGCATTTGAGTCCACAAATTATTGTACAGAAGTTGAATTGAATTACAAATTGTTTTAACAATCTATTGACATAATTACTTACTATGTTCCAACAACACGATGAGTGTTTGCATTTTCCTGGCTATCATTGAATATCCTTGCCATGCCGAAGTCTGCTATCTTTGGTCTCATTTGTCCATCTAGCAAAACATTAGCGGCCTTGAGATCTCTATGAATTATAGTCAATCTTGAATCTTGGTGGAGGTAGAGAAGTCCTCTTGCAACCCCTTTGATTATATTAAATCGGATTGGCCAATCCAACATCATTTTCCTTGAATTATCTGCATGAAAGATTAAAGTAATTCAACTATATATATATATATATATATATATATATATATATATATATATATATATATATATATATATTAGTTGTTCTGTGCTATATCTATGATCTTATGGTGTGACACATACCGAAAAGGGTAGCATCTAAGCTTCCATTAGCCAAGTACTCATATATCAGAACTTTCTCATCAATGTCAACGCTGCAACCAAGAAGTCGAACCAAGTTTCTATGTTGCAATTTAGCAATGAGAATGACTTCATTCCTGAATTCCTTTGATCCTTGCTCGGAATCCTTGCTTAACCTTTTGATAGCAACTTCATGTCCACCTAGCATAGCCTTCGAAGAAAGTAAGGATGGAAACTAAGATTTGAGTTCACAGTGTAGACAATTCAATGTAACTAGTCCATCAACCTATGCTCATGCATGGGGTAAAATTAATCTCATGCATATAAATATTAGGATTTTTTTGTATAAATTTAGTAGCTCTACAGACTCTCTCCCCCACCTCCCTCTCCATATTCTAACATAATATTCATGTATATAGTTCGTGATCTCTGTACAGTTGTTATAATTTACCAATTGTTCTATACTCCCTCTGTTTACATACCGTGTGTCGTTTTATCTCTACGCATGGGAATTAAGAAGTTTTTTTGTGACAGGGAATTAAGGAGGGTTGAAAAAGGTATAGTGCACAAGAATGAGAAGGAGAGGTAGATATAGAGATTTATTGGAAAAAGATAATTGCATTTGAAAGTGAGAATAAGAAATAATTTGGGACAAATTTAAAAAGCTAGAATGACTCTTGTTGTGGAACAATTAGATATATATTTTTCATAAGCAGCGCACCTATTTGTGCTTAAGTTATATAAACTCTTGTCCTGTCCCATATGTCATTGTCACCCCATTGATATAGATCTTGCCTTTCAAAGTTTTATCTTATTAGTTGCTACAATTTTATCCATATTTTAAGTTGAAACTCCATTGTTTATTGTGCTTGTATTAAAAAAAATCTCATTTATTATTTTACTAAAAAAAATTAGTCCTAAACTACAGTCTTAGTTACTATATGGCAAAGCTGACCATTTCAATGCTCTAGATGTTCAATGTCCTCTATAAAAAATCATAGTACTTTATATAAATAGAGTACTTAAATTAAACTATAAGTGCATTACATATTAGAATTTAGTAAAAGTGCATAAATTTCTCCAAAATATTTTACAAAAATTGTTATCATGGAGTATAAGTTAAAATGAATTTTATTGGTATATGGTTCATTAATTTTTTTGTATGATTGTTAAACCTTCGAAATATATATTTGTCCCTCCTATATGCATATATACTTCGTGTGCATGGTGTATCGTAGCATGTATGTTTACTTTTGGACTACTCTCTCGATGTTGGTAAGTTAAAGGTGAACTTTAAGGGTGATAAAAAAGGTGGACTTTAAGGGATATTCTATTTTATTGATCATAAGAATGGTGGATGTTGGTAATTTAGACGCCAAATTTAAGGGTTTACTTATGGGCTATTTGGTTTGAGTAACCATTTCATCCTATGTAGATTGAAGTACATAATTATATGGCTAGAACTAATACTCGGAAAATAAGGTTGAATTAAGTAATTACCTTATAAACTTTACCAAAACCCCCCTGTCCAATCTTACATGCCTCTGAGAAATTGCATGTCGCGGCCACGATATCCTCAAATTTAACAGAGAGGAATTCAGAGTCGGGGGCATTGTTTCCTTCTTCAAGTTCATCCGATATACTCATGCCATCCGAAATTAGCTCCTTATGCCTTCCTCCATAACTTATTTGACCTGTTCAACATATTCTATAACCACCCCTTCGAAAGAGTAAAAAAGACAGGCGTAAGAATGCAGGTACTACGCCGCGCTGTACCTTTGAACTTGAAGAACCACGCAAGGGAAATGCCTGTGAGTATGAGAATGCCACTTAACAAAACTGTAGGCAGCACAATCTTTATTGTCTTGCTCTTTGGCCGCCTCGTACCTGTGTTTTTAAACTCAGTGCAGACTCTAGAGTCTTAATGCATGCATATAGTACTTCCTCCGCCACCCCCTCCCCTCAAAAAAAAAAAAAAAAAATGCAATTCCCGTTTCTCAAGGAGTCAAACGATTCTAACTTTAACTAAAGTTATGCAAAAGACTATCAATATTGTAGGTCAAAAATAAGTATCAATAGATTAGTGATGGGACATATTTTGATTATAAATCTTGTTCGTGATATAAATATTAATGTTAATCTCCATAAATTTAGTCAAAGTTTAGCAAATTTGACCGGCACAAATTCTATAGTTGCGTTCTTTTTAAAACCGAGGGAGTAAAATTGATCAAAGACTAGTTGAGGCCTATTTTTGCCCTCGAAGAACAGAAAGAATGAGGCTTATAATAAGGAATCTAAGGATTTCACGTGGAACGTTTCAAAATATGTTTGAAATGAGAAAATTTCCCAGCGCTCCAAGTTAAATTGGCTATCAAAATTATTTTTTTTCAAAAAAAAAAAAAAGATACTACACTAGATGATAAAACCTGTTGCACACCTGAGTTCCGGAGATACAAAGTATCTGGGCCAGCACCCATCTCCGTGTCGATCAATTCGCCGGCCCACACCAAGCACCTCGTCCAGTCCCCCATCGTTCTGCTGGTGCTGAGATTGGCGTAAGCATACGCCACGCACGAACAGTTTCTGGCGCACTCCGCTTCGCACTCCTGCAAGGTTCGGTTCTCGACGTGCACGAACTTGTCCGGCGATTTCATCCCCGGCAAGGCCAAGAAACGGTCGTCGCCGCCGCCGCCGCCGCCGCCGCCGCCGCACCGGAGCTCCTCCTTTCGCCGGCACCCCTGAGAGAACCTGCCGCTGTTCCAGTCTTCTGAGGCCGCCGGCACAAAGCCGTCGAGGCACCTGCACACCGAGGGACGGGGATACAAGGTGTTGTCGCAGTAGCCGTTCGGGCCACAGTGGCCGTAGCTGCCGCACGCGCCGCCCGTCCAGTCCCAGAGCACGGTCCACGCCGACGAGCTGCCGTTCCAGCTCTGGAAGCTGTACTCGCCGGAGTCGGTGAGCACGTACCTCGTGTGCGCGGCGCCCTCCGAGAAGCTGAAGGCCAGGTAGATCTCCTCCGGGGTGTTGACGACGGTGAGGTAGGTGACGGCGCTTGTGACCGCCTGGTCGTACTGGCCGATCACCAGTTCGCCGGCCCATGGCCAGCTGCGCCAGATCGGGCGCGTTCCGTTCCAGACGAAAATCTCGAGGGATGTCTCTGGGTCCAGGCCGAAGGAGAAGGCTCCCGGCGACGGGTCGTCGGGGCTTCTCCACGAGACCAGCCGATCGGCGGCGCGCGTCTTGTAGTTGATCCGCATCTTCATGCCGGGGAGGAACGTGTCGGTCGGGTGATCGAAGCTCTGCCACAGGGTGGCGCCGTTGTTCGGAGACCGGATGACGAGGTTGCCGGTGTTGAGAAGCACCGCCGTGTCGTTGCTGGTCGCCGTGCCTGCACCGCCGGCGACGTTAGTCGTCCAAAGAACGCGGCCGTCGGCGCCGGACAGGACGAGGTTGGCGGAGGCGTTGTTCAGGGACAGCGCCGGTGGCGAAGCGGTGACTGGGGCTTCTCTGTTGGCGACCCACACGACGGTGAGCCGGCCGGGGATGTCGTTGTACCATATGCCGAGGTACAGTCTGCCATCGGTGGAGTCGGTGGGGGAGAAGAAGCCCAAGGCGAAGCTGCCGCCGTCGGACACGATGGTGGCGCCAAGGGTGAGCGGCTTGCCGGGGACGAGCCGGTCATCGGTGGCACACGGTGGTGGCAGCAGCATAAGCAGGACAGTGACGTACCTGCTGATATCTAGCCAAGACATCGAGCAACTTCCTTGCAAATTGCAATACGTTGACGAGCTGAATTCGTGGAGAAGATGTGCTGATATGCTAGCTAGTATAGCATTGTTAGCCTGATCTGCATCCCAGACTTGGTCTATTGGCAAATGGTGTCAATTTCTTCTCTCTTTTCTCTTCCTTTTTTGTTTGTTTGGCGTTGATTTCTTCTCTCCAATTTTTCTTTTTTATTGATGACAAATAAAGCCCAGTTGAATTCCTATCGGAACTAACAAAAATAATCTCCCCAACGTCATGTTTTTCTTATGGACTCAGACGCATCTTATAGTTGACATTTTCACCTGTCTACGTCGGAATGGTAATTAGTATATTAGAACGGCATTGTCATTGGTGCCTGACAAAACCAGTGACAGAAAGTATAATAATGGAATTATGCCAGTTAGATGCAGTATTGGTTATCCTTCTCTTTAAGTAGTACAATGTATAGGTTTTACGTTCTAGTCAGTGACTCAGTGTTCAGTAACCGGTCCGTATTCGGACTGGAAATGCCTAAATTTTTAATAATGGTTTTGATTATCATGATAGCGACCAAACCAATGCTGACTAACATGTCTAAATACACGACATATGTTCACTTAGATATTATGGATGCAAAGAAACAGCCAAACAGGTGGCGTGGAAATTAAAGAAAGCGGTGAAGATATATATAAAGAAAATAGAAGAAATAAACTAGCCGTACGGTCTATATACAATTTTATAGATGAGACGGTCCGACGGTCAAGAAAGAAAAGCATCGGGCAATCTGTCAACGGCAACATGAGTGTATGTGATCCGTGAAGAGTTAATTAAACCAGACTTAACAGTCTGATGGACAATAGAATAAGGGAATGCTTGGATCACTAGGGCTAGTTGAGAATAAAAACTAGTTCAAATTAGCTAAAGTTAACTGACTAGTTGGCTAATAAAATAGTACAATACCTATTAGCCTTTCTATTTGGATATGCTAGAGCTAATTTTCAGCTAGCTAACAATTACACCTTTAATTAAACATTCCCGAAGGACTAACGGCTAGTCCAACCTTTGGAACTCAGTTTAGGCCGTCTTGCTCGATCACACCTTTAATTTGGAACTCGGATTTTCCTATCATTATTTTTCGGAGCCAGCACTGGGGAGCACTATATGCCAGACAATCACGAGTGGTGATGCACAATGACGGCGTCTAACCATGCCAGATTTTAACCGTCTATACGGTGATCATGACCCATGCGTCAGCCACACAGTCCTTACCGTGCACGATGGGGATAGGTCTCACCTAATTTTTTTTCGGGTAACCACCACCATATTCAAACCAATATCCGTATTGTTTGGGTCCGGTATTGATCAATAGTACATAATTGATTTTCGCTGATGATTGCTATTTTTTCTTGATGGATCATAGTATATAAACGTCACTAAAAATATAATAGTAGGTCCAAATTATGAACCCTCAGTGTAAATTCATTTTTACTAGCTATTTTTAAGGCTATCGACAGTAAAAACACATGATTTCTACTAGCGGTAGTCTTAAAAATAGCCCGTAAAAATGCATTTATAGTGGTGGTTTTCTTTACCTAGCGCCAATGCAAATTTGAAAAAAAAATAAATTATTTTTATAGTTTTTTAAATGAACAAAAGTTGTAGGATTTGAAAAGGTCTACAACTTTGTAGTTAACAACTTTTTCATTTAAAATTATTTAGAGTTCAGAAATTATGTTTTAAGATTAATGATTTTATAATTCACATTTTTTTAATTTAGCAAATGACCTCCGATAGAATTATGATCAAAAGTGAAGTTGTAGATCTCGACGAAATATAAAACTTCGTAGTTGAAACATTTTTATTTGAATCAGTTTAGGGCTATATCTCTACGAAAATCTATTAGGATGAGTACTCATGGAATACTTCTGCTTGTTGGTCACAAGTAACTTAGTGGTAAGGGGCATAACGCACGAGGCTAGAGATGTTGAGTTCCATTCCCATGAGTCGCATATGCTTAGATTTCTTGCGACAATAAAAGAAAAAACTTAGCCCGTAGCTACCTAGCCTCCTTGGATGATGGATTTTGCTTTGTATTTTTTGCCTGATTTGCTATTTTTGGATCTAGATTTACAATTTTAGAAAACCACTTGTCGTGACGGTTGTGTTAAGAAAAATAATTTATAGCGGCGGTTATCTTAAAAAAAGTCAGTGTAAATGATTTGTAGTGGTGTTGTCTCAAGAATATAGTGACGGTTGTCTTTAAAAAATAGGTAGTGTAAATGATTTAGTAGTGGTGGTTATCTTAAGAAAACAATCAGTGTAAATCATTTGTAACGGTGATTTTCTTTACATAGGCAAAAATGTTGAAACCATCAGGAGATTCGTTATACTTAGGACTGGACAAAAAGCTCGAAGCTCGTTAGCTCGCTCGGCTCGTGATCGGCTCGGCTCGGCTTGACTCGGCTCGTTAGGATAACGAGCCGAGCCGAGCCGAGCCAAAGGTTTTAGCTCATTAGCTGCAACGAGCCGAGCCGAATCGCGAGCCTAACGAGCCCAACAAAATCTTTATATATATATATATATATATATATATATATATATATATATATATATATATATATATATATATATATATATATATATATATCATGTTTGTTATTGAATGATGGATATGAATATGAGTATATGATGCATGAGTATGTGTTGTGTAGAGCTAAATATGCATATTATGCCTGTATGTATCCATAATATGCTTGTTGTTGAACAATAGACTTAATACTTGATGTATGAAATATACGAAATTGTATTTTTATATTATTTTTTCCCTAGCTCACGAGCCTAACGAGCTAGCTCGAGCTTTTTTCGAGCCGAGCCGAGCTAGCTTTTTAGCTCATTGTTATAACGAGCCTGAGCCGAACCAGTTTGTTATCTTACCGAGCCTAACGAGCCGAGCCCGAGCCAGCTCGATATCCAGGCCTAGTTGTACTAGTGGATTAACCATTTGTATAGAGTGGGTAGGGTAAGACTGGCCACAATGTTATGTTTTACGGGTGCCTGAAAAGGAGAGAGAAGCTCCAGGCCCCGGTGCCACACGTTGTAGTCGGTGCTCAGTTGCCGAAAGAACTTGGCACCGGGGCATGTAGGTTCACCGGTGCTTCGCACATAAATAATTGTATCCCAGTACAGAGATGCCAGAGAAAGGTGAGAGGAGAGCAGGCGGCAGCAGAGCAAGCGCTCCATGGCAGGTCACCGCGGCCACCGAGGCGGCGGCGGACTCAGCCGTGGCCGTCGTCGAGGTCGTCCGACCAGCCAAGGCCCGGCCTTCGGCGGCGGAGCAGGAGGGGAACGGGGCCGCGCCGACGGGAAGAAGGGCTCCACCGCCTGGAGACGCGCCACCGTCAACGCTGAGGGAGGGAGAGGGAAGCCGCGACCGGATCTGGCTACTCCACCACCGGAGCATCCCTCGACCGCCGGATCTGGTGGGGAAGAGGGCTCCACCGCCCGGAGCCGCGCCGCCATCGACGCTGAGGGAGGGAGAGGGAAGCCGCGTGAGGAAGAGGGCTCCACCGCCCGGAGCCACGCCGCTGTCGACACTGAGGGAGGGAGAGGGAACCTGCGTGGGGAAGAGGGCGCACGGGGAAGCGCCAGCACGGCCGCCACGTGGGCAACTTCCGGCCCGCCGCCAAGCAGGCGAGCGCGTGGGAGAAGGGGAGCGCCGGAGAAAAGAGAAGATGTTGAGAGGAAGAGGGGAAAGTTTTTGCGGGGTCCACAGACACAGTTTTGGCACCGGTGTCCACACTGTGGGCATACATGGAGCAGTAGCATCGGTGCCTGTGTTAGGCTAAAAGTTTTTTTCGGCACCCGTTCACATTGTGGACAGTCTAACAGCCGGCCGACCGCTGTAGTGGGATAGGACAACTTGCCCTTGTTGCCAAGCAAGAGGGGCTACATCCACTCCTTCGCCAACAAGGTCTATAACACCTTCATCCATCACTACGGCTTGTGGGGCTCACCGACAACTTAGGTTTGAACGTCTACTTCCTCTACCACGACTATGTCGACCACAGCAAGTGAAACTCCGAATCCACTTTCGAGCACCAGCCAAGAGGGGCTAGGGGAGCATACCGGAGGGCTACATCGGAGGACGGTGCTTTTTGCCCGGTGCTCGTGAGAGGATCTGGAGGCCTCAAAGCAACCTCTGGCTACCACTACGTCGACTACTACGACTATGACGTGCCTGAAAAATAGCTCAAAGACAAATATTGACGGCCCGAGAAGGTGAAAGTGTCAAAGACCTGCACATCAAGAAGTCGATGGAGGTGAAGGTATCAAAGGCCTGCACATCAAGATTCTAGAGGCGGATGTGTCGAAGACCGGTGCATCGAGAAGGTCTTGGAGTCGAAGACCCACACATTGAGCGAAGCCATTGAGCCATGTCATGGGTTCAACAGAAAGTACCAAAGTTCGAAGACTAAGTCTTCACAAAGATCTACATTGAGGCACTTGGAGCTAGAAGCCTCTGGAGTCCTAGCATGTATGAAATAGAAACGTGCGTGTGGTTTTTTCTCCATGCCCTTTTTTCCCACAGGATTCTTAGGATGGAGTTTTTAGTGAGGCGCATGTGTAGGTTGCGAAGGACAGTCCTTGCAATTAGGTTTTGAGTTGCGTTGTGCCTCTTCCTGTATGAGCACCTACTAGGTCATGTAGTGTTGGCCATAACCTAGTAGCTGAGGGACTAATATTGGCGTAGCCCATACTCGTAAGGGCCAAGTCCCCCTAGAAGAGACTCAACTAGCGCCATAGGACCAACATGTAATACATACCCCCACCGGGGGCCTCATGTAAATTTCCCTAGAATATATATAGTGCCATGAGCATAGGCAATGACACTTGCGCCAAACCTTAATGCGTCCTACTGATTGTTCGCTAGACCCTTCCCTTCTTGCGTTAGCTCCAACCGTGAAGGGACCTTCGTCGGCTGGGCCAGGGACCTTTGCCAGGTCAGGGACCTTTCGCCGGCTGGGCCTTTGTCTGGACACATCTGAAGTTCCAACACCAATATATAGGACGATCTAGGATATAGTTCTCTTCTTTGTGCGACAAATAAGAGATGCATCTCAAAGTACATAATCCCAGGACTGTAGATGTCTACCTATATAAAACAAAGAGCGTTTACAAATAAATGATGCTACTATTTACTATTGCCAACAACAACACTTTTAGATGAATGTAACGAAAAAATATAGGATAAACTTTTCATCATATTTAGCAACAATAATTTAAGATAGGGTCAAAGTAAAACTTCATTCTATATGGTTGGTAACCAGTATTAATCAGCTTTACGTTCAGAGGTAGCAACATGGTTGAGATTGAAGTGTTAGCTAACTGCGAATTTATAATAGCAAGTTTACAAGTTGTCAACGGAACTTTACTCATGTCTAAGTCTGCAATAGCCACACTACTTTCTGTCAATGCTTCATAGGTTTTATATCTCTGTGCACGACTCCTAATTGATGCATTAGGTTTATTCTGATCATTATGATCAGTGCCATCTGATCTAACGACCAAACAAGCAAGCAACGGTAGAGTAGAAGGTAAAGGGATAAACCTAGACTCAGAACTATGTAGTCGGTCATAGAAATCCTCCTATTTTAATAGAACTTTGTGATTTTTACACAAATTTAGAACTCTAGTCTATCTAGAAAATATCTCCTTGAGCGAATTGAAGTTAAAAGGGAAGCAAACCCAATTGCAATCCTAAGGTAAAACCCAGAAGTTGCAGTACCAGTTTTTAGCAATACAGTATCAGTGAGTTTTCTCCTTCTCATCATTAATCGACGAAATTTGAGTTTTGCTCACACCAAGATGATTAAATCTGTACCATATTTTTTTTGTTCAGATTAAGTGAACCATCAAATCAATCTCTGGACTAGAAGTTTTTTTTCTGATCTTGGCGTACTAGATCTAGAGATTGATTGTCTGATATGGAGATAAATGAATATGATTTTTTTTGTTTTTCAGATTGGAGGCTCCCTAAATTACAAATGAGAAGAACAGAGTAATTTTGTTATTAAAGAAAACAAAGATGCAAAAAATGGTTATTACATTTCATCTGTAGAATATTAGTAAAGAAAAACTCAGTCCCAATCTATAAAATAATAGTACCTTCCCGAGTGATATATGTGGTGAGGACAGCTGTTATCTTGGTAGGATTTATAACGAGTTCACTATTGCATAAGCCGGCATCTAAACCCTTGGTCAACTCAAATGATTCAGTGCAACTACATTCCCTGATAAATTTTAACAATATACTATTGGGTTTCAGTTCCTTGTTGTGTGAGCTGTCTTGTGAGAACATGCTTTGGTACCCTTCTTCAGTCGATTGATAAGGAAAAAGAGCGCAAGGAGGTGTCCCGCTCAACCTCAATTGCAAGACTAAGGTTGGACGAAAAATTCGAAACTCGTCAGCTCGCTCAGCTCGTGGCCGGCTCAGCTCGGCTCGTTATATATATATATGTGATGGATATAAATATGAGTATGTGTTGTGTAGATCTAAATATGTATATTACTCTTGTATATATCTATAATATGCTTGTTGTTGAACAATAGACCTAATACATATTTGATGTATGAAATATAAGAAATTATATTTTGTCCCTGGCTTATGATCCTAACGAGCTAGCTCAAGCTTTTTTTCGAGCCGAGCCAAGCTGACTTTTTAGCTCGTTAGTTATAACAAGCCGAGCCAAACCAGCTCGTTATCATACCGAGCCTAAACAAGCCTTCAGCTCGATATCCAGGCCTAGCCAAGACACAGACTTGGAGTTCAGGATTGCTGCCAATGTCTGCTATACAGTCATAGATATAATGAATGACATTAGCTACTAATACAGGGGATGTCATGCACTATATATCCGTAAAGAAGCTCGTGCATCTATCATCATTCGAAAGACAAAGCTACGAGATAGAAAATGATAATGGTGCAGCATTTAAGAGAATATGCACTAGATTCCCAGTGTTAGACATAACATGAGGAGCATTAGAAATTTAAAAGTATAACATAGAAAAGTGAATATGTGCTCTTATGAGTTAATATCTCTGTTTTCTGCTTGTTTTATAGGATACTTCAAATTTTAGGCGAGTTGCCTGAATTGGCTCGTTTTATACGGAAAATAAGTTGAAGTCGTTTGATGTCCACGATTTTCATACTGAAAATGGTGTGGATGAAAGAATCGCGAGCGATAACAACTAGCAGGATTCAAACGAGAGTGTTGGGTGCATAGATGATACGAAAACATTCATTGGCCATCCAATATCGGGTCTACTCCACTTAGAATCAACGTCGTAAATGGCGACCTATAGAAAATAGCGGCGGCATGTCCTGGACGCTATATGCCACTATAGCGCCGCTATTCCCACGCTATAGCGCTAGCTATATGTCATAGCTTTAAGTAGCTTAGCACGCTATTGTGGCGCTATAGCGTGCTATTTGAATACAGTCAGACAACAGTCAAACAGTCAAACATATTTCCATGATAAATTGATAATCATAAGTTCATAATCATAATAATAATAACTCACAAAGTGATAAAGTCATAACATCCATGATAAATTGATAATATATTCCCATGATAAGTCATAAGATAAGAGCAAACAGTACTCTTAAGTACTTAACATCCACATAGTTTTCAAAAGACAAAAGCCACAGCTCGCAAAACACGAATAGCGGCTATTTAGCGACGGTATGGAGCTATAGCAGCTTAGCGGCGCTATAGCGCGTATAGCGTGAAAATACAGGATAGTGTCACGCCTGATCATCTCGACCGCTATAGTGGCCGCGCTATTTTTTTCCTTACCTAGAATTATGCGACAGCTTTGAGATTTGTCGCGGAGTGGGCACCAGCACCACCAGGCTCCACCAGCGATCAGCAACCAGCCCACCCTAGTGCTATCGTATCGCTACTCTATCACCTCCTCAGCCATAACAGCGTTATCGATTCCTGACTCCCGAGTACTCGTTTGTAATCTGAATTCCTCACCGATAACCCCTAATTCCCACCCATTTCCAAGGCGATATCGAATACAGAATATATTGACGAACGACGATTCCAAAAACACAACTGTAGCAGCGAGATCGGTTCATGAATCCTGGGTTTTCACTCCTAATATATCACCAATCCCACGATCGCCTCCTATCTCCACAATCTAATCGATCCTAAAATAGATTGAGAAGCAACTAAAGCGAGCCCAAAAAATATCTAGAAAATCCACGAAGCGCCTCTCCGCAACCAAACCCCTCATGGCCTCCCTGCACGAGCACGACACTGCTATCGGCTAGACCTCCAGCCGCAACAGCGAGATCGAGTCCAAATGGATCACCTCGTCGCGTCCCAATTTTGCGCATTTCGCCCTAATTTTTCATCTTACTTCGCCAGGTGAATGCATTACAAAACAGCGAGATCGAAGAAATGGCAGAACGATAAAAGCAATTTTTAAAACAATGAGAATATCGATTAACATCACACGAGTGGGAATCCTCACCTATCACGAGGTGGCGAGAAGCTTCGCGCCAGCTCGTACGAGACGAAGCAACTGTTGGGCTTGGGATGGCGCCGCCTGTTTGGATGAAAAATGATCAGTGCGATGGGGAGGATCCTTTCGAGGTGGCAGGCTTGTGGGCCTTTATCGGGCCGGTGTTTCCAGCAATGCTTGAGTTTTTTTTTCCTTTTCAAAACGCAACAGCAATGCAGGCGACCGCGGAGCGTAGAGATGTGTAGCTCAGCACGAGGTTTGGACCAGTGTCTCTGGAAAATGAAAAAAGAAGCACACAATTCGTTCGAGAGCAGCTATAGCTATGGATTTGAGAATGGCACGCGAGGAACCGTGCCGTGCTTCCTCTCCGACGTCGCATCCGGTCGCAGCAACATGCGGTTATGCCTGCCTGCTTCGTTCTAAAGTAGACTTCAGTGAGGTTGTTGCTTTTTTGGCTGGCGAAGATTTCTTCGCGCCCGTGACACATCTAAACATGCACAGACGACTGGTCCTTGTTTGTAACAACGCTTTGGAGCGTGTCTGTTTTCTTTTTTTTTTTTTTCTTCGCTGTCCTGGTTTCGTGATCCTCACTTCTCCAGGTAAATGTAAGGTCATGCTCTGAAGAACAGTGCAACTCGACGCGCTGCTTGAATATCTTAGCATATATACAGCTGAAGAAACCGTGGTTCTGAAACCAGAGTTGTTCTCCGCTTCAGTTCGGTCGCCCCGCATCGTGGCCAGTCACCTCCCAACGAGAATTCAACGCAGTTGTTGACGACGATTTCGTTCTTTTGCTTTTCACACATGCAGACAAGAATAGTCCGCAGCCCGCGTGCGCGCCATTTCATCCGTTTTCACCACCAGCCACTACACCGCCATGGTCCATGTAATGTTCCATTGTCCCTGTTAATATAAGGCAGTAGGTAGTAGGCACACCACTGCCAAGCGTCCGTCTGACGCCAACTGCCCAAGCGTCAACCTCCGACCTTCTGTGAAGCTCCCAAGTCCCAACACTTTAAGGGTGTGTTTAAATCCCAGTTGTAGTTACAATTCTATACTGTAGCACGTTCGTTTGTATTTAACAACTTTTGTCCAATCATGACCCAAATAGGCTTAAAAGATTCGTCTCGTGATGTACATGCAAAAAGTACAAACATGCAAATATTTCGTCTATATTTAATGCTCCATGCATGTGCCGCAACGTTGATGTGACTAGTTGCAATTGCAATTTGCAGCGGATCTAAACAGGGCCTAAGCTAGTCCGAGGGAGGTCTGCAATTTCAATCGCCGTACCATCATCACTTGCCGGCCGGTCCAGTCTCAAGGCAGGAGTGTTTCATATATCACTACCTTGCTGGACCGGAGTGCCAACAACCAAGGCAAATAAGCACATGGCTGCACCTGCGCCTTAAACTAATGCATGCGGCATGCCCCGTTTTTTTTGTACCTTGCTGCATGACCTGAACCGCCTGTGAACCATGGAGCGGTCACGTTCCACCCGCTTCGCAGTCACAGCCGCCGCCGTGCTCCTCCTCTTGCCGCGCTTCTGCTCACCGGCCGGCGACAAGTTAACCCAAGGGGAGTCGCTGTCGCCCGGCGAGACCATCGTGTCCGACGGCGGCGCCTTCGTGCTGGGCTTCTTCGCCCCCTCCAACGCCACGCCGGGCAGGCAGTACGTCGGCATATGGTACAACAACATCCCCGTGCAGACGGCGGTGTGGGTCGCCAACCGGGACGCGCCGGTCACCGTCGAAGACGAGCGTTCGGCCGGCAATAATAACTCCTCGTCCGCGCCACCGCCGCCGCCGTCGCTTGTGCTGGCCAGCGACACCACCACCAGCAACCTCGTCTTGTCCGACGCCGCGGGCCGCGTCGTCTGGACCACGAACACAACTGCCGCCGCCGCCACCAGCTCTGGTCCGCCGCCGACGACGGCCGTGCTCCTCAACTCTGGCAACCTCGTCCTCCGGTCGCCGAACGGCACCACGCTGTGGCAGAGCTTCGACCACCCGACGGACACGTTCATCCCGGAGATGAAGGTCGGGCTGCGCCACCGGACGCGCGACGGCGCGCGCATCGTGTCGTGGCGGGCGCCCGGCGACCCGTCGCCGGGGAGCTTCTCGTACGGCATGGACCCGGACACGTCGCTGCAGATGCTGGTGTGGAACGGGACGCGCGCCTACTGGCGCAGCTCGGCCTGGACCGGGTACATGGCCGTCAGCAGGTACCACGCCACCACCGGCACCGTCATCTACGTGGCCGTCGTCGACGGCGAGGACGAGATATACATGACCTTCTACGTCAACGACGGCGCGCCGCCCACGCGGTACGTCGTCACCGGCGCCGGCAGGTTCCAGCTCCTGAGCTGGAGCCGCGCCGCGTCCGCGTGGACCACGCTCGAGTCCTGGCCGTCCCGCTCCTGCAGCCCCTACGGCAGCTGCGGCGCCTACGGCTACTGCGACAACACGCTGCCCGTCTCCGCCACGTGCAAATGCCTCGATGGCTTCGCGCCGGCGAGCCAGGCGGAGTGGAACGCCGGCGTCTTCTCGCGCGGCTGCCGCCGGAGCCAGGCGCTGGCACCGTGCGGCGGCGCCGGCGGCGAGGGGGACGCGTTCTTGGCGATGCCCAACATGAAGGTGCCGGACAAGTTCGTGTTCCTGGGGAACATGAGCTCCGGCAACCAGTGCGCGGCGGAGTGCCGCCGGAACTGCTCCTGCGTGGCGTACGCGTACGCCAACCTGCGCAGCAGCAGCGCCAAGGGGGACATCGCGCGGTGTCTCGTGTGGACCGGTGACCTCGTCGACACGCAGTTGATCGGCGCGAACTGGGGCATCACTGCTGAGACGCTCCACCTCCGCGTTCCTGCAGGATTCACAGGTTCAATTTTCGTTTCTATGTACTCCCTCCGTACTAGTAACCCTCACATCCTAAGGAGGAAGAGATTCTTAGCTTAACCAAGTATAAATAAAAAAAAGATATTGATGTTTATGATATATAATAAATAAATATTGTTAAACTAGTCGTGAAATATAATAAACCTAACTAGAGATTCAAACGTAAATAATATTCTCATTAAACTTAGTCAAATATAAAGATTCTTTAACTTCTTTGAAAATGAAATTCGCTTTTTTTTTTTGAGGGACAGAGGTAGCATTATATTATTCTTTTTTATTTTTCCAATTATTATACTATACGTATTAGACAGGGCAAGTGCTTTTCCAAAAACATTTCCTGCCCCCATGTCATATTGCCATTGGCCCAAAATAAGAGAAAAAAAAAGAACACATCTTTCGGAGGGCAGTGTCTTCTTGCAATCGCTCACCAAACTTACCCTGTATTTGTGCAGGCAGAAAGAGAAGGACAAAAATTGTGAAGATTCTACTACCGGTGTTGGCAAGCATTTTTATGCTTTCGTGCATTTTCCTTGGTTGGTTTTGCAGGACCAGAGGTACATCTATATACTTCTCTTCTTTTTCTGTTAGCATATATGTTATCAGAAGATAAATGCTTGTCACTTTTCGTGCAAAAAACAAAAAAAAAAGAAGGAAAAAGATCAATGCTAGTCACATTATTTTTTTTTTCAGATAAGAGAAGAAGCAACGAAAGTGAGAAGAAGTTGTTTCCCGCCGGCAGCGTGCGAACTTCAAGTGAGCTTGGAGAACGAAATCCTAATCCTACTGAAGATCTCGAATTCCCTTCCATGCAATTCAGTGATATCGTCGCGGCGACGAACAACTTCTCGAGGGCATGTATGATCGGGCGTGGAGGTTTTGGCAAAGTTTACAAGGTAACATTACGTTCTGCCGCTTATGTCCTTTTCCAAATCTGAACTCACCAACTGAAAATGGTACTCAGGAGTCAACACTCAGTTAATTGTTGTTCTATTCCGAAGGGGACATTATTAGGTGGTCGCGAGGTCGCTGTCAAGAGGCTCAGCAATGATTCTGAGCAAGGGATAGAGGAATTCAAGAACGAGGCCACCTTGATCTCCAAATTGCAGCACCGGAACCTGGTCCGGCTTCTCGGCTGCTGCACGGAGGGAGCCGAGAGGGTGCTGGTGTACGAGTACTTGGCCAACAAAGGCCTAGACACTATCCTTTTCGGTACGTATGTTGCACTCATCATCACTGACTGAACTGAATGAAGCTGCTATATAAAACGTCACACTGAAGCAGCAAACAAATATGGTTCCATCCCATCGTTGTTTAACTGCAGATAGCGAAAGGAAATCGCTGCTGGATTGGGCGACGAGACTGGGGATAATCAAGGGGGTGGCTAGGGGGCTCCTGTATCTCCATCAAGATTCAAGACTGACGGTGATACACAGGGACCTGAAAGCGAGCAATGTGTTGTTGGATGCGGAGATGAGACCTAAAATAGCGGACTTCGGTATGGCCAAGATCTTCGGCGACAACCAGCAGAAGGCCAACACTAGGAGGGTTGTTGGGACATAGTGAGTAGTACAGATGGAAAACATTCCTTAAAATGTTATCTTTTCAACGTTGGTTTTTTTTGCATATGATTGTTTGGACTTGGTTTGTGCCTGACGACTCTGAATTTTATTTTCTGATGGTGTTGCTAGTGGCTACATAGCTCCTGAATACCAAACGGAGGGCGTCTTCTCTGTCAAGTCCGACGTCTATAGCTTCGGTGTGTTGGTCCTGGAGATTGTAAGTGGCGTCAGGATAAGCTCTACCGACAATATCAAGGGATCTCCGGGCCTTGTAGCCTATGTAAGCATATATAAATTCCTATATACAGTTAGTAGAAACATTAGTTTCTGAATTTACCTGATTATTAGTCTTGTCTTGGGAATGGGAGAAAATGGTTAATAATTGCTGGTTTGAATCTCTTTTTTTTCAGGCATGGAAGCTGTGGAACGAAGGGAAGGCGAGTGACCTGGTGGACTCATCGATCGCGGAGACCTGCGCGTTGGACGAAGCCTTGCTGTGCGTCCACGTCGGGCTCCTGTGCGTCCAGGACGACCCGAACCGCAGGCCGCTCATGTCGTCCGTGGTGTCCATCCTGGAGAACGGGAGCGTCTCTCTGCCGACGCCCGACCAGCCGGCGTACGTCGCGGAGTGGAATTGTAATAAGGCACTGGAAGGAGACGATGTGCAGACCTCCAGGAACTCCATAACCATGACTGTCCTTCAGGGACGGTAGCCAACAGAGCAACACCGACCCCTTTTTTTTTTTCGCCCCCTTCAGATGCGTGTCTCTGACAGAGAAATTCCCCGCTCCCTGTGTTGTCTGTTCCCAAAATTAGTGCATTTCTGGCACACATTGTGGACACAAACCGTGAACGATATGCGCGGCATGGCGACGGCCCGTCTCGTTCCTGCAGAAACCCTGCTTGGTACACCATTGTGGAACTGGTACATGCCTGCTATAGTATAGATGTACCAGTTCTTTTGAGGCATACGGCTGCTATAGCTTGATTCGCAATTTTTTTGCCTCAAAAGAACTGATGGTGAGAAGTGACACGCTGGCGCATACAGTATGCGTGTGAGAGGCTTGCAAGTTGCAAACTTGAAAGAGCCTATTTGGAACACAGGAATGGTATAGGAATTTCACAGGAAAAACGTAGGAACAGGGCAGAGATCCCATAAGCATCAGCATCAAAAGTTTCGAACTTAACAAAATCGAACGCTCCAAAAATATGGTTCTGTATAGCCAGTGCTTTTACACGCTGCAATAAGTGTGATTTCCATCTGGACCATCAATTGTAAACTTGGGCCAGCGCTTGTTGTAGCAATGTAGCCTGCTATGATAAGAGGCATGTTACGGATAGATTGAGAAACACCGAAACATGTGGAAGATCTTTACTGTGAACAAGTGAAGTCGATGGCAAATCACCTTTGCTATTAATCAATCATAAGCAACTGAGCCATACCTACCAATCTATCGTTTAGGAGCTTGACTCATCCTACGTGGGATCATCTCCAAGGATGTCAGAGTTGTTTGCCTCGATCCTACGCGTACAGGAGAAAAAAAATGAGGTTGGATTGGATGGAAAGTTTCCTGTGTTTACCCTATAGGATCAGCCATGTAAAAATTTTTCATGTGTATTTTCTATGAAGCTTTTCTACCAACCAAACGTTGCTACAGTACCCATTCCAAAGAATTGTGCATTCCTGTGTTTTTTCTTAAATCCTACCAAGGCCTCGTTCGGTTATCGTTGGGAACCATTCCCGGCCAGAATCCACTTCAATAAATACACATCGTCGGGTTGATTCTTGGTCTAAATTGGCCGGGAACGGCCGGAAATGAACAGGGCCTAAGGGAACCCCTGTTTTAAAAAATGCTAGTTACTGCTTATCAGGACCGAGATATCCAGATCTTTCAAAAAAGGGAAGTGTGTCAGCCCTCGCGTAACACCCACCTACCGCTTTACTAATGTTATTGTTGTTGTCACTTAAAAAAAATTTAACTCCAAAAATAAATATCCGAACTGAAATCCGATTGCACCATAATGTTTCTTATAATAAATTCTTCAAAATAAAATCCTACATGAATATATTTTGATAACTTTTATTTTTTACATATATAATATCCCAATATACTTTGCAACATTCATACGAAACACATGCAACATACTTCTGAAACTACTGAAACACTGGGCATGTACTTTTGCAACATGCATGTTTCACCCCTTCTTCTAGGATGACGCAAAGCTAAAGAAGGAAACGACCGGTTTCGGCGAGCCGGCGATGGAGGAGGTAGACGACGACTAATAGAAAGTTACGCCGGCCAATCCGGATTGGGTGCCGGAGTTGCCAGGGATGGTGATGGCCGCTATAAAGCATAAAATTAGGCAAGAAAGATGAGCACGCGGACAGATGACAGTTGCTAGGAAGATACGAGGTCACGCCAGATGAGACGGAGGAGGATCGCTGTTGGTGGCGAACCTCCCGATCTGATCGATGGATATGAAATATGCATTCAAAACACTGCAACACCAGATCTAGTTTAAAACATTCATATAAAATACTTACAACATATATATTTAAATACTGAAACACTAGAAATATGCGTACTCTCTCCGTCCGTAAAATTTTACAATTGGAAGATTGAACGCGAAAACCAATGGAAATGTAAAATGACTAAAATACCCCTACAGGTGAGCTGACACGCTGCATCTGCCGATGTGTCCAGTTCCCAGATCCTTCTAGCAGCTCCTCTATGTGGTGAAGTGAGCCATGGGCCGGTGCAACAAATTGTTTTTTTTTCCTTCAGGCTTCGTTTGGCACTCAGGGATCTGCACTCACGTGGTAGACTACTCACGTCGGGATTGGGTGATCCCCTGCACCCCACCCGATCCCCACCCACACCTGGTGCTCAAATCCCTTGAATCCCGTTGGTCATTTGGATTGCCTCGTTGATGTCGTGAAGCTGCATTTGGATTGGCCCGTTGCAGCTGTGAGCCCGTAAAGCAAAGCCCTGAACCGTGGAGATTGGATTGCATAGAGAAGACTAAAATTCACAAAAATAAAAAACAAGCTCTAAAAATCAATACAGTACTAGTAAAATTCTAGCCGGTGGAGATCGGATTACATAGAGAAGACTAAAATTCACAGAAAATCAAAAAACAATCTCTAAAAAATAATAAAATACTAGTTAGAGAACGGATCAATGTGAAAGTAGTAGAACTGAAACCCAAGACAAATAGGGCATCACAAGTAGATCAAGCTTTAAAACGTCATCACAAACTAGGCAGCAGGATACAAGTGTCTGCCAATCAATCATCCTCACATTGAAAGTTCAAGTAAAATAAAAAAAAATCAAAAGCAACCGTAAAAATGTCAGTACATTGAAATATTTATACATGACCAAAAACTATGCATGCATGAATAGTAACTAAAGCTAGAACTCTGCAAGGTCTCAACTAGTTATCTCATAACAAATCAACATTAATCTCTCTGATTCTTGATAACAACTCTCCTACATGTCAACTCTTACATGCATAACCATCTTAACATTTCAGCTCCAACTTGAACCTGCTACAAATGCAAGTAGCAAAGGAGATATTAGTTCATATCTTAACCATTTGGCATACTAATGAAATGGAAAGGACATAGAAATCGTTTGTAAGTAGACCAAATAAATAAACTGTCTAATGAACATAAGAAATTGGCAGCTAGCCAATCACAGAGTGCAGATGCTCATGAGCCATTTCAGAGAGCAGGTTCATCAATAAGCAACAAGATACACTAAATATTTGAACTGGCAATTCAAGGAGCAAGATGAAACTACTTTTCACAGGGAGATGCCACATGCAAGAGTTCTCTATTTCATTCCATTTGCACTGAAGAAAGCAATATCAAATAAGAGATTAAAAGAGGATAGGTGAAGAGTTATGCGCAAAACCAAAGACTAACCTCACACTCAAAACTTAGTACTACTCCTCGGTTTCCTTATGTCTTTATACTGTTTCAAAGCAAGAGCTTTGTAGTGAGTTCATGAAAATAATAAGAAAATATCAGCAAATTCAAAGACAAAACTTAAAAACTGACCATTTCTTCCTTATCCAAATCAGGCGTGTTTCTGAATCTGCATTCATAAAGATTTCCCGGTTCTGAGCATCTTTGAAAACATCATAAGCTTCAGCCTTTTCCTCGCCGGTGAGTTCTACCATGGTGTTGATGACACTAATGCAATTCTTGATGGAGTATTCATCCAATCCTTTCTCTGCCCTTGCTTTCTCTGCAACCTCACATTCCACTTGCTTAGTTTTTACTTCCAGATACTTCTCCATCTTGTGAGCTACTTCAGCTTCCTTCTTCTGCTTTTTTGGAACATTCTTTCCCCCACTAGAGACAACAACTTCCTTCTGCCTTTTTTGAGCCTTCTTCCCCCCATCAAGGACAGCAGAACTATCTGCTTTTTTTGCTGCAGTAGATCCACTGGGATGGTCTAATATCCTCAAATCATCATCCTCATCCATATCATGAAGAAGCACTGGTGTGGATTCAAATTCTTGAGCTTCTAATCCATCACCACCACTGATTTGTGTGATACTTGGCTCAGATGGTGTTGGATCAATAAGAGATGTCAAGTTCAAGGATCCCTTAGCTGTATGGCCATCATATAACTCTCCTAATGTCTCAAATAGGGGAAAAGGCTTCGATTGGAACTTGCTAGCCTTTGGAAATGACTGTGAAAATAGAAATTCATGATATTTTAGAGCTACAAGTGGTAAAACAGCAGTAGCAGTAACATAATTTGGAGGTAAAGGAATAGAATGTTTAAAAATTATCGTGATGATGTTTTCCCAGACAGGCCCATCAGCCTCAATCATGCACAACTTATCGTTCCACGACTCCACTTTGTTGTCTCGCTTCTTTGAGCATCCTGTATTCCCTCTTTAGTTCCTTCTCCTTATCCTGAATCTGTTGCCTGGAAAATGAGACATGCTTGAACTTCTCATGGAACAATCTCACAATTCTATTCCATGCATCCGTAGTCCATCCATTCTGCCCCCTATAGTAATCATTGTTGTGGTCATGGAGTAGCTCAACCAAAGCCTTTTCCAGTCCTAAATTCCAATGTGCTCTTGAGCGATCCACTGCACATGTATAAGGTCATCACTTTACATGAAAACGTTGAGAGGCACATACTTGTAAAATATTACAAAAAGCACATGCAAGATATTGCTGCAATCTGAACTCAAGTATTTGGTTTATCTATTTACAGCTCGAAAATGGTTTATTACCTTTTCCACCAGCTTTAGGTGATGCTCTCTTCTTCTTCGTAGTTGCGGCTTGCATCAGATTGAACTTTGGAGACCCCCTTCCAATCATAGCTTTGTTCCTACTTCAGTTCAATGAGAGTACATAGACCATTACATAAACAAGATGGCATCATGACACCAGCAACTTATAGTCAAGATGGCAATTAAATAGATAAATAAACCATTACATAAGCATCCATACAAATTCCTTAAAATTTGCACCGACTGAAAACAAAATTAAATACGCATCATGACTGGTTATGGGTATAATCTGCCCACATACTCAATGCAATTGCATCTCTTTCAGAATTTCCATTCTCTATTTGGCTACTAAACGATGACACATCATTACTATATACATTGTCCCCTCCAGGGACATCAATAAAGCTACTAGGAGAGATGTTATCTGGCTGGTTCCTCAACCACTCCTCATCCCCATGGTGCATACGGATAAGATTATGGAATAGCACAGTAGCAGCAGGTATCTTCACTTGATTCTTGATGGGATGTAAGGTTCCTACTTTTAAAATAGGAAAACGCTTCTTCAGAACTCCAATTGCTCTCTCTATATGGTTCCTCAAAATAGCATGGCGGTGATTAAACAATTCCTTGTAATTTCTTGGTCGTTGGTGACCACGCCCATACTCCTTCAAGTGGTACCTTACACCACGATAAGGAGCAATGAATGACGGAGTGTTAGCATAGCCACCATCGACGAGGAAAAATTTGCCCTCGGGTACACGAAAGCCTCGAAGCAAAGCAGACCTAAGGACCCTGGCATCAGTTGCGGACCCCTCCCAGCCTGATGAGATGAAGGTGAAGTTCAAATCAAAGTCACAAGCCAACATGATATTTTGGCTGAGGGTGCCCTTTCTATTCCTATATGGAGCTTGCTTGTCCTGAGAGATGGTAATAGGAATATGGGTCCCATCAATAGCACCAAGGCAGTTCTGAAAGAGTGAAATGTGTATGTTATTATAGCTATATAAAAGAAAAAAGGTGTGTATTGCTAAGTAGAGAGTCTCAAATGTTTCACCTTGAAGTAAGGGAAGAACCTAGGGTCTGTGCTGATTTTCCAATGAGTTTCAGTTACCACAGCAGGTTTCACAAATCTACAAGTAAGATTTGGGATTATGTTGAAGACTGACTTGATGTGCCGATGTATGGTTTCTCCACTATGTTTGAATTCATACTGAATATCCTCATAGCTTGCATTGTGAGACAGCATATACATGAAGAAAGCAAATTGCTCCTCGACTCTAACACCTCTAGTGTCCCGCAACAAATGCTCATCCCTAAGATAGGTTGCAATGGCTCTGAAGATGTTGGGCTCCATACGGAAGGCAACGCAACAATCTTTCACATGTCCATTGAGTACTTCTTCGAGACGCTCCTTTCCAGGCAACCTTGATGTATGCCTAGGTATTTTTTGTCGGGGCTCCCTTGTACTACCCAATAGATGTAGAGCAGGCAGAAGAAAGAAAATAATCTCATCATCATCGTCATCCCTCCTTTTCCTAGCTAGAGCATCCATGTGACCTAAACCAAAATCCAGTTAACTAAATACCCACCAATCATAGCTTAATGTAGGGTTGCCACCAGCAGTATATAAGATCAGAAAGCACACAAAATTTTTTACTAATTACTATGCATGACAAATCAGAAAAGCAACAAGGCAAGGCACAGAATGAAAAGCATTCTGAGGTAAAGGAACCTCAATAACAGAGAAACATGAGTAGCTAAATATAGTAGATACTAGCTATGCACACTGCACTTTTCATACATGTAACAGAACCGGCTAAATCACCTGGCCCACCGGCACCTGTCATTGTCACTAACGACTTCTGACAGCCGGGCCCGTGTCCCAAGTGATCTAGACAGGTCTGTCGGGCTACATTAGCGCCCTTTTCTCCGACAGGATCACCATTGCAGAATCATCACAGGATTACAACATTTCATAATAAAATACATCAGAGTAACAGTGCGGAAGATTACATAACATTTAGATTACAAACCAGTTGTTCAAATAGGATTCAAATATAGTTATTACAGACCAGAGGACGTAGCAGTAGTAGTGGAATAATTACACAATACTAAATAAGGAAACTCGAACCCTGCCCACGGGTTCCACTTTACTCATCGCCGCTTTCTTCTTCGACCACGGTCACGCAACATGGAGCAAGACAGATCTCCGACTGCGGTCCTCCTGCAACGGGGTTAACAAACCCTGAGTACTTGGGGTACTCCGCAAGACTTACCCGACTAAGGGTGTAAAATGAGACTCAGGAATGCAAGGCTATGGGTAAGGCTAGCAGAGGATGAGGAGTTTGCAGAAAAGCAATCTATCCTATTCCATATTTTATTTTGTCATTATTATAATCATATTTATAGCTCCAATATTCAGACTCATGTATCATCATTCTTTCAATTACTTTATTCATTCAGATAACCTAGTTGAGAACCACTTTTCGGTGTAGAGTGTGAGGATCAAGTCTCCATAACCGAGGAGCACGTCGATTCGAATCCAGAAAGTACCCAGCTGGGGATTCTAACCACACTGCATATGCAGCACGCCGGCATACATACACCAACCCGTCGTCACGGCTTTGCTATCCCGGAACCGGTCCTGCGCCACCCGAGAGCACAGTACTCCACTCTTATCCAGGCACGCCGGCCACGTGGGTACAAGCTACTCTCGCCATCTCTCCACTCCCAGTGCGTGGTTGTCGGTTCTAGCAATAGCGTCACCGGACTCTAGGCTTTCCGCATTGGTATGTGGCTAGGCTGTTCATCATGATCACAGCAGGCCTACAACGAACGGTCCCTATTTCCTTCCTGCCGTCAATCCTGCATTGGGACTCTAACCCAAGTACAAGATTACCCGACAGTTTTTATTATCGTGCCTGTCGGGTGAGTGAGACATAGGGAACGCCGCCCCATGAGCTGGCCACCCAACGAAACACGTTTCCAAAGACATCGACCAGTTCCAAATTACTCCGAAAGCGACCATGCATTGGGATTCCAACCCAAATACACATCGACCAACGGATAACCAGTTCTTCACCAATCAAAGTATAAGTATAATCATGGCACAGAAAATAGTTTTTCTTTTACGCAAAGCTAAGTTCATTAAGCATGCCTAAGCATTTCTCAAACCATTTTATTTAAATCAGGTTTCAGGGTATTTATTTGAGACAATGCATCTGGATAGGTGACAATCAACTCCTATCAACCTAATGCAGTAGATTAACTCGAATTATAAATATTTTGTAATAGAGGGGCTGAATGCACCGGGGCTTGCCTTGGATCGTGTACAGCGTCGGGTCGGGATCAGTCCCGCAGATGTCGAATCCTTGGATGACTTCTGGAGCGGCCTCCTCAGTAGTAGTCTCGACCTGGACCCCCTCGGGAACGGGCACTACACGTATGCAATGATGTATGCTTAGCATGGCATGAGGGCAACAAATGAAATGCTTGAAAGTAAACCATTAATACCTTGAGTACAACTTTCCTTCACGCTAAAGTTGTAAACGATCTACGGAAGGTAAAAGTAATGTTTCCTACTTTTGTTTTATTGACCTTTTTAACGGTCACAGAAAGCCGCTACACAGCTTTATGACTACTATCAAGCACTAAGTTCTCGAATTGCCAAGGATCACACAGCGAAAGATCCTTGGTCTTCATTCAACCCAAAAATTCACACAACAAACCTAAATTCATTTTTCTATTTACTTTATTAATCCCTAATTTCACATATATTTATTAATTGACCAAACTAACTTCAATTGCAACCAAACTTTACCAACAGCTAGGTTTTATCACCAAACAGAGCCACAATAAATTTCATGATTTTTGGATTTACAGAGAATTAATTAAAATTACACAAACTTGCATTTATTAATTACTTCACTGATTTATACAGCAGATTAAAGGCACTGGAACACCCTATATTATATTTTTAACAAATACTACATACTTCAGAGAGCATACACAATTAATTTCATCATTTTTGGCGTAGTAAATTAATCCACACGAAAATAACAAACTGCAGCACTATTCATATGAATATATAAAAGAAAAGCATTTAGTAATTCACTGGGAAAATAGAAAAACCAAAGCAGCCCACTACGGCCCAAGTCCAGAGCGAGCTGGCCCACTCGGCCTGCCCGCGCCCGGCGCCGACGGCTTTGCAAAAGAGACCCTGGGGAAACTGGAAATCAACCCGCGGTCCGATCTACACTATTCACATGAGTCATGAACTTCGCGCTTAACCCCCTGCCTTTATTCTCCTTCTAACCCGAGGCCCCTGGCCTCTCCTCTGTTCTGACAGAGGCGAGGGCGCCGGCGGTTCGCCGCCCCTAGCTCGCCGACGGTGAGCCGAGGGACGAAGCCGAGGGCACCTACGGACTCTACACTCCAAGGCGAGTCTACCAAGCTAAGACACGACGAGATCCGAGGCGCGCAGCACCTGGAGACACGTACGCGGCGGCTCGGTGGCGGCGGCGAGCACGTCGCCGGCGAGCACAAGCCGGTAAAGAGAGGGGAAAAAGGTGCGCGAGTATCTGGGGCTCACCACGAAGCTGGCCGAGGGGTCGGTGGAGACGGAGGTGGTTCGGAGAAGGCGACTTGGCGACGGCGGCGGATCCCGGCGGCTCGGCACAACGGCGAACACGCGTTCCGGCGAACCTAGGGAGCCAGAGAGCACGCCGACGCACGCGTAAGGTTCAAGGGGTCACGGAGATCACGGTACGCAACAATCCGAGGCCTAGAGCTTACCCAGACTAGCTCGAGACGACGGCGGAGCTCGCGGCGGCGCTCTGCCCGCCCGCGAAGGAGACACCGGGGTTCCGGTGGTTACGAAGCTCTACAGCTCCCGCCGACGGTCGCAGGAGATGCGCAAGGAAGCT
Source organism: Eremochloa ophiuroides (assembly GCA_038502445.1). Lineage (NCBI taxonomy): Eukaryota > Viridiplantae > Streptophyta > Magnoliopsida > Poales > Poaceae > Eremochloa > Eremochloa ophiuroides. Next base: position 89,916,403 of record JAHLJS010000001.1, on the reverse strand, counting down.
AGCCAGCTGTCTGTAAGATGGAGAGGGTGATGATGGCTCGGTGGCGACCAATTTGGCCGGCGACCGAGAGAGCTCGAAGGTGGCCGGGAGAGAAGAAATGGCGAGGGGGAGGGCCTCGTCGCCTTTCTAAAGGCCGGGAGCGAGGGGGACAGAACCAGGACGACGCGGCGCACGCGCGCCCGTATCTGCCGAGGTCGCGGGGACACGATCCCGGCCGGCACGGGCGGCCGCGCGCGCGCGCCCGGCACGGCGGCTGCCGGCTCTGTTCGCGAACAGGGTGAGGGGGCATAGCACTGTAGCACCTAGACCCTAGGGCTGTCGGTTTTTGACCAAATTCGACTGATTTTGTATAACAACATGAAAAATTGCAAAAACAAAAGTTGTAGGGTTTGAAATTATGAACAACTTTGCTTTTGGAACTAAATCCAAATTCGAAATATTTTTGAAACTACAGAAAAAGGGGTAAACTAGAGTTTTGAATTTTAAACTGTATTTTTAAAATTACTTTTAAATTTTCTCAACAACTTGAAAAATTGCCAAAATAAAAGTTGTTCTACTCAATGAGCTTTACAACTTCTATTTAGGAAGTTTTGCCAGATTCCAATTAATTTTTGAAATGCCAATCTAAAACTAAGTTTTAAATCATTGTTTTGAAATAAATTTGAATTCCCACCACAGAACTTTGAAATCTCCAAAAATAAAAGTTGTTCCATTTTAAAAGATCTAAAACTTTTATTAAGGGACTATCTCCAAATTCCTTTTAGATTTTGAATTAGGTTTTGGCCCTAATAAAAGTAAATTTTTAAACCTTTATTTGGGAATTTAATTCTACAAACAAATACTAATTAAATTCAAATCACTCTAGGGACCTAATCACAATCATATGCAAATGATTAATTTAAATATGATGACATGGCAGATTAATTAAATCCGTAATACCCGGGGTATTACAATACATACATACTGTTATAACCATATGCAGATTTGTGTAACAGTTTCTAATTAGGCGGTCAAGTTTTGGTGAGAGAGTTCCATCATAAGTATGAATTGGTAGCAGGAATGTAAGCTCCCTAGGCCCTAGTTACCATTAAATATATATAAATTGATCACATAAATATCACAGCATATACCAGGAATCCAAGTATGTAGAATATCTGAACACTCCAAATTGCATACTCTAAAACAAACTATTTAAATTTTTATTAACTTATTTTAAATGGCAATCTGGACAGCCCATACATAATGAACTACCAATAAAGCAGTAGTAGCAGTGGCTGATTAATTATAGTTGTGGACGCATTATACTAATTATACTAATCTTATCTTTCCCCAAATATGATCATATGATTACCAGCTAGTATTTATCTTTCAAACTAAACAAGTCACACAAAAAAAAGACATGCACAAGATATATCAGTAATTTCAGTTAACATACTTCACAGGGAGATTCCATAGTGCATCAAACAAGAACTGCTTGTAAGCCTCTTGGAGAACGAGCGATAGGGCCACGAGGTCACGTACAACTACTACTACGAGGCCCAGCTTCACAGGGAGATGCCACAATGCATCAACAGAGAGCAGAGAGAGGGAGATCCGGTCAGACCTGGGATCTTGGAGTAAATGGCACTGTAGATCCAGATCTTGGAGTAAACGGTCAGACCTCCGTGGTGTACTGAAACCCTAACAAGGGAAAACGGTCGAGAAGTGAGAAGGGAATGGAGGAAGGGATCAGGCTGAGGAGGAGACAGAGTACATACTTGATAAAACGCCGGCGAGAAGACAGTGGAAGGATCCGCCAGCGGCAAGAGGAGGAGCACCCGCCGCGAGGTCCCGAGGTCCGTGCTCGCCGGAGATGGAGGTCTTGACGAGAGGCGGGGGATGGCACGTGCTCGCCGGAGATGGAGGACCGCCGTGCGCGACAAGGCTGGAGACGGCGAGAGGCGGCGGCGCGAGGAGCGGAGCTGCGGAGGACGCCCCGACGCGTGAGTGCGCGACTCCCGTGGTCACCGTTCCACGCCCCGTGTGGAGATTTTTCTCTCACCCGTGGGTCGGCGTGGATTGGGCCACGATCCACACCAACACGCGGCTAGCCAAATGCGAATTTGGACCTGGAGTGGGAGCTCACCCCGGCGTGGGCTATGTTCCATGACCCACGTGGTTTGAGGGCCGATCCACGTCAATACCTGTGGAGCCAAACGAAGCCTCAGTGAGTGCTGTACTAGGCCTGTAGTGCCTCCTGACATCTGATCTTTTGCTGCCATAGCTAGGATTGCATTTTTTGTGAGATTTTTTTAACTCTATAATTGCAATATTTACCGGATGGACGGAGTACGAAACATTTAGAAAAAAACCTAAAAATACTTAAAAATTGTTTACAAACATATGCAACATTTAAATAAAATAATTGTAACAATACACATGACAACATATGCAACATTCGAATGAAACACTTGTAAAAATTTATTTGAAAAACAAGATACAACATTAGAAATATACACTTGAAACATACTTCCGAATAAGTTAAAACATTTTGAACAACACTTGCAACATCGTTAATCCACTTTTAGAACGTAGATATAAAGAAATAAATACATATAAGTATCTAAAAAAAGATAAGAAAAAAATAGAAACAAAAAAGGGAAAATAAAAAAAATAAAAAATGAAAAAAATAAAAAGAAAAGGAACGAAAAATAAAAAAGAAAAAGAAAAGGAAATGGAAATAAAAAAGGAAAAAAGAACGGCGCAGGCGGCAGCCAGAAGGCGAGCGGCTCGCGTAGTCGCGCGCACGCGCCGGAGTGGCGGAGTCAGCGTCCGGCCGGGACGGACGCGCGGACTGAATCATTACGGTTCAAAAAATAAAAAGGTTATCTCATATTCTGATCCCTAAACAATCCCTAAACAAAAGGATCCCACACGTCAGTCTCTGTTCTCTCCTCCCTCTGCTCAGCCCGTACTCGGCGTCGGCCGTCCCGTCACCTACTCCACTTCCGCCCCGCCGGCTCTGCTGCGCACCGCCGCTCCAGTTGCGCGCTACCATCCTACCGTCGCCCGCGCTCGCCACTACTGCACGCCGCCGCCGTCTGCTGCACGCCGCCGCCTGCGCTCGCCCCTTCGTGACGCCGCTACCGTACTTGGAGTAGGAGAAGGTTCTGCTTCAAAAATCCTATATGCTTTCTGTATTAGATCTCAGACCTCAGTAGGATGTTGAGCTTGACATATCCGTTTAGATAATTTCAGTCAAGCTGTATTTGGTTTTCCCAGATGCGTGTGCGTCATACCAGTAGAAAAAAGATAGTAAACTGTTTTTTAATGAAAAGCAGTACACTGTTTAACCTCCAGATTACTGCTAACGCAAGTACTATGTATCTGTTTACATCATTGGCCTAGGCAAATATCTTGTGACACAATGAAGTCACTCTATCGCCCTTCTATGGTTGTAAGAGTCATAGTGTTCTTAGAGTTCATAATGTCTTCTCTTATTTGGTCCATACCACTATTTCTCTGTGAAAAATATGCAGGGTGATTTGGCGTTGGTAGTGTTGTGCACCCATTCTCCAAGTTGAACATAACAGATGATGTGAATGGCCTATCGTCCGGATTTTCTTGCACACACAAAAGCCCCATTTGGATGCAAAGTGAAGCTTCATCTGGTAAGCAGTTCTCCACAATACATTTGTCTACCAGGTCTTTTGCTTTTCCTTCCTTCCAAAGGTTCCATGCCTGAAACAATCATAGCATTCTTTTAGAATTGTGTAACACTGTACATTTAAAACCTTGTAGTATGAGAAAATTTAAAGAGAATCATATTTGCTTACATAGACTATAAGGTTTGGGTGACCTGGGATGCGGTCAACAGAGCTTATTTTTATACCGCTCACGATCTCCAAAAGTAGAACACCGAAGCTATAGACATCAGACTTCACAGAGAAAATGCCCTCCATTGCATACTCAGGAGCCATATAGCCACTGTTAAGGCCATTTCAGTTGTGAAAGTTATGAGGATGAATTGGTACCAATCATAGCTTAATTGTTAATTTAAGTATTGCGATCAAAATACCACTCACTATGTCCCAACAACTCGCTTGGTATTAGCATTCTCTTGATTATCACCAAAGATCCTTGCCATGCCAAAGTCAGCTATCTTGGGTCTCATCTCTGCATCTAGTAACACATTGCTAGCTTTGAGGTCCCTATGAATTATTGTCAATCTTGAATCATGATGGAGGTATAAAAGTCCCCTTGCAACTCCTTTTATTATCTTGAACCTTGTTGGCCAATCTAGCGGTGCATTTCTTGTGCAATCTACAGTGAACAGTTATGGAATTATGAAAAGTGTAATTATATCATAACTCAACCCCATATTGAACTTGTGGTAAATATTAGTAGAACATACTGAAAATGATAGCATCCAAGCTTTTATTAGGCAGATACTCATAAATCAACAGCTTTTCGTCTCCCTCAATGCAGCAACCAAGAAGCCTAACCAAGTTTCTATGCTGTAGCTTGGCAATTAGAACAGCTTCATTTCTGAATTCCTGAATTCCTTGGTCCGAGTCCCTGCTAAGTCTTTTGATAGCAACCTCTTGACCACTTTCTAATGTCCCCTTTGTAGTTATATAATAGAAAGTCAAGATTGGGATATGTAGTGAAGATTAATTAATCTGATAACCAGTGAAGGAAAAGCAAAAATAGGAAGTTCCATTGTAAAGTACCTTATAAACTTTTCCGAAACCTCCTTGTCCAATCATAAACATATTGGAGAAGTTGTTTGTTGCAACTAGAATATCTTGGAATTTCAGAAATGGAAGTTCAAAATCACTGGCAGTTTTTTCTTCTCCAAGTTCATCTGAAGTAAAACCTCCAAGGATTATAGTCTTGTGATTTTCCGAAATTCTTTCCCTTCCTGCTCCCAAAAGTTGTTTAGTATTTGTTCTTAAGTAACTTAAATCAGTATGCAGAATGGAAAACATACCTCTAAACTTGCAGACCCATATAAGCAAAATGGAAGTGAGAACAATAACACCTGCTAAAATTGGTAGTATAATTTTTATTGTATTTGTTTTTACCCTTTTACCTGCAAAGCAGTGCAAAATTTATTCATATAGCTCTAAAGTTAATATCATACGACTACATAGTTCAGTCTTCAAACAGCTGAACAAGTGCTGACTGCTGAGGTCATACAATACACAATAGTGTAATACCTTTATCATGAAATCCATGACCAATAAGAATTAAGATGACATGTCAACTAGATGTACAAGAAATTAAGATCACTGGGAATGAACGAAAAAAACTTAAATTTCAGTTCAGAATCTATTCCTGATGCATATATATTGGCTCTAACAAGCATGTAGCCATACATTATGATCAGCTTATGGTTCTAGGATGTGAGCAGATTCTGAAGTAGTTTTAACCATCCTAATCCTACTAAATGTTGTCATGATCTTGGTGCCTACTTTGCATAACAGATAAATGAACGGTGAAGTTCCAGAGGACAACAGAACAGACATAGTGAATGGTGTTATGTTATCTGCATATTTTGCATACTACTCCCATCGTTCCAAACTAAACGACATTTTGGACTTTCTAAATACATTGCTTAGACATAGTGTATATCTAAGTGTATAACAAAACTAACGTACCTAGAAAAGCTAAAACATCTTATAATTTGGAATGGATGGAGTAGATGTGATAAAATAGTGGGGGCCACTCATGAGGACACCTGCTGGGTAATAATTTCTTGTGATATGAAATGGTACCTGACATGCCTGCGACACGGAGGTACAGCGTCTCAGGAGTATCAGCACCAGCAGTACTGTAGAGAGGCACACCCATCTTCTGCGTGTCGACAAGCTGATGATCACCGATCCACACCAGGCACCTCGTCGCGTCGCCGTCTGATGTGCTGCCATTCAGATTCGCATAAGCATACGCCACGCACGAGCAATTCCCTCGACACTCCGCTGCGCACTCCTCAAGGTTCTTTCTCCCAATGCGCACAAACTTGTCGGGCACCTTCATAGCCAGCAGCGCCAAGAAGCCGTCGTCGCCGCATCGCAGCTCTTCCTTCCGCTGGCATCCCCGTGAGAATCTGCCACTGCTCCATTCTTCCTTGTCCACAGGCTCAAACCCGTCAAGACACTTGCAAGTTGGAGCAGCATTTGTGTGGTCGCAGTAGCCAGACGACCCGCAGTAACCGTACCTGCTGCAGTACCCAAGTTCCGGCCACGCTGTGAGCGTTGCCCACTCTGATGAATCCCTGTTCCAGATCCGTGTTTCTACCCTGCCAGAGTAGCTCAATACTGACAGGACAGGTGGTGCACCATCAGAAACCGTGAAGACCATGTACAACTCATCGGCAGTATCGACATAGGTCACGAACACCCCAACGCTGGTGGTGTTTGCCTGGTAATACTGGCTAGAGACCGTGAACCCCGTCCACACATAACTGCGCCATTCTGGAACCGAACCGTTCCAGATGAAGAGCTGCATGAACGGCTCTGTCTCCGCACTGAAAGAGAAGGTGCCCGGCGAGGGGTCGTCGGGGTCCTTCCAAGAAACGAGCTGGGTGCCTTCGTCCGTCTTGTGGCTCCTGATCCACATCTTCATGCCAGGCAGTAGTGTGTCAGTCGGATGGTCAAAGCTCTGCCATAACATCTCGCCGCTCGGCGACCGTAGGACAAGATTGCCTGTGTTCATAAGCACCGCCGCTGCCGATACAGGCGACGACGACGAGGAGCTTCCGGTAGTGGTGGTGGTGTTGGTTGTCCAGAGGACATGGCCGTTGACATCGGACAAGACAAGGTTAGAATTGTTGGTCAGAACAAGCGAAGGAGTGGAGGAGGAGACGGCCGGAGTTGCGCGGTTAGCAACCCACACCACGGAGAACTGGGAGATGCTGTTGTACCATATGCCAAGGTAGAGCTTCTCCGGAGTGGAATTGGACGGGGCGAAGAAGCCAATGGCGAACTCACCACCATCAGATATGACAGTGGTGCCGGGCGACAGCGGCTTGCCAGGGACAATCCGGTCATCCGAAGTACACAAGACTGGCAAGAGGAGAAGAGCCGCAGTGCAGATCGCAACGGAACTCATGAATGCCATGGAACCTCCTGCGGTGTATGTTTCAAAAGCGGTAGAGCAGGGGGAAGCGCAAGTGGCTGGCCTGCTACTTGTTAGTTGCTATAGCTGCTTATATTACTTGTTAGTATATGCAGTAGGAGTGTATATATAAGTTCCTACACGCTTGTACACGCTCACGCATCACGCAACAATAATGTGTAAAGGTCCAGCTTTCTCATATAGCTAGACTATAATGAGTTCAAAACATTCAGGATTCAGCCAAAAGTCAAAGCCTGTAATGTTGCATGGTGGTTGGGATGATGTACACATCGATGGGGTTGTTGATTAATATTTATTTGCCCAGGCGTTATGTTTGTTAAAAGAATACGATTGTTACCTTGGTGTTTAATTCTGGGCACGGCTCACCCATCTAAAATGGGAAGATCAAGGTGCATGGTTCGTCTAGAAGGATTTTTTAGGTCGCCCTAAACGGCTAAACCACGTTGGCAGGAATGCAGTCTCATTTACATACCACGTTGGCGCCGAGAGGACAGAGATGGAGAGAGAGAAATGAGAGAAGAGAGGAAACATAGTTTTTCACATGTGAGTTCCATGTATAAAAGGGATTAGAAATTCTTTATTGCAGCACACAGACCTCCTTACTTAATTTCAAGAGAAAAGAAAAAGGGAATCTGATATAGAGTTTCTCTAGTCCCCTAAAAGAAGATGTGAATCCATCCTTGCGTTGAGGAATCCTTGTTGGGATGACTTCTTCGCCAGTCATATTATTATGTATTGGGGGGGGAGGGGGGACTCCCCACCTGATTTTATTGTGTTACTGCACTGTATCAAAAAATTGCAAGGGTTACAAGGTTGGCACCAAAGCGCAGAGGGAGGGGGTGAGGAGACAAGCATTGTTAAAGGTGGTTAAAAGATAGTGAAGAAAAAGTCTGATCCTCGTGTTAAAGAAAAGGTATTGGTGCTGATAGATACATATGGCAAGAAGCATTTGGGGGACCACGTGCAAGATATCCACAGTACTATGCAGCATACCATGAGTTGGTGGTATAATTTTGAAGCTCGACTCAGTTTATTGCTTCACATTTTGAATTAGCTCATTTGGTGTGGGGTGTGTTTGACAAGATTATGTATCTAGTTAGATTGTACAAGCGAATATTTGACTTTTGGCTGCCATCTGACTTAGCTTGGCTGTTTATGCTCTTTTCCTTTGTCATGGATCGGGTGAGAAAACTTGATGTATTGTTAAATGGAAACTTGAAATATGTTTATCTAATTATGTGGTTGATGAGTGGGCATCTTGGAGGAGAAGCATATTAGTACCGATCTTCAAAAATAAGAGGGATGTTCAAAGTTATACTAACTATCGTGGGATCAAGCTGATGAGCCATACGATGAAGCTCTGGGAAAGGGTTATCGAACATCGCTTAAGAAGAGTGACAAGTGTGACCCAAAACCAGTTTGGGTTCATGCCTGGAAGGTCGACCATGGAGGCGATTTTCTTAATACGTCAGCTGATGGAGAGATACAGGGAGCAGAAGAAGGACTTGCACTTGGTCTTTATTGACCTCGAGAAGGCGTATGACAAAGTACCAAGAAACGTCATGTGGTGGGCATTAGAAAAGCATAAGGCCCCAGCTAAGTACATTAACCTCATCAAGGATATGTACAAGGACGCGATGACGTGTGTTCGAACATGTGATGGCGACACTAGTGACTTCCCAATTAAAGTAGAGCTACATCAGAGGTCAGCATTGAGCCCTTATCTATTTGCTTTGGTGATGGATGAGGTCACAAGGGACATACAAGGTGATATCCCTTGGTGTATGCTCTTCGCTGATGATGTGATGCTAGTTGACGAGAGTAGGGCAGTGGTTGATAGTAAGTTAGAGCTGTGGAGGCACACATTAGAGTCGAAAGTATTCAGACTTAGTAGGACCAAGACCGAGTACATGATGTGTAGTTTCAGCGCGGCTAGACATGAGGATGGCGCCGTTAGCCTCGATGGACAAGTGGTGGCCAAGAGGGATACCTTCCGGTATCTAGGATCGATGCTTCAAAAGGATGGCGACATTGATGAAGATGTTAGGCATAGAATTTCAGCCGGTTGGCTGAAATGGCGTCAAGCTTCTGGCGTCCTCTGTGACAAGAGGGTGCCACAAAAATTAAAAGGTAAGTTTTATAGGACAGCGATTCGCCCGGTGATGCTATACGGTGCTGAATGCTGGCCTACAAAAAGACGACATGTCCAACAACTGAGTGTAACAGAGATGCGTATGCTACGTTGATTTTGTGGGCACACAAGAAGGGATAGAATCCGGAACGAGGATATTCGGGAGAGGGTCGGGGTGGCACCAATTGAGGAAAAACTGATTCAACATCGGTTGAGATGATTTGGACATGTCCAACGAAGGCCTCTCGGTGCGCTGGTACGCAGCGGTGTTCTAAAGCGGGTCGACGATGTTAAGAGAGGTAGAGGTTGGCCTAAATTGACTTGGGACGAGTCGGTTAAGAGAGACCTTAAAGAGTGGAATATCTCCAAGGAATTAGCTATGGATATGAGCGCCTAGAGGTTAGCAATCAGTGTGCCTGAAACGTGACCTTTGCTTTCTTTTATGTTTATCCCTAACTCTACCTTTCGTCTTGTGTCCGTTTTGTGTTTCTCTAATCTTGGTCTCCTGTGGGTTTCATCTCTAGCCTACCCCAACTCGCTTGGGACAAAAGGCTTATGTTGTTGTTATTGTTGATGAGTAATATGAAATGCTATGGATGTTGATCGATCTGGCATAAAATTACGCGGTTAATGCAAAATTATTTATATATAATTGTGTCGGTTCATTGCAATGGATTATTGATTTGTAAAATGCATGATACTATCAAACCATTGATTGGTAAAACTTGGTATTGATATTAGCGTCCAATGCCATCAGTTGATATAAATTCTCTCAGCCAGTACCGACGCTACTTATAGCAATAGATGACATCGATTGATGGAGTGTTATAGTGACGGCAACATTTTTGGAGTCACTATAGGTTAGTTTTGGTATAGTGATTTAAATTGTATTAGACGTTATCGTGACATAAGTAGAGTAAATAAAATTAGGTTAAATATGTAATGAGAATTGAGATTAGCTAGCTACTAGTTCAGACCAAAAGAAGACTCTTTTTTTCCTTAAGAAAGTAGCCCACAAGGCGTAATCAACCACCGGCACTAGAAATCTATTGGTGGACTGAAGTATCTCAGCAGGTGAGTCCTAGTTTTTGTTACTTTTATTATTTTCTCCGTCTCAAAAAAAAAGTACATCTTGCATTTTCTCTGTCTTTTAAATTTAATTAGATATAGATATAAAATCTCATTAGATTAATCGCTTCATATGTTTATATAGTACCTTTTTAACATATAAAAATGTTAATAATTTTATAAATCTAGTTAAACTAGTCACTCTTTGTAATGTGGGATGTGCACTTATCACTGGGAAAGAAAGAAAAGAAATCTCTAAATCTCAGTTCAATATCTATTCCTGAGACATATATATTGGCTCTAACAAGCATGCAGCCAGCTTGGGATTCTAGGTTGTGAGCAGATTCTGAAGTTAGTTTCAACCTTGCCGATCCTACTAAATGTTGTTATGATCTGGATGCCTAGTTTGTAAAGTAAAAGGTCAAGTTCCAGAGGACTGCAGACATATCTGATAATGGTGTTATGTTATCTGCATACTTTGCACACTAAGATGATACGGATAAGCGATAAAGTGGTGGGGAGACTCTGACGGGCAAGCCACAAGTGGGGTATCACTCATTGTCATAGGGATACCTGCTTGGGTAAGAATTTCTTGTGATATGAAATGGTACCTGATGACATGCCTGCAACACGGAGGTATAGCGTCTCATGAGTATCAGCACCAGCAGTACGGTAGGGAGACACACCCATCTTCTGCGTGTCGACAAGCTGTTGATCACCAATCCACACCAGGCACCTCGTCGTGTCGCCGCTTGACGTGCTGCCATTCAAATTCACATAAGCGTAAGCCACACAGGAGCAATTGCGGCTGCACTCTGCCGCGCACTCCTGCAGGGTCTTTCTCCCAAGGCGCACGAACTTGTCGGGCACCTTCATATCAGACAGCGTCAAGAAGCCGTCGTCGTCGCTGCATCGCAGAGCTTCCTTTCGCTGGCATCCCCGTGAGAATCTGGCATTGCTCCATTCTTCCTTGTCCACAGGCTCGAACCCCTCAAGACACTTGCAAGTTGGGGTAGCATCAGTGTAGTCGCAGTAGCCAGAGGGTCCGCAGTAATTGTACCTGCTGCACTCGTAGTCCGGCGACACTGCAACCATTGCCCAATCCGATGAATCCCTGTCCCAGATAATTGCTTCTAGCTTGCCAGAGGAGCTCATTACTATCCGCGTGGGTGGTGCGTCATAGGATGCCGTGAAGACCATGGACATCTCATCGGCAGTGTCAACATATATCACGTATATCGCAACACTGGTATTTCCCTGAAAGTACTGGCTGGAGACCGTGACCCCCGTCCAGACAGGGCTGCGCCATTTTGGAGCCGAACCGTTCCGGATGAAACCTTGCATGAATGGGTCTGTCTCCCCAACAAAGGAGAAGGTACCCGGCGAGGGATCGTCGGCTTCCTTCCAAGAAACAAGGCTGTTGCCTTCATGAGTCTTGTGGCTCCTCCATATCTTCATGCCAGGGAGGAACGTGTCAGTTGGGTGGTCAAAGCTTTGCCATAACATCTTGCCGCTCGGCGACCGCAAGATGAGATTGCCTGTGTTCATAAGCACCGCCACCGATCCAGTAGTACTATTCGACCTCGGCGATGGCGGTGAGCTTCCGGCAGTAGTGGTGGTGTTGGTTGTCCAGAGAACACGGCCGTGGCCATCGGACAAGACAAGCTTAGAGTTGTTGGTCACAGCAAGCGAAGGAGCTAAGGAGGAGATGGCCGGTGTTGCTCGGTTTGCAACCCACACCACGGTAAGCCGGGGGATGTTGTTGTACCATATGCCAAGGAAGAGATTATCTGGAGTGGAATTGGAAGGGGAGAAGAAGCCAAAGGCGAAGTCACCACCATCAGATGTGATGGTGGTGCCGGGCAAGAGGGGCTTGCCAGGGACAAGACGGTCATCCAAACAAGTGCACAAGGTTGACAAGAGGAGCAGAGCTGCAGTGCAGATCGAAATGGATTTCATGAGTGCCGTCGACGAACTTCAACGGCTTACACACACCTTAAAGGTGCACCTCAGAGAAGGCATGCACAGGCGGCCCCTATATATATGCAGTAAGTATGGTGTAAATCTCCTATTCTCCTACTGCATGATTAGTCTGCACGCAAAATGCAAAAATTCCAGGTTTCTCATAGACTCTATAATGAGTTCACATTCTAGTCTAGTCAAAATGTGTTAGGTGTTGAGATGCATGTGGATATACATCTCGTCAAAGGGGTTTTAGCTGCCTGAAAATTTTCATGATTTCAGGCTATGCCACTAATTAGTACAAGTAAACTGTTATTTTTATGATTTATTGTTTATCTTGTATCATGACATATTAGTTTTTTATCCTTGTCGTCTAGAAATACTTATAAATTTTTAATTATCTTTATACCAATACAAATCAGATTTTGCTAGCTTTGTAGTTTTGTCTAACAAGTTTTTTTTTAACATCGGTACCAAAAATTGCAACGAATGAAACTTACAATTTTAGTATAAAATATTTGCAATAAAGTACCGTCGCCTGAAAGAAATCCTAAATTGTTAGCATATCCCTAATTACCTTGGTGATTTTGGCGTATTTTCTCTAGAGTATGGGATTATTGCCGTACCTATAACCTATTCTTTGCCAGCCATTATCGTATTATAGCTTCGTGTCGTACGCGTAAATTTATACAGGATGACCAGTAGAGAATATGGCTTCTTCATGTGTATGCCGAACCAATGATAATAAGTGGTTATGTTAACGTCCAATATGTTACGTATATGAATAAACATATATTATTATATAACGTATGTACAAAGTAGTCAAAAATTCAAAATGTATATACATAAGTCACGTTAACCATATTAGTGTACATGAATACACGTTATATGCATCAAATGTGTCACGTCCAGATTAAGATTTGCCAAATCTAACAAATCATGTGTATATCAATTAGAACTGAATAAGATTTTTTTTAGTCTAAAAAATTCCTTCTTTAGCTTATTTTATGAAATAATAAATAAATAAATATTTCACATCTTACCTTCTAGGATGTCATATGTAACGATAACCATCCGATCTAATTATTAAATGAATGGCTCACGGTTATTTGAAGGCATCATAACAAAGCTAATTATTGTTACCTTGGTGTATATATGCATCTAGAACTTTGAAAATGAAGTGGTTCGTCTAGAAGAACGAAGGTCATCCGAAACCAAATTGCTGCCCTAAATCCAAATCTACTAAATTCATTCCCACCGTCACCATCGATGAATGTAGGTTGTTATAGAATGTACAGTGGTCAAACTTTTCACCAAGTGAGCTCCGTTGTACCTTCCTAAACTTGAGTTGAAAGGTTGGAAAGAGTTCTTGTGACCGCAGAGTGGGAACAAAAATTTCCTTTAACGACAATACAACCAGCATTGACAAGAGATATTTCAAGCCACACCGTACCCCTCCACTAGCGTGTCCCCAACAACTAGCTATTTGGCTAGCTATTATGACGTGGACAGTAAAAAGTATTTCACGTAGACTGATAATATGTGAAAGGAACATGTGAGTCCAGTAATACAAGAATGTATAAAATAGTCTTTGCTCTTGTCTCTCTCCTCCATATCAGCTAGCTATGTAGGTAGTACAATTACAGATGCCATTAGTTAGCTAATGAAATTACCATTGGTTACCTCAAAATTGAAATTGCAATTGGTTACTTCCAACCGTTTGATGTAACCAATGGCAAATTTAATTTGAGCTTTGTTGGTTACTAATGAAAGTTTTTATAACCAAGTAGCAGAGGTATATGGGGGCGTGAATTCTTGCAAAAAAAAAAATGGCAATACAAAATAAGACGTACTAGTACTAGGCAATACTTGAGTGGATGGGCTAAAAATATTAGAAGTTAAAACAAGAAAGAAAACGAAGCAATCATGACTATGATAGACATCTTAGACAAAAAGACAACTTCTACATCTTTCTCCAAACGGGCAAGACACGCTCCGCTGTCTAATGTCTAGGATCTCTCATATGTTGAGGAAAGAAGAAATAGCATCGTTCCAGCATTCTAGGACAAGAATGGTTCAGATTGCTTTTGGTTTACGACCACCAAGAAACATAAAAGTTTTTTTTTGGCCTTGGCAAAGAAAAGTAGACTCTAAATTGCAATTCTAAGTTTATGTGGGAGCAAGTGCAATTATTTGGTCTATTTGGTTGAACCGAAATGATGTGATTTTTGACAAAAAAGATGATTTATTCGTACTTTCATGTTATTTTCAGGGCCAATATTGTACCCGCTTTTGGTCCATCCGGCAAGACAACTCTAAAGTGGGCATATTATATGTTAGAGACCGTATTGTAAAGGATATTGTAATAAAGGATAGTTGAGTGCATAACTTATGCAGAGACTGAAATATAAAACTTTCTTTTTCTAAAAAATATGTATATTCTAGATGGGCGGCTTGGCTATGACACGGGCTTGTGTAGGGCAGCTTGACCTTATTTGCTTGGCTCAATAGCTCACTAGGCAATAATTAATAAGCCAAAATGAGGTCCAAAGTTAGGCATCAGAAAAAACAGATCTATCCTAAACAGGGATAATTGAGCGTAACTAAGTGACACGCAAGTGACAAAAGAGGGGTCCTTTGATTGTTTGTTGTCATATATGGATTTGTTTGCCATTTGGGCAGTCATGAGTGCAAGGTCACCGCGAACGCTGGCGAGGAGACCTTTCCTTGGGATGACTTTCGTCATGGTCTGAGTAAGTTCAAACTAGTATATATTTATATGTAATCAAAGTTGAGATCTTACTAGTTCGTTCACATCAAAAGAAGACTGTTTACTTCCCCGAGAAAGTAGCCTTCGAGGCTCTATCAACGACCGGCCCTAAAATCCTATAGGTGAACTGAAGTTTCTCAGCAGGTGAGGTAAGAAAATAAAAATAGAGCATGCACCATATTTGAGGTAAGGAAGCGGGAGCGGACCAAAGTCCTTGTTGGTGCTGATGTCTCGGCTCTATCCGGATCTGCGCTGCGACAACGTAGATATAATCGTTGGGATCGACGATGGCACAATGAACCTATTCTTATGGCTTCTTTTCAGATATAGAATAATATTTTTCTTTCACAATAAATCAGCATTAATCAAAATCAACGCTTCTTTTTCAGACCAATGAACAGGTTGTTGACCCCTGGACGAGCATAGTAATATAATAATAGCAATAATTTAAAAATACTATCCTACATGGCCTCATGAGTATACTATTTTCAAATTATTGCTATTATTATTATTATATTACTATACCTACATGGCCTCATGAGTATAGTATTTTCAAATACTATACCTGCTTTTGTGCAGGGCGAATTGAAAGACAAGTGTCTACTGGGTTGTTCGACGTGCTACGTACTGACGTTCGGGGGCTGCACATTTTGATAGGCAAAACGAGAGAATTAGTTTAAGGCGCGCAATGGAATTCAAATTCTGGGCCGTCACAAAACTTCTTTATCCCTGTGGGACTCGATGGGCCCTGTGGACCTGAAAGGCCAAACTCAGCTTGTGAGGATGTTTTTTTTATACTATATCCATGAGGAAATTATTTTCTTAGTCCTTAAAAAAAAGAGAAAAGTTTGACTTAGTTTTTTATCCTTTTTACATCGAATTTCATTATTTGGCTCTAAAACGAAATTCTCTTAGGCCCTGTTTAAACACCCTCTAACTTCCAATTTTAACTAGTCACATCAATGCTGCGGCACATGTATGGAGCATTAAATATAGACGAAATGTTTACATATTTGCACAGTTTGTATGTACATCACGAGACGAATCTTTTAAGTCTAGTTAGGCCATGATTGGACACTTATTGGAAAAGATTTTCCGCTGCAACAGTGTCAAAATTCCAAATTTCAAATGGATCTAAACACAACCTTAGATTCTTGGCCCTCCAGACAGACCAAAACACTTAAAAAAAATCATAACTCTTCAATATGACATTGAATGAAGAATTGAAGATTTTTATATGAAAATTATAGATCTCGATGAGATCTGCAACTTTATAGTTTTTAAGTTTTTTTATTTGAGATCTAGATTCAATTTTTGATTTTATGAAGCTATCTTAAACAGGCCATTAATAGGAAGCCCGATAGTGCCGTCGTATTCTTTAACAGAGTGGACCCGACAACAGCCGTAAGCAAACATAAAAAATACAACACCAATTGTTGCATCCTGCGGTTTAGGTTGTTGACCGCCCTTAAACAAAGGTTCAGTCACCTCCTAAAAAAAATTACTCACCTCAGCCATTGTAAATATGCGAGGTTCAGACCCTCGGCGTGACATGGCCGAACACTTTTTACCGTGGGGATCTACAAGGTCCACCTCAAGCGTCCGGAGCTGCGCAACGCGCTATGCCTTGCCGCACTCACGGACATCCCGTGTGCCATGTTGCTCCTGGACCACGCCCTCTTTGCACGTGCCACGGTCCTGTCCGCCATGGGCCCAATCTACTAGGCATGCCCTGCATACGACGTAGGCTATTACGTTTCCAGACGGTCTAAACCTATCTAGATGGTGTGTGCTTGCTCTTGTATGGTAGGACACAAACCTCCTTAATTATAAGTGAAAAGAAAAAGAGAATCTAATAAAGTTGATCTAGTCCCCTAAAAGAATATGCGAATCCATCCCTGTGTTGAGGAAACCTTGTTACCTTGTTAGGATGACTTCTTCGTCGGCCACATTATTATGTATCTAGTTAGATTGTACAAGCGGATATTTACTTTTGGCTGCCATTTGACTTAGCTAGGTTGTTTATGCTCTTGTATTGTCATGGATCGGATGAGAAAACTTGATGTATTGCTAAATGGAAACTTAAGATATGTTTATCTAATTATGTGGTTGATGATTCATATGAAATGCTATGGATGTTGATCGATTTGGCATAAAATTATGCGGTTAACGCAAAATTATTTATATATAATTGTGTCGGTTCATCGCAATGGATTATTAGTTTGTAAAAAGCATATCAAACCATTTGATTGGTAAAATCTGGTATTCATATTAGTATAGTTTCTTCACTTTCAGGCAGAGGTCAAAAGACGCCTGAGCACCGGCGCCGCGTCTGCCTCCCCCTCCATCGGCGCCGCGGGCTTCTCCTCCACCGGCGCGGCGTCCTCCTCCTCCCACCTGCGCTGGTGGTGGCGGCCTCCTCCATCAGCGTCACGACCTGCTCCTCCTACCGGCGTCCACCTCCATGCAGAAGCACCGGCCGCCCAGAAGCTGCGCGACCCCGATAGCCCGACGCGTCCGCCACCGCCGCCTCGCGATGCATCCACCGTCGCCGCCGCCCCGACAGCCCGACGCCGCCCGGATCTAGGGGCTTGCACTCTTGGAAGAGATGTAGAGCCCGCCAGTGGATGCACAAGAGGCGGACCGGTGGAATCCCGCGCCGCCGCCGTCGTCCGA
Source organism: Eremochloa ophiuroides (assembly GCA_038502445.1). NCBI lineage: Eukaryota > Viridiplantae > Streptophyta > Magnoliopsida > Poales > Poaceae > Eremochloa > Eremochloa ophiuroides. The sequence continues at coordinate 89,898,674 of JAHLJS010000001.1, read as the reverse complement.
CCCAGGTCTTCGTTGCGCCCTCGCCGGCGGCACACTCTTCATATCTGGTCGGGGCTGGCGTGGGTGAGCCTGATTCTAAGGACGTTTGGCGCTGAGAAGCTCATCCTCACGAGCAGGGTGACAAGGGAGGGCCTCCACGTCGGCGGCTGCCCCAAGCTTGCCGCTCGACAGCCTCTAATCATCCATTTGCATGTGGCCGGTCGCTCGAACGCTGCTGCCGGGCTGCCTCCACGCCGCTGGGCGCCCACCCGCCAGTGTCAGTCGTCCGCCTCTTTGTCGGGGGCGTCCGGATCGACGCCGTAGGTCACTTCCACGCCGGTGCTCGCCTCCGGTCGGTTGCCTGATGAAACATCCTCGATTTTCCACGAAGGGAAAATCCACAGAATGAGTTATAATGCGATCAAACCAAAGTTTGATTCCATCACATTATCATATATCAGTTGAAATCACAGTCATATAGCGTATGATTACAAGCTTTACAAGTTTTACCTCATCAGAGGATACACCTATTACATGGTTAATTTAGCAGAAGCGTATCTAGACGTCATCAGAGTTGGCGGAATATGTTGTCGAGTGAAGGCTCCTCCTTCACGGGTATCATCAGAGTTAATCTTGGCGCAGCATAGTCTTCATCTCCTGAACTAAACTTGAGCGTAGGCACGAGACCTCCTAATATTTCTTATCTCAATATCTCTGTTAGTCAGGTAATCTGCACACCGCTAGATATGTGCAGGCCATGGTCAGCACCGATGAGCTTTAGTGGAAAAGAGAAAACAAAGGATCTGGAGATCCTAACATTTGGTTGTGGTTTGCATCCTAAGCGCATGCAAAATAGTGTCAAGTAATAATATCATAATAGTTTGTCAAGTTTTAACGCATATCATCAATTCCCATCAGTCTATCCCAAATCCATCATCCCGCCCATACACCACCTCACACACACCTCATGCTCAGTCGACAGGCCCAACTCCCTCTCGGGTCCTGTCTTAACGGCACACTGCCACACCGGCACACTGCCGGACAATCATCAACCAGGGGGAGAAAAGAATATCGCTCGCTACACTAGTCAGAGCTTCACAGGAAAGATCCATAGCCAACGAATCGGCATATGTATCGATCGATCAACCATACACTCTGCAGAGGTTTTACCACTCACAAGATTAGCCATCATCGATGCTGTACAATCATCTAGACAGAATACCGGGTTTTTGCTTGCCTAGGTCGATGCCACCCTACCACTCAGCCCTGGGTAACTTCGGGCACGAACCGAAAAGCTGAGACTGGGAGACGCAGTATTAGGCCCAACCAGTGGTACTGCGTATTTAGAACGGTTCAGGAATCCCATCATCCATCACCGCCCACCCTTATCACCTTTCAACCTAACAGTAGTGGCACCGCGCTACCAAGTAGTCCAGCCGTTCCCCGCCCATCGAAGACGAGTGAGCAGTAAAGGATTCCTATGAACCTGGTACTAATCCTTCCTAGGTTTGACCAAGCAGGCATCTTCTCTTAGGGGATACTCTCCCCGTGCCACCACGGCACCTCCATTCACGGGGTTTCAAACCACGCAGGCTATCCTTCCTGGAACCTCCTCATAAAACCATTACCCGCCACAGGTATCTCTCGTGGGAATGCCCAGATGCAACTCCCGGCAAGACTTGCTTACACAACTCGTCGTGTATCCCACTTGGTCGACTCGACCCTCACCACACACCCAAGACACATGTAGCACGCTCATAGTCCACCAATCTGGCATCCCAAGCCAAACCATTCCCATATGTTCACCACCAGCATCACATCACAGATACAATGCGAGTGGAGTTAATAAATATGGCGATGTAATGTGCAAGCAAGCAGGTAGATAGAAATATATAAAAGAGCTTGAGCGCGAAGCTGAGTAGCATAGTAGAGTGGTTGCAAGGAGTGTAATAATGGTTTAGGTAGTTGCATGCATCATATACCAGCAAAGGAGTAAATATAAAGCACTAGCATTTCTAAATATGCAATGTCTAATAGGATTCTCTAAAAGAAGGTGCTGCCATGACACCTGCGTTGTCGGGGAAGTAGTGGTATGAGCACTCCTCGGTTAGTGTAGTCGTTCTGCTGGGCCACCTCCTCCAGGGTGACTTCACTCCACGGTTCCTGTCGTCGTCCATATTCTCCTCCTCTGGTGGATCTCAATCCGATCGTCGCTCGCTAATCCGGAAACGGCTACTCCGCGAAGCAATACAAGGCAAAAAAAACACCCAATACTCCAAAAGACGATGGGACATGGGAAGATCCATAAATACTGGAGAAATAATAAAAGGTACCCGACTTGGCCCTCTCGGCGTATGTCCAATTTCATCGGGCCAAAGAAGAATAATTAAGAGTGGGGTTTGATATGCATAAGCTTATGTCACAGCCAAGCCAATATGGCTTTATAATAAATGGTTTAGGCTAGAGCTGATCCATAGCAAACACCATGGTTCACAATCTTCCGATCCGAAAGTTACGAAAAAGACGGGGATCGGAGGACGGCCGATCAGAAGGGAAGAACAAGGAATTACCAACAATAAATGTTGCACAAAAATAGTGCGAGTGTTTAATCCTCTTGTAGGGAACCAAGGCTGTGATCCAAACGGGTACAATCATACAAGTGCTTAAACACCCAGAATCAAGAGAGGGAGAGAGAGGAGTTAGCTAGGCACATCCATATCATATTCTCAGTCACACCTTCAGTGAGATGGTTTTAAGCGGTCAATCGAGTCGACTCGCATAGATCCAAGATCTTGATATAGTCCATAGCTTTGCTAACTAAAAAGGGTTAGTCTGGTCTTTGATCCAATCGCCATGGGTAAGACGGGATCGAACAGAGCGGGCTATACGGGAACAAAAGAGCGAGAAACATAATAAGGCAGTGGTCTACTTCTTCCAACACGCACGCCATGAAATAGACAGGGCGTCAGAAGAGAGCGACATGTAAAAGACGCAAGTGCACAAACCCCTCATAGGGTACCACGACCGGGGTGCACTGGCACTAAGTCATCTCTCAGATTTGTAGCGGTGCGGTTGTCACCGTGGAATCGAAGAAATGCAGCGGTCGCATAGGGTACAAGCATATGAGGGCTTGGGCACGAAGAATCAAAGAACGACACACGGGTATAGTTCCATGGTCATGGCAAGGCATGCTCGCGGCCACAAGCTACACCAACGAGGGGTCGAGTTACACCCGGCATTACGACCATGGCAGGACGGATCCCGCGATCGCAACGTCTGAACGAGGTACGATCCCTCAGCCAGCTCGAAGGCATGGCACACAGACAGACAACAAGAACAACCAGCAATAAGATCCAAAGACATGACCACAAGATAAAACAACTCGACAGGACAGTGGAGTAGCACAATTCCATAGCTCGAAGATGGATGGATCCTGTATTATAGATACATATACAGAGAGAGTGTAAGGACACGATGCAACAGATATATGGATAGACAGATCTTAAGGATAGGGTACAACAGATTCAAATACAGACAGATTGCAAGGATAGGGTACAATATGGTGGACAGGTGTACAAGAAGTAAGAGAAGGGGTTCTCCAATGGTTCAGCGTCGTATCACTTTGGCTTTCCAACTGTCTAGCATCTATCAATTGGGCTCTCCAACAGTCCAACATCATCTATCGATTAGTCTTTCCAACAGTCCATCTATGGGGCCTCAAGATCTGGCAATAGGGCTACAGCACGAAGGCCGGACAGGGTCGGTGTCAAAGGAAAGTGGCGAGACTTGCTGCTACATGTCCCAGCTCCTCTCGGCCAGCTGCTAGTAGCTTCTGGCCGGCTGCAGCTTGCTGTGGGCTGGCTGCGGCTAGCCGTGGCCTGCTGCTTGCTGGCCGCGGCTGGCCGGGTAGGGCTATGGCTGGCTGAACGAGGCTGTGGCTGGCCGGAGGCTGGCTGGAGGTGGCGTCAAGTGGCCAGGAGGCGGCGGAGCATGGCTGGGTTCCCAACAAGGCATGGATTCGTAGCACGAAGGCTGTTGTCAATTGGCATGGTGTATGCGACGGCGATGCCCGTCATGGTTGAGTAGCTACAACACGCGGGAACAATGTCGAGACGTCGGCGCCCCGGGTGCACGCGATGGCGATGCCCGTCATGTTTGTTCCAAGCATTTATGGTCTGTCATCCAGTTGGCTGGGTTTAGTCTTGGTGTGCGTGAGTGCCACAAAAGGACATGGCGAGTGTGTGTGCGTGCTTCGTGCCTACTAACATCAGCTTCACATAGTCGACGAGGTCCCTGCAGAAAACACGGCTCGAAGGCCGGACACATGGAGGGATCATCGGCCTTGGGCCGGCAGCAAATGGGTAGGGGGTAAAGGCAGAAGGTTCATTGGCATCTCGCCGGCAGCAGGGGTTGGATAGGTTTGGTCTTTGGTCAGCTCACCGAGGGCTTGCAGACGGCAGGTCGCTTGACGCGGGTAGGACTCGTTGCCGGCAGCACAACTTCACGGCGAGGTTCAATCCAAGGCTTGCCGAAGGGGAAGAAGGGGTTGTCCAGCCTGCGGTTCACTCGACGGCTTCGTTTCCCATCCATGATGGCACCGAGGTCATCGCGGTGGTCGCCGGCATGGCGAGGTCGGTGCTGTAGGGTCTTGATGTGGACAAGAAGGCAGCCGGGGATGGTCTTCGCCGTTCGGGCGTGATCGTGGGGACCCGAAAGGTCCAGCAACATCGGCTTCTCCCATGCAGCAGAGTAGGGAATGGCACGAAGGCCGGGCTTAGCTGAAGGACATCGGCAGGGGAAAGCTAATTGGGGATATGGCACAGCTCGATGGTGTGGTGTTCGACATCGTGTCTGCGGGTACATAGGCTGCGAGGACAGGACAGAGCCGAGGTCGAGGTCACAGGCGCTCCTGGGCTTGGTGTCATGGCCTGCTCGTCCAGTGCGCAGGGGCGACGGCTACTCTTGACGGTGATGGACGCCGGGTAAGGCGGTGGTGCCCGAACGCAGGGTCGCAGCGGCCGCGGTGGCGACGTGAACCAGAGGAGGGCGGCACCTTCGGCTTGACGACGGTGGCGTGGTTGAGCTCGGTGCAGATGACGCGGCCGTCCCTGGCGTCCGCGGGCGGCACGAGCGTGGGGTCGAGGTGGACGTTGCGGCATGACTTCAGCCGGTCGCGGCTGCTGGTGGCGCGGCGCATAGAGGTGGCGAGGGCGAAGTAGACCCGACAGCGTCGAGGTGGTGGAGGTGCTCGTCGCGGTTGCCTCCGAGGTGCGGCCAGTGACGCGGGGTGGTTGGTGTCGCGATGTGGTGCTGTGCAGGCCCGGTGGCGCAGCCGTTCTTCCTGGTGGCGACACAAATACACAGCGTCGCGGCTCGGAGTGGAGCCGGTGGAGCTCGGTGGTCGGCGGTGGTAAGCAGGAGAGCGATGGCGGCGGCGGCTCATGGAGAAGAGGAACAGTGGCGATGTCTCCGTCCTTTTATAGCAGTGCGGCTAGGGCTTCAAGGGTGCTCCGGTCATCCTCGTCGTTCGTGCCAACGGGACACGCGGCGGGCATCGCGGTGGGAGTGCGTGCAGTTGGCAGCGGGTGTGGGGGCGCCTGGAGCGGCGGTGGCGGCGGTCAGAGGGGTTGTGTGTTCTCGCCCTAGGGTTTGGCATGGGCGCCCTCTGGCTGGGCCGACTTGGGCCGGTGTGCCTGGTCGTGGGCCAGGCAGGCGGGGCTGTCTGCTGGGCCGCGCGCTGGGGCGGTGCTCTGGTGGGCTGTGCACGAGAGGGAGTAGGGGGGTCGCACGGGGTTGGTCTGGGCCGAGGCCCAAGCGGCGGTCTGCTAGGTCGGATTTAGAAAGATCAACATTCTTCTTTTATTATCTTCTGGCATTCAACTTAGATTCAAAAATAATTAGAATCATTTCAAGAAGAAGGTTTGATAGAATTTGAGTGAAAGCAGTTCATGGAAATATTGAGAAGTATTATGGATTTAAAAAGGAACTTGCGAAAAGAATCCCGGGAAATCTCAGAGAGGGAAATGGTTAGAGAGAAGTTTCGGAAGGATGGAAGTTAAGGATTTCCCTTACCCTACATATGGAAGGTTTGGGACGAGAGGTAAATTACACATAAGCGGAGAGGGGTTTCCTTCCACTTGCTAAGATGAATCGAGATGGAAACAAAGTAGGCTTGAGGAATATTATGTGGATTGAAAAGATGAGTTCAAAGGATTCCGAGTTTGGGAAAATCAAGGTGGGGAAGTCATGAAGGTCTTGGAAGAGAGTTGCTATCGATTAGTGCTCTCCGACACAAACCCTAAACCATCTACAAACTCCGACAAACTCCTACAAGCAATCTCTATATGAATGCAACGGTTGTTAGTGAGTTAGCCGCGATTCGGCCTAGACGCTACATGCTCCACACACATTGCAAGGAAAATTTTAGAAAGTTCGTATTTTTTGTTACCGAAAAACCCGGGTTGTTACACCTGACGAGCACAACTTCCACACCGGTGCTTGCCTCACTTCTATCAGCAACAGCGTCATCTCCAGCACGCGCCAACCTTCACTGTTCTCCACTGCTGGATATCCAAGCCAGCTGAAAATCTGTTTCTCAGAGCTGCTCTCATTTGTCAGTGACCTCTAACACCAACCACATCTTCAAGCTACTATGGGATTCAAAGCTATGTCGCCTCCACCTCCACCTCCGTCGACCAACACATCCGTGGATTTCAAGCCAATCGTGACAACAAACAGCGGCTCAGAGAGTTGCTCTCATTGCTTCGAGCAGTCATCACCTTCGAAGACCTTTGTGAAGTTTGAGAGTAGCCTTGCCTTGAAGCGGTGGGCTCGTGGCAGATGCTATCGCTGTCTTTCTCGTGACCATCTAGTTAGCTCATGTCAGGATTCATTCTGTTGCATTCGTTGTCGTCAACCTGGGCATCAGGAACGGCACTGCCCCCATCAGCGCCCACCCTCCCTAACTGCCAGTCCTTGCCACCCCCAACTAGCTCGTAGGTTGGTGGACGCTGTGGTTGTGCCCTCATCAAGTCAGCTTGGTACTCGACCATCACCTCCGCAAGGCCCTTCTTCCTCGCATAGGAAGGATGTATGTGACTGCAAAGATCATGCACCTCAAGCTCCGGTTATTTTTGATCCCCAAGCCATGCTTGCACCTTTGTTGAAGTCACTACACTCACAGTTCCAGCAACAGATCATCACCTATTTAAAGTATTTGGTGCGGCCCCTTAGAGATGAGATTTCATCTATCAAGTTGTGGCTAGCACGTGTGGCCACCCACTTGAAGCTTGCAGAGCTACCAGGACAGGACCTCTCTGTTGACGTGTCCGGACTCATTGGTCCCCATGTAGAGCCATCTGGAGAGCTTACTTCCGTCTCCAACATGGCTGAGCTCTTTGGTCCTTGGCGCTCTCCGACGCAAATGATCCTCCCTTCGCTTGTAGAGGCTTGCACGCCTACCAAATCCTTGGTTCGTGAGGAAACACGTGCAATCAATGCAGATTCCATCACTGGAGATAATACAATGGAGCAAGCCATTGCAGTGCCATTGGAGCCCCCTACTGTGCAAGTAATTCAGCGAACGTTGCTAGATCCTGTCACTCCTGTTGAGGATATTGTTCTAGTGGAGGACGCATCCGATGACGAGGAAGTTGTCTCTCAAGTGACAGTTGACCCAATCTTTCTCATCACCATCTAAGACACCCTCACGCGATCGAGGTCAATGCAGTTGTCCCCCAGCAGATGGAAGATCCATCGATAAAGGCAACGTCTTCTTTGTCTGCCACGGGTAGGATGGAGAAGGACGTAGCATGTCCTTCTATACACCCCCTTCATCACCTGCCATGACAACAAGACGTCGACGCAAGTCCTACGATAGGTCTTCGCTTCGCCGAAGTTGCACAACGCAATGTGTTAAAAAGATTTGGGCATTGTGGGGAAAGACGGGAAGCTTGATGACGACCCAATGCAAGACGTTGTAGACTGTTTGAAGGATTTGTTGCCGCGAGAGCTCCTCAAATCTTTGATGGGTTTAAAGGGTCCTGCTCTCTGGGACCTTGTGGTGGAGGTCTCTTTGCCTCTTCGTAAGGTGTCGTAGGGGGTTTGTCGTTATTGTGGTTGTCTTTTTCTCTTATTCTCGTTGTCTGTAGCTTCTTGTTGGTAGTCATAGTGTTTTTGTTATTTTCAGTGGTTGGTTGTTGTCTTCTAGTTGTTTTGTTGTGCTCAGTTTCAGCTTATCTTCTTTTTAATATAAATCGCCAGCTCTCTTGACTGATAGCGATATATGACATCGATCTGTCTTTGGTGGGCCGTCTCAAAACTCCTTTTTGTTGTGGGGTTGGATGGGCCTGGTGGGCCTGAAAATTGCCCGCAGTCCCGCACGCGAAGCCATGTGATGAGCAGCAGAATGTCATACGATCAGATAATAATTCTGTCGATTTTAAAAAAAAAGATAATAATTCTGTGATTTTTCTACCCAGTGCCGTTCCATGGCCAAGTCTGAAGCACAAAAATGCAAATTTGATACCTTTCAGATCAAAAGCCGGCGTGGCGTGGTGCGGCGGTGCCTGTTGTCTCTTCTTGGCTTCTTCTTTTTTTTTTCTTTTTTTTTTATAATACTGGCTTCTTGGTTCTTGCCGACGCCGCAGCCGGTAGGACAGGTGGGTCCACTACCGTCTACGGAGGACGGCTTAGAGCGAACAGCAGAGGGTTCTTTTTTCTTTACAAAACAAAAAACAAGCTGCGTGCCCACGTTCGCTCTCTTCCTCCCCGCTGCAACCTTCCGTCCTCCCCTGTGCTTGCTGAACGACCTCCATATGTTCGGCAGAATGCCTAAGCCGTTACCACTCCTGCACCTGCACCTGCACCTGCACCAGTTCACAATGTCAGCGGATCAGCATCGCCAACGCCTAGGCTGTCCGAGTCTTCAGCGCCGTCTCCAACTCCATGCGCACGACTCGCTCTCGCCGCGCCCACCGTTCCGCAGAGCGCGCGCACTCGCTGCATGCGCGCCCGGTCACCGCGCGCCCACGCTGCCGCTTCTAGCGCTCGTCCGCACGCGCATGTACATCAGCGGCCAAGGCCACCCAATGTAACCATATATATGTAACATTTGAGAGATGAATAGATTGTCCAGTTGGCCTATTCCATTCTACATGGTATCATTCGCCCAGGTTCTTCTTCTTCCTTCAACCACAGCTTCCGCAACTGCTTCAATGGCGCCCTCCTCTGCTCACTCCTCTGACTCCTCTGATGATGGCTATTCTGTCGTCCCTACCACTGCCGATCGCGTCCAGGGCATTTCAATTCGCCATCACGTACCTGTCATCCTCGACATGGACGAAGGCAACTTCGGCCAGTGGCACCTCTTCTTCGATTCCACCCTCTGCAAGTTCGGTCTTCAAGGCCACGTCCGCTTCATCACCCCCGACGATGACCACGATGGCGAGTGGCACATGGTCGACGCCTGCGTCGTCAACTGGATCCTCGCCACGGTCTCCAAAGGGGTCTTCGACATCATCCGTCGTGACCGCCACGATGCGTTCACCCTCTGGAACGCCGTGATCAGCATCTTCCAGGACAACGAGCTGCAACGCGCCGTCTACCTGGAGGCAGAGCTGCGCACACTGCAGCAAGGTGACATGTCCATCAACGCCTACTGCACCAAGCTCAAGTGGCTCGCCGATCAGCTGCGCGACATCGGCCACCCCGTCTCCGAGCCGAGCCAAGTGCTCAATCTTCTCCGCGGCCTCAACCCGAAGTATCGCTATGTCAAGCCCGTCATCACCTCCAAGTACCCGCCACACACCTTCATGAGCGCGCGGTCCTTCCTCATCCTTGAGGAGCTCGGCGCCGATCACGACGCCACAGCCGAAGCTGGCCAGGCGCTCACCGCGTCTCACGGTGATCGCTCCGGCGGCACCTCCATCAACACCGCCAACTCCACCACCGACAGCTCCTCCAGCTCCACCGCACCACGCAACAACTCCTGCTCCAACAACAACCGCGCCAACAACCGATCTGATCGGCGGCGCGGGCGCAGCGGCGGCGGTGGCGGCGGCTCCTCGCGCCAGGCCAACCCTACCGGCCAGAACGCGTCTTGGGCCGCAGGCTATAATCCCTTGCAAGGGATGGTGCAGGCGTGGCCCATGCCATTCCGTGCTCCAGGCGCTGGTGTCTTGGGCCCCCGTCCACCGTTCCAGGCCCAGCAGGCCATGGCGGCCACGCATCTGCAGCAGCACCCGCCGGGCACCTCCACCGACAGCTTCAACACCAGTGCCTTCCACGCCGCTCTTCAGTCCGCCGGCGTCCCGCATCAGCCGCCGTCTGCGTCGGACTGGTATTTCGATACCGGGGTGACATCGCACATGTCCTCCTCCTCTGGTAATGTTCCTTCTTCCTCTCTCCGGCCATCCTCTTCTCTGATCACAGTAGGCAATGGTGCACAACTGCCGGTCACACATCAAGCGCACAATGTCATTCCTACTGCCACCACTCCTCTTCAGCTCCGAGACGTTCTTGTTTCTCCTTCTCTAATTAAGAATTTAATCTCTGTTCGCCGTTTAACTCGTGACAACAATGTTTCAATTGAGTTTGATCCCTCTGGTTTCTCTATAAAGGACCTTCCTACCAGGGAGGAGATGCTCCGATGTGAGAGCAGCGGCGACCTCTACCCCCTTCGTCTACCACAGCATCAGGCACTCGCTGCTTCATCGCTGACCTCCCTCTGGCATGAGCGATTGGGACATCCCAGCCATCCAGTGACTGCTCAAGTTCTTCAGCATTTTCCATTTCACTGTAATAAGACTGCTTCTCATTCCTGCACTTCTTGCCGATTGGGAAAGCATGTTCGCCTTCCTTTTACAGACTCTGCATCTCGCACTTTTTTCCCATTTCAAATTGTTCATTCAGATGTCTGGACATCACCAGTTTACAGTCACTTGGGTTATAAATATTATGTGGTTTTTCTTGTTGATTATACTCACTATCTATGGACAATTCCTCTACGTAATAAATCCGATGTTCTTCCCACCGTTCGTGCGTTCATTGCATATGTGCATACTCAGTTCCGCCTCCCAATTCTCGCCTTCCAGACCGACAATGGCCGTGAGTACGACTCCACCGCCATGCGTCTCCTTCTCTCCTCTCTCGGAACCCAGCTGCGGCTTTCCTGTCCGTATACCTCGCAACAAAACGGAAAGGCCGAACGAGTTCTCCGCACAATTAACGATTGTTTGCGTACTATGCTAATTCACAGTGCAGCTCCATTGGCTGTTTTGGGCCGAGGCGCTCGTCACGGCGACCTACCTGATCAACCGGCACCCTTGCCGTGCCACCGGCAACGCGACACCGTACGCCATGCTCTTCGGCGTCCCACCCTCCTACACCGACCTACGCGTCTTCGGGTGCAGATGTTTCCCCAACCTGATCGCCACGTCAGGACACAAGCTCGCCGCCCGATCCACACCGTGCGTCTTCATCGGCTACCCGGCTGATCACCGCGGCTACCGGTGTTACAACGTCGTCACCAGGCGCGTCATCACGTCGCGGCACGTGATCTTCGACGAGTCCGTCTTTCCGTTCCGCGACGCGGCGCCACCGGCCACAGCACCTCCGCAGGTCGCGATGCATGACCTACCACCCGAGGACCCTGGCGTGGTTCACACCGTGCTTTCACCACCACCCTCGCCACCGCGTCTGGCTGCTGCACTGGCGCCGCACCCGACGCGTCCGCGCACTGCACGCGGGGGTCCTCAGCTAGCTGCGGCTGCGTTACCTTCAACGTCCGCGGCAGCGCCGAGCGACTCCGATAGCTCTTCGTCGACAACCACGACCATGACAGCACCGGGCGCGTCGACATCCGCGCCGCCTACTACTGCACCCGGAGCTTCGCACGACGTTGCGGCTCCTGGCCACTCGATGGTCACCTGAGCGCGCGCCAGCATCTACAAGCCTAACCCCAAGTACGCCATGGCGGCTTCGCAGGCACCCATCTCGCCCGTACCTCAAAGCGTCCGCTCAGCTGTCAAGGACCCCAACTGGTTCGCCGCCATGAAACTGGAGTTCGACGCTCTCCAGGCTAATCGCACGTGGACATTGGTTCCCCGGCCACCGGGAGCTCGCATCATCACCGGCAAATGGGTCTTCAAGCACAAGATGAATCCCGAAGGCACACTCGAGCGATACAAAGCTCGGTGGGTCGTCCACGGGTTCAATCAAAGACCCGGCGTCGGCTTCGGCGAGACCTTCTCGCCGGTGATCAAGCCGGCGACGATCTGCACCGTTCTGACACTTGTGGCTACCTACGGCTGGCCTGCTCACCAACTTGATGTTTCCAATGCGTTTTTGCATGGCAATCTACAGGAGCAGGTGTACAGCCAACAACCCACCGGCTTCGTCGACCCGCAGCACCCTGACGCCATCTGCCTGCTCTCGCGGTCTCTCTATGGCCTGCGGCAGGCACCCCGGGCGTGGTTCGAGCGGTTCGTCGGCCATGTGACGTCGCTCGGCTTCATCCAGTCCAAAGCGGATTCGTCGCTGTTCGTGCTACGTCGGCACGGGGCCACTGCCTATCTCCTCTTGTACGTGGACGACATGATCCTCTCCGCGTCTTCGTCAAGCCTGCTTCAGGACGTCATCGCGTGCCTACACGACGCGTTCGCCGTCAAGGACATGGGTCCGGTGCGCCACTTTCTCGGCATCAGCGTGCGCCGGAACCGCACGGGCTTCTTCCTCTCGCAAGCTCAGTACGCCGAGGAGCTACTCGACAGGGCTGGCATGATGAACTGCAATACTGCCCCAACACCAGCTGATACACGGCCAAAGCCATCCACTAACGACGGCAAGCTCATCGACGACGCCACGACATACAGGAGCCTCGCCGGCGCTTTGCAGTACCTCACCATCACTCGCCCGGACATCGCCTACGCCGTTCAACAGGTCTGCCTCCATATGCACGCTCCCCGCGACGTGCACCAGACTATGTCAAAGCGCATTCTCAGGTATATTAAAGGCACCGTCAGCCTCGGCATTCAGCTGCGCACGGCCTCGACACCGGCGATCACCGCGTACTCGGACGCGGACTGGGTGGGTTGCCCGGACACACGCCGATCAACGTCGGGCTTCTGTGTCTTCTTCGGCGGCTTCCCTCATCTCATGGTCATCGAAACGGCAGACCACAGTCTCCCGGTCGAGCGCGGAGGCTGAGTACCGCGCCATCGCCAACGCCGTCTCCGAGTGTTCCTGGCTTCGTCACCTCCTTGGCGAGCTTCTGTGCAGCGTCCCAACGGCAACGGTGGCGTTCTGCGACAACATATCCTCGGTATACGTGTCACGGAACCCCGTCCATCACCGGCGCACGAAGCACATCGAGCTTGATATCCTTTTGTCCGAGAGAAGGTCGCCATTGGGGAGCTCCACGTCACGCACGTCCTGAGCGCACGCCAGATCGCCGACGTGTTCACCAAGGGACTACCGTCGGCGCTGTTCTTCGACTTCCGGGACAGTCTCTCCGTTCAGGCTCCCGCCGTCGAGACTGAGGGGGGGTGTCAGCGGATCAGCATCGCCAACGGCTAGGCTGTCCGAGTCTTCAGCGCCCACCGTTCCGCAGAGCGTGCGCACTCACTGCATGCGCGCCCGGTCACCGCGCGCCCACGCTGCCGCTTCTAGCGCTCGTCCGCACGCGCATGTACATCAGCGGCCAAGGCCACCCAATGTAACCATATATATGTAACATTTGAGAGATGAATAGATTGCCCAGTTGGCCTATTCCATTCTACACACAACACCAGCCGCTTGTCCTTGCATGGCAGCAAGCCGCTATCTGCTTACACCATTGCTGCTGCCTTCTGCAGGTGATCGGTGACAACCTTTGGCTCAGCGATAATCAACAAAGTGCATCCCCTGCCTGGCTGTCCCTGTTATAGGTAGATTTCTGTTTTCCAAACCTTACGTTTTCTGTATCGTCTAAATGGGATGTTTCGTGCTTGATATATCTGTTTGATTATCACCAAGCTACTTTTGCACCATTCTAGTAGTAGGAAGATTATGGCGGTACACTTTTATCACCTCCAAAATTTCTGCTAAAAGCAATTATCTATCCACACTTCACATACTTGACCTAGACAAATATTTTTATGACTAAAAATGAATAGTTACCTATCTCCCCTCTACGACTGTAAGAGTCACTGTGTTCTTGGAGTTCACAATATCCTCTCGCATTTGCTCCATATCATTATTTCTCTGTGCAAAATATGCAGGGTGGTTTGGCGCTGGTAGTGTTGTGTATCCATTCTCCAAGTTGAATACAACAAAAGACATGAATGGCCTATCTTCAGGATTTTCCTGTACACACAAAAGCCCGATATGGATGCAAAGTAAAGCTTCATCTTGTAAGCAGCTCTCGACAATGCATTCATCTACCAAATCTTTTGCCTTCCCTTCCTTCCAAAGGTTCCATGCCTGAAATAATCACATCACTTATTGATATTATATAAAAAAATAAAAAAAAATTCCAAACCCTTTGCAAAATAATGACATTTGCTTACATAGACTATTAGGTTTGGGTAATTCGGTATGCGATCCACAGAGCTTATCTTTATGCCACTTACAACCTCCAAGAGTAACACACCGAAGCTATAGACATCAGACTTCGCAGAGAAAATGCCCTCCATTGCATACTCAGGAGCCATATAACCACTGGTAAGGACATTCTTTTGCAAATTATGAAGATGAATTTGGTACAATAATATATTAACTTTCCATGAATATTACTTACTATGTCCCAACAACTCGTCTCGTATTTGCATTTTCCTGGTTGTCACCAAAGATTCTTGCCATACCAAAGTCTGCTATCTTGGGTCTCATCTCTGCATCTAGTAAAATATTACTGGCTTTGAGATCTCTGTGAACTATTGTTAGTCTTGAATCATGGTGGAGGTAAAGAAGTCCCCTTGCAACTCCTTTGATTATCTTGAATCTTATTGGCCAATCTAGTCTTGCATTTTTTTCATGGTCTGCAAAATAACTATTGTGTCATATATGTGAAAAAGAAAAATATGTAATTGTTCAATTGTATATTCAACTTCTGGTACATGTGAATAGAACATACAAAAAATCATAGCATCTAAACTTCTGTTGGGCAAGTACTCATAAATCAGCAGCTTTTCATCTCCCTCAACACAGCAACCAAGAAGTCGAACTAAGTTTCTGTGTTGTAGCTTGGCAATTAAAATAACTTCATTTCTGAACTCCTGTATTCCTTGATCTGAATCCCTACTAAGTCTTTTAATAGCAACCTCTTGACCACCTTCTAGTGAGCCCTACATATGATTATCAAAGAAAAGTAAGATTGTGATAACCCATACCTGATTCAATAATTAAACTAGGAAAAATAAAAAAGAAGAACTACAATAAAAATTACCTTATAAACTTTGCCAAAACCTCCTTGTCCAATCATTAATGTATGGGAAAAATTGTTTGTTGCAACAAGAACATCTTCGAATTTCAGGAATGGAAGTTCAAAATCATGGGAAGTGTTTTCTTCTCGAAGTTTGTCTCGAGTGTTCAAACCCCCTATGCATTAACTTGGTATGATTTCCTGCATCCTTTTCCCTTCCTGCTCCAAAAAGTTGGTGATTGTTTGTTTCTAAGTAACTGCTATTAGTGTATAGAAGTAGATTACAAAATATACCTCTAAACTTGCAGATCAATCCAAGTAAAAAAGTAGTTAGAAGAATAGCACCGGTAACTATCGGTAGTATGATTTTTGCTGCATTTGCTTTTGTCCTTTTACCTGCAAATGCAATGAAAATTCATGTCATATGCCTACAGAGTTCTGTCCACGAACAGCCAAATAGGTGCGATGTCCTGACCTTTTTTCTTAATCACGCAAAAGATTTGCGCGTCTTTGTATTAATATGGAGAAAAAGTTGGATACAACACGCCATAGCAGTGCCTTAGGGGGTCAAAAGGTTTAATGGAAGCTCAGACACTCGCTAGTGTACATTAAACTAGGCTATTACATTGAAAAAAGATCAACCCAAATCCGCAGCATTGGCAATGTCCTGACATTAAACATATAGTACCCTTTTCACTGAAAACTGTGCAGTAGTTAACGTTGTACCAATAATTAAATCATGATAGAGAAAAGTGCACCTCAGCTCAGTATCTATCGTAGGTACTTGCTACAGATATTTGACCACAATATGTATGTAGATTGTGAGTAAATTAGTTGCCACTGTCATACTAAATTTCTCGCCATGACCCCTATGCTTGCTCTTTAGACCAGGTAGATTAAGGGTGTGTTTGGTTGTCTGGACTGTCCTAGCCTACCTTAGTTTTCTAAGCAGGCTAACCAAAGCCTGGCTAGTGCTACGCAACATGCACATGTTTGGTTGCTTGGATTATAATGTGTGTGTTTGGTTGACTGACTAGCCTAGCATAGAGTCACCTATCTTTAGAAAGGTAACTTTACCCCTCTCACACACAATCTATCGAACACCTGGTGATCTTTATCTGTGCAACGTCCAAGATCGGCGTCGGCAGGAGCGTGAAGCGCATGTGCTGCTCCAACTCGCCCAGTGCAGGGTGGAAGAGGACGACGAGGGCGCACAGGTGGGGTCGCCGCCGCTGGATCTCCACAAGCGTGGGGCCGTCATGGACGGGCGGGCAGAGCTCCAGGCGTGGACGCGGGCCATCGAGGGGCACGCGGCGTCGTCATGGCTGGATGGGCGGAGCTCAAGGCGCGAATGGAGCGGAGGCGGGCGGAGCTCTAGGCGTGGATGTGCCCCATGGAGGGCGCGCGGGCAGGGGTCGTCGTCACCGCGCGGCCACCGGAGCTCCATGAGTGCGGGGCCGACATGTTTCGGCGGGTGGAGCTCTAGCCGCGAACGGAGCGTGGCGAGCGGAGCTCCAGGCACGGACGCTGAAGAACGATGAGGAGGTGAGCTGAATCCACCGTGTGGGCCAATGTCGCTTGTACAAGCCTGGCTTGCTGGAAACGGTGGGCTCGAGCGTTTCCAGCAAGCCAGGCTAGCTCTCCTCCGTTGCATTAGTTGAGCCAGGCTTAGGGCCTTAGCCAGGCAACCAAACACGTGAAAACTGTATTATGGAAGCCTGGCTAGGCCTTTAGCTAGGCAACCAAACACAACCTAACATTACTGAGCTGACAAGAAATTTCCAGTCAACAATAGATAGTTTTGTTATTTTGATATAAGACTAGTGTTTATGATATCTGCATAGTTGGGCAACAAACCTAAATACTGAGTTCATAGAGATAACATGATGAAAATAAATTTCCGGAACATGCCACAAGGGGGAATGCCACTCATAGCCATCCGATCAATTCATATCGGGTGGCTTCAGAGGGGCGCACCCACATGGGAACTTCCGATTTATAGAAATTCTCCTCATATGAAATGGTACCTGAAATGTCTGCCACTCGGAGATACAGTGTCTCTTCAGCTTCAGCACCAGCAGTGTTAACGAAATAACTTGACATTAGATCCAGTGCAAATTGCAACTGCAACTAGTCACATCAACGTTGCGGCACATGCATGGAGCATTAAATGTAGACGAAATGTTTGCATGTTTGTACTTTTTGCATGTGCATCACGAGACGAATCTTTTAAGCCTACTTGGGCCATGATTAGACAAAAGTTGTCAAATACAAACGAACGTGCTACAGTGCAGAATTGCAACTGCAACTGGGATCTAAACGGAGCCTAACTGATCTCCAATCCACAACAGGCATCTTGTCACATCATCTTCGGACTCACTGCTGTTCAAGTTTTCATATGCGTATGCCAGACAAGAGCAATTGCTGCTGCACTCTGCCACACACTCCTCAAGGTTCCTTTTCCTGATGCGCACAAACTTGTCGGGCACCTTCATGCCCGGCATCGCCAAGAAACCATCACTGCAGCGCAGTGGGTCCTTACGCCGGCAGCCCTGTGAAAACTTGCCGCTGCTCCATTCTCCCTCATCCGTAGGCTGAAACCCATCAAGGCACTTGCAAGCTGGGGTAGCCTCCGTGTAGTCACAGTAACCAGAGGGTCCACAGTAGGCATACCTGCTACACCCACTACTGTCTGGCCATGTTGCGTGCACTGTCCAATCATCTGATGAATTCCTCTTCCAACCAAGTAGTTGCAACCTGCCTGAGTAGCTCATCACAAACCTCATAGGTGGGGTACCTTCGGACACGGTGAAGACAATGGAAATCTCATTGACAGTGTCAACATATGCTAGGTATAGCAAACTACTGGTGTTCAGCTGGTAGGGCATACTGGAGATCGTGTACCCCGTCCATACGAAACTGCGCCATAGCGGATGGGAGCCATTCCAGATGAAGCTTTGCACGAACAAGTCTGTGTCCACACTAAAAGAGAAGGTACCCGACGATGGATCGTGGGCGTCCTTCCAAGAAACAAGGCTGTTGCCTTCATGCGTCTTGTGGCTCCTCCATATCTTCATGCCAGGGAGGAGCGTGTCAGTTGGGTGGTCAAAGCTTTGCCATAACATATTGCCGCTTGGCGACCGTAGGATGAGATTGCCTGAATTCATAAGCACCACCAATGATCCAGAAGTACTATCCGACCTTGGCGATGGCGAGGAGCTTCCGGCAGTGGTAGTGTTGGTTGTCCAGAGGACATGGCCGTTGACATCGGACAAGACAAGGTTAGAATTGTTGGTCACAACAAACGAAGGAGCTGAGGAGGAGATGGCCGGTGTTGCCCGGTTGGCAACCCACACCACGGTGAGACGGGGGATGTTGTTGTACCATATGCCAAGGTAGAGCTTCTCTGGAGTGGAATTGGCCGGGGCGAAGAAGCCAAAGGCGAATTCACCACCATCAGATATGATGGTGGTGCCGGGCAGCAGTGGTTTGCCTTGGACAAGACGGTCATCCGAAGTTGACAAGGCCGGGAATAGCAGGAGGGCTGCAATGCAGATGGAAATGGAACTCATGAATGCCATAGACTAACTGTTTACACCTAAAGGCCCGGTTTGCACAGGCGCCCCCTACATATATATACAGTATGGATGTGGATGTGGAATGGTGTAAGTTCCTACCGCATGCTTGCACTGGTACAGAAATGGCCTTTGTTCCCGGTTGGGAAACCCCTTTAGCCCCAGTTTCCCAACCGGGAACAAGTTTCCGGGAGTAAATGACACCCCTTTTAATCCCGGGTCCAGAACCGAGATTAAAAGTGGACCTTTAGTCCCGGTTTGAAACACACACCGGGACTAAAAGGTCTGCAGCCCAGACCACGTGTCCTCGGGTCTGTGGAACCTTTTAGTCCCGGTTTGTATCAACAACCGGGACTAAATTCTTCCTTTTTATTTTTTGTGTTTTTTCAGTTCATTATTCATTTTGTTTTTTAATTATGGTTTCGATTTAAAATTATCTATACACACACATATTACATATATATATACATATATATATATATATATATATTTTACATATATATATATATATATGTATATATATATTATATGTGTGTGTATCGGTTTTGACAAAGGGCACAATACGACATAAGACATATATATATATATATATATTACAAACTATATATATATATATATATATATATATATATATATATATATATATATATATATATATATATATATAGAGAGAGAGAGAGAGAGAGAGAGAGAGAGAGAGAGAGAGAGTTTAACACTTTTTTCACTTCAAATGTTTTCCTCTCCAAAAGTTTTCACTCCAACATATATATATGCCCTTCAGTCATCTTCATCACCACCGTTGCCCCGCTTCCAAGATTCATTAGGGTCATTGTAAAATTCTCCGGAGGAATTTAAAACTTGATCATTAAGAAACCCTGCTATGGTCTCTTGAATTGCCTTGAGCTCGTCTCTTACCAGGACCTTTTTCTTTAAATAATCAGTCTTCAAACAGTGTCAAAGGGAAAGGTATTAATATATATGATTATATATATATGTATATATACATTTGTGTGAGTTAATATGAGATCGATTTAACGTACTTTTAGCTTCTCCCGGTCAGTTCTGACTGAGTACACCCTCATGAACTCGCAGACATAGTATCCACAAGTGTTATTCCTGGGTTGTTGCCGCAGAACCCACTTTACAAGATAAAAAAGATTGTCATCCGATCCGGACAATACATATATATAGATACATATATAACATGAATGGCCTCTAAGTATATATACTTACCATGTGTAGGATTATAGTCAGTGGTGCTTTGCAATGTTTGAGGTCGTATTTCTTAATGAATCTTTTCCAAACACTGCCAATCAAAATAAAAATATCCAATGATCGATATGAATATTTTCCAAACACTGCAATTGAAGAAGGTAAGCAGAAATAAATTACCTCAGAAAAATATCTATCATATCTTGGATTTGGTCCAGGCTCTTTCTCATAGAATCTAAGATCTCCATGTGGCTTTGTTGAAGATCGATGACGATCAATATCTAATGATCATTAAAGTTGTAGGAGAAGAGTATATGTTTCTTGCCGCGTTGCTTTGCTAAGAACTTCATGAGATTCTTCTCTGTGTCTTCTTTCCATGTTGGGTTGGGTGTAGGGTGTTTGAATACAATATGTGGATCAATGAAACCAACTTCATTAGACCCTCTCTGTTTGCACATTTGCATCTCATAGCTGCATATATATAGAGAGAGAGTAAGGATATATATATAGAGAGAGAAAGATTTGAATTGCAGAAAGAAAGTACACTTACAGACAATAGCAGCTCATTATTGTTTTGTCGAGGGAGTCCATGTGGCATAGTTGGTGTAATTCAGCAAAATCAACAAACATAATATCATCGCCACGGAACCAATGTTGGTTTCTAATTTGGACAGAAATCCAAGACTCACTTCGTGTACATGCCCCAAGGTACCACTTGTTTAGCAAGTACATTTGCGTACCTAGTTGATTGAGGGTTTTTGGATTCCATAGACTCCGACCATGTTGATATTTCCTCCACTCGTCAACTATTTGCGCTTTCTCCACTTGCTCCCATCCAACCATTTGGGCAAGGTTCATACCAGTTTCCGCCATGAAAGCTTCAAACTCGTTCAAATTGACCTCACTAGGTACCTGGATGCGGTCCATAAATGAGCCATATTGATTCGGTATCTGATCACTAACAATTAGTGGGGGGATTGCTTGCTTGTCTTATTTGCCGAGTTGCGGAACATCTTTCCCTGCCTTCTTCTGTTTGTCAATAGACTTCGTGAGGGAGCGGTCATAGTCCGATAGTGACAGGGGCTGTTTAGCTTCTCTCAACTTCTTCTCGTGCTCCATCCTTTTCTGCCTTAAAGCATCGCGAGGTAGATAGTAGTACGGTTGCGCTTTCTTTTTCTTCATCTCTTCTGTCTCCTTTGGTTTTCTTGTGAAAAAATCTGCGACTTGTTTTTTCACCGCAATATCTAACTTCTCTTTAGTCTTTTCACCGGGCAGTTTCTGAGGAATGGGTTGCTTTGTTTGTCTGGTGGCTTTCTTCTTTGCGGGCGGGGTTGGTTGCACCACCTGCAGTGGAGGCCTCTTAGTAGATAGCTTGGTAGGTGGGGGAGGTGTTGGAAGTCGTGGCGACGATGACGGCTTTGCTGTTGGTGGAGGTGATGGCGCTCTGCCTGGTGTAAACACATCTTTGTACTCGCAGCCCAGAGCACTCTGATGGTCTGGGAAACGGATTATTGGACTTGGCCTTTGCTTCTGTTCTTCAGGACGAGGCGGCGGTGGCGCCCCTGGAATAATAATGTATCGCTTGCGCCATACGATGAATGTCTTCTCAGCTTCTCCTAGTGTCTTCTCCCCATCACCTCCTTCAATTTCAAGAGGCACATTACCAAAACCTTTGGTAACTCTATCCACCGAGACCCTAGCATATCCAGGTGGTATTCTTCTCCCATGGATAGTGGGTGTCTTGGTCGGGTCTACCGGGTTTACAATACCGGTAGCAACCATGACTGTGGAGTTCCCCTGTGCAATGTGCAGCTCACACGGTGTAAGTGGATTAGTGATATCATCCACGGGGAAGCGCAACGCTCCGTCATCTTGCTGATTTGGCACCTCAGTAGAAGCACAATTGCTTTTTGCAAGATTTTCTGGTTGGCTAACTCCTTCTGATGTATGTCTACTCCATGCTAATTCCAACTGCCTTGCTATTTCCTCTTGCATTCTTGCTTCAAGTTGTTTCTCACGTTCATGAGACTGACGTAGCGCTTCACATGACTCGAGAACATATTCTTCTAACTTGCGCATCCGCTCTGCCTCCTCTTCCTTCCTTCTTCGATAGCTTCTGTAGCTATCTTTGTCCTCAGGGAAACCATGTTCCCACGTCACACTCGGTCTCAAGCCTCTGGTTCGGCCAAGGTGCTCAGCGGTACCAATGGCATATGTCAGTTCGTCCTTCTCTCTCTTCGGCCTGAATACCCCTTTCTCTTTAGCGTGCATAATATATTGCAATCTTTCTGCTGCGTCTACAAGTTTCTAGCCATGAACTACCTTCCCGGTCTACAGGTCAAGATTTCCCCCATGACCAAAAAACCATTGTTTCGCACGTACAGGCCATGCAGCTGATTCTGATATGAGCCCCTTGGCTAGAATATCAGCTTCCAATTTTTCCCACTTGGGAATGGCAGAAGGGTAACCACCTGATCCCAAGTGATGGTGGTATTCCTTTTTGCGAGCATTCTCAGTGTTCCTTCTGACCCGTGTCTCACCCTCTTCCAATAACTTGTACTGTACAAATTCATCCCAGTAGGGCCTACACTTTGTGATCGGACAAGTGGCTCAGTCAAAATCTAGCGTCTTGTTCTCCTTCACATATGTCTTATAGAGACTTTTCTTCCAACTCTGAAACTGTGTGGCCATCTTCTTCATTGCCCAGCGCCTAACTAGCGACTTCAAGTCTTCGCTGTTGAACTCTGGATAATTATCCGTTTCTAGCGTGAAATGTTGAAGAATATCATTCCACACTAGATTCTTGTTAACATCAGAAACAAAGCTGACATCAGGAGCACTAGGCTTTACCTTCCATTCTCGTGCACTGATCGGGATCCTGTCCCTTACAAGGTATCCACAATGGTTCACGAATTTCTTTGCATGTGGTCCTAATGGTTCGCCCGTATCTGTGTTGAACTCTGTGATCACAAAGCGACCCTCTAATGGCTTCTTCGGGCCCCGGACTCCTTTGCTCTTGCCCGTAGATGTCGTCATTCCAGATGGCTACAAAATTAAGTTAAGAAACAAATATTTAATAAGTATCGGTAACCACGCATATAATGATTTCGTAACCATATGTTCGCAATAAATATATACCTCGCCAGTAGTATTATCTGCAACATTATCTTGCTGCACATTCCCATCATCCACTAAGTACTGACTCCCGTCATCTTCTCCCTCCGGCCAGTATTGACTGCCAGTGTTGATAATGTCCATCATTTCTTGTTCCATATTGGCTCTATCTCCGGCCATTTAGAGGAGAAAAATTATTAATGTTAATATTGCATGTGGAACAAAAGAGATAGAAAACCTAAACTCTACCCCTAACACTAATTAAACCGTAGCTCTAAGCCCTTACACTAAACCCTAGCCCTAACCCTAACACTAAACTAAAAATAATACAATTAATTAGTATAAGCTAATAACTAAACTAACTAGAAAAACTAAACTAAAACTAATTTACTAATTAATTACTAATATATTAACCTAAACTAAACTAAAACTAATTTACTAACTAATTAACTAATTAAACTATCTAAACTAAACTAAATTAATGAACTAACTAAAAATAATACAATTAATTAGTATAAGCTAATAACTAAACTAACTAGAAAAACTAAACTAAAACTAATTTACTAATTAATTACTAATATATTAACCTAAACTAAACTAAAACTAATTTACTAACTAATTAACTAATTAAACTATTTAAACTAAACTAAATTAATTAACTAACTAAAAATAAAACAAACTAACCAAATGAAAAAAAAAACCGCTAGCGTATATACCTCGGCGATGTCGGGAGCCGCGCGGTGAGCAGAGGAGAGAGGACCGGCGGCGGATCGCGTGGGGGCCGGCGTCGAGGCCCGCAGAGGGGCAGTCCGCGGTGGTGTCCGGCAACATGGAGGCTGCGTGCTGCGGTCGAGGAGGCGGATGTCGGGCGCGCGGCGGTGGCGGGCCGGGCGTCGAGATCCCGCGCGAGGCGGTGGCGGGCTGGACGTCGAGATCCCGCGCGAGGCGGTGGCGAGCTCGAGCAGGTCAGGGCGGCGCGCGGGCGGGCGGGCGTCGCGCCGGCGGGGCACTGGCGGCCGGCGTCGGTTGGAGCGGTCCGAGAGGCGGCGGCGGCGTCGAGGGCGAACGGCGGCTGTGGAGTGTGAATCGAAGAAGTCCGATGGATCGAGGTTGAAGGCGAGTTCAATATATAGGTCGGGACTTTTAGTCCCGGGTCTGATCCAAAACCGGGACAAAAAACTTTTAGTCCCGGTTCCAACCAGGAACCGGGACTAAAGCTCATACTTTTAGTCCCGGTTCTTGGTAGGAACCGGGACTAAAAGTTTTAGTCCTGGTTCCAACCAGGAACCGGGACTAAATCTCATACTTTTAGTCCCGGTTCTTGATACGAACTGGGACTAAAAGTGTGTTTTTGGCGGGCCTGTAAATTTTGGCCCACCTTTAGTCCCGGTTGCAGCCTACAACCGGGACTAAAAGTGAAATTTTTGTTCACCTCCCGTCAACTGGATCATTTCTTTTTGTCTTACTTTATAATACTTATAAACCTTACTAATTCAATAGTAAATGGAAATGTTGACAATTTTTTTTAAAAAAAAGGTTCCTGCTTTATTTTACTGCATACTACACAGAAGAAAAATCTTTTACCTGTATTTCTTGATTTCTTTACAAATATTAATAGTAATATACGATAGTAATCATTAATTCATTAATGTAAAAATGTAGTGTTCAACAAATATAAATAAAATGGTTGGTATTTGACAGAAAAGTTGTTTTCAATTTATTTCAACGTAAATTCATAGATCTAATGTCTCACAATTATTACATAATAGCTAAATTCGCTCTAAGCAATCACAGTAGTGAACGTTTTTCAAATATATGTCCCTTGATCATAATCGACGTAGCCATGGGGTGTCTTCATTGTTCAATAGGATGCTTGGGTCTTTGTTGACCATGAAGGGTGGGATTCGATCATCCTTCTCATATTATTCTGATGTGTCTGTCTTATCTTCAATTCCCACAATGTTTCTTTTTCCTGAAAGAACTATATGACGCTTTGGCTCATAGCTAAATGGGTTCTTATCGTTTTTCCCTTTTTTCGGTTTCGAAGACATGTCATTGACATAGAATACCTGGTTGACATCTTTGGCAAGCACAAATGGTTCGTCTTTGAACCCACTGTTATTGAGGTCCACTATTGTCATTCCATACTGGTTGTCCACTGTTACCCCGCCTCCGGACACCTTTACCCACTGGCACTTGAACAAAGGAACTTTAAAAGTAGGTCTATAGTCTAGTTCCCATATCTCCTCTATGCGGCCATAGTATGTTTGCTTAGTCTCGTTCGGGTCTGTGGCATCTATGCGGATACCACTGTTTTGGCTGGTGCTCCTTTTATCTTGGGCTACTGTGTAGAATGTATTTCCATTTATCTCGTACCCTTTGTATGTGAGGATATGCCATGATGGTTGCCTAGCCAACAAACACAGTTGCTCTGGAATACTCTCATCACCCTGACATTCTTTTCGTAACCAACCGCTAAAAGATTCCATGTGATGGTGCGAAATCCAAGCTTCAGACTTGCCTGAAAACTGTGATAGTAGGAATTCCTTGTGTCTGTCCATATATGGCTCCACCAAGGTGGAGTTTTGCAGAACTGTGTAGTGTGCTTTATTGAAATAATCGTCACCCTGACCGATATATGTTTTCTTCCCTAGTGTCCCCTTTCCACTTAGCCTCCCCTCATGTCGTGATTCTGGAACACCAATTGGGTCTAGATCAGGAATAAAGTCAACACAGAACTCAATGACCTCCTCGGTTCCGTAGCCCTTCGCGATGCTTCCTTCTAGCCGAGCACGGTTGTCAACGTATTTCTTTAGGACTCCCATAAACCTCTCAAAGGGGAACATGTTGTGTAGGAACACAGGACCTAAAATAATAATCTCCTTGACCATGTGAACTAGGAGGTGCGTCATGATATTGAAGAAGGATGGAGGGAAAACCAACTCGAAGCTGACAAGACACTGAACCACATCATTCTGTAGCTTAGCAAGATCTAGAGGATTGATTGCCTTCTAAGAAATTGAGTTGAGGAATGCACATAGCTTCACGGTGGCTAGACGTACATTTGGAGGTAGAATTCCTCTTAATGCAACTGGAAGCAATTGTGTCATGAGCACGTGGCAGTCATGGGACTTTAAGTTTTGGAATTTCTTCTCTGACACGTTTATTATGCCTTTTATATTTGAGGAGTATCCGGATGGTACCTTGATGCTGTCTAGGCATTCAAACAGGCTCTCCTTCTCTTCTTTGCTAAGACTGTAACTAGCAGGTCCTAAGTATTAGCATCCATCAGCTGTCCTTCTCGTTCAAACGCTACAGGTCCTCTCGTGCTTCAGGTGTGTCCTTGCTCTTCCCGTACACACCCATGAAGCCAAGCAGGTTCACACAAAGATTCTTTGTTAGGTGCATCACGTCATTCGCATTGCGGACCTCTAGGAATTTCCAATATGGTAGCTCCCAAAATATGGACTTCTTCTTCCACATAGGTGCATGACCACTAGCGTCGTTCGGAATGGGTTCACTGCCAGGTCCCTTTCCGAAGACTACTTTCACGTTCTTGACCATATCGAGTACGTCCTCACCGGTGCGGTTGATAGGCTTGGACTTGTGGTCCGCCTTACCTTTAAAATGCTTGCCTTTCTTTCTTCCAGGGTGATTCGCATGCAGGAATCGACGATGCCCAAGATAGACAACCTTTCTATATTTTTTCAAAAATATACCTTTAATGTCCGTGAAACAGTGCACACATGCATTATATCCCTTGTTCGACTGTCCTGAAAGATTACTTAGAGCAGGCCAATCATTGATTGTTACGAACAACAATGCACGGAGGTCAAAGTGCTCCTGTTTATGCTCATCCCAAACACGTATACCTGGTTTGTTCCACAAAAGCAGTAGTTCTTCAATTAGTGGCCTCAGGTACACATCGATATCATTGCCAGGCTGCCTTGGTCCTTGGATTAGCACGGGCATCATAATGAACTTTCTCTTCATGCATAACCATGGAGGGAGGTTGTAGATACATAGTGTAACAGGCCAAGTTCTATGACTACTATTCTGCTCCCCGAAAGGATTCATACCATCCGTGCTTAAAGCAAACCGTATGTTTCTTGCGTCCCCTGCAAAATCTAGGAACTCTCGATCGATTGCTCTCCATTGAGACCCATCAGCCAGGGTGTCTCAGCATATTGTCTATCTTATGGTCTTTTTTGTGCCACCGCATTAACTTTGCATGCTCTTTGTTTCTGAACAAACGTTTCAAGCGTGGTATTATAGGAGCATACCACAGAACCTTGGCAGGGATTTTCTTTCTGGTTCTTTCATCCTCAATATCACCAGAGTCATCTCGCCTGATCTTATACCGTGATGCATGGCATACCGGGCAAGAATCTAACTCCTCGTACTCCTCGCCACGGTAGAGGATGCAATTATTAGGACATGCATGTATCTTTGTGATTTCCAATCCCAGAGGACAGACAACCTGTTTGGCTTCATAGGTAGTGGCTGGTAATTCGTGCATCTTCTTTATTTTTGTAAGCAACTCCCCAAATCCCGTGTCGGATACACCATTCTTTGCCTTCCATTGTAACAACTCTAGTGTGCTACCCAATTTTTTCTGTCCTGCATCACAAGTTGGGTATAGCAACTTCTTGTGATCCTCTAGCATACGCTCGAACTTGATCTTCTCCTTTTCACTTTCGCATTCTCTCTTTGCATCGCAAATAGCCTGAGCAAAATCATCAACGGGATCATCTTGTGCTGGTACCTCTTCTTCAGCTTCCTCCATTGGAATATCATTGTTTAATATACCATAGTCAGCAATAGTGTCACCATCGTCCCATTGTTCTTCTTCGTCTTCTTCCATTATAACGCCTCTTTCTCCGTGTTTGGTCCAGCAGATGTAGTTTGGCATGAAACCCGACTTGAACACGTGAGAATGAAGAATCCTTGAGTAAGAATATTCCTTCAAATTCTTACATACAGCACATGGGCAGCACATGAATCCATCCCGCTTGTTTGACTCGGCCACATTTAAAAAAATATGCACGCCCTCAATGAAATCTTTGGAGCGACGATCAGTGTTGTACATCCAATGCCGACTCATCTACATTACAAGACAAACGAACATATATCACAATACTGGACATTAATTAATTTATGGAAGCCTCGCTGCAATGTAGACAGTCACAACTAGCACTAAACTAATTAAACCTAAAATACACTTCAACAGCCTAAACATATCACGACCGATCTCAACTAAAACAGACAAATCATTCGTCTGTTCAACATCAATGGTCTTCGTTCGCGGGCTCAGTGCCTCATCAGCTAGTTTATCACCCACCGCAGCCGCCTCTGCAAGAGTTCCAAACACGTGTTTGGCATACTCTTCTTCCCAGTACCACCCTGGACATCCAGTGCCATCCCACTGAAATTAAGACAAAAATACATAAGTTTAGTAAAAAAAATACATAATTTATTATATATAATCATCAAATGCGATGGAGTAACTCACATTACGATCCGGACACTTGTAGAAGATGCGCCCCTTGTTGGGACCCTCCTTCTTCACTCGAAACTCAAGCACATTCTTTTTTTTGCACTCACCGCACTCAATGAGAGGGAGGTTTGGTCTCAGCCTTTTTTGAATCCGATGATAGGCCGACGACCCGGAAGCATTCGTAATCTACTCTTTACTCTCTAGACTCAAATTTGTAAAGCACTTAAATTCCTAATAATGTATTTTAACAAGTGAAACAAAAAAATAAAACTCCTAAAATTAAAATCACAAATATATACATACAACATTTGAGTAACAAATGTGAGCTATGCATACTATAAATCTTCCTTCAACCAAATATACAAACTATCAAGTGATTTTGAGCTTGAAATATAAATTATTAGAGAAATATCAAGTGATATTGACCTTGAAATACAAATTATTGGAGAAATAACCATAGAAATATCCTAGTGATTAAACAAGAGAGAATAAAGATAGTAACCTTTGCAACCGTAGAATTGAAGAAGTTAGAGGAGTAACCTAGCCAAGCTCCACACTTGAGCTGAGAAGAAGCAAGAACATGCACGAGCAGAAGCAAGAACAGCATGAATGGCTCGGGGCCTCGGGCTCGGGGGGAAGAAAAGGTTTAAATTGGAAGGGAGGAACATTAGTCCCGGTTTAGGCTACACACCCAGGCTAAAAGTTAAGGTTTAGTCCCGGTTCTGCCCATAAACCGTGGTTAAACTTTTAGTCCCGGTTGATTATCAAAACCGGGACTAAAGATAGACTTTTAGTCCCGGTTTTGATCACCAACCGGGACTAAAAGCTCCCTAGTCGTTGCGAGCCGTTGGGAAGGAGGATTTAGTACCAGCTGCTATGTAAGAACCCTAAAAATCCACACAACCTAAAAATCCCAACCAATTAAAATTTTTCATTTATTTATTATGAAAACCCATTTTTCTTGTGCAAGCATATAGGTTTCATTATGAATTTGGTAATAAGGGAGTGTAGTTTGCATTTTAATTCCATTCACATAGAATAATAACTTATGCATCACATTTGGGATTTATTGCAATTTATGTTTGTATTTACTCAATATTTAAAATGGGCAATATATGTATATATACACTAAATTGAAAATAGAAAAGGAGAAAGAGAGTTAGGCCAGCCATTCGGCCAGCCGGATCGCTAAGCCAGCCCAAGCCAGCCCGACCTTCTTCTCCTCACCTCACCCGCGCGCGGCCCACGTTGCGGCTCGGCAGCGCACGCACGACCGGCACACACACGCTCGCACTCGCTGCCAACCCGGCCCCGCCTGTCAGCCGCTCTCGCCCCCCCCACTGTTCTTCTTCCTCACGAAGGCGACGCGCCTGCCGGGGGTGTCACGCGAATGGCGAGACCCCGGTCCCACAGCCGACAGCATGGCAGAGCCCTGACCCCGCTGTCCCCCTCCTGTCCCCTCCTTTCTTGGCCGCCAAGCGAACCCGCGCCCATCCGGAGCCCTAGATCCACTCGAGCCACGGCCCTTCGATCGGTCGAGCGCGATCAGGACCGTTCGCCATTGGAGCTGGCCAAGCTCGCCTATAAAAAGGAGCTCACCCCGAAGCCCTACCCTCATTTCCCCTCGCCGCCACCGCAGCACAGACCGGCACACTGCACCAAACCGAGAGAGAGAGAGCGTAGGAGAAGGGCGGAGCAGAGGAGGAGAAGCTGCCGGAGCGCTGCCGCCGCGGAGCACGCCGGAGCCGGGCACGGAGGAGAAGCCCGAGCCGCGGACGAGGAGCGGCACGGCACTGCGATCGCTCAGCACGGCTTCGACTCGCCACTGCACCGCCATCCTAGCTTCACCGACACCACGGTGAGCCATCGCACGCCATGTCCGAACCTTGCCCTGCTTTTGCCATGGCGTTCCACCCTCGGGACGCGCAGGCACGAGCCTTTACCGGCTCAGGAAGATCACCTGCACCATGCACTCATTCGACCGGCCGAAACCCCCGGACTACAAGCTTGCTAGACCGAGAACACAGCACGACGCGTTCTCGGCGGAGCGCGCTCACCACCGACGCGTTCCGACGCCGAATCACCCGTTCCGAGCAATCCGACTAGCACCCGTATAGGTTAGAGCGTCGTGGAGCACCGCCACGACCCCTTGAGCTAGCTACGCGGATCTAAGCGCTAGAGGAAGCCTGAATCGCCTTGGCCGCGTGCGCCGTGACCTTACCGGAGCGCCGCCGCGAGTCGTCGCCAAAAGAAGGTCATGCCATGGCTAAAGTTCGCCACCAGAGTGTTGTATGCTTCTCTGGCCTCACCAATTTGACGAGACCGCATTCGATTGAACCAATACTTGGTCGTAGCCGCGTTGCCGCCTTCCGCCGTCGTCGGCGACACGCCGCCGCCACAACCGAGCACCTTGGGAATCTCGGTAGCCAAAATTGGTAGTTTGTATACCATCGCCATAGACCCTGGAGGCGTATGCATCTCCTAGAAGACCTCCTTAGCCCCGCCGGAACCTCACAGTCGCGGCGACATCGCCGCCGACACGTTCCGCCTCGCCTAAAATCCGTTCCGAGTACCCCCGGTCGCCTCGCGCTGCGGAGAAAGGCCGCCGAGGTTCGCCAAGTCTGCCTCGGCACCACCGCTAGATAGCCGAGCCCCGAATCACGACTGTCGCCTTGGCTACGTGCGCCTCCACCTCGTCGGAGAACCGCCGTATGCCGAGGGAGAGAAGGAGGCCATACCACGACTCTAACCCGCCACCATCTGGTCGGACGACTGCCTGAGCACGCCAATTTGGGAAAGCCGAGCCCTGTCTTGCCGAAATATGGACATCGCCGTCCTGTCATCGTCCGCCGCACCGGAGAGACACCGCCGCCTTGAACAGACGCCCTGCAACCCTGCTAGCACCAAATCTCCGATTCGCCCGAGCCTCCCCAGGAGAGCTCGGGAGAGCAGCACCCTCGGCGCACCAAATCTCCGATTCGCCCGAGCCTCCCCAGGAGAGCTCGGGAGAGCAGCACCCTCGGCGCACCAAATCTCCGATTCGACCGAGCCTCCCCAGGAGAGCTCGGGAGAGCAGCCCCCTTCGGCACCCAAATCTCCGATTCGCCCGAGCCTCCCCGGTAGACCTCGGGAGAGCGGCACCCTCGGCGCCCAAATGTCCGATTCGCCCGAGCCTCCCCGGTAGACCTCGGGAGAGCGGCACCCTCGGTGCCCAAATGTCCGATTCGCCGGCCCCCTCGGCGCCCGAATTTCCGATTCGCCCGAGCCCCGCCGAGGTACGCCGAACCCCGCTGAGCTACGCCGAGCTATGCCGAGCTACGCCGAGCTCCGCCAAGCTACCCCCGACCACCGCCGAACTACGCCGAGCCCCGCCGAGCTACCCCCGACCACCGCCGAACTACGCCGAGCCCCGCCGAGCTACCCCCGACCACCGTCGAACCACCGCCGAGCTCCGCCGAGCTACGCCAACGCCGGCAACTCTCTGGGAACCAGCATCGAACACCTGGTGGGCGACCATCGGGTTTGTGTTCTGATGAGGCGCCACTTGCCGCACTACTAGACCCGCGCGCCACGTGGATCAATCCCGAGCTGCCCCTGATTAATCGACCATTTTCCATTTTCAGAAAATAGGATAATCTTCGGAAATTCATAACTTATTCATACGATGTCCAAAAATTGCGCACCATATATCAAAATTCTCAGAAAAATGAGATCTACAATCTAAGAGTATGTTTGTGTACATTTGGCTCTTTATCTTATTGGATTTTTCTGAAATACTCTATAGGAGTCACTGACGCGACTATTTCGTGTTCGATTTCAGAGCCGGAGGAGGATCTGACTAAGGAGGACGACCACGAGTACTTTCAGGAGCTAGGAGACGACTACGAAGGTGCCACGTCCCACCAAATCCTTAGATCCTATTTAGGCATTGCAAATGACATTGTTGCTATTGCTTTATGATTATGTATGGATTGGTTGCATGGTAGTATATTTGAATTCCCTGCCTTGATAAGACTTTACCGTGCTGTCCGCTGCTAGGTTAGCTGCTGCTTAATTTACTGTTACTCTTCCACTACTTTCTACTTGCTATATGCTATGTGGTGGAATTGGGACGGTGTATAACTGATTATAACCACTGGGAGAGAGTGCTGCGTGCGTCTTGGGTGCGTGGTAAGGGTTGATGTCGACCAAGTGGGATGTGAGACAAGCCCATGGGGCAAGTCGTGCCGGGGGTGCAACCTGGGCATCCCCAAGCGAGATACCTGTGGCGGGTAAAGTTGTTGAGGAGGTTCCAGGTGGGATAGCCTTGGTGGTTTGAAGCCCGTGGACGGAGGTGCTGTGATAGCATGGGGAGAGTATCCCCTAAGTGGAGATGCCTGCTTGGTCAAACCTAGGATGGACTAGTTTCAGGTTCATGGGAATCCTTTTCTACTCACTCGCTTCTGATGGGCGGGAGACGGCTGGACTACTAGGTAGGACGGTGCCACTACTGCTAGGTTGAAAGGTGATAAGGGTGGGCGGAGACGGTCGATGGGTTCCCGTTCCGTTCTAGATGCACAGTATCACTGGATGGGCCCGGTACTGTGTCTCCCAGTCTCAGCATAACGGTGTAGGATCCGGAATATCCTAGGGCTGAGTGGTAGGGTGGCATCGACCTAGGCAAGCAAGCACCCGGAATTCTGCCTAGGTGTTTGCGCAACACCTATGATGGCTAATCTTGTGGGTAGAGAAACCTCTGCAGAGTGTATGGTTGATCGATCGATACATATGCCAACCTGTTGGCTATGGACCTTTCCTGTGAAGCTTCTACTAGTGTAGTGAGTGTTCTCTTCTCCCCCTGGATGACATTTTTCCGGCAGTGTACCCGTTGTGGTAGTGTGCCGCTGAGATAGGCCCGAGAGGGAGTTGGGCCTGTCGAATGAGAGTGAGGTGTGGGTATGTGAGGTGTGGTGATGGGAAAAGGGATGATGGTGTTAACTGGTGATAAAACTTGACTAATTAAACATTGATTACAGCTGCATAGGAAAACTTCAGCCTATAGGTCTGCTTGTATAGCCTTGCATCCACTTTCCACAAAGCAAATGCTGCATAGGTGGGCTCCGTGGCCAGTACAAATCGTACTGATAAATTTGCTGTCAGGTGACGAGAATGAGTACGACTTCGAGGAAGACGATGGCGAGGAATAGGGTCACGTGGTACACTCAAGTTGGCCGTGAAGGATGAATCGTTTCCGCATCTTCTAAAGCTTCTCTGATTGTTGATTCCGCCAGTGTGGCGATGTAATAAATATTTATGTAAGACTTAATTATCGTTGTATGGATCCTGGTGTCAACTGAGATATGGGTAATTTCATGGATTGTCCCAAGCAATCTGTTGAATTACAATTCGAGCCTGTGGATTTCCCTTCGTGGAAATCGAGGTCGTTTCAGTTGGTATCAGAGCCATACTTGACTGTAGGACGAGACCCATAGAAAATGGACGTTAGAATAGGAAGCCAGACTCTCTTTCGGTTATATTACCGACCTTGCATTCACTTTTTATGCAATGGCTTATCTAATACAAGGACCTGCTAATCCGTTTCTTGAAAAAAAATTGCAGATGACCAGCCTTGGACCACCACTTCGTCCACTGCGCGATGGCACTATTGAGATCCCGATCAAATGGCTATTGACCTTATGCACCAGTAGCTTATGGGACCCTGCGTAGCCCTTAGACTAGTGATACCATGAATTGTCCTGTCATTGGCCATCTGCGCATAGCACGATCTTCTTAGCAACTAGGAATATCCTTTATATAATAATAACCATGTGATGAGTGACATTTGGATCTTATGCTTCTTATGGATCTTTATGCTTCTTTGATTGAGTGTAGGATAGCATGAAAAATGTTTTAATTCATTTAAATCGTTGAAAACATCTAACTCCTACTTAAACCACTACAAGATTATTACTGCACTGAGCACGTACCTAATAATTTCAGATGTCGATGAGACGTTCTGCGCGTTTGGGGAACCGCCAGCCCTCCCCCGCGCCTGCGCCAGGACGTGGGCGTGGTCGCAACCGTGGACGCCCAGCTGGCAGACGTGCTGGAGTTAACCTGGAAGAAGAGCTGCGCCGGGCAGAGGATGCACCGCCGGTGATCGATCCGCCACCACAAGGCGAGAACGTGCCTCCGCCACCGCCACCGCCGCCGCCACCGACGTTGGCGGAAGTGATGGCTCAGCAGACCCAGCTGCTGAATGCCATAGCTACTGGGATGAACAGGCACCACGGGCCACCCCAGAATGACTTCCAAAGGAAACTGGAGGGTTTCCTGAAACTGAGGCCACCCACCTTCGACGGGACCGACAGCGATCCTCTCGCTGCCGACGATTGGCTTAAAGAGATGGAGAAGAAGCTGGACCTGACCACTTGCTCCGACGAGGAGTGTGTTGGGATTGCTAGCCACCAGCTGACCGGTGCTGCACGAGCATGGTGGGACAACTACACCAGCGCTCACGAGGACCCAGCCCGCGTTGAGTTCACCGAGGCTTTCCGTGACCACCACATTCCTGAGGGAGTCATGGAGGCCAAGGAGAACGAGTTTCGCAACATCTCCCAAGGAGCTGATCGGATCCACGAGTACACCACCCGCTTCAACTGCTTGCTCCGCTACGCACCTGCGTCTTGCGTGAGTTCCGAGAAGGAAAAGATGTACTACTACAGGAAGGGACTTCAGACCAAGATCAGGTTGGCTCTGTCAGGGAACAAGAGCTACACTCTGCGTGAGCTGATTGACCGCTGCATTGAGATCGAGAAGGACCGCATAGAAGCACGTCTGGAGTTCGAGGCCCAGAACAAGGGAAAGAAGCGCCGCTCTGAGGGACCCGCTCGCACTGCTCCACCCCAGAGACAGCGGACGGGTGCACCTCCGCCTTTCCGAACCCGCCAGGGACCTTCTTCGGGAATGAGCCGTGGTGGTACCAACAGCAGCAACTATCACCGCCCCGCTCAGACCTACCCTGCGCCGACTCGAGCTGTGCAGAACAAACCCGCCCCCGCTATCAACACGCCAAGGACAAGTAATTGGAAGGCTCCTGTGACAGCTACAGCAGGCAGTGCGCCCTTCACTTGCTTCGGATGCGGAAAGCCTGGACACCGTGTGGCTGTGTGCCCCGACCTCAACCGTGCACCAGCAGCTGCACAGGGCACACCGAACCGGGGATCTGCTACCCGAGGAAGACTGAACCACATGACCGCTGAGGAAGCTGAAGCTGCACCTGATGCTGTGTATGGTACGTTCCTAGTTCAGGGTAACATGGCTACAGTTCTGTTCGATTCGGGAGCTACATGTTCATATATTTCATCTGCATATGCACGTAAGCATAACATACCTGTAACCCCGAGAGCAAACCCCATCCTAACTAGCTCGCCCTTAGGAACCTTCAGAAGCGTTCACATATGTAGGGGAGTGATAATCACAATCGAGGGACTTGACTTTCGAGCTGACCTAACCCTACTACCCTCCAATAGCTTAGATGTCATCTTAGGCATGGACTGGCTAACCAAACACCGGGGAGTGATATCTTGTTCACCTAGATATGTTCAGGTAACCCACCCTTGGGGAACAGCTGTCCGATGTGTACCCCAAACCGAGAGAGTCCAAGCCCTCCTATGTGCCCTGGAGACTAAAGCTGATAAGACAGAGCTGACATTCAGAGATGTGCCAGTAGTCTGTGAATTCAATGATGTATTTCCAGAGGAGTTGCCAGGAATGCCACCAGATAGAGATGTGGAGTTTGTTATAGAGCTGATGCCAGGGACTGCACCGATTGCCAAAAGACCCTACAGAATGTCGGCTGATGAGTTGAAGGAACTCAAGAAGCAGCTGGGAGAATTACTGGAGAAGGGCTTCATTAGGCCTAGTGCTTCACCCTGGGGATCTCCCGTTTTGTTTGTCAAGAAGAAGGATGGCACGATGAGGATGTGCATTGACTACCGGAATCTGAATGCGGTTACAGTCAAGAATAAGTACCCATTGCCCCGCATCGATGATCTGTTAGATCAATTGAGTAAGGCCAAGTACTTCTCAAAGATCGATCTCCGATCAGGGTATCATCAGATGAGGATCAGGGAAGAAGATATCCCGAAGACTGCATTTATCACTAGATATGGACAGTATGAGTGCACAGTAGTCTCATTTGGACTCACTAATGCTCCAGCATACTTCATGAACATGATGAACAAGATCTTCATGAATGAGCTAGACAAGTTTGTGGTGGTATTCATTGATGATATATTGGTTTATTCAGCCACAAAAGAGGAACATGAACATCATCTGAGGACCGTATTGGAGAGGTTGTCTCGCAACCAGCTATACGCCAAATTCTCCAAGTGCGAATTCTGGCTTGAGGAAGTTGCTTTCCTTGGACACGTACTGTTAGGAGAAGGAGTCGCGGTAGACCCAGCCAAGATTGAAGCTGTGAAAGAGGGGGAACAACCCTGTAATGTGTCAGAAATCAGAAGCTTTTTGGGACTTGCAGGATACTATCGCAGATTTATTGATAATTTCTCCAAGATTGCAAGACCCATGACCAACTTGCTGAAGAAAGAGAACAAGTTTATATGGACTCCTGAATGTGAGAAGAGTTTTCAGACCTTGAAGGAGAAGCTCACTACTACACCTGTACTAGCCCTACCCGACATTCACAAAGATTTTGTTGTATATTGTGACGCTTCTCGGCAAGGTTTGGGCTGTGTACTAATGCAAGAAGGAAGAGTGACAGCTTATGCCTCAAGACAGTTGAAGGAACATGAGCAGCGATACCCGACTCATGACCTAGAACTTGCAGCCGTGGTACATGCACTCAAGATTTGGAGACACTATCTGATGAGCAACAAGTGTGACATATACACTGACCACAAGAGCCTGAAGTACTTCTTCACACAGGAAGATCTGAATATGAGGCAGCGCAGATGGCTAGAACTCATCAAGGACTATGATCTTGAGATCCATTATCACCCAGGAAAGGCTAATGTTGTCGCTGATGCACTTAGCCGCAAAAGCTACTGCCATACCCTCATCACCAACTCTATGCCGCCTGAGCTCAGGAGTCTTCGCGTCGAGTACAATCTCACCTCACGGATTCGTGAAGCGCAAAAGAACTGTCCTGAGATAGACTATATCCGTGGTTTGATGAAGCTGGGAAGAGGCCCCGAATACCGAGAAGATGAGCAGGGAACTGTATGGTACAAAGATAGAATCTGTGTACCGACGGATTCAGCGATACGAGAAGAGATTCTGTCAGAAGGGCATGACTCTAAATATTGCATTCATCCAGGGTCAGCCAAGATGTACCATGATCTAAGGAAGCACTTCTGGTGGGAGAATATGAAGACAGACATTGCAGGGCATGTAACCCGATGTGATACATGCAATAGAATCAAGGCCGAACATTAGAGACCAGCAGGGTTGCTACAACCAGTTGAGATACCAGAATGGAAGTGGGAGTGCATATCTATGGACTTCATAATAGGACTGCCCCGATCCGAGCATGGATATGATTCTATATGGGTAATAGTGGACCGTCTAACCAAAGTTGCACATTTTATACCGGTCAAAAGGAAGTATAGAGTTGAAAAGCTAGCAGATCTGTACGTATCAAATATTTTGAAGTTACATGGGGCACCTCTGAGTATTATATCTGACCGAGGATCACAGTTCGTATCACAGTTCTGGAAATCCTTGCACAAGTCCATCGGGACCAAGCTCGACTATAGCACCGCATACCACCCGCAAACGGATGGGCAAACAGAAAGAGTGAACCAGATTCTCGAGGACATATTACGTGCTTGCGTATTGAGGTACAAGGAAGGATAGGAGAGCTGTCTACCCCACGCCGAGTTCTCATACAATAACAGTTATCAGACGAGCATTAAGATGTCTCCATTTGAAGCATTGTATGGAAGACCGTGCAGAACACCGCTAATGTGGTCAGAACCAGGTGAAAGGACATTCTTCGGTCCTGCTAAGATTGTGGAAGCAGAAG
Organism: Eremochloa ophiuroides; assembly: GCA_038502445.1. Lineage (NCBI taxonomy): Eukaryota > Viridiplantae > Streptophyta > Magnoliopsida > Poales > Poaceae > Eremochloa > Eremochloa ophiuroides. The sequence continues at coordinate 89,859,873 of JAHLJS010000001.1, read as the reverse complement.
AAGGTGTTGCCCAAGTAAGAGAGAATTTGAGGATTGCACAAAGTAGGCAAAAGAGCTATGCAGATAGAAGACGTAGAGAGCTTGAGTTCAAGGTTGGAGATTATGTCTACCTCAAGGTATCTCCACTTCGTGGCACCGTCAGATTCCACGTAAAAGGGAAATTGGCACCAAGATATGTTGGGCCATACAAGATCTGTAAAAGGGTTGGAAAGCTTGCTTACAAGCTGGAACTACCGGAGGAATTATCTGGAGTACACCCTGTGTTCCATGTCTCGCAATTAAGGAAGTGTTTGAAGCTTCCTGAGGAGCAAGTTCCTATGGATGCATTAGACCTGCAAGACACACTTGAATACAAGGAACATCCGATCAAGATCTTGGCACATGATACAAAGGAGACTCGAAAACAAAACCATTCCGATGTGCAAAGTACAATGGAGCAATCACACTGAAAGGAAAGCTACGTGGGAGAAAGAATCGGACTTGCGGATTATGTTTCCTTACCTCTTCGATGGGTACGTTATCTCTGAATCTCGAGGTCGAGATCCTAATGAGGGGGGAGGACTGTAACAACCCTAAAAATCCACACAACCTAAAAATCCCAACCAATTAAATTTTTTCATTTATTTATTATGAAAACCCATTTTTCTTGTGCAAGCATATAGGTTTCATTATGAATTTGGTAATAAGGGAGTGTAGTTTGCATTTTAATTCCATTCACATAGAATAATAACTTATGCATCACATTTGGGATTTATTGCAATTTATATTTGTATTTACTCAATATTTAAAATGGGCAATATATGTATATATACACTAAATTGAAAATAGAAAAGGAGAAAGAGAGTTAGGCCAGCCATTCGGCCAGCCGGATCGCTAAGCCAGCCCAAGCCAGCCCGACCTTCTTCTCCTCACCTCACCCGCGCGCGGCCCACGTTGCGGCTCGGCAGCGCGCGCGCGACCGGCACACACACGCTCGCGCTCGCTGCCAACCCGGCCCCGCCTGTCAGCCGCTCTCGCCCCCCCACTGTTCTTCTTCCTCACGAAGGCGACGCGCCTGCCGGGGGTGTCACGCGAATGGCGAGACCCCGGTCCCACAGCCGACAGCATGGCAGAGCCCTGACCCCGCTGTCCCCCTCCTGTCCCCTCCTTTCTTGGCCGCCAAGTGAACCCGCGCCCATCTGGAGCCCTAGATCCACTAGAGCCACGGCCCTTCGATCGGTCGAGCGCGATCAGGACCGTTCGCCATTGGAGCTGGCCAAGCTCGCCTATAAAAAGGAGCTCACCCCGAAGCCCTACCCTCATTTCCCCTCGCCGCCACCGCAGCACAGACCGGCACACTGCACCAAACCGAGAGAGAGAGAGCGTAGGAGAAGGGCGGAGCAGAGGAGGAGAAGCTGCCGGAGCGCCGCCGCCGCGGAGCACGCCGGAGCCGGGCACGGAGGAGAAGCCTGAGCCGCGGACGAGGAGCGGCACGGCACTACGATCACTCAGCACGGCTTCGACTCGCCACCGCACCGCCATCCTAACTTCACCGACACCACGGTGAGCCATCGCACGCCATGTCCGAACCTTGCCCTGCTTTTGCCATGGCGTTCCACCCTCGGGACGCGCAGGCACGAGCCTTTACCGGCTCGGGAAGATCACCTGCACCATGCACTCATTCGACCGGCCGAAACCCCCGGACTACAAGCTTGCTAGACCGAGAACACAGCACGACGCGTTCTCGGCGGAGCGCGCTCACCACCGACGCGTTCCGACGCCGAATCACCCGTTCCGAGCAATCCGACTAGCACCCGTATAGGTTAGAGCGTCGTGGAGCACCGCCACGACCCCTTGAGCTAGCTACGCAGATCTAAGCGTTAGAGGAAGCCTGAATCGCCTTGGCCGCGTGCGCCGCGACCTTACCGGAGCGCCGCCTGCGAGCTGTCGCCAAAAGAAGGTCATGCCATGGCTAAAGTTCGCCACCAGAGTGTTGTATGCTTCTCTGGCCTCACCAATTTGACGAGACCGCATTCGATTGAACCAATACTTGGCCGTAGCCGCGTTGCCGCCTTCCGCCGTCGTCGGCGACACGCCGCCGCCACAACCGAGCACCTTGGGAATCTCGGTAGCCAAAATTGGTAGTTTGTATACCATCGCCATAGACCCTGGAGGCGTATGCATCTCCTAGAAGACCTCCTTAGCCCCGCCGGAACCTCACAGTCGCGGCGACATCGCCGCCGACACGTTCCGCCTCGCCTAAAATCCGTTCCGAGTACCCCCGGTCGCCTCGCGCTGCGGAGAAAGGCCGCCGAGGTTCGCCAAGTCTGCCTCGGCACCACCGCTAGATAGCCGAGCCCCGAATCACGACTGTCGCCTTGGCTACGTGCGCCTCCACCTCGTCGGAGAACCGCCGTATGCCGAGGGAGAGAAGGAGGCCATACCACAACTCTAACCCGCCACCATCTGGTCGGACGACTGCCTGAGCACGCCAATTTGGGAAAGCCGAGCCCTGTCTTGCCGAAATATGGACATCGCCGCCCTGTCATCGTCCGCCGCACCGGAGAGACACCGCCGCCTTGAACAGACGCCCTGCAACCCTGCTAGCACCAAATCTCCGATTCGCCCGAGCCTCCCCAGGAGAGCTCGGGAGAGCAGCACCCTCAGCGCACCAAATCTCCGATTCGCCCGAGCCTCCCCAGGAGAGCTCGGGAGAGCAGCCCCCTTCGGCACCCAAATCTCCGATTCGCCCGAGCCTCCCCGGTAGACCTCGGGAGAGCGGCACCCTCGGCGCCCAAATGTCCGATTCGCCCGAGCCTCCCCGGTAGACCTCGGGAGAGCGGCACCCTCGGCGCCCAAATGTCCGATTCGCCGGCCCCCTCGGCGCCCGAATTTCCGATTCGCCCGAGCCCCGCCGAGGTACGCCGAACCCCGCTGAGCTACGCCGAGCTATGCCGAGCTACGCCGAGCTCCACCAAGCTACCCCCGACCACCGCCGAACTACGCCGAGCCCCGCCGAGCTACCCCCGACCACCGCCGAACTACGCCGAGCCCCGCCGAGCTACCCCCGACCACCGCCAAACCACCGCCGAGCTCCGCCGAGCTACGCCAACGCCGGCAACTCTCTGGGAACCAGCATCGAACACCTGGTGGGCGACCATCGGGTTTGTGTTCTGATGAGGCGCCACTTGCCGCACTACTAGACCCGCGCGCCACGTGGATCAATCCCGAGCTGCCCCTGATTAATCGACCATTTTCCATTTTCAGAAAATAGGATAATCTTCGGAAATTCATAACTTATTCATACGATGTCCAAAAATTGCGCACCATATATCAAAATTCTCAGAAAAATGAGATCTACAATCTAAGACTATGTTTGTGTGCATTTTGCTCTTTATCTTATTGGATTTTTCTGAAATACTCTATAGGAGTCGCTGACGCGACTATTTCGTGTTCGATTTCAGAGCCGGAGGAGGATCTGACTAAGGAGGACGACCACGAGTACTTTCAGGAGCTAGGAGACGACTACGAAGGTGCCACGTCCCACCAAATCCTTAGATCCTATTTAGGCATTGCAAATGACATTGTTGCTATTGCTTTATGATTATGTATGGATTGGTTGCATGGTAGTATATTTGAATTCCCTGCCTTGATAAGACTTTACCCTGCTGTCCGCTGCTAGGTTAGCTGCTGCTTAATTTACTGTTACTCTTCCACTACTTTCTACTTGCTATATGCTATGTGGTGGAATTGGGACGGTGTATAACTGATTATAACCACTGGGAGAGAGTGCTGCGTGCGTCTTGGGTGCGTGGTAAGGGTTGATGTCGACCAAGTGGGATGTGAGACAAGCCCATGGGGCAAGTCGTGCCGGGGGTGCAACCTGGGCATCCCCAAGCGAGATACCTGTGGCGGGTAAAGTTGTTGAGGAGGTTCCGGGTGGGATAGCCTTGGTGGTTTGAAGCCCGTGGACGGAGGTGCTGTGATAGCACGGGGAGAGTATCCCCTAAGTGGAGATGCCTGCTTGGTCAAACCTAGGATGGACTAGTTTCAGGTTCATGGGAATCCTTTTCTACTCACTCGCTTCTGATGGGCGGGAGACGGCTGGACTACTTGGTAGGACGGTGCCACTACTGCTAGGTTGAAAGGTGATAAGGGTGGGCAGAGACGGTCGATGGGTTCCCGTTCCATTCTAGATGCACAGTACCACTGGATGGGCCCGGTACTATGTCTCCCAGTCTCAGCATAACGGTGTAGGATCCGGAATATCCCAGGGCTGAGTGGTAGGGTGGCATCGACCTAGGCAAGCAAGCACCCGGAATTCTGCCTAGGTGTTTGCGCAACACCTATGATGGCTAATCTTGTGGGTAGAGAAACCTCTGCAGAGTGTATGGTTGATCGATCGATACATATGCCAACCTGTTGGCTATGGACCTTTCCTGTGAAGCTTCTACTAGTGTAGTGAGTGTTCTCTTCTCCCCCTGGATGATATTTTTCCGGCAGTGTACCCGTTGTGGTAGTGTGCCGCTGAGATAGGCCCGAGAGGGAGTTGGGCCTGTCGAATGAGAGTGAGGTGTGGGTATGTGAGGTGTGGTGATGGGAAAAGGGATGATGGTGTTAACTGGTGATAAAACTTGACTAACTAAACATTGATTACAGCTACATAGGAAAACCTCAGCCTATAGGTCTGCTTGTATAGCCTTGCATCCACTTTCCACAAAGCAAATGCTGCATAGGTGGGCTCCGTGGCCAGTACAAATCGTACTGATAAATTTGCTGTCAGGTGACGAGAATGAGTACGACTTCGAGGAAGACGATGGCGAGGAATAGGGTCACGTGCTACACTCAAGTTGGCCGTGAAGGATGAATCATTTCCGCATCTTCTAAAGCTTCTCTGATTGTTGATTCCGCCAGTGTGGTGATGTAATAAATATTTATGTAAGACTTAATTATCGTTGTATGGATCCTGGTGTCAACTGAGATATGGGTAATTTCATGGATTGTCCCAAGCAATCTGTTGAATTACAATTCGAGCCTGTGGATTTCCCTTCGTGGAAATCGAGGTCGTTTCATGCTATATCTAGCCGGGATTAAAGGTTTCTTTTTTCCCAGGCGCAAAAAATTCTGATACTAAAGCCAAAATCGGTAGTGGATCAAAAGTCTGTCTCTACTAGTGTTGGTCTGCACGCAAAATGCAAAACAATCCCGAGGTTTCTCATGGACTTGTATATATGTAATGAGTTCAAACATTCTAGTAGTCAAAATGTATTGGTTGTTGAGATGTATACATCGAAGGGATTGTTAATTATCTTGGTGTTATATTTTTAGGGATTATTATAGCTAGGATTGTTACCTTGGTGTTTTATGTGTACGATGCATGCATGCATCATTGCATCTAGAATTATGAAAATGAAGTGGTTCATTCGTCTGGAAGAAACCACATTGCCGCCTTTAATCAAAATTTACTAAATTCATTCCCGCCATCACCATCAATGAATGTGAGGTTGCTGTAGAATGTACGCGGTCAAACTTTTCAACAAGTAAACTGCGTTGTAGCTTCCTAAACTTGATTATATATATGTTATGCTTGGATGGACGGGGTGGGTATGACACAGGCTTGTGTAGTGCATCCTGGCCTTTGTTTGCTTGGGTGAATAGCTCACTAGGCCATAATTAATAAGGCAGACCTGAGCAGTGCAAAAATGAGGTCCAAAAAGTTAGGCATCCTAACAAACAAGTTTGGTCCTTACTCTGTAATCCCTTTGTTATAAATTATAATTTTCTTTAGCTTTGTTCTAATCCAAAGCTCTTTAAATTTGACTAGTTTTATAGGAAATATGTGCTTATAACATTCACTCTGTTCGGCTGGCTGGTCCAGCCAGCACCAGCCAGCCATTCAGCAGTGTTTTTCTCTCAGAACAATTAGCCAGCCAACCGTACCGTACTAGCCAGCCGAACAGAGTGAATTAATTCCATGAAATATGTTTGCACATTATCTTTATTCAAACTGTAGAGACTAACATAATTTTTTTTCTAAAAGAACTGGTTAGACATGTTTGACTTAGGTCAAGATTGAAGTGAATTATAATTTTAAAATATAGGGAAGCTAAGTATAGTCATTGATCATAAAAGCTACGTCTACCCTAAACTGGCACCATTGAGCTTGACTGAGCGTCAATCAAGTGATAGAAGAGGAGTCTTTAATTTCCCCCTTTCATTGTCACTAGGTAGCGTGCCCGTGCGTTGTTACGGGACAACTAAATTTTTATATTAAAATACACGAATCGCACGATAAGATAATAGTTTTGTAAAATTAAATACCGAACGTGGCGTCGCATGCCCCCAAACTCTAAGTATGAGCTGACATCTACCTGGGCCTGCTAGAGGTTGCACTCATTGTTTCTTAATGGTGTTAGTTAAAAAGGCTAAGGTGATGCAATCCCAGCGGCGATGGCTAAGTGCTAGACACAGTTTTAATCGTCAAACGATGTCAACTGGACAAAAATGATTGATCGTGCATTTCATTTAGTTATTAACAATAGGAAAAACTGCTTATGGAGGATCATGCGAGACAAAGATAACCGCTAGGGCAGACACGAGACAAACATTTTTGGATGATTCATACACCTGCCCCATGAGTTGCTATAGTATAAATAAATTTCAATGCAATAAGCAGAGCATGAAAAAGTTTTGTTCCATTCCATTTGTAGCCAATCATCCAAATCCCGGGGGAGGGGGGGGGGGGGGGTGTGGGAGGGGGGTGCTAATGAATATTAGCTTCACAGCACAGATCACGTCATTGGTCACCGGCCAGGGTTGCGGTAGTTGTACTCGTCCAGGATGTCCTCGATGTCATAGGCAACGGCTTTCATCTGGCGTAGCTGTTCCCGGACACTGTCCATGTCACTGCCAAAGGAATTGTCCTCCGCTTGTTTCAGCTGGGGCTGCATGTCGCACAGCGTCTTCTCCATGTACTCGAGGTCACCATGGAACTTGAGGAATAGCTTGATCTCTTCTTTCGCAAAGTCGGTGATCTTGCGAGCTACCTGTGATGCAACGGCATATCTCGACATGTCAGTTTAAGCCAAGCAACTTTGCAAAATTTCCAAATAAAATGGCCATGCTTAATGTAATTACTGAACATATATACAGATTTGCACAATTCCAAAAAAAAGTGTAATATATGTATTAACTTGAGAGGATATCATTGAGTGTATAGAGAAAATGTCGGTAGCACTATTACTGAAAAAAGACCAAAACAAATGTGTCCATTGTAATATAAAAAATTCTGACTAAGAAATTAATTTATAATGGCTACTCAGTTTACCGCACATCAAAGTGGAAAGAAGCATCAAGAGTATCTGATATAAAGGGCACACAGGAAGAAGGAAACATCAATGTAAGTGAGAAGAAGAAACAAATCATTGACTGTTCAGCATGTAATGTTGACATTGACTGATTGCATTTCTACATTAACCTGTATATTCAATTACTTAACCTATTCATGGGTAGCACCACCACACGTCACATCCTTATTTCCATTCCAAGGAAGGTTTAGATTTATGCCTAAAACCCAAATTAACAAAGTATGAGGTGCAGATGCATGTATGCCTAAACTCAAAACCAATCTAGCATGCCAAAAGTACATGAGACGAACAACTGCTAACGGACCAGGTATCTAGCAAGAAGGAACATACCTAATGAAACTGACAAAGCAAGGACAAGACCTGTGTACGCAACCACGTAGAAAACATATTGCCGTCCCTTGTCAGCACAAGAAACTCATTGAGAAATGAACTATGCTTATGAATGTACAGATCAGGTTGTTTTCTAGAACTGAAAACAAGGAACTGCTAAATGCTAGAAAAATGATAATAAAATGACAATACTTGAAAATTGCTTGAACATGCTAGTGCAACCAATTTCTATCGTACATGGGCACACGAATTAAGTAATCAGGAAAAATGTATAATTAGAAGTATTGGCATACATGCCTACTTTGTTAACCTTCAACATATTACATCACTGGCAGATAGGACCCATGCCATAGCTTGCCAGGAAGCATTGACCTGCACGGAATAGGGCCAATTTCGGTTTTCTAAAAAATAGCAATGGCCGTACCTGCAAATTCATGCTTGAATACATTGCTTGTGCAATCTCACAGAAGTGCTGATGAGCGTTCAAACTTAGACATGGCCTATCAGAAAGCTCAATGAGCAACAGACCTCTGCCCATGCACTTTATTTGAGCTGTTAGCATGCACATGGCCATTTTTCATATCAGTTTTGAATTCACATGCTTTCTTTATGAAAACGTAACTAAAATACCTGAAATATGTTAACTCATATTAGTCATCATTTTAAAATATTGCCTAGCTCCAGACCACATCAAGGCATGTAAAATTAGCTAGGACCGTAAGAAGTGAAGGAAAAGGCATTCATCAGGTCCACTCTGCTTACAAGTTACAATTGCCGGACCTGAACAATAGACAGGAGTGAAAATGATCTTGAAATACCAAATCATGAACACTAGGGCGCTCAGCAACACCTGGAGTGGACTGACCTTAGAACATGCTACAGTGCTGCAGATGATGTTGGGCTGGGCAACAGCAGCGTGCAATAGAGGTGAGCGACAGGCGGTGAAGTCGGCTCTTCAACACACGGTCTCACACAAAATAAGATCTTGCTGTCATATTAGTTTTCTTCACTGGAATTACAGGTATCGAAACTTTGGCTAGCAGTACTATTGTTTCCATCTTAAACTGAATATTTAGGTGGCATCACAATATAAAATAAAATTCCATGTAAGGTGCAGCTGCATCTTTTTTCATTCAAGGCTGATGTCCCGATTGCAATGGCCAGTTTCACCAAGAACCAAAAATGCGGTTTTTTACATAGTGATGGGAGAAAGAATGGGCCTACCAATCCACGGATATCCTTGGATGCTATAGTGCCATTTAAGATCAAAATGGTTAATTAAGGGCTAATCCCTGTATAGCAAATCCAATGCCCAGGCCGCAGTTCATGCATGTGGGGAGGTCACACCATCCTTCACGGATCCACTGCCAGCATGCCAAAGGGCCACGCCGCCGCCACCAAGGTCACCATGGACGCACGCAGAGGGGGGCCTGCTGCTCCTAACGAGTATTGTGCCTAGCTCCCATTATCTGCCAACGGGGACGCCACCACTGCTGCCGACGGCGCGGGTCCTTCTCTTTCTCGTCGAGACGGCGGCGCAAACGGCGGCGTGTGCGAGGGCCGAGGGGGAGGCAGCATGGGAGGAGGCGGCTGCGTGAGATAGTTGTGATTGCCTGATTGGAGAGGGGATGGATCGCGACATTGGTCCCACCTATCGGCGCATCGATTGAGGGACGCGGGATCGCATGATGGCAGACGGAAAACAAAAGGGAATGTCGCAAAAAAAAAAGTTGTCTCCTCTTTGATTTTATTAGTTGTATATATAGATATGGAGTTGTTTGCTTTTTGGGCAGTTATCACCCGAGGGATGACTTCTTCATCGATCGAGGTATTAGACGGTAATTCAAATCATATGTAAGCAAAGTTGAGACTGTTTCCTTCCCTAACAAAGTATATATAGCCCTCGAGGTGTAATGTAATCAACAACCGGCCCTAGAATTCTATAGGTGGACTGAAGTATGTATCTCAGCAGGTGAGTTTCAGCTTTTACATTTGTAACATATAAGAAGATAGAACACCATCGACTTTGAGGCAAGGAAACGGGTGCAGACCAAATTCCTTGTTGGTGCTGATGCCTCGGCTCTATCCGGATTAGGCTGCGCGGTCACGTAGAGGGCGTGATATTGTTATTATTACCATTTACCATGCATGTATCTAGCTGAGACAGGTCGGAGTATGGACACAGCGTCTGCTTCATTGATTAACTGAATAGTAGTTTGATTTTGTGTCCCTACATATGGAGAGACAGGTGCCTCCGAGGTTAGCTTGGTATGAACTAAGGTCTTATTCGGCATAGGTCAACTTTACAAGTGAAGCTATTTTTTTAAATGTTTTTTATGGACAACTTCTTTGGTGAAACTGATCTGTTTTGGAAATATTGTTTGGCAAAAAGTTTCAGCAACAACTTTATACATGAATATGTATGGTTGGAAGAGAGAAATGGGGCAGAAAACTAGCATAAACTACTTTTTTTGTTTTATGGCAACTCATCTTTTTGTTAGAGGAGAAAAATAATTTTACCCATGAAGCTATTTTAAAAAAAGAATGTTTAGAAAAAAATAGCTCGTGAAACTGTTATGAGCTATACTAGACACACCATAATATAGGCAGTGTTTAGATCCATTTAAAATTTAGAATTTTAACACCGTAACAACGGGGAATCTTTTCTAATAAATGTCTAATCATGGCCTAAGTAGGCTTAAAAGATTCGTCTCGTGATGTACATGCAAACATGTCATCTACATTTAATGCTCCATACATATGCCGCAACATTGATATGACTAGTTGCAATTAAAAGTTGTAGAATATTTAAACAGGACCATACTTCCTCTATTTCTACTGGGATTGGCAAGCGGTTTCTAGCGAGACTGCCTTGCGAGACTATGATGCGCGCAAAGAACTAGGATTCCCTACAACCAAATACTCTCTCCATTCAAAAGGAAAAAACTCGTTGGTGAAGAGTCAAACAATTATAAATTATATTCAAACAATTATAAATTATAAACCTAACTGTGTTTATGGAAAATAGTATCAATATTTATTGCCCTTTTCGTCTCGCTGGCTTTACGCTAGAGCAGGCTGCGGCTGGCTCATTTCTTACCTGCATGAACAATATATATATATATATTTTTTTTGAGATCATGCCGTGGCACATTTTAAATTAAGCAGAAATAGAATCTGTTACAATCTAAGCTGACTACATTAATCCACAGATTACCAAGATCAATGACCGAAAACACATGTGTAGTGATTTACACAGAAAGAGTTTTGTGACAAATCAGATGAGCACAAAGCCTAAATATCCCCAACATCTAACCCGACCGTATCTAGGTTCATGGCCAAAAGATCAAAGTCGTCCCCAAACAGCGCTTATAGTGCTTCCATCAAAGTCGTCCCCAAACTTTTCAATGATCTAGGCGTTTGTAGCGTTCAGAACATTCTACGCTTGTAGCGTGGAGTTGGCCACGCGGGTTTCCTAGCGATGTGTTCACTGCGTCTCATCATGAAACCCGACTTCGGCATCTTAGAACTCCTGAGCTTGAGGCTAGTATAGATGATGGATGTCATAGAGGGATGCAGATCTGCGACTCGATCTCTTCAAGAAATCTCGACTCGTCTCGACTCAATCATGCGCGGAATGCCAGAGACTAAAACCTGTTGAACCTCTAGTACTCCTTGCCCAGGGTAAAGCCTAGCTAGGGTAACGGGCGCCTGGAGGGGGATGGCCGTGACACAGGCGATGCGACGAGGTGAGATCATTGGAAATACAAAATTTAACAGGAAGTTTTAAGAAACCGTTTCAGTTTGACGAAGAAATTAAAACACATGTTTCATTAAAAAAAGTCCACATTTCAAAGGAATTTTATTTGTAGTTCTGGAGATAATAGAACAGTGCTTGTATCATCGACGCCAACGGGTGGCAGCTTGCTGGCCTCAATTGGGTGGACACAATCCAACAAAACGATGGTAGGAATCGGTTCTTATGTTGTCTGTGTCTGTAGGATCACAGACTGGCCTAGAAGGGGGATTGAATAGGCCTATGAAAAATCTTCGCGAACAAAGGTCAGAACCTGGCGCGGCAGTGCCGGCCTGGGGGCGGCACTGCCGGGCTGCCCGGCACTGCTGCTCCTAGAGCGGCAGTGGTGGACCTCCCAGAGCAGAATGAACACAATTCAAAAACTACTCAATGAAAATTAGATCTGGTAAATTACTGAGGTTCCCTGAGATGTATAGAGCCTAGGATACCCTTTTCTTGCAGCTAGAACACCACCAATTCATAGATCAGGACCAAACCCTAGGCTCGAGTGCCCTTGATGCTGTCGGGGGCGTGATGGGATGGGGCGGTGGGAGTGTCCTCTCTCGGGTGCTTCTTTTTCCACGTGAGGTACTTTCCAGGGGTAGGCGAGCCTGATCGTAAGGCCTGCCCATTCCCCCGGGTTGGCCGGACGGCTGTCGTTCCCCTTTCCTGGCGCCACACGTGCGGCCGGGGTATGGCAGTCGCCGTCGTAGTTGGAGAATCTCCTCGTCAGCCTAGGGGGCCGTACGGTTGACCGTCCCTGTTGCGGCGTCGGAGTAGTGGGGTCGTCTGACCGTTTGACAGAGGTGATGTGGCAGTTGGTACGGCGAACATGCGCTTTCGGGGCGCAGTTGTGTCAAGGGGCCTATCCGATAGGACCGTGCTTGTAAAGCGGTTAGAGAGGTCCCTTGGCCGTCAAGTTTGCCCTGTTGACGTCGGCAGGGCTCAGGCAAACCCGAGGGGTGCGCCCGAGGGAGTTAGCCTGTAGCGGGGGGCTCGGGAGAATCGGAAGTCTATCGCCCGAGGTCTGCTTTCCCGAGCCCTGTTGCGGAGGCTCAGGCGAAGTGGAGAATCCCTCCCGAGGGGTCCGCGCGCCTGGGGAAGGCGATGTGCTTCCGCGCGGCTCTGTGTTAGGCCATGCGGGAGCTTCCCACGTGGGCCGTTCCCACGTGGTATTTGATGTTGCAAGTTGAGCAATCCTTCTGGGAGAAGGCATACTGGCAGCGTAAGGGCGCTAGGTTGACTAGCTCTTGATCTTGTATTGTCTTGTAAATCTCAATTGCCAATAAGAATACCAAATCTCATGGAGAGGGGTTAGGTTAATACCATTTCATGGTAAGTGATTGATTTTATATTTCCAGCAGAAGTTTCCTAATTGGGTGGACCTTCATGTGCCCACATATTTTTGTTTTTTTCTAAAAAGTGTGGACCTTCATGTGCCCACATATTTTTGGTATTTTTAGATTTTCTTATGGTACTATGATGAACCTTCATGTGTTTACATATTTTTGGTATTTTATGACTTTATAAAACAGACTCGATAATCGTATAGGTATAGTTACTTGATAACTAGAGGATGCTCCTTCCCCAAGCTAGATGTTTGCAATACTTGGTGTTGATGATTTTCAGGGCGAGCTTGCCAGCAGTAGTCCTGGTGGGCTCCACTGATAGACTCACTCCTTAGTCATAGTGTTATCCTGCATAATTATACTCCAACAAGAAAACCAAAACTCGAGGCTCGAATGTGATAAGGGGTTAGCGGTCAGCCAATTAGTAATTGATTATTCTCTGAGTTGATTTTAATTGACATATTCTAACAGGATTCTATTTTTAGGGTTTTTTAACTTTCTTATGCAACAATCAAATATGTATGCATGCTATATATTTTTATGCCACCACGGAGAATATTTATTCTCATGGGGCTTAGGATTTGCATAATGCAAGAAAGTAAATACAAATGCTATTATCATTTTTTTTATTATTATTTTTTTATGCCACCATAGCGAATATTCGATAAGTTTATTCACATGGGGCTTTAATGTTTTATGATGCAATAAAGAATTTTCTCTTCTTTTTTTTTGATATGCATAAAGATGAATATCCTAAAGTAAAATTACTAATGTAAATTATGAATACTAATTAATTAGATAACTACCATGCTACCTTATGGTAAGGGTGCGGAATTTAAAGTCTACCAACAGGACTTTTTCTTTCACTCTTGTGTATCTCTCCGTCTTAGAGATGAAGGTTTTGATGGTTGTACCTCTGGTGATGGTGATGTCACTTTTGTTCTTTACTTGGCCAACAGGTTGAAGTAGAGTATTAATAGTGCAAGCTGGCAGCATCTTACTCAGCATGCATGTTCACAGAACTTTCACTCGTAGAATTTTGGAAATTAACAAATTTACTTGAAGTGTTGTCTTGTTTGCAAAACTAAGGTAGAGATCAAGTGCATGGGCTCTGCTAGTGGAAAAATACCAACAGAACCAAATCTATATCTTTATTTTCTCTATCCTTAGGCACATTGAACAAGACAAAGTTGATGTTGCATAATTTGTTTTACTCATGACATGAGTGGTAAGATCAGACGATTAAGCATTTAATGTTGCATTTAAGTTCATATGGCAGAAAAGATTTAAATTGCTTAACCAATGGAATGGTTGTCTATCTCTACATAATACATAAATTTTCACATGAGTATGACTATCATCTTCCAAAGATAGAATACAATGTTTTAGCACATTTGGTTAAGATTGAGATCAAAAGAATGATGTCATGAACAATCTTAAAGGACAAAGCATGTTGAATTAATTAGGTTAATCAATTAAAGCTATAACTTTAATATATTTGTGTCTTTATTTATCTGCATTCCAAGATCAAGAGAAAAATAGTGACCACTTACCTTAAGATATTACTTTCATTATTAGAGCGTGATGGCACTAAGTAATGAAGGGTAAATGATTGGTGGTCATTTCCTTCTCTTGCATCTTGAGTTGTTCATGAGCATCTTGTCTCCTTTATTGCTTATCCTCTTTGCCATCTTTTGCTTCTTTGATCTTATGACACCTTGTCACTCCATTCATTATTATGCCTGTAATAGATTAGTGGACAACACATACCCGAAGGGATGTACAACTTTGTAACATAGGTTATTTGTCCAGAATTTTATCATATTCCATCTACGCTATTAAGAAGATAGGGTTGATATTATGTTAGCATAGATCATGTTCTATACCGGCATGATTTGAGTCCAAGTAACTTGTAGCAGAAGATAAAGTGAATGAATCATTAATACTCACAGTTCTTCCATCCATAATGAATGAGCTATGTCTTCCTCTGCAAAGTTATTGAAGTTCAGCATGTGCCCTGTCTCATCTCTGATTTGAATTTATCTCGTGACTTACCCAAATTAAATTGAAAGTTTTCTGCAAGGGTTAGTCCAACAAAATATCCAATATCTACTACAGTATACGAGCGGCTTAAAAATTAACCTAGACACCACATCCAATTTGACTTAGGAAGGCATTTTAACCTAAGCACCACGCTTAATTCAAAAAGCTTTTGAAAGTAAAATCATCACACCTCTTGGTTCAGAAATCAAACTAAACACCTTGTCTAATTATGATTCCAGAAAACAGTTTAAACTAAGCACCATGCCCAATTTAGAAGGTGTATGAAATTTCTCCAAACCTTAAGTATACTATAGCGAACAAAGGTAACATGAAAGTTTATAGAGAGTTATGCAAACAGACATGAAAGAGCATGCTCATTGATTAACAATTTGAACATGGATTGACAAGGTAGAGACAACCCATATTAGCAACATAAGATTTTCTAAATAAGCCCATTTCCCCAAGCTTGAATTTTGCAAGGCAAAGTTAAGTTTGAATGGATTAATATTGCATGATGATTGGTTGGATATACCTAATGATGTCATCCTTCTATTTCAAGCCTAAAATGCTTAGTGACAAAAAATACCCGAGGGAATATTTTTATAATTATAATTCTATGCTCAATTCTCAAGGCAATTACATCAAAAGGTACAAGCTCACATTATTTTTTCAAGAGTGGTTACTTTAGGACACAAAGTCGTTCTTGGAAGACCTTCTAATTATTACACTTTTAGTTAATAAACTTAGATTAAAAACCTTTGAAAATAAGATCAAACACTCCTAAACTTGGCACCATGCTTCATTTAAGAGATGTATGAAATTATTCCAGCCATAAACTATAGTAAGTAAAGGTAGCATGAAAGCATTATAAGGATTTATTCAAATAGAGATAAAATAATATGATCATAGTGAGGTATATATATATATTTTTTCTTTTTAATATGCAAGTGGTATGGATGTATGCAAGAACTAAACATGCTATAGATTTGATATGAGGGAATATAAACTAAATGGTGTGAATGCATGGATTAAAATGAATATGCAATAAGATGCAAGAATTAAAAGATAACTACTCAAAAGTTTAAAGTCCATGAGTAAGACTTTCTCACCTTCTTGATCATACTTACCATGACTTGTGTGTAGCACAGACTCTATATTCGTCATTTGAGATGCGATTTGAATTGTTGTGACGACGTCCTCCTTCTCCTATCTACACAAGGTTAGAAAGAAATATATATATATGTGTGCAAACCTGTGAGATGGCAGGGTTCCATTATTGATGAATCTTGAATGTTCAGGCACCCTTTGCTCTTCAATGTATCTTCTTGTCTTGTAGAAATTTGCCGGAAGGTCAAAACGGCTTCT
The DNA here is from genome assembly GCA_038502445.1 of Eremochloa ophiuroides. Taxonomy (NCBI): domain Eukaryota; kingdom Viridiplantae; phylum Streptophyta; class Magnoliopsida; order Poales; family Poaceae; genus Eremochloa; species Eremochloa ophiuroides. The sequence goes on along the minus strand of JAHLJS010000001.1, from coordinate 89,843,644 downwards.
GTTGTCCTGTCTTATTCCACAACTCAACAGAACAGGGATAATCATACTAAATCTAGTAGTACACTAAATTAGCAGATATCAAGATCACTATAAAACTCTTATGCCAATTGCTTCCCTGGCAACGACGCCAAAAATGCTTGTTGGTATTTCTTATGCACAACTAAAATATGAAAGATTCCGCAAGCGCACAGAATACCATTGTAGCATTTTACCGGGAGTATTTCAGGTATCGTTATTTATATTTTACCACAGGGAAACAATAGTTAAAGAAGTTGATAGTTCACCATCATGTATCTACTAACTAGTATAACTAATATACTAAAGTAGGGGTAAACGGTAAATGACAGGAGTTATGTATATCTGATACACACAGGAGAATTCTATGATAAAAGAGCAGATAGCTAAAGTGAGAGAACAACGGGAGAGTCCAAGGTTCCTAAGTACTTCTCTATTACCTTAGTTCTATAAAACTAATTCATGGGTAGATAAATCAATCACACAATAACACTTTGGAGCAACAATACCTTTCCGACTCTCGAATAGACTGGGAAAAAGGTAGTCAGGAGAAGGCTGCCAAAAGCTCTACGATACACCAACTCCGATGTGGTGGAATACGAAGGCCTAACAGAGCTGTCACCTCTGGGGCTACCACAACTAATCGTAAGAATTGGGCGCAACCTTAGGTAACCTATAGCCTAGACATCACGTCTACACTATCGATTACTACTCTAATCACATATGATAACTAGAGCACCTAATACAGGCGGAGATCTCATGCCAAAATGTAAAAACTATACTAACCAGATATATAAAAGGCATAAAGGTAAATGAAGAAGATAAATATTAAAGCATTAGTCTTACAAAGATGAGATACAAAGATATACCAGACCCCTGAAGACTTCTCCAGAACCGAAGCGTAGCTCCGCTCTCCCTAACTCTCAACTAGAACTAATCTACTACATTGGAAAGTCTAGCCCTATTTCTCTAGAATTGAGAGGTTATCCATTCGAGGGACGCCTCTACAACTCCATCATGGTGCACTTGACTCGAGGGATCCTGGGTTCCTTATATGGGGCGCCTGGCCTCCCCTCCACCTTAGGCAAGCAATATGGTACTAACCCTTTCCACCATGTGCACATAGACTTTAATGGGCCAGATTCTGATTTAGGCCCAATTAATCCCGCAGCCTTTAATTAATCCCGCAGCTCAGGTTCTAGAATCTTTCAGTGTTTGTAAAATCCATATCTCTATTCTGGACTCTAAAAATAGCAAACCATAGGTCTGTTTCGATCGTCTCGACGAGCTCTATGCAATGGTGAACTCCAATTCCTCATTTGAGATACTTTTAATTGATGAAAAATTGAATATCCTTTTATACCCTGCAAACCAAGTGAGAACACCAAAACTCATGGAACTTGTTAGAATCAAACCCCATAACTATGTTGTGTATTGTTTTATGCCCTTGATTCATGTTTATTTGATGGGTAAAAATGAGCAATAACTACCGTCAGCACCCGACATCAAACTACCCTAGACAACAGTTTATTCCATCCAAAAACTTCACATTGCGTAGATCAGGATGTACTTCAACTTAGGGCTTGACATTACCTTGGAGAGGGAAGGAGAGAGATAGAGCTTATGCCTTCAAGGGATCCTAGGTGCTGGCAGGGAGGAGAATGAGGACCTCCACGCCACCAGCAGCAGGACCGGCGAGGAGGAAGGCGCAGGCAGGGGGAGCGGCAGTGCCGGGGGCGCCGACGCCCTTCTCTCGATTTGAAAGAGAGAAAGAGAGAGAGACCAAGAGAATGGAGGGAGGGAGGAATGGTCACGGGCCTAGAAACCAAGTAGGAGAGAAGTCTGACCGTTCTGACTATTGTGGCCCATGGGCCGCCAAGCTGGAAGGCGCAGCACTGCTGGGACTAAGGCCCGGCACTGCCGCGGCTAGGAGAGGCACTGCCGCCCTGCCTTCCAGCAGAAATCCTAAACTGGTCTTCACCTAGGTCATGGTTACAGGATAGTATTTGTGCAATCACTTCATCAGAAAGGCCAGAAAATAAATATAGTAATCAAGATTGCACAAGCACTCAACCAAAGTAGTTTTGAAAGACATAATTGAACTTTTCAAATATTTTTCAATCAACCTAGCTTAAGCAAATAGGTATGTGCTAGGTTTCAATCCACATTTCGAGAATCAAGGATATTTAGTTCACTACGCAAAGCGCAAAACCTTGACTCGTCGAGAGGTTTAGTGAAGATATCGGCTAGTTGCTTTTCGGTGCTCACATGGCGTATTTCGATATCTCCTTTGGTTTCGTGGTCTCTCAAGAAGTGATGTCGGATGTCAATGTGCTTTGTTATTGAGTGGCTTACGGGATTGTTTGCAAGCTTTATGGCACTTTCATTGTCACACAATAATGGAATTTTGGTAAAGTGACATCCGAAATCACGAAGGGTTTGCCTTATCCAAAGTAGTTGCGCACAACATGCACCGGCTGCAACATACTCGGCCTCGGCGGTGGAAAAGGCTACACAATTTTGTTTCTTAGAGCTCCAAGACACTAGGGACCGTCCAAGGGATTGACACGTCCCCGAAGTGCTTTTTCGATCTACTTTGCAACCGCCGTAATCGGAATCCGAATACCCAAACAAATCAAACTTAGAGCCCTTAGGATATCACAAGCCAAGGTTTAGGGTGTGCACTAGATATCTCAAGATTCTTTTAACGGCCATTAAATGGCACTCTTTCGGGTTAGCTTGAAATCTAGCACACATGCACACACTAAGCATATCGGGCCTAGATGCACACAAGTAGAGTAGAGAGCCGATCATGGAGCGATATACCTTGATATCCACGTCTTTCCCTTCCTCATTAAGATCAAGATGTCCATTGATTGGCATGGGAGTCTTGATGGGCTTTGCATTCGCCATATCAAACTTCTTAAGTATATCATGGGTGTACTTGGTTTGACTTATGAAAGTTCTTCCCTTCAATTGCTTGACTTGAAACCCGAGGAAGAACTTGAGCTCTCCCATCATGGACATCTGAAATCTTTTGGTTATTGTCCTACTAAATTCCTCACCAAAGCACATTGTCAACGAGATATCGTCGGCGGTCTACCGAGGGGTATACCCGAGGTAGTAGATTGATCGGTGAAGGTGCACCTGAGACGAGTAAGAGTTGCGCAGTTAGCATGAGACACAAGATTTATACATGTTCAGGCCGCCGCGAGGCGTAATACCCTACGTCCTGTGTGTTGTTGTATTGTATTACTAGTAAATGAGATGTGGATTGAGTTGTGGGATCTATCCTTGCCCCTCCTTATATAGTCTGAAGGGACAAGGTTACAAGTAAACTATCTAAGTTGGTACAATAACTGTGCGATGCAGTGCCTTGCGACGCACGTCTTTGTCTTCTAGGCCGGGCCGGCTTTGATGGTGCATCCCATGTCTTGTCTTGTGGTACCGGGGGTTTATATCCTCACAGCTAGTCCCCGAGCACCTTGCATTCGTTGGGACGTGTAGATCTTCGAAGTTGCATGACCAGACGGATGTAAGGAGCTCAGAAAAAAATTGAAAAGAGCCTTCTCTTTGGTGAAGTGTATCCACTTTTGGCTCGCCAGAGCCAATACCTTCTCCGTTAGGTGAAGTGTATCCACTTAGTCCCCGAGCATGATAGTAGGTGACGTAGTCATGTGGTGTCAGGGTCAAAGTCTTTATATGTGAAGTGTTGACGCAGTCCCCGAGCACAGCAAGTGATCGGGAAAAATCTTCCGAGTAGGCGAGACGATGACGAAGTCCCCGAGCATAGCAACTGATCGGGAAAAATCTTCCGAACAGGCGACGCGCATATCAAGACCCCCGATGTGCTGCCCAAAATTAGCACCCTGATCCGAACAGCGTGGAGTGTCTTGATAGCTCGGCGACGAGACCCCAGCGTGGTTAGTGGCGACGAGAAGCGATGACGAGGACGGCGAGTAGCGTCGACGAGTCCCCAGCCTGGTCGGAGGCGTAGTCCAAGCAGTGCGAGGACAGCGAGAAGCGGCGACGAGTCCTCAGCCTGGTCGGAGGCATAGTCTGAGCAGTGCGAGGACGGCGAGAAGCGACGACGAGTCCAAGGACGAGTTCCCAGCGTGGTCGGAGACGGTGTCCGAGCAGCGCAAGGACGGCGAGAAGCGGCGACGAGTCCCCAGCGTGGTCAGAAACGGTGTTCGAATAGCGCGAGGACGACGAGGAGTGGTGACGAGTCCCCAGCATGGTCAGAGGCGATGTCCGAGCAGCGCGAGGACGACGAGGAGTGGCGACGAGTCCTCAGCGTGGTCGGAGACGATGTCCGAGCAGCGCGAGGAGGACGAATCCGGCGACGAGTCCCCAGCGTGGTCGGAAACGGTGTCCGAGCAGCGCGAGGATGGCGAGGAGCAGTGACGAGTCCCCAGCGTGGTCGGAGATGGTGTTCGAGCAGCGTGGGGACAACGAGGAGCGACGACGAGTCCAGCGACGAGTCCCCAGCGTGGTCGGAAATGGTGTCCGAGCAGCGCGAGGATGGCGAGGAGCAGCGAGAGCTCGGCGGCGAGTTCCTGCAAAATAAATATGTACAATGGGTAGTACATGATGTAGGTTTTGGAGCGGATCTCAATATTATAGAATGCATGATAAGATTGTCCTTTTTTGCTCTTATCAGGTCACGTAATTTCCCCTGGTAGTTGGCCTGTTACGTTTAAGCACCTGACCCGGCATCTGGTTCAGAGGTTTCTTAACATGACCATGTTTGTGTGACGGCTTACGGGGCGTAGACAGGTTTCACGGATTAAGGCGTGTGCTACCAAGGTACGTTAAGCAACCCTTAAGAGAAGAAAATGGAGAGATACTTTGTATCTCGTCGGTGGAGAAAATCTTTTGAGTGTCCAAGCGTGGTCAGGGCTTATGGAGAAATCGTCGGCGAATTTCCCGAGCTTTGTCGGGGCTTATGGAGAGGTCAGCGGCGATTCATGAAGATAATATCGGGAGATACATGTACGTCGAAGAATATGGAGAAAAATATTAAAAATATGACTTAGCTTGATTGACGTCGAGTGGAGTGGTCGGCGTGTCGAGGAGTCATTTGACGTGGCTTGCGTAATAGCCCGAACGGTTCCAGGCTTGATGTTGTCGAGGTCGCCGCGGCGTTGATGACGAGAAGCACGATTGAATCTTTAGCTCTTGACAGCTCGGAGGCTCGCTGAGCAGTTTGGACAGTGTCTCGGATGGCTCGAACAGCTTGATGTGAGGTCATTGTAGAGGCGAAGTCGATCGGACGAGCGTACAGAGCCATAGTGGAGGCGTAGTTGATCCCAAGTCAGAGGTCTGTCATGAATTTGAGTCGGATGTATGCATGCACTGGATCTTGTACACGCGTATGTGCGTGTTTAGCTTGCTTGCTGGCTTGTCTCACGTCGTGATGGTTCCTTGCTTGCCTTCACTTGTTTAATGAAAAGCACCAGATCTGGTTGAAGCAGATGCATATCCGCCTTGTACCAGATATCGAATATCTTCGGGACGATGTGGTACGCTGATGAACGTCGAGGCTGACGTGGATGACGTCGCCTGGTACCACCATTAGGACGTGTAGATCGGAACTTTGCCTCGTCTCGACGTAGAGTTTCATGATCAGCTGCCGAAGGACTCCGTCAGTCGAGTACCACACGGTTGGATAGCATCCCGTCGGTTTCCATGTTGTTGCTTCTCTCCGTACGTGCATCACAACGTGCTGCGCCATCGCTGGATCATTGGGACGCGGATGCAAAAACGGATCTGGCTGACGAAGGAAGCCGCCGTCGAAGCCAGGTTGCCACAGATGGTGTTGACGAAGATGATTCTCATTTGGCTCGCCGCCGTCGAACGCTGTTGCCGTTATCGACGACGGCGAAAGAAATTTTCATCTGGTCCGCCGCCTCCGGATGTGGTCGACGATGATGAAAAATCACCGCTTGCCCGCCATGGATTCAGGAAGCACACCCCCTACCTGGCACGCCAACTGTCGATGAGATATCGTCGGTGGTCTACTGAGGGGTATACCCGAGGTAGTAGATTGATCGGTGAAGGTGCGCCTGAGACGAGCAAGAGTTGCACAGTTAGCGCGGGACACGAGGTTTACACAGGTTCAGGCCGTCGCGATGCATAGTACCCTACGCCCTGTGTGTTGTTGTATTGTATTACTAGTAGATGAGATGTAGATTGAGTTATGGGATCTATTCCTGCCCCTCCTTATATAGTCTGAAAGGACAAGATTACAAGTAAACTATCCAAGTTGGTACAATAACCGTGCGGTGCAGTGCCTTGCGCCGTACGTCTTTGTCTTCTAGGCTGGGCCGGCTTTGATGGTGCGGCCCATGTCTTGTCTTGTGGTACCGGGGGTTTATATCCCCCCACACATGGTTAGTACTACCAAATATTATGTCATCGATATATATTTGGCACACAAATAAATCTTTACCAACTTTGTGAATGAAAAGAGTAGGATCAGCTTTGCCTATTTCAAAGCCTTGTTTGAGCAAGAACTCCTTAAGGCATTCATACCATGCTCTTGGTGCTTACTTAAGCCCATATATGGAGTTTGTAGACATGGTTTGGGAACTTGGGATCTTCAAAACCCGGCGGCTGCTCCACATATACCAACTCTTGTATTGGGCCATTGAGAAATGCACTCTTCACATCCATTTGATATAACTTGAAGTTGTAATGGGTAGCATAGGCTAGAATCATTCGGATTGCTTCTAATCTTGCTACTGGTGCATATGTTTCTTCAAAGTCCAAGCCCTCTACTTGAGTGAATCCTTGAGCCACCAATCTTTCCTTGTTCCTTGTCACCATTTCATCTTCATCTTGCTTATTTCTGAAAACCCACTTCGTGTCGATGATGTTGGTGTTGGGTCTTTCAACTAGAGTCCATACTTGATTTCTCTCGAAGTTGTTCAACTCTTCTTGCATAGCCAACACCCAATCTGGATCACCAAGTGCTTCTTCTACCTTGAGAGGTTCTAAAGAGGAGACAAAAGAGTAAAATTGATAAAAATTTGCCTAATGTGAATGAGTAGTTACCCCCTTCGAAGACTCCCAAGAATGTTATCAACGGGATGGTCCCGTTGAATGGTTTGCCGTAGCCTTGGATGATCAATGGATTCTTGTTCTTCTTCTTCTGCCTAATCATCTTCATCTACTTCAAGAATAGGTGGTAGATCATCCCTTGAAAGTGGTGTCTTCTGGGCTGCTGCAGGAGATGGTGCCTCTACTGGCTGGGGGAGCGGCACTGCCGGGCTCCCTTCAGTAGCAGGCTCTGCAGTGGCTTCTTCTTGAGGCTTTTCCACCTCTGTAGCCTTGTCTTCTTGTGGTCTTATATCACCAATTGCTACTTGCTTGCTTGCTTCACAAGGTAGATCCTCCTTTCCTACAATACTTTGATCAATTTGCTCTACTTGAGAGCCATTAGATTCATCAAATGTCACGTCTACCACTACTTCAACTCGACCGGTGGTCTTGTTGAAGACACGATAAGCGTACTCATTTGATCCGTAACCAAGTAAGAAATCCTCATCAACTTTAGGTGCAAACTTAGAGCTTTTGGGTTTTTGTTAAGTATGAAACACTTACACCCAAAGACTCTAAAATAAGACACCTTTGGCTTGTTACCGATGAGCAGCTCATATGAGGTTTTCTTCAGCTTCTTGTGTAGGTAGAGACGGTTGATTACATGGCAAGCGGTGTTGACGGCATCACTCCAAAAAAGATCCGGCGTCTTGTACTCATCAAGCATTATTCTTACCATGTCAATGAGAGTCCGGTTCTTCCTCTCTACTACACCATTTTGTTGAGGGGTGTATGGAACTAAAAATTCATGCTTGATTCCCTCTTTATCAAGAAAGCTATCAACTTGGGTGTTCCGGGACTCGGTCCCATTATCACTTCTCACATTCTTGATGGGAAGCTCGAATTCCTTTTGTGCCCTTCTAATGAAGGTCTTCACCTTGTCTAGTACCTGGCACTTATCATACAAGAAAAAAACCCAAGTGAAACGGGAATAATCATCAACAATAACAAGTCCATATTTGTTACCCCAATGCTTAAGTAGGCCACCGGTCCAAAGAAATCCATGTGAATCAATTCCAATGGCTTGGTGGTGGTCATGATGCTCTTTGGTGGGTGTGGTGCTCCTACTTGCTTTCCGGTTTGGCAAGCGCTGCATATCCTATCTTTCTCAAAGTGAACATTCGTTAGTCCAAGGATGTGGTTGTCTTTTAGAAGTTTGGCCAAGTTCCTCATTCCAACATGAGCTAGCCGGCGATGCCATAACCAGCCCATGCTAGATTTTGTCACTAAACAAGTCTCAAGGTTGGCTTTACTTTTGTTGAAGTCAACTAGGTAAAGTTTCCCTTTCAAACGACCCGTAAAAGCAATAGAGGAATCCTTTCTTCTAGTGACTTCCACACCCTTATCCGTAAAGAAACAACTGTAGCCCATCTCACACAATTGTGATAAGGACAACAAGTTGTAACTCAACGAATCAACATGTAAAACATTAGTAATTGAATGTTCATGGGTTATAGAAATTTTACCAAGACCGATTACTCCCCCTTTCGAGTTTTGTCCGGTCATGTGGTTTGTACATCTGCTATCAAGCACCCAACTTGATCCACCGGAGGAGTATTCCTGCAAAACAATTTTAGTTCCTTGATTTAGGTCCCCAAATAGCATTGGGGCCTTGCATGTTAGTCACAAGAACATTAGGAACCCAAATTGCCCTTCCTACACGCTTGCTGGCCTCTTGACCAACAATCTTAGCAACAACTTTCCCACAGTTGTTGCACTTCAACACATAGCAAGATTCCAAACTCTCACGGGTGACACTTGGCTTTGGTTGATGCACATACTTGTTTTTGGTCACCTATATTGATTCCAGTGGCTTCTGCAAAACCTGCTTCTGCTGGGGCACCCTCTGGATATGTGCCTTGGAATGATCAGGCTTCAGGTTGGTGGCCTTCCCTTTCTTGGGGCGCGACACTATCGCTCTAGGCCCGGCATAGCCGGGGTTCGGCACTGCCGCCCTAGAGCGTGGCACTGCCACGGTCTGTGCAGGCCTAGATATACCAATCTGAGCCTTCCTCTCAAACCTAACATACTCCACTCTATTTATGATGTGCCTTCCATTGGTTTTACCCCCAGCAATATGGCCTAAGCCACTTTTGATGTGAGGATGCCTCCCATCCTTGTATTGCACCTTTGGTTGCTCTCTAACCTTGCCCTTGTTGTTTTGCCGCTTGAACATTCATGCACTTACCAGCAGCTAAGACATTGAGCCTTGCTACTTCCTTCTTCATTGTTTCAAGATTGTAAAGGTTAGTGGCATAAGCATTCAAACCAAGTTTGGCGCATTGTTCACATGTTTGACTAGTGGAAGAGCTAGATGCACTTTTGCTTTTGATGAGTTGTGAGTTACTATCAGCAAGAAGTTCATGTTGCTCTTTAAGTTCATTGTGCTTAGAAAATGTAACAACCCGGGTTTTCCGATAACCAAAAATCCGAACTTTCTAAAATTTTTCTTGCAGATATGTGCATCATGTAGTTTCTAGGTCTAACCGTTACTAACATCTAACAACCGTCACATGCATATATATAATTGCTTGTAGGATTTTGTCGGTGTTTCTTAGTTGGTCTAGGGTTTTTCGTTGGAGAGCACAAGTCCGTAGCAATTTCTCTCGACCCATCTTAAACATCCTTCGATTCCTTGATTCAAAATCCATAACTCATCTCAAGATCCTACCCGAGTGTCCCACTAACCTTTCATAAAATCGACGCCAATCTCCTTACCTACTATTCCAATAATCCTCACGAATATTATGGGGAACACATTCCCATTTTGAATTACTCCTCTCCATCATTTCTGAATACCAAAAACCTTCTAGAATTCTTTTCCAACTAATAAATAGGAAAACTCCTCTTTGTAACTCGGACCTCAACCCACCCTAGATGTCAAGCTGGCCCAGCCATCCATTCCCACGCACAGCCCAGCTCCTAAAGCATCCAGCGCAACCGGCCTGCCTCCCCCTCTCCCGTCCCACACGAGCACAGCGGCCCACTCGGCCTGCTTGGCCCAGCTCGTGGCCCAGCAGCCGCGCCCCCCCTAGAACCCTAGGGAAAACGCACTCCAAGCAGAGCCGCCGCCACGCTGCCAGGAGCCGCACCGCGCGTGATGCCCCTGCCTCACCAGTGGATGGCCGCCACGTGCCCCGGCCATCCCATCCGATGGCACGGACGACGAGGATGACAGGAGCCCCCTTGAAGCCCTAGCCACCACCCCTATTTCAACCAGCAGCCGCCACCGGGAGCTCTTCTCCTCCCTATGACCGCCTCCGTCGCCCCTGTCCTTTTCTTCTCTGCGCAGACGCCACCACCACCGAAGCCAGCCGCCACGGCCATGCCCGTGGGAGCCGCAGTTGGTCACTGCGGCTACTAAGCACCACCTCGCATCGCTGGCCCCCTCCACCGCTTGCGCACGGCCTCGGCGCGGCCCCGCAACGCCGACTGCAACCGGCCACGAGCGTGCGCACGGCCACGACGTCCACCTCCGTTGCCGTCTGTGGGCACGACAACCCGCAGTCCGACTATTCCACGTTGACGACCCCGCCGCGACGACTGCGCCGGCCTCGCTGCTCCGCCACGGCCGCCCGCAACCAAGCCGCCGTCGACCACCACGGCGCTCGCGGCCACGGCCTTGTTTGCCTCACTACCGGGAACTGCCTCGCCTTCACCACGACTAACTGGAGCACGCTCGCCACCACCGTGTCATGCCGGCCTTGGCTCCGCGACCTCGTCACGTCGAGCACGGTGCTCCGCCGGAGCTCCTCCGCCTTAACGTGCCCCCATCGTACCGAGCCACCGTCTCCGTGGTGTTGAGCACGTCATCCGCATCCTCGGCAGCATGTCACCGTGGCACTTACCCTCCTCGCCGAGCACCGTGTACCTACGGCCACGTCAAGCTCGTCCCCGCCATGCCGTCCGCTCGTCATCGGCGTTCCCCTCATCAAACCGTAGGTGCTGTGCCTCCAGCCCCGACCACCGTGTCTGCAGCAGCACCACATCGGAGCCGGCTACACCACATCCTTGCCACGGCCATGACCACAACAGCACCACCTCGTCGGTGAGTCCCGTAAGACCTCGCCCTTCTCCCTGTTGTTGCCCTGTCGATGGCCTAGACTGAGACCGGCCTTCATGCCGCTGCTACATCGTTGCAGGAAGCGGATACCCCACTACGCTCCGTCCTTGGTGACCATGACTCGCAGCCTCGCCTCGCCCTGCCTCTACCCCGCTTGAGCTCGCTGCCTTCATCGGAAAACCGGCGTCCCGACTACATCCTTGCGAAGCAGCGCTGCCGGCAACGAGCCCGACCCGCGTCAAGCAACCTACCGTCCGCAAGCCCTCGGTGAGCTGACCAAAGACATAGCCCTTCCAACCCCTGCTGCCGGTGAGATGCCGATGAACCTTCCGCCTTCACCCCATACCTACCTGCTGCCGGCCCAAGGCCGATGATCCCTCCATGTGTCCAGCCTTCGAGCCGTGTTTTCTGCAGGGACCTCGTCGACGGTGTGGAGCTGACGTTAGTAGACATGATGCACGCACACCCACTCGCCGTGTCCTTTTGTGGCACTCACGCACACCGGACTAAACCCAGCCAATAGGGCGATGAGCCATGAACGCTTGAAACAATCATGACGGGCATCGCCGTCGCGTGCACCTGGGGCGTTGTTGTCTCGACGGTGTTCCCGTGCGCATAGCCAGTAGCTGCCGCCGTAAACGACTCAACCCAACAACCAGCTTCTCAGGACATCACGAACACTCACATACGCGGACCGGCCAAAAGACCCAAACGAACACAACGTCGGCGAGATCATGCTGGATCCGCCCACAGATTCACCATGCCCGCGCACACCGTTGGAACCTGGACACAACCCGACACCTCCCGGCCACTTGGTGCCACCTCCAGCCAGCTTCTGGCCAGCCACAACCTCGTTCGACCAGCCATAGCCCTACCCGGCCAGCCGCGGCCAGCAAGCAGTAGGCCACAGCTAGCCGCAGCCAGCCCACAGCAAGCCGCAGCCGGCCAGAAGCTACTAGCAGCTGGCCGAGAGAAGCTGGAACATGTAGCAGCAAGCCTCGTTATTTTCCTTTGACACCGACTCTGTCCGACCTTCGTGCCATTGCCCCGTTGCCAGATCTTAAGACCCCATAGATGATGCTGGACTGTTGGAGAGCCCAAAATAATAGATGATGTCGGACTATTGGAAAGCCCAAATTATAGATGATGTTGGACTGTTGGAAAGCCCAATCGATAGATAATGATAGACGGTTGAAAAGACAAAGTGATATACGACGCTGGACAATTGGTGAGCCCTTTCTCTTACTTCTTGTACGATCTATCCATTCATATATCTGTTGCACCCTATCCTTACGACCTATCTCTTGTACCCTATCCTTGCACTCTGTCTGTACATGTATCTATAATACAGGATCCATCTATCTTCGAGCTATGAAATTGTGCTACTCCACCGTCTTGTCGAGTTGTTTTGTCCCATGGTCGTGTCTTTGGATTTTATTGCTGGTTGTTCTTGATGTCTGTCTGTGTGCCGTGCCTTCAAGCCGGCTATGGGGTCATACTTCATTCGGATATTGCGTTCGCGGGATTCATCTCGCCATGGCCGTAATGCCAAATGTAACTCTACCTCGTGTTATAGTTGACCATGGAGCTATACTGAAAGGTCCTAAATGACTAGAGGGGGGTGAATAGCCTATAAAAATCTACAAACAACACTTAACAAGCCGATTAGTAACACAAGCAAGCTTTGCAAAGCACTAGCTCTAAACTACACTATGCAAGCCACCTAGACAAGTATACTACACTATGATCACTAGTTCACACTCAAAGGCTACGTCACTACTATACACTACTCCTAAGTGAGCAACTAACTAACAAACTACACAAGAAAGTAAGTACATAAATGTAAAGAGTAAAGGTGATTTCAACACCCCCGGTGTAGAGAAAATATGAAGTCCAATATAACCAATCAAACAAATACAAGAGAAATCCTCGGTAGAGAGATGACACAAGATTTTTTACCGAGGTTCACTTGCTTGCCGGCAAGCTAGTCCTTGTTGTAGCGATACACCCACTTGGAGGTTCACACGCTAATTGGCATCACACGCCAAACCCTTCTCAAGGGTGCCGCACAACCAACACAAGACGGGGATCCACCAAGCTACGAGCAATCCACTAAAGATGCCTTTCGCGATCTCCCGCAGGGATAGGCTCAAGAACCCCTCACAATACCTTGATCGGAGGCGGAGACAATCACCAACTCCCCACAACGATCCTCGCAGCTTCAAGCCGTCTAGGAGTCGGCAAACTCCAAGAGTAATGAGAGAAACCGCTGCGACTCACCGCTACCAAGTGCCTCTAGATGATCTCTATCAATGCAATGCACTTGATGCTCTCCAAACTCACCAAATGATGATCACAATCAAGTAGGATGAGTGAGAGTGGAGTGGGAAGGCTCACAAGTATGGTATGATGTTTAGGAGTGCCAAGAGATCCTCCCCGAATCAGCCAAGTGACTATTTATAAGCCGCACACAAAGAACTAGCCGTTTAGGCTTTTCTGCGTACCGTCGGACTGTCCGACGGCCAGACCGTCGGACTAATCTGCACGATCCGACGCCCCGGATGAACGCCACGTGTCACTAGCCGTTTGAAGTCGAACGTTGGATCACAACGGCTAACTTCCCGCGCTAAACGAACCGTCAGACGGACGAACGTCGGACCAATACCCACGGTCCGACGCCCACTGCCACTGCACCGTCGGACTGAAAATACACGGCGCGTCGGACCAATCGAAACCACGGTCCAACGTTTCCAGAGAGCTCCCCGAGCCCTAAAAACCGTCGGACGTTGGTCCGACGCTCACCGTCAGACTAACGCCGAGAGTCCGACGCTCTGAGAGATCGCCACGTGTCAGCTCTCGCGCTATCTGCACCGTCGGACGCTTCGGCTAATGGTCCGACGCTCAGAAACTGAGCGTCCGACGCTCTCAGCAGTGTTAGCCGTCGGACCGAGACTAATGGTCCGACGCTCTGTGACTCTACGGTCCGACGCTCTATTTTCTTAGGATTTTCACTCAAACCTTTCACCCTTTGTTCCCATGTGCTAACACCAAGTGTTCTACACCTTGTGCACGTGTGTTAGCCTTTTCAAAAGAGTTTTCCAAGGGTTTGTTAGTGTCACTAGCATCTATATGCAATGCAATGATCATGAACACCTAGTGGCACTTGATAACCATATTTCATCAACGATTTCGCCCCTCTTGATAGTACGGCTATCTATCCTAAATGTGATAACTCCCTCTATGGAGTCTTGATCACCAAAAGCAAAAAAGCTCCTATGGATTATATCTTTGCTTTGAGCTCCCAGCTTTTTCACCATCTCTTGATGAAGCTTGTGGACTCCTTTTGATGATGGATTTATACCATTTGTATGGATGCCGTCATTGCCCTTCACTTGTGGCCTCCACCGACCCGGTCCTTTGCTCCATCTTGTTGTTTGCTAATCATTCTCATGAAACACTTAGAGCAATCGTTAGCAAACTAGGTTTCATCAATTTCCCAAAATCAAACATGGGCTTTCAATCTCCCCCTTTTTGGTAATTGATGACAACCTTCACAAAGATATGAAATGAAAACCAAGTTTGTACTTTGGTAGTATTAGCTCCCCCTACATATGTGATTCCTTATGTTTGGTTCAATTTTTCACATATGCATGAATTTGAAGGTTTGGGTGAGCTACTACTATCAAATGATGCTAAGGTATATAGAATGGACCTTTGAAGCGTGATACCATCGGAGTTGCGGAAATATACCATCCTTAGCACCATTGTTTACTAGTCATGCATCACAAACTCAAAATACCTCGTGAGATCAACATTTAATTAAAAGATGTACTTTGTATGACATGTAGGTCCTATGCATGCTAGTTTGTCAAATCACCATTCAAGTCCTATTTCTAAGCATTTCACCAATTCAAACAAGCATAGGAATTGAAGTTTTGACAATGCAACAATTCATATGTTAATGCATACACAAATGCAACAACTTATTCATGAGCTTGCTCCCCCTACTTGTATGCTTTCAAATTTTTAATTTTTAATTGACCCATTTCCTTTCTTATCTTTGTGACTTTCTTCTCCCCTTTGTCAACAATCACCAAAAATGGTGCAAAATATGGGAGTATCAAGTCAATAAATGGGGTTTAGTTCATGTTCACATTGGTTCAATCAAGATCACTTGCCTAGAATATGTAACTAAGTTTGAGCCAAGGACAAGCTTCTTCACACCTCACTAGTAGGGTTATCTTGACCATGTTAAGTTACACATCATGAGCTCATGTTCTAGATTCAACACTAGGTTGGCAAGCCCATCAATATGTCATATGCTACCACTTGATCATACAAGCATAAAGAACAAAAGTGGTACCAAATATACATGAAAGCATTTGATTTTTCATGAACAAGCATTTTACCTTGCTTTAATCAAAGAAGAGGCATGTCATATAATGTGGAATGCTTTTCACTTCATGTTGGAGTAGTCTAGTATGTTTAACTCATTTCTCAACTTGCAAAATCTTGACTCATCAAGTGGCTTGGAAAAGATATCCGCTAATTGATCTTCGGTGCCAACACTTTCAATTGCAATGTCCCCTTTGATTTGGTGATCTCTAATGAAGTGATGCCTTATGTCAATGTGCTTTGTTCTTGAATGTTGCACGGGGTTGT
Source organism: Eremochloa ophiuroides (assembly GCA_038502445.1). Lineage (NCBI taxonomy): Eukaryota > Viridiplantae > Streptophyta > Magnoliopsida > Poales > Poaceae > Eremochloa > Eremochloa ophiuroides. The sequence continues at coordinate 89,827,800 of JAHLJS010000001.1, read as the reverse complement.
TGGTTAGCTTGATAGCACTCTCATTGTCACATAGTAAAGGCACTTTCTTGTATTTCAATCCAAAATCACTCAAGGTTGCCTTCATCCAAAGCAATTGTGCACAGCAACTTCCGGCACTAATGTACTCCGCTTCGGCCGTTGAGAGAGCAACACTATTTTGCTTCTTTGAAGACTATGATACAAGTGACCTTCCAAACAATTGACAAGTTCCACTAGTGTTCTTTCTATCCACCTTACAACCGGCATAGTCGGAGTCCGAATATCCAATAAGCTCAAAGTTGGACCCCTTAGGATACCACAACCCAACATCTTGTGTGCCCTTCAAATATCTTAATATTCTCTTTGCGGCTTTCAAATGACTTTCTCTTGGTGAGGCTTGAAATCTTGCACACATGCACACACTAAACATGACATCCGATTGAGATGCGGTCACATAAAGGAGACTTCCAATCATTGATCTGTATAGCTTTTGATCCACCATTTTGCCACTATCATCCAAGTCCAAATGCCCATTAGTTGCCATAGGAGTATTCATGGGTTTTGCATGTTCCAATCCAAATTTCTTCACCACGTCCCTTATGTACTTGCCTTGACTTACAAATGTACCATTCTTCATTTGCTTAACTTGAAGACCAAGAAAGTAGCTAAGCTCACCAATCATGGACATTTCAAACTCACTTGCCATCATATTTCCAAATTCTTCACAAAAATCTTGATTTGTTGATCCAAAGATGATATCATCCACGTACATTATTTGTAACACAAACAAATCTTTGCCAAACTTCTTAGTGAAAAGAGTTGTATCAACCTTTCCCATTTTGAACCCTTTTGAGAGCAAGAAATCTCTCAATCTCTCATACCATGCTCTATGTGCTTGCTTCAAACCATACAATGCCTTTCTTAGCTTGTACACATGGTTGGGCTTCTTCACATCTTCAAATCCGGGAGGTTGTTCCACATAAACCAACTCATTAATGTACCCATTGAGAAATGCACTCTTGACATCCATTTGATATAACTTGATGTTGTGGGCACAAGCATAGGCTAATAAAATTCTAATGGCCTCCAATCTAGCAACCGCTGCATAGGTTTCTCCAAAATCAAGACCTTCTACTTGAGTGTAACCTTGTGCAACCAATCTAGCTTTATTCCTTATTACTATGCCATCTCGATCTTGCTTGTTTCTAAAGACCCATTTTGTTCCTATCACATTGTGTTTCTTTGGTCTTTCCACTAGCTCCCAAACTTGATTTCTTGTGAAATTGTTGAGCTCTTCATGCATGGCATTGACCCAATCAACATCTTTCAATGCTTCCTCAATCTTGGTTGGCTCTATGGTTGACATAAATGAGAAATGCTCATAAATTTGAGCTAGTCTTGCTCTAGTTTGAACTCCACTTTGAATACCACCAATGATTTGATCCAAAGGATGATCCCTTGCAATAGGAGACCGGTTGGAGAATATGAACTTGATCATTGGATTGAGATGAACTAGCTTGTTGATCTTGTACTTGAGATTGATCTTGTGAGTCACTTGCACTTGCTTCATTTTCAACTTGCATACTAGTATGAATTGCACCATCATCTTCATCATCATTGACTTGCCTTGGCCTAATATCACCAATATCCATATCTTTCATTGCATTTGCCAAGTCATTGCCTCTCATGTCACTAAGATTTTCAACTTCATCTTGAGAGTCTTGGGTTTCATCAAATTCGATATCATGTACCTCCTCAAGAGTACCACTAGCCAAATTCCAAACTCTATATGCCTTGCTTGTGGTTGAATAGCCAAGTAAGAAACCTTCATCACATTTCTTTTCAAACTTGCTCAGTCTTGTGCCTTTCTTGAGAATGTAGCATTTGCAACCAAAAACCCGAAAATATGCAATGTTGGGCTTTCTACCATTCAATAGCTCATAAGGAGTCTTTGCAAGCATACCATGGCAATATAAGCGGTTGATGTAGTAGCAAGCGGTGTTGATTGCTTCGGCCCAAAAAGAATGACTAACATTGTATTCACTTAGCATTGATCTTGCCATATCTATCAAGGTTCTATTCTTCCTTTCAACAATGTCATTTGATTGTGGTGTATACTTGGGTGAGAATTGATGTCCAATGCCATACTCATCACACAATTCATCAATCTTGGTGTTCTTGAATTCACTACCATTGTCACTTCTAACTTTCTTGATGGTTGTTTCAAACTCATTTTGGCTTCTCTTGACAAAAGACTTGAATATATCATACACTTCACTCTTGTCAACTAGAAAGAATACCCATGTATATCTAGTATAGTCATCCACAATCACAAATCCATACTTGCTCCCACCAATGCTAGTATATGTGGTTGGTCCAAACAAGTCCATATGCAAGAGCCCAAAAGCTTTACTAGTTGTAACACCCGAAAATTTTCAATTTATTAAATAGGATTAAATGCAATCTATTTATGTTTATGTGGCATATAATCTAGTGAATAAAATCTTTTTGGGCAATTAAAATAAATCTTGGTAGTTAGAAACTTGAGTGTTGCATACATGCTGCTTGCACATATTTACTTCCTGAGATTTGTTTGGATTTGCAAGGGTTCAAATCTTAGTTTGAAAAGCTATTTGGAAAATAAATTTGAAAATGAGTTTTAAAAAGAAAGAAAACAGAAACCTCACCCCTCCTCTCTTTCGGCCCAGTCGAGGCCCAACTTCTCTGCCGCCCCTCCCCTCTTCCCTTCGCCTCGCGTGGACCGAGCCTAGCTCCAGGCCGAGGCCCAACTCCTTCGCGCTGCAGCCCAGCTCGGAGCCCATCTCCTCCTCCTCCTCCTTTCTCTCCCGCTTGGGCCAGGGCCCAAACTTGGCGAGCCAGCCGCGCAGCGCCGTCCCTCTCCGTCTGTGACCGACACGCGGGGCCCACAAGTCATCTTTCTCCTCCTCCTGCTCGTGTTCGAAGCGGACATGTCCGCGCCGTAACCCCCCTGGCCTCCTCTCTTGGCGTGGCCGAGTCCAGATCTCCTACGCCTCCCTCGCGCCCCTATATAAGTCGGCCGAGCTCTGCCGTCCCTCCCCACAAGTTCCCGAGCAAGCCGCCGCCTCCAATCGTGCCCTTGCCGCAGCCACAGAGCCGCCGCCGCCCCGAGCTCCGCCATCGCCGTCGATTTCGCCAACGAGAAGTCTCTCCGTCGAAATTGGTAGCCCTCCAAGCTTCGCAGCAAGGTCAGGGATCTTCCCGACCCCTTCTCCCACGGTTTTGTGCACTGTAGCAATGATGCCGAGCTTCGCCGCCGCCATAGTTCCGCCACCGAGCTCGCCGCATCCTCTCCGAGCTACCTCTGTGGCAACCGAAACCATAGATAGGTTTAGCTTGAGCTTCTCTTGCTCCCCGACCAGATCCCGAGGTGAACCGAGCTTCCAAGCCCCGAAAACGCCGTCTCCGGCCATCCTCCGGCGAGAGCGCCACCGTTGGCCGCCCGACTCCGGCGACCAGGGCCACCCCTCTTCCTCCCCGATCTAATCCCGGCCGTTCGTTTTAAATCGGAGGGCTTGCAACGCTCCACACCCCTTCGGCCGTCTTTCTTTCAAAAGAGCCCCTGTTGTTTTTGAAGTATAAACCCGCAGTCCTTAGCGTATTCAGCCGAGTACGCTTTCCTTTTTAGAAAACGTATTCCATTAAATAGATTCAAAAATACGTTTTCCAGATATTCACAATTTTGCCACGGATTTTGTTTTAGCTATAAAATCTCCGTTTTAGCTCCGATTTGATCCGTTCAAGTCTCGTTAGATTCGTAATTCCGTAATCTATCTAATGATACTACTGTTATTCATGTTTTGAACTTTTAAAATTTGAGATTAGATTTAATCTATTATTTTATTAAAGTAAAACTTGTTTATTTCATAACTTCTCCGTTTGAACTCCGATTTTCGTGATCTTTATATCGTTGGAATCGTAGCGACGCGTAGATTATTTTTATACACTTTTCAATCTGTTTTTCCACTGTTGGTGTACTGTTTCTAATATAGATCTTGTTCGCTTCGTGTATGATTGCCTCGATGATTGTGTGGTGATTTTATGATCGAGTTCTGACGGTGAGCAATACGTTGGTGATCCAGAGTACACTGAGGATCCAAGTTCTCCAGAGCACTTTGATCAAGGCAAGTATAGTATGGACCATCCTTGTTGCCTATTCATCCTAATCACCAAATTCATGATGCATGTGTCTACCTTGGCAACCCTAGTATTTATTCCTAGCTTTTGATCACTTGATCCTTGTTACCTATGAGATTGCATTTGAGTAGTGATGCTAGTGCTTTGATGGGTCATGATCTTATGAACTTGAATAATTGATTATGAAATAAAGATTAAAAGATGCTTTTTAGCAACATGGACTAAGGACTTATCTGTAAGTATGACACCGGGACTTACAGCGCAACCATGGGGGCTATATGGCTCTGGCTTTAGTCAAGTATGGAGTTACTTTCTATCATGCTACTAATCTTGAAAGGTTCCTTGCCGAGCTGGTTGTTTTGCGGCTCCTGTCCTTGTGTGTACTGCTGCATGTGTGTGCCACTTGGAAGGAGGGCTCTACCGCCCCTTGCCATTGCGTCTGGATTGATTAGTAACTTGTTAGAGAGCCTTTTGAAAGACTTCATAGTGAGACCCTGTTATGCACCTTGGCAGTGTAGCGTGGGCCTTGCAAACCCGGACACATGGGAATCACGACTCATGGTGAAAGTGTGCAACCTCTGCAGAGTGTAAAACTGATATATCAGCCGTGCTCACGGTCACGAGCGGCCTTGGACGTCTTACAGGAATTTAACTAATTGAATATTGATTTATTTGAAGTTTCTATTGATGTTTATTCCATATTAATTATCATGTTTATATGATCATGCAAATCTTATTCCTTGGTATAATCTATTGCTGCTACTCAAATTGCTAAAACATGATCCACTAAAAGCAATCGCTGTCAACCAGTGTCATGCCTTATTTGAGCCTCATAAACCCACGTTATTCTTGTTGAGTACGACATGTACTTACGCTTGCTTTATTTTTTATACTTGGATAAAAATCCCGGATGGATAACAGATGACTATGAGGATTCTTCTGAGGATTATTAGGATTGTGTTCACCAGTCAACTATTCCCTGTGGATTGAAGATTCCGCGAGAGAGTTATTTATATTATTCCGCTGTTATTAATGTAAAGACTCTGTGATATTATTCATTATATATTAAACCTTGTGATGGTACTATGTAATTTGTCGCTTATGTGTGTGATTGATCTTTGGGCGCACATAAGTTGGTTCATTCAATTTTATCCTTAAAATTGGGTGCGACAGATTAGTATCAGAGCATAGGTTGACTGTAGAACGCAAGCCTAGACAGAATGGATACTTTAGGATGTGCTTTTCTCATCTTATTCATGCTTTCTACCTTAACCTTGATAATTGCTATTTTATATGCTTCCCGTACCCTTATTCCATCATGAAAATTTGATGCTTCTCTTCTTATTCTAAGATCTATCATGCTTTCATGCTTTCTCACCTTGTTCTTTATAAAAAAAATTGATTCTATTCTCATTCTACCTCTGTCTTGGTCGATGATCAAGAAGATGGCACATGATCACCAAACTACCCCACAAGTGTGTTGGAGAAGCCAAGCCACAAGCATGGCTATCAATATGAGGATGAAAGGAAAGATGCCCAAGGCTCGACAAGAAGAACCAAGATAGGATTCGAGCTAGATAATAGAACGATTTAGATGTGAGTCAAGTTGAGTCGAGTCTTGTGTGCGTGTGAATTTTATGTGCTCGTTGCTTTGTGCTTATGAATTATGTGTGATTTGGTTCTTTGTAATGAGTGTTGAGAATTATGGGCAAGTCTCTAATTCTCTTAATTAAAAGATTTAGGGTATAAAGATTGTTAAATAAATAGTTGGGTTGATTAAAATCTAGTTTTCTCAAAATCTGATTTTCAGACCTCTCTGCCTTCGTAATTTTGCTTAATTAATTTTGTAAATCCAAAAATTATGAAAATTTAATGGGGAACAGTAGACTTCCAACCCTTTCCATGGACTCAAGAATCACATTAATAGCTATTATGGTTTTGGAGATACAGTGGTTGGAAGTTAAAGTTTCTGCATAGTTTGGCAGCCTAGACAGTTTCTGTTATTGTCTGTTTTTGGTTAATATAACATCAGAATCTGGAAAAGTGGTCCACATGAAGATCGTAGAGAATTTCTCAGGATTTCCAACGATATAGAGAATGTATCTGTTTAATTTCTAAAACTCCACATATGATCAGTTTACTATGCTACTGTTATCGGATCTCGCCCAGAAATTCAGATTCATGCCTTACAAATGTTTGCATAATAGAAAAATTCTAAAACTCAATTATATGTTGGAAAAAAAACAGATGACCGGTAACAGGAGGAATCCTAATCCACCACCACCACCACAACCTAGCATTCAAGATCTCATCGCTTCGCAGACGCAGTTGATGGAGACAATGATGCAGTTCATTCAAAATCAACCAGCTGGAGGACCACAACCTGCTCAACCTCAAGCTAGAGATAAGCGAGGAGAATTTTTGAAAGGTCGTCCACCTGTGTTCAACCACGCCGCCGACCCATTGGATGCTGATGATTGGCTTCGCGCCGTGGAGAGACAACTCACCATTGTGCAATGCAATGATGAGGAAAAGGTGTTGTATGCATCTGGACAGTTGCAAGGAGCTGCTCAAGACTGGTGGGATGCATTCCAGTATGGTCGCCCCAATAATGCGCCTGCTATCACATGGCAAGAGTTTTGTGAGAACTTCAAGTCATACCATATTCCTGAAGGTTTGATAGAGTTGAAGCAGCCAGAGTTTAGAGCTTTGAAGCAAGAACAAATGTCGGTGCCAGAGTACCGTGATCAGTTTGTTCAATTGTCGCGGTATGCTCCCGATGATGTTGCTAATGACAAGGACAATCAGCGTCTCTTCCTCAAGGGACTTCACGATAGATTGCAACTCCAACTCATGACAACCACCTACCCCAATTTTCAAGAGCTGGTGAATCGCGCTATAGTGATCGACAACAAACGCAAGGAGATGGCGGATAACAAGAGAAAGAAGCAAGGACAAACCTTTACAAGAAATAACCGTTCACGTCCCAACGCCCAGCAACGAAATTTCCAGCAGAGACACCAAGGGCCATCAAATCAATGGAACCGCAATCAGAACCAGCCTCGTTCTCAGTCTCCACCGCAACAGCAGAAAACTCCTACCCAGACTCCTCAGCAAGCTACCCCTAGCAAGACCCCCAACAGGACCAATACATTTGGCACTCCCATCAAGTGCTTTGCCTGTGGAGAATCGGGACATCTCTCTTACCACTGTCCCAAGAAGCAGAACCAGCAAACTCTGCAGAGTAGCAACCAGAAGGGAAGACATCAACAATCGCCTAATCAAGGAAGTGTGAACCATGTGTCCGCGGAGACAGCTCAGGAAGCACCAGAGGTTATGATGGGTACGTTCAACGTCAACTCCATCCCCGCTACCGTTCTTTTTTATTCCGGTGCTTCGCATTCATTCATATCACAAACTTTTGTTAGGATACACGGTATACCACTATTAGCCCTACAAAACCCATTATTGGTAAATTCACCGGGTGGGGCTATGCAAGCTCAATATTATTGTCCTTCGGTTAGCATTGCTCTAATGGGGGTAGACTTTAAAGTGAACCCTACGGTAATAAGAACAACCGGAATAGATGTTATATTGGGTCTGGATTGGATGAAGCAGCACAAGGCAGTTATTCAGTGTGAGGAAAAGGTCGTTGTGTTAACTACGTCCAAAGGAGATAAAATCAGTGTTGACGTAGTAATGCAACCACCACCACCAGCGACAGTTAACCAGATTCGAGGGGAATACCCAATTAAAATATTAGAAACCACAGAGCGATTCAGAAGGAGTGAAATTATAAAGTTATGCAAGGTACAGTGGAATCGGTCTTCAGAAAACGAGGGAACATGGGAAAAAGAGGAAGAATTAAGGAAGTTATATCCCCAACTTTTTGAGTAAGCACTAACTAATCTCGAGGACGAGATTATTTTTAAGGGGGGTAGAATTGTAACACCCGAAAATTTTCAATTTATTAAATAGGATTAAATCCAATCTATTTATGTTTATGTGGCATATAATCTAGTGAATAAAATCTTTTTGGGCAATTAAAATAAATCTTGGTAGTTAGAAACTTGAGTGTTGCATACATGCTGCTGCACATATTTACTTCCTGAGATTTGTTTGGATTTGCAAGGGTTCAAATCTTAGTTTGAAAAGCTATTTGGAAAATAAATTTGAAAATGAGTTTTAAAAAGAAAGAAAACAGAAACCTCACCCCTCCTCTCTTTCGGCCCAGTCGAGGCCCAACTTCTCTGCCGCCCCTCCCCTCTTCCCTTCGCCTCGCGTGGACCGAGCCCAGCTCCAGGCCGAGGCCCAACTCCTTCGCGCTGCAGCCTAGCTCGGAGCCCATCTCCTCCTCCTCCTCCTTTCTCTCCCGCTTGGGCCAGGGCCCAAACTTGGCGAGCCAGCCGCGCAGCGCCGTCCCTCTCCGTCTGTGACTGACACGCGGGGCCCATAAGTCATCTTCCTCCTCCTCCTGCTCGTGTTCGAAGCGGACATGTCCGCGCCGTAACCCCCCTGGCCTCCTCTCTTGGCGTGGCCGAGTCCGGATCTCCTACGCCTCCCTCGCGCCCCTATATAAGTCGGCCGAGCTCTGCCGTCCCTCCCCACAAGTTCCCAAGCAAGCCGCCGCCTCCAATCGTGCCCTTGCCGCAGCCACAGAGCCGCCGCCGCCCCGAGCTCCGCCGTCGCCGTCGATTTCGCCAACGAGAAGTCTCTCCGTCGAAATTGGTTGCCCTCCAAGCTTCGCAGCAAGGTCAGGGATCTTCCCGACCCCTTCTCCCTCGGTTTTGTGCACTGTAGCCATGATGCCGAGCTTCGCTGCCGCCATAGTTCCGCCACCGAGCTCGCCGCATCCTCTCCGAGCTACCTCTGTGGCAACCGAAACCATAGATAGGTTTAGCTTGAGCTTCTCTTGCTCCCCGACCAGATCCCGAGGTGAACCGAGCTTCCAAGCCCCGAAAACGCCATCTCCGGCCATCCTCCGGCGAGAGCGCCGCCGTTGGCCGCCCGACTCCGGCGACCAGGGCCGCCCCTCTTCCTCCCCGATCTAATCCCGGCCGTTCGTTTTAAATCGGAGGGCTTGCAGCGCTCCATACCCCTTCGGCCGCCTTTCTTTCAAAAGAGCCCCTGTTGTTTTTGAAGTATAAACCCGCAGTCCTTAGCGTATTCAGCCGAGTACGCTTTCCTTTTTAGAAAACGTATTCCATTAAATAGATTCAAAAATACGTTTTCCAGATATTCACAATTTTGCCACTGATTTTGTTTTAGCTATAAAATCTCCGTTTTAGCTCCGATTTGATCCGTTCAAGTCTCGTTAGATTCGTAATTCCGTAATCTATCTAATGATACTACTGTTATTCATGTTTTAAACTTTTAAAATTCGAGATTAGATTTAATCTATTATTTTATTAAAGTAAAACTTGTTTATTTCATAACTTCTCCGTTTGAACTCCGATTTTCGTGATCTTTATATCGTTGTAATCGTAGCGATGCGTAGATTATTTTTATACACTTTTCAATCTATTTTTCCACTATTGGTGTACTGTTTCTAATATAGATCTTGTTCGCTTCGTGTATGATTGCCTCGATGATTGTGTGGTGATTTTATGATCGAGTTCAGACAGTGAGCAATACGTTGGTGATCAAGAGTACACTGAGGATCCAAGTTCTCCAGAGCACTTTGATCAAGGCAAGTATAGTATGGACCATCCTTGTTGCCTATTCATCCTAACCACCAAATTCATAATGCATGTGTCTACCTTGGCAACCCTAGTATTTATTCCTAGCTTTTGATCACTTGATCCTTGTTACCTATGAGATTGCATTTGAGTAGTGATGCTAGTGCTTTGATGGGTCATGATCTTATGAACTTGAATAATTGATTATGAAATAAAGATTAAAAGATGCTTTTTAGCAACATGGACTAAGGACTTATCTGTAAGTATGACACCGGGACTTACAGCGCAACCATGGGGGCTATATGGCTCTGGCTTTAGTCAAGTATGGAGTTATTTTCTATCATGCTACTAATCTTGAAAGGTTCCTTGCCGAGCTGGTTGTTTTGCGGCTCCTGTCCTTGTGTGTACTGCTGCATGTGTGTGCCACTTGGAAGGAGGGCTCTACCGCCCCTTGCCATTGCGTCTGGATTGATTAGTAACTTGTTAGAGAGCCTTTTGAAAGACTTCATAGTGAGACCCTGTTATGCACCTTGGCAGTGTAGCGTGGGCCTTGCAAACCCCGGCACATGGGAATCACGACTCATGGTGAAAGTGTGCAACCTCTGCACAGTGTAAAACTGATATATCAGCCGTGCTCACGGTCACGAGCGGCCTTGGACGTCTTACAGGAATTTAACTAATTGAATATTGATTTATTTGAAGTTTCTATTGATGTTTATTCCATATTAATTATCATGTTTATATGATCATGCAAATCTTATTCCTTGGTATAATCTATTGCTGCTACTCAAATTGCTAAAACATGATCCACTAAAAGCAATCGCTGTCAACCAGTGTCATGCCTTATTTGAGCCTCATAAACCCACGTTATTCTTGTTGAGTACGACATGTACTTACGCTTGCTTTATTTTTTATACTTGGATAAAAATCCCGGATGGGTAACAGATGACTATGAGGATTCTTCTGAGGATTATTAGGATTGTGTTCACCAGTCAACTATTCCCTGTGGATTGGAGATTCCGCGAGAGAGTTATCTATATTATTCCGCTGTTATTAATGTAAAGACTCTGTGATATTATTCATTATATATTAAACCTTGTGATGGTACTATGTAATTTGTCGCTTATGTGTGTGATTGATCTCTAGGCGCACATAAGTTGGTTCATTCAATTTTATCCTTAAAATTGGGTGCGACACTAGTACTCATCATGCTCTTCTTAGGATGTGTATTTCCAACTTGTTTGCCGGCTTGACATGAACTACAAAGCTTATCTTTCTCAAAAGTGACATCTTTCAACCCTCTAACTAGATCATGCTTCACTAGTTTGTTCAATTGTTTCATTCCAACATGACCAAGCCTTCTATGCCATAACCAACCCAAACTTGACTTAGTGATCAAACAAGTTGACAATTGAGTTTCACTAGCATTAAAATCCACAAGATATAGGTTGTCATATCTAAACCCTTTGAATATCAAATTTGACCCATCAACACTAACAATTTCAACATCATCAACCCCGAATATGTACTTGAAACCGAGATCTCAAAGTTGTGCAACCGAGAGCAAATTGAAGTTCAAGCTTTCAACTAGCAACACATTTGAGATGGACATATCATTGGAGATAGCAATTTTACCAAGTCCTCTCACTTTCCCTTTCTTGTTGTCACCAAATGTGATTGCATCATAGCCACTATTTGCACTTGTGTTGAGAGAGCCAAACATACTAGAATCACCCGTCATATGTTGAGTGCATCCACTATCAAGCACCCAATGCCTCCCTCCGGCTTTGTAATTGACCTACAAAAAGAGATCAATTCCTTTTAGGCACCCAAACTTGCTTGGGTCCATGAAGGTTAGTGACTAAGCTCTTTGGTACCCAAATGGTCTTCTTCTTTGGACCCAACATGGATGTACCAACAAACTTAGCCTTCACACCGTTTGAGCCCTTTGTGAGAATGTAGCAAGAATCAAACTTAATTGAGGATACATAAACATTGGATTTCTTGCTTTTGCAATCTTGCTCTAAGTGACCAACTTGTTTGCATTTTGTGTAATACCGGCCATTTCTCTTCACAAAACAAGTCTTGTGAGGAGCAAAGGTGGTTTTGCCTTTCTTGGGGGTATAGCCCAATCCCTCTTTGTGGAGAGATGCCCTTTGGCTACCCAAGCACATAAGCAAGCGGTCCTCACCACCATAAGCCTTAGCTAAGGAGTGATTGAGCTTTTTAACCTCCTCCTTTAGGTTCTTGTTCTCAATTACTAGTGAAGGGTCACTAGTGGGTGAGGTAGTAGTGGGGTGCTACAAGAAAGGTTAGTAGTAGCAACAATAATAGGTTCACAAGATATATCACATGTTACACCTAAAATAATAGATGACGTTGGACTATTGGAAAGCCCAAATTATAGATGATGTTGGACTGTTGGAAAGCCCAATCGATAGATAATGATAGACGGTTGAAAAGCCAAAGTGATATACGACGCTGGACTATTGGAGAGCCCCTTCTCTTACTTCTTGTACGATCTGTCCATTCATATATCTGTTGTACCCTATCCTTACGACCTATCTCTTGTATCCTATCCTTGCACTCTGTCTGTACATGTATCTATAATACAGGATCCATCTATCTTCGAGCTATGAAATTGTGCTACTCCACCGTCTTGTCGAGTTGTTTTGTCCCATAGTCATGTCTTTGGATTTTATTGCTGGTTGTTCTTGATGTCTGTCTGTGTGCCGTGCCTTCAAGCCGGCTGTGGGGTCATACTTCATTCGGATATTGCGATCGCGGGATTCATCTCGCCATGGCCGTAATGCCAAATGTAACTCTACCTCGCGTTATAGTTGACCATGGAGCTATACTGAAAGGTCCTAAATGGCTAGAGGGGGTGAATAGCCTATAAAAATCTTCAAACAACACTTAACAAGCCGATTAGTAACACAAGCAAGCTTTGCAAAGCACTAGCTCTAAACTACACTATGCAAGCCACCTAGACAAGTATACTACACTATGATCACTAGTTCACACTCAAAGGCTACGTCACTACTATACACTACTCCTAAGTGAGCAACTAACTAATAAACTACACAAGAAAGTAAGTACATAAATGTAAAGAGTAAAGGTGATTTCAATACCCCCGGTGTAGAGAAGATATGAAGTCCAATATAACCAATCAATCAAATACAAGAGAAATCCTCGGTAGAGAGATGACACAAGATTTTTTACCGAGGTTCACTTGCTTGCCGGCAAGCTAGTCCTCGTTGTAGCGATACACCCACTTGGAGGTTCACGCGCTAATTGGCATCACACGCCAAACCCTTCTCAAGGGTGCCGCACAACCAACACAAGACGGGGATCCACCAAGCTACGAGCAATCCACTAAAGATGCCTTTCGCGATCTCCCGCGGGGATAGGCTCAAGAACCCCTCACAATACCTTGATCGGAGGCGGAGACAATCACCAACTCCCCACAACGATCCTCGCAGCTTCAAGCCGTCTAGGAGTCGGAAAACTCCAAGAGTAATGAGAGAAACTGCTGCGAATCACCGCTACCAAGTGCCTCTAGATGATCTCTATCAATGCAATGCACTTTATGCTCTCCAAACTCACCAAATGATGATCACAATCAAGTAGGATGAGTGAGAGTGGAGTGAGAAGGCTCACAAGTATGCTATGATGTTCAGGAGTGCCAAGAGATCCTCTCCAAATCAGCCAAGTGACTATTTATAAGCCACACACAAAGAACTAGCCGTTTAGGCTTTTCTGCGTACCGTCGGACTGTCCGATGGCCAGACCGTCGGACTAATCTGCACGGTCCGACGCCCCGGATGAACGCCACGTGTCAGTAGCCGTTTGAAGTCGAACGTTGGATCACAACGGCTAACTTCCTGCGCTAAACGAACCGTCGGACGGACGAACGTCGGACCAATACCCGCAGTCCGACGCCCACTGCCACTGCACCGTAGGACTGAAAATACACGGCACGTCGGACCAATCGAAACCACGGTCCGACATTTCCAGAGAGCTCCCCGAGCCCTGAAAACCGTCGGACGTTGGTCCGACGCTCACCGTCGGACTAACGCCGAGAATCCGACGCTCTGAGAGCTCGCCACGTGTCAGCTCTCGCGCTATCTGCACCGTCGGACGCTTCGGCTAATGGTCCGACGCTCAGAAACTGAGCGTCCGACGCTCTCAGCAGTGTTAGCCGTCGGACCGAGACTAATGGTCCGACGCTCTATGACTCTACGGTCCGACGCTCTATTTTCTTAGGATTTTCACTCAAACCTTTCACCCTTTGTTCCCATGTGCTAACACTAAGTGTTCTACAACTTGTGCACGTGTGTTAGCCATTTCAAAAGAGTTTTCCAAGGGTTTGTTAGTGTCACTAGCATCTATATGCAATGCAATGATCATGAACACCCAGTGGCACTTGATAACCGTATTTCATCAACGATTTCACCCCTCTTGATAGTATGGCTATCTATCCTAAATGTGATCACTCCCTCTATGGAATCTTGATCACCAAAAGCAAAAAAGCTCCTATGGATTATACCTTTGCCTTGAGCTCCCAGCTTTTTCACCATCTCTTGATGAAGCTTGTGGACTCCTTTTGATGATGGACTTATACCATTTGTATGGATGCCGTCATTGCCCTTCACTTGTGGCCTCCACCGACCCGGTCCTTTGCTCCATCTTGTTGTTTGCTAATCATTCTCATGAAACACTTAGAGCAATCGTTAGCAAACTAGGTTTCATCAATTTCCCAAAACCAAACATGGGCTTTCATATACCCCGTTTGCTGTTCTTGATGCTTCGTGCTCAGACCCTCGTATGCTTGTACCCTATGCGACCGTCGTATTCCTTCGATTCTCGCGGTGACAACCGCACCGCTACGAATTCGGGAAATGACTTAGTGCCAGTGCACCCAGGTCGTGGTACCCTACGAGTGGTTTGCTCACTTGCGTCTTCTACATGTCGCTCTCTTCTGACGCACCGTTTATTCCATGGCGTGCGTGTTGGAAGAAGTTGACCATTGCCTTATTATGTTTCTCGCTCTTTATTCCCGTATAGCCCGCTCTGTTCGATCCCGTCTTATCCATGGCGATTGGATCAAAGACCGGACTAACCCTTTTTAGTTAGCAAAGCTATGGTCTATATCAAGATCTTGGATCTATACGAGTCGACTCGATCGACCGCTTAAAACCATCTTCACTGAAGGAGTGACTGAGAATATGATATGGATGTGCCTAGCTAACTCCTCTCTCTCTCCCTCTCTTGATTCTGGGTGTTTAAGCACTTGTATGATTGTACCCGTTTGAATCACAGCCTTGGTACCCTACAAGTGGATTAAACACTTGCACTATTTTGTGCAACATTTATTGTTGGTAATTCCTTGTTCTTCCCTTCTGATCAGCCGTCCTCCGATCCCCGTCTTCTACGTGTCGTTCGGATCGGAAGATTGTGGGCCGTGGTGTTTGCTATGGATCAGCTCTAGCCTAAACGATTTATTTGAAAGCCATATTGGCTTGGCCGTGACATAAGCTTGTGCATAGCAAACCCCACTCTTAATTTTTCTTTGGCCTGATGAAATCGAACATACACCGAGAGGGCTAAGTCATGTACCTTCTATTATTTTTTGGGTATTAATGGATGTTTCTGCGTCTCATCGCCTTTCGGTGTATTGGGTGATTTCTTGCCTTGAGTCGCTTCGCGGAGTAGCCGTTTCCGGATTAGCGATGATCGAATCGTGACCCGCTGCAGGAGGAGAACTTGGACGACGACAAGAACCGTGGAGTGGAGTCACCCTGGAGGAGGTGACCCAGCCAAACGACTACACTAATTAAGGAGTGCTCATACCACTACTTCCCCGACAAT
Organism: Eremochloa ophiuroides; assembly: GCA_038502445.1. NCBI lineage: Eukaryota > Viridiplantae > Streptophyta > Magnoliopsida > Poales > Poaceae > Eremochloa > Eremochloa ophiuroides. Next base: position 89,812,096 of record JAHLJS010000001.1, on the reverse strand, counting down.
GCAGGTGTCATGGCAGCACCTTCTTTTAGAGAATCCTATTAGACATTGCATATTTAGAATTGTTAGCGCTTTATATTTACTCCTTTGCTAGTATATGATGCATAATACTACCTAAGCTGTTATCACCCTGCTTGCAACTACTCTACCATGCTACCCAGCTTCGCGCTCACTCTCTTATATACATTTATCTACTTGCTTGCATGTTACATCATCATATTTATTAACTCCACTCGTATTGTATCTGTGATGTGATGCTGGTGGTGAACCTCTAGGAATGGTTTAGCTTGGGATGCCGGACCGGTGGACTGTGAGCGTGTTGCGTGCATCCTGGGTGCATAGTGAGGGTTGAAGTCAACCAAGTGGGATATGAGACGAGCCAGAAGGGCAAGTCGTGACGGGGGTGCAACCTGGGCATCCCTACGAGAGTTACCTGTGGCGGGTAATGGTTTATGAGGAGGTTCCGGGATAGATAGCCTGCGTGGTTTGAAACCCATGAACGGAGGTGCTATGATGGCATAGGGAGAGTATCCCCTAAGTGAAGATGTCTGCTTGGTCAAACCTAGGACGGACTAGTTTCAGGTTCATAGGAATCCTTTACTACTCACTCGTCTTCGATGGGCACGGAACAGCTGGACTACTTGGTAGGGTGGTACCACTACTGCTAGGTGGTAAGGTGATAGGGTGGGCGGTGGCGGATGCCGGAAGTTCCCGCACCATTCTAGATGCGCAGTACCACTGATTGGGCCTGGTACTGCGTCTCCCAGCCTCAGCTTTTCGGTTCGTGCCCGAAGTTACCCAGGGCTGAGTGGTAGGGTGGCATTGACCTAGGCAAGCAAGCACCCGGAATTCTGCCTAGATGATTGTACAGCATCGATGATGGCTAATCTTGTGAGTGGTAAAACCTCTGCAGAGTGTATGGTTGATCGATCGATACATATACCGATTCTTCGGCTATGGACCTTTCCTGTAAAGCTTCTACTAGTGTAGAGAGTGATATTCTTTTCTCCCCCCGGTTAATGAATGTCCGGCAGTGTGCCCAGTGTGGCAGTGTGCCGTTGAGACAGGACCCAAGAGGGAGTTGGGCCTGTCGACTGAGCGCGAGGTGTGTGTGTGAGGTGGTGTATGGGTGCGTTGATGGATTTGGGATGGACTGATGGATGGGAACTGATGAGATGAGTTAAAACATGACAAACTATTATGATATTATTACTTGATGCTACTTTGCATGTGCTTAGGGTGCAAACCACAGCCAAATATTAGGATCACTAGATCCCTTTGTTTTCTCCTTTCCACTAAAGCTCATCGGTGCTGACCATGGCCTGCACATATCTGGCGGTGTGCAGATTACCTGTCTAATATAGATCTAGAGATAAGAAGGATCAGAAGGTCTCGTGCCTACGCTCAAGTTTGGTTCAGGAGATGAAGTCTATGCTGCGCCAAGAATAACTCTGATGACGCCCGTGAAGGAGGAGCCTTCACCTGACGACGTATTCCGCCAACTCTGATGACGACTAGATATGCTTCCGTTAGAATAACCCTGTAATAGGTGTCTACTCAGTTGATGTAATATCTTGTAAGTACTTACATTGCATGACTGTAATATCAACTGATATATGATAATGTGATGAGATCAATCTTTGGTTTTATCACATTATATCTCATTCTGTGGATTTTCCCTTCGTGGAAAATCGAGGATGTTTCAGAAAACAAGCTGTTATATCTTTGGTTTAGATCAACATTGACCTTCTTAGTGATAGTATGGGCTTTTTGCTCTTTGGTCAAGGCCTCTTGCAAAGAATCCACCTCACTGCTCTTTAAAGCAAGAGCTTTCTTACTAGCAATATAGAGATCTTCTTGTTTGATAAGAGTCTTTTCTCTAGATGCTAGCTCAGCTTGTGTGCTCTCTAATTCTTCCATTAGCCTAGCTATGAACAATTTGGTTTTGCTATCCAAGTTCTTAGTTAGTTTATTAATTTCTTCATCATTAGATTCATCATCACTTGAGCAATCACTTGTATCACTACTAGAGATGTCACTACGAGAGGGAGTTTTGAACTTGGATTTGTTTCGTACCTTCTCACCCTTTGCCATGAGACAAAGGTGAGTGGAGTGCTCATCATCATCATCGGACATGTTGTTGAAGAGCCTTGGTGTAGAGGCGGGTGCATGAATGGCAATGGTTGCAACTTTTCTCTCCTCTTCACTTGAGCTGTCCACGGTTGAATCCTACTCATGTCCAATGTGAGCTTATCCTAAATCTCTCTTGTATCTTCTCTTGCTGCCCTCTTTGTAATTTTTCTTGTCTTGCCCCTTGTCTTTCTTCTCATGAGGGCAATCGGCTATGAAGTGCTATGTGCTGCCACAATTGTAACATGTTCTCTTTTTCTTGTTGGGAAAGGACCTCTTCACCAACTTGTAACTATTGCTTTTGATTCCCTTGCGAAATCTTCTCATGAACAAAGCAAAGTCATCAATTTGTTCTTGTTGCTGCTCACTATCACTCTCTTCTTCACTAGATGATGATGTTGTTGGCATTTCTTCCTTCACTTTCTTGGCTGCCCCTGACTTGAAAGATGCACCTTGCTTGCTACCTTTGTGCTTACTTGATGTGGACTGCTTGCTTGCTGCGGGCAGCATGCTCTTCTTGCTTGCCTTGAGTGCTATATCCTTGATCTTTATGTCCTCAAGCTTTGTTTGCAGCTCCCCAAGTCTTTGCCTCTCAAGTGCTTCCTCTCTATACATATCATGAGTCAATAGCCTTCCAAGAACACCACTAGGAGTGAATTGCTTAAATCTCTTCTTCTCTCTAATCAAAGTCACAAGAGTCTCATTTCTTGGTGTGAAAGCTTCTAACATGACCCTCACAACCTTGTGATCATTGACCTCGGTGCCACCAAGATCTCTAATCTTGCCCACTATGACCATCAACCTATCAAACATCTCTTGTGGTCCTTCTCCTTCATGAATTGCAAACCGGTTGAGTTTGGCCATCAGTATCTCAATCTTGGACCTTCTCACCTTATCAACACCCTCATGTGCCATGTGCAAGGTCCAAATCTCCTTGGCCACCTCCAAACCCATCACCTTATTGTACTCATCTCCATTCAAAGCACTAAGTAAGACACTAGTAGATTGGGCATTGAGATGAATGTTGCGGAACTCAGCTTGTGTGGGCTTCTTTGGATCAACCGGTGCCTCCAAGCCATGATGCACAATCTTCCAAATCCTGGGATGAAGACCTACAGTATAAGTTTTCATCAAGTGCTTCCACCTGGCAAAGTTAGTCCCATCAAAATGAGGCAACTTTCCCATGGGCACATTGATGACACGTCTTGTATCAAGGTTTGACAAAGATGAATAATCAAAGGACATGGCTCCATAGTCGGTGTAGCCGCTGTCCTTCTTGTTCTTGCTGCTCTTGCTATCCTTGGTAGGTTGATAGGTGTTATCATCATCTCCATCCTCGGTGCTACTTGAGTCATTATCACTTGACACATTCTTCTTGCCCTTTTCTTCTCTTTTCTTCTTCTCATCTTCTCTTCATTTCTTTTCTTCTCTTCTCAGCCTTCTATCTTTTCTTCTTTTCAGCATTTCTTCTTTTCTCTTCAGCTCTTCCTTTTCCTTCCTTCTTTCTTCTCTTCTAGCTTCCTTTGCTTCTCTTCTCAATCTTCTTTCTTCTCTTCTTCTAGCTCTTTCTCCTACGGAGACATCAGCTGGTGGCAGTGTGGATTGGCTTGCCATCGACATGCTGTCACTGCTGCTGTCGGTGGTGTGAAGATCATCACCATCGACATGGACACAAGCTGTACTTGCCTCCGCTTCTCCTTCCTTGGCCATACCTCACGCAGTTAAGTGTAAACCAAAGGTAACCTGCTCTGATACCACTTGTCGGATCACAGACTGGCTTAGAAGGGGGGTTGAATAGGCCTGTGAAAAATCTTCGCGAACAAAGGTCAGAACCTGGCGCGGCAGTGTCGGCCTGGGGACGGCACTGCCGGGCTGCCCGACACTGCTGCTCCTAGAGCGGCAGTGCTGGACCTCCCAGAGCAGAATGAACACAATTCAAAAACTACTCAATGGAAATTAGATATGGTAAATTACTGAGGTTCCCTGATATGTATAGAGCCTAGGACACCCTTTTCTTGTAGCTAGAACACCACCAATTCATAGATCAGGACCAAACCCTAGAAAGCAAGAAGCTCAACAAATAGAGAGTAAAACAAGAAACACAAGTGACACAAGATTTATCCTGTAGTTCAGCTCGCCACTAAGGCTTGCCTACTCCACGTTGTTGAGGTTCAACAAAGGAAACTTGGGTTCACAAAGCCCAATCCTCATTCTCAAATCAAGAGAGTTAACTCTTGAAAAGAGGAGGTGATTCCACTAACTTGTGAGGGTGATTACAAACCTCTCGGGGCTGCCACAAGATTGGTAAGCTCATCGGGCGACGCTCTAGCCGTCTAGAAGTAAGCTCCAAGAGTAACAAATGCAAACCATCAGCTTGAACGCGAACCAAGTGCTTGAGGAAGTTGAAGATCAGTGGGAGAAGCTTGTTCTTACTAAAAAATAGCTCACACTCTTCATGATTTGAGCTTGGATTCAAATGGGGAGAGTGGAGAGCTTGTGGAGTGAGGGAGAGAGCAAGAGAGAGCCTTCTATGGTGTCTGAGTCGAGCAAATGGCAGAGATGACCGTTAGGGGCGACGGGAGGGAGACTAAGAATCCTCCTCGAGTCTAATGGTCAAAACAATTCACGGCAGTGCCACGCTGGGAGCGGCTGTGCCGCTCGGCCTGCAGTGCCAGGCCTAAGGCTGGCAGTGCCGCACTTTCAAAGCAGATTAGAATGATCTAAATTTTTGTAGCTAGCTTTGATAATGAGAGTGAGGATGTTTGGTGGAAATATTGCACTTGGTATCACTTTCAAACCTGTCTTTTATATCTTCCTTTATAGTACGGCTTTTTCTATACTCAAATTCAAAATAAAAACGAATTTAAACTTTCTTTGAGCCGGATGCCGCATCGTTTAGTTGTTAGGGGTCCACCTGCATAAGAATACATCCTCCTAATGCTTTTGCCTGTCCATCATCTCGATAAATCACATTAGTCTTCTAATCGTGTGGTCATTATCACCAAAACCCACTTTAGGGCTTGATTGCACTTACAGTGTCTTGTGAAAGAATTAATGAGTGATCATTCAAAGAAGGGGTATGCATGGCAGGGTCATGAGTTATGGATGATTGCTTATTGTGTGAATTTTTGTATTTCAGGAGTTACTAGAAAACCTTGGATGCGGCGTTGCCGCGCCAGCTAGCGCTGTTCTAGTAGAGAACCTACGAGTGGTACTAGTGACGTCTATCAGGTGTATGTATCGAGGTGGAAACTCAAATATGAATTATCATCATGTATATTTATATTTTAGCTAGTCCTACCTGGTAATCTTTAACAGATCTCAAAGCGTATAGTAATCACCATACACTCATTACACATATAATAGGGTGATGATATGGCCATTTTGTCAAACAAGTGACATGCAAACTCATAAGGAGTTCATCAGGACAAGGTTATTCTTGCCCAGCTTCATGCCGGACAGCAACGTGTTGGACGGGTGATCGAACGACTCCTCTATCATGTCCATTGTCCCTGTCGCTCGTCCTTCTGTTCTTGAAAGTACCAAGCATGTCACTGCTAAAGCTACCATCTCTATTGTCATTAGGGCTCTTATCAATTTGTCCATTTCTTTTTGCCACTTCTTGCAAAAAAAAACTGGTCAGCAAGCGTGCGCGCACACAAATATATAATCTATTAATATAGTAATTACTGGTCATAACAGGGCTAATTTCTCACAACTTAGAAACTGAACAATCATTGTACAGCAGGGTAGAACCAGTCATTGTGACTATGGTTAGGTCACTATCGACGCATTCACAGGCCAACATCCAACGCTTAGTTGTTCAGAACAGTGCACATGATTAGTAGAGATGATTAGCAGAGACCACGAACTCAATAGTAGAACAAGATGTAGTCCCTAGAAGTCATTTAGGCAGTAATGTTTCTTTTTTCTACCAGCACTTTGTTTTTCTTTCCCATAAAATTCAGAGGGCAATAATTACTTACCAACACGACCATGTTTACACTGCTATCGAAGGAAGTTGGCGGAAAATGTGTTTGTCAACATAATCAAGTAGAAATAATAAATTCACTTTCACAGATGAAACTGTGTTGGGTTGTCAATGTTGGACTTGCATAGGATGGTGGGTTTTGAGCAGCTCTTAGCATGGTCACATTATAAATATTGGAATATTGGAACACACTAACCTGGGTCACCTACAGATATATGATACAACTGCCAACTATCAGATTCAATGATGCCAACTGTCAACTTTGGCAAGAGAATACAAAAAAGTTCTTATAATTTCACACTGGTTTTGTAGTTGTTGAGACTTGTATAGAAAGAAATGTCAGATGATAGACTAACATGAGAACATACCTTTCATAGCATCAGGAATGCATCTCACTCTCATAGCAGCAACCAATGGCTTTGTTGTAGGATCACTGGAAGCCTAGAGGGGGGTTGAATAGGCCTGCAAAAACTCAACTCTAGCAGATATCAAAACCTACGGCGGCACTACCCCTAGGGCGGCACTGCCGTACTCTGTAAAATAAGCGAAACTACGCAAGTGATATATGGATAGAAAGAGTATACTCCCAACAGCCTGTTTCCAGAATTTCACCTAAGTTTACAGCTTGAAGACTGGATACCATAGAAATCCTCCAAATCACCGAATCGGGCCAAACCCTAGAACAAATCAACAACACAAGAGTAATAAAGAGATAACAGTACAAGGTGGTTTATCCTGTGGTTTAGCTCGCCACTTAGGCTTGCCTACGTCCGCGTTGTTGAGGCTTGCCACAAATAGGCTAGGGTTACCACAAAGGTTGCCCTATTCCTCGTTCTCAAGTTAAGGGAGTGAACTCTTGAAGAGAGGGGTGATTTCTTAGCTGCACACGAGATTACAAACCTCCCTAGGCTGCCATAATGAGATTGGCAAGCTCTAGGGCAACGCCTAGCCGGCTAGGAGCAAAGCTCCAAGGAGTAGACCTCAAGAACGCCGGTCAAACGTGAACCAAGTGCTCTCAAACTTTGGGAATCAGTAGATCTGCTCTCAACTCGTAGGATACTGCCTTTTTTCTCAAGTTTCTATGGTGGAAAGTCGAGATCCAACTTTGAGCTTCAAGGCCATGGTTGCAATCTTCACATCTTCATCACTGGAGCTATCATATGTTGAATCCCATTCATGACCAATGTGAGCTTCTCCCATTGTCTTCTTGCTGCCTCTCTTATATTTTTGCTTGTTTTCTCTCTTGTCCTTGTTATTCTTACCATCTTCTTCAATATGAGGACACTGGACAATGAAGTGCTCGGTGCTACCACACTTATAGCAAGTTCTCTTCTTCTTGTTGGGAAATCTCTTCTTCACAAGCTTATAACCTTGCTTCTTTAAACCTTTGCCATACTTGTTCATGAAGAGTGCCACATCTTCTATTTCCTTGAACTTGGTGTTGTCATCTTCACTTTCACTTGAGGATGATGTAGACTCAACTTTTGCTTGAATTTGCTTGATTTCTTTGCCTTTGCTTGTAGTTGCTTGCTTGCTGCCCTTATGCTTGTGACTTTGACTTGGCTTGCTTGGCTTGCTTGCGTTGAGTGTTATGTCCTTCACTTTCAAGCCCTCCAACTTGGCTTGCAACTCTCCGAGCTTTCTCCTCTCATTTGCTTTTTCTTTTTGCATGTCAAATGTCAAAAGTCTACGAAGCATGTCATTGGGTTGAATTGCTCAAACTTCTTCTTGTCTCTAATTAGAGTGACTACGGTCTCATTTCTAGGTGAGTAAGCCTTCAACATGACTTTCACCACCTTGTGATCATCCAAGTCATCACACCCATAGCCTCTAATCTTGCCAACAAGTGTCATCAATCTATCAAACATAGCTTGTGGGCCTTCATCATCTAAGATCACAAACCTATTGAGCTTGGCCATCAATATCTCAATCTTTGCCTTTCTAACTTTGTCAACACCTTCATGAGCAAGATGCAAAGTGTCCCAAATTTGTTTTGCCACATCAACTCCTATCACCAGATTGTACTCATTTCCATCCAAAGCACTAAGTAGCACACTAGTGGCTTGCCCATTTCAATGGACAGCCAATAGCTCCTCATGTGTGGGCTGCTCGGGGTCGACGGGAGGCTCAAATCCATTGCACACAATCTCCGAAATGCCAGGATGAAGACCTATAAGATAAGCCCTCATCAAGTGCTTCCACTTGGCAAAGTTAGCCCCATCGAAATGAGGCAACTTGCCCACGGGCACATTGATGAAAGACTTGCGATCACGGTTAGTCATATGAGCATAATTAAAGAATATGGCGGCATATTTCTTCTTGGTGGTGCTGCTGCCCTTGTCCTTCTTGGAAGCATGATAGGAGACGTCATCATCGCCATCATCGGAGCTACTAGAGCGCTCACTAGATGACGTGTGCTCCACCTTTCCTTCTCTTCCTTCTTCTTTCTAGCTTATCTTCTCTTCCTTCTTTCTTCTCTCTTGGGTCTTCTTTCTTCTTTTCTTTTCTTCTTTTCAGCTAGCCTCTTCTTCTCTCTTTCTTGTTCACGAGCCTCTTTTTGGCCTTCCTTCTTCTTCTCTCTTCCTCATCTTGTTGTCTTTTCTCGGGGTCGGAGGCAACAAGGGGAAGATCCTCCTTTGCTGTGGAGGCTGAGAGCTCACTACTCTCAGTGTCAGTGTCGGTGTCGTGGAGATCCACGTCCTTTGCTTCAACTCAAACGGATCGAGTTGAGCTCGCTCCGGGCTCCATACTTCACGCGGTGAAGCGTATACGAAGCAACAGGCTCCGATACCACTTGTAGGATCACTGGAAACCTAGAAGGGGGTGAATAGGCCTGCAAAAACTCAAATCGAGCAGATATCAAAACCTAGGGCGGCACTGCCGCACTCTGTAAAATAAACAAAACTACGCAAGTGATATATGGATAGAAAGAGTATACTCCCAACAGCTTGTTTACAGAATTTCACCTAAATTCACAGCTCGAAGACTGGATACCATAGAAATCCTCTAAATCACCGAATCGGGTCCAAACCCTAGAACAAATCAACAACACAAGAGTAATAAAGAGATAACAGCACACGGTGATTTATCTCGTGGTTCAGCTCGCCACTTAGGCTTGCCTACGTTCACGTTGTTGAGACTTGCCACAAATAGGCTAGGGTTACCACAAAGGTTGCCCTATTCCTTGTTCTCAAATCAAGAGAGTGAACTCTTGAAGAGAGGGGTGATTTCTTAGCTGCACACGAGATTACAAACCTCCCTAAGGCTGCCATAATGAGATTGGCAAGTTCTAGGGCGACGCCTAGCCAGCTAGGAGCAAAGCTCCAAGGAGTAGACCTCAAGAACGCCGGCCAAACGTGAACCAAGTGCTCTCAAACTTTGGGAATCAGTAGATCTGCTCTCAATTCGCAGGATGCTGCCCTTTTTCTCAAGTTTCTATGGTGGAAAGTTGAGATCCAACTTTGAGATCAAGGTCAACAATGGAAGAGAGAGGGGATCTGCTTTTTCTGTCTGTAACGGGCAGAAAGTTGAGATCTAGAAGAAGAGACCGTTGCGAGGCAGAAAAGTAGTATTTATACGCTGTCATCCAACGGTCAAACAAAGTGCGGCAATGCCGCCCTTTAAGTGCGGCACTACCGCACTGGCAATTCCTAGCAGAAGGATGCAAGTGATGTATTGCTGGAATTGTCAAGGTGTGAGGATGTTGTTTCTAGGAGATGAGCACTTGATTCAACAATTTAGCTAGCATCCCTAAGAACTCCTTGATAGTACGGCATCACTAAACTCAAATTCAAAAGTAAAATGAAATTAAACCTCCGTTTGAATTGGTCACCGCAGCTGCAAGTTAGTATCGAGTTCTCTGAAACATATCTCATCATCTCACATGAATTCCCTGCTCATCATCTCGATAGAAATCATTAGTTCTCTAATTTAGGTGGTCATCAAAAACCAAAACCCATATTAAGGAGTGATTGCACTTTCAGTCTCCCCTTTTTATTAATTGATGACAACCCAATTAGAGCTTACAAAAGATAATCAATAATACTGTAGATAGCAAGCTTTGGATGTGAAGAACTTCTCAAAAGTTGTGGACAAGGAATTTGAATTTCCAATTTGGTATAAAAGGCCAAACATCCACACACAAGTGAAGATAGGAGAATTTCTTTATATTCAAAGGTTCTATGGGATGCTGCACACTGTGTCAAACAATTAAACATGATGCATATGATAGTTCAAGACACACAAGATTTGGCTGAAGAAGCACAGGGCGGCACTGCCGCACCCAGAGGGCGGCACTGCCGCACTGGCTTCTTCAGTCAGATCACAGTCAAATTTCAATAGCACCTATATCCTCACATATGGTGGTCATCAAAACCAAAACCCACATTAGGGAGTAATTGCACTTTCATTTGTGCATTCAACAAAACCTGAAATAGCAAGGCTTGCGAACAACTATATCTGAGGAAATTATGAGGCATCAAGGAAAACAAAAATTACATCATACATTTAGCCAGATAAGTTTCATCAACAAGATGTATTTAGTAAAATAGTGCAGCAATTATGGCATTTTAAATTTGTAGGAGTATCTCATATGGAATTTAGCTCATTTTCGCAGAATTGTCTTCCTTTATTCTTCTTGGAAGCCGAAGGTGCCTTCTTCATTCATGACCTAAGTTTAGCATTGGGTACAAGCTGGTTCATTCAACATCATCCAAAGATAAGCTCAGTTAATCATCTTAAGAAATTTCTCAAGAAAAACAATCTATGGAACTGAGAAATGGAAGGTGAAATTTAAAATGTGTGACCTCTTTCAGGGCTCCAATTACAGGATCAAACAAATGTCGTTTCTCTCCTGACGGGTGCTACAGGCACAAGTTCCTCATCTGCATCCACAATTGACCTCCAATTGGAACACCTCACTAATCAAACTTATCATTGTCAAAACCTAACTTATCAAGCATAAAAACCCGGTTAAAAGAAGCCAATGGAATGATGCAACGAACAAAGAAGGATCCATCCCAACCACCCTACTTCACACCTGGAGAGGAACAACGATCCATGGAGGATCTTATCTGCTTGGCTGCCGCCGCCGGCGGAGGCCTGCCCAAGAGCATCTGCTGTTGCAGCTCGAGGCCGTTGAGCTGCTGCAGCTCGAGGCCGTTGAGCTGCTGCTCCCGGTCCATCTCGATGCTAAGCGGCACCACAAGCACCAGGAAGGTTGTCCCCACGATCCACACCGCCTTCCTCGTGCTCCGCAGCAGCTTCTTTGTCATGGTCGCCGCCTCGCGCCCGTGCGCGGCCACCTGCGACCGGGAGAGGACGACCAGGATGCCCCCGCCGCCGCCGCCGCGCTTGCTGAGAGCCGAAGACGGCGGCTCGTTGGTGGCCCGCGCCATCTCGCCGCGCTGCCCACACCCTGCCGGCACTATGCCGCGGCGCCCCACAACCGCTTTTGGCTTGGCCACCACTGGGGAAGGAGGTGGACGCGGAGGGGTGCGGGCGGAGACGGGAAGATTCACGATGGGCAGGGATGACGCCGAAGCGGGTTTCTGACCTGAACCAACCTGTATCGGACGGACCAGAATGCATGAACCCTCGATCCAACGGCTATCGGGTTAACGGGCGACGTGGCCCTATCCGTTAGCCCGCTTTTGGGTTAGGTTTCATATTAGAGAGATGGAGTATCTTATTTGTTTGTGTAAATTTAAATTTAAATGATACTCCCTCCATCCTAAATTGTAAGTCATTCTAAGAATTTTGGAGAGTCAAACTATTTCAATTTTGACCAAGTTTATATAATAAGATAATAATATTTATAATATCAACTAAGTATTATTAGATTCTTCATCAAATATATTTTTATCGTACATTTATTTGGTCTCATAAATCTTTGTATTTCTCTCTATAATTTTTGTCAAAGTTAAGATAGTTTGACTCTCTAAGATTCTTAGAACGACTTGCAATTTGGAACGGAGGGAGTGCAAGCCTACTCTCATTTTCATTGGCAGATAGTAAATTCCGAGAGCTAGAGAGAATGAAAAGGAGGTATAAAACAGCAGAAAGCGTCGCAGATGAACAAATCCATAGATGGCCTTAATCTGACAAATCAATAATTAACCACCAGGAAACAAAACCACTATTGCACAAACATCGTTCATCTTAGTGTACAACGCCAACTCATCATCTCGACCTGCCGCGCGCTGAAATGCAACGTGAAACAAGAGACACACATGCAGCATCAACCCATCCACGCGTACGCCCTCTCTCTCTCTCTCCCAAAGACAATGAAGTTGCAAGCAAAGCCAATAAGCTGGATGATGAGCTTAGGCGCCGGGGACGAAGTTGGTGGCGTAGGCCCAGGCGTTGTTGTTGACTGGGTCAGCCAGGTGGTCAGCGAGGTTCTCGAGCGGGCCCTTGCCGGTGACGATGGCCTGGACGAAGAAGCCGAACATGGAGAACATGGCGAGGCGGCCGTTCTTGAGCTCCTTGACCTTGAGCTCGGCGAAGGCCTCGGGGTCGTCGGCGAGGCCGAGCGGGTCGAAGCTGCCGCCGGGGTAGAGCGGGTCGACGACCTCGCCGAGCGGGCCGCCGGCGATGCGGTAGCCCTCGACGGCGCCCATGAGCACGACCTGGCACGCCCAGATGGCGAGGATGCTCTGCGCGTGGATCAGGCTGGGGTTGCCGAGGTAGTCCAGCCCGCCCTCGCTGAAGATCTGGGAGCCGGCCTTGAACCACACGGCCTCGCCGAACTTGACGCCGTTGCGGGCGAGCAGCTCCGGGAAGACGCAGCCGAGCGCGCCCAGCATGGCCCACCGGGAGTGGATCACCTCCAGCTCCCGGTTCTTGGCGAACGTCTCCGGGTCCGCCGACAGCCCCGCGGTGTCCCAGCCGTAGTCGCCGGGGAACTCGCCGGTCAGGTAGCTCGGGGGCTCGCCGGAGAAGGGGCCCAGGTACTTGACGCGGTCCGGCCCGTACCACGGGCTGCCGGACGCCGCCACCTTGGGCTTCGCCGCCGTCTTGCGCATCGTGATGCGGGCCTCGCCGAACGACCCCACCTTCATGGGGGTGCCGGCCATCGCCGGAGAGGAGATCGCCATGGTTGAGGCCGCCATTGCAATGCCGAGAGAGCAAGCTCTGCGAGGACCCGGTCGCTAACTAACTGCTGGTGGTGGTGGTGGAGTGAGTGTACCGTGGCGGGCGCGGCCGGATAAATAGCGCGGCCGAGCCATCGGGTCCTTATCTCGTGGAATCTTTAGCTGGGTCGCCATTGGCTCGCCGGAGGTGAGGTGGGTGGATGTGGTGGCTGATGTGGCCGCGCGATGGCGTCTCCGCCAGATATTCTCACCGCGCCGGGAGATCGAGCGGCCACCGGTTTTTTGTTTTACTTTTGCCGGGCCCGGTGTCCCCGGCGGCCGCGGTGATTTTTGCGGCGTCGCCAGGTGTTGGGCTCGCTGGCGTCCTATTGGCCAGTTGATCCTGGCAGATATTTCAGTTACTGTGACGACGTGGCCTCCCACTCCCACCTTCGGATTGTTCTAGATCCATTGAGCCATCTGTGGCTGTGGTTGCCTTGATTAGTTTAGTTGTAGCTGTTGGGTTCATCAATCAGTTCAAGTCAAGACAAGACGCTCGGGTTGGGTGGGCTAGGCTCAAAAGTTAGTTTTGGTCTGGGCCTTATTTGAGGTTCACCCGATTGTTTGGCAAGGGGTCGGTCCGTGGGCTCCAAACGGGCCGCGTGCACGGACACCTCGCCATCGACGTGCACCCGAGTAGGCCGGTTGTGTCGGTCTGCGGAGACACGTTGCGAGAGTCCCCAACATCCCACCGGAGACACCGGCTCCGCCTCGCTCCGCCGCCGCCGGCGACCATGTCCCTGGCGGCTGTCTTCGTCTTCCTCGTCGTGTCCGCGCTGCAGCTGCTCGACCGCTGCCTCGACCTCGCCAGAAAGGTCAGCGCCGACCCCCGCCCTCCCCAATCCCCATCGCGCGTTGCGCCTCCATCCGTGTCCTCGTCTCGAGCCCTGGATCTTCCGTGAATTCTGGTTGGGCGGAAGAGCAGCGTGTCATCCGTCCGTGAATTGAACTCTGATTCCGAGGAACTATTTTTATGGCGCTAGACAATTGGGATTTCGGTGCAAATCTCTGAACCTTTGGGCGACTGTTGAATGCAGGCTCGAGTCTTTTTCGTCTCCCCTGTCTCCCTATCTGTTAGCCGGTAGTCTGTGTTGGAGTTGTTCCAAATTCACTCCAGGATATAGGCCGGGCTTCTGACGGAGCGAAGCGGAGGCCCGTCATAGGCCCTTGCTAGGGTTTCGTGGAGACTTGATTCTCTTGTAAGCCGCCATAGGCGTGTAACCCAAAACTCTTGAGATAGTGAGATTGTTGCTGGCTGGTGCCCGTGGTTTTTCCCCTTCACATCTGAGGGGTTTTTCACGTTAAATCGTGTGTCTCCTCTGTGGCTTGATTCTTTACTTCATATTCCTATACGTCGCGCATAACAGTCTGCGGTTTATTTTGGTATTTGTTTCGCTCTAGTGTTTTTTCTACTTTTCACTCATGCGTTCTGTGATTTTGTCATCCAGAGTGGAGCACATAGTGATGAGCAGATCAAACTGCGTCTTGAAATCAAGCAACTTTTGAAGGAGGCCGATCAGTTGTCAACGTAGGCAATTAACCTTCCTTTTGCTCTGACACAGAGTTTCACTATTAATCGAAGAATTATTTCCAACTGCAAATTATTCTTTGCCTGTATGTCTGCTGTAGGCCGTCCACATTTGCTCAAGCTGCTAAACTCAAGCGCCTGGCTGCTGCCAAGGAGAAGGAACTGGGAAAAAGTGAGTGCGCTGAACTCTTATCCTCTTGTTCTGTGGCTATTCGTCTTGGCCTCATGGCTTGTGATCAATGTTTTAAATAGCGGGCTCAAATGAGGCTATAGCGGAAATTTATACGTAAATTCATTTAGCGGCAACATTCTCAAAAGCCTATATTGAGGCTATACCGGGGCTATAGCCGGCTATTTGAAACTATGCTTGTGATACAGTACCGGAAGGCCCCCATATTTTTGGAGATGCTAGATAATTGTATTTCATAGCATTTTTGTTGATTGTTTGGGAGCAAATCTTGCTTCTTTGTTATCTGTGTAAAATGAATTGGTGCTGCCATGATGCATTTTAACCTTCATAAGTTTTTCCCCCCTTTGCCTGCTTTACAGTGCAGGAACAGGACCTTAAAGGGAAGCAGTCCTTATACGACAAATACACAAAATTTTTGTTGGTTGCTAAGGTGCTCCTACGTGAACTGCCTTTTATGTCTGGTTTTCTTGTTTTGCCATGCACTATACCTTTTCAATACTAATCTTGTTCATCAAATAGGTAATAATTTATGCTGTCCTCGTTCTGTGCTTTTGGAGTACTCCTGTAACTGCAGTTCCACAACATCTTCTACAGCCGTTCGGTATGTTGACGCCACTCGCCTCATCGCCTGAGTGTTCTAGATTGTCTGAGTGTTTGCTCCAACAGTGATGCACAAGTGACTAGTCTGTTTATTTATCAATAGAATATATCCAACATATTAATAGTATGCTTGAATTTTGCACAATTTGAATGCAAAAACTGTGAGGAATTTTTCACATTCCAGGCAATAATCACCAATATGTGGAGTGACTTAATTCCCACATGCATTTCACAACTACTGCTAGAATATAAGTTAATATCATTTATACATGTAACATACAAGTACTATGGTAGAAAGGTTGTGAATTGTTGACCCAAAAAGGGTAACTTATTTGAGCAATCCAAGCGATTACCTAAACGGTCAGTATTGCATCTATAGATGTTTAGATCCATTTTCAGATCAGGAATATATCTATTTGTATTTTGGGTTGTCGAGTAGCAACATTCTTCCTAGATGGATCTCCTTATGTATGTTTCCTTTGCCGTCAGGAAACAATTTCTTTTCTTTGATTACTCTTGTTTTCTTGCATATATATGTGGTTCATGTAACCAATAATAATAATGGTGACACTTCAGATGTTTTTACAGGAAAAATGTTTTCCTGGAGAGGTGTTGATACTGCCACTGGCAATGTTGTGGTAAATACTAAATACTATAGAGCTTTTAAACTTTGTGGGCCACTGCAGTTAAGGTAGCTTTATTCAATTTCTTGGTAAAATGCTGACATGAATAGAAGAAGTAACATCATTACGTCCATGGAGTTACCTTAGCTTACTTGTATGTACTTGTTCATTGGATGACCCGAGGAAACCACTTGCTCCAAATTTCCCTAGTAGCCCTTGAACATAATGTGGCTCAGGGGTGGATTTGGCCCCAGGCTGGGGGCTGCAGACTGGGTCCAGCCCCAAATACCTCCATGTAGTATAGCCCCTCAACAGCCCATCGGATATGCAGCTAAGAAGGCCCAGCCCTACCCGTTAACACTAACATAGCACAGCAGTCTGAGTCTCTGAGATGCCGCACTCAGATCTCCTGCTTTGAATTCATTTCTCCGTCTTCTTTGTTGGCGGCGCCCTCCGGCCTCCGCCTCTAACCCCAGACCTTATAACTCTCTCGATCTCCCCAATCCTTCCTCAGGCTGATGCGCTGCTGCCCTGGCTCGTGAGTTGTGGCTCTTCCGGTAACGCGTGTCTGCCACTCTGCCTCTGCCTGCCACAGCATCCACCACGTCAGGGCCCAATCTGCCAACTCCAATTGCCCGTGCTCCTCTCCCCCAGTGGCAAAGCTTCACTGGGACCAAAGGGGGCCATGGCCACCCCTCCATTTGAGCAATTTGTTAAGAAAACTAGCGATTTCAAACCATTTTGTTGGTGAATAAACCATAGACTTGACATGTTTGACCTGTCTTCTTCATCGTTTGGCCCTCCTGAGATTTCAAGTAAGCTGCTCTCCCCTGCTGTGTTACAATGCTGCTAGCAGCACAGGTAATGGAAGAAAAATACTAAATTGAACCTATCCCACTGTGACTGCTGATTATTAATTTTTATAACAATTGATTCTAGTTGGATTGTAATTTAAGTGAGAAAGATGTGACCAAAAATAGAGGAAAAGGGACCATGGATTGAGCTTCTCATGGATGAACTTTTGTTGCCAAAGCTTCTTTATTCGATTTTCTACCCATAAAATTACTCTAGATGTTGTTTCAGCATTTTGAGTTGATATTATTGTCTGTGATATTACATATATTGTATCATTTAATTTGCCCTTAACAAGTTTTGTAGCCTTATCACGGTCGCCAAAAAAAAAAAAAAAAGTTTTGTAGCCTTATTATTTAGCCCCCCCCCCCCCCCCCCCCCCCCCCCCCGACCAATTTCTGAATCCGCCACTGCTGTGGCTTGCATGCAATGGTACACCTTCTTGTATTTTTCGCTGTCACTGACGTGGTGGTTGCCCTGGTGCAGGTAGGAATACTCCCATGGCTGTTTTTGACCTCTCGGGTCAGCAAGCTGCTGTGCCAAAAATTCGGCTTCGTGCTTGTGCGTCCGTAGCTCCTTTTTCCACGAGAAAGTCAGCAAGTAGCTGCACCTAAACAGCTAGTTTTTATTTTATTTTATTTTTATTTTCTTTAGAGAAAGAATTGTTCTTCTATATATGTTTGTATTATTAACTGTTCACTTCTTGTCCACTCTATAGGCATATTTGTTGTGCTGTGTGCTCAAGAGTTTACGCACATAAGGCTCCGTTTGGATCCGAAGGATTGGATTATAATCTGGATAGGAAAAATCTCACAATCCTAAGTTCTCATCCAAAGTTCTTATAATCAGATTTTTTATCATGTGCGCTCTTCGTTTTCCCTTTCCCTGCCGCGGGCATCCCTGTTGTTGCTGGCCTGTCAAATTGCATCCAAGAGAAGACCACAGTGGAGATTGCAGAGGTCTGATACTGTTTCCTTTTCCAGCGCAGCATTGGTGCTCTGCTCTGAGCCACTGGTTGCTCTTGGCAGGCCGGGGGCATCTGCAAGAGGAGGATACCGTTGGACCGTCACGTCCGTCAGCCCATGCCCGTGCCCGCATGCACCTGCTCCAGGCACCAGGAAGCGGCCAGCTAGCGCCGCAGCGCCTCGTCGTAATGCTAATAATTTGGCCGTTTGCCGGCGGGCCCCGTAATGTCTCGATGTGCCGCGCCAGCGCCCAGCGCCACCCCACCCGTCGGATTTCCTAGGCTGCAGCGCCCGACGCTGGGCAGTTGGCACCCCGGGTCGACGGTGCGCCGACCGGTGTGCCGCGCACTAGAAGGAAAATGATAGGAATGAGGTGATCCAAAAATATACACATGTCGAAGAGAGATGTTTGGAACGCAGGATACCACAGGAATTGGGAAAACATACGGAGTAAAAAGAAAATAGTGTCAGATTAACTAAAAAAGAAATATGTTAAAGAAATTTGGGAACACTCTTGTGTTGTGGTTTTCATAAAAAAAATTATATGACACTCTATCTTCTACTACCCGTAGTCTCGCGCTACCGAGCCCTGTGCTTCTCGGCGTCGCTACATCACCCCCACCTTGGCGTTGGACTTGGGTAACTGAAGAGTTGTACAATAAGACATGTTTGGTTCCATAGAAATAGATTGAATTGGAATTGGTTGGACTGTTTGACTTCCTAGAATTTGGAAACAACGTTTATGATTATATTTCTAAAACTTGAATTGAATGCCTATGACAAATCCTTGGCCACAAAGACGCAATAGGATTCTGAGTGCATGCATCCCTTTTCCCCCCCCTACTCTTCGAGCACGTGCGTCTCTCTTCCCTGACTCTTCTCCAGAGTCTCGACTCGCATCTCTCCCTTACCCTTTTGTCGAGGATGCCATGGCTGCTTGGGTTTCCTAGTGTCGCGACTCTATCGCCCCGAACCTCCATCTCCCTTTGAACACGGGCGCGTTGCTAGAGAGGAAGTGTCCCAAGATCCCTAACGAGGCAGCACGAGGCAAGCGAACGAATGGGCCAGCAGATGCTAAAGCTATTTGACAAGGAAGCGGTCTATTTGCGCGTTGAGGGAAGTGACGGCGGCAGCCCACGGGGTTGCCAGTAGCATTGTCGATCTACATCTCATGTGGGCGGCGGCGGCGGCGATTAATTTGATCTTGGTGTGCGTGTGGCCCTTTGTTCTTGGTTGTGTGATTAGTCATGTAATGACGATCAAGTCTTTCGATGATCCGAGTCTAGTGAACATCTCATCAACAATGTCTTTGTTATGGTGTGTGCTCTACTGGACATCTAAGCACACATTGTCTGCATTCGGTAGGATCTTGCTAAATTTAGATTTCATGTGAAACCAAACAAAGAAAATTGGATTCTATGGGTGTCACATTGAATGTTACCTGAGATATCTATCGCGTAGATTGTTTGGATACCAAGAAAAAACAAATTTAAAATTCAAACTGCGAAACAAATTTGTTAAGACTCATTAATCTAACGTTAGCACATGTTTACTATATAGCACAACATTGTTAAATCATAAACTACTTAGGTTTAAAAATTTATCTAGCAAATTAATAGTAATCTGTGCAATTAGTTTATTTTTAGCCTACATATAATACTCCATGCATATGTATAAACATTCAATATCTACTGTGTTTGGTTAAGCTGCTTTCAATTTATTTTCCTTCATATTGTCCAATGATAGGACTGTCCAGTGGGACGCTACCCACCAGGATTCAAATCCTGGTGCTCGCACCTTTTCTGAGATTTACCGGCTCTATGTTTAAGTAGTAATCGACGTCCCCATCGACAGCGAAGCGCTTAGAGCAAGTATAATAAGAGGCTGCAAGCAAGTTAAATGCTGACGTGAAGGAGAGAAGAGAGGAGAGAGAAGGGAAGTGGGTTGTAAGCTTATATCCGGCTTGTGAGAGAGACAAGTAGATCATCTATTAACTGTGAAAAGCTGACTACTATACAAGTAGATTGAGAGAAGGCTGCAAAGAACCTTATATCCAACAAGCCGGCTGTATTATTAATCTTACTCCTATGATGACTTTGTGAACTTTAAGATTTGCTGGCGCAATCCTTCAAAGATACTCATAGAGTAGACTGAGACAAGGCTGCAAAGTACCTTATAGCTAACAAGCCGACTGTATTATTAGCCTTGCTCCTATGGTGACTTCGTGAACTTTAAGATTTGCTGGCTCAATCATTCTAAGGTGCTCATACAGCTAGAGTTTGCGCACCTATATTCACAGGAGTGAGTATGGTGAACGTGTGGATTGTACTATGTAATTAAAAAATATTTTTTTGAACAACATACTATATCAATAATAGAAATCAGACTCGACCAAAATTTGGTGGTGTTTAGATTTCAAATTTTTTTTGGAATTTTAGCACTGTAGCAGCGAGGAATTTTTTCAATAAATGTCCAATTATAGCGCAAGTAGACTCAAAAGATTCGTCTTGTGATTTACAGACAAACTGTGCAAATATGCAAAAGTTTCGTTTACATTTAATGTTCTATGTATGTGCCGTAAAATTGGTCTGACGGAAGTTTTAGGATTTTGGAGAGGAACTAAACACCCCTTTGTCAACCCAAACATACGTCACCTCTTTCCTCTGACTGATGTCGCCAGCCATAGGTTTCCGGCATGTGCGTCAGCAAGGAAGGGTTAACAGTGAAAGTACCAACAGAGCACCAGGTTCTCGGTCTCTCGGAGAAAACAATGGGCACGAAGTTGGAGGCACCAGGCAGCACCCTCTATACTGTTTTTCCCTTCTCTTTTGTTTTTGCCCTTGCGTGAAAACCACATGGAGGATATGCTTTTGCTTTCCCTTTTGTGTGGGAGCCACACCAATATCATCCTCTTTTAAAGTCGAACCACCAGCTATACACCCAGAATCAGGGCTTATATATATAAATATATAGATAGGAATGAAAATGTCTTAGATAATTTTGGATTAACTGAAATCGAATTTTAAATATATGGACAAGAATTTTGGATATCCACATGGACATAGACAATTTAAATCCAATTTTATGAGAATGTAGGGTAGAATATGGTAGCAACAAGACCGATAGATGTGGATTATCCAATGATTAAAAGTGAATTATTTGAGTCTTACAATAGGATTATCTAACTACTTAAAGTCCATGATGTTTACAAACAAAAACTTTGTGCAATATTTGTGTAATGACTTTTTTGGGTTGTTATCAGCCTTTCTAGTTACTACCCTTTTTAGCACTTAACTTTGTTATATTATGTGAGCTTTGTTTCCTAGGTTACGTACTTACTCCCTCTGTCTCATATTCTTGTTGTTCTGGCATAGTATTTAAGTGTCCCCGTTCACTGCTGCTGATGTGCATCTAAACGCCTCCTGCCTTCACATTCACTGAATCTGTGTTGTACCTAGTTAGAGTATCAAACGACATTCAAAATGGGACAGAGGGAGTACATAGTAACATAGGTCATTAATCTAACGAACCAATGAACGTGAGTAATTTGTGTTTATTGATGGTTTATGGCTTTATTTTATTTCTGTGATTTGTTCATTACTAGTAGTATTTATGTTCATAAACAAATATTATCAACCTAGCTATATGAGTCCACTTCTCCGCCGCTCTGACTCTATACCATCTGTGGCATAAAAAACTATATCCATAATGATCCCATCCCATGCATGAATAGAACAACATATGGAGAAGGCGTTATTTGCTCTTTCTAATCCACTTTCATCCCTAGGATTATACGCAACCGTTGGCGTGAATTATAGTCATCACACCGGTAAGAAAGTTAGATCGCTCGGCATGTAGGTAAATTTTTGGTCGACCGTCACCTATAGCATGTTTGCAAAACGAATGCTTTACTTAATTAGTGCCTCTAGCGATGAGTATGACACACAAGATACGCAATTAGATCAGCCTCGTCGGGAGTGCGATAAACAACGCACACCGACGTGATCTCTCAAAAATCAAATCCCCACACACTTACGAGGGAACCAATCGGGGGAGGGGACGACTATGGGTTGCACTGGCCGACTTAACCGACTTGGAGCTTTGTCGTCGTTGATGTAATACCTCTGGTATTACTGTTAATTAAACTGCCATGTCATCATGTTTAAATTAATTGCCTGCATCTGGTTGTGCTTAGGGCTTTTAGAGTGATTTGCTTTTGTTTGGAAATGATTGTGCAATTAAACCTACAACTGGAAATCAAAAATAAAATTAAAAAGAAAAATCAAATTAAGCCCTAAATAGGCCCAAAAACCTAATTCCAAAACTAAAAAGAATCTTCTAAAAGTGTCTTAATAAAAGTTGTAGATCTTTTAAAATAGAATAACTTTTATTTTTGGATATTTTGAAGTTATACAGTGGAAATTCAAATTAAACTCAAAATAGTGAATTGAAATTTGAATTTGAAATGTCATTTCAAAAATTATTTAGAATCTTATTAAACACCTTAATGAAAGTTGTAGGGCTTAGCAAGTTGAACAACTTTCATGTTTACATATTTTCAAGATATATAGAAAACATTGGAGAATTTGATTGAATTGTGTTTAAATTTCAAATTGGGGATTTACCCCCTTTCTGTTATTTTCAAAAATATTTTGAATTTGGAATTGATTCAAGAACCAAAAATGTTCTTCAGGAAATTCTCTACAATTTTAGTTTTTGCAACTTCCCCTGATTCAAATTGGATAGGCCATAATTTGATCGAATAGGATTTGACCTATATTTGCTAGCTACAGTACACCGGACCCCTACAGGGTCAATGCATGCGCACGCGTGCGCCGCGCGGCGCGCCGGCGTCGTCCGGCCGGGCAGGCCGCTGTCGCCGTTGCGCCGCGTTCGCAGGGGGCCCCGGACCTCCCTCGCCCTTATCCCCTCCTTCCCGGGTCGTTTAAAGGCGACGAGTCCCTCCCTCCACTGCTTTTCTTCTCCACGCGGTCGCCGATGACCATCCCACTGACCTCGGCCAAATTAGTAGCCACCGATCCACCACTGCCCAATTCGCCTTGCAGCCAGCTTACTAACTCCATTGCGCATCATTTGGGTCCGGTTTGGCTGGGTGACATCGGCGGAGTTGCCCGGGAGCCGTTGTCGTCCCTCTCGGTTCCGGCCGGAGTTCCCCCAGTAAGGTTTCACCGTCGAAACTGGGTTTCTCGGGTGCGCCTTGGTCATTCTTTGGTGTGTTTCGACTCCGGTGTGATGTCTAGTTCCTTATGCGCGCGACGTTCTTCTGTTTTGTGCCCTAGGGTCCGCTGGAACAGAACCTCGTTGTCAGGTCCGAGCCGCCGGAGTCCACCGTGGTCGTCAAGCTCCCTTCTACGCCTCGTCTCTGTTCAAACCAACTGTCGGCCTAGAGTCGTGGTGAGCCTCTGTACCTTCCCACGCACTTTTCCTGAACGCTACCGTGTTTCGGTGGCCGGAATAGGGTCGCCGCGCTGCTGTTTCCGTCATAGGCGAGTCTGAGCTCGCCGAAGGGTTCGGGCTAGGCGCTAGGGTGTCCGTTAGGCTTAGGGGTTCGCGCTGATGCGCTCGGTTCCATCGCTCGGGTCGCCGGCGGCGAGCTGCGCGATGAGCCGGCGCGTGCGCGCGCGCGGGGGGAGAGCGTCAGGACGGTGGAAAAGGGAGCTGACAGGGTGGACCCGCCTGTCAGCGTCCCCGTGAGAGAGAGAGAGCGCGTGGGTGCGCGGGCCGCGCTGGACCGGCCTAGGTTAACTGGACCGCCTCGAGTGAGAATACGTTTTCCATTTTCCGGGGATTTATAAATGACTTTTCCATTTCTATTTAAATTGAATAGAACTGTGGTTTGTTATTTTTGTTAGAATTAATGTGTAGATCCAAAAATCATGAAAATAATTGTGTAAGCTCTCTGTGATATGTAGTATTTAATAAAAATATTAAGTATATGTTTTGAACAATTTCTGTGGAATCTAAAAATCAGTAGATTAAATAATAAATGTAATTTTGTGCAATTTTAATTAATTCTCTTTAACTCTAAAAATCATGAAATTTATTTTCGTACTGTTTTGGATCAAAAGCTATCTGTTGGTAAAGTTTGGCCTCAAATGGAAATGGTTTAGTTGTTTATTAATTAAATGCTTGATTAATTGATTAATAAAAGAAATTGAAAACAAGAATGATTAGGGTATTGTATGATTTTGTGATTGATTGTGCTTCTAGGTCAAACACCCTTACGACCTAGTGTAAGTGCATTCGCCCCCTATGTGGGATTTTGGTGATTAATGACAATCAAATTAGGGACTAACAGTTTTATCAAGATTATGTGCAGGTGTTAGTCCATATGAATGAGCAAATTGAAATATTCGGTGAAACAGCACCTCTCCAACTTGACCGAGTTACTTGGTGATCTTTACTCATAGTTTAGTAAGTTTTATCTTTTATTGAGTATAGGACTACCGTACTATCAAGAGGGATGCATAGCTAGTTGACTAGTAGAAGGTTTAAAGTGCTCAAACATTGACTTAAAAAAGAAAACATGCTTGAGAGACACCTTCACACACTTGTGCCCTGCCCTATCCTGTTCTGCCCCTAGAGAATCGGTAGTACCGGTCTTGGACCGGTAGTACCGGTAGGACTTAGAGCAGGATCCTCTCCAGCGAACTGCTTGCTCTCGGGTTCTAGAAAAGTTTATTCCGGTAGTACCGGATTTTAATCCGGTAGTACCGATGTTGTACTGGTAGTACCGACTCTGCATCGGCAGTACCGGTAGGACTTAGCGCCGAAACTCCTCCCAGCCAACTCGCTGCTCTCGGGTTTTAGTAAATATATTTCGGTAGTACCGGATTTTAATCCGGTAGTACCAGGTTCCAGAGCGGTAGTACCGGTCCTGGACCGGTAGTACCGGTAGGACTTTGCCCCAGCAGTTACTCAGGGTCTGGATCGGTAGTAACGACTGTACTTTGGTAGTAGGTTGACTGTTGTATCAGTAGTACTGGTGTACCACCGGTAGTACCGGTCAAGTCAACTTAACTGACAAACTTTTCTACCGTTGGGGCCTCGTGCAGTGCGTGTGTCAGGCTTTTAACGTTCGATCTGCTGAGGTAGCATCGGTACTACCGGTAGGAATCGGTAGTACCGGTAGCTCCCAGACGGAGGGAGTATAAATACTTCTTCCCTCTTCTTTAGAACGTTACCCACTTCATTTGTTGCCTATCAACCCGAGACAATAGCTCTCTCTTGCTCTCCCACTCTCTCTCTCACACACATTCATTGCTCCTAGCTCAATCCATTGCAAGTTTCAAGTTGAGATGTGAGATTCGAGTGAGGAAAACTTAAATCCATTGCGTGAGCACTTGATTCCTCCCTCTAGCCGGCTTTGCTTTGCATTTGTTACTCTTGGGTTCTTGGAACCCTAGGGGGCTAGGCGTTCTTCGGGAGAGCCTGGTTTGATCCATTTGTAAGGGCTCCCCGGAGTGTTTGTATCACCCCAAGATTCTAGTGAAGAAACTCAAGTAACCTTTGTGGTAACCTTGAGTGAGGAAAGGAGGTGAAATAGACTCCGACCTTTGTGGTCACCTCGACAACGAGGAGTAGGCCTTCCTTTGTGGATTGACCGAACCTCGGGATAAATAACTTGTCCCTTGCTCTCTTTGTTGTTGTGTCTACTTGTGGTGTCACGGCTTCGACCGTGCTCTTTCTCTCTCTACCTTGTTCTTAGGTTTGGAGGCCCGATCTACGATTTGGTGGTGATTCAAGTTAGGGAGAAGGTTGCAAGGGACTCTACATACACTTGGGTGGTTTGGTATAGCATAGATCTAAACTTACTATGTAGTTAATCTTGGTTTCGTAGCTATCTGTTCTTGACCGGTAGTACCGACGGATTGCATCGGTACTACCGACAGGTATCGGTAGTACCGGTCTCTGTTCTCACGTTTCAATTGAGTTTGAGTTTCAGGTTTTATACTATGCCTATTCACCCCCCTCTAGGCATTGTAGATCCTTTCAATTGGTATCGGAGCCTAACCCTCGTGTTAGCGCTTCACCGCATGAGGGAACACAATGTCGGAGATAAGTGAAGCTCAAATGACCCAATTCGCCGAGAAGATAGCAGAAAAATTGTTGAAAAATCAAGCCAAGCACTTTGAAGAGCAAATGAGCAAGATGAGAGAAGAGATTGAGAGCTTGAAGGTAGCCCTTGAGCAACAGGAATGAGAAGCAACCTAGTACATCAAACTCAAAAGGTGGTGCAAATAAAGAAGAGAAATATCAAGAAGGTGACAAGACACCAAGAGGGTTCACCGCTACATCCTTTGACTACAATCTATTGAACAAGACCAATGTGAATCAAATGCCACACATCAATCTTGGGAGGCCATCGCCGTTTGATGGGATCAACTACAATGATTGGGCACACAAGATGAAGATGCATCTCATTGCGGCAAGGTGTTGGGAGATAGTGAGTATTGGCATTCAACCTCCGGAAGTAGATGGTGAAATCATTCCTCAAGATGTACATGATTTCTATCTTAATGCTCAAGCCGCATTATTAATTCTCTCATGCCTCAAGCCCGAAGAAAGCAACAAAGTGCATGGAATTAAAAATGCCAAGATGATTTGGGATACACTTAGAGTATCACATGAAGGTGATAAAAGTGTGAGAAAGTGTAACATTGAGTTACTATATGGGAAGATTGAAAATTTCTCTATCAAGAGCGGAGAGACCACTCAACAAATGTTTGATAGATACATGACCTTGATCAACAAGATAAGAGCACTAGGTGATGAAAAGTGGGATGACAACTCGGCGGCAAGAAAGTTGTTGAGAGCATATAGGGTCAAGAACAAGACACTTGCGGCAATCATCATGGAAAGGCCAAACTATGAGAAGATGACACCACATAAGATGCTAGCAAAGATAAAGCACCATGAAGTCCTTGATGATAATGCTATTGAAGATCAATCACAAGAAACAAGCAACAAGAAATGTGTGGCTCTCAAGGCAAATCATGAACATGCATCAACTCAAGAAAGAACAAAGAAATACAATGATGATAGCTCAAGTGAAGAAGATGATGATTCCGATGATGAAGCCGCATTCCTTGTCAAGAACTTCAAAAGATTCATGAGAAGAAGGATGTCAAGGAAGAGCTATGGTGATGGAAGTAAAAGAAATAAGAAAAGAGTTTGCTACAAGTGTGGTGCCCATGATCATTTCATTGCCGATTGTCCACAAAACAAAGAGAAGAACAAAGTCCAACAAAGATGATGACAAGAAGAATAGAAGGAAGAAAAGAGGTGAAGCACACATTGGTGAAGAATGGTATTCTAGTGATGAGTCAAGTGATGATGAGAAGACTAAAGGGAAGGACAAGGAGAAAGGTGCCGCAAACATTGCTATTCACAAGACATCTTCTCCAAGCTTCTTCACCAACAACTCATCTTCATCCAATCATCAACCTCTCCGACGACGATAACGTCACTCCAACTTGCCTTATGGCTAAGGGGGAGAAGGTACCACACAACTCTCCTACATGCTCTAGTGATGAACATAGTGATAATGAAAATGATGAGATGAATGAATATAAAAGGAATTTGATAATAAAATTTGGTAATAAAGGAGGCAACAAAATAATCAAATTGCTAATGAAACTAGAAAGTCAGAATGAAAGTCTTGAAATGCAAGGTGATTTGATTTCGCAAGAAAGAGAAAAGAATCTTACACTTGAAGCTTCTCTAACCGAAGAAAGGTTGAAAGTTGAGAAATTGACCGTGAAACTATCCTTAGCCAATGACTCTATTAAGAGGTTGACAAAGGAGTGTACCACGGCCAATGACTTAATTGCTAGTGTAAAGAACAAGTATAGCATAGCTCAAGAAATCCTCACAAGCTTACAAGAAAAGTATCAAAAACTTGAGCTAAGCTATAATGCTCTTTGCAATAACCCCTCAATCTCTTCCAAGGTTTCCGATGACTCTAGCACATCAACAAGTAAAAGTTGTAAAAGGTGTCAAAATGTTGATATAAATGCATATGCAACTAACCTTGTTGAAATAGCAAAGAAGGACAAGTAGATTCATAGGTTAAACATGATATTGAGAAATGGTTGCAAGTGCAAAGACCAACAACCAAGGCTCACTCTCAAGTTCGCAAGGCATCCATCCATCAAGGAAGGAGTTGGTTTTAGTAAGTATGATGGCAAAGCCAATGGAAGAAACATGATCAATGGAGTGCCATGTGTGAGGTTCAACAAGGGAGTTCCTCTCTTTGAGCTCATAAACAAGGCAAACAAGGTCACAAGTCCATCTACTCCGCTTGCAAATGACAAGTCCAGCAAAAAGATGCAAGTGGAACAACCCAAGCAACAAGTGCCCATCTCACGAACCTATGCTAGTGATTACATGTGTTGTTGGGGTAAAGATGGCAAGATAGTTGTGAAGTATGTTGGTGTACTCAAGAAGAGGGAAATCATGAGGAGTGTTTGGGTGCCCAAAACTTATGTTACTAACCCCCTAGGACCCAAATCCATTTGGGTACCTAAAACAAGAACTTGATTTATTTTTGTAGGAATATACCTCCGGTGGAACAAGTTGGGTGTTGGATAGTGAATGCACTAATCATATGACCGGAGCAAAGAACATGTTCACCTCATTTCAACCAAATCATGATTCATATGAAAACATTGTGTTTGGCGACAATGGTAAAGGAGAAGTGCTCGGTTCGGGTAAAATTGCTATCTCAACCGAAAATTCTATTTCGAATGTTTTACTTGTGCATTCGTTAAGTTACAATTTATTATCCGTTTCTCAACTTTGTGAAATGGGTTACGATTGTCTCTTCACGGATAAGGGTGTGACCGTCTATAGAAGAAGGGATTCCTCTATTGCATTTACGGGTCGTTTGAAAGGCAAACTTTATCTAGTTGATTTCACAACTAATAAGGTTGAGCCCGAGACTTGTTTAATGGCAAAATCTAGCATGGGTTGGCTTTGGCATCGCCGGCTAGCACATGTTGGGATGAGGAACTTGGCCCAACTTCAAAGAGGCGAGCACATCCTTGGACTAACAAATGTTTCATTTGAGAAAGATAGAATTTGCAGTGCATGCCAAGCCGGAAAGCAAGTAGGAGCAAAGCATCCAATCAAGAATGTTGTATCAACCACAAGACCATTGGAGCTACTTCATATGGACCTATTTGGACCCGTCGCTTACCAAAGCATTGGCGGTAACAAATATGGACTAATAATTGTTGATGATTATTCTCGTTTCACTTGGGTGTTCTTTATGGTAGATAAAAGTGAAACGCAAGGCATCTTCAAGAAGTTTGCAAGAAGAGCACAAAATGAGTTTGAGGTGAAGATCAAGAGAGTTAGAAGTGACAATGGAACGGAGTTTAGGAACACCAACATTGAAGCCTATCTAGATGAAGAAGGCATCAAGCATGAGTTCTCGGTTCCATACACTCCACAACAAAATGGTGTTGTGGAGAGAAAGAATCGAACTCTCATTGAAACCGCAAGATCAACGTTGGATGAGTACAAGACTCCACGCAATTATTGGGCGGAGGCGGTTAACACCGCTTGTCATGCCATCAACCGCCTATATCTTCACAAGCTTCGGAACAAGACTCCATATGAGCTTCTAACCGGTAACAAGCCTAAGGTGCACTATTTTAGAGTTTTTGGTTGCAAGTATTTCATACTTAATAAGAGAACCTAAAGCTCAAAGTTTGCACCAAAGGTACATGAAGGTTTTCTACTTGGTTATGGTACTAACGAACATGGATATCGTGTGTTCAATAATGTCACCGGCAATATTGAACTAACGATAGACGTGTCCTTTGATGAATCCGATGGCTCTCAAAAGGAGCAAGTCAATGATGAGCTTGTAGGTAAAGATGTTCCTGCAAGTGAAGCAATCAAGAAGCTTGCCATCGGTGATGTAAGGCCCAAGGAGACACAAGATGAAGAAGAAGATTCAATTATGTATTCCCCTCTTGACTCAACTATTTATCATGTGCATGAAAATGCATGTGGTGAAGCTTCCGCACCTACTACTCCGAGTGATGAGAATACACATCAAGCTCATGATCAACATCAAGGGAATGATCAAGACCAAGTACAAGTAGAAGATCAACAAGATGATCAAGAAACAAGAGAAGATAGTGCAACAATTGATCAAGATCATGATGATGATGGTCCAATGCAAAGAAGATCACTAGTGCCACATCCAAGAGTGCATCATAGCATTCAACGGGATCATCCCGTTGATAACATACTGGGAAGCATTCAAAGGGGAGTCGTCACTCGCTCACGATTAGCTTCTTTTTGTGAACATTACTCGTTTGTCTCCTCTTTTGAACCCATAACAGTGAAAGAAGCATTTAAGGACATGGATTGGGTGATGGCCATGCAAGAAGAACTAAACAACTTCAAACGGAATGAAGTCTGGTCCTTGGTGGAAAGACACAAGCAAAATGTGATAGGAACCAAATGGGTCTTTCGCAACCAACAAGACGAGTTTGGCGCCGTGACAAGAAATAAGGCACGGTTGGTAGCTTAAGGATTCACCCAAATCGAAGGTTTGGGTTTCGGTGAAACTTATGCACCCGTAGCTAGGCTTGAATCAATTCGTATATTACTTGCCTTTGCTACTTACCATGATTTCAAGCTATTTCAAATGGACGTAAAAAGTGCATTCCTGAACGGCCCCCTATCCGAAGTGGTGTATGTTGAGCAACCACCGGGCTTTGAAGACCCTAAATTTCCCAACCACGTCTACAAACTCGACAAGGCACTCTATGGGCTCAAGCAAGCCCCTAGAGCTTGGTATGATTGTCTTAAGGACTTCCTTCTCAAACAAGGGTTTGAGATAGGAAAGGCCGATCCCACTCTCTTTACTCGCAAAGTTAAGAATGATATTTTTGTTTGCCAAATATATGTTGATGACGTAATATTTGGTAGTACTAATGTGGCATTTTACGAGGAATTTAGTAGGATTATGACAAAGAGGTTTGAAATGTCTATGATGGGTGAGTTAAACTACTTTCTTGGTTTTCAAATCAAGCAACTCAAGGATGGCACGTTCATTAGCCAAATCAAGTACACCAAAGACATGTTGAAGAAGTTTGGCATGGACAAAGCCAAGGCCATCAAGACTCCAATGCCAACAACCGTCCACAATGATTTACTAAAGGATGGTAAGGCCGTCGATCAAAAGGTATATCGCTCTATGATTGGATCTCTTCTGTACCTTTGTGCCTCTAGACCCGACTTAATACTTAGTGTAGGAATGTGTGCAAGATATCAAGCTAATCCAAAAGAATGTCATTTGATGGCGGTTAAAAGAATCTTTCGATATTTAGTTCTCACTCCTAATTTTGGCTTGTGGTATTCTAAGGGCTCCACATTCGATTTGATTGGCTATTCCGATTCGGATTATGGTGGTTGTAGAATCAATCGAATGAGTACATCTGGGACTTGTCAATTTCTTGGTAGGTCCTTGGTGTCTTGGAGTTCTAAAAAGCAAACGAGTGTTGCCTTGTCCACCGCCAAAGCCGAGTATGTTGCGGCCGGCGCTTGTTGTGCCCAACTACTTTGGATGAAGCAAACCTTAAAAGACTTTGGTTGTGAGGTAAACAAGATTCCCCTTTTGTGTGACAACGAGGGTGCCATTAAATTGGCAAACAATCCCGTAAACCACTCTCGTACAAAGCACATAGATATCCGGCATCACTTTTTGAGAGACCACGAAGCCAAAGGAGATATCGTTCTTACTCATGTGAGAACCGAAGATCAACTAGCCGATATCTTTACAAAACCCCTAGACGAGTCAAGATTTTGTGCTTTGAGGAGTGAACTAAATATCATTGATTCTAGTAACCTAGAATGATCTCTTGCACATGTTCATTGTTTTCACCTAGAGATTATAGAAAAATCGTTGCAAAACTTACATTTATGTCTTTCAAAATCTATTTTTTTACAACATTCCTTCAAGTGTGACTATGGTTTTGTATTGCTTTGCTGGTGTCTAGTCACATTTGTAAGGGTTCTAGTTCCTCATTTAGTTCACCTTGACTGTAGAGTACCCCTTCCTGTTTCTGAACTGTCGGTAGTACCGGTTTATGGCCGGTAGTACCGGCCGCATATCGGTAGTACCGGTGCTTCCGTTGGTACTACCGGTAGGGCGTGGGTCTGGGTTAAAACCTCTCCTCTCCTTCTCTTCTTCTCTTACCTCTTCACTTCTTTCCCACCCAGCCCGTCCCCTGCCTGTCTCTCCCTCGCCACCTTCCCCCACCCTCCTCCCCGATCTCCTTCCTCCCTCCACCATTGCCAAATCCCTTTGAGGAAGAGCTTCTCCTCTCCTTGGAGCCTCTCTTGGATGACTTGGAAGCGGCCCCAACCTCTTCAAGCTTGTGGATTCGGCCCTACTTGTCCATTCAAGGTACTTGGGAGTTCTCTCTTTCGATCTCCCAATGTGCTTAGTTTGTGGCCGTGTCTTTGCTTGAGGAAGTTCCTACGGACATGTTCTTGCTTGTGCTTACCTTTTCCTCTCAAGTTCATGGTTGGTTTGATGATTCCCCATGGATTGTTAGGGCCGCGGGATGTGTCGGTAGTACCGACCCCCGTCGGTAGTACCGATCACTGGCCGGTACTACCGGTCCTGTTGCCCCACTAATCCATGGTTCCTCCCCATCTCAACTCTAACTTTGGGACTCTCTCTCCATCTCTTGCTTATTCCTCTTATTCTCTATCCTTTGCAGCATGTCTCATGAAGGTGGAAAGCGCAAGAACCCTGTCCGTGCCGCCCGTGGCGAGAGCTCACACCGTGGTCGCGGCTCCCATGGCGGAGATGGCGATGATGAGCCGAGTGGTCAGCCTCTCCACTCTAGCATGTATTCGCACGTCCCACGCTCTCATGCGGAGCGCGTGAGGAACGCTCCTCCGCCTGCCAGGGCGTCGGATGCCGAGACAAATATTCGTATCCTTGGCAAGTCGATTGATCCTCGGGTTGTCCCTCGGACCCCCGAGCATGTGCAGCTGCTTCTCTCTCACAATCTCCCTCGCCACCAGCACTTCAACGCTCGCATTCGCGCTCCTGCAGCTGGTGGTGCGTTTTCAGTGCGTTCTCCTATTGATTATCGCCACAAACTTCAAGAGTTGAGGCAGCAACGGAATGAAAATCCTTACCTTTATGTCAAGGATCCCTCTCTTGAGGCTCATTTTTGGAGTCAGTTCCAGTTTGATTACTATCATTCTGTCATTTTGTGTTGTCAAGAACCCACTGGTGCTGTTCCTATCATTGCTCCCAAAGCAATTGATCTCGTTTCCCTTCGTGCTTTTGATGATCCGGATGTTGTTGCTTTGGTGAATGATCTTGAGGCGTGGGGTTTGCTAAATTTGATGGCTTTTCAGTATTCCTGGAATACTGAAATAATTGCTCAATTTTACTCCACCTATCATTTGGAAGTTGAGAATCGCGTCATGCATTGGATAACGCAAGGGCAGCATTATCGTCTTGATTATGTCACTTTTTCTCGTCTTCTTGGGTTTGGTCAAGCTGACCGTGATGCTCCTAGTATCTTTGATGGGTATGATCATATCACCTATCGGGACATCCGGCACTTTTACCTTCCCGGGAGGACTCCTAATTTCAAAAACACCTATCTTCGTCCCTATTATTATGTCCTCAATAATCTCATTCGAAGCACCATTGATCCAAAGATTGGGGATTCATTGCACCTTCAGCATGATGCTCCTAAGATTCTCTTGCGCTTTGGCGAGAGGGGTGCTCGCTTCTCTGTCTCGGACCTTCTTTGGCGCAAAATCTATTCTGCTTCCATTGATCCTCAGCGCCACCTTCCATTTGCTCCCTACCTAATGCACATCATTGAGCAAGTGGTTGGTCTTTCATTTACTCATGATCGCAAGCATGAGCAAGTCAAGGTCCGGAACCTCCACACTCCTAAGGCCAAGGATGACTTCCTGCGTCTTCGTAGGCCTCCACAGGATGTGGATGAGGAGGATGTGGAGGATGAGGAGGACTCGCCCCAGTGTCCGTCTTCGGTGCGCCGCACTCGAGGTGCCGCTCGCTCCACCGCTGACCCTAGCTCCTCTCGGGGCCTAGCTCCTCTCGTGGGCTTGGACCTCGCCGTCGTCGCGGTGGTGCCATCAAGCATGCGCTCCAGAAGATCTTCTTGGCCTTTTGTTATAAGGCTGAGAAGGATGACCGTCGCCTTCGAGCTATTGAGGACAAGCTCGGCCTACCTCCTTCTTCTCCTTTGCGCGAGTTTCGCGATCCTTTTGAGGAGTACGCCGAGTCTTCCCGTGCAGCGGGTGGTCAGGACGATGAGGATGAGGATGAGGACGAGGACGAGGATGACGACGATGAGCAGGAGGAGCCTTCCGATGACGACGCCGACGAGGACAACGACTAGCTTTGCTTTCATGCGTGCCTACCCTTTTTGGCACTTGATGCCAAAGGGGGAGTGTTAGGCTTTATTATGATGTAATAAGTAAGTTGCAACTTGCTTTGCCCCATGGTGGTCCAGACTTTAGTCATGGTTTGTAATATTTATATATTTCTTGGTGAACTATGTGTTGGACAAGAACTTTGTTGGTGTAATACTTAGTTGTAGGCATAACTCTTGTGTTTAATGTTATCTTAGTGAGTTTGCTTTTATCTTGTGGTTTGTGATTTGTTTGTGACTTAAATTTTTCCTGTGCTTCACGTTTATCACTTGTTCTTGTCACACTCTTTTTGGCACCCCACGAATTACAAGATTTAGGGGGAACCTCTCTAAATGTATGCACTCTTGACTATGGTCGTTATTTGGAATTCAAATCCTATGCATACATTAAGGGGGAGCTCCATCCTAAATGTTGGATTCAAAAGCTTCAATTTATCTCAATCATATATAAGCCTAATTTGGTTGTCATCAATTACCAAAAAGGGGAGTTTGTAAGTGCATTCGCCCCCTATGTGGGATTTTGGTGATTAATGACAATCAAATTAGGGACTAACGGTTTTATCAAGATTATGTGCAGGTGTTAGTCCATATGAATGAGCAAATTGAAATATTCGGTGAAACAGCACCTCTCCAACTTGACCGAGTTACTTGGTGATCTTTACTCATAGTTTAGTAAGTTTTATCTTTTATTGAGTATAGGACTACCGCACTATCAAGAGGGATGCATAGCTAGTTGACTAGTAGAAGGTTTAAAGTGCTCAAACATTGACTTAAAAAAGAAAACATGCTTGAGAGACACCTTCACACACTTGTGCCCTGCCCTATCCTGTTCTGCCCCTGGAGAATCGGTAGTACCGGTCTTGGACCGGTAGTACCGGTAGGACTTAGAGCAGGATCCTCTCCAGCGAACTGCTTGCTCTCGGGTTCTAGAAAAGTTTATTCCGGTAGTACCGGATTTTAATCCGGTAGTACCGATGTTGTACTGGTAGTACCGACTCTGCATCGGCAGTACCGGTAGGACTTAGCGCCGAAACTCCTCCCAGCCAACTCGCTGCTCTCGGGTTTCAGTAAATATATTTCGGTAGTACCGGATTTTAATCCGGTAGTACCGGTTCCAGAGCGGTAGTACCGGTAGGACTTTGCCCCAGCAGTTACTCAGGGTCTGGATCGGTAGTAACGACTGTACTTTGGTAGTAGGTTGACTGTTGTATCAGTAGTACTGGTGTACCACCGGTAGTACCGGTCAAGTCAACTTAACTGACAAACTTTTCTACCGTTGGGGCCTCGTGCAGTGCGTGTGTCAGGCTTTTAACGTTCGATCTGCTGAGGTAGCATCGGTACTACCGGTAGGAATCGGTAGTACCGGTAGCTCCCAGACGGAGGGAGTATAAATACTTCTTCCCTCTTCTTTAGAACGTTACCCACTTCATTTGTTGCCTATCAACCCGAGACAATAGCTCTCTCTTGCTCTCCCACTCTCTCTCTCACACACATTCATTGCTCCTAGCTCAATCCATTGCAAGTTTCAAGTTGAGATGTGAGATTCGAGTGAGGAAAACTTAAATCCATTGCGTGAGCACTTGATTCCTCCCTCTAGCCGGCTTTGCTTTGCATTTGTTACTCTTGGGTTCTTGGAACCCTAGGGGGCTAGGCGTTCTTCGGGAGAGCCTGGTTTGATCCATTTGTGAGGGCTCCCCGGAGTGTTTGTATCACCCCAAGATTCTAGTGAAGAAACTCAAGTAACCTTTGTGGTAACCTTGAGTGAGGAAAGGAGGTGAAATAGACTCCGACCTTTGTGGTCACCTCGACAACGAGGAGTAGGCCTTCCTTTGTGGATTGACCGAACCTCGGGATAAATAACTTGTCCCTTGCTCTCTTTGTTGTTGTGTCTACTTGTGGTGTCACGGCTTCGACCGTGCTCTTTCTCTCTCTACCTTGTTCTTAGGTTTGGAGGCCCGATCTACGATTTGGTGGTGATTCAAGTTAGGGAGAAGGTTGCAAGGGACTCTACATACACTTGGGTGGTTTGGTATAGCATAGATCTAAACTTACTATGTAGTTAATCTTGGTTTCGTAGCTATCTGTTCTTGACCGGTAGTACCGACGGATTGCATCGGTACTACCGACAGGTATCGGTAGTACCGGTCTCTGTTCTCACGTTTCAATTGAGTTTGAGTTTCAGGTTTTATACTACGCTTATTCACCCCCCTCTAGGCATTGTAGATCCTTTCATCTAGAACATCTTAGGGTAAATTACTTTAAAATAGCTTGAAAGACACCAGTATTGGTACTCTACTTTATCTGTTATGTCTTATATTTTCGTATCGTTGCATCGCATTCATGCATTCATCATTGCATATGTGTAGTGACCGGAAATCAGGAGGTGAAGACTGAGGTGACTTCTGAAGAGCCTACTCCTGAGCTGGTGCAGGAATTTGACATCTGTGGCACGGACCCCGACCCCACTCTTTTTGCAATCCAAGGCAAGCCCCGGTGCATTCAGCCTCTCCTTGTGATTTATAAATGTTTATCACTTGGGTTAATCTATTGCATTATGTTAATAGGATTTGAGTGATAACCAATTGATACATTACCATCCTTGACCACTTATCATAACCTGAGAACCGGATTTATTTAAAGTATTGAAAAATGCTTAGTCATGCTTAATTATTGGATTTGCAAAAATGTTATTTTAAACTATGATGATATGCAAAGAATGAATCATTGAAAGGGAATGGTATTGTCCTCGTTCATTGGCAGTGCACTTGGCCAGTCCATTGTCATCAACGGGGATGGGTTTTTCGTTTGGTGGTCATATGTTTGGGTTAGAGTCACACCTTATCGTCGCCACCGGAAGAGGGATGTGAAAACAAGGTGGTCACCAGTGTACTTGGGTTAGAGTCCCAATGCATGGTTTCCAACGGAAAAAGAATTAGGGATCGTTCGTTGTCGGCCTGCTGTGATCGAGACTTTAACTACAAGAAGCTCTGACCCCGGTGGCTCCATTGCTTGAACTGACGACCACGCACTGGGAGTAGAGAGATGGCGAGAGTAACTTGTACCCTCGTGGCCGGCGTGCTGGATTAGAGGTGTACTGTGCTCTCGGGTGGCGCACGATCGGTTCAGGGATGGAAACGACGTGGTAGACGGGGTTGGTATATGCAAGCTTAGGTGCTACATATACAGTGTGGTTAGGAATCCCCAGCTGGGTACTTAATCGATTCGAATCGTCGTTGCTCCTCGATTATGGAGACTTGATCCTCACACCTGCATCGAATAGTGGTTCGGAATTAGGTTGTTTCGAGAATGAATGAATATTTGAGAATAGAAGGACATATGTGGAACAACTCGGATTAATGTTTATTAATTGAATGATGAGTTAAGATCTTGAAAGCAGGATTAAAGAATAGTAGTGCTTTTCTGCAAAATACTTGACTCTTGCTAAGTCTTACTTTGACTCCCCTCAGCCTGCATTCCTGAGTCTCATCTTTTTCTTTAGTCGGGTAAGTCTTGCGGAGTACCCCAGTACTCAGGGTTTTTTTAACCCCTGTTACAGGAAAATCAGCAGCCGGAGGTTTGTCTCGCTCCTTGCTGTGTGACTATAGTTCAGGAAGGGAGTGATAATGAGTGAGGCAAGACCCTTGGGCCGGGTCCAAGTTATCTTTACCTAGCTATATGTATTTGGTTATCCCACTGCTACTGCTATATCTTTTATTTATGGTTTATAATAACTGCACTTAAATTCTATTTGGACATCTGGTTTGTAATCTAAGTACTATATAATCTTTCCGCGCTTTTACTCTGATGTATTTTATTATGAAATGTTGTAATCCTGTAATGGCTTCGCAATGAGATCCTGTTGGAGAAAAAGGGTGCTGATGTAGCCCGGTAGGGCCTTCTAGATCATCTGGGACACGGGTCCGGCTGTCAGAGGTCATTAGTGATAATAACAGGTGCCTTTGGGCCATATGATTTAGGCGGTTCTGTTACAGCTAATCCATTGGTCAATGGTCATGCAACAACAACAAAGAATGGGGAGAAGTAGTCGATGGGAAAGAGAGGGTAAAAGGATTACCAAATGTGTTTTTGACAATTATGTATTTGGATTATCCCAACCGTCACAATCATTTAATAATATATATAGAAAGGGTGGTCTTATGATAATAGAAAATATTTTTTTCAAATGAAATATATAAAAGTTTTTCATGGTATTAGGCAAGCTTCCACTTACTTATATTCAACTCAGGTTCAGACTAGCAAAACTGACCTGACCGGTTCTAGAATCCGGACAGGCCGTTTTGAGTGGCAACTTAAAAAAAAGTGTATATCTTCTTCGTTTCAACTTCAAATGGGACGAGCAAAATATGTTTTTTTTGTTTGTCGTCTCGATGAGAGGGACATAATAGTAGAGTCCACTACACATTTCGGCACATTTTTACTGTTAGCCCTAGCAACTTGCAAAAAGAATGGACACTTTAATCCCGTTCACAACTCTCGAGTGACAGGACTGCATTATCTAGATATAGCGATTCTTTCCCAACTGAGCACCCGGAAATAGTGATCCTTCCCAAATCTAGGACGGCAAGGTCGACACCTGTTGCCATCCTGTATTTTTCAAATGTGTCTCTTATTTTTTGTGATTTGGGATTCATTCTATTCGCCTCAGTGCTTATTTTCAGATTAGAACAGTGTTTTCTCTCATAATAAATTACCATCAGTCAGAATCAACGCTTATATGTAAAAACATAATCGATAAGATTGTGAATCCAAAAATCGCACGCATCTCATAGGACCTAGGACTACCTGAAATAGTTTCTATGACTAAAACTGGAAAGCCATATGATATTGAATGGATAGAATGGAGATTCTCAGGGCACCAGAGGCCAGGTGTCTTTATTTCGTAGCGATATATTCCCTCGGTTTAAATTCATTATCTAATATCTATCTAATAATTATTATAGTATCTAATTTAATTTAACTATTTGGACAGTTGTTATCTATAGTTCAAACTAACAATTATTTAGTCCACTATATATATATATATATATATATATATTAAATAAATAACTATTAGCAGATAGATATTAAAAAAAATCTAAATAGGGCCTAAGTGCTTTTAGGGTTCGAAATTTGTCTTAAAATAGACGCATATATATGAATAGAACATTCTAACTCTATTTGTTTTTTTTTTCTACTTACTCTTCTTTTTAAGGTGCAATACCCCTGATAATAACATCTTTATAAGAGTGTAGTATATAGTAGGCTCTGTTCGCTCAATATTTTTCTTTTTAAAAAAATCAACATAAGCCATTATCAGGCCGGAGGGAGAAGGCTACAACTGCAATATGATCCCTCCCTGGTGCTGGCGTGCTGCACAATGGGCGTCCATGTTGTCACGCTGATGGACTCTTGGTAGTACTAGTAGTACACCGGATCGGTACACTAGGCGGTTGAGCCGCTCACGCAAGAGACATCGGGCACAGCAGTGAAGCCCGCTGGCGCACACGCTCCTCACGTGCCCGCAGCCCGCACCCGAAACGTCCCAAGAAAAAGAGGAACAGAAAACCCACCGAAAAGTCTACCCACCCTCCCCCCTCTGCTCGGTCACGCCCCCCAACACGCAACGCCCCTCACAAAAACAGTCCAAAAAGAGAAAAAAAAAAAGAGGAAAAGAACGCCGGGAATGGGCAAGCAGCAGCAGGCGCCACCGGCGCGGCGGTCCCCGGCGATGTCGGCGCCTCCGCCGCCGAAGCGCCGGAAGAAGAAGGGCCGCCCGTCCCTGCTTGACCTCCAGAAGCGGAGCCTCCGCCTCGAGCAGCAACTCCAGGAGCAGCAGCAGAAGCAGAAGAAGAAGCAGACCCAGGGGCGCCGCACCAACCGCCGGGGCGCCGGCTCCGCGGACGAGGACGACGACGGGCCCGCCTCCGGCTCCGGCCGCCGCGAGAAGAAGCTCCGCCTCGTCATGGGCCTC
Source organism: Eremochloa ophiuroides (assembly GCA_038502445.1). Classification (NCBI taxonomy): domain Eukaryota; kingdom Viridiplantae; phylum Streptophyta; class Magnoliopsida; order Poales; family Poaceae; genus Eremochloa; species Eremochloa ophiuroides. The sequence continues at coordinate 89,771,638 of JAHLJS010000001.1, read as the reverse complement.
CACGACGGATCAGCCAAGGTGGGTGCCCCTCTCCCCCCACTCCCTCCCTCGATCTGAGCCGAATCCGACCCAATTCTGTCGATCCCGCGCGGAATTTGCCTAATTTGGGCGCCCTGCCCTCGGGCCGCGTACGGATCTGCGCAGCCGCGCGCCGCCCGAGGAAATTCCTTTGCTATTTTTGGTATGAAAAGGGTGCATTTATTTATTTATCTCCGTAGTGAGGTCCGCAGTGGTCAACTCCGCTCCGCTCAGCCCTGCCTCAGTGGCGAGAGGTCTCCCAATCATTTGGGTGAGATAATCCTAAACCCTCGCATAGTCTCATCGGCTTGTCGTGGCAATAATTGGCGCAATTTTTTTAAACGCCCCGGCTCCGAGCTTTTAAAGGCGTGCGCTTTTCGGGTTTGGTTTTTGTCAGTTTCTCGCGCCGAATTGCGCTGCATTTCGCGCTCTCCTGAGATCTCTGTACTTGGGTAACTGGCCCTGGTAAACGAAAGCTTACCCCACCTTTCTGCTGCTTTTTTTTTTTCCTACTCCAGGGAGGTTTTCGATGCTCGTAGCGATTTAAATTTCTGTATGTTCTGTTTTTAAATTTCTTTTTTATCTTAACCGCTGCTGCCGCAGGGAGAAAAGACGAGGAAAGCGACGGATGGGCGTGAAGGTTGGTGCTCCTTGCTGTATGGCATTTACTCTTCAGATTTCCGCAGGCAAAATATATATATATATATATATATATATATATATATATATATATATATATATATATATATATATATACCTAGACAAATGTGCACAAAGATGCCATTTTTAATTCTGTTATTACTGTTGGAGTCATTCCAATTTTCTCGTCTTTAATTAATGCTCGTGCCTCTGTTTGCCCTGTGGTTATGGATTGGATTTTTTCATTCGACAGAGCCGTCAGATTCCGGGCCCACAACACCTTTGCCGAACAAAAAGTTGTTGCTCTTCATCCTCGACAGGCTACAGAAGTGAGTTGCTGTTCGTGTTGTTTGTTCTTCAGCTTCTCATTCTCAGCTCCAGGACCTCTCATCTTTGTGTGTCCTGGTTTCTTGCAGGAAGGATACGTATGGTGTATTTTCAGAGCCTGTTGATCCCGAAGAGGTTTGTTTGCTTTAAAAGTGATGATGCTATATGTTTGTTTTCTTTGTTTCAATTATCAAAACTGTTGATTTACCTGCTCATGTCCAATTATGACCAGCTACCTGACTATCATGACATTATAAAGCATCCAATGGATTTTTCAACAATACGAAAGAAGCTCGATAAGGGGGCCTATTCCAACTTGGAGCAATTTGAGGTGGGTTACAGGATTTGTTTAGATTTATATTTCTTTATTAGATTTTCCTTCAATCAGCCAGCAAATTGTGGCTGTTTGCCTGGTAATAGCCAATAATAAGCTGTTGTGCTTTATTCAAAGCTTGTTCAGAAACTCTTTTTACTGTTTGCCTTTGGGGCCTCTTGCTCTACGCCTCTACCCTGGTTGCACATTTTAGGAGCAGATGTTTATGTTAAGGTATATTAGTCAAGGGTATTAGTGTTTGTTATGAATAAAGGAAGACTAAACTGGATTGATGTATAGAGGCTAAGGAAGACTGAACTGGATTGATGTATAGAAGCCTAGAGGGCACTATAAATAAAGTACATGAGGGACACAGGACTAATATACCTTAACAGTTTACTCTATCGACATCTGGGTTTTCCTGTTTGGTATTCTCTCACGGTGTTCCATTACTGAGTCCCGTAACTAGAGACCTGATTTTTCTTGGCAATATACTCACTTTCAAGGTTGGCACAACATATATATTTTGTCATGTAAATTCTCTTAACAATTAATTTAGAAATGTAAAATTTAAATCAATTTTAGTCTGGTAATGTTCTAGAACGTTCTAGTGAAGCACTTACGCCTAGGATCTATCTTATTGGTCCCATTACACCACTTTTACTAGCAAAAAGTTTGTCCAACACTATGTTTGCATTCAGTGACCTATGCAATATTGTTTCTATTGAGTTCCTCTACTTAGGCATGTAAACCCAGTAACTTGAAGGGAAGACCTGTTTCTTGTTTGAGATTCTCCTGTGTATCCTTTACTTGTTTTTTTTGGCAGTTCAAGCGTTGAGATTAACATCTGATATAGCAGACAGCCTATTACCTTCCTGTTTATTTTCTGTGATTGTGTTGGACCCTAACTTTTCACTGGCATGATTTCTCTGGTTTCTGCTTTTCAACTCTCATGCTGAGTTTAAATTATTTTTATAGTTATACATTTATTCTGCTGATGTGCCAAGAAAAAACTCTCAAATACTCGGTATCCCATATCAATTGTCGTTTTGATGCAATGTAGCGAAGTTAACAGCATAATCAATAGCAGGAGATTTTACACATAAGAAACTTGCTAAGAGAACAGTTATATATGTCATTTGACGGCCTAGTTGTACTTGCACGAGATCATCTAAGGCAGCTGGGATATCAATGTTCTCTTGCAAGTTTACACACTGGAAACTTGCTAAGAGAACACTAATACATGGTTCCATATATGAGCACAAGAAGTGCGCATTATACCATGTAATGTTGTAAATACTGTAGTTTTTTTTTTAATTATGCTAAAGATGGTCAAAACTCTGTTAGAAAAGATGAAATGTCCTTATCTCTTTAGAAGAGATGTCTTGATTCATTTTTAGAAGTTCATTGCAAGATGGGGATGGGCTCGTACACCATATACTGTGTTAAGTTCAAATATTACCTAGGGATTTAAAGTTGTCGATGTGCAAAAAGTTATACAAGCACTATGCTTGGTGCTGCCTATGTTACTTTTGATAGGATGCTTTGAGAAAGCTCATTATTTGAATAAAGGACCACTCTAAATAGCATACGTCTTTCCCTTTTGCATGTCATTCATGCCATACTTCGGAAGGTGGCATACTACATAATTATCGATGTTTGCTCTACAAAAAAAAAAAAAAAAAAAAAACTCAAGGGCCCACTTGCCTCGTTTATGCCAGTTTATGTTGGCAAATCATATTCAGGCTGTACCTCAGTTGCTAATTCATCTGTTATTATGAAGTATGTTGGACCTCAGTTGGAATTATGTGTTGTTTCAAAGATGAAGCAGGCATTTGGTAAAATGATAAGATTTCAACCTTTGTAATGCCTCAACAGTACACTGCTTTAGGCTACCATTTTGCAGCTTTTAGCTAATGAATTTAGTTATAATGCTGACTTGCTACTTGATAAGTATCCAATGTGTATGTACCATGGATTTTCCAACTTGTATTTTTGCCACCAATTCCACTGTGTTGCATGGAACATCATTAAAGCAATCCACTTTTATCCCATAATCTTCTGTGTTCAAACATCTTTGCTGAACATCTCTTAAGAATGAAATTGGTAGTCAACGGACATTTGAGTACTGGTGTGTTCTGTTTAACCAAATCTGCACACCGTATCATGTGTATTATCAGTGCCTTGTTTGTGCAGTCATGCTAGAAGAATGTCACATTTTGTTCTGGAACGAATATGAATATTTGGTATTGCTTTTATTATTCCTTGAGTTATTCTGCAAAGTACCATTTCTTTCCTGGCCTCAGAATGCTACTGACGTTTTATCAAGCTCATTCAACTTGACTGAAACTTCAATTTACAGGATGATGTGTACCTGATAAGCTCCAATGCGATGTGCTACAATTCACCAGATACAATATATTATCGACAGGTCAAACATTAAGCCTATCTTTGAATATAATTATGAATTATGGTGTATTTAACATCCATATGCCATGCATAACAGGCACGAGGTATTCAAGAGATTGCTAAAAAGGATTTTGAGAATCTTAGGCAAGATAGTGATGCCAGTGAACCAGAACCGGAACCAGAACCCGAGCCAAAGCCAAAACCAGAACCAGAACCAGAAGAACCAAAGCCACAGCCTCGCAGGGGCAGGCCTCCAAACAAGAACAATACCAAACAGAAAGTTGGGAAGCCACCGGCAGAACGTGCTACTGCAGACTTTTCTGGTGCAACACTTGCTACAGCAGGAAATATTGGACGCCATGCACAGGCAGATGTTGATCTGTCACGAGCGATGATTGCAGATGTGCTGAGAGCTTCTTTTGCCAATCGAAGGAATGAGCACAACTGGTCTGGCGAGCGGAAGTTTGAAAGGATTGAAGATCACTCAGGTTTTATTTATTTTTTCTTGTTCTTTCAAAAAGTCTTTTGAGGGTAAACATTTAGTGAGTACTAACTGAACAAAGGACTTGGCATCCAATCTGGCCAACTCAATTTTCTTGTAACCTTCGTTGCGGTTGCTCTTTTCTTCCAGGTTATGGGGGTACATTGTCCACAAAAATGGGGAAGAGGCCAATTATGATGGAAGATAGTCGCCGAAGCACATATTATGAGACTCAACCTTCCAATTCAATATATGAGCTGCCAGTATCGTCCTCATACAATGGGACTAAGAAGCTGTTAGTACCAGTTGAGTGTCCAATTCAAATTCTGTCCTATAAGTAACTGATGATATACTAATATAATCTCAGCCTCCTATTAACATTAGAGAACAGCAAGACACGATTGTCCACACTTTAACATAATGTTTTGTTTTTCAGGTTGGGGTTCAGTTACAGCAGTCCTATCCCCGCAGCCTGGCACGATTTGCTGCACAACTTGGTCCTGTAGGCTGGGAGATTGCATCAAGACGAATTGAACGGAGCCTTGCTCCTGGAACAAAGTTTGGTCATGGCTGGGTAGGAGATGGCGAAACACCAAACCCATTTCAGCCACCCGTACTAGCTGCATTTTCAGAAACAGTGACACCACCAAGCAGTATAGCAGCATCAGGTGAGCAGCCATCTATGAGCAGCCCTCCTGCCACTGAGGCCTGTGCTGGCAACGTAAGCCATTCGGCGGGATCTCAACCACATGCTATGCCATATGCTTCTACCAGCACAGCGCAGAGGATGAGTTCTGAAGCATTAGCAAGCCAGCAATGTGGATCAGTACCACAGATTTCGATAAACCGAGGTGAACGTGCTGTTGAGATGAAGGGCAATCCTAATAATCTTCACGGACACCCGGCGATGCAGCAAACTGTGAATGGTTTCAATGCCGTTCCAGGTGCTAAACCAGACTCTTAACTACACTTGTATGCTTAAATGTTCCATTTATCATGCCCATTTTAGTTCAAAGTTCATGACCCTTTAAAGCTTTCTGCCTATTTCAGGACCCATGATGCTCCCACCTTCGGCTCAACTGGTGGTGAATCAGATGCAGACACATACGGCTGATTAACAAGTAGAAATTGAATCAACATTGTCAACATGACATTTGGATTGTGCTGGCTTCCAGCCCGTCGCGGGCACCAAGCGACAGTGGTGGATGGCCTTAGGCCGCACCCTGCCAAGTGGCTTGGCACTCCACCAACCTCAACATTGGGGGTTTGGTCGCTGTTGATGCGTTGCGCCGCAACCCGGTGCTGCAACCGTGAGCCTGTTGTGTAATTGCGTAAAGTAGTAAACTAGAGGATGATAACGTGCATAGATGTGTCAGGGTGGATATGTTGTAACAGCGGTGAGTTGCAGTTTGGAGATTTAGCGATTCTGAATGTGTAGTAGAAAAAACCACAGGGGAAACGAAACATCTGTATAGATTATTCAGGAGGTCTTTTAGCGTTTTGGTGACTGGTCGCAGATGCGACCGAGCATGAATCAGATTGTCCGTTGTTTGTATGTTTCTATACGCCAATCTGACGGCCTTACCGGATTGCAGGTACCACAATGTAGATACCTGGCAGGAACACATGCATGGTTTCGATTTTCTGGAATAGTACTGTGAGCTTGTTTGGAACAGCTTCACCTACGAAAGATAAGTCACCGTGGAGTAGCTCTGTTAGTGGATCTGGGATTTATTATAGAAGTGTTTGGGCTTATGGTGTAGCAGCTCTAGATCCATGCAGCGGTAATTTGATGGAAATGTCCAGATTTATCCTTAAGATATGTCCCAAATGTCAATATTTGCTTCTTTGTGGGCCCCCACATCAGGAAAAAAGACATCTTCATTGAGGTCGCGTGCAGGACTGGCTGGGGCCAGGGCGCCAGGCTCGTGAAAGATAATGGCATTGTCATCACAAAACTAATAGCAAGAGTCACAGAAAGATGAAATAAGTAATAAAACACTGCACAATTAGGGTTGAAAACGGATAAAAAAATTCCTGTTCTGACCAGTTCTGTTTTCTACTTTTGTTCCGTCCGTTTTCATATTTGTAGATCCCGTTTTCCGTATTTACGGAAGTAGAAAAAGGGTTTTTCCGTCCGTTTCCACATAATCCCGTTTTTATGAGGAATTGACCCGTATTTATTCCGTTTTTCATCCCGTTTTCAATATATATAAGATATGCCTAAAATTTTATATGTTTATAAGCCTACTAATCACCAATTATGCATGTTAACATGTTAACACAGGTAATGATAATGAATATTTGATCGATAACTTCATATGTGTATATTATTGTGTGACTTTGTTCATAAACACTTGAGAATATTATTGTAATTTAATTTTTCGGCACTCCATCCATATTTATTCGTTTTCGTATGTCTATATATTACGTTTCCGTTTCCAAACCCGTATTTTTTCGAACCGATTCCGTTTCCGTAAAGAAAATATAGAAACGGAAGTAGAAACAGGTTCTCCATCCGTTACATGGGCCAAGGGCCATCTCCACTCTCTCTCATGGGCCTCGTTCGGACTGGCCCGGCCGGCTTGCGCTTCACCAGTTTGCCGAGCTCGGAGTACGAGCAGTCGAAGCGGACAGCGGACCGTAGCAAGACAGCGGCGGCGGCGCTACAATCCCAGGGTCGGGCGCTCGCAGCTCCCGGCGCCCCGGCACCGGGCGTCCGGCAGCTGACCTACTGTTCCGCCTCTCCCTTCCGCTCTCTCGTGTCTAGCTCTGGGACCCCGGGCCCCGACGGACATCCTCTTGACATCCATGTCCGTCGCCAAGCGCTACGTGCTGCGCCTCTTCATCTCGCTCAAGTACGTGACGGCGAACGTGGTGGACCGGCAGAACGGCCGCATCGTGACGACCGCCTCGACCGCGGAGCGGCCCCTGCGAGACGGGCTGGAGTGCGGCCGGGCCTGCAACGCAAAGGCGGCGGCGGCCGTCGGCGAGGTGCTCGCCATGCGCCTCAAGGTGGACGGCCTCGCGCGGGAGCCCATATACGCCAACGCGGAGAAAGAGGTCGCGAAGAAAGGGTTCAAGAACCAGACCAAGGTCTGGGCCATCCTCAATGCGCTGCGCAGTCACGGGGTCAACCTTCACATCGACGACGATGGCGACCATAGGCCGCACGTCTGAAACAGCCATTGGTTCACCAGTACGTTCCTCCCGACTCACAAAAGTATGAAATTTGAGCATGTTGCTTTTTTATGTTGCTGCAGTACCGTTGCCCTTGGCTCTCAGTTAATTGAACACTATAGCTTTTTGTGTGTAGCAATATCACTGCTTCTGTATGATCTACTAATTTTATATCAGTACTGACTCTCAGGCTGCCTGGGAAATGAACTAGTAATTGACCAAAAGAACATGCAGGATGATTGCCCTATTGGTGAGGAAATTGACACCAAAGATGATTTTGGTAGTCAACAACGGGTGGACAAGTTTGATAGATACAAAAGACCCAATTACTGATAACTAGTACTGACTAGCAAAACACAGTTAAATTACAGAGCATGCACCTTCACAAAACATGGTGCTGCGGCAGCAACTAGCAAGACCCTCACAGGCACTAGAATTGCTGGCATAACTTTACTGACTGAGTGCATCTAGGTTCTTGTATGCTCTGAGCTGATTCAAAGCACTATCCAGCAAAACCTTCTTACTGCCATTGATAAATCTCATTGACTGTTTTAGCTCACTGTTGGCTGCAGTCAGCTCGTTCTGCAGTTTCTTGATCTTCAGCTCATCCCTGATCTTCTCTAGGCCCCTGATCTTCTCCTCAATGAGATGTAGGCTGTCATGGTCTGGCTGAACTCCTGATGGTACCAAAGCCCAGGGCATGTCATCCTGTAATGGTGGAGCAGAGGGTGTTGGGTGCCCACCTTGTGAACTGCTTCCTAGAACCAATATCATTTTCTGCAAGCAAGTACAAGTGTCAGCTTCAGTTTTGGAAATCATGGTGGAGGAACCCTGGAGGCCTGGACTGTTAGACAAGGTTAACTGTTCAGTATCGATGTCTGTCATGCAGCTTAGTCAGATTTCGACATGGTTTTGCAGTCTAACACCCTCTACTTCTGATAATGTGCTTTGATCTGTGTCAAAGCACGTTCCTTCTATTTGGCACAGTGTGCATGTTATTGTGCAATGGATATTAAAGTAATCATATTGAAAGATATTCATCTAGAAAATTGACATCATGTTGCCATTCATTTTACTTTATTATCATACAGCAATTACCTGTTTGGGATCCTCAATTGGAGTATCAGGGTACACAACTTTGACATTTTTCTTTGTCTTCCTCTTCAGCCAGTGGCAAATCTCCGTTGGGTTCACCTTTCCAACTACCGTGACAATCCCACTATTGACATCCCTCACCGAAGTTTCAATTCCTGTGTCAAAAAGAAAAAAAAAATCTTTATTCTGATTCAAAACAAAAGAAAAGAAAATTCTTTATTCTGATTTAGCAGAATCTATATATAGAGCGGGAAAGGGCAAAAAAGGAAAAGGAGAAGAGATGTGCAATCTGTAAGACTGTACCACTGAAACTCCCAATGGACGCCATGGCCTTCTCCACCTTCCTGACGCAGCCAATGCAGCGGCACTGCATCTCAACCTGGAACCTGAATCGCCCGGACGCCTCCTGTGAATGGAAGAACCAAATCCATCTGTCACTCCTAGTGATGGTGAGAAAGGATCAACGGGGGAATAAGAAGGTGAAGCCCCTCACTGTCCCCATGGTAGAGTCTTGAGCTTCTTCTGTGACGCTGTTCGCCGGCGGCAGCGATCATCAGAGTCTAGAGACTGGACGTGGCAAGAGTCTCTCGCTTAAATAGGCCTGGCTGGTGATCGTGCGGCACTAGTTGCTTTATTCGTTGGTCAGCTACCAGTTAATGGGAGGGAGCAGAGTTCCATGCAGTTTTGTGAATCAGAGGAGCCACCGGTTTGCATGCTTTGACTGACCTGACCGTTCGTTCGTTCACAGTTTCACACTAGCTGCTGTTTCATTCAGTATTTCCTGTTTCACAGTATTTTCCTTGCGAGCAAGTGTTCCTATCATTTCTAAATCCTAATCGTTATGAATGCATAGTTATTTTAGGGGAAGGTAAAAAGATGATCGATAACTCACTCTTCTTCTGTGTCACGAGTGATGACATCATATCCTTCTAGTTCTAGGCTTCGAATGTTGCGGAGAAATGCGGTAGACATAACTTCTTCGTGTTTGTTTTTCCATGTTTGTCCTGGGTTTAAACCTGCTAATGAGGTTAAATCCGTCTCAAACCTGCTCCGCCCCACTGTTTATTAGACAATCTGTTAACCCGACCAGATCTGAAATTATAGCTCACTAACCCGTCCCGTTCCACCACTCAACTGCCCAACCCACATAGCTCGCAGTATAACTACCATTTACAACACAAACCGCCCAACCCGTTTGTCTGTGAACCCGACCCGCAAGCTCGGAAAGCCAGTTTTCACCCATATACACAACACCCGAATAAAGCGCGTCTCGAAAAACCTGTTTCAACTTGCCCCGTTAGCAGGGCTACCTGGGTTGGAGTACCGCGTGGGCGCGTGGCTGTGGTTGGCTAGCAGCGACCAAATCAGCGACGGGATGGCTAGAATGGCATGCCCGTCGATCAGCATGGCCGGTGACCAAATATCCCGCTGAGAAAGACGCAGTGGGATGCACGCCATTGGCGGTGGATGACGGTGAGACACGCGGGCGCTATTCCCTCGTTAGAGGCATCGTTTTGCGCCTTCTTCATCAGCCCATTGTATCCCTCATTGAGAAGGCCGGGCAGGCTAGATCATGGTGAATTGGTGACACCTTCGGGCGCCATTCTCTCGCTTTAGACGTAGTCATGTTCCATGTGGATCGGTATGGCCGGTAACCATATATCGCTGCTGACAAAGCCAAGCTAGGTTGCACACCATCACCATTGGCAGTCGAGACTTCCCTATCAGTCCACTGCATCTCCTCCGCTGAGAAGACCGTGGCATGCTATCGGTGCCAGACGGTGGTGAGGCCTACGGGCGCCATTCCCTCGCTGAAGGCTTCTATAATTCAGTAAAGCACAAAAGGATTGTACTCCCTCCATATTTAGTCATTACAAGAATTTTGAAAAGTACAAACATCATTAACTTTGACTAAGTTTATATGATAAGTATCAACTTAATATATTATTAGATTCTTCACCAAATATAAAAGTTGAAAAAAGTGTTTGTTGGTAAAGCTATTTTACCATACAATATTTTCAAAACAGTTCTGCTTCGTTAAATAAGTTGCTCGTAAAGTCACTTTCTAAAAAAAAACAGCTTTACTTGTGAAGGTAGGCTGTACCAAACGGGCCCAACATAAACCACTTTTTACGAGGTGTACTGTCCATCTCCAGCACGGAGACGTCGCACAGGACGTTGAGGCAGTCGTCGTCGCTGAGGATGAACGGTGCCGACGCCACTACTGGAAAGTCGAAATTCCCCGATGGTTTCGAATTTTTTTGACGGTTATTTCATAAACCGTCAGGGAAAATACTTTTCCTTGACGGTTTTTTGAAACACACAGGGCCAGCAGCACCTCCACCGCTACGAGCTCGTAGACGCCGGTCTTCTTCATACGCTCCTCGGTGCGGGAGACGTCGTAGCCCTCGAAGCTGCGCCATGGCCCGACGGTGCGGCTGTGCGCCGTGTTCCCGACGACGTCGAGGACGCTCACGCGGTACGTGGCGGCGGCGGCCTCGGACCAGGTCTTGTCTTCGTACGCGAGCCTAAGGTTCGCCGAGACGAAGCCTCGGTGATCGGCGTCGAACCCGTTGGGGTAGAGGAGGAGCTCCCACGTGCGGCCGCCGACGCGGAAGGGCACCGAGCTGAACACGGCCCCTGTTCTGCTGGACGCCTGGGCGAGGACTGAGTAGCCGTCTATCCGGTGCAGGTGGCTGCCGTTCGCCCGCCGCGCGTAGGTGACGGAGCCGGAGACGAGACGCGGGACCAGCCACGACATTGTGCTAGCTACTGTAGTAGGAGTACGTACGTTCGATGGTTGACGTCGTCGTCGACGATCAGTGTCTGGTGACTGGATCTTTGGTGCAGGGAACGCGAACATATATATGTTTGACCATGTTGCGTGCATGCTCGATGGCTTATTGGGGGTACACAGCCACACAGGTAGGTACACAACGCAGGAAACGTTTTCCATAGCATGGACGAGTTGTTGGGAAACGACGTACTTGTGGTAATTTTCTGTTGTAGTATGTTAATTAAACATATCGCTTCATGTGTCCACGGGATTTATTAAACTAGAAACATTTCTCGCGTGTTGCTGCATGCAGGACGGATTTTTATAATAGACAATAATTTATCACTACCAGTTGCCGTTTGTGTTGTTTTATCCAAGTAATAATAATAATAATAGTTATTTTTCATATAAAGTATGATCAAGGTAAACTTCATTCTCAGAATAATGTAGTTTAAAGTGAGTTAAAACTTTTGTGTTGATAATATTTTAATTTGACATTGTTGATGTCTCCAAATATTCAATATAGTTTTTTAGATCGGATCTGAGATGGTTGCCAGTGTGAAATGGATAAAAAGTAGACATCAAAGTTATAGTACATGTCTAGATCTACACTTTGCAAGTTTGCAGTTAATAAATATTTCATTTGAGATTGTTTAAAATGGCAAATTTACAGGTGGCTCTCGATCACAGTCGCCTCTGGAAATCGAGTGTGGGCTCGGCCACTCTCCCCCGTTCTCTTGGGCTGTGCCTTGTAGCGGAATCTAGCCTGTAGAGATAAAATGAAGAAGAATCTGGCCCAACAGAACAGAGCAGAGCCTTAACCTGAGAAATTTCAGAATTTTTGGGTCACCCGAGAAAGGGAGAGAGAGAGAGAGAGAGAGAGAGAGAACGGAGAGACCACGAAGCGGAAGAGCAGCCGCAGCCGGCAGACGCAGACCGCCGCAGGCACATGTCTCGCCGGCGAGGAGGCTCCGACTCGGACGGCGAGGACGACAGCTTCCTCTACCGCTACCCGCTACCCTCCGCCACCGCCTCAGCGGGAGGCGGCGACAGGCCCCGGGGCGGGGGCGGGGGCTCGGGCGGCCTGGCGCCGTCCAAATCCACCGTCTACGTGTCCAACCTGGACTTCGCGCTCACCAACTCCGACCTCCACCTCCTCTTCTCCCGATTCGGCCGCGTCGCGCGCGTCACCGTCCTCAAGGACCGTGAATCCCGCCGCAGCCGCGGCGTCGCCTTCGTCCTCTTCGTCAGCCGGGAGGACGCCGCCGCCGCGGCCGCCGAAATGCACGGCAAGGTGCTCAACGGGCGCACGCTCTCCGCCTCCATCGCCGCCGACAACGGCCGCGCCGCGGAGTTCATCCGACGCCGCGTGTATCGGGACAAGTCGCGGTGCTACGAGTGCGGCGAGGAAGGGCACCTCTCCTACGAGTGCCCCCGCAACCAGCTCGGGCCCCGTGAGAGGCCCGCACCTTCTAAGAAATCGCGCCGCGGTGGTGGGGGCAGTAGCGGGCGTGGGCGCGGTCGCGGGGGCGAGGCTTATTGGCATTCGGATGACGATGAGGATGCTGCCGTCGCCGCGGCGTTCGAGGACGACAGGTGGGCGTCGGTGGTGGATACAAGGGGGGAGGAGGAGAAGGCGGCTGGGAAGGAAGAAGGAAAGGGAAAAGGAAAGGCGGCGAGGAGGGAGAAGAGGAAAGGCTACTTCAGCGACGAGAGTGACGAGGACGACGACTAAGCTTCAGTGTATCCTGCTAACTAAGCCTTCAGTGTATCCTGCTAACGTTGTTGTGTTTTGACAATAGATCTAACGTGAATTACGTGATCAACAGTTTTGTATTTGAATCCTAGCTTTTCAAATTTCAGAAGTTTATTGATGGCTGATTACTTGTTAGAGACTTGGTCTTGTCACTGTACTGTTTCCCTGATCATTGAGCTTATTATTCGTCTGAACAACACCCCTGATTTGGCTACTATGACTTGTTGATAAAATGGCCATCCAGAAAATAAATGGTTAACCAAATGCATTTCAGAACTGCTGGTCATCATGCTTATATTGTCAGTGCTCTTGCTTCAATATTTTGTTAAGGATGCCATTTTTGCTTTCGTATCTTGTTGTTAGATATAAGATGGTTGTTAGCTGTGCATGCTTACTGCTTGATTCTCAATTACTTCTCGTATATCAGTGGGTTTTTATTTCTTTTCTCTCTTCTGATTAAATCTTCGCATACCGTTAAGATGCTTATTGTAATGAATCACTGTGCCTAGTGCCTAGAGTGAGAAGGGACACATATAGGCATTATATTGTCCCCAGGTTTTGCTTAATTTGTGCAGTTCAACTATTCCCGAAACATCCCAATTCTTAACACATCATTTTCTGTTAGTTCATTTAACAAATTGACAATATTCATTCAGAGTTCTTACTTTTCAACATGTGATGAACATATTGTGTTCTGATACCCTGTGTTTCTGTTGCAATTTCTTGCCTTTTCTAGTGGATAACAGAACTTTTCACTTTGTTGATACAACTACAAATGCATATAGGTACTTAAATTGATACTTCAAAAAAGAGATCAAACCATCTCCATCTTGAAAGTTGAAACATTGTTAAATCTTGTAACGTTCAGGCTATAAGGTCTGCAGACTGCAGTATGCAGCTAAACAAAGTTGAGTCTTGTTATGGGTAAGTGCACTGTGTATAGAACAATGACCACAAACATTGTTGCATAAAAAAAATCAGCATATGTAGAGACACTTTTCAGGAAGGTTTTAGAGCCAACCAAGCTGAGGTTGGTTGGAATATACAATGTTGAATCCTTTGCCTTAAACTTGACCAGCAACTGTATCCTATCAGGAATGTCTAGGTGCTGAAATGTTTTGTAGGTATTCCGGTTTGGAAGAAAACTGCAAATCTTTAGTTGTAAGGATGGACTCCTGATGTCAGCACTCTCAAATCTTGACTGATTAAGTTAGGACCAGTAATACTATTTCTTGTGCAAGACTTTTGACTTTCAATAATGTGAGAGATCATTTGAGGGCATGAGTGATAAATCATGATGACCACAGAATTGGCCACTATTCTCATCCACAGCATGGGAATAAGACAAGGAGAAAAAGGCAAATACACCAGAGAAATCTTTTTATAATCTTTTTTAGTTTATTGTTGCTACATATGTAGTGTCTTAGTTTCTTGCATTATTCGAGAAGCAGATTATTAGTCCCTGCATATGAGATTTGCATGGTGTTCCTTCTGTTATTTGACTGCTGGTTCATAATTTAGAGGCATATTTCTGATGTGAGCCTGTCAGTGAAAGGATCTATATACTTTGCATTCTGGCCACATATTGTATTCTAAGCTACGCATATTCTAATCATGTAAGTTTCATTTAGCGAGCCAGATGTACTGTATTTTCTATTCTTGCTGTGGTGTAACTGGTATCATTAGCAAGGGAAACATGAAAATAAATGATTGCTGATTAACTTCAATTAAATATCTTGACACCTGTCACATCTGTGCTTCCATATGATGTTTATCTTAATAGTGGCATAATCTAATCTCTATATTGATACCTGGCTATTGGCATACCAGACGGTTCACAAATAGAAGCTTAAAAGGAAAAACAATCTATAATGTCTACAGTAGCAGACATTCTTTCAAAGAGGCCTATATTGTAGTCTACCATACAATGTTTTTTAATTTTTGCAAAAGACAAACAAATTGAACAAACTAAGTATCCTATCATCCTATTTCTAGGTCTAATCCTTGCTGCAGAAAAATCGCAATTTCAGAAGCAGAATTTCATGTCCATTGAACAGAGCATGTTGGTCACTCAGGCGAGATGAAGGAATGCTTGTGATCTTAAGGGACCATTGTAGCTGATCAATATCAGCAAGAAGCCATCAAGGATTGTTGCACATCAGTATTCCAAGAACCAAAACATACTTGGAGTTGGATAAAATCTGATCTGTAGATATATTTCACCCTATCACCCTATTAATTCAATCAACTGCATTGTCTTTCAGAGATTCAGGTTCATCAGTGAGTATTTACAGCAATGCATGCTTACTTCAGTTTATCCTAATTCCTAAAATTGACTTTCCCGTTGTCAAGTACTCTTGTTTGATCATCAGTTCGTAACCTGAGCAACAGATCGAAGACTAATCAATCTAACAGCAGAACTGGGACATGTTGGCACATAGTACATTGCACAGGCTAACAACCCTGGACTCCTGGACTCTTGGTTTCCCCTGCATAAAACCAAGTGATCCAGGTCGAATTCTGATCAAACCTCACAAAGTGGTGAGGCTCATACTGTTGTTATGACAAACCAGTGTGACCAGTTGTTACCCTTGTAGCTGGACTAACAGCTAAATGAGCTGAAATTTTGATTGTTTGGATATCTGCTAGTTTGTATACATGAAGGCACTCCTGTAGATCTGCATCACATGTCATCAAGACCCATTCTGAATCATCATCCAAGTACTTCAAAACCAAAGGGTTTGTGTCTACTATACCCAAACGTTTTGCTATCTCATGCTTCAGTTCTTGAAAATTGCACTCTGGGTTCAGTCTGAATCTCACCTTTTCTGAGCCAAATGTTGCCTTTACTCTCATATTTGCATCTGTGTTCTGCTTGGGGTTGGGGGATGACGGGCTTCGAGAAGAATGATGTCCACCATTACCCTTTGCAGTAACATCCTGTAGAAGATCAATTGGAGCCTCATGAACTGAGAAATGTTCATATAATGAAGTGTTTTCTGTCTGCAGAGTCTGAATAGAGCTCTTTTTCACAGGATTTTCTGACTTCATCAGATCAATTATACCCTGTTGTGCATGCTTTGTTGTACCACCGCTACATGAGGGGCTTGGCTCAGAACTGTGGCTGCACGAAGAGTGTGAGTGTGAAGTTGATGGCACATTGCTACTTGACTTGTGGGGTTGGTTCTTGTTGAGGTCGGTGAGATTGCTCTGGTTAGTTGGAGGAACCGTGACACTTCCTGACAAATTGTTGTCAGATGATATTGAGGTGTTTGTGAGATCCTTGTACAGGGTGTTTAGCTGGAAAGCTGTCTCAGCTCCATGAACCGAATCAATGATCTGTTGAAGCTTTCTTAGAGAGTGGTCTACCTTCTTGATCTTCCGCGATGGCCAGCGGGTTATACCATGCTGCCTGCATATTCTTTTGAGGGTTGTAGGGCACACTGTGGGAGATAAAAAAAGTCAGTATGTTTGCAACCAGATCAAACACATATATAAGCATATTGTCATAAAATATGCTATCACAATCTGGAGATGCAATGCACACATGATAAGGATGCTGTCTGCCCCTTGTCTGGAAGAAATAGTTTAACCTATCACAAAGTTATAAATCCATCTATTCTAATTCTGGAAAACATCATATCATGCCACTCTGATAGGTTAGTTTATGGGCTTAGTTTGGAATGTATGTCTTCCTACGTGTATGCCATAATTGTCATATGATAATTTAGTTTGTGGGCCTAAGGGTGAGATCTTCATATTGATCATTTCATATTGTCTATGCATAGTGTTTTGTTTTATCCGGTTGCCTTTTCCCTGTAAGAAACGAATGAGGCTGTATGAGGCTGACCAATTCAATTCTAGGCTATGTGCACTGTTTGCTCAGTCAGCTAGAAACCATAAGGTTAATCTGCTCACTGATTTTTGATGATGTTATTTGTTATGTCATTTCTTTTTTTTTTTAACAAGATGTTATGTCATTTCTTGAAAGTTGACTTATGTTGTGCTGTACTTGCATTATGTCTCTTCATGTTCATATATGGGGCCTAGTGGACTAATGGTATACTATACATGGAAAGGAAACACAGATCATGATAAGGCTGATAAGAATGTTCATTTTGTGGGTTGTGGCTATGGGATGCATGTGATGGTTGACCCTCTGATACAAAATAACACTATATTATTGCTTAGTCAGATTAGCATGCTGGCTGCACTAGTTGTACTGCTATAATTAAATGACTGATGGTATCTATGGAAGCAGTAAACTATCCTTTGCTGAATCTTGCATTTATTTGATGATTCACTCACCTCCAAGGCTCCTTGCTGCATCTTTCAGGCTACCAGCGAAGTACTGCCGAAGAACCTGCAAACTAACGGTCTTCTCGGCCTTTGTACGCCTTTTTGCCTTGCTGCCTTCAGCGGTTACCTGAACACCAGATAGAGATGGACCCTGCCCCCCAGGTGAGAACATTCCATGCATCCGCAATGCAGCTAACTCAGATTCTTGCTGTGAAGTTCCTGCTACACTTGTCCAAGAGACCTCTCCTCTACGATCTGCTGAATTGCCTCCAAAGGACAACTCCTCAACTTTGTCCTTTCCATGAGGAGTAAAAGAGTTCAGTTCGTTCATTTCCAGCACCGCTTCTTCTTCCATCTCTCTATCTGTGACCACACGTAGGGTCTGGCAAACACTTCGCATGGTGCCTGACAAGGAGTCCAGCAGTGTCTTCTGTTCCTCCAGTGCTTCACAATCTGTTGGCAGAAAGAATTCCAGCACGAAATCTGCTGTCCCAGTGCGTGTGCACCGCAGTCGGATTGCCACTGCACCTTTTAACTTGAATATCTTAGCATGGTGAGACAAGGGGTACTCCAATTTAGTCGAGGATCCAATGTCCGGCAAGAAGCATGGCTGGTTTGTTGTGAAGGCCTTCCCTGCCACCCCCTCCCCACGCAGCAGGTGGTGCTCGGAGCAGGCTTCATGGAAGCCCTGCATCTCGGCTTCATTCACAAAGCATGCTTCGTCAATGGTGGAAATGCAGTACCGGTAGTTCTCGTCAGAATGTCGGCTGCCTCGTTTCCCTTGCTGAGCACATGTGACCCATGTCTGAGCTAATGGCAGCTTGTGTGTCAAACAGGCTGCTCTCAGGACCTCCAGTATCTCTGGTAAAGCATCTTTGTAGGAAGCAGTGCTCAACTGGTGGATAATCAATAAGAATGGCCATGAAGTCATGAGTGAGAAGATATAAGCATCGCTGTTTCATGTCTCAATATCTTGTAGACTCGTACACTTGCTTTATATTTGAGCTAGGGTAGGTAAATTAAAACGTGCAATGCCTACATTAAGTTGGAATATAGAGGTCCTGAGATTTTTTTTTTGGGGGGTGGGGGGATGAGATATTTGCCAAAATTCAAAGCTGCAACACAACGAATGTATACTTTTCTTTTCTGCTCACCTTTATGCGTGGAATTGTCGAAACTTCTGTACTTCTGAGATTAACTGCCTGCAAAGACACTTGTCATCATTAGGAAAGCGGCAGACCTGGAAACACTATTGATTTTCTACAGCACAGTAATAATTGGCATGCAGGTACTTCAAAGTGGCATCAGTGGCCAAACTGCTGTTTTTTTTTCTTTTTCTTTTTCCTGCACTAAGCTGGTGATTTGATCTCCTAACCTTACACACTTGCGATATACTCCTCTGATGTTTCAGGGGCAGTGAGATTGAGGTCTCATACCTGGAGAGCACTGCAGATGGTGTTGAGCTCAGAGGTGAAGTTTAGCTTCTGCCTTGTCATGATCAGCTCGATGACGCCCAGGCAGTTGTAGCTTCCCTTCTCGAAGACTGGCAGCCCCATGGTGCCGTGGACATCGAGGCATTGTGCATCCCTTACCCTGGGATACTCGGAGCTCGTGAAGTACCTGATGTCCGGCGACCACTCGGGGAGCCTGCCGATGAAGACCCTCCCTGGCAGCCCCGGCGAGTCCCCCGACTTGACGTCGGCCGAGAACTGGTACTTGGTGGACACCTCCCTGAACCGGATGAGGCTGTCGGAGCGGTGGTCGAGCGTGAACGGCTGCCCGCTGGTGGTCAGCACCAGCTTCCCGTCATCGCGGTTGACCGGCACCCAGAGCTGCACGAGGACGTCGCCGTCGCTCTGCGTATCCCGGATGTAGGCCAGGGCCTGGTTGAACCGCTCCCGCACGGAGGAGGGGCTCGCGCCGCCCGCCTGAATCCACCAGCTGGCGTTCGCGGCCGGCGCCGGCGCCGCCGTCACTGTGGTGGCTGCCGCGTCAGCGGAGAAGAAGGCCGAGGGTTGAGGAAACGCTACCGAGTTGGGCGAGCGCGAGACCACCTCGAGCCAGCCGTTGTCGCCGGACAGCAGCTGCTCAAGCAGATCCAAGTCGACGGCCCCCGCGCCTTCGGACGTCGTGGCGCGCGCCACGGAGATGCTCGGAAGCTGCGGGTCTCCTCCCTCTTCCATGCAGATGCAGGCAACTCTCTAGCTCCCTTCAGATTTCAGAACCTGCTTACACAGTCCATCACGAACGCACTGCATCAGTGGTAGCCATGATCTTGGTAACGATAGCAACAACACTTGGGCTGTTGGGCATGCATAGCCAGAGTGCTTCACTTGTGCTCTGCTGGAGATCAAGAAACAAGGCTTCATGCACATCTTGGGCTAGGAAAAACCATGGGGACATGGGAATCCTTGGGAGATTCTTGTGTTAGGCATGCGTGCCTTCGGATCGCAGTGTGGGTGGTAGGCAAGAACACATCATTTTCAATGGAAAGCAAGCAGCGAAAGAGATTGGTGGTAGAGAGGTAGCGAAGCAGCTCACTGTTAATCACACGCTTGACGCCTCTCTGCTTCTTGTCATCAAAAAGGGCTCCCGTTCTCCTCTCTTCCTCCTGTGGATTAGCCCAGGTAGCTCGGTTCTGCTCAGCTCAAGTCACCGCCGGAAAAGGCTCGGTGCTCCACCCGAGCATCTAGTGGATCCTGCTGCCGCCGTGAGACGGAAAGGACAACAAGAAATTTGCTTGGTATTGCTTCGCTTGGTTTTGCCCTTCTTTTTCTGGTGTTGTCGTAACAACAAAGGCTGTGGGGCCACCATGCCAATTTTGTATTTCATTATTTGTTAGAATCTTTCCCTCTCACTGAGGGCCCAGCTGCACCACGCAGGAATCCCACCATTGACCATATACGTCCATACCCGCTTCCATATAGAAAGTCAAACTTGCAAGGGTGATTATTCAGCTTCAGAAGGATTCCGTGGAAAGAGAAATCCTCTCTTTCATAATACCACGGGTGGTTTTTTGAGATTTTAAAAAATGGTGGTTTGCAAACAGGAGGAACTGGAGACGGCTGTCTTTCAAGTATAAACAATTTACTTGTTGGTCTGAGTCCCAAACTGTCTATTCATGCTGTGGTATATCTTGAGAATTTTGTAGAGAAAAGTAGCTTGTGCTTGTAACTATTTTTGAATAGCTCACACATTCATTTTTCAATTCTGATTCCGGGGGCCACAAGCATGACCACTGAAATGCAAGCAGCAGGCCTAACCTCAGTGGTAAAAACATAAAGGGGGATGAGGGATGGTGTATTGATTGGACATATTGCATACTACTCCCTTCGTCCCAACAAACATGCAACTACGAGTTGCGTGCCACTTAAAATGGTTCACGTTTGACCAAGTTTCTAGTGAATAGTATTCATATTTATAGCCCTAAATTAATATATTATGAAAATACATTTTATAATTAATCTAATGATGTTTATTTGACATTATAAATATTTATAGTTTTTTATTTATAATTGACTGTGCTGGAATTGCATGTTTTTTGGACGGAGGGAGTAGTATACTGGTGTAGGGCCAATCAAAATCTGTCCAATCTACTGAAAGAACCACAAACCACGGACTCCAGGACAACTGTTTTAGTGATGGTCTCATGAGTTATCTTTTCTTTTTGTCACCAGTTTAGTGACTTCTTCAATTGGCTTTAGCTGTTGCTGAATTTACCGAAGGCTCGTACTCGCATGTGTGAAATCCTCATAATAGTGACCCATAAGGTTGTTTAGAGCACCGCACGATATGTAATACACACGGTTTCAGTAGTTGGAACATTTAGAGAGCATACACATCGTGTATAGCACTTTTGGGACGTACCGGGAAGTTGCGTCTGACTTTCAATGTTTTGGAGAACTTCTTCTCGGATCTTTGATTGTTGCATTGTGGATCCTCCACGTACTTGTGGTTAGCGTTGCACCAATGCAAGAACACTAGTATCAACGACAATTTAAACACTTGTGTAAAGTGTTAAAGAACGACTGAGTATTGTCACTTGCTATCTCAATACATTTTCAAATTCCTTTGGAGTCCACCTCCCATTTGTAGGCCAAGTAGGACATGGTTACGAAGGGAAGCATCCCTGTAGATATCTTTCCTTATTTGTAATGTCCCTAGTTGAACATTAGAAGACATAGCTTACAAGAATTAGAGAACCTTAGTTATCCTCTCTACGCTCTTATCATCCGTATCTTTGATTGCTACTTCCGGATGAGTTAAAACTCATCCTATTTTCTATCTTCACTTAATTATTATCTCTAGTTAAGTTAGATCGTAGTTAATCTCACATGTTTCCCTATGGATACGATACTTGTAATACCTTTGGTAAAAACTACAACGATTTTCGTGTGTTTGCATATTTATCTGTGTGCATTAACTTATACCAACAACCCATGTTTCCCATAGTGTCTTTATGTTCTCCATGAACAGCTCCAGGAACACATCTATATCATTGTCAGGCTGCTTCGGTCATAAAATAAGCATTGTCAGCAAAAGATACATGTATTTCTGACATAGCCACAGAAGTAGGTTGTAGGTGGTGAGATTGTAGATGGTGAGTATGACCAGCCAAGTGATGTGGGAGCTGCTGGGGTCATCGAACAGATTTATCTTGTCGGTACTTAGCACAAACTAGGCGTTCGAGGTCTCTTCTCCAAACTTCAGGAACATGGATTTGAAACAACTCCACTTCCGATCATTGGAAGGGTGTCGCAGCGCCATCGTCCTTCGTGCGGTCATCAGAGGAATGCCAGGATATTAGTTTGGCATCCTCGCGGTTCCCAAATAAAGCACACAGACGGTCGATTACGGGCAGGCACCACGTCGACATGGAAGACCTTCTCCTCTGTGTGTAACCCTCTTCCATCTCATCATTTTGAGGCGGGTCCTGCTGCTTTGCAGTACTACTGTTCTTGGTCTTCTTTGTCCCACTAGAGAGTCTATCGTCATCCACGCGACAACCAACATTCCTCTTCTATTGACTAGCGGTGCAGTGCGAACAACTCTTCAATTTCTCATACTCGCCCCGGTACAGTATGGAGTGGTTAGGGTAGGTGTCAAAACTTTTAAATGGGGTTTTGGCTGTCACTTTGTTACGCTCAAGAATTGTTACGCTCTAGAAAAAGCTTCAGCAAGGATAGAGCTCATTGAAGCTAGTTCTTGACCAACCATTACTAGCCTTCACCATCAGCAACTTGAGATCAAAACGTAGCGTCATCATATGCTTCGGACATTCAGCCTTATGATAGAGTGGATCAATTGCCGCCTAATTCATCTCTCTGAAATTTTCTAGCCACCTCAGAGACCTAAATAGAACGTCATCTTCATCAAGGCGGTTAGCTATGTTCTCAAAAAAGCTCTCCATCCACAGTCTCTAGTAATGTAGCAGCAGCATCGCCGCCACCCTCGCCGCCAGCATCGTGACCTAATAAATCCTCTAGTGTTATGTAATCACGATGATCAGTAGCGTTGATACCAGCAATGGCGCCAGGCCCACCTACTGATGATGATGACAGTGCCTAGTCTGCATTCGTCGTCGTTGACGAGTTTCCTCCACCGGATGCGCCGCCTACTCTCTTATCTGCTCTCTCGTCGTGGAAAGTCCAAACTGTATAATCCTTAGCAAAACCATAGCTGATCAAGTGAGATTGCACCACGATGTCTTCATGGGCTTTCATGTTCTTGCAGCGAGACCACGTGCATATCGTTTTGGTTCGATTTAGACTCTCTTGATGTTTCTTCGCAACGGCAACAAATATATTTGCCTCAAAGACGTACTCTGGTTCCACTCTCTTTAATATGTGCATCCATACTAACCTTTCCATACCTGCAAATCTCAATCACAAATAGTGAAAATGACATAACCATAATGTATTAGATAAAGAAACGCTGCAAATCAAACAATTAGATATGTTTTCTCTCTCCTTACATGAAAACAAGATCTAGATTAGATCTAAGCACAAATTGGTTGGAAAAGAGAGAAGAATAGCGATAGATAGGAGGCGAGGAGTATGTATACATTGTCTACCAACCCTATGGTGTCGTGTAAAAATATGTAGCAAATTAACACATGCATCTAGTTTCTCTCTCCTCCATGAAAAACTAGATCTAATCTAGATCTGAGAACCTCAAATGATGAAAAAGATAGGAGAATAACATTTCGGGGATAGTGTACCAACCTCTGGAAGTCTCATATAGTGTCCACCTTCAAAAAAAAAACTGAAGATCAAAACTCTCCTGTTAGAGCTCAAAATCATCTAATGGAGGAGAAGCTGTGAGGAAGAAAGGGCCTGGCGCTGGTATTTATAGGACAGGATTAACGGAAGCGAACAACATAATCAAAACTGTCTCAGTTAATCCTCCATTAATCGAAGCAGTTGAGTTAAGGCAATCGCCTTCGTTAATACTTGATTAACTGATGCAGTTGCGTTATGGTGACCGCATCGGTTAATAAAGATTAACTGAGGTGGTTGTTTTATGACGTCCATCTCCATTAAGCTTTAAATGAGGCGAGCGCTGAGGCGGCGGGCCAGCCGCCGCTTAACAGAGGCCGACGCCAGGCCCGCCCGCCTCCTTTAATGATTGGCACTGGCTTATAAACTAAAAATTACAGTAGTGAATGTTTAAAAATTTCTGGTAAGAAGAAGAGGCAAAATGGTACTACTTTTTTTTATAACAGACAATTTTATTAACCGCAGCATGAAACTGCTACAAGGGACAAACCCTCCAAAGTTACATTGTTCAGAGCCTCCATGAGGGGGCAACTGTGAGCATGACTAAGATTAGAACATGAGAAAAATAATTGGTCGTTCAAGGGGGCATCTTGTCCAAGCGGCGCCTGTCTAGCTAGAATATGAGCAGTAACATTAAAAGTCCTGTCAATCTTGAAAACCTTGTAATTGTCCAGAGGGTAGCTGTTGAAGAAACTTTGAGTATAGGTCTTGATGTTCCAGAGAGGCGGTGAAGAGTGATCTGAAGCATTGACGAAAGAAACAAACTGTTGGTTGTCTGATAGGAAGTTGGGCTCTTGAATCTGCAAAGAAGAATCTGCAAAATGATACTACTTCATACTGGATCACGGTACAACTATAAGCTGTGGGGCTATCTGGTACAGATTTATTTTAATGGTATACGCTTTATGAGCTCAACAATATTCCTAGAAACCATAGAAGCACTTGCTTAGTTAAATATGATTTGTGCGTGGTCCTAGGATTGCATCTTGTTAAGCTACACGTGTACGGTCAGATACTTGTCTATTTGGGATTGGCTAGTCTTTTAATTTAATCGCGCACCTTTGATCTTTACTCCCATTTATTTTCTGCAATTCTTTACTTGGGGTTGGGGAGGTGAAAAAGTACGAGTTATTCCAAGGCTCTTGTGATCAAAGATCAATAAACTAGCAACATAACTGTGGTTTGGGTGGAGCTACACGTTCCAAAGTCCAATTTGAAAGGGCAATCATATGATGGAGCAATAGATTTTTATTCCCAAGGCTGTTCCAGTTAGGAACTGCTTTAAATATTTTCAAGATGTTACTTACTATTTGTACTAACCGTATTTTGCTTGATTCCTCCCATGTGAACGTGTTCCTGCACCCTGATGTGATCAGGGAGGAACGCGATAAAATAGTGTTTTTGATTCATTGTTCCATGACATGTACAGGAATCTCGGTACCTCTTTGTGACGCAACAAACCAGAACAGTACTAGTATACTCCCTCCTTTCAAGAAAGCATGAAACTATAAGTTATATATCAGAGTTCATGTTTAACCAAATTTCTAGTAAAATAGTATTCATACTTATGGCTCGAAATTAATTTATTATAAAACAAATACATTTTATAACTAATCTAGTAATGTTTATTTGACATTATAATTATTTATAATTTTTATTTATAGTTGTCAAACTTGAAACACTAAAATATGTGCTAGAATTGTATGTTTTCTTGGACGGAGGGTATAAAAAAAAGCCAGAACAACACATCAAGATATTCTGACACTGTTTTTTTATTAACTTTCAACATTTTTAATTCCTTCTAGTATTCTGACACTGTTTTCAGAAAAAATGGTATTGATCAATTACATGTACATCAAGGTTAGTTTTACAGACTACGGTTTAATTTGAACCTGCTGTCATTCTGGTTTCAATCTAGCATGGAAGGCCACTCTTTTATGGTTTTACCTTCAATTTGGTGTTCCTTATGAGCTAGTGGTTAGAGCAACTCCAAAAGCACTCCAACGGCTTGTCTAAATGCTTATTTAAATATAGCCATATTCTATTTTGAATATTTTGCTAGTCAAATATAGAAGACGAGAATGACTCTCAAAATAGAGTTAAGAGACATAAAAAGCGATTTTTATGCAACTCTGACAGGGGATCATGTGGTTGTTTAAAGCTGCACTTGTTTGCGGCTGCATGCGTGTTTATAGAGTGAGAGATTTACAAATTGCTTGGCTCGATTGGATGAAGAGTAGAAGACACTAGTTGGAGAATGACATCAATGATAAAGTGCAAGGCACCAAGAATGCTTATCTCTTGATACATACCTTGACATCATCCAGAAAATAGAACAAATGGAGTGGCCCCTTTTCCCTGCTTGCTTTCCTTTTTTCTTATATTGGTTGGGTCACTGCCACAGAGCCCATTGCAAATACATATATTTGCTACTTGCTCATTGTTGACCAAAAGCTTGCTTGTTGTTTAGTGGCACCCCAATATGCCATCAGCACCCCTGTCCACCAGCTGGGGGTCTTGTTAATTCCTGCCAATCAGATACCGTTTTGGTTGTTAAATTATGTTCTAAGTTGATCCCGGCTCGAGGGCCACCTAATTTTTTAATTAATTAAGAAAGGGCCACCTAATTTTTGGGGCCCATGAGGAGTCATTACGACCATGGGATCCAGTTCGCCATGGGAATGACGCAAATCTACATCAAGAGTGTTGTTTTCTACTAGCAGTAAACACTAGTAGCGTGACATGTTTGCTCTCTGTGCATCTTTTGCATCTTCATGTATAATTTGTCAAGACTCAAGAGGGCAACATCACTCTCCTTGTTATTTGGTAGTAGTATTTCTTAAGTGGCAGTATGGGAACCTTGTACAACACCAGTGAGCACTTTTTTTGAAAAAAAAAAATAATGCCAGGAGTTCTAGTGTATAATACTATACTGAGGAAGGTGGAGCCCGGGTACGCAATTTTGACAGGGAACTTGGCAAAGAAGAGGCCGATCTGTCTGAGAGGCTCACATTAACTATTGAGACGTGCAACAGTGTAGCACGTAATCACGGGTACTCGGAATCTGACAATAAGTGTTACATATAAATCTCGAGGCTGTACTGAACTCCATCGAACCATGCATGGAAACTTGAATATTCCAAGTCAAGTAAGATGGATCATCATTCATAGACGAGTATATAATTCCGCCTTTGCTATGTGCACCAGGAGCAACATCCACGCTAAGGTAACCACCCATCAGACACGAGCAGGAATCCATGATGATGGAGCTCTGAAAGCAACGGCTTCTGAAAGTTGGCAGTTTCTCTGACGTTCGCCGGCAAATGGAGTTCTTGGAGGCTCGGTTTGTCCCCCTTGATCTTTTGTCAATTACTGATGTCGTTACCAAGTGTTTCCTTTTCTTTTTCGTTTAAAAAACTAAGTGTCTATTTTTGCTTTTCTCTCCTTTTTTTTTTTTTTGAAAAGACTGATGTTGTGAAGTGCTACTGTAAGGAACCTGTATAAACTAGCTGAAGTATCTGGCCAGAAAATATATGCGAGCAACTGCTGCGCTCTCAACAGCAAGTAGGAGAGGACAGAATCAGGTCAGAATTGCCCAAAAGTCTACTGATCTCTCACAAAGTGCGTCATGCAAACTATTTTCTTCGACAAACAAAATTATATATTTTTCAACGGGTCCTCAAACCAAACTGTAGTGTATTAGCTCATGGTTCTCATGTTGTTTTTTTCTCTAACTATAATACTATATAGTGTAATATATAGTCATAACTTTTTTTTGGCTTTCCACGAATGTTACTCTCTTTTTTTCTCGAACTCCACGAATGTTACTCTCAACAGTCACATACAGAAAATTCACACATATTCAGTTAGTCTTTTTTTTTTTTTACTTACTAACTACTCCTGAATAATGGTATGAGTTCTGGCTTGTGCTTAGTTGCATCACTTCATCCCTAATTGCATCAGTATCAATGGTCAAAGTGTTCATCTACAACAAGTGTATCATTGGTGCCCCTGTTTTTTGCCTGCAACTCTCAACTGGTACAAGTACAAGTATACATACTGTAGTCTGCTGCTTAGCAGGGAGCCAGAATTCATTTTGGTGATAGCTTTAGTAAATTGTGTCGACATGGTTAGTCATAAGCATCAATAATGAAACATCTCGTCTGAAATGGTCAAAATGCCACTGATCTCATTCTTATTTGGTATTTGATGTCCCCGTGAAATTAAACAAGATGCAGTATCCAAAATAATATACTGGTACTGTCTGTATCAATGCAACACGTCAACTTGCGGAGCAACAATTCTTAATTTGAAGCAGTTGCATAAACATTTTCTGCAGTGTTCATTGGTCCAACATGCTTTTGTTTCCTCCTTTGGTTAGACTTTTGTGCTCACAATCGCACGGATTGTGAATAATATGATGGAGACAGAAGGGACGGCGGCGGTGCTAAGCAGCCATATTAGAGTTCATTATGACATCAAGATTTCCCCCAGCAGCGACACAAAGAGCACAGAAGAAGCACATTCATGACAATGTTTACACCATAAGAGCATGTCAGCACTCAGCCGATATAGTGCGAATCATCCAGGTAGATGCATATTAGAGAGCAAGGCATGTTCTTGCAGGCAACACATCAACAACCATTAGCACGTCCCAACATTCAGGTCATCAGGTGGCAAGAGTGGAGAAGAAACTTCATTGAAGACACAATTCTTCCACCTCTTTTCACCAGCGGGCTTGGGAAGGCAGAAGCATAACAGAAGGTTCCTGAGTTGTAGTTGGAGATCATGGAGGATCGCTGGGCGAAAGCTTGCCAAGTACATTCAAAACTTGCATATTCTGCGGCTACTATCCTGAAGCACGTAATAAGAGAAGTAACTGTCAAGCCTCATGCCTTCATAAAGAGATTTGGCCATTCAAGAACATTGATAGGTGAATTATAGCAAAACTGGAGTGATTATAGAATAGAACTTCAAAGCTGACAAAATCAGACTGAAGATCTTCCTGAATCGAGATTGGTTGCCTGCTTAATGGCTGGCCTGGTTTGACCAAAGATGGCACAGACTGGATCACCGAGTTATAAAGCACAAATTATAAGATAGCGACCACAATAAGCCTTTCTTTGTTACTAGAGAATCAAAATCGGAGTATTATAGAATCCAAAAGATACAGCATGCTATTTCACAATTTCTCAAGAATGCCGTCACACGAAGGTACAAGATACATCCACAGCCAATGAGATCCAGTCTGATTGCAGTGAACTGTGTAATTGCATTCAGAACCAACACAGAAGAGTGCAGTACCTGAGGCATCACGTGATGCTGCACTAGTAACCGCAACACTACGAACTTTTGAGACACTGGAGTAGTGGAAACCACACTGCAAAGGTGGTGTCGTGGTCAGCTACCACTAGCACTCAAAAATTACGTACTTGGTTTGCTTCGATCTTATTGAATTGACATCTCCGGCGGAATTCCGAAGATGCAGCATCCATAAAAATATACCAGTACTGTCCACATCAATGCAGTAAGTACATCAGCTATCTGAACAGAGATTGCCTCGCCATTCCTTAACTTAGAGCAGTTCTATAAATATTTCCTGGTACAAATAGGGGACTGCTGCGGTTGGCCCGACACACAGCCTTCTGATTTCTGAGCATGCATTGGTTACACTTTGGGTTTACAATCGCACAATTAGCACGATGACCAGAGAAGGAGCTGCACAAACCTTACAGTTCAGTTTTGCATCAGGTTTCCAACAACGGCAATAGGAATAGGCGGAAAGATGCACCATAATGCTTACAACATGTAACTCTACTCTCACTCATCCGGATGGATATATTGGCATGTTCTCACAGATAACACAAACCTGAAGACCGTGCCACCGCATTCTGGTCAATCAGGCCACAACAGATCACAATAAACCTCATTGAACACCTGTTATGGAGCATCTTAACCAAATCTTCCACTCTTTTCATCGATGGGCAGTGAACGGCAGATGCATGGCAGATGGGGGCAGATTTGGAAGTGATGGGGTGACAAGTTTTCCCAGTACATTCAGAACTTTCATCTTCTGCAATTCCTTTCCTGAAGCGCAAGGAAGTAATTGTTAGGCACAATTGCCAATACTAGAGCAAAGGTAATAGTATTTTGAAATAAAATTTTAGAGATGCAAGTCATGCTAAAAGTATTACCTTCCTCGATCAATAGATTGGCTGCCCGTTTCTCCAGCTCAAAGGCATGCTTACTTCGTCCAACGGGTGACAACGACCGAAGCTCTACGGTTCAGCCAAAGGAAACAGTTTTTATGTAAGACCAATATAGCAGTCATGTAAAGTAGAATTCAGAGAAGACAAAAAATTCGAGTGGCCTGATTGCAGTAAATTGCATTGAACTATGATGAAATAGTTGCTTACTGTGTATGTATTCTTCCTGGTCTGGTTGCTCATTATGTCTCAAGAACTCCTGCAGACGAAGAAATCTTTCCCTACAATCTTGATTGCTTGATCTTGGTGTATGAGCCCGATTAGGTGCTATAGTAGCAGATATAGCATCACTAGATGTTGCATTTGTACCCGGAGCACTGCAAGACGCTAAATTAGTGGCAGATATAGCAGCACGAGATGTTGTGTTAGCAGCTGAAACGCCGCTAGGTGCGAAGTTAGCAGCTACAGAGCTTTGAAGCACTGGAGTACAGGACACCACATTGCTAGGGGACAGACTAGTGATCACATCATTAGCTGGCTGGGCAGCAACCTTTCCTGGAGATTGCTTCCCAAAAGAATGGTGAGAAGACAAAACTGCAGATTGCAAAGCAAGGGAGGGTGTAGCTGCAGCTGGTGATGAGAATCGGGGAGCACACTGGGTGTGAGTTGTATTGTTTTGATGCTTCAGAGTTCGTTCCTGTGACTGCAAGCTGCTTGCACCAGCTTTCTTCAAGCTTGTAGAACTGGCACTTTCTCCAGGGGCAGAAGTACCCCCTTTGCTCTGATCAATTTCAAGCCTCCTTCGCACATACACAAGATGGCCATTTGCCCCTGGATTGACCAGCGCGTGATGGTTGATCAGACTCAAGGGGCCATAAGGTTGTGGTCGCTTTATGCCAACTGTAGCAGCAACT
The DNA here is from genome assembly GCA_038502445.1 of Eremochloa ophiuroides. NCBI lineage: Eukaryota > Viridiplantae > Streptophyta > Magnoliopsida > Poales > Poaceae > Eremochloa > Eremochloa ophiuroides. The sequence continues at coordinate 89,740,947 of JAHLJS010000001.1, read as the reverse complement.
TTGTCTTTAGGAAAAGGAGAAGCTGTGGGTTGCTCATTAGCAACATCCTTGGGCTGTTTTGGTGACTCCCTCAGTGCTGCCGTTTTCTCTGAAATTGAGTGTGGGTTGTCACCAGCAGGCATGGTGCCTCTGCCACAAAGCAACCTGGATCGAATTATATAGTCATCACTAGCGTTTAGTCATAAGGGTATTAGTTACCAACAAGCACGAACAGTCTGAAGTCGATTCAAGCTAAGTCAACTGTAACATTTAGGTTTTTCATTTTTCTGTTGTGGTTATTGTGCAGTGCAGGTTCCAGCCACAATCTGATGCAGCATTACATACTTGCAGAATATAGTTGTGCAACTTTGTTCATGTTAGTTTTTTTGAACAGTTTTATCACAGAGTAGAGAGGATAAAGGCCCCAAGCAGTAAGATATGATTTATGAATAAACAGGAACACAACATGACAACGTTACACTGGAGACGCAATCTGACGGCTCCTTTGAGACTAGGAATTTCATAGCTATCAAGCAAACATGCAGCAGGGGCGGATCCAGCATAGGAAATGGGTCTAGAGTGTACATACGTACTCTCGATTCTTTTTCTTTTTTGCAGAAGAAAATTTTGAATTCAGTAAACATGTAAATGGGTCAGGTGATAGGGCCCAACTGACATCAGATCCGGATACAGATAACTTACATTAGGCTTTGGGATACCTGGTTTCGCACAGCTGAAAGGGAGAAGGGCGTACCAGGTGGATGCTCGTCGGAGGGGAAGAGCTCGACGAGGGCGGCGCCGCCACGAGCCCACGAGAGGGGGAGACCGAGAGTGAGAGTGAGGGTGAGGGAGTGGAGTTTTTTTTTTTCTTCTTCTTTTAGCACATAGAAGAGGGAAGGTGAACGGGATTTCTTTTTTCTTTTTTCCTTTTGAGAAAAATAAACGTCGGGGGAATTTGGCCAGGAGCGAGGGATGAAACGGATGGGATAGGAACGGATATGACTGATATTATATTTATTTTTATATTTCTGATCGAATTTGAATTTGAATATGGATAGTATCATTCATGTTGGATAGAATAGAATTAGATGTTGACATCATAAATATACGATTTGAGTATTGGGATACAGATACGGTATCGGATATCGAATATTCGGACTTGGATACAGACAGATCTGAATACCTTTAAACGAATTCGATTGAACGGACGATCAGATAAATATCCGTACTATTTTCATCCATACCAGCAGCATATTAGCCAGGCCATATAGGCCCAGCGGGGAAGCAACGAGCCTTCATTTTCATTATTTTCCATTTTCTTCTTCTTGTCTTCTTTGTAATGGAGTAATGGAGTATATGAGGCTAGGTTACGATTATACACCCTTCATTTCAAATTATTTTAGGATTTCTAAATTTATAGCTTTTATTACACACCTAGATACAAAATATATCTAGATATATAAAAGCTATGAATCTAAAATGTCAAAACGTCTTATAATTTGGAAAGAAGAAAATATTAATTATTTCTACAAATTTATAATAGTAATATATTTGTTTTTATAAACAATTTTAACATATACTTTTGATGTTTTAAAACGTGATCTGTTTAGAGCATTTCAATAGACCCCTAAATTGATTCCCATATTATCTTCTTATATATGGCCATCCTAAGGGTTTGTTTGGATTCTTTGTTCTAAAGTTTAGTGGATAAAGTTAATCTTTAGACTACTTCAGGTCACTTTTATGCTCTAAAGTTTTTGTAAGTTGGTCTAAGCTTTAGACACCAATTTAGACCTCTTGGAGCACAAAGAGCTAAACTGGGATCCAAATAGAGCATAAACATAAGTCCTCCTTAAACCTTCATCTCCCATGATAGTTTTCCTATATCTCGGTGGTTGTAGTACACACATTGATCGGATGGAGAGGAATAGAATAGTCCTTCTAGTTCGGAGGATCGAAGCAAAGGGGGTGTGTTACGAACTTGAGATGTGGCAATTGATAATAGCAAATGCATCAAAGGGGGGAGGTGTTGAGCGGTCATGATTAGAGGTGAAGGATTTGTACTACTCCTAGTGATTGGGAAGACCTAAATGATCTTACTGATTAATGGTACCATGGGAGATCTGCCACCGTAAAGATGGAAAAAGGATATTCTTAGTGAAGCTTGAGCTCTGGTGATTTGAAAGAACTTAACTCTTAGTTTGTGCTTTAACATGGATAATATTATGAAGGTGCCTGTGCGCCTCGATGCCATGGATAAAAACCAGATGATTCTAATCCACTCTTATTCTAGCATTCCAGTGCACCTTGATGCCATGGATAAAAACCAGATGATTCTAGTCCACTCTTATTCTAGCATTCCATTGTTGTTATATGTTTACTTGATTTGTGCTTGCTACTTGGTGACAACTACAATTTAATCTTTTACTATTTTTCCCCTTCACTTGCTAGGTTTTATATTTCCAAACCTTAAGGATATTATTGTTATTATATGCGAGCGGTTCTAGGGTTTGATATGAAGTGTGCGGCTAGGGTTTAGTAGTTTGGCACACCACATTATTATATGTGTATGGGCTAATTAAGCACGCTCTCTTTTATGGGCTGCCTAAAAGGATGCCACGACCTAGGCCCAAGTTAGCTACCGAGTTGATCCTAGGTGCATATCAAATAACATTTCTCTATCCACAGTTGAATTACACACAAAATAATTGTAATTTTCATGTGGTTATACATGAAACACATAGGGTAACTTTAATTTTTCTGTCCAATTCTTATTTTTTCTATATATTATAATAACCAACAGGATAAATATAATTTTTCTACCAGTTGCTTCCATACCACAGGATTGATCCTGTCGGTATGGAAGCAACTGATACTAGTAGTGAATCTTGCTAAGGACTTGGTTTAGTTTGTTAGCCATAAGGATCAGACTTTCTAGTTTTCTTCCTTAATTCTCGGGTTAGATATGCAAGGGGATGGTGAAGTAGTGTTTCATGTTAAGGTTGTTGCTTCCAATTTTTAGGGTTTGCACTGCAGTTCATCCCTTGAGCATTCGATTCTTTTGGTTAGAGGCGGCAGCACGACCTGGTATCTCAAAAGCGTGGTGCCCAATAGAACTAGCACCGTTCGAAGACTGAACCATGTTTGAACATCTATACTCGAACCATGGACAAATGAATCGAAGCCTGCCCCTTGGTTGGACTGTGACCCTAAACCCTAAATTCTAAACTCTAAAGCTCCGTTCGCTAAACCTTAAAACCACTAATTTTTCAGTACTTTTGCAGTATTTTTCTCTCATAAGAAATTAATATCAACGTTTATTTTCAACGGTTTTTAGCTTCAGCGAAGAGAGCCTAAATCATTAGGCATGGTGTTCATAAGATGGGGACGGTGGAGTCAGACGCTGTGGAATTATATATTGGCGCATTGCGTCGCGCGGAGCTGTACTGTTTCTGGTCTACAGACTAGTACCTCCTCTGCTAGTACCCAGTATGTGATTTTTCAACCGACACACCTATGTGATGACATAATAATGTATACTCCCTCCATCCCTAAAAAAACGACGTTTTAGGTGTTCGTGCTCGTAGTTTGACTAGATTTATAAAAAATACGTGCAATATTTACATCCCTAATAAATTTGTTAAAAAATTAGACTTCAAAAATCTATCCAATGATACTAATTATGTGTTATAAATATTTATATTTTTAAAAATAAATCTAATTAAAAATATTTTTCGAGAAACGAGAACGAAATTTTTTTAGGAGTGAGGGAGTAGCCGCTTCCATGTGTTTGTCAGAAAGTAGTCAGCGACTAATGTTGAATCGCACGTACTCCAACCCACACCGGCATTGAAAAAATTGGTTTCAAGAGGAGGAAGAGGCGGCACGGCACATATAGCAGCAGCAGCAGCAGGGGCGGTGGCGGCAATATGGATCACAATGCGGCGAAGCGGGTGGCCATCGTCGGCGCCGGCACGAGCGGGCTGGCCGCGTGCAAGCACCTCCTGGCTCGGGGCTTCCGCCCCGTGGTCTTCGAGGCCGGCGCGTCCGTGGGCGGGCAGTGGACGCGCACGCTCGCGTCCACCCGCCTGCAGTCGCCCGCCGCCGGCTACCGCTTCTCCGACTTCCCGTGGCCGGACGGCGCCGACGCGTACCCGCGCCACGGCCAGGTCGTCGACTACCTTGCCGCCTACGCGCGCCGCTTCGGCGTGCACGAGCGCGTCAGGTTCCGGACCCAGGTCGTGGCCGCGGAGTACGTCGTCGGCGCCGGCGCCGGAGGGGACGACGACGACGACGTGCCTGGGTGGGCGGGCAACGGCGAGGCGTTCGGCGGCGCGGGCGAGTGGCGCCTCACCGTGCGTGAGCGGCACGGCGATTCCGACACCACCACGCACGTGTACGCGTTCGATTTCCTGATCCTGTGCGTCGGGAGGTTCAGCGGCGTGCCCAACATCCCGACGGCGTTCCCGCCCGGCGGCGGGCCCGACGCGTTCCGCGGGCGGGTGCTCCACTCCATGGAGCTCTCCGACATGGACGACGCAGACGCCGCCGCGCTGGTCAAGGGCAAACGCGTCGCCGTCGTCGGCTCCGGCAAGTCCGCTTTCGACGTCGCCGCCGAGTGCGCCGACGCCAATGGTGTGGAGCGGCCGTGCACGATGATCTGCAGAAGCCCGCAGTGGCTGCTGCACGACGTCAACGTCTGGGGCAAGCTCAACCTCGGGTACCTCTACATGAACAGGTTCGCGGAGCTGATGGTCCGCAAGCCCGGCGCCGGCGTGGCGTCCACACTCCTCGCCACATTGCTGACGCCCTTGGTATGCATTATGCAAAGCAACATCTGAAAATGTGCGCCCTCAACACTGTCACTGATGTGATGTGTCTGTGACGGCCGGCATGCAATGCAGGCGTGGCTGATATCGAAGCTGACGGGAGCGTACTACAAGAAGGCGATGCCGATGCGGGAGTACGGCATGGAGCCGGAGTACGGGTTCGCCGGCTCCATCTCCTCGTGCAAGATCGGCATGCTGCCGGAGGCGTTCTACGACAAGGTGAGGGACGGCAGCGTCGCCATCAGGCGGTCCAGGTCGTTCGCCTTCTGCGAGGACGGCCTGGTTCTGGACGCCGACGTCGTCGTCCCCGCCGACCTGGTGATACTCGCCACCGGCTTCCGCGGCGACCAGAAGCTCAGGGACATGTTCGTGTCGCCCAGGGTGAAGAAGGCGATCGTCGCCGGCGGCGGCTCGTCGCCGTCGGACTCAGACTCGGACACCACCACCGCCGTCGACGTCCCTCTGTACAGGGAGTGCGTGCACCCTCGGGTGCCGCAGATGGCGGTGGTCGGGTACGCGGAGAGCCTGACCAACATCTACTCCATCGAGATGATGGCCAAGTGGGTGGCGCGGTTCCTGGACGGTGCGTTCCGGCTGCCGAGCGCGGCGCGCATGGAGCAGAGCGCGGCGGAGTGGAACGCCTACATGAGGCGGCGGCGGCGGAGCAACGGGGAGAGCTTGGCAGCCGGGTCCTGCCTCGGCGCCGTCAACATCTGGTACAATGACCAGCTGTGCCAAGACATGGGCTGCAACCCCAGGAGGAAGAAGGGCTTCCTCGCCGAGTGGTTCCAGCCTTACGGCGCCGTCGACTACGCGGATATCCAGTGACCGAGTGTTTGCACCCGAATCTGGACAAGTCGGCAAAACCGGCTTGGCCAGGTTGGTGACCCGGCCTGGCCGGGTTTAGCTCCTGCGCCGACTTTTGGCAGGCCGTCACGTGGCGCCCCGAGAGGCCCCGTGAAAACCGGCTTGGCCGGGTTTGGACCCGGCTTGGCCGGGTTTGGTAGAGTCCGAGCCGATTAAGAGATCTAATCGGTTTTTGTAGTTTTTGGACGTGGGAAACTTGGAGACTTGCCTAGATACGTGTTTCCTACTGGGACTAAGACCACCTCCCTCTATATATATGAGAGGATCATGGCCGATTGAGATCTTAACCATCCAATCATCAAAACACATCTACAAAGTAGATTCTCGCGGTGGTTCATCTCTATCCTGCTGTTCGGCTTGACTCTCCGCGAGTTTAGTTGGCGTTTTAGGTGATCTCCGTGATCCCTGGGGCAACCTCCACGTGCATCTCTCCGACGGATCTTTCCGAGGGGTGTTCGGGAGTTTCCGGTGAAGGACGGGCGCTGCATCGACCACCAAACGTCCTCTGCTGCCTGAAGACGGTCGTCCCGATGACCAGAGGACCGGAACCCTAGCTTCCTCGGCGAACCCGAGGAAACCGGCTCAGCCGACTATTAAAGTCGGCCAGGCTGGGTAGGCGGCTCGGCCGGGTTCTGAAATCGGCCAGGCCGGGTTTCGCGGGCGTGCTGTTCCGTGCGGTTTCGTTTCGTGCGCGACCGTGCGATCTAGCACCTTGCTGTGTGTTGTCCCGTTTCGGCGTCAACACACTTTTTGGCGACTCCGCTGGGGACGAAAGCTCAATCCTAGATCCAATCTACTAGCGGCATGGCGGCCGACGACGGGAAGAAGACCGACAAGAACGTCAATGAAGACAACGTCGTCCGCCCCAAGTCTATCGACGAGCTTCCTGAGGAGCTCCGGAAAAAGTTAGAGGCCAAGCTTGCTGCCGATACACAAGCCTTCTTGGATAGCTGTACTAAGGACCGGCGCAACAAGGTCACCCAAGTCTCCGAGCCTAACTTCGGCGACTCGTCTTCTTCATCCGGCGGAGGAGGCGGGAAGACCGAAGCGGAAAGGGCTACTAAGGAGGAGGAAAAGCTCAAGGCTAAGGTAAATAATGATGAGAACCCCTCCACTACTACCCATGATGGTCTTGCATATTTAGTTGAAGATATGGGTAAGCAAATTAAAATTTCTATTGATGCATCCGAAGCTAAAATCGGCAAGCGCATATCTAAAATTGAGGAAAAGTTAGTTGGTTTTTCAGATCCTGATAATCAACCTGAATTTGGTATGCCTTTCGATTTTTATGAAAATCAACCTGATTTTGCTATAGCTAGCCAACTTCAATCGGGTCCTTCGGCGCATGAAACCAATAGAGCCGATCGCGGCATGACTAATTCTTCAGCTAGGCAGGTGAATCCGACTAGGCCATCGGCGGGTCGTAACACTGTTTTACCTAATCCCCCGCCGTCACCTAGTCAGATTCCAGTGGTTAATAATGCGGTCACCGATTCCTCCAAAACCGATATAGACGCTATCGTAAATCGATTTAAAACTGAGATGACTAAATCCATTGAGAGGAATCTGGGGATAACCATTAAACCTATTCAGAGCTCATACCAAAAACCATATCCTTCCACCTATGATGTTTTGCGGACACCGCTTGGGTAGAAGATGCCCGATTTCCAGAAATTTAATGGTGATGATAGTAAAACCACTATGGAGCATATTGGCATGTATCTGGCTCAGTTAGGAGAAGCTAGTGCTCATGATTACATGAAAATCAGATGTTTTCCTTTATCTTTGTCTGGTACAGCATTTGCATGGTTTTCTTCATTGCCACCATATTCAATTAGTACCTGGAATGATTTGGAGGAAAAATTTCATAACTATTTCTTTACTGGTGTTCAAGAAACTAAACTGTCACATCTCACATCGGTTCGTCAAGGGCGTGATTCCGTACTTGATTATGCTAAACGTTTTAGGGACGTTAAGAACCGATGCTTTAATTTGAATATTTCTGATAGAGATTTGGCAGATTTATTTCTTAACGGTATGAACTCTAATATTAGAGAGAAATTGGAGCACTATGAATTCTATAGCATTAATCAATTATTGCAAAAGGCTATTGCTGTAGAATCTCGTTTAGCAAGTGAATCCAAAAAATCTTATCGGACCCATGTGTTGGAATGCTCTGACAACGAGGACGATGAGAATTTGGAGTGTAACTCTGCTGAATTTGTTTGGTCTCCAAATAAAAAGGGAATTTCTTGCCCATCTCTGAAACCGATTTCTAAAAATCGGCAGGATGAAATTAAATTTACTTTTGATGTTTCTAAATGTGATCGGATCTTTGATGAATTGCTTAGAACCGGTAACATTAGAATTACTCATACCTTACCGTCTAGTGAAGAATTAAAAAAACGGGCGTATTGCAAATTTCATAATTCTTCCAGTCATGCTACTAATGATTGCAACTATTTTTGTCGACAGATACAATCGGCCCTCAACGAAGGACGATTGAACTTAGCTGAGATGATGGTTGACAAAGTGCCTTTTCCGATGAATGTCATCGAGAAAGGGGAGCCCGCTATTTTGATTCGTCCAGAGCAAGCCGATACCACACAAGCTAAGAACGTGATTATCGGTGAACCACGGGAGGCACCGAAACAAGTTTCGGGGCGTCAAGTGGTGCTTGAGAAGGATGAAGACGGCAAGACGAAGCTGACAATCTCTGCAGGGTCGTCACAGTACTTATCTCGGCAGCGGCGCTGGGAGGCCACGGCGGCACAGCAGAGGCCGGCCAGGCCGGTTCCAGGAACCGGCCCCGCCGGGAACACGGCCCAGCCGGCTACAGAAGCCGGCCAGGCCGGTCCTGGCGCTAACCCGGCCAGGCCGGGTACAGTAGCCGGCTCGGCCGGTTTTGCCGGTGGTGGCGGCCCTTCTTCCTCTGCTGCTCCCAGGGCCGCCGGCGCTGGTAGTGCCCAAGTGATCAGGACGTTCGTCCCAAAGCGTCCAGAAATTGGCACTTGGAAGACGAACGTAAGTTCAAACAAGGGGAAGGTCGTTCCAAAGAAGCTTTGCACGTTTGACCGGCTCATGGAAAAGTGCCGGCAAGAAAAGGTCGATTCCCAGAATCGGCCTATAAAAAAAAAAAAGAGAGGCTACACCGCCAAAGCGAGATGAGCAACCAAAGAAGATGACGGTGGTTCCGGCAGCATCTCCGTCGTAGGAGGTTGCTCGCCCTCGCGTCTCTCGTTGGGGTCCCCCGCCTCCACCTCAACCGCATTGGGGCCCCAACGGGGTGTTCGTGCCATATCCCTTCCTCATGTAGCAGCAGCCGATGAACGGAGCGTCTTCATCATCGGTGTTTAGCTGATTGGACTACGGTCAATCAGGCTACGGCGGCCAAGGGGCGTCGCTCCCGCCGCCGCCAGCGAGGTTGGTGATTGGTGATGGAAGAGAGAAGGCTCCACCGCGATAAGTCTATGTGCCTAAGAGGGTCGTGGAGTCTCCCATTATTCCTATTGTTCCTACTGCACCGCCGCCGAAGGAAGCACCTTCGGCAACAATTCTTATCGGCTCTCAAGAGGTGCCTATCGTTGACAACGATGAGCCGATGAGGATTGAGGAGCCATCATCCACCGCTCCGGAGGTCGCCGCTAAGGTTGTGGAGAAGAAGCCGATTGATCCAAAATATTTGCAACCGAAGTGGTGCCCACCGGGATTGACCAAGACACAGCGGCGGAAGTTACAGCGAGCGCGCCAAGCGCAGCAAAAGCGGGAGAAGTTGAAAAAAATGAGAGAGGAGATCTTCAATGCTGCACACCCAATTTTTCCGCAAACTCAGAAAGGAAGTGATCCGGCGTGCTTCCCAAAATCTGCAGAGAAGGTTGCTGGGCAGAAAGATCTGCCAGAAGCGAAGCCTGCACAGGTCGTAGAAACCGGCCAGGCCGGGCCAGAGCCGGCCCAGCCGGGTTTCTCAGGAACCGGCCAGGCCGGGTCAGAGCCGGCCAGGCCGGGTCTGCTTGAAGCCGGCCAGGCCGGGTCAGACCCGGCTAGGCCGGGTTTTGCGGCTTCGTCTCCCGCCGCTGCCACCGACGCCGGTTTACTGGAATCGGCTGCTTGCTGCTGTTTCTTCTGTTGTTGCAGGTTCTGGTGACGCAGAAGATGAGGAGATGGTCGATTATGAGCCGACGCCGCCACGCGCCAAACTTAATGTCGTTTACCTGTCTTCCGATTACTATGTAATCGATGAAGATGAAGGTTCGGCGACGGCTCAGTTTTGCTTCGCCGCCGAGGATGCCGTCTTCAAGAAGCCAGAGGATTCCGTCAACCACCTTCGGCCGCTCCATATCAAGGGGCATATCAACGGCACGCCGGTTCATCATATGTTGGTGGATAGCGGCGCGATTGTCAATCTAATGCCGTATTCGCTCTACAAGAAGCTCGGCGGCACGGAGGGGGAGCTAGTGAAGACCAACATGACGATCACCGGAGTTGGAGGCGGCGAGCCAATTCCAGCTTTGGGCGTAGCGATGATGGAGTTGACCGTCGGTAGCAAAACGTTGGGAACTGCGTTCTTCGTCGCCGAGGTACAAGGTAGCTATAATCTCATCCTTGGTCGCGATTGGATTCATGCCAATCGTTGCGTTCCATCCAGTTTGCACCAGACTTTAATTCAATGGGTGGGGGATCAAGTTGAGGTTATTCATGTTGATTCATCGGCCTCCATTGCTACGGCCGATGCTCCTTCGCTCGGGGGGCACGATGGTATTGCTTGCTTATCTGGTCATGACTTGTCTGACGTTGAGTTTATTAGCGTCACTAAGGAAGGATTTGTACCTGTGTCATTGAAGCCGATTGATAATCGGCTCAATATCATCGTGTAATTAATTTTTTGCAATGGATGCTAATGTTGAATGGTTGAAACATCGTGTGGATCAATATCGGGCTTCTATGACCGATGTCTGTGAAACAATTGATGACTTTGATGAGCTCAATAAGTTGGGCCAAGGTTTCACGTCGGCCGACCCATTGGAAGAAGTTGACATTGGGGATGGTTCTACACCAAGGCCGACGTTCATTAATAAAAATTTGAAAGCCGATTATAAAGCTGAATTAACCGTACTTTTAAAAGAATATGCTGATTGCTTTGCATGGAGTTATAATGAGATGCCCGGATTGAGCCGAGAGCTTGTTGAGCATCGGCTTCCCATTAAACCTGGATTCCGGCCTCATAAGCAACGTCCTCGCTTCTTTCATGCTAAAATTTACAACCGCATTAAGGAAGAAATTAATCGGTTGTTGGAAGCGGGATTTATTCGCCCATGTAGGTATGCGGAGTGGATCACTAATATTGTGCCCGTTGAAAAGAAAGGATCGGGCAAGATTAGAGTTTGCATTGATTTTAGATATTTGAATAGAGCCACTCCAAAAGATGAATATCCTATGCCTATTGCCGATATGCTTATTAATGATGCTTCAGGATATAAAATTCTTAGCTTTCTTGATGGTAACGCTGGTTACGATCAAATATTTATGGCCGAAGAGGACACGTCTAAAACGGCATTTGTTTGTCCTGGGTTTGTTGGATTATTTGAGTGGATTGTCATGACATTTGGATTGAAAAATACCGGTGCTACCTATCAACGTGCTATGAACTTAATCTTTCATGATTTAATTGTCGTGATCATGGAAGTATATATTGATGATATTGTGATCAAATCGGCTGCTAATAATTCTCACTTGGCCGATTTGCGTCTTGCTTTTGAAAGGATGCGCCGGTATGGTTTAAAGATGAATCCGCTTAAATGTGCTTTTGGTGTATCGGTGGGCAAGTTCTTGGGATTTATTATTCATGAGAAGGGCATAGAAGTTGATCCCAAGAGAATAGAGAGTATCAAGCAAGTTCAGGCGCCTGTATGTAAAAAAGACTTGCAAAAGTTTCTGGGAAAGGTGAACTACTTGAGAAGATTTATTGCTAACTTGTCCGGGAAAGTTATTCCTTTCACCCCCATATTGAGATTGAAAGATGAGAGTGAGTTTGCTTGGGGGGCAAAACAACAAGAGGCATTTGAGAAGATCAAGGAATACTTGTCGAAGCCACCGGTTCTTCGTGCTCCAAGAAGAGGAGTTCCTTTTAAATTATATATTGCTGCCGAAGAAAAAATAATTGGTGCGGTTTTGACTCAAGAGGATGATGGCAAGGAGTATGTTATTGCTTATATTGGTCGTCGTCTTCTTGATCCCGAGACAAGGTATGCCCATATTGAAAAATTATGCTTATCATTATACTTTGCTTGTACTAAGATGAGACATTACTTGTTAGCTAGTACATGCATTGTTGCTTGCCAGGCCGATGTAATTAAACATATGTTATATCGGCCAATCCTTAGTGGAAGGATCGATAAATGGGCATATGCATTGGTTGAATATGACTTGACTTTTGAGCCTTTGAGAGCCATGAAAAGTCAAGTTCTTGCTGATTTTATTGTTGAGCATGCAATTGATTTAGGAGATGAGATCAATTACATAACTTTTACTCCATGGAAACTTTATTTTGATGGATCGATTTGCAAACAAGGCCAAGGTGTTGGTATTGTTATTATTTGACCACATGGTGCTGAGATGGACGTGTCAAACCGATTAGAAAATTATTGCACTAATAATCAAGCCGAATATTTAGCTCTTTATTGCGGCTTGGAGATGTTGAATTCCATGGGAGTAAGACATGTTGTGGCTTATGGTGATTCTTTATTAGTGGTGCAACAAGTTTCTGGTGAATGCCAATGTTTAGGGGAATCACTTAATGCTCATCTTGATACTTGTCTTAATTTAATTGCATCTTTCGCCGAATTTAAAATTCGGCACATACCGAGACATGAAAATTCAAGAGCCAACATGTTAGCTCAGCGAGCATCAGGCTTTGACGTCGGTGGGCGTAAAGATTTAAAGCCGGTGCAAAGTATCTTTTCTAGTTTCTGTGCAGGCACGTGGAAACCGGCCCAGCCGGGTCTGGAAATCGGCCAGGCCGGCTCTGGACCAAAGCCGACTAGGCCGGGTGCAGAAGGCGGCCAGGCCGGTTCTGGCCAGGAACCGGCTAAGCCGGGTGTTGAAGCCGGCTCGGCCGGATATTGCGGATTTGATCCAAATCGGCCAGAATTGTGCCAAGTTGACGGGCAGGCCGATTTGGAGGATTGGAGGACTCCCTTGTTAAATTTTCTGCGAGATCCCAGCACTAAAGCCGATAAAAGTATTCGGCGGATTGCGTTTAAGTTCGCTTTGCATAATGATGAGCTTTATCGGAGGACCGCCGATGATTTGTTGCTCAAGTGCTTGGGACCTGATGAAGCTAAAGTGGCTATGGGGGAAGTCCATGAAGGTGTTTGTGGTACGCATCAATCGGCTCTTAAGATGAAATGGCTTTTGAGAAGGGCTGGTTTTTATTGGCCTACTATGATAGCCGATTGTTTTCGCTACTACAAAGGATGCGAGGAGTGCCAACGATTTGGTAATATTCAGTTAGTGCCTGCTGCAATGCTTCATCCTATAATCAAACCGTGGCCTTTTCGTGGTTGGGGATTAGACTTCATTGGCCAAATTCATCCCCCTCCTTCAAAGGGTCATTGCTTCGTGTTAGTGACTACAGATTATTTTACTAAGTGGACCGAAGCGGTGCCTTTGAAAAATATGACACATAAGGAGGTGATTGAGTTTGTGACTGAGCATATTATTCATAGATTCGGCATTCCTCAGACTTTGTCTACAGACCAGGGAAAATCTTTCATATCAAAAGAGGTGCGAGAATTTACCGGATCATATAAGATTAAGTTGCTTAATTCATCTCCGTACTATGCTCAAGCTAATGCCAGGCTGAGTCTAGTAACAAGACATTGATCAAACTTATCAAGAAGAAGATAGAGGACAATCAAGAAGGTGGCACGAGGTATTATCAGAGGCTCTGTGGGCTCATCGTATATCTCGTCATGGTGCTACAAAGGTTACTCCTTTTGAGCTAGTATATGGACAGGAGGCTGTGTTACCCGTCGAGGTGAATTTAAATGCATATCGGCTCGCTAAGCAAAATGACTTGTCTGCCGTTATGTATCATGACTTGATGATGAATAATATTGACGAGGTGACTGACAAAAGATTAGCGGCTCTAAAGGAGATAGAAAAGGAAAAGGTCCGAGTTGCTAGAGCTTATAACAAGAAAGTGAAGATCAAGTCGTTCCAAGTTGGAGAATTAGTGTGGAAGACCATACTACCAATTGGAACAAAGAGCAATAAGTTCGGCAAGTGGTCGCCTAATTGGGAAGGTCCTTACAGAGTGATCAAGGTGATATTCAGAAATTCATATATGCTAGAGACGTTGCAAGGTGATCGTCTCCCAAGAGCAATTAACGGGAGGTATTTGAAAAAATACTTTCCAAGTGTTTGGCAAGAGGCCTAAGAGCTCTCCAAGCAATGGCCGATACATATATCGCCATTAGAATAAAATGGCCGATGTATGCATCGCCTTTAGTCACTAAACAGCCGTTGGGTTAAGTATCGTTGCTGCTTAGTTTTTTGTTTTCAGGTTCATATGCAGAGAATTCGCCTGAAAACAGGGGGGCATATGTTTGCACCCGAGTCTGGACAAGTCGGCAAAACCGGCTTGGCCGGGTTGGTGACCCGGCCTGACCGGGTTTAGCTCCTGCGCCGACTTTTGGCAGGCTGTCACGTGGCGCCCCGAGAGGCCCGTGAAAACCGGCTTGGCCGGGTTTGGACCCGGCTTGGCCGGGTTTGGTAGAGTCCGAGCCGATTAAGAGATCTAATCGGTTTTTGTAGTTTTTGGACGTGGGAAACTTGGAGACTTGCCTAGATACGTGTTTCCTACTGGGATAAGACCACCCCCTCTATATATATGAGAGGATCATGGCCGATTGAGATCTTAACCATCCAATCGTCAAAACACATCTACAAAGTAGATTCTCACGGTGGTTCATCTCTATCCTGCTGTTCGGCTTGACTCTCCGCGAGTTTAGTCGGCGTTCTAGGTGATCTCCGTGATCCCTGGGGCAACCTCCACGTGCATCTCTCCGACGGATCTTTCCGAGGGGTGTTCGGGAGTTTCCGGCGAAGGACGGGCGCTGCATCGACCACCAAACGTCCTCTGCTGCTGAAGACGGTCGTCCCGACGACCAGAAGACCGGAACCCTAGCTTCCTCGGCGAACCCGAGGAAACCGGCTCAGCCGACTATTAAAGTCGGCCAGGCCGGGTAGGCGGCTCGGCCAGGTTCTGAAATCGGCCAGGCCGGGTTTCGCGGGCGTGCTGTTCCGTACTGTTTCGTTTCGTGCGCGACCGTGCGATCTAGCACCTTGCTGTGTGTTGTCCTGTTTCGGCGTCAACACCGAGAAATGCAAGTTTCATCGGAGTGCGGCGACTGTCCGAGGGGTGTTCCACTCGTGCGTGCACAGAACGCTCTAGGAAATACAAATCACCTGCTACAAAAAAAATTTCAGACAACTTGGTCAAATTTTTGTAATATTGAAAATTTGAGTTTAGTGCTTGTTTGTTAGAGCTCCACTCTTAGATTCTTTGGCTCCGCTCTTGATTCTCTAGTGGAGTGATTCCACTAGATTATGATGACAGAGCGAGTCATGGAGCAAGTGAGGATTGATTCTATAGAGATTCTTGTGGTTTTGAACATGGAACCGTGGAGATCGTTGCGTGCTCCCTACCTGAATTTGGATGGGGAGGAGTGATTCTCACGGAGAATTACTTTCAGAGACGTGGAGTTTTGTTTTTAATTGGATTTCAGTCACACTAGTTAAAAATTGATGACAGTTTCTTTGAACCAATCGTAATCACTATGAACAACTAAAATAATACGTTATTACCAATAGAAAATGATAATGGATCCAAAGGACTGCACTGATCTTGTCATCTATCTATCAAGCTAGTTGACGTTCACCAACAAGTCCAATGCTGACAATGTCACCTACTATATATCTAAATGTGCCTTCTCTAAAAAAAAAAAGTCTATATTAAAATTCGGAAAGAGACCTACAACACAGCAGGAAATAAAAAACAGCAACTGGTTCAGAAAGTGTCAAGTGACAGGAATAATCCAGGATGCCACCAAAGTAAACGGCGAGTGGTGGTTGTTCACTTGTTTGGCCTTTAGCCCCATTCAAAAATATCCAACATCTAAAAAAATCTAACTTATCCAGAGAATCAAACGGAAAAGCTGTACAAAAGTTAAAACCCACCTGCCTCCCTCTCACTTCTCCCTCCCTCCCTTCCAAGAACTCGGAAGCAAGCAGAGCAAGGGATCGATGGATAGCAAGCGGGTGGGAATTGTCGGTGCAGGCGTGAGCGGCCTAGCAGCCTGCAAGCACGCCCTCGACAAGGGGTTCAGGCCAGTGGTGTTTGAGGCTGACGAAACCGTTGGCGGAGTGTGGGCACACACCTTGGAGTCGACGAGGCTTCAGGCTCCGACGACCGCGTTCCGGTTCTCGGACCTGGCGTGGCCGGAGAGCGTGAGGGAGGCGTACCCAAGCCACCACAGGGTCATGGAGTACATCAGGTCGTATGCGCATCAATTTGACCTCCTCAAGCACATCAGGTTCAATAGCCAGGTGCTTGGCGTTGAGTACCTTGGTGCCACTGAGGAAGACATCATGAGCTGGGAGCAGTGGTCTGGCAATGGGACTGCATTCGGAGCGGTGAAGGATGGTGGATGGCGCCTCACCGTCCAGGACTTGAAAGTCGGTAGCACTGAGGTATGTGTACTCTCCTCGATCAGATCATCTTTGTCAAAGAGAGTTCAGATTGTTGCTGTTTCCATCCTTTGTGTCCACCTAAATTGGTGCATATGGAAAGAAGCAATGAAAATGAAATTACCTATCCAGAAGCATTACTACCATACCACATGTTTATCCCCTCATATAGTATATGGAATAAACTTGAGTACCCATACTGCAACTCTCTTCATTGTGCAATCTGCTGTTACAGGTTTTCATGGTGGATTTTCTCATCCTGTGCATTGGAAGGCATAGTGGCACCCCAAACATCCCAGAATTTCCAGTAAATGGGCCTGAGTTGTTCAAGGGGAAAATATTGCACTCCCTGGACTATTCCTACATGGATGCTGCTGCTGAGTTTGTGAAGGGGAAGCGTGTGACGATAATTGGATCTGGTAAATCAGCATTTGACATTGCCGCAGAGGTTGCCAAGGTGAATGGTAAGGTCCAGAACCAGAACTTGTCTAATCTCACTAGAGAAAATTATTCTGAAGAGTGTGGTGGTTAACAGTTCTGTTCCAATGCAGGTGCCACACAGCCATGCACCATCATATATAGAACAAAGCACTGGCTGGTCCACAAGTCCAGTATATGGGGAGTTGACCTCAGTTACTTCTATCTTAATCGCATCTCACAGCTTCTAGTTCATAAACCTGGTGAAGGATTTTTACGCTATATGTTGGCCACTGCACTCTCTCCCTTGGTAATTATATAAGATCACGATTTCAAATAAACAGCACATTCAGACAATAAGCTGTAGGATCTTGATAGTTTAAAGTTTACCTTTTGTTTCAGAGATGGGCGATCTCTAAAGTAATTGAAACATACTACAAGTGGAGCATTCCTCTAAAAAAGCATGGGATGGTCCCTGACTACAGCTTCTCCTTTGCTATGTCTTCATGCTTGATTGCAATGCTGCCAGAAGGTTTCTATGACAGGGTCGACAAAGGCAGCATTATTCTCAAGAAATCTAAGGCATTCAACTTTTTCAATGATGGAATCATCCTGCAAGACAGAAATGAAAGCATAAAAAGTGATATTGTGATTATGGCAACAGGATTCAGAGGAGATCACAAGCTTAGGGACATCTTCACAGCAAATTGGTGCAGAAAGATAGTAGCAGGATCACCGGATACAGCAGCTCCTCTATACAGGTACATCCTGTACAAAATCTCACCAGTTAACAAGTTTGACACGAAAATTGAATGAAAGAATCATAGAATAATAGCTCAATGATAAAGTAGGAAGCCACATAACAGAGGACTTTTTTGAAGACAAGATACAACAAATACTTCAGTGCACAACCAAATACGTAGTACACTATTGCACGATTTCCATGACAGCGATATATTCACAGTGATTTAAGAAACACACAGCCTTTGGCCATGATTTATACTAGTAAAAGATTTTGAATAATCTTTTTTTTAGTGTCTCTAGAGACTGGGCCTAACAGTAGATTATACAATATTAATAAACTTGAGATATGAAGTCAGTGAGAATATCCTTTTTTCAATACAGTTTACTTGTTAAAGTCAATAGCATGTTGGTTTCAGTAATCTCATTTTGTCTAATTGATTGAATACAATACAGAGAATGCATAAATCCCCGGATTCCTCAGTTGGCTATAGTTGGTTACTCTGAGAGCCTTACAAACATATATGCCTCGGAGAGGATGAGCAATTGGGTAGCTCATTTTCTGGCCGGTGGCTTCAAATTGCCAAGCATAAGATGTATGGAGAAGAGTGTAGCAGAATGGGCAGAGTACAAGAATCTATACAACGGGAAATATTTTCGCAGATCCTGCATAAGCACCACTAACATCTGGTTAAATGATCTGTTGTGCCAAGATATGGGATGCAACCCTAAAAGGAAGAAAGGATTCCTGGATGAATGGTTCCAACCGTATGGACCAGCAGATTATGCAGGTCTTTGCTGAAGATAGTTGCATACCTGTAAGTGCATACTCATAGGAAGACATACCAGAGTTGCTACTTCCATGGCTCCATGGCACTAAAAAACAGGAAGGAGAAGAAACGAATATGTTTATTGCTACTATCACTACGAGACATGTTCCGCATACAACATCAGGCAGGAGAAAAGATAATGAACTATCTTCAGCTATGTGAAACCTACACGAAAATCAGTCTGATGTTCGAACTGTAAGGTTTGAACCTATCAGAAGATAGAGATAGTGAACAGTCATTGCCTATGTGACACCTACAAGTGAATTTTTTCGTCAGATGTACATTTACTCTTGAATTTTAATTTTAAGTTCCAAAACCACCTAACGCTAACGGTTGAAACATACACAGGAGTCAACAAAATTCTAATCACCTGACGCTAAGTTAAATATGCTTGGACATTGTAGTGCGCCTTTAATAAGTTCTCTTCTGCATTCTAATCTCGCCATTTGTTTAATCAGCTCCAGAGATTAAGATTTGCAAAGAAGTCATTTGCAAGTTGCTTCATGACATGATCAGCGTTATATATATACGTCTTGTACAAATTAGTCAAGGATGCAACCTTCAGGGCTCCATTGGATCAAATCATTCCCTACTTCATTTCCTCCTCAATCCCCATGACGAATGGGTGTATTCAATCTAGCCCTTATAATAGATGATACGTGACGCCCTCCACTTTTTTCACTCAAGTTTAGCAAACGAACTTGAGTGCGTATCAAATCAACTAAGAGCACTCAATCCCTATCCAAGAGGGATGTATATATCGCATTCAAGAAACAATGAGCAGGCAGGGGACAATTCATCATCCAAACCTCTACATAAAAGGCTAATCCAGAAACAGCCTTTTGATAGCACTTTTTAAGTCCGAGCCACCACATACACATGCTTAAAGGCTTTGCATCTTTAGTACTGAACTTCAAATTCACATAGGCAGTGTCAACAAAATATGTACTCCCTCCATTCCAAGATAAAACTATTTAGATTATGGAACGGATGGAGTAAAAACAAGATTTGCACATGAGCAGAAACAGCCAATGCATCCGAAAGTAATGACATTGTCAGCATGTGACATATTTGATTAGCGGCCATAGCTAGTGTGCCTTGTCAAGAGCCATTGCAGTCCCAACAGCCATTGTTATCAGAACCGAAACAATTCTCTCCCTAAGATGATGCCACCTACAGAAATTTGTAAAGAGCTCATGAATTCGAGGGGAAACTAAACCAGACGATTTCACAAATTGCTCATCCAGAAAACAATGGCTGTCAGCCAGAATAGCAATACATAGCAAAATTATGCAGCAATTTCATTTGCTGGATTGGATCATTGGATGGGGTGGATGAGGTAGAAAACAATGAGAGAACTATCCGAGCAACTTTCCATTGGAAGAGCACATAGGCATGCAGGCAGTGAAAGAAATGCAGCTTAGGCAGGATCACGAAATAGATTAGGCCAATATCCTGGTTACCTGAAAACAATGGCAATAAACAAAACTCAAATGGGAAGCAATGCACATTTGTCGCAAGCCATCTTAGATATTCCATATCATTCACGACAAAATATGCAGAGCACACCGATTCTTGACGAAGTTTGAAACAGGTTCACAGGGAACATATTACTAATCCTGGCTTTGACAACACTCAAACGAATTGCGGATCCAAAATGGAACCAAAAACTCTAATATGTCAACCAGCAAAAGGGACTCAAGCCGTGGACGCCTTCTTCAGCTTGGCGAGCTCTTGCCTGATAGCACCACCCCTCTGTTTACAGAAAGAAAGAAGTGTGAGCAAGCAATATGAAACAGTGCCCACAGGAACTAGACATTTGACAGGGAGGTTCCTGACCTTGATCTTTGCCAGCATGACCTTGAACCTGTCAAAGTCATTCAGCGCTGCCCTCCTCTTCTGGACAATGAGCTTCTTGCCCCATGAGCTGTTTTCCCACTTCGTCTTCACATCTGAAAAAGAATAACAAGAGATCAATTAAGTGTTACTACTCTCTTCCGGACAATCGTCTAGAACCTAGATGAATAAAGCACAACGGTGCTGAAGACGCCAACTGAATAAGCTTCATCATTACCAGCTTCCTCCATCGCCTTGATCAGGGTTGTCTTCTTGGGGACGCGTTTGATGTCAATCTTGAAGTCGGTAAGTGAGAGCCGCTTGAAGTTCATCTGGCACCTGACCATATCAGGGGCGTCCACAAGTGCCTGGTCCACAAGGTGCATCAAGGCTATGAGTTCTTGAATGCTTAACCAAATCAATCAATGGGGCACCATAAACATATATTGTTAAATATTGAACATTTGTTGCATCTTAGAAGAAATCTAAACAAGGGAATTGGCCCTTCGTTCATTAAGGGAACAAGTTTGCCAAGCAACCCTTAGCATCCTGGCATTGCCAAATGCTAAGCCACTAACTCCTCCATTTGCCTTAAGAGTAGGTATGGTTAACCGCTAAACGACTACATAAGGCCACGCTACTTGGCCAGTTCAAATAAAGTGCATCCAGTGCTACCAAATACAACCATATAACGTTTTCATAGTTCTCACGAAGAGCAGCAGAAACCAACCAAGTAACACCAGTAGCACATAAGCATTCGTCTAAAGCTCTAGATCGACGTCACAACAGCGAACAGAACGAAGCATTTGGGAAAAAGCTCAGTCCTTACCCTGTTCTGGTCGACCACATCGACGATGACGACGAGGCGGCCATAGTCTTTGCCGTAGTTCACCAGGGCCACGCGCCCGATCTCCACGAACCTCTTGAACGGCTGCACACACAGCACAAGCACGCAAAACGCCAAGTCAAGCCCCGCACAACCTATGACCCCCTACAGGAACGAACTAACGCCACTAGCACGATCGACGTACCATCCTCGCGGCGGTCGGAGAGGCGAGAGGCGGCGGCGGCGCTGTGAAGCGGCTGGAGCGAGAAGGCGAAGCGCGGCGGAAGTCCAAACGGACGCTAGGGTTGGGCGGTGGGAGTGGCCTATAAAGTGGCGTGCGAGTCTGGTAGCGCCGTGAGATCAGGAGAAGCGACACCCTGGCCGTCCGATTTAGGTCAGAGAAGTAAGAAGTTTGCTGGGCCTTTAGGGTCTTGTTTGGAAGCCCAAATTCCCGTGAATGTCCCCCGTCCTTCCCACCTATCAGAAGCCCACGTGAACTCGTCCGCGGACCAGATTTCACCCGCATTTCTAAGCCCACGCGTGGGTAGCTCGAGTCTTCAAATACATTTGCTATTATTGGGCTACGAGTCTTCAAATGTTAATTTTATAGAATATAAAAATATAACTCGATAGAAGTATATTGTTACCATTTTTTATGCTGTGAGCATTCGTAATAACAGCTTTTTCCACTCCTCCCTTTTCATATCCACAACAGCACAACCGACGGGCTGTGAGAAAAAATATATTATGGCAAAATAAAATTGAATAGAGATCAGAAGTTTTATGTTTAGTAGACTTTAGAGCGTGTTTGGAAGAGTGAATCTTTTCCGTTTCTCGTGGAATGACAAGAAACGGTGCCAAACGCACACAGCCAAACGAATTGTCTTTGAAACTACTCAATAAATTCCTACAGTAGTCTTTAAGTCCAAGTACGATTCATGACATCAAGATAATATCTTATATAAATATATATAAATCATCTGCTGTGCCAAGATATGGAATGCAACCCTAAAAGGAAGACAGGATTCTGGTTGAATGGTTCCAGCCATATGAACCTAAGGATTATGCATGTATTTGCTGAGGATAGTTGCATATTTGTCGTAGTGATACTGTATGCTTTACAATGAACTTCAGGCAGGAGAGAGAACTATCATTCGCTATGTAAAGACTGCAAGCAAAATCTATCTGATGTTTTGAACGGTAAAGTTTGAACCCATCAGGTCTGTCCAAGTAATTCGCAATATTCTACTTACAGTTCGATCTGAAGCACGAAGAGGACACACCTACAAGTGAACTTTGTTTGATACTCTGATGTACCTTTACTCTCAAATTCTAAGTTCTAAAACCACCTAATGGTTGAAACATACACAGGAGTCAACATAAAAGCTATGTTTCGACATTGTAGTGTGCCCTTCATAACTTCTATTCTCCATCCTAATCTTGCCATTTGGTTAATCAGCTCCAGAGATCAATATTTTCTTGATTGCAGCCTGCATACTACAGTCGAGCAACCTTATATGTTAGCAACCATGCGGCCATCTGCTAGGCTCAACATGCAAGTATCACAAGAAATTGACTATTATTACATGAATCAATGATAAGCATTAAAAAAATGCTGCATTTTCACTAACTTGTATTTGGGTTCTTTCTCCTGCAAAAACCACCAAGGCCCTGATCTCCATCCCAATCTGTACATTAATGAGGACACATCACAATTGACAAATGCAGATTTTGTAGCAAAGCACCTAATAGTTTGATCACTGGTCATGATCAATTAGACCCAATATCTGCATTGCATCAATGCAGGACACAAGACGGTCAATCTACGAGATAGTACTCTTAGATGATCAGTATTGCATGTTTATGGTTGTTTAAATGGTTCAAGCGGACCTTCTGTACATGACCAACGTTGCATTTTCAACCAAGCTAAAAAGAATTAAACTGCTATTTTCCAACCTTTATGGAGTCGTAGAGAAGGCATACTTTTCAAATAAAGTCAAACATGGTTAAGAGAGTATTTTCTACTGATGACATCCGAAACATGTTTCAAGAAGTCAATGAGACAAATGTTACCTCAGAAATCCAGCAGTCATTCGCAAACTCATGAAAAGAGCCAGGCCAGCCCAAACACCAGGAAGCCCAAAAAATTGTGGAGCATACAGCAAAAACAAAGAGGATATTGCCCCAACCACCATCTGAGGATCCAAGGGATATTAATAAATCACTGCAGAAAGGAAAGGAAACAAAATACAGTAGTAGTTGCATGATCAGAATAGCATGTGTTGCTTTATCTGCATACCATGGAGGAAGCTGAGTATGAGAAGTCTGAGACACCAAAATGGAGTCCATCAAAGATAAAAGCGAGGGCATTGATAGGCTGGCTAGCACTAACAAACTTCAAAAATACAACAGTTACCAATCAGCAAAGATAGGGCAGGGACCAGATAGTATCATAAAAAAAAAGATACATACCAAAACACCACCCTTCACAATTTGTATAACCATGGGATCTTTGGAGAATACTTCTGCAAGTCTACCAAAAGAGGCAAACAGAAGAAGTGCTAAAGCGATACCAACGAACACTCCTGCCTGGCAAATAAAACACATTTGAAAGCTGCTTCATGACATGCTACATGATGAATGTTATTTATACTTCGTTAAGGCTGCAACCTTTAATACATAAAAGGTGACCTCCTCCACCTTTTCGTAGTCAAGTTTAGCAAATGAACTTGCAATCAGTGCCTGAAATAAAGTACGCAACAAATAAATTCAAAGCACTCAGTCCCTGTTCAAGGGGTATGCATATCTAGTTATCTACATAAGCACAGGAAACAATGAGCAGGCAAGGAGGCAATTCTTCCATCACAAGCTTTATATAAAACACCAATCTAAAAACGGCCTTTTGTGGTACTTTTAAGTCCGAACCACTACATACATGTCTAAACACTTGCATTGTTAGTACAGAACTTCAAATTCCATATATCAGGTTGTAGTTACCATTGGGAAAGATACACTACTGAAGTTCGGGAAAAACATAGTGAATTGAGAAATAACTGTGATATTTTTGGAAACAGGCAGTGTTAACAAAATATATAAATAACAAGAGATGCACCTGGGCAGAAACAGCCAATGCATCCGAGAGTAATGATACTGCCAGCCAAACTTGCACACATATTTGATGAGCGGCCATAGCTACTGTGCCTTGCCGAGCAGCCATTGCAGTCCCAAGAGTCGTTGTTATCAGAACTGAAAGAGTTCTCCCTAACAACATGCCACCTATAGAAGTTTGAAAAGAGCTCATGCTTGTATTCAAGGGGAAACTATATTTGTAGAGTATGCTATTTAGGTAACCCACAACAATAGAGCTGCAAATAAATGTTCACGGGTTTGAAGGCATTTTAGTGAATGTATGCATGAGCCTAAGAAGCCGTTAACTACTCTGCACATCTAAGTAGTAAGTAGCAATGAACAAGATGCTCCAGAACTGCGGTATATATGTGAATGAAAGGAATGACTTGAAAGTGTGATAACTTGGATAACATAGTGCAAGCAGTAATTTACAACTCACCAGATTTTATGTACCCAACAAACTCTAGGTCTTTGATTTTCGGTGGTAATAGAACTGCTCTCTTGCTTAAAGACCAAAGAAGTAGAAACATACCAACATATCTGAATCATTCAAGGTAAGAGTATTATAAATGATAAGTCAGACATACTATAAAATCTAGTTCATGTGATTTGTGTGAGTGTCAATTGAATGCAATACCAGACATACTGTGAAGCAATAGTTGCGAGTGCAGCTCCAGTCAATCCAAGATTCATGGAATACACAAAAAAAGGAAGCAGAACCACAGCTGAGATGTTGCCCAAACCTGAAGACGAGTTTCAAATTCAGCAACTATGCACAATACGCTGGTAGATCAAAGGGCAAGAACACAAACAGCACTCTGTCAGCATTCCACAGAATTTTGAGATTGTGTAAGCTTTCATTGAAGCAACGCAGGCCATTTCTCTTGAAATGGGAATGCATTGCTTATGATTCAGGACATCGTTGCCATCTAGAATCCATGTCAGTGAAGCGACAATGAAACCAACCTAGGAAGATACAGACACTGAATTTACGAGGTGTCATGACTTACCACTGTAAAGTAGAGGTGTTTTTGTATCTTTCAGTCCACGAAACACACCTTGAATAGCCAATGAAACTACAACAGCAGGAGCACCAAGTGCTCTTACAGAAAGAAATAGCCTTGCTGGATTGTGCATAGCTGATGCCTGCCAAAGAAAACAAAGGCTGCATCAAGGCTATAGTGACATAAAGTGTGATATTTGATGCGATGAATTTTCTTAACAAAACACTAGTTTTTGCAGCAACAGGGAAACAGGTGACATCAGAGGTGTTAAAGACAATTATTTCTGAGTCCTACTTGTCATTAGGTTGAAAAGTTAAAATCAATAACAGGATCTGAAACATATGAAACTATTAATGATTTTATCATTGCGCAACTGGTGCCAAGGGCTTGATGTCCCTGGCGATCAGTAGAGGCTAGATTTTTGTAGACAGTGACAGTGGCTGTTTTTATTTTAACCATGGGCGTGAACGTAATTGGGAAAGTTTGTAACAAACATTCTTCTTCTTAGTGCAACGACATGCAGTTATCTTGCACATTTAAGGGGAAAAAAAGATTAATCACTTTACAATTGCAACCCAAATGAGTAAGTTAATTTCCAAACAGAAGGATTTTATACCTATAATTCTTTCACTATAAAAAATATTTACTGAGAAGTGATAACTAGTAAGTGCATCTAACACAGGGACAAAGGGTGTCAAACTTAATTATTCCTTCTTCTAAGTCCTGAATGCCCATTTTGTAGCATACTAGCATTATTATTAATACAAAGATATGAGATTTGAACATACATGTGAGACACCCATAATGTTAAGCAGTATTCCAGACCCCAAAATCAAAGCCAAGGCTTCAATGACACCAATTGCAGCTGCCAAGAGTAAAGCAGAAGAAATTGAAGGAAGCCTCTTCCTTTCTCCAATCTCGCCAGATATATTTCCTTGTGCATATAAGCACAGAAAGTTAGCTTGCAAATTCTAAAATGAGCCATGTTTCTTAAGCATATTTGGATCAGTAATCATCTGTACCCGAAGCAGACTGTGAAGAATCATGTTTTGACACATCTTCAGCCACAAATGATGTGGTGATACTTAGGAGGGGTATGTTGAAGAGCTTTGATATAATGTTGAATACTGACATACCAACGGCAGCTGAAGCCAGCTCCACAGGACCTGCCGGATTTATAGAGGTCAGAGTGTCAGACTAGAGACAAAACACAAACCTCAACGAAAATAGAAAATGAAAATAATGAATTCGCCTAAATTGAAACATCGTATTATGAAGCGAATGAATGAACCAACTGAAGAGAATCAATACACTTGTGTCCAACTGATGCCGAACAGCGGGAGGGAAATTTACCTAAGCGGCCAACATAGGCGGTTTCCAGTAACTGCGCCACGGGATCGATTGCTTGCCCAACTATGGCCGGTACGGCCAGATTTATGAGCTCCTTCTTAATTCCTCCAGGGTGATCCCGAACTGAATTGCTGAGGACGCAATCGAAGGGAAAAAAAAAGGGCAGGTGTGTCACTCCGAGAGCCACCGCGCTAGAGGCGAAATGCACGGATTAACAGTCCTGCTATAGAATCGACATGGTCAAGGACTCACCGCGCAGGAGTCGCGCCATCCGACGGAGACGCGCGCGCCGGGGATGATCGATCACGCTCGTCGTCCTCGCCGCGGAACCCCAGATAGCCGCCGTCGCCGGTCGAGCGAACGACGACGCGGCCGTGAAGCAGGTGGCCTCCTCCCGCCGCGGAGACCGCCCGTCTCGCGACGGCGGGAGCCAGCGAGAGGCCCGGCGCGGTCGCGCGGCGGGCCCAACCGATGCCGATCGCTCCGCCGCCCACCCTGGCCCGGCGGTCGCGGCCGGGGACGGGGAGAGGGCCGGCGGGCAGCGGGCGGAGGCGCGGGGCAACCCCAGCTCCGGCGGCGAACCCCATCGGGGCTCAAGTGACCGCGGCGTCGGATAAGCTGCGATCGAACGAGCGGGGTGGGTGGGGTGGCCGGGTGGTGTTGCGAAGAGGAAGAGACAGCGCGCGCGTCGCTGCCGTTTTCGGCTCCTACGATGCCGAGGCGGGGAGAGCACGGGAAGGTGGAGGCGGAGAGGCGGCGGTTTTTGGTGGGGGGGGGGGGCTTCCGCGCGCCCGGGGTTTTGGCCATTCGCGGCGCACGCGACGCGCTGGGCTGGGCTGGCTGACTCGGCCTGAGCGCGCGCGCGCGCGGCGCGCACATAGCACCAGCGAATGCCGGAGAAAGCAGGGGCGGGTCAGGGTGCACGCAGCCGCGGCGGCGTGTGCTCGTTTGTCTTTTCTTTCTTTCTTTTTTCTTTTCTCGCGTCTAGTAAGTTTCAGTTCGGCCTGCTTCCAGGCTTCCAGCACGGTGCTACGGCGGTCACACGCCCGGCTACGAGCTGCGACTGCTGCGTTGTGAAAATTGCTGCTCATCATCTTCGGATTTGGTTCCGCGTTGAACCACTTGACTCCGTAACAAGTGAACCATCCAACATCCATCGATGCAGGAGCAAAGGTATAGCAGATTAGAGGGGGTGCATTTCTCTTATAATTGTGAAAATTTGATCTGTGATTATGATAAAAATTTATTCCTAAGACTATTTTTTAAAAATTTTGTGGGTGCCTAGCACCCACAATTTATAACGTAGCTTCGTCCATGCATCGATGGAGAATGTATTTGAGTAGTAGTTTATTAAAAAACACGATTACACGCACATATTTCGTTGGTCGGAAATAAACACATATTTTGGCTGATATTGATTTGTTATGTGAGAGAAAAAGATAATGCTGATTTTAGCTAATAAGCTCAAGCTAACAGGTCATTTATTATCAGCACCATTAAAAGATTCAACAAATTTTAATATTAACAAAATCACCGTATGTGTCTCGTTATCACTTGATTAACATTCAGAACATATTAAGATTGAAACATCCTCGATTTTCCACGAAGGAAAAATCCACAGAATGAGCTATAATGTGATAAAACCATATATTGATCTCGTCACATTATTATATATCAGTTGATATTACAGTCATACATCGTAAATGTTTACAAAATATTGCGTCAACTGAGTAGACACCTATTACAGGGTTGATCTAGCGGTAGCATTTCTAGTCGTCATCAGAATTGGCGGAATATGTCGTCGAGTGAAGGCTCCTCCTTCACGGGTACCATCAGAGTTATTCTTGGCGCAGCATAGTCTTCATCTCCTGAACCAAACTTGAGCGTAGGCACGAGATCTTCTAATCCTTATTATCTCCATATCTCTGTTAGTCAGGTAAGCTGCACACCGCCAGATATGTGCAGGCCATGGTCAGCACCGATGAGCTTTAGTGGAAAGGAGAAAATAAAGGATCTGGTGATCCTAATATTTAGCTGCGGTTTGCATCTTAAGCGCATGCAAAGTAGTATCCAGTAGCAAATTATATAATAGTTCGTCAAGTTTTAATCCATATATCACCATCCATCAGTCTATCCCAATTCCATCATCCCACCCATACACCACCTCACACACACACTTCGCACTCAGTCGACAGGCCCAACTCCCTCTCGGGTCCTGTCTCAACGGCACACTGCCACACCGGGCACACTGCGGGACAATCATCATCCAGGGAGAGAAAAGAATACCACTCACTGCACCAGTAGAAGACCACAGGAAAGGTCCATAGCCGACGAGTCGGCATATGTATCGATCGATCAACCATAACACTCTGCAGAGGTTTTACCACTCACAAGATTAGCCATCATCGATGTTGTACAATCATCTAGACAGAATTCCGGGTGCTTACTTGCCTAGGTCGATGCCACCCTACCACTCAGCCCTGGGTAACTTCGGCCCTACGCCGAAACGCTGAGACTGGGAGACGCAGTACCGGGCCCAATCAGTGGTACTGCGCATCTAGGACGGTGCGGGAACTTTCGACATCCGCCACCGCCCACCCTATCACCTCACAACCTAGCAGTAGTGGCACCACCCTACCAAGTAGTCCAGCCGTCTCCCGCCCATTCAGAAGCGAGTGAGCAGTAAAGGATTACTATGAGCCTGAGTAACAGTAGATTCTAGGTTGACCAAGCAGGCATCTTCTCATAGGGGATGGATACTCTCCCCGTGCCATCACGGCGCCTCTATTCACGGGGTTTCAAACCACGCAGGCTATCCATCCCAGAACCTCCTCATAAACCATTACCCGCCACAGGTATCTCTCGTGGGAATGCCCATATGCAACTCCCGGCAAGACTTGCTTACACAGCTCGTCGTGTATCCCACTTGGTCGACTCGACCCTCACCACACACCCAAGACACACGCAGCACACTCATAGTCCACCAGTCTGGCATCCCAAACCAAACCATTCCCAGAGGTTCACCACCAGCATCACATTACAGATACAATGCGAGTGGAGTTAATAAATATGGTGATGTAATATGCAAGCAAGCAGGTAAATATATATATAAGAGAGTACGAGCACGAAGCTAGGTAGCATGGTAGAGTGTTTGCAAGCAGGGTAATAACAGCTTAGGTAGTAGTATGCATCAAATACTAGCAAAGGAGTAAATATAAAGCGCTAGTAATTCTAAATATGCAATGTCTAATAGGATTCTCTAAAAGAAGGTGCTTCCATGACACCTGCGCTGTCGAGGTAGTAGTGGTATGAGCACTCCTTAGTTAGTGTAGTTGATCTGCTGGGTCACCACCTCCGAGGTGACTCCACTCCATAGGTGCTGTCGTCGTCCATGTCCTCTTCCTCCAGCGGGTCTTGATCCGACCGTCGCTAATCCGGAAACGGCTACTCCGCGAAGCGACACAAGGCAAGAAATCACCCAATACACCAAAATACGGCGAGACGCGAAAAGATCCACTAATCATCAGAAAAATATTATAAGGTACAGGACTTAGCCCTCTCGACGTATGTCCGATTTCATCAGGCCAAAGAAACAGGAGTGGTGGTTTGCTAAGCACATATCTAAGTCATAGCCAAGCCCAGTATAGCTTTATGGTAATGATTTAGGCCAGAGCTTTATCCATAGCAAACACCACGGCTCATGATCTTCCGATCCGGGCGTCATG
Organism: Eremochloa ophiuroides; assembly: GCA_038502445.1. NCBI lineage: Eukaryota > Viridiplantae > Streptophyta > Magnoliopsida > Poales > Poaceae > Eremochloa > Eremochloa ophiuroides. The sequence continues at coordinate 89,710,665 of JAHLJS010000001.1, read as the reverse complement.
GAGAAGACGGGAATCGGAGGATGGGCCAAGCAAAAGAGAAGAACGAGGAATTATTGGTAAAAATGTTGTACAAGATAGTGCAAGTGTTCAATCCACTTGTAGGGTACCAAGGCTGTGATTCAAACGGGCACAATCATACAAGTGCTTAAACACCAAGAACTCAAGAGAGAGCAAGGGGAGAGGGAGGAGCTAGCTAGACATGTCCATATCATATTCTCGGTCACATCTTTAGTGAAGATGGTTTTAAGTAGTCGATCGGGTCGACTCACATAGGTCTGAGATCTTGATATAGACCATAACTTCGTTAACTAAAAAGGGTTAGTCCGATCTTTGATCCAATCGCCATGGATAAGGCGGGATCGAACAGAGCGGCTATACGGGAACTTTGAGTGAGAAGCATAAAACAGCGGTGGTCTACTCTTTCCAACGCACATGCCACGGTGATAGGCGGGGCATCAGAAGAGAGCGACACACAGAAGAATACAAGTGCGCAAACCACTCATAGGGTACCACGACCTGGGTGCACTGGCACTAAGTCATTACTCGGATCCATAGCGATGCGGTTGTCACCGCAAGAATCAGAGGAATGCAACGGTCACGCAGGGTACAAGCATACGAGGGTCAGGTAAAAAAAAAGTTAGAGTGGCAACGCGAGGTCGAGTTACACTCGGCATTACAGCCATGGCGAGACGAATCACGCGATCGCAATGTTCGAATGAAGTACGATCCCACAGCCGGCTCGAAGGCACGGCACACAGACGAACAACCAACAATAAGATCCAACGACACGACTTAACAAGACAGTGGAGTAACACATTTCCATAGCATTATGACGGATGGATCCTGTATTACAAATACAGATACAGATAGATCGTGAGGATAGGGTGCAACAGATACATGTACAAACAGATCGTAAGGATAGGGTACAACAGATATATGAACAGACAGATCGTAAGGACAGGGTTCAATATGGTGGACAAGTGTACAAGAAGTAAGAGAAGGGCACTTCAATAGTCCGGCGTCGTATATCACTCTGGCTTTCCAACCGCCCAACATCATCTATTGATTGGGTTTTCCAACAGTCCAACATCGTCTATTATTTTAGGCTCTCCAATAGTCCTAGCATTATCTATGGGGCCTCGAGATCTATCAACGGGGCAACAGTACGAAGGCCGGACAGGGTCGGTGTCAAAGGAAAGTGACAAGACTTGCTGCTACATGTCCCAGCTCCTCTCGGCCAGCTGCTAGTAGCTTCTGGCCGGCTGCGGCTAGCTGTGGGCTGGCTGCTTGCTGGCCGTGGCTGGCCGGGCGGGGCTGAGGCTGGCCGAGCGAGGCTGTGGCTGGCCGGAGGCTGACTGGAGGTGGCGGAGCATGGCTAGGTTCCCAGCAAGGCATGAAAACACAGCACGAAGGCCGATGTCAAATGGCAAGGTGTACGCGACGGCGGTGCCCGTCGTGGTTGGGTATCTACAACACGCGGGAACGTCGTCAAGACGGCGACGCCCCGGTTGCACGAGTCGGCGATGCCCGTCATGGTTGTTCCAGGTGTTCATGGTTCGTTGTCCGGTTGGCTGGGTTTAGTCCGGTGTGCGTGTGTGCGTTGTGCTCTTCCCGAGCCGGTGGTGGCTCTTGCCGGTGCGTTCCCTGGAGTGGGATGCGGTGGCGTACATGGCGGGTCCGAGAAGGGTGGCAGTGCTCACTGTGGTGCTGATGAAGATAGGATGGTGGTGCAGCGAGGAGTTGATGCCGTGTAGAGTGATCGCCGTGCCGTGCCGATCCGCGACGGTGGCACCGGCTCCGTCTCTGGCTCCGGCGTCCACGGGCGGAGCTCCGGCGAGGATGGAGGTAACGAGGACGGTGCTGCCAAGTGGATCGTCGGGTTCGGCGTGGACGTGGCTTGGCGAGGAGGTGGTCGGGACACCGGCTTCCTGCGTAGTGGAACAAACGGCACGAAGGCCGGTCTCAGTTCGAGTTGCAACAAGGTGAAAGAAGGGGGCCTCTGGGCACTGGATGCTCACCTGCGAGGTGGTGCAGCACGATGGAACGAAGGATGGCATGGCGTCCGCCCGGTGGTGGTGGCTTGTTTCGCTGCGTTGGGGCAGGGATCGGCTCCGCGGCAGAGTAGAGGTAGGGCGAGGCTGGGGAGGAGAGGACCGAGGCGCTGGTGGCGTTGCAAACGCGCGTTCGTCACGCGCTCGACGTCGAGGTGGTGCGGCTCGGGTCGGTGGCGGCGCTGGAGATGCAACCAGCTCCAGCTCGATGATGTTGACGACGGCGTGGCCTCGCTGTCGAGGTGGTGGTCGTCAGCGGCTATGACACGACGCGGCGGGGTCTCCGGCAGTGGTGACCGCGCTCATGGCCATAGCTGTTTGCGGCCCGTGTCAGGCAGCAGAGGCGACGACGTGGAGACGGGTTTGGGACGGCTGCGCGGTGGCGACGTCGCGGTCGCGGCCGATGGCCTCGCGTGCATGGGCACAGCAAGGACAAGGTGGGACCGAAGCTCGGGGCAGCCGGTCGGTCGAAGTCGGCATGGACGAGGCGAGGTTGGAGACGCGACGGCTTCGACGGGTCGAGACCACGCGGCTGTGCGCGAACGCGGGCGGCCGGCTCGATGAGGGCGAGGACGAACGACAAGGCGCTCGACATCGGAGTAGCGCACGGTGTCGAGGTCGGGCGTGCGCGAGCGCGGCATGTGGCGGTGCCGCGTCACGGGCACGGCAAGGTGCTGCTGCGTCATGGCGCTCCCGTTCAAGCCTGGCGTCGCGGGCACGGCGAGGTGTCGCGGCATCGGCACTGCGACGTCGAGGCGGGCAGCGGCCGTGACCGGCTTCCGTAGTGTCGAGCAGGAGAGCGTGATGGCGGCGGCCGCTCGGGGAAGATGAACAGGGTCGCGGCGTCCTCCATTTATATGCGAACGATTAGGGCTCCTGGGGCATGGACGGCGGTGATCCTCGTGAGACGTGCTCGGGACGCGTGGCGTTGATCCATGGTGCGGATGCCGAGGGAGCAGGTGGGGCGCGTGCGCGCGTCGACTCGGGTGGCGGTGGCGGCGGCCAGGTGCTGGGAGCGCTCGCCCTCGCTAGGGCTCGGAGGCGTGGGGCGGCCGCGTGAACCAGCTGGGCCGCGCGTGCAGGGCACTAGGTGGCGCGGTCTGCCCGACTGGGCTCACGGCGCGAGTGGGCCGCGCTGCTGCTGTGAGCGCTCGGGCCGCGGAGTGGAAGGGGAAGGCGCGCGCGCGTGGGCCGTGGTGGCCTGAAGCGGAGGGAGTACCTGGGCCGCATTGTTGGGCCGCGCAAGGTGGGCCGGTTTGGCTGGTTAGGAGAGGGAAAAGAGGGGTCTCAGCCTAAGAGGATGGGGGGAGATTTTCCATTTATATCGCCAGGATTCCGAGGTGAGATTTGAGAGAAAAATTGAGATGAACCCTATGAGTGATTTGACAAGAGATCGAAAAGAGTTCAGGAAGATTGTATTTGGATTCAAGGGAAATTTGCTATGAATTTGTGCTCTCCGACACAAAACCCTACACCGACTAAAGGACTCCGGTACAGTCCTATAAACAATTTCTACATGAATGCAACGATTGTTAGCGGTTAGTTCCGGTTTGACCTAGATCCTACATGCTTCATACGTATTGCAAGAAAAATTTTGAAAGTTCGGATTTTTCGTTGTCGGGAAAACCCGGGTTGTTACAAAGATGATCAAAGAGTCAATGGTAAAAAAAATCAAGGATCTTGGATAATCAAATGAAGCGTAACCTGTTCGCCCGAGTTCAAGTATGAGTTGATGTGGGTGCTTATACTTTTCTAATTCAACGACATGATATTTGTAGTGACTTTGTCAATTACAAAGTTTTTCATATAGCCTTTCAAAGATGCTATAGAGATAAAAATGTGTATTTACATTCATAAGGTGTGCGTCTATACTATTTGTAAAAAAAATCTTGCAGAGTAGTAAATGTGTTTTGTCAATTGATCATTTGTATGTAGGTCTCGCAGGCCTAGGGCCCTGCCTGCCCATGATCACGAATGTGTTGCCAATGCCACAGATGGAAAGAAATAGCTGCCGTGGGCTTCGCCTAGGCTCCGTGGGCGTTCATAGGCCTCGTATCACCTTCGTTGGACCATGGATGGGCCTATTTTGATTCTTGAACGACTTGTGTTAATTATTAGCCGAGTTTTCCAAAAACAAAAAAAATATTAGCCGAGTAAAAAAAAAGTTAGGTAGCTAGAAAATAACTAAGAGGAAGAACTATTTTAAAATCACTTGGTAAATAAATTATTATGCCAAGTTAACAAAAATGAAATAGTCTATTTTTTGTCCTTTTCCAACAGCACTTCTGTAGTTATTAGCATCTAAAACTTGAAAAAAATCTAGCGGAGAAAGAAAAACCGCGAAGAGGGTGCTCGGATGGAGGCGCGAAACGCACACACATAATTGTGAGGGAAATATTTACCAAGTGATTATTTATAGAGAATTAGGATGCAAAACTATTGAATGTTTGTTCTTTTCGTCTCTTTTTTCAAAAAAAATTAGGGAGTTGTTTTAGGGAGATTTTGGTGATATGTATAATCTCTGGCAATAAAGTATTAGCCCATGTTTGCTAGTTGTGCTAACTAGCCAAGGGCTTACCCACTCTTAGCCCTCATATTAATCCTTCTGTATTGATCGCCTATGGTTAATTTGTAGCAACTAATAATTCGGCGCTGATATCTGATCTATATCTATAGACTATAGTATGTTGTTCTTTCAGGACGTTGGACCTGAGATTACAGGCAACGATGCTCAATCCATACATTGGAGTGTCTCGAGCCAGCAGGTACTAGAACACGGAAAAGGCTACGGTGATAACAGGAGAAAGTATCTTTGCAAAAGTTTGACGAAGTACAAATGTTTCCTGATCTACCTTCTAACAAAGAAGTGTTACCCTAGGGTTTGCACTTACAAATCCAACCAGCTACAGATCAAAGTAGCGCAAACACTGCAGATATTACTCACAAGTCACAACATCAAACTAGGAATCAGAGCCAGAATCTAACGATATACGCATGGCAACAACGTTCAGTCTTGCCGCAGATAGCCCAGACAAAGCAAGACGACGTGAAGAGAGACAAGCAGCTCCGTCCATCTCAACCACGCCCGCTCCAACCGAAGCGCCAAGGAGTGAGCCGGCTGCGCCAGTGGAGACATCCCAGCTGCCAGTGATAAAAACAACAAAGGGACGAACGGCAACTTAGACAAGCACTGGAAATTGGCAAAGGCACACAACATGATGGCTATTGGCTCTTAGAAACAGAACCTAAGCCTACTCACCGCTGCACACATTGCTGGTGGTGACATTGGTGAGGATGGCGAACGATGTGCTGTTGGTGTACCCGGCGTAGGAGCATGTCGTGCTCTCGCAGGATGAGGTGGAGGATGTGTTGCCGAGGAACATGTCTCCACACTTGGCGGCAGGGCAGAACGACGAGCTTAATCCCTGTGTTGGCTGGCATTCCAACCTGAAACCCATGGAGCGTTATGAGGCTAGAATTGGATTATAAAGACTGATTCAGAATTTGAGTTTCAATAGAGCGAGAGCACTCACTGCCAGGTGCTAGAACTGCAGCCACACATGACACAGTTGTTGGCGGTGAGGATGTAGCTTCCATTTGGCACAAGAAGGTTGCGGTCAATGGCTGTATTGCTAATGGCAGAACCACAAGCTGCATATTTAAATCATTAGCTCCAAAGTGAAACTCTGAGTAAATGGCTAAATGTCTACGACTGAATGAACATGCTATCTTGTGTTACATGACGAGGCATTACACTTTTTGAATGTTCATTACAGGCTAGCCTGAACTTGATGCCAATTCAGTTCATTTAGAAAGATAAATGAACAGGATGTAAGGCTGAAGTGCATTTTAACCACACAACAGTAGCATTAGCAACAGCAAGACTAAGACAATAATATGGCAAACAGACAAGGCAAATGACATCAACAAACTTCCAATGATGTTAAGTCATACAAAGAATACTATCTGAATTGTTCCTTTTCTGCTACCATAATGTAGTTCAGCTACTAGTATTGTAATTCCATTTGGTCCAAACTTAATTCCAAAGAGGAAGAAGTTTAACACCCTCTTGGAATATTCCCTATGAGATATGACAAATGGCAATGACCAGAACATCTGATCCAAATGCTACGTTCAGAGAGCCAGAAACATATCAATTACCTTATCCTGAACTATGACTAAAAGGTATTTTGTTGAAGCAAACAACTCCAGTACTTCTGTTGGAGATACTAACAAATAGCAACCTAGTACACGTGTGTCATCAAGAATAAAAACCCTCGGTTTACAAGCTAATGTTCAAGACATGCTCTGTGCAGCTACTTGCAAACTACTAGAAGAAGTTCGGAGCGGAGAGCAGAAATGCGAAACAACTAGTAGTGCCGTTTTTTTAATTATCCTTTTTGTCTATGCGAAAGTACAAGCTTTTCAGGCAAACAAACTGAAAAGAAACCCTGAACATTTTTAGAAGGGCAATGGGGGAGCAAAAAAAGAGATAGAACTTTGCATTCTTCCCAAGGGCAAAGCATGTCTATGTTAATCACAGCTTTTAACAGCAATAAAGATGCAAATGCAAAGAGGTTCAGAACTTGTCAGGGTCCATATGTGTACAAGCAGCAACAGTGACATCGTATAGCCCAAAATCATTGAAAGTGGATCTACTTTCTTTTGAGCTCAAGGAATCTACCTAAACAAGTCGAATAGATGAAGAACACACCGGCTGCTTGCTTGGTAGGTAGGAGGGAAAAAATTAAAGGGAGGTGCCTTTTCTTTCTGTATACTGGCCTACCTCGGAGTGGGACGTCAAGAACCTGGCCGGCGAGAAGGGCCTTGGCGTCGGCCATCTTGTTGACCGCGAGAATGGTGTCCTCCGTGGTGCTGAACTCCTGCGCGATGGTGGCGACGGAGCTCCCGGCGGGCACGACGTAGGTGAGGTGCACGACGGGCTGGGCGGCGACGGGGTCGCAGCTGCAGGGCACGGGGATCCAGAGCTGCTGGCCGACGGCGACCCTGTTGGGGTCGGAGACGTTGTTGGCGGCGGCGATGTCCTGGGAGGTGACGAGGCCCGCGAAGGCCCCGCGCGCGACGGCGTCGAGCGTGTCCCCGGCGCGGACCCGGTACGTGGGCCGCTGGAACGTGGCCCCGGCGCCGCCCGAGCAGAGGCAGGGCAGGCGGACCCGCAGCGGCGCTGGCGCCGGCGCCGTGGGCGGCGTGGAGAGCGGGAGGCCGTTGGCGGCCAGCAGCGCGCGGTGGGAGCGGAGCTGGAAGAGCGCGCGCACGGCGGCCAGCGTGGGCACCGCCGTCCCGTTGGGCGGCGCGTAGGAGACGAGCGCCTGGCACGTGGACGCCCGCGGCGCCGTGGCGTTGCACGCGAACCGCGCCGCGCGGACCGGCGCGGCGGGGAGGCAGAGGAGGAGTAGGAGGAGCCAGAGCTCGAGCCAGGGAAGGAGGGAGGCGGCGGTGAGCGGCGCCATTGCTGAATGCTGATTGCTGTGCCGTGCGCGAGGTTTGGGTTTGGGTTTAGGTTAGCTAGTAGTGTGCCAGTGTTTACTGTTGTGGGGTTGGGGTTTTGGGCTGGTTTTTGGCCGTTTAAATGTTGGGGAGGCGCATTGGCGCGGAGGTAGAGGAGGGTGGGGCAGTGTGCGGCTGCGAGCTGGGCGGTGGCCATGGTCTGTGGTCTCTCCCTCTCTCTCTCTCTCTCTCTCCATTGCGGCGCGGTCAAAGCTGAGCTTGACGAGGGATCCATGCCGTCCACCACTCTCCTGCACGGCTTGGATCAAGGCACCGGTGAGATGACAGCGAGAGCCTAGTGGTGTGTGCACAGTGAGTGGATGGGGTGGTGGCTGGTGGGGCTGAGGGTTGAGGGAGAAGACAGAGACACAGAACAAGCGTGGGCGCTGGCCTGCAGGCCGCAGCAGCTTGCGGGGATTCTCTGTGCGCGGTGGCATCGTAGCGCCGGCTCGGCGTGATCGTGTCTGCCTGTCTGCGCTTCGACCGCGCGGAGGATCATCCCTGATCGTCCACCACGGCGGACGGAGTGGGTGGGCACATGGCAACGGCAGTTCGTACTGTAGTACTCCTATGTGCGTTCCTCTTCCTCGGCGTCGGCGGTGAAAGCCTGGCCTGCCGCCGGCCATGCCATCTCATCTGATCTGTCCCCTGGCCGGCGCGCCAGGGCGGGCGCCGGAAGTGGGCGCGGCGCCCTTTGTCCCACATACTTCGTGCGCCTGTTCCCGTCGCCACCGGTCCCACGAAACAGAGAGGGTGCTGTGCACCATGCTCACGCCATCGGCTGATCGGCAGCGTCTGTGATACCGGTGGACGCCGGTCAGGTCTTGTTGGTTTGTGAGTTCACGAGATTGCGGTTTGCTGGCGCGCGTTCGTTCATGGAGTAGTCATCCTAATCTACAGGTCCGTCACGTGATTGTGCGCCAAACGAGCGAGGTGAAATGAGTTTCATCGGTTGTCCTACTGTTTTCTGCACGAAATTATGTCCGCTTCGGACCGAGGTTTGCGGAGCTCGAGCTCCAGCTCTAGTGCCGCGAAACGAGTCCAGTTCCTGACAGAATCCAGTTGCGGCCATCCATGGCGCCTGATGAACCCTAGAACCGTTGGGGTTGGGGGCCAACAGCGCTGGCGCCAGTTTTCAAAGCTGCAGCGACGTCAGGACAGGACACAAAAACAAGCGAGCTCCCACACTCGACGCCCCCTCGACAGTCGACACGTCCTCCCAGGAACTGGATTGAAGCTGCTTGTCGGGCAAAGATTCCGGGCCATATCATATGGGCCGTCCAATGCTCAAGGTGCTGAACAGCATTGGAGAAGCAACCCTCTTGTTTTTATTTTTTTATTTTATTACTTATTGCTCCTTCCTTCATAAAATAAACATATATTTTCTTTTTCTTTTGACCAAATTTATATAAAAATACACCAATAATATTTATGATGTATAATGATATCATTAGATCAAGTACGGAGTGTATTTTCATAACAAACTTATTTAGATATACAAATATTGATAGTATTTCTATATTTTTGTTTAAATTAAAAAATGACTTCTTGCAAAACGAGATATATGTTCGCTTAAGAACGAAGGGAGTATAGTCCTTATTACGGTTATAGAGGAAAATTTTAAGGAGAAGCTCTTAGAGCAACTCAACCAAGCTCTAAAAAATTTCCCCTCATGCTCCATCAAATAAGAGATCCTCACTCATGCCTCTTTAGACCACTCCAATCGATATCATAAATTTTATATACTTTACACTACATTATCATAAGCCCCACTCATCGGCCCACTTGTCAGCTTCTTGCGAAGAAAAAAAAGGAGTAGGAGCGAGGATAAAGGCCTCCTACATCTAGGGTGATCATGAGAGAAATGAGAGTCATTCATCTATCAGAGACATATATAGAGGGCTCGGATGGAGAGCAAATTTTGTGTTTTGGTCTCTCAAAACGGATAGGGCTTTAGTTAGGAGCTGCTCTATTTAGCAACACTTGCAGTACCTCAATCATCATTTCAAACAAATATGTACTCCTACCCTTTGTAGAAACCACAAACCTGCTAATTTTGATAATAGGGGGGTGGCCTATATTTTATTTAATTAAATCAAATAAATCATAGGTTCAATGTTGACATCACTTAAATAGGTGGATCACATGTGCTCCAATTGAGAAGTTGAGAGAAGCTAAGGGTGTGCCATGCATGCACTGCCACAACCGGGCCGTGGCGTGGCATGAGTGTGGTGTGCTCGAGCCACCCACTGCATGCTATGGTGTGGACTAGGCTTGGTTTTGCCATTTGGGCTTATTGATGGAGGCATTATCAAGAATGATTTTGGTGTCAATTTTTCGAAGTAATTGAGGAGTTTCGGGAGTTTATATTTCTATCCGTAACTTTTATAATGATCTGATGGTTACTCGCTTTGGTGGCCCATCTTCCTAATCTTTCGGCTTCTGCCATGCGGATTTTCCGACCTCTCGACCCTTCAATGTAAGTACTTTGTGGTTACTCCCACCGATGGTCATTTACGTACCTCCTAACACTTCAGCATATTGTTTTTGTCATAACTTTCGTAACGCTCCATTGGTTACACCTGTCAATGGTCCATCTTCCCGACCTTTCGGCTTCTGCCTTGTGGGTTTCCTAACTTCTCGATCTTTCAACATAAGTATTATGTCCTCACAGCCTCTCCTGACCTCCTATCCCTTTAGCATAAGTACTCCGCCCTCGAAGCCTCGCACATACAAGATATAGAACACCGAAACACTATATTTGTCGAGTGCCTCCTAAGTTTCTCTGTCCTCATCTTCTGTGTGCACGAAGGATTGAAAAGAACAGGCCCTCGGAACCATGGCCGCGTCTATAACACCTGCTCTGATGTGTTGAGGAGCGTCTAACACGACTACTGCTACCAATCCGATCGACGACAATGTCTTCTTCAAGGTGGATGCTCGTGGAACTTCACTGCGCAGCGTGCGCATATCACCCTACACCGATTATGCTTTGTGATAACGTACTATGTCAACTAATACGTATGAAACCACTAGTGCCTTAAGCATTGATTCCTCCACACACTGTTTCTTTAAATCCAGTACCATGATTAGTATGTTCGTCTTAATTGCTATCGCTACTGTTACGAATATAATAGTTTGCATATGTGTGTGTGTTTTGTTGCAATTTTACTATGATATTTGTAGATTATTAGATCCTGCATAGTTTAAATTTTGGGTACTAAATTACATATGCTAATTTTAGCAATAACTGTCTAATTTTGATCTAATTAGACTCAAAAGATTCGTCTCGCGATTTACATGTAAGCTGTGTAACTAGTTTCTTTTTATTAATATTTACGTCTAAACATTCGATATGACAGGGTGTAAAATTTTTAAGGTGAAAATAAACAGGGTCTAAATTAAACATAAAATTCTCTTACCTTGCCAGAATCCCAGTAAGAAGGAGAATGTGCACGTGACGGGCGGCGACGAGGCCTCAGATCCAATCTAGGATGCCCCGAGTGGTATGGATTTGGATCGAGTCCGGCCAGGCCTGGTCCTGGACGTGGAAGTGTCTACGCAAATGCTTCAGCTTGAGGTGATCAGGCAGGAGCCGGTAGTCACTAGTCAGGCCCGGTTGTGCCTATGGTGTGTACCGTGATCGACACTTGACGGCTAGCCTGGAGCCCTCTACTGCATTTGATGCCCGGCAACGCCTCCATTGTCTGGTCGCGGGACAGACGGTAAGGTTTTACTCAGATGCTGTTTGGCTGTCTACCAAATCTGAGGCTGACATGCGAGCACTATCCTGTATTTCCATCTGACCCTAGAAAGTGAGGTGAAATATCATACTGCTCTTTTCGCTTGAGGTAAGTTCAGTTTATTTTCAGCCATAGATCATTATTTTTCTCTCACAACAATTGGCGGCGCCTGCCCTAGGTTGGACAGTTTGTTCGACGACATATACACAAGCTCACAACAATCTCAGCTGGTCAGAAGATTTTTACGATGTAGATACTCACTTCATTCTAAATCACAAGAAGTTTTGACATTACTAAATATATAATTTTTGTTATGCACACATATGTATAGAAAAGTCAAAAGGTCTATAGATTGAAGCAGATGGAGTCATATTCATAGAGTTAATTTGTCCACCTAAATTGCTATTGTATCGGCGGTATAGGGAGTGGTCATGGACAATGAAGTTCGGAGATATTCAGAGTTAGGATGTAAAACGTAAGTTCATATAAGTGAGTGCAGACGCATCTAAGTAATTCCCCGCGTTTGTCCTGTGATTGAAAAAACATACATTACCACATTATTCACGCATCATGCTGTGACACATAGGACTATGCTGTGACTGTAAACTTCACGCTACTTCCTTCATACAGATTAGGCAATGTTACATTGCGATGTGTCAACAAAGGTCCAACAAAAAACAACAGCAACCGTAAAAAAACGATGCCAATAAATCTAGCTTACCAAACAAAAAAAAAGTAAAGAAAATTAAGAAGGATATACACATTTGCTTGAGGGTTGAGCAATGGCGGGATGTTAAGAAAAGGAGGGGAAATCTGGCTTGCTGAGGTGACACATGATGATGCCCTCATTCAGCTAGGGAAAGAGGATGGACAGCTGCACACCACAAAACTTATGTACACCACCGGCTGCAGATCTAAGCTAGTTCGGAGATGTCCAAACCTTAAATTGCTGCCACATACAACACATGTATATGCAAAGTCAGATTTTCATAGCTTAACCAGAGGAAAGAGCTGCACGACTGAACTAATCTGACATGATCTCCTCTAGCTCAGGATCCTCCTGTCTGACCACAGAATCATCGTCAGGTTCAGTGTCAATCACCTCTCCTCTCCCGCTGCTATCCGGATCTTCTTCTGTATCAGATCCATCTGCCTCTTCATCAGTATAGACAGGATATGGTGGTCTACTAATGCCAATGGCTTTCCTTATTCCAGTGTCAGTTACAGGTTCCTGGATACTTCCAGAAATTGACTTGACTATTGCTGAGTTTCCGCTGGTCTTTTCACATATACAGGTGGAAGGGTTGGCATGAAATTCGCATCTTCCTGGCGTGATTTCCATGGGTTCTCCCATATATCCTTTCTGGACTGTTCGCACCTGTGATGCAAATGCATCCCATGACATATTTCCCCTCTTCATGAATAAGGGATAGAGCTGTTTAGCATTTGGCCGGATTGTTCTCTTGTGGCCAAAATATCTCCTGCAGAGAGCACAGCTCTAGATGATCAGGAGAGCAGGAGGGGGGAAGTTAACAAGTTAACAGCTGATAAACATAAGAACAGTTACGAAAAATGCATTACCTTTGCCCAGCCAAAATTTTGGCCATGTTACCAATGTTGTTAGCCACAAAAGCATCACTTTCATCACAGACAATGAAATCGATTGCAGCCATGCGAGATGAGAACTTCAGGAATGGAGCAAGCTCCTCTTGGCTTGACAATGTTTCTTTTGTATGGAAATTAGGAAAGAGCGCTTTGAGGGATGCTAAAGTATCTTCCCCTCCATATATCTCACCAGAAGCAACATAAATGTGCACATCACTTTTGTAGCCCAATGCCCTCAACATCAACCCTACCTCCTCAGGAGTTAGTGGACACCTGCCTTGCCTTCTTCCTTTCTCCGGGTCACGTATCTGGAATATGAAAAACGTAACAATATTAGCAAAAGGTAATTCTATCTCAGTAAGCAAACAACAATTACACACACAGCTACAAGATTAGCAAAAGGTAATTCTATCTCAGTAAGCAAACAACAATTACACAGCTCGTACATGCAAGGTTCTCCATCGTTTACGAATTGCAGCTAATTCTCTCCTCTCCTTTTCTCCACCACCATAATAGCACCCAGAAAAGGCGAGCATGTCAGGTTCAAATCTGCCATGTAGAACAACAATCATGTCTTGAGCAAGAAATAGAAACAAAACGAGCTAATGTTGTGCGGAACAGTAATGGAGAAGTAATAAGGTATATTTCCTTTTTTATATATATTTAAGCAACCATCTTTCATTCTTTTCTGCTAAATTACCATTTTATTTAAGATCACAGAGAACTTGCTGGAGCAGAAGGGAAACCAACTAGTGATCTCAGCAATTTTATTTCAACAATTAATTCATTTTCTTATAGTACACAAAGAGAACAGAAGGAAATATTCTGGGGATGGTGCAACAAAGAAGCTCTAGGAGAAAAGTTTGAGACAATTCAATGGCTAAAGAAGTGAAAAATCATTGTCATTATTCATACTACAGATTTCGTTAATCGTTATTAACAGCATAAGGTTTTCTGCCAAGGAACATATGCACCACTCACTCCTGATAGATCAAAGGGGCAAAGTACATTCATATACTTGCTACTGAGTGAGCTGAAACAAGTAAAATCTGAGCAAAATGAAAAAATGCAGACTGACGAAAGGTTCAATTAGTGTTACAGGATGAAGCAACCTCAGGTGAAGAGCAATAAAATATCTGCTCTTTTCTCGCATTCGTCGTATTAGGTTTTCAGCCAATTGTTGTATTGGGTCAGTAAATCTCAAAGCATGATAATTGACTCTGCAACGTAGTTTTTGCAGGTCAGTGTCCAACTTATTTGAGAGCCTATAATCATATTTAGTCATTCGAATAACCTGCATCACCAGGAATTAAAATGAGCAATGTGACTGAATTGTTATGAAATCAAATATCTCCCGTAATCTCAGCCACAAAAACTAGTAGAAGAGGACTAGGCGGCATTATAAATAAGAAAAGAAATGGGCACCCAAGTTCAAGTCGAAGAGGACTCAAACTTGGGTGGTGGGGGTGTGCATCCACACCTCCTAACCAACTGCTGAGGCCCAGTTCCTAAATCAAAACTACACATAGAGGCACAAAAGAAAAAAAAACAAATCTCATTATTTTATGCTTCTATGTTTTTTTAAATAAAACAACACATAGAAGCATAAAAATAACGAAGTGTGCAAAAGTTACTTAACAACACAAGAAGCAAATCATTATTGAAAAATCGCCCTCAAAAGCAGTGCGAATTTGTGAAAAAAAAAATTGACCACTAGAATAACTGGTCAGTAAATTTATTTAGTGATATATGAAAAAGCATAATAAAATCTAATGCAGTCATGATAACATAGAAAAGGGCTAAGATTAACTTCATATAAATAAATGTAGGCCAGCTAAGCCATAGGTTGCATAACTTACATGTTTCTTCAGAAGTGCTGGTAAGACACGGTTCAAGTAACACCTTGGAGTACATTTTCGGGGTACACGCATTTTATAAGGTTTCATTGCTTTACCTCCTTTTTCTGGAGGCTCTTTGATAATTCTGACATCCTTTTCAAGAAATGAGATGAACCAGTCCATATCAAAGATTTCTGAAAAATTACTGCAGCATTGAATACAAAATAAGTGGAATAAATTAAATCCGAACACAAAAATGGTAAAGATCATTGGCTGTAATTTGAGAAGTGCCCACTGGTCACTAGTGCATACCTTGAATCTTTCCAGAAAGATGTTTGATCCAGTCTGGGAACAACAAGTGTAGCATTCAAAATACGTGCAGCAACTACAGCGTCAACAATCTAGAAAGAAACAGGGGTAATGATACATCTATAGAGAAAACTAGCAAATAAGTAATTGGACTAGCAACAATTACTCCCCTCTGTAGTATATGCGCAAGTCCAGTTACACCTGAACATATACTACTTAGCCTGGTGAGGCTGACCAATTTAGATATACTACAGAGAGGAGTAGAGCTACATAGCCTGGTGAGGCTGACCAATTTAGATACCCCAGGTTGTTTGAACGGTCCTGACAACATATTTTATATACACCACATGTAGCTTAGTTTGGAGCAATGAGATAAAAAAATAGTGCAATTTGTGGAGAAAAGAATTCCATGTTTGCTTCAGGTGTTTTAATCACCTCGATCCATTTATAACAAGACAGTCAGAGAAACATCTCACCCCTGTTCTCTGCTGATTGAGACCCCCACTTGTAACAACAATCAAGTATCGATCTGGTTGTGTGGTGCTACCAGAATCTGCCAAAACAAATAAAAAAAAGGAAAGACCTTTAAGCACATATAGTTGTTAATTCATGAGCCATCATAATGCTAATGAAAAAAGATGCACATAGTCATTCATCATTGACACCCATTACACAGGTCAGAGCACAAAACATCCAACAGTTATGTCAAGAAAATATTATAAGCAGTAATTCACAGCAGAGTTACTACTCACCAAGAAATTTACTGCTAGAGTTGCTGCATCCTTGGAAGTGGCTAGCAAGCTTTGATCCCCAAAGATCATCCTGCCCCATCCATCCATATGTCTACATTTTGAGCGAAATATAACCGTCTTATCAGCTATATTAATATACATGAAACTATGAAAGATCCAACCTAACATTTTCTACTAAGCTTTAGAACGGACAGAATAGGCTACATGGTTTGATGTGACACGGAGCTGAAGCCCACAGGGACAAATAAGTACAAGCATCTATTTTGTCAAAAAAAAAAGTACAAGCATCTATCCAAATTCGACTCATTTATGCACAAACCGAACCATAAACCACAAGTTATGAATTCCCATCTAACCGGAGCACTGAACGCGTTGCCGCTCTCGGAGCCCTCCAGTTCGTCGCCAGAGCCGTTTGTCTGCGAGAGAGAGAGAGAGAGAGAGAGAGACAGAGAAACAATCAGATCGGGAAGCACGGATAAGACTGCCAAGGCGGGGAGCTAGGGCCCGTCCATACCGGATGGCGGCGGAGGAACCGTCGGGACGATGAAGAGGTGCCGAGGCCCGGGCGCGGGTCGGCGAGCGGCGGCGCGGAGAGGAGTGAGACGGAGAGGAGCGAGACGGAGAGGAAGAGCAGGCCCAGCCCGGCCGCCGGCAGCGCAATGCTGCGCGCGCACCGGTGTTGGCGGCCGTGCGGGTAGCCGCGCCGCCGCGGCTGGCCCATCTGCGGCGGCCGGCGGGGCCGAGTGGGGCCGGAGGGTGACAACGGCGGTGGGTGGGCCCCGGCGGCCCAGCGGCTTGGAGTATTTTAACGGGGGCATGGGACGGTCCCACCCAGAGGTGGCATGGCAGTTGGGTAGCCCTGGACACGCCCTGGTCGGCGGTTCGCTGACCGAGGTCGTTATTCGGTTTGGCCTGAACGACCCCCTGTAATAGTTTCAGAGCTTTTTTTAGCTGTCCTGTTGAATGCCTTGTTTACCATGTTTTAGCGAAAGCTTGGCGTGTCACAGTTCTTGCGGAGCATAAGCTGTCTGCTAAAACTGCGAGCAATAGGCTGTTTGTTATGCGTACTATTATGAAGAGAAAAGAGGAACAGAACACTGATAATAAGCAATCCTCAAAAAGATGGACGGCAATCATCGGACACTTAATACAGCAAGACGTCAAATACTGATGCTGTTCGCTTGTCCTGATTTTTTTTTCATTTATGAAACAGTGTTTTTTCTCTCACAATAAACTAGCATCACATAAAATTAATGTTTCCTTTTAGACCCTCCTGAAATAAACACAGCATCACAAACTCACACAGTTGAGGAGGCAAACTCTGCTTCTGATAAGGTTCCTAAACAGGCGCTCTAATCCGTCCTCAAGGCCTTCGATGCAGCCCTCCAGCGACTGCAAATGGCTCCGAGTCCGACCATTCAGCGGCTCGTTGCCACCACCTGTAACGACGTCGTCCTTGATGGCGCCGCCGCCGCCGAAAGAACCAAACACCGCCAACTCATCGGCGTTAGCACGACGAGCAGCAACGCCTTCTAGACGAGCTTCCCCGGACCCAAACGACCTGCTCCTGTTGTGCGCCAAGGCTCTCGAGACGAGCGACCACCTGCCGGCGCTCAGCGGCGGCGGCCTGACGACGACGACAGCCTGCACCACCTGCCTCAGCAGGGCTTCCATGGACGATTGCAGGACGCAGACGGTGAGCTCCCTGATCTCCGCCAGCATCGCCAGCGGCCTCGGCGGCGCGCCGCCGCCGCAAGAGAGATCGTCCTGCTTGTCCCTGGCGGTGGTGGTATCAAGGGCAGAAGCAGAACGCCTGCCGGAGCCGGACTCCCGCCTGATCGCCCTGGCCACCTTCTTCAGCGGCCCGGCACACGCCTCCACCGCCACCGCCGCCCTGCTCGCCGACGCGCCCGAGCCCGGGCGGCGGAGAAGCGAGCGCAGCAGCAGGCCCCGGACCTGCTCCTTGGCGTCGGCGAGCCCGTCCCTCGCCGCGCCGCACAGGTCCAGCAGCGTCACCGACGCCTCCAGCTCGCCCTCCACCAGCCGCCGGTGCCGGGGCAGGCGGAGCGCGTCCCGGTTGCTGGACAGCCGGACCACCTCGTCGGCGTACTCGTGCAGGTCGCTGAGGTCCTGGAGCAGAGCGCGCAGGGCGTGCGCTGGTGCCGGGGGCGACGACGACGACAACGACGCCGAGTCCGAGACGCAGGACCTGAGGCGCTGCAGCTCCTGCTCGGCTTTGAGGACCAACGCGTGCGGCCTTGTGGGCAAGCTGATGGATCGCAGATGGGTAGCCATGGTTCGGAATGCAACCAACGCACAAGAGCAAGCGATGGGTGAGACGGATGAAGAAGAGAGATGGATGGACGATCAAGCAGTCGTGAACTAGGTTGGTTCCTAAAATGTCCATGTCGTTTGCCGCCCTTTTATATCTCATTCCATACATGGTGCTTTAATTTTGGCGGGAAGAAGACCGGGGCGTCGTGAGCTAACATGTGCTGGCTGCGATGCTGAGTGACAGAGTCCGTGTGGACACCGTGGATATAGCAGGCACTGTCTCGTGCAACTTGTGGCCTGTCTTTTGCACCAGGAATAACTAACCTTTAATTGTTACACAATCATCCACGGTGACAAGATAATCATGCATTGATGCATGTGCAAATAATTCGGTTCATCATGCGCTAGATGTGCAACAACTGCCAATCGGTCGATCATATTAAAGACAGGATATACTACATACCTAGATTTAAGAACACCATGTGGCTGGCTGCCTAGATTACCAGTTGATCTAGAGCTAATCGTCATTATTGCCGCAAACTACCTGCTGCAGACTTTTTAATCAATTTTGTTTCGAGATGGTTGTTTAATCAAAGCACGAGGACAGACAATCTGCACTGTGTTTTCTCTAGAGGAATTCCTTGTTTGGTCGTGTGGAACCAGAGGCCGTGGCCTGAGAAAGAAAAAAAAAGGGGGCAATTTTTGCTGTGGGACACTTGGAAAACACTTAATTGGCCAGATCACACCGCCAACCAGCGAATTTGTCGAAAGACATTACAAATTTGTGATCCTTTGCTCATACACACCGTGCTGATTATTTTAATCATTTCTCATATTTCAGGAGCGAGAAGGTGCGGAAAATGTTCAAACTAGTCACGTCTTCAACTTCCAGCTCTTCACTTATATTTGTCGAAACACATCGCCGCCATCTTTTCTACAAACGCAGGATGACTACCTGCTTTGCCTGTGCTTTAGCGTCGTGAGCCACGGAAATGGCTTTCCTGGATCCAGCAGGCTTGATTTGGAGGCTAGCAGGCCTATTGGATCGGAGCCTTGACGACAGTTGTGTATCGACCAGGCGGCCATGGCCCTGTGGCCTCGTCCTCCTCCAATGTCGTGGTCGAGGCGTCCTCAGTCCGGCAGATGTCAGGCAATGGCAGGCGTAGGAAAGCCCATCAGCGTGAGCGGCGAGGGTCAGGCAGCGGCGAGGTCCATGCATCACGGACCGGGCACTTCGAAACGGCGGTAGAGGCCGGCGTTGACCTCGACCTTTTCCGTTTGGAAGCGCGTGATCGGCGAGCAAGGCGGGGCATAGGGGAGGAGAGCAGGGAAAGCGAGCGATGGCAAAGGGCGAGGGTGCAGACGGCGGAGATGTGTTTCGGCAAATATAAGTGAAGAGCTGGAGGTTGAAGATGAGGCTAATTTGGACATTTCCCGCACCTTCTCTCTCCTGAAATTTGAGCAATGATTAAAATAATCGACGCGGTGTGTATGAGCAAAGGACCACAAATTTGTAGCGTCCTTGGGCAAATTCGCCGAATGACGGTGTGATCTGGCAAATTAGGTGTTTTTTTAGTGTCCCACAGCAAAATTTGCAAAAAAAAAAAAAAAAAAAAAATCTTCACAAGAGTCATTCCTGATACTGACCCAAAATCGATTCGCACTTGGAGACGTGTTTTACTACAAGGTAAGCACATTGAGCAGGGCAACTCTGCTCTGAACTATATGCCTGAACAGATGCTCCAGCCCACTCTCCACGGCCTCGACGCCGTCCTCCATTTCCTGCAGCGTCTCTTGAGCGCTCATCGCCCCCTCATGGCCAGGTGACCACTCGCTAGTACTAGTACGTAACAGTTTCGACACGACACACCACCTGCTCTTCCTCGTGTCCAAGGCTCGCCTGGACAGCGAGGACAGCACGCACTGCAGGACGGCCACGGTGACCGCCGCCGCCTCCGACAGCACCTTCACCGCCGCCGAGGCCGGCGTCTCGTCGCCGGCGTTCGCCGCCGCCGCACGCCTGCTCGTCAGGAGCTTCCTGGTGGCGCCGGCGGCGTGCGGCTTCCTCCCCTTCCCGGCCGCCTTCGCCAGGCACCGGACGTACCCGCCCGCGGCCGCCCCGGCGAGCGCGGCGTCGCCTCTCCGGAGCGCGCGCCGCGCCGCGCGCGCGTGCTGCTTCGCGGACGCCACAGCGTCCCTGGCGCGCTGGCACAGGTCCAGCAGCGCCACCGACGCGTCCAGCTCCGCCTCCACGGCGCCCCTCCAGCGAGGGCCGCCGTGGAGCCGCACCAGCTCCTCGATGCGGCCGTACGCGTCGCCGAGCCGCGCCGCGAGGGACTGTGGCGCCGGCGCCGACGCGGCCGCGCCGGACTGGATCCGCAGCAGCTCGTCCTCGACCTCTTGCACCAGGGCGTGCGGCCGCACGGGCAGGCTGGTCGATCGCAGCTGCTGGTGCTGGTGCTGGCACGCCATGATCGATCTTAGTAATTTCTAACGCGTCCTTTGTCCGAGGTTTCGACGAGCTTTCGGCGTTCGCGGCGGCTTATATCCGTGGTCGAGCTCGAGCGGCAGGCATGGCGGGGGGCGGCAGCGTGTCGTGGGGTTGGGGAGGCCGGTGCGTCGTGCTCGGCGAGCGGTGTCGGATCGGTCGGCCGGCAGGATGCGGGCCGCGGGGCACGGGAGGCCGTCAGGTGGGTGGGCCGGCGGGGGCCTTGTCCGCTTGTTGCCCGGCCTCGTGGCCTCGTGGAGGATTGGGCGCCAACAGGTTTTGCGTGTGCAGTGGAGTCACCGTGAAATGAGATCGGGCGGAGCTCTCGACGTGTGAAAATGGCTCCGACTGCGCTAATTGTAAGAGATTCAATTCTCAGGTGAGATTACTGGAGTTAAGACACTCGAAGATTGACTTACGATTTAGAACGATGGGAGTACTTTCACAGCTTGTGAAGTGGCATGTTTATCGTACATGACATGGTTGGCCCATTAGACAAGTTTATTTAGACTTGCTCTACTGCTCTAGTTGATCACTTGATTGTGGACTGTGGTGAATGTCTGTGCCTTGAACAGTACAACTGTCCGAATGTATCAACCGCTCACGCTCAAGCACGGGATTGGAGGCGACGGCGTCCACATGAGTCAGGCTGTCAGTTCACAGGGTCACCGGCCGGCCGGCCGACCAGGCGGCAAAGGCTGCCGCAACGCACGTCCGAGTGCGAACTGGCGGAACCGGGAACGGCGTGTCCCCCTGCCTCTGCATCCGCGCGCGACGTGTCGCGCCGGCGCCGCTAGCTGCTTGCGGCCATGTGATGTGACCCAAGAGCCATCCATCCATCCAGGTGCAGAGGCGGGCCGCATATGCAGCGCCAGCGTCGATGTCGGCCTCGGCCTCGGCCCTCGGAGGTCGGAGCTGTTTTGCGTCGTCAAGCGTCATGCCGACATGCGTGCGGTGCGGTGGCACCTGCTCGCAGTATGGTATGCAGCCGCGCGAGTCGGGTTGCTGTTCGATCGCTTCGTTCCGCGGCGACAGATCGAGCGGCTTGCTGAAGCTGCAGGCACGGGCGGATCGAGATCTCAGACTCAGAAGAGGTTTGCAACGTTATAGGAGTATATATACGGAGTATATACTAGCATGGAAGACCCGGGAGATGTCGCAATTGCACGTAAAGGAAAAACGCTGGTGACGTCACGGCCACAACGGCCAGGAGAGCCCCCCTTTCGATTCGGGTTTTGTCCATGGGCTGAAACACAGATAGGCCGCTACAAAGAAGAAGCCCAGCTAATGGTGAACATCGCGCCGACAATTTATTTTTTCCTCAGAAACGGCAAATAATACTTCTTCCGGGATTCGAACGAAGGGGGTTGATCAATTCTGTCGATCAGTTTCGTCATGCATGCACATACACGCGCTAATTAGCTCGTACACTCTGTCAAGTGCATGTCACCGTACCTTCAGAAATGTTACTGACTGACTGCTGCCTAACGGAAGTCCGATCCTTGGCTGTACGAAATAAGAAGGCCGGCCGGTCGGGAAATCACCACCAGCGGATCGGATCGGACTATAGCAGATAGCTTGGTACCAGGCGAGCGATGGAACGCGCAGCTCGATCCCCTATGGAGGCGTGACATGGTTATGGTGCTTTGATTGACCCGTTTGGCTTTGGCCCCTAGCTAGGCGGGAGAGAGAGAGAGAGAGAGAGAGAGAGAGAGAGAGAGAGGGGTGGGTGGTGCCCCAATCGCGAGGGCCATCCGGATCGGGCCGTGCCTCGATCACCTGTTTCAGGCAAAATCTCCCTGGCTTGCGTCCCCGGCCCACAGCCGGCGGAGATCGGCAAAGAGAACAGACACGATAAAGTATGGGCCGTCGCCCGTCCGTGCACTAGCGCTAACACCACACACGGGCCTTAGCCCAGTGGCTGGTCCTGAGCAGCTAATATTTTAGAACGTCTTTGTTTTTTTTTTTTTGGGTATGGTATGGTAGGGGTGATGCTCCCGTAGATAGATAGCAATGACTTTATGGATGATGGAGCGAGAGTGAGGCATGAGATGCTTGTGACTTTTTTCCTATCATCAAGCCAGTAATTAACCAGAAAGCTGGTCCCTACGAATAGCGAGTATAACTAGTGTTTTTCTGCCCTCTTTTTTTTTTTTTCCAAAATAGCTTTGTCGTCTATTTTCTTTTTATTGTAACACTGAACTCTTTCATGCACGGTATCCCACGCAACATCCATCAGCACAACAACAGGAGCTGAACTTCCACGGTTCATCATTGTTTGATGCGTAGTCGGCCACTCTTTTGCGCGGTTGGTTGGTAGTACGCACTGGTAATTATGCATGGCTAATAGCTAGCTTTGCTCATGCATGATGAGCTTGCTTGCTCTAGGATTTTCGGCCACCCCAGCGTCCGGCCGGGCACTGAAATCTGCACATGGACAAGTACTACTGCGGCCTGCGGGTGCACAGGACTCTTCATGGACGCTTCATAACTCATAAAGCGGTCGCAGTGGCTACTCGAGTCCTCACAACTAGTGTGCACCACTGCACCCCACGTCCCCACCACTGTACGTACTGGTTCAAGTTTAATTTTCGAAGATGGAAATTTTAGTACCAAAAATTAAAAAC
This sequence comes from Eremochloa ophiuroides, assembly GCA_038502445.1. NCBI lineage: Eukaryota > Viridiplantae > Streptophyta > Magnoliopsida > Poales > Poaceae > Eremochloa > Eremochloa ophiuroides. The sequence goes on along the minus strand of JAHLJS010000001.1, from coordinate 89,687,470 downwards.
GTAGGTGTTCGGTAGTGAACCCAATGTGCAGCCTGTTGACGGTTATTAAACAACATTTTGATCATCAACATGGCACCAAAAGTGAAAGTATAATCAATATTATAGTAATATTTTGTTTATTTCAAATGATGTGTGTTTCCTCAGAGAATCTAAGGCCCTGTTTGGATCCCACACTCTAAACTTTAGAGGTCTAAACGTTAGAGCTAAACCTCCAAACAGGTGATCTAAAGTTGGCTCTAAACTTTAACCCAACTCACATTAGAGCATTAGACCTTAAAACTAAGGCAGCGTTTAGTTCACAAAATTTTCTTCTCTCTCCCCATCACATCGATTGTACTTTCCGTCTGCATGGAGCACTAAATGGAGTAGCACCTGTTGTATGTTTGTACTTTTTACCTGGCTATCTCGAGATGAATCTTTTGAGTCTACTTAGGCCATGATAGGACAAATGTTGTCAAATATAAACGAAAGTGCTACAGTTGCAAAACTTCCCAAAACTTCCAAACTAAACGCAGCCTAAGCTAAAGTGCTCTAAAGTTTTTAGAGGTCTAAAGTTTAGATATGCCCTAAATAGACCCTAAGACTGACTCCAACAGAGCAGCTATAACGTGACCCGAACTCAAAATGGGTTGCTCACAGTGTTTTATCTGCACAAAACAAGCTCTAACAGACTATGCAAACGAGTGACCCATTTTGGATGGCAGCGGACGCGAGACGCAAAGATGCGTTCTCCCTTCGTCCTTCTGCGTCTCCCGCAGACGCCAGGTGAAAGGTCCTAAATGGCTAGAGAGGGGTGAATAGCCTATAAAAACTTCTACAAAAAACACTTAGACAAAGAGGTTAGACAATTAAACGGCGAAGCGAATTTTGCGCTAGCCTACTAAAAATACAAGCCACCTAACCGTTCAAGGCTATAGTCTCTATTAATCACACCAACAAGTCTAAGTCACTACTCTACTCTACTCCTAGGTGAACAACTACACTAGAGAGCTAAACAAAAGTAAGTGCGATAATGTAAATGAGATAGAGGGTGATTTTTATACCGCCAGTGAAGAGTAGATAAACCAATCAATCAACACAAATGAAATTCTCGGCAAGAGAGTTGACACAATGATTTTTACCGAGGTTCACTTACTTGCCGGCAAGCTACGTCCTCGTTGTAGCGATACACCCACTTGGAGGTTCACGCGCTAATTGGCATCACACGCCAAACCCTTCTCAAGGGTGCCGCACAACCAACACAAGATTGGGATCTACAAGCTACGCACAATCCACTAGAGTAGCCAAATACGATTTCCCGCGGGGAAGGCTTAAGAACCCCTTACAACTTCACCGATCCGAGGCGGAGATAATCACCAACTCCCCCTCAACGATCCATGCAGCTCCAAGCCGTCTAAGAGTCGGCAAACTCCAAAAGTAACAAGAGAAATCCACTGCGAAATCCACTCACCAAGTGCCTCTGGATGAACACACTTATGCAATGCACTTGATGCTCTCCAATCTCACCAAATGATGATCTCAATCAAGAGAAATGTGTGAGAGAGAAGTGGAGAAGCACACTAGCTTGTAGAGTCAATGAAAATGTGCAAGAGAGAGAGCACAAGCCGGCCACTCCACTACTTATAGCCCCCACTCAAAATCCAAACATTACTCACTGTTTTTGGGCGCACCAGACGCTCCTTTAGTTCACACCGGACGCGTCCGGTGCAGCTTCCGGTGTATCGCCCAGCGACACGTGTACTAGCCGTTTGAATTCGCCCGCTGCGCGCGCTCACACCGGACGCAGAGCCGTCACACCGGACGCTCCGAGGCCCGTGTCTGGTGTCCATGCAGAGAGCATCCAGAGAGCTCATTTGCTCACCGGACGCGTCCGGTGCAGGGTCACCGGGCGCTCCTCGGCGTCCGACGCTCCAACGATCAACTGCTGTGCGCCTAGTCAGCTGCACCGAACGCTGGAACAGTGTTTCCAGCGCGTCCGGTGAAAAACTTCACCGAACCGACCCGAGAGCACGGGGTTCACACCAGACGCATCCAGTGCACATGTTTTCGCACTTTCGCAAAGAGTTAGCCACCAAAAAACTTCGGCAAGTTTACGGTGCACTTTTCTACTAAGTGAAATCATCTAAGACCCAAACCCCTCTCTACCGTTCAAACTTCACCCCGTTTCTAAATGCGCTAACACTCCAAATTTCTCTCACTTTAGTGTACGTGTGTTAGCATTTTCCAATGAGTTTTTCACAGGTTTCATTAGTGTCACTAGCATCTACATGCATATGCAATAAATATGAACACCTAGTGGCACTTTAATAACCGCATTTCACAAACGATTTCTCCTCTCTTGATAGTACGGCTATCTATTCTAAATGTGATCACTCTCTCTATAGAGTCTTGATCACCAAAAGCAAAAGTGCTATTGGTTATACCTTTGCCTTGAGCTCCTAGTTTTTCTCCCTCTTTCTTCTCTTCTCTTGATGAGGCTTGTGGACACCTTTGATGATGGACTTATACCATTTACATGGATGCTATCATTAGGGCTTTCTCCTTTTGTTGATGGACTTACACCATTTGCATGGACGCCATCATTACCCTTCACTTGTGGCCTCCACCGACCCGGTCCTTTGCTCCATCTTTTTGTTTGCTAATTGATCTCATGAAACACTTAGAGTAAACATTAGTAAATTAGGTTTCATCAATTACCCAAAACCAAACATGGGCTTTCACCAAGCCCACCACCACGAGGTGAGGGGACCGGCGGAGCTCGTAGCTCGGTGGCCTCGTCCGCGGCGGCGCTTGTGAGGCGGCAGACGATAAGGTCGTGCTGGGGACGCTGAAGAGCTCATCCGCGCGGGCCATGCCTCGCCGGATCTCACGGCGCAGCTCGCAGCTAGGTGGCCGGCCGCGGGGAAGACGAAGACGGAGGAGCAAGCGGCATCCGGTGGAAGAGGAGCGCACTGGTGTGGCAAGGCAGGTCCGTGGTAGCGCGTTACTGGCATGGTGAGGCGAGCGCGATGTACTGGCGGTCCTTGCGCGAGCTCATCACCGGCAAGCAATGAAGGAGCGCTCGGCGTCGTAGATGGCGGCATGGCCTGCGTCAGCGCAGAGGATCCCTGCTGCCGCCGCCGCCAAGCTCGCGAAGATATCGCCGAGCCTGGAGTCGAAGTCGTTGCTAGAAGTGGATGCCCTGCTCCAGCTTCGCCGGCCACAGCCTTCCCCGCGCGTCCGCTCGTCGAGGGTGTCGCCGGCCTTAGTTGTTGTGGCCTCCGCTGTTCTAGGCTTCACCGTTCTGAGCCTCAGATTTGCGTCAGTTGTTTAAATAAGGTTGGTTTTGGGTTCGTGACCCAATCGCTGTGCACTACCCAAACTATAGAATGCATCTCGTTTTTAGGTACCGTCTCTTGAGATAGTCTAAGTGGCTTTGTAAATAGATCTCGTCTTTAAAAATATTAGTACCTACTAGCCACTGCTAGATTTTTTTATTCATTTCCAGACGAAGGGGATAGGAAAATTATGGACTACAGTTTGAGTAGTGTATAGGACTGGTCTGTATGAGTGGGCTAAAATTATTGAAACCGATTAACTTTTTGAGTTGGCAGTTACTGAATTTAACCGAAAAATTAAAGTCCGCTACTGAATTTTTTGTGATCAATTCGGTTGAGACTTGAGACATTACCTGTCCCTAGCTAGTTGGGCGCCGCCTTTGCCGGACAATCCGATAGCAGTCAGTGGGGATGGTGATGCTCCTCTCAGCTCAGCGCCGGCCTGCAGTGCAGGTGCAGCGGCCGTCCAGTCTCTCACGTCCGTCGTGCCAGCTTACGTACTACTCCTACACAGGAGCATCATGGCGGGTAAGCATGAGGTGCAGCTCAAGTGGTATCCGGCCGGCTATCCGGGACCTGGGGGCTTGAAAACTGAAGCTTCATGATGGACTCGAGTACTTGACTGGCCGGTGGTGGTCGGGGAGCTCAAAGTAGAAAAGGGTTGCCGCGTGCAGCAAAGAGACAAACGACCTGTGGGTTATGGCAGCCGGCGGGCAGAGCCTAGCGGCCATGTTTTCCAAAAGAAAAAAAAAAAGAAGTTGAACATGAAACACGAAGGAAAATATGGAGCGATATCTCTGTCTCTATATCTTACATTCCTAAATCTATCTCAACATGTAAGTTACCCACTTCAAGCAATATACTATCAAACGCAATTAAATCCACTAGCGTATGTGTTGACAACCAAAATTGCTCAATTTATGAAGTTGTAAAAATGTAAAAATGAACATCACCATTGCGTCCGTCTTGTCGAGCCGATCAAAAATATATATGGTCTGCCTCGTTTGGTGTCCGAATTAAGGAGTTACGCCTTCAAAAAATGTCATATTGCCGAAAGTCGCCGAAAGTTCCAGGACCAGGTGTCTGAAGGAATTTATTCAGGTGCTCAGGTTCATCCCTATGCCGCCCCCCGAAAGTTTCGGAACAGTGCCAGAACTTCCAACAGACCCAGTAAAAGACCATGTTCAGATATAATCTTTTAGATTCTGAACCGAACTTTTTCGAACTCGTGGGAAACTTCGGAATATAAGCCTTGGAGAGGTTTCCTACTTGAATAAGACCACCTCCCTTTGTATATATGAGATGATCATGGCCGATTGAGATCTCATCTATCCAATTCACACAAAACCAATCAATAACTTCTTTTACCCTCTTCACCAACCCTTATGTTGTTTATCTCTTGATCCGACGACCAAGGATGGCGTTATAGGCTTGCTAGCTAACCTAGGGCAACCCGAAGACATCTTTGTCCTGATGGGGTCCCTCTCGGACGAGAGCTCGACAGTTTATTTACTAGTTTGTCTGAAAACTAGTCGGTTCTTCGTTACACAAGCATGTTGGTTACCCTTACCTGGTTTGTTTGTAAACCTAACCTGTGGTTTGTTTGTAAACCTAACCGTTTTTCACCATGTAAGTGTGATCCTTGCTGCTTTGTTCGGTCTGTAGCGGTCCGGGCGCGTCCAATGTCCTACTCTTTGGTTTGTTCTGGTAGGCTTTGGTGCCGCTTTTTGCATTGGGCGTATGGCATAAATCTTGGAATAAAAAATAATATTCTACCAAGTCCCTTGATATTATAGTGTTCTCTAGTGTGGTGGCTTTGATCAATACAATCGAGCCGTAGATGATCACTGTACGTACCATTAAACATTGATGCTAGGGTACGTTCTTTTATGACTGAATCCACTGGCCAACTTCAGACGTTGAACTTATATACGTACTTGGCTGCTATCCAAAATCACTGCTAGGTGCATCATGCGTGACGATGGACGATGAAACGGAGAAAGATATACCCATACATACGCGATGAGGTGAGAGATAAAACACACCAGTGCTGGATCAAATAATATATCTTGAAGCTAATTAGCTAGCTGGAGGTCGATCAATTACATTACCAGATTACCAACAATGACTTAAATTTTCTACTACACCGTACCAAAGCACAACTCAGGGGGACAACAATTAACTAGCTAGTACTAGTTGCTACTGGGTAGTATAAACAAACACGTACGTGATCGATCGATCAGGGTAGTAGCTTACTAGCTAGCTTAGGAATATGGCTAGGAGCAGAATACATGTGTAGCATTGCTAGCTAATTAGCTAGGAGTGGGAGCAGAACGCACACCCAAAAACAAGTCCTTCGTGCGTGTTGTGGTGCCCCGTTTGTGCGGTCATACTTGTTGCCTATAGCAGCTTAGATATATACGTGCTTCTGATACGCGACGCAGGATCATCGCATCGACGATGGGTAGATGGCAGGGCCGGCAGACGTACGATGGGCGATCAGCGGACGATCTCGGCCAGGAGCGAGGCGTTGTAGCCAACCTGCTCGATCTCCCACCGCAGCTTGGGCGTCGCCGGGTCCTCTTCCTGCACGGCCTCGTACTCCTGCATGTACATTTTGGTGTGCACGGACGATCAGAACTAGCTCGTCACGAACATGTTATCAAACATACTGGAGTACGTACGTACGTAGTAAACTGCTAATTAAGCTACACCTGGCACATTTGGTTTCAGCCGGACAATCGAAACAAGACAGACCAAAGCTACTACGATCAAGTAATCTTTTTGTATATAAAAAGATATAATACCGGTCGGCCGGTCGTTACTCAAGACTGTTTCAATTCAGCTCTAGTTAGTGTATAGTACGTACTAGTAGAGGTGAAAGAAGGGAAGAATCTGGACGCTCTGGGGAGCGTGCGTCTGGAAAATCGAAGGAATCGATGATCGATGCCGTTGCGCACAGGCCAGGGAAGCGCGCGCGCAGGGCAATTGGGCAAAGCGCAAAGGCAGGCGAGCGTGAATGCTATGTGACGCTGAAAACCTGTGCCTGCCCGCCTTGGACTGACGACCAGACGACAAAAAAGAGGTCGTGCGTGCGTGTACGTATACGTGCCAGGCCTGACCGAGCCATCATGCATGACCACCAGCGAGTCCCGGGGCGGCAACGCGGCAGCCGGGCACCGGGCAGGCAAGCACGGGCGCACCAAGCCACTTTGGATGATGATGATGATGAGTCCATGGCAGCTGATTCGCGTGCGTGCGTACCTCGAGCTTGTGGACGAGTTCCCTGGCGTCGGGGGCGCTGACGAAGATGTGGCGCTGGGAGGGCTTGATGAAGCCGTCGTCCACCGCCTTGTCGATGAACGCCAGCAGGAAGTCGTAGTAACCCTCCACGTTCAGCAGGCCCACCTGCATACAGCATACGGTTGTTAGTTTTGGAGAGAGGCGCAGCTGCATACCAGTGTGTCTTGTGTCCCCGACGATGCTGCAAGGTTGTTTCAGTTCATATGCCCGTGGCGTGCAGAGGCATGCGGTGTACAGTTGATGATGCCATGCCTCCGTGTCCAGTCCAGGAAAGGCCGAGCCGACAGTGCGCGTGCGTGTGTGGGTGTGTGCAGGTGCTAGGCCTCCCAGGTTAGGTATGGATCGCCTCACCGGCTTGCTGTGGATGCCGAGCTGCGCCCACGCGATCACCTCCAGGAGCTCGTCCAGCGTCCCGTACCCACCTGCAACGAACAAACCATATGCATGGCTCGGCTCAATGATGCTGCTGGCTGGTAGCTAGCCCGTGTGCAGTCGATCGAGGGCAAGGTTGTACCCGGGAGCGCGATGAAGGCGTCGGAGTTGCGCGCCATCTCCGCCTTGCGCTGGTGCATCCCCGCCACGGCGCGCACCTCGCCCACAGTCTCCCCGGTGATCTGCACGCACGCACAGCACAGTTAGAGAGTCAAAGATGAATCTGCTGCTGCGTCTGCCTGAGCTGCAGCAGCAACAAAAACAAAATCAGTCTCTGTTTTCATCTCACCTCCTTGCCCATGAGAGTCGTCGGTATGACTCTGCAGCAGCAAAAACAAAATCAGTCAGCTGGATAATCGGGACAGGTGAGTCGAGGTGAGGCGGTGAACGGCTGGGCAAGAAGAAGGCTGACTGACTGACCCAATGACATGGCCGCCGCCCTTGTGCACGGCCTCGGAGACCTCCCCCATGAGCCCCAGGCTGCCCCCTCCGTACACCAAATCCACCTTCCTCGACACCTGTGCAACCAACGGACGACGAAGCCAGTCACGCATGCATTCCACAGACTAGACGGTCTTGGGGTCGGTCGACGAACCAAACCAAAACAGAACAGAACAAGCTGCAAACTAAACACGAGCCGCCGCCGCCGCCACCACCACCACCACCACCACCACCATGCCATATGCGCACTCACCAGCTCCCTGCCGAGCTCGACGGCGGCGTCCCGGTAGCTGCTCCGCTTGCCGGAGCTGCTCCCGCAGAACACGCACACCCGCCTGAACCTGCTGCCGCCGGACCCCTTGCCGCCGCCCTTCTCCGCCGCCGCCGCCGCCACTTCCATCGTCTCCGCCACCGCCTTCTCGCTCGCCTCTTGATGGATTGCGGAGCAGAAACAAAGAAAGAAAGAAAGGAGAAGCTGCCTGCCTGCGTGCGTGTGGCGTCGCGCTATGGCCGATGGATTTGGCCGATTGGCCGGCGGGTATATAAATAATAAAATAAAAGGCACGCTCGCTTCTGAGCCGGGGCCGGGGAGCGGCGGGGCCCCGCGGAAACAGGAGTTCTTGATGAGTGATGAATCCACGGAGGTTTCAGAGCGAGGGGGAGCACTGATTCGCGCTGAGGGCACCGTATCCGTACACCGTACTACACCGGCAGCTAGGGCTAATAAGCTGTCATTGTGGGCGTTCGCTTGTGCTAATCAGCATCAGGTAAAATCAACGGTCCTGCGAGAAGAAAACGCCATGCATGTGCCGGGAGTAACTGTAATCCCGTATTGTCCGATCAGGCACGGCGCCGTCCCAGCCAAGTGGTCGAGCAGAGCAGTGGTGCCAGCACCGGATAGCTCTTGAAGTTTCTCTGCTGTGCTGCTCAGTCAAGGAAAAGAAAACAAGTTATTTTGCGTGCTGGTGCTTCCTGCAGTGGCTAACGATGTTGCCATTGAGCAGAGATGCCCGTGTCCGTCCAGTCGTCGCGCACAGCCGTGGACGGACGAGATGATACTCGCTCACCCCTCTCGCTCTGAAAAGTACGGGACCTGAAAATTGGACCCCAGGTTCGTTTTGTCATTGTATTCGATCGATCGATACTGACGCCTTGGGAAGGCTTCAGGCGGATGAAGTTGGTAGTCTCAGGGCGAGTGGATGAGGCCTCGCGACTCTAAGGTACTAGTATTCTTCATTGATTGATTGTGTGCTATTGGTCTCGGCTTTTTAACAAAAGTTGCACGATGAAGTGTTTATACATTATGTAAATTCTCTAGAATGCAGTATGCTCAATTACATTGCTGATTCTTCGATGTTATAATTGGGATTGTAAGTGAAAACAACACCCTTGATCCTTCGTATTCGTACGAGAGTCCCTTTGCTATGTCATAGATGATTTTTTCTTCTTCGAGTACGCAAAAGACTTGCTCATGATTGCATTAAGAGAAGGGGTTTTTACAAGCCGCTCTATTTAGCAAACAAGCTGTGAAGGCTACAAATGGACCGTTAAGCATTGCCTCCTTAGCGACCACTCTAAGCTGACTACTCCCTACAAAAGGCAACCAAGGCACCGTGCTCCTGCCATGATCCATTGATTGGCGGTGCACTTTATGACATTCAAGACTTGCTGGATCGACGAGGTGCTTGAGCGGAAACAACGTGCATTTTTTTATTTCCATAGCTCCGAGGCCACCAACGCGAATAGGGAATCGGCTCCTCGCTGCTTATCTCCTGTCCACCGCTGCCTCCATGACTCCCACCAAAGCAAGACCGAATCTGCGCCGATGAGTGATGCATGTTGGTTCCTAGGGTGGCAAGAATTGACCACCACACTTGCTTAGAGAAGGAGCATGAAGCGATGATGTGGTCAATGGACTCCTGCTCTTGATCACATAGGAGGCATTGCTCTGGCGCATCAAGTCCGTGTCTCCTTCTCCTGTCGACCGTCCAGTATTGCCTCCGCGGAGCCAGTCATAAGAAGATCTTGACCCGTAAGGGTGTCCAAGTTTCCCAAATGCGATCACAGTCTGGAATTGAATGCGGGGCGGAATGAAGTGCCAAGTAAACTGACTTCGAGATGTACAACCATTTGTCCGTCCAACGCTAAATTAACTTGACTCAATTATTTACTTAACTTTCTTTAGCATATGTAATGTCTCCTCAGGTGCAATAAAAAATAATTATGTAAATAAAAAATAACTTTCGACGGAACAACATATAGATGTCAAGGCTTGTAATATATAATACTTTATCTTTGTTTACTCCGTTTTAATGCACGAGCGTTTTTGATGGTGTAATAAAAAGAAAAGGAAGAATAGGCTCATGAGACGAGAATATCATCTCCAGTGCCTTATCCGATACCGATAGTAAGCATGTGGCCCGCTGGCACGGCAGCTCTACAAGTCGAAGCAGTCCTACAGGTTCAGAGTTCAGATACATACGAAGCCGCTTCTCCTCCTCTTCTTCTGGCTTCCAATCGCGTGGTGGATCAGACGACCAACTTGTTGTTGCCTTGCCGTTGATAGACGATAGTGCCGGCAAGGCGCGCGGCGCGCACGCATTCGATCATTAGTCTGTCAATGGAACCTCGCTCGGTGTCGACACGACGCTCCAGCCAATCCAACTCAGCTGTCTCACTCACACACAGCTGACTGACTTGCAGAAGGCAGTCGCTACCAAAACTCACATCAGACTGTAACCAACGCACACGTTTTTATTTATCCTCTCGTGATCCTCCTCAGAGAACCTGGCCATGGAAACTGCAATCATGCACGTACTCCCTCTGAGTTTCTTGTTTAACCGTTTGTTTTATCTAAAAATTTTATATGAATTATAAAATATATAAATTATTATTAAAGTATTTTTAATAATAAAATAAATTATAATAAAATAAATAATATTTGTAGAAAAATAAATAAGATGAACTGTTAAATTAAATAAAGATATCTATAGAATTCTAAAACAACACTTTAGGACGGAGAGAGTAGAACACAGATCTCCTTTGGTCTCTTAATTCCCGACGGGGTCCCGGATCTTCTCTCTCCCAGCCAGCAGATTCAAGGGGTAGTCTCTGTACTGTAGCACGACCACGCACACATGAACGCTGCAGAATACACCACACATGGCGCTAGTCAGCTCCCCCCGTACGAGAGCCAATCAATTGATACGCGATTACTGATCGGTCCATCACCGTGACCTACATAGTATACTCCAAGCTGGCGTTGGCCCGTCGATGCATAAGCCATGCTGTGCCTCCGCTTTGCTGCCTGACGATGTTAATTCACTGTACCAAAACTTCGGTTCGGTCTACTACGTTCTACGCCCTCTACTCTACTCCAACCCTCCAAGGCTACTAATCCCATTCCACTGTATCTGTATACTCTCTCCGTTCCAAATTGTAAGTTATTCCAAAAATCTTAGAGAGTCAAACTTTCTTAATTTTGACCAAGTTTATAGAATAAGATAATAATATTCACAATATCAACTAAGTATTATTAGATTCTTCATCAAATATATTTTCATGGTACACTTATTTGATGTCATAATTCTTTATATTTTTTTCTATAATTTTAGTTAAAGTTGAGATAGTTTGACTCTCTAAGATTCTTGGAACCACTTACAATTTGAAATGGAGGGAGTACTAATTAATAATGCACTGTTAGAGTAATATGCTAGGATCCTGCAGCTAATAAAGCACTGTTAGTAGTGCAGTGCTCTGCATGCATGCGCCACTACAGGCGGGAATGGATCAGTCGATCGATCGAGCTAGTAGAGAGTTTCAGAGGAAGTGGGCACGGATGCTAGCTACTACACCTCGCTACATGCATGCTGCACCAAAGGCAACAGCTGTGGATGTGCTGGTGCAGTTATTTACATACTACCTAGACCTAGCAGCTAGTGTTTCCACTCAGCTGTACTGGCTCTGTAGGACTGCTCCCAACTTGATTTGGGTGCTGAGAACCCGTCTTCCTTGCACGGCTCGACCCATCCTTTCTCGTCTCTCCTCCGCCGCTTTTATATATATATATATATATATATATATATATATATATATATATATATATATATATATATGCGACAGTGGGTAATGTTAAATTTACTCTTAGAAGCATCTGTTTTCACTCCTTCCATCTTTGGATCTGCACTGAGAAGTGTATCTACGCACATCTCAATACAGATCTTTATTGAAATATGTGTCAAACGCACATTTTTTTTCAGTATAGATTCAAGAATAAAGAGAGCAGGAGCACATACTTGTAAGAGTAAAAAAACCGCGTCCATCGAGAGTGCCATTCCATTCGCTCGCTCCCAGCTGCCTGCGGCATGCCACTAACCTTTCTTCACTGCTGGCTGCCCTACTGTAGGAGTATTGCCCAGACGTTATTATGGCGCCTTGATCGACGTGGCGCCAAAGGCTAGCACGGCGCACACGTCCATTCAATTTTTGCTGCCCCTCCCTCACACACACTGCGCTGCACAGAGTTCCAAACTTACAGTGTGCTAGCAGAACAGTACTAGCAGCAGGTTGAGAGGTGATGAGCAGTCAGCTGCTAGCTACTCCTTCCGTCCTAGATTAACTGAAGTTCTACTATTCAAAAAATATACTTAAAAAAAACTAATCGTTTTAGTCTCTGTCATGCGTCCCATCCTATATCTAAGTAGGACTGCAGCATGCAGCAACACCCTAGCCATCATCACCTCTTGGCTTTTTTTGTCCGCTGTCACACGAAAGTAGTAATAAAAAATTCATGATGGTGGTGCGGGAGATGACGTCTCTGCAGGTAGAAGACAGAAGCGCCTGGATGCGGTTGCATTCATAGGGATACTCAGGTCATCTGTCCTTCAATCTTGGTAGTTGTGCCATCTCCTACAACAACAACTAATCTGGGACGGAGGGAGTAGAGCATATGCATCGGACATTTGGACGTCGTCGGCACATATCGATCGAGGCTAGCTAGTTTCCAGAAACCATGCATCTCGGCGATGACTGATCATCAGTGATCAACCCATTTAATTTGGCAGCTTCACATTGACACAGGAACACTTTCAGTACCACGGCTTATATACATACTACAGTAGTCAGTAGCATGTCTTTGCTTGGCGCTACGGCCTGGACCTGCTGGTCCTAGTAATTTGAACTCAATGATCGGACGGGCTCATGGTATTGGTGGTCGGCGTCTTCCGTGTCAGATACTGTGTCGAATAAAAGGGTGCAGAATTAATTAACTGATACTAAAGCCTTCTTCGAGCCGGTCAGATGCGTCCATTGGCCCATGATGCAGTGCCATTGGCCCATGTTCGCAAAAAAAAAAAAAAGTGTAAGTGTAAATAACATGCAACTGCTCTCTGTTATATAGTACTCTCTCCACCCCTAATATATAAGACTACCCACTTTTTATTGATGTCCCATGATATAAGAAAGACATGTTTTCTCTAAACGTATATACATCGATACTAGTGTTGAGAGAGAATTAATAGACATAAAGGATTGACTAAGCATAGATCTAACAGGTGGATTCGTGACTTTCTGGGATAAGCAAGTAGACCGGATCGAACTAGAACATGTACTGGGAAAGAGGGAGAGTGGGAGTGGGGAGATGATACCAACTGAATGGTCCTTATTTGGTTTTGGTAATTGAGTGACAATTTAGGTGGACTAATATATGTTTGAGTGATGAATACACAGCTGAGTAGTCCATAGATACATGTGTGTGAGCAACTATGCCATGGAGATGGAAATGGCTAGGGATGATTGCTTAGCTCACACATGTGATGGTATGAAGGAGCTAAATGCACATGAGACATGACATGGAGTCATGTGGTTAGGTGGAGAAGATCAAGACAAGGCTTCGTGTCGACGGACCGGTTGCAAGTGTCGCAACGGTGAAGAGCAAGCAAGTCGAGGATCGATGAACCAAAAGCCACGTGATGATATGAAGTAGATCATATCATTCATGAGGTGTTGGTGCATGTGTTGCACTGGCATCAACGATGTCGGAGACGGTGATGAAGACGGTGATCGGAATGGAAAGCGCAAGGCAAAGGTATAACCATAGGGCATTTCCATTTCACCGGTCTAAGGTTGAGTAGAGAAGTGCTTGACCGGATTTAGGATAGATGGCCGTACTATTAAGAGGGGCAAACTTGTTTGCATATCGGTCATCTAGTGCCACTTGAGCGATCTAACTTGCATGCATTAATAGGATCGAGCGGCGTGGAAAGAAAGAGTGTAAAACCCTTTGAAAAATATTTGTGAAAATGTTAACTCACATGTACAAGGTTGTGGAACACTTTGGAGTTGGCACATTTGCAAAAGGGTTAAAGTTTCGAACTCGCGGGAAGCTTGGAATGGATAAATTGCTTTTATCCTTTGAGTTTTGGATCAAGCAATCATGTGGGTTGTGTAGCCCTCTGAATAAGCTTTCCAAAATGTGGAAGATCATCAAAATCGGAGTTCGGAGCTAAGAGCTATCGCCGTTTTAGCGAGCGGGGGCAGGCGTTGGACGCTGAGAACAATAGTCCGACGCTAACGTCGGACCGTCCGGCAGTATCATTCGACGGTAGCGTTCGACGCTCCAAAAATAGCCGTTCGAAGGGGTTTAATCGTTGGACGTTGGAGTATTAGTCCGACGCCTACCCCAGGAATGTCCGACGGTAGCGTCCGACATTATTTTGCTCTTGGGAACTTCTCTGTGCACCACCGGACGCTAAGCAATGGTCCGACGGTAGCGTTCGACACTCACAGAGAGCCGTTAGAGTGCGGTAACAGTCGGATTCAAACGGCTAGTGACACGTGGCGCAAATATAGGGCGTTGGATGCTGGACAATAGTCCGATGGTCTCGTGTGCGAGCGTCCGACGCTCTGTCCGACGGTGTTTTTAAGTGGGAAACGGCTCCTTTGGCTTGAGGGCTATTTATAGGAGTGTGTGGCCAGCTATGAGAGTTGTCTTGCACCTTGGTAATGTGTTTCCCTTGCTTGTGCATGGCTTAGTGCTCTCCAACTCAAGCTAGGCTTGGACCTTTACTTCTTGGTAGGATCTTTTGCAAGGTGCTTAGAGTCTTAGTAGAGGGGTGAATTGTCGCTAGAACTGATTAGGTTTTATTTCCGCTGCGATTAATTTTTGTCGGACTATTCACCCCCTCTAGTTCGCCATCTCGACCCTTATACGTGGTATCAGAGCTTGTTCTCTCTTGTAGCGGTCTTAACCGACCCGAGAGGATGACGACTTATGGGCTAGATGTTGACTGTCCATACACATTTGACGGCACACACTTTGCACGTTGGAGAAATTGGATGGAATGCAATATTAAGTTTATTTCTCCTCAAATGTGGTGGATCGTAGATGTAGGCTTTTCCCATACAATTGATGAGAGTAATCCAACTCATGCGCAAGGGAAATGCTTACAACTCGATTATCAAGCTATTGACATGTTTTATAGAGCTTTGGATGATAGCATCTTCGGAAGGATCATGCATTTTGAGACCGCTCATGAGATTTGGGCGTATCTCAATGAAAACTATGGCAAGCTCTCCGATGATGTAGATGATGCCAAAGACATGAACCTTGGTGATCAAGAGCACCTCCACGACTCCGTGATTGTGGAGAGTTGCTCCTCCGCTTGGTCAAGTGATGATGATGATGATGCTACCATAAGAGCACTTGACAAGGGAGTTAATGAAGCCACAAGTGATGTGGATAATGATGCTACCCCAAGATCACTTGATGATGGCTATGAGAGTGATGTATCCACAAGCTCTTCATCCTCATCGCATTGCTACACATCACTCGGTGATGGCAAGGTATCAATTGGCAATATGGTTATTGATTGTGATAACACATTTTGAGCTTGTGTGCAAACTCTTTAATGCTTTAGAAAATGAGATGAATAAAATAAAGAATTTGATAAATGAAAACTCATTTCTAAAGAATACGTGTGAACAACAAAAGCATCTACTTTATGTCATGAGTTGTTCACATAATGAGCTAAAATTGACTCATGAGGAGTTCAGTATTGCTCATGAGAATCTGGTAAAATACCGTAATTTTCTCACTAATGAGCTTTCCAATGAAAAATCTAAAACTAGTGAGAGCTCATCACTTGGGTCAAATGATCAATCACATATTGCTACTAACCCTTGTGATATAGGCAAGAAGAGTGTATCCACCTCATGTGATGATTTACTTTCTATGCCTTATTCTTCACATATAGATGCTT
Source organism: Eremochloa ophiuroides (assembly GCA_038502445.1). NCBI lineage: Eukaryota > Viridiplantae > Streptophyta > Magnoliopsida > Poales > Poaceae > Eremochloa > Eremochloa ophiuroides. The sequence continues at coordinate 89,671,719 of JAHLJS010000001.1, read as the reverse complement.
GTTCTTCTTTCTTGTCTTGTGAGACTAACCTTTTGAAGGAGAACAATGAGCTTAAACAAGAAGTAAGAACTTGAGCAGCAAGATAGCAAGGTGGAACAACTCAAGTGCCGCCCTCAACCATATGTTAAAGAATACAAGAATGGTGGGTGACATGAGTGGTCTTGGCTACAAGGCAAGCAATGTCAACACACAAAGAAGCCAAGATACAAGTGGCATTCACTTCAACAAGAGCAAAATTAAAGGCAAAAGATGGGACAAGAGAACTTATGAGAGAGAGATGAAGAAGCTAGAGCAAGAAAGGCTTGCTCATTTCATGTGCTTTGTATGCCATGAAATGGATCACTTAGCTTCATCATACCCCAACCAAGAGAACTCAAGTTGAAGAAGGAAGAAAAGAGGCTCACACACTCAAAAAGTCTATACAAAAGATTTGTGAGGCCTCAACAAAAGCCACAAGACAAGACACCTCAAGATCAAGTCAACACCAATCATGAAGCTTGCAATGGTGACTTGAACAAAAAGAAGACAAGATGGGGTAGTGGAAGAGGAAGGCATCCAACTCACATTAATGATGCCAAGTTGATGATGTGCAAGATTAAAGAGAAGAATTAGATGGCTCACATCAAGTGCTTTGAGTGTGAAGACATGGGACACTTTGCCTCGAAGTGTCCTAACAAGCTTGAGAAGAAGGCTCAAGCAACCCGTGTGAGGCAAGGCAATGAGAAGCACAACATGAGCAAGAAAGAGAAGGCTCAAACAAAGCAAAAGTGCTATTCATGCTGGGAAAGAGGACACATGGCTAATTCATGTCCCCTAGGTAACACTCCTAAGCCTATTTCAATTCATGCTAATTCTATGCTTAGGAAGGATGACAATGGTACCTCATTGGTTCTTATTGCAAAACATTCCGCTATCCATACTAAGGCTATGTATAAGTATGTTGCTCCTAACTTGAGAGGACCCAAACTTGTTTGGGTACCATCAAAAAGTGGATGAATGTGTGTAGGTACCATGGCATTGGAGGCTTGATTCAATTGGCTTTCATATTGATCATTATATGTTGAGTCAAGTCATGAAGTCTAGTGCATATCCAAACCAATGCCAAGTCAAATGAAGTGAAGTCCAAGTGCAAAATTCATACAAGTGCATAGATCAAGTTGTGCGTGATCAATCGGTTAATTATTTGATGACTTGCAAAGAATCAAGTTGAAGCTTGCAAATGGTTGATCATGAACCTTCAAGGTATATCTTTTGTTGATCAATAATATTTCGATGCATATGAGTTGATTGAATTGGATAAATATGCATATGTTGCTTGCTATGAGAAGTTTCAATGGAATAATTGCTTAGTAATCAAATTTGGGTAAATTTGGTTGGATATGATCATGAGATGACATTTAATAAATTCATTGAATGGATATATGTCTTGTGAAATTATTCAAGATAGTTGATCTCAAGTTTGATTCAATTTGATGAAGTTTAGCTCAAGTACTCAAATCTGTCCAAAATCTGAAATATGAGCTAGCTGAGAAGAAAGCCATGGTTGAGTGATCAAATCTTGTTGTATTGGCTTGAAATTTGGTATGCATTCTGTAGACATATGGTATAAGTTGCTGTGAAAGTTTCATGAAAATTGGATAAGGATTACTTTGATTTTGAAGTAGTTCTCGTCAACACATGTGCAGCAGTTTTTAGCATGGAGCAGTGTGGAGAAAATTGATGGCTGGCAGTTCATACTTGGTCAAATGAAGCTCAACTTTTTGTGGCTGCTAGTAGACTCATAGAAGGTTATCTCCACAAAATTTCAAGATAATTGGACAAGTACATTGGCAGTTATGATCTATTCTTTGAAGTGTACAAAATCTGTTCACAAGAGAGAATTATTGAAATCTTTGGGATCTCTTGCATTGAAAGGCTATCAAGTTAGAAACGTAATTATAAGAGGTTGAGAGTAATTTGTTCGGTTTTGGATCATGAAGATTGGTACTCAAGTGAAGATAAAGACCAGGCAATGAAGAAGAAAGAAAAGGACTTAAAGACGGAATCTAGTTGATTTCATGTTATGTCCTTGGATCGATAAATCAATGGAAATTCAATTGAGTATTGAAGATGCTTCTTTAGAGAGAGGTCAGTTCTCCCGAGTGTCGGGGCGTGCCGCCTTATGTGTAGGTAAACCAAGTGGGTGATGATTGGATGGCTATCATGGAAGTGGTGATCTGGAGAATCATTGGCTATGCTTAGTTGAAGCAAATCAAAAGGATTGATCTATAAATCAAGCAACAGCCAAATGAAAAGATTGCATATACATACATGTGGTATTCATGCTTATTCAAGTGGTATTCTCATGCAAGCTTGATCAAGTAAAGATGCAAGTCAACCACAATTTGAAGCTAGCACTTGATCATAAGTGGTATTCAATTCATATGGGTGAAGAATGGTTTTTGCTATTCAAATGGACTTCACCATTGCTATTGTTGGAGATTGAACGAAAATGACTATCCCCTACTCCGAGATAGCAAAGGTATCATTGTATGGCATATGCATCCATATTTTGCTAAAGACTTGATTAGAGCATATAGTCATACATAGATGAGCATTCATGAAAAATCAAATGATTTTGAGTTCATATCATGCCACTATTGCTTCTATGTCTTGTTTGATCTAGTGGCTAAATATGACTTGTTCATGAGCATATGAACCTAGTGTTTGATCTAGTTAAATAAGTAAAAAAGGATCTAATTCAACATAGGCAAGATAAACCCTAGTGGCGTGAAGAAGCTTGTCTTTGGTTCAAACCGAGTTAGATTACTTGTGCAAATTTATTAGATTGAACTATTGGAGAAAGAAGCACAAGACAACAATGAAAATAGATATCAAGTTAATATTTCAAGTGGTTTGAACTTCAAGTGGTACTATGATCTTCATGACGGCATCCATGCAAGTGGTATACGTCCAACCCAAATGGTACTCACAAGTGATGTCTAGATCAAGCATAAAAGTGGTATCCAATAAGAATTGCAAGTGATCCTCAACTTTAAGTGATCATCAAGATAAAGACTTCCAACAAGGTGTCCATCAAAATGTGCAAGTGTCTACCCTCAACATCCCTCACACACACTTCTGTCATAATAGAGCATTGGCCTTTTATGGAAGTTGATGACAAATGGGGAGAAATTTGGAAAAAGATATGCAATTGTGTGATACGGGAGAGATATTGGATTAAATGGTCAAGGGGTAGAGATAATCAAGATGGGTGGAAGTACGCGATGAACCATCATGGAGGCTGATGATGGGAGAGCAATAGGCCAACAAGAAGGATGATCCACAAGATTGAAGATTATAAGGGGATCAAAATTCTTGGACAAGAGAAGCACATAAGTAGGGAGAGCAAGCTCATGATCATGATTGATTGCATTTGAATTGTGCATACTCATATGCTTGCTTGCATTTGCATTTAATTATTTACATGTGGTATCCTTACTTGTGTGGTGTATGCTAGTATAGGTTTGATTGATGATTTGATAACTAGCATGCATAGGTTGTTAGCTAGACTTGTGTTTTTCAAGTATTTACTAAAACCTTTCTTATAATGTTGATCTCATGGGGTATCCAGTATTTTTGCTTGTCTAGCTAATTATGATGCTAAGGATGAACTCAATAGTGCAACTTGAATTGGCTTCAAGCAATTGGTATCACGCTACAAAGGTTTATTCTGTGCACCTTAGCATCACTTAGTAGTGTTGGCACTCCCACAAATTTCATATTTATGTATGTGTGAAAATTTAAAACCAAACCATTTGAGCACACACGTAGGGGGAGTTAACACTACCAAGTCGGGTTTTATGAAGCTTATTTAAGTCTAAAGATTTGAGCTTAAAAATGGATAAGTAACATAGAATCTAAACTCAAGTTAGTGATTTACACTTGTGTGAAGAGCTAATTTGGTTAATGCGCTTAATTTCCATATCTTTGTAGAGTTGTCATCAATTAGCAAAAAGAGGGAGATTGAAAGGTCCTTATTTGGTTTTGGTAATTGAGTGACAACTTAGGTGGACTAATATGTGTTTGAGTGATGAATACACAGGTGATCAGTCCACAGATACATGTGTGTCAGCAACTATGCCATGGAGGTGAAAATGGCTAGGGATGATTGCTTAGCTCACACATGTGATGGTATGAAGGAGCTAAATGCACATGAGACATGACATGGAGTCATGTGGCTAGGTGGAGAAGATCAAGACAAGGCTTCGTGTCGACGGACCGGTTGCAGGTGTAAAGGGCAAGTCGGGTGATGGCTTGGCGCCGATGGACCAACGCAACGGTGAAGAGCAAGCAAGTCGAGGATCGATAAATCAAAAGCCACGTGATGATATGAAGTGGATCATATCATTCATGAGGTGTTGGTGCATGTGTTGCATTGGCATCAACGATGTCGGAGACGGTGATGAAGACAGTGATCGGAATGAAAAGCGCAATGGCAAAGGTATAACCATAGGACATTTCCATTTTAGCGATCTAAGGTTGAGTAGAGAAGTGCTTGACCGGATTTAGGATAGATGGCCGCACTATCAAGAGGGGCAAACTTGTTTGCATATCGGTCATCTAGTGCCATCTCGAGCGATCTAACTTGCATGCATTAATAGGATCGAGTGGCGTGGAAAGAAAGAGTGTAAAACCCTTTGAAAAATATTTGTGAAAATGCTAACTCACATGCATAAGGTTGTGGAACACTTTGGAGTTGGCACATTTGCAAAAGGGTTGAAGTTTCGAGCTCGCGAAAAGATTGGTTAGATCTTGGATGGATAAATTGCTTTTATCCTTTGAGTTTTGGATCAAGCAATAATATGGGTTGTGTAGCCCTCTGAATAAGCTTTCTAAAATGTCCCAAATCATCAAAATCGGAGTTCGGAGCTAAGAGCTATCGCCGTTTTAGCGAGCATGGACAGCATTGGACGTTAAGAACAATAGTCCGACGCTAGCGTCGGACCGTCCGACGGTATCATCCGACGCTCTAAAAATAGCCGTTCGAAGGGGTTTAATCGTCGGACGTTGGAGTATTAGTCCGACGCCTACCCTAGGAACGTTCGACGGTAGCGTCCGACGCTATTTTGCTTTCGGAAACTTCTCTGTGCACCACCGGACGCTAAGCAATGGTTCGACGGTAGCGTCCGACGCTCACAGAGAGCCGTTAGAGCGCGGTAACATCGGATTCAAACGACTAGTGACACGTGGCGTAAATCTAGGGCATTGAACGTTGGACAATAGTCCTATGGTCTCGTGTGCGAGCGTTCGACGCTCCGTCTGACGGTGTTTTTAAGTGGGCAACGGATCCTTTGACTTGAGGGATATTTATAGGAGTTTGTGGCCGGCTGTGAGAGGTGTCTTGCACCTTGGTAATGTGTTCCCCTTGCTTGTGCATGGTTTAGTGCTCTCCAACTCACTTGTGCTCATATAATTCGCATTCGAGAAGTGAGTGACCGATCGCTAGTGCATTGCATTGTGAGATTGCTTCGAGTAGCACTAGGTGATCGAGTTACAAGCCGGTGGTGCTTGTTACTCTTGGAGGTTGCCACCTCCTAGATGGCTCGGTGGCTTGTGGCTTCGTCGAAACAAGCAAGAAGATTGTGTTGGTTCCGGAGAAGCTTTGTGACGGGTTGGAGCTCACCCTGCGGGTGATCGCTGAAGAGCATCGCTAGTAGAGCGAGACGTGAAGAGTGACAAGTGGTCCGGCCGAGTCAAGTGTTAGAGCTTGTGGTAAGCACTCCACATGGGAGAGTGTGACTTGCGGGTCACCACTAGCAAGAGGACCGGCGGCAATTTTGGAGCTTGTCTCAACGGAGGATGTAGCTTGTGGCGACAAATGAACCTCCGGAAAATAAATCACCGTGTCAACATATTTCCATCCTTCGCGATGGTTTGCTCCCTTCTACACAAGTTGTTTATTTTGTGCATTATATTACTTGTGTAGTTGTAGTTGCTCTTGTGAGACCGGTTAGCTTGTGTAGCTTGCCACTCACTTTCTTAGCTTGTGTAGTTTAGAAGTAGTGTTCTTGATTAGCTTGTGTAGCTAATCAAGTTACGCTCCTTGATTAGGATTGTGTATCCTTGTCATTGAGCACGTAGTGAGTTTTGGTGCTTAGTGCGCTTTTACTTGCTAGTTGGTAGGAGCTCTCCAGTGCTTAAAGTATGTGACCTTGTGGTAGAACGGATTTAGGGAAGCTCAAGCTAGGCTTGCACCTTTGCTTCTTGGTAGGATCTTTTACAAGGTGCTTAGAGTCTTAGTAGATTGGTGAATTATCGCTAGAACCGATTAGGTTTTTATTTCCGCTGCGATTAACTTTTGTCGGACTATTCACCCCCTCTAGTACGCCATCTCGACCCTTACACCAACCATAGGAGGGCTTGGTGGAAGAGCTTGAGTCGGCCATGGCGCCAGGGTCGAAGTCGGTGAAGGAGGAGTGCATTCCGGTGGCGCAGTAGGCAAAGAGGTGAAGCAGAGGCGACGGTGAAGAAGGTGGCGGCTTCCCGTCGCTGGTTGTGCACCCTCTGTAGACCGGGTTAGGGTTTCTGTTGGTGGGAACAGTGGCTCGGGTGAATAAACCTCGTGAGCATATGTTGACACTTCTTAGCGCAACCACCAGAGACAAGGTCTTAGGCTATCTCTGATAACGGCGCCAGAAGTGCCCTGAGGGGTATATCTTATGTCTATTGGATAATTCCGCAAGCGCACAAAATATACCGCTGTAGCACTTCACCCGGGAGTATTCCAAGGTATCGTTATTTCTTTTATCCCAAGGGAAAGCAGTTGCTAGGAATAATTAATAAAAGAGAGAGATTCTTATGTCTATAGCAACTTAGTATCAACTAGTGATAGGGGGGTAAATCGATAAATAGAGGAAAGGATAATGACACAAAGACACGACAAGTTTTAGGATAACTAAGGATAACTAGTAGAGTATAGCTAGGTGGGAGGACAATGAGTGAGTATAAGACTCCTATGACTCTTACTTCACTCTTGTGAAATATCTTATCAAATGGATGAATTACACTGAAGACAGCTACCTTACTTCCGGTGTGTAGGGGGTAGTGCGAAACAATAGAGGATATAACCTCTACCCGAAGCGCCTACTATCTTATGTGAGCCAACCTTTTAAGAACTTGCCTAAAGCACGTGGAGGGATACTAAGACTAGACAGGGCTGTCGCCACTTGCTAGCACCCACAAACAATCCGTGCGACAAGCGGCATTCAAGGGTAAGATCTAGCCTAAACACCACACTTACACTAATTCTCACTACTCTAACTGGGTACCAAACAGCTAAAACACCCTATGACAGGCAATGAACTACACACGTGAGCTGGTTACAGGATCACTATCTAATATAACTCAACTATAAGGTAAGACAAGACACAGCAATACTATAATGAATTGTAAAGCACTAAGTAAAGACTTAGTAAAGTAAAGTAAAGATAATATATTGATAAAGGTAAAGTCTTACAGAAGGAAAGGTACAAGAGCTATGCCTAGACTCTCCAGCAAACGACTCCGGAGACTCCGAGCGTAGCTCGACTCGACTCTAACTCCCACACTAGACTAATACTACTAATAAAGAGTGGAACTCTAGCATCTCTTGTCTCTTGTGTGTCTTGAACAGGGTGATGGCAGCCTCTATTTATAGGGGAGAGTGGAGGGGCACCACGTAAGCGATCTGTGTGCTCCTTGCCTCTCCTCTCTTGGATGAACCGCCTCAATACCTGATTCAAAATGGACGGCAGTGGTGAATTCATCACGTGGAAAGGCATTCAGGAAGGCGGTGGAGGCCAACCGACCTGGCCAGGCACCAGGGGGGTCGGCCGACCCCCTATGACAGGTGGGCCTGGCCAGGTGTGGTCCCCCACCAGTCATAGAGTGTCGTATTGTGCTGGTTCTGTCTTGATTGTGTTGTTTCACGCCTTGATCCTTGTGCTTTGATTCTCCACCGTTGAATGGAAACACATGTTGATTTGATGGTTGAAATGAGCTGGGTGGAGTGTCACACGGATCCTGTCACGTCACCAAAGCCAGGTGGGCCCCATGGTGGGGTCGGCCGACCCACACATGGGCCCACTCTGAGCTCTCCTCTCTTTTACGTGATGTCTTGAGTTCTTTGTTGAATTCTGATGGCTTGGTGCCCATACTAGTAGTTCGGCCGACCCACTTAATTGAGCTCCAAGTGTTCATTTCTACTCTATTTTGATCTTCCCTGCATTCACAAGCTCAGAGTACAAGTAGAACTAGTTATTGATAAAATATGTTCATGATATGTTTATTCTCCCTTGAATCCGAGGCATGTTGACGGTGTTTGAATGTGGATTTTCATGGTATATCCAGCGTCAACAAGATCCCCCAAGCTTAACCTTTGCTCGTCCCGAGCAAATAATTAAATTTTGCCTCGGTGGATCAGGAGTTGCTGCAATGTTCATATTTCCTTAGTACCAAGTGCACAACAAAATACTTCTCTTTTGAATGGAAAAATTGGCTATAAAAATTCACCCATATTACCTTAGTTCTTTATGGGGCTAATGGCCTTTCCTTTGTCTTAGGTGGTAGAGAGACAGAACAGTTTAACTTGAGCACTACTTTTCTCATTCTTTGCAAGTTTCATACTGGGGGTTTTAGCAATGTTTTTACAAAAGAAAACTTAATGTTCCTCATATGGTTCTCTCATGTCGCTCAAATGGTGTATGATTCCTTACCAAGGCACAAAGTAAATGTTGCCTTCTCTTTATCATCCTACTTCTAAAAATGGCTTATGTGGAGCTTAAGGTAGGAATAAAAGGGTATAGCATACTTACTTTGTATGTGTTGTAGAGTCAAAGCTTGGATCTAAAGAGAGAAGTGTCATGCCCTTAGATCAAGATGTGCAAGTGTGTGGAAAAAGTGGACTATAATGCTCTTTCTATTTGACATTGTATCTCTCTCTAATAAAATTTTAGAGACATGACTATCATTTTTCCTTTCTTTTATTTATGAGCTAGACTTGCTCATATATTTTTCTTTTCTTTTCTATGGGCTTCCTATGTCCATCTTTCTCTTTTTATTTTCATTTTGCATAGCCTTTTGTCTCTTCTACCATAATGACTAAGAGAGATTTTCTATGACTTTAACAAATGGAGCATTTATTTAGTGGAAATGAAAGATATGTGGTTGCGTACTTCTAGTGTAGAAGCAGCATATATATGTGGTGTGTACGTGATCTTGATCTTAGGAGCATGATAAGACTCTCAATAAGGGTCAACAAGACTTGACAAAACTCAATACAAAGCAAATAGCTTAACTAGCATATTTGGCTGTGGTAGGAATTTATTACCATTGAGGAAGAATAAGGTTTTGATTCTTTTAAGAAATTAATTCTCCAGTAATCATGCATGCTTAGAACAATATTATAGCAGCTCTTGTTTTACCATATCATGTCTCACAACAACTTAGATTTAGTTCTAGTACTTAACATCCATAAAGTTTTTAGCTTCATCATGATTTTAATTGTAACAGAACCGCCTAAATCACGTGGCCCACAGGCACCTGTCATTGCCACTAATGACATCTAACAGCCGGACCCGTGTTCCAGATGACCTAGGCAGGCTCTGCCGGGCTACATAAGCACCCGTTATCTCCGACAGGATCCCATTGCGAAGCCATTACAGGATTACAACATTTCATAACAAATTACATCAGAGTAGAAGCGCGGAAAGACTAAATAGTACTTAATATTACGAACCAGTGTTCAAATAGAAATTAGGTGCAGTTATTACAGACCACAATTTAAAGAGGTAGCAGTAGCGGTAGAACAATAGTACAACAAGATAGATAGATAATACACGAACCCTGCCCACGGGTTCAACCTTACTCTTCTTCGCTTTCCTGGATAATAGTGACACAGCACGGAGCAAGATAGACTTCAGGCTCCAGCTGACTACCTGCAACGGAGTTAACAAACCCTGAGTACTGGGGTACTCCGCAAGACTTACCTGACCAAAAGGTGTAAAAGTAGACTTAGGAATGCAGGCTGAGGGGAGTCAAGGCAAGGCTTGAGCAAAAGTTCAAGAGTTTTGCGGAAATGCATTACTAGTCCTATTTTAATATTTTATTCACATAATATTGTTAATCATTACCATATTTCAAGTACTTTACAATATCCATCATCATTCTTTCAATATACATTCATTCATTTCGAAAACATCCTAATTTCGAACCACTATTCACTGTAGGTGTGAGGATCAAGTCTCCATAACCGAGGAGCAACGACGATTCGAATCGATTAATACCCAGCTGGGGATCCCTAACCACACTGCATATGTAGCACTTAAGCTTGCATATGCCAACCCCGCCTACCACGGCTTTTCATACCTCGGAACCGGTCCTGCGCCACCCGAGAGCACAGTACTCCTCTAGTCTCCAGGCACGCTGGCCATGAGGGTACACGCTACTCTCGCCATCTCTCCACTCCCAGTGCGTGGTTGTCGGTTTCAGCAGTAGAGCCACCGGAGTCAGAGGCTTCCCGTAGTATGTGGTTAGTTACAAAGTCTTGATCACAGCAGGCCTGATAACGAATGGTCCCTAATATTTTTTCGTTAAAAACCATGCATCGGGACTCTAACACAAGTACACTGGTAACTACCCGGTTTTCACATCCCTTTCCCGATGGCGGCGAAAGATGGACTAACTCAAACAGTTGACCAACCAAACGGGAAAACCCATCCCCGTTGATGACAATGAACTAGCTAGGAACACTGCCAACCAACAAGGACAAAACCAGTCCCATAAAGTGATTCATTTATTTTGTATCATCACAGTTGAAAATAGAATTTTTGCAAATCTAATCATTTAGTATGACTAATCATTTTCAATACTTTAAATAAATCAGGTTCTCAGGTATTGATAAGTGGTCAAGGATGGTAATGCATCAATTGGTTGTCAATCAACTCCTATTAACCTAATGCAATAGATTAACTCAAGTGATAAAAATTTAAAATAGCAAGGAGGGGCAAATGCACCGGGGCTTGCTTTGGATGGTGTAGAGTGTCGGATCCGGGTCGGTGCCACAAATATCAAAGCCTTGTACAATTTCCTGAGCAGTCTCCTCAGATGCGCCCTCAGACTTTATCTCCGGATTCTCGGTCACTACACGTTTGCAATAATGAATGTATGAATGCGATGCACATGAAATGACAGATAAAATTCAATAATAAATAATGCACACACGTGATCAAGACCCTACCATAGGCTAGCCAAGATTATTCTAATTCATAATGCCCTAGGTCATAAAGGTGATTGACCTAGAATCACAATCAATTCAAAAATCACACCATTCAATAATTATTTCATTTCCTAGCCCTTTTATTAATCACTTAAACCAACATATAATTTAATAAATATTTAAACTATTTTCATTTGATGCCAAATTTCACCAACAGATAGCTCTAGGCCTAAAACAATACCACATAAATTTTTATGATTTTTGGACTTACAAGGAATTTATTAAAAATCATCAAAGTTCCATTTATCAATTAATGTGCTGATTTTTAGTGGACACAGAAAGTGCTCAAAACACACTTTTAATATTTTTTATAAAATAATACACATCCCAGAGAGCATACACAAATATTTTCACAATTAATCATGTAGTAAATTAATCTACACAAAATTATGAAATCAGAGTACTATTCAATGAAAATATAAATGGAAAAGTCATTTTAATTACTCGGGAAATTCACAAACTGAAATCAGCCCGAGTCGGCCCAGCCAACCCGAGCTGGCCCAACTCGGCCCACGCGCGCGCGCGCTCACACTCGAACCGGGCACTGACAGACCGGGCCCAGTCGTCAGCCCCCGCGCTCACCCTCTCTCGGCCATTGACAGCTGGGCCCCTGCTGTCAGCTCCTTGTTCCACCTCGGGCCGACGCTCTCCGCGCGTGCGTGTGCACGCGGCACGGCACGGACCTCGCCTCCGGTGACCCCAACGGCGGTGTCCAGCTACCTGGCGCCTACCCTAGACCCTAACCGACACTCCTATGCACCTAGCCCTAGCCCTAGACGCCCTCGACGAGCAGGAGCTCGTCCACGGCGGACGGATGGCGGCACGGCAAGGCTGTTCCGGTCGACGGAACACGGTAAGGTCACGGGAAAAACAGCAGGGAGAATCAGAGGCTCGCCACGAAGCTAACGGGCGAGTTAGATGATGACGAGGCGGTGTGGTGAGGATGGCTTGACGACGGACGGCGGCGGACACGGCTCGGCCGTCGGCGACGAAGGTCTGTTCCGACGAACCTGGCGCACCACATCACAAACTGCCGTGCGTATCAGAAACTACACCACCAAGGGAGCTTAGAACGCTACCCCGAGAAGAAAGACACTCACTCTAATCCGACCGGACGGGAAGAGGATGGCCGCGGCGGTGCTCCGGTGACAACCCGAAGACGAAGACTCTCACCGCGAGCTACACAGGGTACCACGGCTCACGCGATGGGCACCAATTGATGCGCCACGAGCTCGGCTACCGATCTGGGAGATGGAGAGGGTGGAGATGGCTCGGTGGCTGTGAATTTGACCACGAACGATGAGGTGATTGCCGGCGGCCGCTCGGGAAGAAATGGGAAATTGGAGGGCTCGTCGTCTTTAAAAGGCAGGGAAGAGGTGGGGATAAGGTCGGGGCAGTCCGGGGCCCCCTCCTCGGCTGCTCAACAGCGTTGCGGCGTGCCCACGCCGGCCGGACGGCGCTCGGCGCCGGACGCGGCACGCGCGCGTACGGCGAGAAGATGAACAGGGGGACCCCCCTCTAGCTACAGTGCTAGTTTCAATAGGTCAACAGCTATTTGGTTCCAATTCGATCTGATCCAGCCAGAATCCGAGGAATTGATGAATACAAAAGTTGTAGAGAATTTTGTGTAGAGCATTTTTTCTTTTGACATCGAATTCAAATTCAGCCAAAATTTCAAACTACAGCAAAGGGGGTAAAAAGTAGGGTTTGAATTTCAAACTGAAATTTTAAAATTACTTTTGATTTTTCTCAACAACTTGAAAAATGGTCAACATGAAAGTTGTTCTACTCAGTGAGCTTGACAACTTATATTAATGGATTTTTGGAAGATTCTCAATATTTTTGAAATTAAAGTTTTAAATTTAAATATCGACATACTAATTTGAGTTTAATTTGAATTTCTATAATATAACTTCAAAATCTCCAAAAATAAAAGTTATTCCATTTTAAAGGTTCTACAACTTTCATTAAGACATGTTCATCAGATTCATAGTAGTTTTTGAATTAGGGTTTTAGGTCAACTCTAGGGCTTAATTTGATCCGTTATTTAATTTTTAATTTTGACTTTTAATTAAGGGCTTAACTACACAATCCACAACACATGAAATCAAAGCACTCTAGTGACCCTAAGCACAATCATCTGCAGATGCTTAAATTTAAACATGATGACATGGCATTATTAATTAACCGTAATACCCGGGGTATTACATTAAATGAGCCAAGTGATCCATACTCAAAGAAATACTAAGTTGTAGATTAGGCATTAAAGAAACATTAACAGAGCAACTATTCATCATTACCATGAGAAAGATAAACATTCATAAAACATATGGGAATAAGGAAAATATTTTTGGTATTTTTATCTTATGCACATTTTTAAATGCAATAAATTAAAATAATGTAAATAGCTAGGATAGAATAATTACCTTGGTGGGGGAGAGGATCTCCCCCAAGCTTGTCTTTTTGCTCATTGTGGCGGCGGATAGTATTGGAACCATCCCGCCCAGCGTTGTACTTCTTCATGTTGTATGGCTTGCAATAATTGGGCATTTTGTTGTGCCATACTTAGAGTTGCATCTTGCTCAACTTGCATTGCGCCCATGTCGTTGATGAGTTGATCCATTTCCGACCATTGGTTCCGATGACCCCTCGCCCGTGTGGACGGACGGGGAGTGCGCACTCTTAGAGTGTGCTGTTGAGGCTGTTTCGTGGACCCTGAAATGTCCATGGAACTTGCCTCATCACCTACTTCTTCATATCTCCCTGCTGCTTGTGAGGTGCTGCCTTGCTCAAATTTGGCGGCCTGTGACATGCTCCTTGTCACCCTTCTTGTTCCTGCAATATTTTGGCTTCTTGCCTCTCGGTCCCAATTTATGGTTAGTGTACGCAGCGCATACAACCAACGCCTCTCACATGGGAGAGAGATTTCGGCTGTATGGCTTGGACAAATCATTTTAAGATCACCATTTTCATTTCTTTTTAGGACTTGAGCACTTATGAAGAAATCTTCAGTTATAATGTCTCCAGGAAAAGCAATATATTCAAAGTAGTGTTTTCTGTTTAGCAAGTCTATTATTTCAGCAATGCGAGTGATAAAAGAGGTAAAGAATATAGGCTCGCTTCTATGGAAAATACCAAACCAAAAGCAGACTAAAATTTTAGCAGGTGAAAATTTTATTTTCTTGGTCATGGCATAAAGCAGTCTTAATTCATCATTAAGAAGGGTTTGCACATTGGATCCAGAAAGAAGAGTTATGGTCCATCCAATAGCGGAGCAAACGCAAAGTGGGATTATGGATTTCATTAGTTTTAGGATCAGAGCAATCATTGGATCCAATTATGGCTTTCCAGAAATCAGGTTTATCAAATTTTCTTGTGGCATTAACTAGATCTAGATGACAGTTATTATCAAAGCCAAGTGCCATACTAAAAATTCCCCAAGTTAAATTATACTCTTGATTGAATATGCGAAAGTAGACATTATCATTAGTGACTTGTAAAGAGCATAGAAATTCATGGTGAGCTTTTTAATACCAAGTTCTTGCACTTCCCAAAAGCTTCCCCACCCAATTGTATTGAAAACAGTATTAAACTCTGCGGTCATACCTGTGTTGTCCGAAAGGACAGGGTCGATGATGCCGGTATGTTCATAACCGCGGTGTCGGATAGAGAGGTACCTTTGGTACTCTTCTTGGTCTAGTATGAGGCCAGCTCTCGGGGTCAAGCGTCCTCTCGGAAGGCACTCCAAAGCTTTGTCTCGGTGGAGCTTCTCTTTCCTTCATCTTCGTCATGGCGGGGTCGTCGGGAGGAACTCCCTATGACACTCTTGGCTTCTTGAATGCGGAGGAGAACTTCTTCATCTTCCTGCAGCAATGAGACAACATAAGAACACACTAGGACAACAAGGATTAGCATTACCCTGTCCCAATGTCAGTTGTCCTTGCGGGGTATGGTTGCCTCCACAAACCGCTCTTGTGGGTAGGAGTACTCCACAAACAAGTTGATGAGAGCAAAGATGAGAGTAATACAAGCTTCTACTACTACAATATTTTTGGGATTTTGGTTTGAGTGGATAACTACAACTAAACTTGAGAAAGAACTTGCTCAAATAGAGAGAGAAGAAGAGAGATTGTGTGCTCGAGATGATTCAGCTGGTTTGGGTGTGGGATTGAGCACACAACGCATGGGTATTTATAGGGGGTGAAGGGCTGGTGACCAGGCCACAAGGGCCAGGTCGGCCGGCCCCACCTGCACAGGTTCAGAGCTGCTTTCACCTTTGGACAGAGAATCTATTTGAATTCAAACACAATTTTGCAGACAGGACTTTAAACATGGGTCGACCGACCCATGTTTGGTCCCCTTTTCAATATTAAACAGTGTGTTTCACTTTGTCTAGTAAAGCAAAGATTAGTGGTGGACCGAAACTGGAGAAGTTTTCAGAGATTCCCTTGTCTCGTGTTTTGTGAAAGAGAAATGTGTATGACAAAAGTGGGGACATACTTAAAAGTGATTCCCATGAACCATGGGAGCACTAATGCATGCCAAAGTGTCTACTTTTCAGAATTTGGATGGTGGTGGATGTTGGATTCTCATTGGAGCATGTGAAAGTGGTCATGACCAAAAGTTGTTCGACCAAATTCAAAATTAACTGGTGATTAAAGTTGAGACAGTGATCAGGACGCCAGACCAACATCGCTAGAGGTGAGTGGGCCCCATGGTGGGGTCGGCCGACCCCACCTTGGGTGGTCCCACCACCTCAGGTGTGAGCAACACAGTTCTACTCAAATTTTATTTATCTAAGTTCTTTATTTTGTCGAAATAAAGTGTTGCAAAATTTAAATATGAAATGTAATGCAAAAATGCAAGAATTGAAATGCGAAAAGTAAATACGAGATAAATACTGATTTACCTTACCAGCAAGGGCTCCATGTTTTAGGTCCGTAGAGCAGGACCTCTCCTTTTCGGGTTCATTCTTCGGATGCATCGATTGGTCCCGGAGATGGGGATCGTGATGATTGCACCTCTTTCTTCCGCCATTTCTTCTTGGTTGAAGCTTGTGACTCAGCAGAGTCAGCCTTGTTTACCACCTCGGACTTTACTTACCAGTTCGGCCATTTTTGGCCTTTGGCGATTGATTCTTTCGGCGGGGTGTATATTGTGGCTTGTTTCTCCACAGGTTCTTTCCTTGCCTGTTGCATCAATTTATAACCATTGAAAGGACATTTAATTCTCTTACCTGGGAGTTGGAAATGGACTTGGCCGGATCCCACGTAGATGATGGCGTTCACAGTCTTGAGGAACGGTCTTCCCAGAATGACGAGGACTTCGTCATCGGCTCCCATATCGAGAATGAATGAAGTCGGCGGGGATGTATTCATCTTGAACTTTGACAAGGATGTCCCTTGCCAATCCCTCAGGGAACCGGATGGATTGATCGGCCATCTGCAATTTGACAAAAGTGGGGTACAAGGGCCCCCTATCAAATTTTCATACATTACCTTGGACATGATGTTGACTCCAGATCCAAGGTCGCAGAAGGCATTGTTGAAGGTGTGCGGTCCGATCTCGCAGGTGATGGTTGGGTGACCAGGGTCACTCTTCTTAGCCATGAATGGCGGGTCATGAAGGCAACCCGGGTTTGGCCTGACCGAAGGCTTACCAAACCTCGTGGAAATTAATTTGACACCCTCAATTGGTTCCTCAGGTTTCCCTAGTATCTTACCTTGTTCGAAGGATGGGACAGCTGCTGCTATTTGAGCTAATTGTGTTTCTAGCATTTTATTAAAACTCAATTGATTTTTCATAGCAGTGTTAAAGCTATCCATTTTCTCACTAAGATTTTCAAGAATCTTATCATTAGCCATTATTTTCTTATTTATGCTATCATTGATTTTAGATTGGCCTAAGACAAGATCTTTAAGAGAAGGTTGGTTACCATAAGAATTATTATTAAAATTATTGCTGTAACCATTACCTTGATTTCCTTGGTAGAAGGGGCGCGAGTTCCATCCTCCTTTTTGCTGGGATCGATACCCATTGTTGTTGTTGTTGTTGTTGTTGTTGTTGATGATGATGAAGCTCACTTCCTCCTTCGTTTCGGGATAGTTGTTGCCCGAGTGATGTATACCTCACACCATGAATCAGCTTCAGTTGCTCATGCGGTGGCAGTGGTTCGAATGGCCTCTTGTTCCTTTTTGGTACCTTCCTCAATCTTTTTCATCAAGAGGTCTATTTTTGCTGAGAGCATGTCCACCTTATGAACGGTGTGCATACCCCTTTTCTTGGGCTGGAGACGCTCTTTGTAACACCTCTGGTGTTACGGTTAATTAAAACCTATCATGTCATCATCATTGCATGTAAACCATCCTGCATAAACTCATTACTATGCATTAACAAAAATAATTTTTGTTTCAACATGTGATTATGCATAAGTGCTTGAGAGTCATTTATTATGTGAATGTTTGGGTTTGTATGCAATTATCTAAATTAAATTGGGGAATAAAAAGAAAAACAATTAAAAACCGTAATCGGACTCGAAACCCTAAATCAAAAACTAAATAGAATCAAGTGCTTGGGACTTAAACAAAAGTTGTAAATCTTTTGAAGTTGAGTATCTTCTATTTTGGGTAATTTTGAAGTTATTGAAAATAATTTTAAATAAAATCTTAATCTAGATTTTAAAGTTTAAACTTGAAATACAAATTCAAAAACTAATAGGAATCTGATGATGGTCTTTTAATAAAAGTTTTAGCCCTTTCAGAATAGAACAACTTTCATGTTTGGAGATTTTAAATTTTATGAGTGGAAATTTAAATTAAAACCCAATTATTGTTTGTTTAGTCAAATTTAAAATGCCATTTCAAAAACTATCAAGAATATGGGTAAACTCCTTTAATGGAAGTTGTAAGGCTTTTCAATTTGAACAACTTTTATATTAAGGGATTTTGAAGTTATGCAGTGAAAATTCAAATTAACCTCAAATCAATGTTTTGAAATTTGAATTTGAAATATCATTTCCAAAATTATGTGGAATCTGACACAATTGCTTTAATAAAAGTTGTTGGGCTCAATGAGTAGAGAAACTTTCATTTTTACCATTTTTCAACTTGTTGATAAAAATTGAAAGTAATTTCAGAAATTGTGTTTGAAATTCAAATTGGGGATTTACCCCCTTTTAAATATTTTCAAAACTAAGCCGAATTTGAGCATACTTCAAAAAGCAAACTTGATCTTAATAAAATTTTGCACAACTTTTGTTTTAGGTCTTTTCTCTGATTCAACTTGGAATAGCCATAATTTGAAACTTATAGGCCTAGACCTATACACTGCTACAGTGCATCTACGGGGGGGGGGGGGGGGGGGCGGTTCTGCCCTGCTCGAGTGCAGGCCGCGTGCGCGCGCTGGCCGCCGGCGATGCCCGGGGCCGGCCGGCCGCGTGTCGCCGTTGACGCCGGGTCCGTGGGGGTCCGGCCACGTCGCGAACACCTTCATTACCCTATATAAGCCCCTGTCACCGCCATGTTCCTCCTCCTGCCATCCATGGCCGCCGCGGTCGAGCTCGCGGTCGCCGGTCAAATTCGCGCGGCTCCCGTGCCTTTCCCCTCCAATTACTTTGAGCCATAGCCCCAGCATATCTTAGAGTCTCCAATCGACTCGCTATCGTCGTACGTTGACCGCCGGAGCACCCTTGCTACCGGTTTTCTTCCTCGCCGGAGGCAGAGGCGCCGCCGTAGATCGGCTTCGCGAGGCCAGCGTCTTCCTACAAGGTTACCCCCTTCCTTTTTGGTTCGTTTCGAGTTAGATGTGGACCTGCATTGCTCATGCGCCCGGTGTTGTCATCATTACTGCTTCGATTCAGCCAGAACTACCGCCTCGACGCCGGAGAACACCGCCGCCGGCTTGGTCACCGATAACGAGTCGGCTCCGGTCGTTTGCATCCTCAACTAGCGTGCGCGTAAGACATAAGGTGAGCCACTGGTCTTGCCCGAGTCCTTATCTCAAACACTACCGTGGTGTTGCCAGAACGCCTCGCGCTGACGAGCTGCTCGCCGATCGAGTCGTCATGGCCGCCGCTGGTCTTGCTCCTACCATGTCACCGCCCAATCAAGCGTGTAGTCGGGTTCGCGGCGTCTTGGGGTATCCGGTGACGCTCTTGCCCTTACCAGAGATCGCCGCCGTGGAGTGCTAAGGCCGGCCGAGCCGAAACGGCCCTACTCTGTTCGTCGTGGTAGGGGGAAGAAGAAGAGAGCCCGAGCTGGGCTCTGCTGGGCCTGGCTGGGTCGGCCCCGTACTGCTGGCTCGGGTGGCTTTAAGGGTTTTCCTATTTCCTGAAAAATGAATGGTGCTAGTGTTTGTGATTTTTGTAGGAATTGTTTTGCTACACCAAAAATCCTAAAAATAATTGTGGGTATTCTCTGTAATATGTAGTATTTCAAAAAAATATTAAATAGTGATTTTCAGTAAATTCTTTAGGAACTAAAAATGCCCCTTTTAATTAATAAATGAGACTTCTATGATTTTTGTAGGCTAGAATAATGATCCAAAAATCATGAAAATTATTTTGGTACTGTTTTAGGCTGAGATATAGCTATATAAAAAAAATTGGGCTCAAATGAAATAGTTTACTTAATTACTATTTAATACTCTATTTATCGGTTAATAAAATAAATTGAAAACGTTAATCAATTTTGGGGTTGGTGTGTTAACTTTGGGTTATTGTCATGTGCTGGCCCCTAGTATCTTGCTAACTTGTTTTAGCTTATGCTAAACTTGTTAAGTACAAAATTTAAATGCTATTTCATGTAAGTAGTTACTTGGTTATTATTTAATGCTCTATTAAATGGTTGTTAAAATGGATAGAAATCACTAATGGCTTAGGTTTGTGTGACTTTCAGATTGATTGTTGATCCTAGGTCATTAACTTAAAATGATCTTTAGTATCTTTAGTAATTGTTCGAGTTATTTATTAATTTGTTTAATAGCAGAATAACTTGATTGATGTGGATTTCTGCAACTGATAAAAAGAAATCTTAAGTAACAATTGTAAGATTGGTTTTGTTGGCTTGCAGCTTTTGCGTAAAGGAAAGTTGTACTCAACTTACTAATTAAGTTTACTATTATTTATTAATTCACAATGTAGTGCATCTCTTGCATCATGGCATACATTTCATCATGTTAAGCATAGTATTATTATTACGTGTAGTGATCGGGTTTTTGGGAGGATTGCTTGATTGATTCCCGACGGAAGGCTTAATCGTCAGGAGGAGTCAAGTGGGTTTCCTCTGGCTATCTGACAGAATTGACAGACCTGCAACACAGGCAAGCCCCGGTGCATTTGCCCCTCCTTGTTATTTAAAAGTATTTATCACTTGAGTTAATCTACTGCATTAGGTTGATAGGAGTTGAGTGATAACCCATTGATGCATTACCTTTCCTTGACCACATATTATACCTGAGACTCTGATTTATTTAAAAGTATTGAAAAATGCTTTGTCATGCTTAATGATAGAGTTGCAAAAATGCTATTTTGAAAACTGTGATGATATGAAACAAATGAATCAGTTTATGGGATTGGTATTGTCCTTGTTTGGTGATGGTGTACTTGGCCAGTCCATTATCATCAACGTGGATGGGTTTTCCGTATGGTTGACCATCTGTTTGGGTTAGAGTCCCAACGATCCTCGCCATCGGAAAAGGGATGCGAAAATCGGGTGGTCTCCAGTGTACTTGGGTTAGAGTCCCAATGCATGGTGTCCAACGGAAAATTATTTAGGGACCATACCTTGTCGGCCTGCTGTGATCATGACTTTGCAACTAGCCACATTGAAACGACCTCGATTCCCGTGAAGGGAAATCCACAGGCTCGAATTGTAATTCAACAGATTGCTTGGGACAATCCATGAAATTACCCATAGCTCAGTTGACACCAGGATCCATACAACGGTAATTAAGTCTTACATAAACACTTATTACATCGCCACACTGGTGGAATCAACATTCAGAGAAGCTTTAGAAGATGCGGAAACGTTTCATCCTTCACGGCCAACTTGAGTGTAGCACGTGACCCTATTCCTCACCATCGTCTTCCTCGAAGTCGTACTCAATCTCGTCACCTGACAGCAAATTTATCAGTATGATTTGTACTGGCCACGGAGCCCACCTATGCAGCATTTGCTTTGTGAAAAGTGGATGCAAGGCTATACAAGCAGACCTATAGGCTGAGGTTTCCTATGCAGCTGTAATCAATGTTTAATTAGTCAAGTTTTATCTCCAGTTAACACCATCATCCCTTTTCCCATCACCACATCTCACTTACCCACACCTCGCTCTCATTCGACAGGCCCAACTCCCTCTCGGGCCTATCTCAGCGGCACACTACCACAGCGGGTACACTGCCGGAAAAAGTGTCATCCATGGGGAGAAGAGAACACTCACTACACTAGTAGAAGCTTCACAGGAAAGGTCCATAGCCAACGAGTTGGCATATGTATCGATCGATCAACCATACACTCTGCAGAGGTTTCACTACCCACAAGATTAGCCATCATAGGTGTTGTGCAACACCTAGGCAGAATTCTGGGTGCTTGCTTGCCTAGGTCGATGCCACCCTACCACTCAGCCCTGGGATATTCCGGATCCTACACCGTTATGCTGAGACTGGGAGACACAGTACCGGGCCCATCCAGGGGTACTGCGCATCTAGAACGGAACGGGAACCCATCGACCGTCTCCGCCCACCCTTATCACCTCTCAACCTAGCAGTAGTGGCACCGTCCTACCAAGTAGTCCAGCCGTCTCCCGCCCATCAGAAGCGAGTGAGTAGAAAAGGATTCCCATGAACCTGAAACTAGTCTGTCCTAGGTTTGACCAAGCAGGCATCTTCACTTAGGGGATACTCTCCCCGTGCCATCACAGCACCTCCGTCCACGGGCTTCAAACCACCAAGGCTATCCCACCCGGAACCTCCTCAACAACTTTACCCGCCACAGGTATCTCGCTTGGGGATGCCCAGGTTGCGCCCCCGGCACGACTTGCCCCATGGGCTTGTCTCACATCCCACTTGGTCGACATCAACCCTTACCATGCACCCAAGACGCACGCAGCACTCTTTCCTAGTGGTTATAATCAGTTATACACCGTCCCAATTCCACCACATAGCATATAGCAAGTAGAAAGTAGTGGAAGAGTAACAGTAAATTAAGCAGCAGCTAACCTAGCAGCGGATAGCAGAGTAAAGTCTTATCAAGGCAGGGAATTCAAATACACTATCATGCAACCAATCCATACATAATCATAAAGCAATAGCAGCAATGTCATTTGCAATGCGTAAATAGGATCTAAGGATTTGGTGTGATGTGGCACCTTCGTAGTCAGTCTCCTAGCTCCTGAAGGTACTCGTGGTCGTCTTCCTTAGTCAGATCCTCCTCCGGCTCTGAAATCGAACACGAAATAATCGCGTCAACGACTCCTATAGAGTATTTCAGAAAAATCCAATAAAATAAAGAGCCAAATGCACACAAATATAGTCTTAGATTGTAGATCTCATTTTTCTGAGAATTTTGATATATGGTGCGCAATTTCTGGACATCGTATGAATAAGTTATGAATTTCCGAAGATTATCCTATTTTTCGAAAATGGAAAATGGACGATTAATCAGGGGCAGCTCGGGATTGGTCCACGTGGCGCGCAGGTCCAGTAGTGCGGCATGTGGTGCCTCATCAGAACATAGACCCGATGGTCGCCCACCAGGTGTTCGATGCTGGTTCCCAGAGAGTCGCCGGCGTCGGCGTAGCTCGGCGGGGCTCGGCGGGGCTCGGCGTAGCTCGGCGTGGCTCGGCCAAGCTCAGCGTAGCTCGGCGTAGCTCGGGCGAATCGGAGATTCGGGGCGCCGAGGGTGCCGCTCTCCCGAGCTCTCCCGGGGAGGCTCGGGCGAATCGGACATTTGGGCGCCGAGGGTGCCGCTCTCCCGAGGGTTGGCTGTCATTAGTGAAATGATGTCGTGGGCCTCCTTCTCTCCCACGGCATACGGCGGTTCTTCGACGAGGTGGAGGCGCACGTAACCAAGGCGACAGACATGATTCGGGGCTCGGCTATCTACGCGGCGGTGCCGAGGCAGACTTGGCGAACCTTGTCGGCCTTTCTCCGCAGCGTGAGGCGATCGGGGGTACTCGAAATGGATTTTAGGCGAGGCGGAACGTGTCGGCGGCGATCACGTTTCCCCGAGAACGCACCTCTCGGTGTTCCGGGCTATGGAGGTTCGATCTTCGCAACTAAGCTTGTCCGAGGTGGTCGGTGAGTTGGTGGTCACGCTAGCGGGTCGCGTCGGCGGTTTCACGGCTTGTGCGCGCGGGAACGCCGTCGAGGTGGCGGTGCTCCGAGCACATGTGACGGCGATGCCCGTCGGAAGTGGCCTGACGTCCATAGCTGATGTCCAGTGGTTTGTTGGCCGGTCTTGTACGCGTGTTGTGCGAAGTGTTCAGGGACCGGAAACAGCCCGCGGCCTACACGCTCGTGATGCCGAGCGCCATGACCGTAGCACGACGAGGTTGGATGAGGTGCTCGGTGGCTCACCGTGGGGCTGGTGAGGTAAGGATGGCGGTGCAGTGACGAGGTGACGCTGTGCAGAGTGATCGCAGTGCCGTGTCGCTCCTCGTCCGCAGCTCGGACTTCTCCTCCGTGTTCGGCTCCGGCGTGCTCCGCGGCGGCGGCGCTCCGGCAGCTTCTCCTCCTCTGCTCCACCCTTCTCCCTTCTCCCTCTCCCTCTATTGTGCGGTGTGGTGTAGTGGTTGTGCCGCAGCGCGGCGGCGGCGAGTGGGACGAGGTCTAGGGCTTCGGGGCGACTCCTTTTATAGACGGCCAGGGCATGGCATGGCGGCGGACGATGATTAGCGGCGAAGGGGGCACGTGGAGACCATCGGTGCTCCCGAGCTAGGGTTTCCCAGTGCGCGCGGCTTCTTGGCGAGCAAGGCAGGGGACAGGCGAGGGACAGCGGGGTCAGGGCTCTGCCATGCGTGGCGCTGTCGGTCACGCCATTTGCGTGACTCTGTCGGCCACCGTCTTTCGCGAGGTGAGAAGAAGAACAGTAGCGAGAGCGGCTGACAGGCGGGGCCGGGCGGTCAGCGACTGCGGGAGAGTGGGTGAAACGGTCGCGCGCGCGCTTGCTCAGTTGGGCCGCAGCTGGGCCGACAGGCTGGCTTCCTTTCTTCCTCTCTTCTCTTTTCTTTTTCCTTTTCTATTTTCACTTAAGTGTATTTATATACATATATTACCCTTTTTAAATATTGAGTAAATACAAACATAAATTGCTATAAATCCCAATTGTGATGCATAAGCTTTTATTCTATGTGAATGGAATTAAAATGTAAGCTATACTCCTTTATTTACCAAATTCATAATGAAACCTATATGCTTGCACAAGAAAAATGGGTTTTCATAATAAATAAATAAATAAATTTAATTGGTTGGGATTTTTAGGTTGTGTGGGTTTTTAGGGTTGTTACAGTCCTCCCCCCTCATTAGGATCTCGACCTCGAGATTCAGAGATAACGTACCCATCGAAGAGGTAAGGAAACATAATCCACAAGTCCGATTCTTTCTCCCACGTAGCTTCTCTTTCAGTGTGATTGCTCCACTGTACCTTGCACATCAGAATAGTCTTGTTCCGCGTCTCCTTGGTATCCCGTGCCAAGATCTTGATCGGATGTTCCTTGTATTAAAGTGTGTCTTGCAGGTCTAATGCATCCGTAGGAACTTGCTCCTCGGGAAGCTTCAGCCACTTTCTTAATTGCGAGACATGGAACACGGGGTGTACTCCAGATAATTCCTCCGGTAGTTCCAGCTTGTAAGCAAGCTTTCCAACCCTATTACAGATCTTGTATGGCCCAACATATCTTGGTGCCAATTTCCCTTTTACGTGGAATCTGAAAGTGCCACGAAGCGGAGATACCTTGAGGTAGACATAATCCCCAACCTTGAACTCAAGCTCTCTACGTCTTCTATCTGCATAGCTCTTTTACCTACTTTGTGCAATCCTCAAATTCTCTCTTACTTGGGCAACACCTTCTTCTGCTTCCACAATCTTAGCAGGACCGAAGAATGTCCTTTCACCTGGTTCTGACCACATTAGCGGGGTTCTGCACGGTCTTCCATACAACGCTTCAAATGGAGACATCTTAATGCTTGTCTGATAACTGTTGTTGTATGAGAACTCGGCGTGGGGTAGACAGCTCTCCCATCCTTCCTTGTACCTCAATACGCAAGCACGTAACATGTCCTCGAGAATCTGGTTCACTCTTTCTGTTTGCCCATCCGTTTGCGGGTGGTATGCGGTGCTATAGTCGAGCTTGGTCCCGATGGACTTGTGCAAGGATTTTCAGAACTGTGATATGAACTGTGAGCCTCGGTCAGATATAATACTCAGAGGCACCCCATGTAACTTCAAAATGTTTGATACGTACAGATCTGCCAGCTTTTCAGCTCTATACTTCCTTTTGACCGGTATAAAATGTGCAACTTTGGTTAGACGGTCCACTATTACCCATATAGAATCATACCCATGCTCGGATCGGGGCAGTCCTATTATAAAGTCCATGGATATGCATTCCCACTTCCATTCTGGTATCTCAACTGGTTGTAGCAACCCTGCTGGTCTCTGATGCTCGGCCTTGATTCTATTGCATGTATCACATCGGGCTACATGCCCTGCAATGTCTGTCTTCATATTCTCCCACCAGAAGTGCTTCCTTAGATCATGGTACATCTTGGCTGACCCTGGTGAATGCAATATTTGGAGTCATGCCCTTCCAACAGGATCTCTTCTCGTATCGCTGAATCCGTCGGTACACAGATTCTATCTTTGTACCATACAGTTCCCTGCTCATCTTCTCGGTATTCGGGGCCTCTCCCCAGTTTCATCAAACCACGGATATAGTCTATCTCAGGACAGTTCTTTTGCGCTTCACGGATCCATGAGGTGGGATTGTACTCGACGCGAAGCTCATTTAGCATGCCATAGGAGACTACCTCGAGCTGGAACGCGTCGAACTCTCTCCTGAGCTCAGGCGGCATAGAGTTGGTGATGAGGGTATGGCAGTAGCTTTTGCGGCTAAGTGCATCAGCGACAACATTAGCCTTCCCTGGGTGGTAATGGATCTCAAGATCATAGTCCTTGATGAGTTCTAGCCATCTGCGCTGCCTCATATTCAGATCTTCTTGTGTGAAGAAGTACTTCAGGCTCTTGTGGTCAGTGTAGATGTCACACTTGTTGCTTATTAGATAGTGTCTCCAAATCTTGAGTGCATGTACCACGGCTGCAAGTTCTAGATCATGAGTCGGGTATCGCTGCTCATGTTCCTTCAACTGTCTTGAGGCATAAGCTATCACCCTTCCTTCTTGCATTAGTACACAGCCCAAACCTTGCCGAGAGGCATCACAATATACAACAAAATCTTTGTGAATATCGGGCAGGGCTAGTACAGGTGTAGTAGTGAGCTTCTCTTTCAAGGTCTAAAAACTCTTCTCACATTCAGGAGTCCATATAAACTTGTTCTCTTTCTTCATCAAGTTGGTCATGGGTCTAGCAATCTTGAAGAAATTCTCAATAAATCTGCGATAGTATCCTGCAAGTCCCAAAAAGCTTCTGATTTCTGACACATTACGGGGTTGTTCCCACTCTTTCACAGCTTCAATCTTGGCTGGGTCCACTGCAACTCCTTCTCCTGACAGTACGTGACCAAGGAAAGCAACTTCCTCAAGCCAGAATTCGCACTTGGAGAATTTGGCGTATAGCTGGTTGCGAGACAACCTCTCCAAAACGGTCCTCAGATGATGTTCATGTTCCTCTTTTGTGGCTGAATAAACCAATATATCATCAATAAATACCACCACAAACTTGTCTAGCTCATTCATGAAGATCTTGTTCATCATGTTCATGAAGTATGCTGGAGCGTTAGTGAGTCCGAATGAGACTACTGTGCACTCATACTGTCCATATCTAGTGACAAATGCAGTCTTCGGGATATCCTCTTCCCTGATCTTCATCTGATGGTACCCTGACCGGAGATCAATCTTTGAGAAGTACTTGGCCTTACTTAGTTGATCTAACAGATCATCGATGCGGGGAAATGGGTACTTATTCTTGACTGTAACCGCATTCAGATTCCGGTAGTCAATGCACATCCTCATCGTGCCATCCTTCTTCTTGACAAACAAAACGGGAGATCCCCAGGGCGAGGCACTAGGCCTAATGAAGCCCTTCTCCAGTAATTCTCTCAGCTGCTTCTTGAGTTCCTTCAACTCATCAGCCGACATTCTGTAGGGTCTTTTGGCAATCGGTGCAGTTCCTGGCATCAGCTCTATAACAAACTCCACATCTCTATCTGGTGGCATTCCTGGCAACTCCTCTGGAAATACGTCATTGAATTCACAGACTACTGGCACATCTCTGAATGTCAGCTCCATTTTATCTGCCTTAGTCTCCAGAGCACATAGGTGGGCTTGGACTCTCCCGGTTTGGGGTATACATCGGACGGCTGTTCCCCAAGGGTGGGTTACCTGAACATATCTAGGTGAACAAGATATCACTCCCCGGTGTTTGGTTAGCCAGTCCATGCCTAAGATGACATCTAAGCTATTGGAGGGTAGTAGGGTTAGGTCAGCTCGAAAGTCAAGTCCCTCGATTGTGATTATCACTCCCCTACATATGTGAACGCTTCTGAAGGTTCCTAAGGGCGAGCTAGTTAGGATGGGGTTTGCTCTCGGGGTTACAGGTATGTTATGCTTACGTGCATATGCAGATGAATTGTATGAACATGTAGCTCCCGAATCGAACAGAACTGTAGCCATGTTACCCTGAACTAGGAACGTACCATACATAGCATCAGGTGCAGCTTCAGCTTCCTCAGCGGTCATGTGGTTCAGTCTTCCTCGGGTAGCAGATCCCCGGTTCGGTGTGCCCTGTGTAGCTGCTGGTGCACGGTTGAGGTCAGGGCACACAGCCACACGGTGTCCAGGCTTTCCGCACCCGAAGCAAGTGAAGGGCGCACTACCTGCTGCGGTTGTCGCAGGAGCCTTCCAATTGTTTGTCCTTGGCGTGTTGGTAGCGGGGGCGGGTGTGTTCTGCACAGCTCGAGTCGGCGCAGGGTAGGTCTGAGCGGGGCGGTGATAGTTGCTGCTGTTGGTACCACCACGGCTCGTTCCCGAAGAAGGTCCCTGGCGAGTCCGGAAAAGGCGGGGGTGCACCTGTTCGCTATCTCTGGTGTGGAGCAGTGCGAGCGGGTCCCTCAGAGCGGCGCTTCTTTCCCTTGTTCTGGGCCTCGAACTCCAGACGTGCTTCCATGCGATCCTTCTCGATCTCAATACAGTGGTCAATCAGCTCACACAGAGTGTAGCTCTTGTTCCCTGACAAAGCCAACCTGATCTTGGTATGAAGTCCCTTCCTGTAGTAGTACATCTTTTCCTTCTCGGAACTCACGCAAGACGCAGGTGCCTAGCGGAGCAAACAGTTGAAGCGGGTGGTGTACTCGTGGATCCGGTCAGCTCCCTGGGAGATGTTGCGAAACTCGTTCTCCATGGCCTCCATGACTCCCTCAGGAATGTGGTGGTCACGGAAAGCCTCGGTGAACTCATCCCAGTCAATGCGGGCTGGGTCCTCGTGAGCGCTGGTGTAGTTGTCCCACCATGCTCGTGCAGCACCGGTTAGCTGGTGGCTAGCAATCCCAGCACACTCCTCGTCGGAGCAAGTGGTCAGGTCCAGCTTCTTCTCCATCTCTTTAAGCCAATCGTCGGCAGCGAGGGGATCGCTGTCGGTCCCGTCGAAGGTAGGTGGCCTCAGCTTCAGGAAACCCTCCAGTTTCCTTTGGAAGTCATTCTGGGGTGGCCCGTGGTGCCTGTTCATCCCAGTAGCTATGGCATTCAGCAGCTGGGTCTGCTGAGCCATCACTTCCGCCAACGTCGGTGGCGGCGGCGGTGGCGGTGGCGGAGGCACGTTCTCGCCTTGTGGTGGCGGATCGTTCACCGGCGGTGCATCCTCAGCCCGGCGCAGCTCTTCTTCCAGGTTAACTCCAGCACGTCTGCCAGATGGGCGTCCACGGTTGCGACCACGCCCGCGTCCTGGCGCAGGTGCGGGGGAGGGCTGGCGGTTTTCCAGACGCGCGGAACGTCTCATCGACATCTGAAATTCATTAGGTACGTGCTCAGTGCAGTAATAATCATGCAGTGGTTTAAGTAGGAGTTAGATGTTTTCAACGATTTAAATGAATTAAAACATTTTTCATGCTATCCTACACTCAACCAAAGAAGCATAGAGAACCATAAGAAGCATAAGATCCAAATGTCACTCATCACATGGTTATATAAAGGATGTTCCTAGCTGCTAAGAAGATCGTGCTATGCGCAGATAGCCAATGACAGGACAACTCATGGTATCACTAGTCTAAGGGCCACGTAGGGTCCCATAAGCTACTGGTGCATAAGGTCGAGTACGGCGTCGGGTATGCGGCTGTCCTCTGCCTCGATCTCGTCATCAGTCATGGTCAGGCGCTTGATGTAGTCGAGTGCTACAGCTAGTTCTGGAGTGGCCTCAATCTCCTGCATCCTTAGAGACGGACACGCTCCCAGGTTGAGCGTAGTGGGTGGTACGCGGAAGTCTCCCTCCCGGGGCTTCACCATCTCCAGTGGGGGAAGCGAACTCTGTACCTTCCGGACCTCAATAGCTCTCCTGGCGTCGGACTGCTTCCAAGCTGTCTCTGTCCTCCGTAGCTTGTCCTTTAGGAACTCCACCATCTTCACGCGGTCGATCAGAATCCCTTGGTTGCGGGTGGACTTCTCCTCGGCTTTCTCCAACTGCTTCTCCAACTCCCTGATCCTGGAGCGCAACATGCTCATCTCGACTCCTCTGTCTCTGCTCCTCTGCTCCCTCTCAGCAAGCGCTCTCTCCTTGTCGTCCAGCCTCCTCTGTAATTCCAATACTCTGCTGTTCAGGTAGTCATTGCGTAGCCCAAAATCTCCGATCTTGTCTCGCAAGTCGGCGATCTCGGCTCGGTGTAACTCATCACGGCGCTGCATCTCCAACTGCAAGTCAGTGACTGCTCTGCTCAAACTCTCTAGGGTCTGAGTCCCTTTCTGCAAACTGTCCTCGACCTCTGCCATGCGTGCTCGGTCACGCTGCCTCCTTTGCTCCAATGAGCTGATGAACTCGTCCTGCTCCTGGAGGTGGTGTGCCACTGTGCGTAGGCAGGGGTCAGTCTCGGCCTGAACGATCTGGCTGGTGTACAGAATCCTTTGGATGGGGTCAGGGTGCAGCTCCAAAGCCTGAGGTAGCAGACGGAAATGGGTCCCCTTGAGGTACTCATAGGCGGTGTACACAACTGCGCGTAGTACCTTGCGGGAGACGGACTGTACTCCGTCCTCCACAGTCTCTCCAGCAGTGTAGTCAGTAAAAACCGGCATCCCTGGAAGGGTCAGGCTGACGGGTGTCTCAACTCTGGTAGTGACAGGTCCTTCAAATCTCTCAGCCTCGACAAGCTTCCCTCGGCTGAAGTACTGGATCTGGTCAGACGGTGCTCCCAGCTCCTCCAATACCTGGCGTAGTACCATGGCAAATCCGCCGTGGTTCCTTCCGTTGATCGGGATCTCAATAGTGCCGTCGTGCAGTGGACGAAGTGGTGGTCCAAGGCTGGTCATCTGCGAATTTTTCAAGAAACGGATTAGCAGGTCCTTGTATTAGATAAGTCATTGCATAAAAAGTGAATGCAAGGTCGGTAATATAACCGAAAGAGAGTCTGGCTTCCTATTCTAACGTCCATTCTCTATGGGTCTCGTCCTACAGTCAAGTATGGCTCTGATACCAACTGAAACGATCCTCGATTCCCGCGAAGGGAAATCCACAGGCTCGAATTGTAATTCAACAGATTGCTTGGGACAATCCATGAAATTACCCATAACTCAGTAGACACCAGGATCCATACAACGGTAATTAAGTCTTACATAAACACTTATTACATCGCCACACTGGCGGAATCAACATTCAGAGAAGCTTTAGAAGATGCGGAAACGTTTCATCCTTCACTGGCCAACTTGAGTGTAGCACGTGACCCTATTCCTCGCCATCGTCTTCCTCGAAGTCGTACTCATTCTCGTCACCTGACAGCAAATTTATCAGTACGATTTGTACTGGCCACGGAGCCCACCTATGCAGCATTTGCTTTGTGAAAAGTGGATGCAAGGCTATACAAGCAGACCTATAGGCTGAGGTTTCCTATGCAGCTGTAATCAATGTTTAATTAGTCAAGTTTTATCTCCAGTTAACACCATCATCCCTTTTCCCATCACCACATCTCACTTACCCACACCTCGCTCTCATTCGACAGGCCCAACTCCCTCTCAGGCCTATCTCAGCGGCACACTACCACAGCGGGTACACTGCCGAAAAAAGTGTCATCCAGGGGGAGAAGAGAACACTCACTACACTAGTAGAAGCTTCACAGGAAAGGTCCATAGCCAACGAGTTGGCATATGTATCGATCGATCAACCATACACTCTGCAGAGGTTTCACTACCCACAAGATTAGCCATCATAGGTGTTGTGCAACACCTAGGCAGAATTCCGGGTGCTTGCTTGCCTAGGTCGATGCCACCCTACCACTCAGCCCTGGGATATTCCGGATCCTACACCGTTATGCTGAGACTGGGAGACACAGTACCGGGCCCATCCAGTGGTACTGCGCATCTAGAACGGAACGGGAACCCATCGACCGTCTCCGCCCACCCTTATCACCTCTCAACCTAGCAGTAGTGGCACCGTCCTACCAAGTAGTCTAGCCGTCTCCCGCCCATCAGAAGCGAGTGAGTAGAAAAGGATTCCCATGAACCTGAAACTAGTCCGTCCTAGGTTTGACCAAGCAGGCATCTTCACTTAGGGGATACTCTCCCCGTGCCATCACAGCACCTCCGTCCACGGGCTTCAAACCACCAAGGCTATCCCACCCGGAACCTCCTCAACAACTTTACCCGCCACAGGTATCTCGCTTGGGGATGCCCAGGTTGCACCCCCGGCACGACTTGCCCCATGGGCTTGTCTCACATCCCACTTGGTCGACATCAACCCTTACCACGCACCCAAGACGCACGCAGCACTCTTTCCCAGTGGTTATAATCAGTTATACACCGTCCCAATTCCACCACATAGCATATAGCAAGTAGAAAGTAGTGGAAGAGTAACAGTAAATTAAGCAGTCGTCTCCTAGCTCCTGAAGGTACTCGTGGTCGTCTTCCTTAGTCAGATCCTCCTCCGGCTCTGAAATCGAACACGAAATAGTCGCGTCAGCGACTCCTATAGAGTATTTCAGAAAAATCTAATAAAATAAAGAGCCAAATGCACAAAAACATATTCTTAGATTGTAGATCTTATTTTTCTGAGAATTTTGATATATGGTGCGCAATTTTTGGACATCGTATGAATAAGTTATGAATTTCCGAAGATTATCCTATTTTCTGAAAATGGAAAATGGTCGATTAATCAGGGGCAGCTCGGGATTGGTCCACGTGGCGCGCGGGTCCAGTAGTGCGGCATGTGGCGCCTCATCAGAACACAGACCCGATGGTCGCCCACCAGGTGTTCGATGCTGATTCCCAAAGAGTCGCCGGCGTCGGCGTAGCTCGGCGGAGCTCGGCGGGGCTCGGTGTAGTTCGGCGTAGCTCGGCGGAGCTCGGCGTAGCTCGGGCGAATCGGAGATTCGGGGCGCCGAGGGTGCCGCTCTCCCGATCTCTCCCGGGGAGGCTCGGGCGAATCGGACATTTGGGCGCCGAGGGTGCCGCTCTCCCGAGAGTTGGCTGTCATTGGTGAAATGATGTCGTGGGCCTCCTTCTCTCCCACGTCAACAGACATGATTCGGGGCTCGGCTATCTACACGGCGGTGCCGAGGCAAACTTGGCGAACCTCGTCGGCCTTTCTCCGCAGCGCGAGGCGATCGGGGGTACTCGAAACGGATTTTAGGCGAGGCGGAACGTGTCGGCGGCGATCACGTTTCCCCGAGAACGCACCTCTCGGTGTTCCGGGCTATGGAGGTTCGATCTTCCGCAACTAAGCTTGTCCGAGGTGGTCGGTGAGTTGGTGGTCACGCTAGCGGGTCGCGTCGGCGGTTTCACGGCTTGTGCGCGCGGGAACGCCGTCGAGGTGGCGGTGCTCCGAGCACATGTGACGGCGATGCCCGTCGGAAGTGGCCTGATGTCCATAGCCGATGTCCAGTGGTTTGTTGGCCGGTCTTGTACGCGTGTTGTGCGAAGTGTTCAGGGGCCGGAAACAGCCCGCGGCCTACACGCTCGTGATGCCGAGCGCCATGACCGTAGCACGGCGAGGTTGGATGAGGTGCTTGGTGGCTCACCGTGGGGCTGGTGAGGTAAGGATGGCGGTGCAGTGACGAGGTGACGCTGTGCAGAGTGATCGCAGTGCCGTGTCGCTCCTCGTCCACAGCTCGGGCTTCTCCTCCGTGTCCGGCTCCGGCGTGCTCCGCGGCGGCGGCGCTCCGGCAGCTTCTCCTCCTCTGCTCCGCCCTTCTCCCTTCTTCCTCTCCCTCTATTGTGCGGTGTGGTGTAGTGGTTGTGCCGCAGCGCGGCGGCGGCGAGTGGGACGAGGTCTAGGGCTTCGGGGCGACTCCTTTTATAGACGGCCAGGGCATGGCATGGCGGCGGACGATGATTAGCGGCGAAGGGGGCACGTGGAGACCATCGGTGCTCCCGAGCTAGGGTTTCCCAGTGCGCGCGGCTTCTTGGCGAGCAAGGCAGGGGACAAGCAAGGGACAGCGGGGTCAGGGCTCTGCCATGCGTGGCGATGTCGGTCACGCCATTTGCGTGACTCTGTTGGCCACCGTCTTTCGCGAGGTGAGAAGAAGAACAGTAGCGAGTGCGGCTGACAGGCGGGGCCGGGCGGTCAGCGGCTGCGGGGGAGTGGGTGAAACGGTCGCGCGCGCTTGCTCGGTTGGGCCGCAGCTGGGCCGACATGCTTGCTTCCTTTCTTCCTCTCTTCTCTTTTCTTTTTCCTTTTCTATTTTCACTTAAGTGTATTTATATACATATATTACCCTTTTTAAATATTGAGTAAATACAAACATAAATTGCAATAAATCTCAATTGTGATGCATAAGCTATTATTCTATGTGAATGGAATTAAAATGCAAGCTATACTCCTTTATTTACCAAATTCATAATGAAACATATATCCTTGCACAAGAAAAATGGGTTTTCATAATAAATAAATGAAAAATGGGTTTTTAGGGAAACACATGTTGATCTGATGGTTGAAATGAGCTGGGTGGAGTGTCACACAGATCCTGCCATGTCACCAGAGCCAGGTGGGCACCATGGTGGGGTCGGCCGACCCACACATGGGCCCACTCTGAGCTCTCATCTCTTCTACGTGATGTCTTGAGTTCTTTGTTGAATTCTGATGGCTTGGTGCCCATACTAGTGGTTCGGCCTGACCCACTTAATTGAGCTCCAAGTGTTCATTTCTACTCTATTTTGATCTTCCCTGCATTCACAAGCTAAGAGTACAAGTGGAACTAGTTATTGATAAAATATGTTAATGATATGTTTATTCTCCATTGAATCCGAGGCACTGTTGACGATGTTTGAATGTGGATTTTCATGGTATATCCACCGTCAACAGCATAGCCGTCGACCTTCACCTCTTTATATAGCGCAGTGCGATGGAGGTCCACCAACCATGTAGGGTTGGGCGCCACTGGTCAGGGCTCGAGAACAAGGTCCAAATGATCATTGAGCCATATTATTGAGAGATTATTCTAACAAAAAATTAAATACTTTCCTTGGTGTTTGAATTAGAGATGGTTACGACTTAGTATATCCTAAGATGGAGAGAGTAGGGCTATAATACTCCATCTCAAAAATCTAAGCCAATTCTCAAAAATATAAGCCAAATCTCAAAAACATAAGCCAAAAAATGAAATGGTAATTCTGGGAAAAATACTTACCTTACCAAGGTCGATCTACGGGATCGACACCGTTTTCCAATGCGTGAAATTATCAAATTTGCATGTCGAGATCAACCCATCAAATGCATGCGTTCGTGATGATTGTTCCTATGCACTCTATAGAAAGTAGGAAAAGATTTGAAGGTTACGTGCTATGCGTACTACATATATACTCTGCAAGTTGCAGCTACTGTAATAATCTTGTCCTACCTGTGCAGAGGTTGTTCCATCCTGTGGCACAACCAAAATTGTTAGTGTTTTCAATAATTTTTTATATTTAGCATAATTTTTTCTACTAAATGCTTCATAGTGAGATTCCCAATTGGTATAACTAGTGAGATTGTTTTTATTAAATTTCAAAACATGAGAAGAACTTCACAATTTAGTAGTGTAGTAAATAATAATGTTCTTGCTACTTCCATCCTCAAACATAAGGGAACAAATTAAGTTTACCCTAAGTCAAACAATCATATATTATGCGCACCAATATAGACAAGATTCCAAGGCCTTGAAAGTTGATATTCACAAAGTTTACGAAACCTTCTTTCTAATGGCTTAGGGATTGTTTGGATTCATTAGCACTAAAAATTAGCTAGCCAATAAGGCAATAACTAATAGGTGCTATGCTAATTTAGTAGGGCGTTGTTTGGATCTACTTGGTGATAGATGGTTGGATTTGAGCTGAAGGTGCAATTTAACTATTAGCACCTGTTAGAAACTTAGAATATGCTAATGAAGTTAATAGCTAGCAGCTTTTCAACTAATAATTAGAGCAACTCCAAGAAACTCTCTAAATCCTTTCTAATTTCTAAAAAAAGAGATTCTAGTAGAAAAATACTCTCCGATAGACTCTTTAATTGGTTATTCAAATATAGTCTTCCTCTATTCCGGATTTCTCGCTAGCCAAAGATACATAATGAGAGTAGCTCTCTAGAGCATGCACAACATATAGAAAAGTTGTTGGAGAATGATAAGATATAGAAAGCAATTTTTATGTAAATGACTCTCTAAACGATGATTTGGAGTGAATTTTAGAGACTCTTGAAGATGCTCTTAGTAGGTCTATTAGCAGATTTGTTAGGATCCACTAGTACTATTTTAGCTACTATTGCTTAATGCTAATGGATCCAAAGAATCCCTTAATCAGCATAACATTCGGAGTTTTCAAGCTATCGATAGTGTTTGGCTATATGACGGGACAAGGATGAAATAGGAAACCTCACTTGATTCTGCTGTTTGGTTATGGGGACAAATAGTACCCCCCGTACGATCTAAGACATCCCATTCTAACAATGGGGGAACCAACTCATCCCCTCTTAACGCAATATACGTCTGTATTTGTGCCTGTGTGTCTCTCTTCTTCATGCTTATGTGGATTAGGCAAAAAAAAATACCGCAAGCCATAGAAGTATACAACGCCGTCAAAGTTTCAACTTCATTAGTTGGGCCCATAGAAACCACAAAAGAGATGGAATAGTGAAAATAGGGAACTAGCATGGTAGTGACTGACCCTAGGCTGACATTTTTTTTGGTTTTAACAGCTAAATTGGAGAATTTGAATAGGTTGCTTTGTGCATATCCCTGTGTCCATCAAACAAGTTGAACGACAATTAGGGTTGGCTAGCGCAACTGGTACCGCTCCACTAGTAGATTCATCATAAGATGAAGTATAGCAGATCAATTTTCTTACTCTCTTAAGTTCTCCAAATTTCAAATTGATCTATCGAGTCTCATTAATAGTACTTGTCATGGTTTTCTAGAAACCGACAAGGCATCATTGCATATGTTCATGGTAGGGAGAGGGTTAGAATTTCTTATATTTGTTTTTACCTTAGACGTAGATGCCTTAGAAGGACGGTTGAGATTGATTTTCTTGACTTGTTGCGAGATGACACCCTGTGGGTCCACTAAGAAGCATGCAAGGGCATACTCTAGATTAGCAGCACCTTCATCTGGCCCTCTCCTCTATCATATCCTACAAATCTCCTTAGGAAGTAGCTCAAAATCCGAAGGCTTGGCGATGTTCTTGGAATTCATTAGATCCATCAAATCATCCTTTAACTCAAATATTGCAGCATGTGATCTTGATTTTGTTCTTAGCTGATTCACCATAAAATATGTGACGCAGAGAAGGTCTCA
Source organism: Eremochloa ophiuroides (assembly GCA_038502445.1). Taxonomy (NCBI): domain Eukaryota; kingdom Viridiplantae; phylum Streptophyta; class Magnoliopsida; order Poales; family Poaceae; genus Eremochloa; species Eremochloa ophiuroides. The sequence goes on along the minus strand of JAHLJS010000001.1, from coordinate 89,634,296 downwards.
CATCTCAAGTGGTGGTAGCACGCGTGGATCGTCAAACGATCAGCAACAACAAAGTCAGGCGTTGTGGGACTAGCCAACTTTAAAATAGTCCTAGGCTAATTGCTCTATCACGAGATGTCCATGTATGCCTTTTAGAAAGACCCGTCAAGTCATATTGCTACGTATGTGGATATATGCTTACAGTAGAGATCTATATATAAATCTTGTCGAGAGATACTTTGGAACCGTATGGTATTAGGACAGGAAGATATTAGGGTTTATAGGCTCTCCACTAAAAGAAGATTTTTTTTTATCGATGGTTTTAACTCAATAAAATATATTTCTCCAACAGGACATGGTTTTATCCACTAGAAAACGAGAAAGCTAAAGCTTGCCTAGGCAATTCTAACGTCGGTGTCACCTAGATTGCTGGCCGTCCGATTAAGCCAACCAACGGTGGCTGATGACCCGCGCACCACTTTTGCTGTTACGGGTAGTACTAGCTGGTCCATGCAGCGGGTGGAGGCCCCGAGGGCCTCGGCACCTCCGCTGTACGGTGTGCTGTGCTGCTGTGCGCCGCGCTGCTCTGCTGCTGCCCTTCCTCTGCTGCGTCGCGTCGTCTGACTGCAGATTGGTTCACGAGAACGTCAATACAGTACTCTCCAGTTTCCATGAGGTGTCTACTGGTATTCTCCAGTTTCTATGAGCATATGCGTTAGAAGTATCATAAAAATTTATATTTTTTTCTCTTACAGTATATTAATATATTTTTTACATTATAAATAAAGGTGTAAATTTCATGGAGTAGTGGTGTAAATTTGATTTATTTGATTGTTGTCTATCTGAATTCTGTAATTTGTGTGTATTTTTTGCTATCAATCTGAAATTCTTCCAATTTACCTTCCATAGAATAAATTTGATATTTGATTTCTATATATCTGTAATCTGTTTGTTCTTTTGCTATTTGAATTTTTTCAAATTTGCTTTCTATAAAATAAATTTGGTATTCGGCTTCCTATAAATTTATCTTTGATTTATTTTTATTTGGCTTCTTTCTGATCCATTCGGTGTAGATTGTGTGGTATTTGATTTTCAGGTGTTGGTTGCCGTTTTGTCACCCAAATTGATCTATTTTGATATTTGGGTGACACAAAGGATTTGGTCATCCGGGTGATACTAAGCTCTAAATCACCCGGACCACTCATAGACAGGTCCAAAAACCTAGAAAAACATTATCAAGTCAAATCGTACGGTTTTTAGTTTTTGTCCTCAAACAACAACGGTAAAGCCGTCCTAGGTGGCGGTTCCCTGGACGGCTTATTAGCCTGTTTTCTCTCGAACACGAGGTAACTGTCACTACGTAGGCCCGATTGATTCACACATGCATCAGAAGCATGCTGCATGACCAGTCCAGTCATGGCCATGCTTGGAGAAAAAGGAATAAATAACGTACGTCTGCCCGGAAACAAGGGCGCAGACCGGCCAGGCCGGTGATCAGTCAAAGGACGTTAATAAGGCGTGCCCAACTCCCCCTCCTTGCATGAATCTAGCTTGTTATTGTTTGCTTACGTGCGCGTGACAAAGACACGCGCGACAGCGACGGCGACGCCGCTCTATCTCATGCCATTGCCATGCCGCCGCTACATAGTAGTAGCCTGTGCCGGCCGGCCAACAATGCTCACCTGCGATGCAAGATCGAACGACGGCGGCCGAACGAGCCGTCAGGTGGATAATTAGGCCCGGATCATGTTCCCCGGCCGACAGAAAAAAAATATAAAATCTATTCCAACTTGCATGCGCCTGGTCTATATATGCGTCGATCTCGATCCATCCATCCATCCCGGCGGTGCGCCTGGTTGTTGTGGTGACCTAATAACGTTGCTTTCTGACCTCGTGTGCGTGCGTGCGTGCGTGCGGCCGACGAGCTCCTTTAATCTTTCTCATAATTATTAATATAAGTTAAAGCCCAGGTTTAATTTGCAGCATCGTCTAGTGCCTGTGGTCGTCGTTCTGCGGGCCGGGGAAATCAGGCGCGCTTCCACGGAAATCGCTTACTTATTTGCTTGGCTTTGCGTTGGCGGCAGGTAACTGAGTGCATGCGAGGAAAATTCTTGGCCGGCCCGCGCCTACCGGAGTAGCTCGTCGTTGTTCAATTCACTCGTGTCGTGCGAGCAACCACCTCTCGCGGATTGGCTGCAGCATGGGTGAGTGGCGACAAGCCGACAGTCGGCCGTGTCACGGTCTAGGGGGTGGCGGTGACGGTGAGTGCATCCATGGCAGTGCGTCGAAGCTTCATAGTCCATTCGCTTTCGCTCCAGTCGTCACTCCCGCGCCTTCCGTTCACTGGATTCTGGAAACTTGACACGCCCGGCCACGGACGAGTGGCAGCGAGAAGCCTTCCTTGCACATGTGCGGGCCGCGATTTCAGCCACAGGCCGTGTCGACTGAAGTAGCCCAGCCCAACAGGGAGCACGATGCTGTTGGCTGTGTGGGCTGTGGCCCGGCCAGTACCATTTGCGGCGCGCTGGGCTGGGATGAGCCGTGGGTGCCGACCCACCACCTGTTGGGGCCTTGGAGGACCCGGCCGGCCCCACCCGCACAAAGCGACCGAACGCGGACCGGCGGCGGACTACCGTCTTTTTTGTTTTTTTTACTTTTTTTTTAAATATTCTCACAAATAAACCCCTGACAGTAAGATTTCAAAAAATGGACCCTCAGGTCGGCGCCATCATAATTGGTGCCGAGATACAACGTGTCGGCGCCAAAATAGTTGGCGCCGAGGACCAATCCCAGGTGGCGATGGACGCTGACGTGGCCGGAACCTCGGCGCCATCAATATTGGCGCCGAGCTCGGCGCCACGGATCTTGGCGCCGAGCTCTGGCACCCTTTACACGGCCACGCTCTGCTCTCTTTCTCTCTGCTATTTCTCTCTCACTCGCTCTCTCTCTCTCCTGTCGCCCTCCCGCCGCGACGCCGCCGTCGGTGACCGGCCCGCCGGCCGGCCGCCTCCCCTAATCGGCTCCCCGGCCCGGCCGCTCGCCTCCCTCCTCTCCTGGCCGCTCCCCCGGCCACGCCACCGCCTCGCCGCGGCCCCGCCGCGGCCTCCCCGGGAGCCGCCGCGGCGCGGCCTCACCGGCGCGTCCCCGGCCGCACCACCGCCTCGCCACCGCCTAGCCGCCTCGCCGGTGCCTCCGTCAGCCCCGGCCGCGCCACCGCCTAGCCGCCACAGCATCATCCCGGCAGCCCCGGTCGCGCGGGCCCCTCCCCGGTAGCCCCGGTCGCGCGGGCGCCGCTTCCCGGCCGCGGCAGCACCGCCGCGGCGCCTCCCGGCGTTGTGTGCGCCACCCCGGCGCATTTGAGCTGCGACAGCGCCGTCCCGGCGCCTCCCCGGACTCCTTTTAAGGTAATTTTTTTAAAATCTTTCTTTTATATTAGTTTAGATAAGATAGTTAGTTAGTTTAGTAAGTAATTTAGTTAGTACATATAGAAAATGTAGTTAGTTTACTTTGTTAATTTAGTTAGTATAGTTAGTAATTTAGGTCATGTAGTTAGTTTACTTAGTTAATTTAGTTAGTATAGTTAGTAATTTAGTTAGTACATTTAGTAATTTAGTTAGTTTACTTAGTTCATTTAGTTAGTATAGTTAGTAATTTAGGTAATGTAGTTAGTAATGATTAAATAGTTGAGTTATTAGACAATTTAGTTAGTTATTTAGTGTAGTTAGTAAATTACCATGAAGGCATTTTAGTTAGACAATATAGTTATTTATTTCGTAATTTATATAAGCCCTAACGAATCTTGAATTGGATGTTTCAATTAGATGGACAACCTAGTGACCATTTACCATGGAGGCAGTGTGAAAAAAGATCGTTATGGATATGCCGAGTTCGTTGACATGGAAAACGTGTGCGTGCTATTCGATGATAGACCTTTTTTCAGTGAGTTGGTTGCAAGAGTTAGAGAGGAGCTAGGGTGGCATGGAGGGGATGAAATTGTGATGCAGGGTGTACTTCACCTAGGTCCTCCCTCGAACGTCGTAAGACGTATCATCCCAATTGGCAGTGAGAAACAGTGGGAGAATCTTGTTAAATCCGCCATGAAGAGCCAATTGTAAGGTTTGGATGTGGTCGTGCATCGGGTGGTACGTGATCCAACCCCTGAGCATGCACACTTTGATCCTCCCGTCTGTGGGCTTCATATGGATGTGGAGGTTGTGCCGACCATCCCCGATGCCCAATCAGCCCCTGACCAAGTCCGTGAAGATAATGGGGTTCAAGATGTGCAGGCAGGCCTTCCTGAGGATATCCCTTTGACACAGATTCCTCCTGGTATTACACTAGTCCATATCTTCGACCTTAGCCACTTCGTTTCATTTGGTCTCTGAACTCATCCTTGTTTCTCGGATCATGTTGCAGGAGAAATTCCTGATGTAGGTGGTACCTTTGAAGACGGAGATGGTGCCTCAAATACTCCTCAAGTTATGAATGATTTGGAGCCTTATGACATCGCTATGCCTATTGATTCGGATGATGATCGCCCTGTTGGTGAGCTCACGGAGAGTGATATTGAGATGTTGCAGCGTATTTGCCCAGGCCGACGGGATCCTAAAGTTCATGAGTTTAGCGACCTCAGTCTTTCACATGGGGCCTATGCAGAAGGAAGAGATGATGAGTTGGTAGATGCTACTGAGGCCGGTCCTAGCATGACAATTGAGAAAGGACGGGTCTTCAAGGACCTCCCTGCATTGAAGAGGTGGTTGCAGCATTATGCAGTGATGCGTAAGCGGCCATACAGGGTGCTCCACTCATATGAGAAGCGGCGCTACATAATTGTGTGCGACAAGGAACGTTGTCCATGGAGGGTTTGTGCAAGGATACAAAAGATCACCGGAAAGTGAAAGATCACGAAAGTTGTTGGGCCGCACAATTGTGCTGAACATGAACTCAGAGTCAGGCATCGGCAGTTGACCTCTACTCTCATTGCCAAGCGGCTTATAGGAATCTTGCAGGCAGAACCCAATATGAAGGTGAAGGCAATTATGGAGACTGTTAAGGAGGTGTATGGAGGTTATGAGATAACATACGGTAAAGCCTGGAGGGCTAAGCAGTGTGCGTGGAAGATGATATACGGGGATTGGGTGGATGGGTATGAGCAACTGCTTGTTCTCCTTAATGCAATCAAAGCGGTGAATCCATGGATGCATTATGAGTACATCCCAAAACCAAATGAATGGAAGGATGGGCGGCAGATATTCTTTCGTGCTTTCTGGTGCTTTCCACAGTGTATTGAGGCCTTTAGACGTTATCGTCCGGTATTCTCCATCGATGGTACGTTCCTTCTTGGGAAGTACCAAGGTACACTTTTGATTTCCATTTCCTGTGATGCAAACAACAAGCTGCTTCCTTTGGCATTTGCTTTGGTTGAGAAGGAGAACAAAGACAGCTGGGGATGGTTTCTGCGGCTTGTGCGTGTACATGTGGTCGGGCCTGGCAGGGAGGTTGGTGTCATTTCTGATAGGCACCAGGGCATACTGCATGCTGTTCAAGAGCAAATAGAGGGCTACCCACCTTTGCACCACCGTTGGTGTACTCGGCATTTGGCCGAGAATCTACTAAGAAAGGATGGCGTCAAGGAAAACTTTGAGCTATTCGAGGAGGTTGCCAGGCAGCTTGAAGACAAGTTCTTTCGCGAGAAGTTAGAGAAGCTCAAAGTTGCAACAAATGATGAAGGTAGACAATGGTTGTCAGGTTTGATGCATGATTTGGAGAAATGGGCAAGAGCTCATGACGTTGGTGGAAGGAGGTATGAGTTTTAGTGCAGCAACATGGCTGAGTCATTCAACAAATTATTGTTGGGGATACGTGGTATGCCAGTCAATGCTATAATGACCTTCACTTTTTACAAGCTTGTTGCATGGTTCAACGCTAGGCACGCTGAGGCAATGGCGTTGCAGAGTGATGGACAGATATGGGCTCCAAAACCATTGAAACATCTAGAGAAGGCCAAGGAAAGGGCTACCACACATACGGTTAGATGTTTTGATCTTAGAACAGGGATTTGTGAGGTATTCCTAGAGCATGGTACAACCTCCGACGGTGAGTCACAAGAATCAAGGAAGCATGTGGTCATCCTCCAAGATTTATCATGCACTTGCGGTGCACTGAGGCAGTACCACTTTCCATCTTCTCATATTATTGCTGCAGGAAGGTGTCGCAACTATGACATAGAGAGCAGAATACCCATTGAGTTTAGTGTTGGCAAGCTTGTGCTCACATGGACTCCACAATTTGTGCTATTCCGCGACCCAGGAGAGTGGGCACCATACGATGGACCAAAGTACATCGCGGATCCAGGCAGCCGTTGGACCAAGCGTGGATCCAGGAAGAGGTCGAGGCACAAGATGGTTATGGATCAGTTTCCTGGAAGGACGAGGCGGGGGAGAAGAACACCCTTTCTTACTGACACTGAGCAATACGAGTGTGGCAAGTGCGGTAGACTTGGCCACAATTCGCGCACTTGCCATTGGCAGATTAGTGAGGTGGCCAAAATTTATTTTCATGTGTAGTTTACTTTGCATATTTACTTGCAAATATGTAATTATATTTTGCAATTGTGTATTTACCGTAAATTATTTTTGCAGGATGGCACAATTCCACCTTCTCGACCCGTTCTACGACGAGAACCACCGGCGGCGTCTTCTGTCGGTGGGCCAGGTACTAACTTGAAAGTTGGTGTTCGATATATTCTATGCCATGCAATAGTTAATAACAAAATGTCTAATTTGTGCAGGCACTTCAAACCCTTCGTTCTAGAACCCACAGTGGGTTCTTGGAGATGCGGTACGACGAGAGGTACACACCCTACTTGGAGAGAGCTGGCCTTGACGTCATCTCTTACCAGGTTCGGCGTGGGTTGCCCACGATCGACTCAGCGGTCGTCACAGCACTGGTTGACAGGTACTTGAAAACCGTCGAGCCCTTGTATATTTTTGTCATTGACTCAAATTAAATGTGAGCTATAAATTTCCAGTTTTTCAATGATGCAGGTGGCGTCCTGAGACTCACAGTTTCCACTTTCCTTTCGGGGAGATGACCGTTACCCTCGAGGACACTCAGAAGATCACTGGTCTACGTGTCTGGGGCAACGCTGTTACCGGCCAGTGCGTGTCTGGAGGTTAGAGAGCTCGAGTGGAGGCCTTCCTTGCTAGAGACCTTCCCCTTGAGGTGGATCGCACCGCAGGCGTGCCTATCACTTGGCTTCGGGAGTCTTTCGGGGTGTGTCCGGAAGACGCAGACGACGAGATAGTTCAGTACTACTGCCGGGCATGGATCCTACACGTGTTTGGCTGCGTCCTCTTCCCCGATGGAACGGGGAACAGCGCGTCTTGGATGCACATCCACTGCCTGACCGACTGGGATACCGCAGGGCAGTACAGTTGGGGCTCCGCAGTGCTGTCCTTCCTGTACCGGCAGCTCTGCGAGGCGTGTCAGCGGACGGTAGCCTTCTCCCCCCTTGGTGGTTGCGTGTACCTCCTACAGCTGTGGATGTGGTTTCGTATTCCGGTTGGCCGTCCAGAGCTTCAGCCTCGTCATGACTGGTTTCCTAGTGTTCCTCCTCATCGACGGCCTACGTACGCTTTCGTATGGGACCAGGTCAGAGCTCCCTTCACCAGAACGGGACGGTCATACATGGACTATGTCAACGAGATAGACACACTCACAGCGTCCAGCGTAAGTACTAAACAATTGGGCTTCTCGTTCCAGCATTTTATTCAACACATTACATGACTTGGTTCTTACAATATTGTAGGTGAGATGGCAGCCGTATGATGCACTGGATCCGTATGATCAACCGGAGTGGGTAGGGATTCAGTTCAGTGGCATCTGCACCATCGACGAGGACTTGTACAGGATGAGGTGCCCTCTTATCTGCTTTTGGTGTGTTGAGTGGCACCTGCCACATAGAGTTGCAAGACAGTTCGGCATGAACCAAACGTCGCCAGTCGATGCAGCGTCGACTGAGGTTGACTTGCACAAGTGAGTATGGGTTGCTTTCAATTTAGTACCTTGTTATATGGTTTACATTGTCTTACGATATTACTTTGTGCTGTGCATATCACCTTGTGTGACGCATGCAGGTTTGATCGACGTAGGCAGAAGAAGATTATAGACTTCAGTACGCACTTCAGGGCGTATATTGAAGACTGGGAGGCAATGCACGAGAATGTGGACGATAATGAGGACCCACACAACAACAGCGACTACAGGCGGTACCAAGCGTGGTACCAACGTGCGACTCGTTGCAAGCTGAGGGGCCAGTGGACACAGGACGACTACGCCGACATCGATTCGTCCGCTGATGAAGACACGGTGTATGACCGAGCCACTCGAGCCAGAACACAAGTGGAGGCCGCACCGATCTTGGACCGAGTGGTACATATTCAAACTCGCATTTAAATGCAAATAGCTCAACATGTATGTATCCGTCATTTTTTGTGCACGTTGTGCAGGGCAACACACTCAGGCGGTCGGTGGAGGACATTGACCGCTTTAGTTCAGGTGTCCAAGACAGCGACACGCTTAGCTTCCTGAACGTAAGTTTATATAACGCTTTCGATCTTACCAAAACTCATCACATATTCTGGCCTAACACTATTCTAGACAATAGCGACTTGCGACCCGACTACGCCGGGCTGCTGCTCGTTGTGGTTGCAGGATAGCCATGAGACAGGACGTGCACGTTCCTTCGTCTGCCCAGACTAGTACCCCGGAGTACTCAGGCTGGGGAGCTGTTTACGAGGACGAGCACGTCGAGAGGGACGAGGCGGGGCATGAAGAGATTGGGCCTTCTCGGCTCGAGGGCGCTCCTTCAACTCAGCCGTCGCAGCTAGTTGCGCGTAGACGTCACCGCTCGCCGCTTGACCGTTACACTCCAGGCACCTCAGCTCTTGGTAAGGGAAAGGGTAAGACTAGGAGACGTTGACGACCAGAGTACTTTATTGACTTTGGTTGTGGACTCCATGGACTGTATTAATATATGTTATGGACTATATGGACTTTGGTTGTGGACTTTGTGGACTATGTGGACGGCTTATGTTATTGACATGATGGACTTGTCATGTGCAATATGTGATATATGTGTGTTTTTGTCATGTGTGGGCTGTGATATTGACGTGTGCAATATGTGATATATTTCTATGATATATGTGTGTTGCTGACTGCGAAAAACAGTGGAAACTCTGTCGAAATTTTTCGTGGTTAATGAACATATAGCCTTTGTTCCAATCTTTGTTGAATTAAGCCGTCATCAATTTACTAGTAATATCTTTGTCCTGTTGATCGCTCCCTCATTCTCCAAACGATGTTACTATTTATGCCGATACTACACCTGTGCAGTGTGCATGAGGTTCCCCTCTCGTCTGTATTCGTTCGAACTAGCACTATATTTCTTGTGCTGCGTTGGGAAGGAACCATCAGAACAGGTGCGAGTTGACGGGAGGGCGATCTCCCGGAGCCCCTCCGTAGGGTCATTCACCCAAACTAGTGGCCTTATGGACAGATAAGGACGATGGGCACGGGCCGGCCAAGCGATCTATTTTGATTTAACTTGTGGCATGTCTATATATAATAAAAGGTCACCCTGGGCCAAAACTATGTGATTTTTTCTAATTCTCTGTATGGTATACTCCCTCCGTCCCCCTTCGTTTACAAGCCCCACCACGCTTAGGCATCCTATGGTGATATAAAAATTGTTAGAACATTAAAACCAACTACCGCGAACTAATAAATTATAACCTTAACGGTAACCACTACCCTAACCTTGTCAATAAAAAAACAATAACAACAAACTAGTTACAACTAATTGTAAGCATCACAACATAATTTTTTTAACAAAAACAACAAACTAGTCAATAATAATTTCAACCCTAACATCCCAACAAAAAGTAAACACTAAATACAAACCAAAACGATTAAACGAATGAGAGGAAGCAAGAGCATACCTAGAACTCGAAGATCTGTGCATAAAATGCAAGTTTTATAGGTTAAATATAATGATTGTTTTGGTTTGAAAAGTTGAGAAGAGGGGAAAAACCAAGAGAGGACGGGCTCCTGGGGTTGCATCTTTCCCGGACTCGGGAGTAGTAGGGTGGATCGCACATAACAAAACCATCCCTAGGAGAAATAAGCATCAATTTCATTGACCTGGATTCCTGACCTCGACAGAAGAACCTACTTCTCGTTCTCCTTTGCCAGTTTCTATATTCTTTCTTGAATCTCCATTGGAGATTGATCCCGCTCTTCAGAATCCTCCCTTTGAAATGTGCTCTAGTCAGACTAATTGGATAGAGTTTTTTATGATTATGTTATCTTAGAAGATCTAGTTGCTCAAGAAGAAGCAACTCCGTTCGCGATACCCTTGTGGGAATAACTCCTTTCCCTTTATCCCTCGTATGCCTTAAGTCCGGATTCCCAGGAAGAGAGCACTCGGCGCCAAGATCCGTGGCGCCGAGCTCGGTGCCAAGATTCACGGCGACGACCTCGGCACCAATACTGATGGCGCCGAGGTCCCGGCCACGTCAGCGCCGATACGTTGTATCTCGGCGCCAATTATGATGGCGCCGACCTAGGGGTCCATTTTTTGAAATCTTACTGCCAGGGGTCTATTTGTGAGAATCTTTCGACAAAAGGTCCAAAAGACAAAAAAGACGGCGGCGGACTATGCAGGTGCGTGGCGGCGGACCCGCATGGGTGAAGGAACACGACGACGCGGCTCGCACGCCGACCACCAAGCACCAACAACGAAGCGCGCGTGGTTTGCCCCTAGTACAACTGCCACCGCGACGAGGCCAGCCCAGCTCCTCCTGCCCCATCTCGCCAGCCCAGTTTTCCGCGAGATGCGAAGCAAGCCGCCGGTTTGCAACGATCGGATCGGATCCAAAGGACATGCTACTGGACCCTGGCAACGATGCCTGGTTAGCACTCGGAAAAAGTCACATTTCCTCCCTCAATTTTTGCCAAAGTTTGTTTTTTCTCCCTGAACCATAAAATCAGACAAATCATCTCCCTCAACTTTTAAAACAGTGCGACTTACCTTCCTGGCCTGGTTATAAGCAGTTTTAAAGGTGGTTTTACCTTTCTCTTTTTTATTTATTTCAGCTAAATCTTTAAAAAACATAGTAAATCATAAACAGATCATAAAATGGAAAATTAAATTTTGTTAGACTCCACATGAGTATATCTACACATTTAACATATAATATGACATATTTTAGTGCAAAGTTTTTGTTGTAGATTTAAATCTATTCTTTTCTATAATTGATTATAATAATTCATAATTCTAGTTTCTATGGTCCAACTATTTTGAAGTTTTTATAATGGACTAACTATTGTATGCTTCAACTATGATAAAAATTTCACACTCATTGGGTCATGTATAAATTAGTTATAGATTTCTTTAGATTTAGCAAGCATAAACCCTAAAGAAATATATAACTAAGTTATACATGATCCAATGAATATGAAATTTTTACTACAGTTCAAGAATACAATAAATAGACCACCATAAAAATTTCACCACAATTGGACCATGAAAACTGCAATTATAAATTATTCTTATTAATTACAAAAAAGCATATATCAAAATCTACAGCAAAAACTTTATACTAAATTATATGTTAACTATGTAGATGTACTCATATGGAATCCAACAAAATTTGATTTTTTTTATTTTAAGATTTGTTTGATTCGTCCATTTAAAGCCTACTTATTCGTCTAGCTATTTCCAATTTAAATAAATAACCCGATCATATCATATCTTGGAAAACCCTAAGACTACCCAAGACTGTGATTTACTATGATTTTTTAAAGATTCAGCCAAAGTAAATAAAAAAAGACCAAACCACTTTTAAAACCACTTATAACCGGGTTAGGGAGGTAATTCACATTGCTTCAAAAGTTGAGCGAGGTGGTTTGTCCGGCTTTCCGATTTGAGGAGGAAAATTGAAGCGCCCCTGGTCATCCAGGAACTCAAATGTGATACAGGTACTAGTCATAGGAGGCTAGCACACGTATTTATTACATTCAGATAGGTCTCATAGCAGTAGTTCAGACGGAAGCGGGCGATGAAGCCACACTATAAAGTACAATAACCATAATACAGTAATGGTCCAGCAGACCCAGAACAAACACGGATCACAACACATCTGGCGAATCCCAACGCCACAGGCTTAGTTGGGTGCAGACACGACCTTACTCGAACGCAGCTTTGGGGTTGAGGTCTGGATCTTCCTCTGTACAACAAAGCAAAGGTGAGTATAAAGTACTCAGCAAATCCAACCTTATCCTACGGAATGGGATATGAGTATATACATATGGATAAATCAAGGATAAGGCTTAGTTTTATTTGCGGAAAGCTATCTTTTTAACACATGCAGGGTTTCGTTTTATAAATACCATTTTGCAAAAGACATATACTTTTCATATATCAGATTGTTTCTGAAAAGGGGTTTGTCACAATTTTTATGTGTTGCTGAACACCTTTGTTCCCACAACACATGGCCGGCAACCATTCATTTCCAAAAATCAAACTCGCTCATTTTTTCACTCATCCCAACCCATCTATTGTTGAAACCAAACCATAACCCGTCTATGACCGTGGACACGGCTATCATGATAGATTTTACACTCTGCAGAGGTTGTACACTTTTCCCACAAGTAGGGTACCGTAACTTAACACCTTAGTGCAAGCACAGATCCATCAAAGCCATTACCCTCTTAGCTGAGTACTGGCGCTCAACATAGGAACACTAAGTCCACCATCTCATAATACAATAATTCATGGAGCTCATAGCATTTCATACAATTTCTCAATTCTCATCATACACCTCTTAGTGTCCCGTTGCACCTTGCCTCCAAATAATTGCCATACCAACTAGAGGGATTTAGACTAAGCCCCGCCGCATACAGGGTCGATTGGTTGTACGAAAAATGAGTTAGGCAAGATGAATCAACTCAGTCCTAAATAGACAAGGCGGATATCTCCAAACTTAACCACAGAGGTACAAGCCACAACACCAAGGCATCCCACAAAGGGACACAATCCGTCCCATCTCATGGGTAATCACCATCTTTATTTGTTCATTAATCCCTTTCATAATACCCATAATTCCTTCTTACAACTCACCGCAGTTTTTCTTTGAACTCATTGTATTTGAGAAAATATAGTGATGAGTAACCATGGCGAGTGCAAGTGCGAAGCATTCTAAATAACGATATTTCGTCACGTCATAATATTTATTCCTAAGTTTGAACAAGGTAATCATCAGGTCATATCAACTCAAGAAGGGCTATTCAAGCGGGATTTAACTAAGCAGTAAAATACTTCATGTAATATTTAAAACGGCTTCTACGAGTTGTGTTTAAAAATAGGAGCAACATGCATCAAGGGGGAATAGGTTGGACTTGCCATCATCGGCGTCCTCGTGAAACTCCTGCTGACTGTCCAGGTCCTCGGGTATGGCCTCGAACTCACGGTACTGGCCACCAACGTCCTCGTTCTCCGGTTCGTTCACTCCGTCAGCTAAAAATACGTAATGAACAGAACAGACAAACAAGCACAAATAAATATTCACATATATTCAAATTTATATGGGAGATAGAGTTTGATTTTAGATGATTTTAGGAAGAAAAATCACTGGAATCGGATTTGGCATTTGGCTCTGCGACGTGGCCGAAATTTAATCGCGTGGAGAAAGACTAATGCATGATTAAGGAACTCCTTTTGCTTTTCCTTTACGTGGTTGGGTTTGGCTGGTAGTGCATGGCGCATGGTGTGCATGCAATAATTGCTAACAAGGCCCACATGCATACACACATGCATGGAAAGGAGAGAGAGAAGCTACTATATGGTGTTCCTGCTTGTGAGTTTGTCCATATTTAGCAGTCCCAGAGAGAGAGATGAAAAATACTTATTAGCTACTCACTCTGGTCTACTGGAGCTTGAGAAGGAAGATTAAGTGTGCGGCCGTTCTCTGTGTGAGAACACTGGAGAGAGAGACAGAGGTGTTGGGGAGGAAGAAATTGAGCAGCAGCAGAACAAGCTCAGTGTGGTGAAGGAGAGCAGCCCAGCGTTGTCTTTTATAGGCAAGGGAAGGTCGCTGTGCCACCGGTGCCAAGATTCTCCATTAATGGTGATTCTGTGGATGGGTACGAGCGTTTGCGTGCATGCAATTGGACGGTGCGGCGTTTTGCGTAGCAGTGAAGCGATGGAAAAGTGTCGGCATACAAACTGGTACAGATGCTTGCATGCATGCAAATGGATGGTGGTTAATTAACTTTTGCATGCATGCAACTGAGGCCTTGCATGCATATTTCAGTGAGTGTGTGTATGTGTTGTGCATTTTTACCATTGCACCGTGTGGGTGTGCTTGTGCATGCATGCACATTTATGTGGAGAGAGAAACATGTTGCTCTGGTAATTGTTGAGATGCGTTGCTGTGTGGCTGATAATTACTGGTGTTCTCTGCTCTGCTGTGTGCTGTCTCTTGCTGTTCCATAAAGGAAAAAGGAGAGAGAGTGGAAAGACGGGAGGTGGGGCCCACATGGCGTGCGAGCTGCCGCAGTCGGCGAGGGGGTCCGGGCGCGAGTGCGCCGAGGTGACGATGGTGGTGGGGTGAGCACGCGCTGTGCGCAGATGCTGTCGGGCAAGGACGAGTGGAGCGGGAGAGAGAGAGAGAGAGAGGTGGGGGATGGGCGCGAAATGCTGGCGGCATGGTCAGGAGAATATATGTTTGGGAGGAAACTGAGAGGAATAAATGAGATGAAAGAAAGTTGGAATAAGATAAAATTAGAGCTCAAATGATTTATAGTTTTTGAAATAAGTTTTGAAAATAATTTTATACGAGCGATTTTTAGATATGAATTTTCGGGTTGTTACAAACCTATCCCACTTAAAAGGAATCTCGTCCTTGAGATTCGACTGGTTTCTAAACAGATTGGGAAACTCCTTTCTCAGGGCATCTTCTCTTTCCCATGTTGCCTCTGCTTCAGTGTGCCTGCTCCACTGAACACGACAAATCTGAACTGTTGTTGTTCTTGTCTGCTTGGTGACTGTGTCTAGGATTTTTATTGGGACTTCCTGATATCTCAGATCATCCTGTAAATCAACAGTATCTGGTGATATTTGCTCTTCTGGTACTCTGAGACACTTCTTTAATCGAGAGACATGAAATACATTGTGGATATCTAACATTTCTTCAGGAAGCTGAATACGGTAAGCAACGGATCCAATCCTCTGCAACACCTGATATGGTCCAATATATCGAGGTGCTAGCTTACCTCTGACTTGAAACCTTTGAGTCCCTCGTATTGGAGAAACTTTTAGATACACAAAATCTCCAACTGCAAAGCTTAACTCTCTTCTTCTTTTATCTGAATAGCTCTTCTGACGTGATTGTGCTTCTTTCAATTTTTTGTCTGATTTCAGCTACACGGTCTTCTGCTTCTTTTCTTAAGGTAGGTCCAAGCAAGGTTCATTCTCCAACTTCTGACCACATTAATGGAGTCCTGCATGTCCTTCCATACAGGGCCTCAAAAGGTGACATACCCAAACTGGCCTGGTAACTATTGTTGTAGGAGAACTCCGCATAAGTCAGGCTTTTCTCCCAATCTTTTCCATAGGTGAGAACACATGCTCTTAGCATATCTTCCATGATTTGATTTACTCTTTCCGTCTGACCATCTGTCTGCGGGTGATAAGCTGAGTTGAAATCCAACTTGGTTCCCATAGCCTCATGCAAACTCTTCCAAAACTTAGAGGTAAATTGGGTACCTCGATCGGATACAATCCTACTTGGTACACCATGCAATCTGACAATATTATCCACATATAACTGTGCTAGTCTGTCTCCACCATATTTGGTGTGTATTGGTATAAAATGAGCAACCTTTGTAAGACGGTCCACTATTACCCATATAGAATCATTCCCTTTCTGAGTTTTGGGTAATCCATTCATAAAATCCATGCCAATTTCATCCCATTTCCAAACAGGGATAGATAGCGGTTGAAGCAAACCGGCTGGTTTCTGATGCTCTGCTTTAACTCTCTAGCAAACATCACATTGTGCAACAAATCTTGCCACGTCAGCTTTCATGCCATTCCACCAATATCTTTCTTTTAGGTCCATATACATCTTGGAGGCACCAGGGTGGATGGAGTAGGCTGAGTTATGAGCTTCATCAAGGATTAACTCTCAGAACTTTCCTTCCTTGGGTACACAAATCCTGTTCTTGTACCACAAGGTTCCTCTGTCATCCACTCTGAAATACGGGGCTTTATTTTTTCCAGTTTGCCCATGAATCTTCACGAGATCTTTATCTTTATGTTGTGCCTTCTTTATTTCTTCCTCCAGAGTTGGTTGCACTTTCATACTACCCTGTTGAGGTTGGCGCACTATATGCATGTTCAACTGTGCTAACTCTTCTTGCAGGTGAGTATTTTTGGGCACTAGGTGTTCACCATATGACTTTCTACTTAAGGCATCTGCTACCACATTGGCCTTCCCTGGGTGGTAATGAATCTCAAGTTTGTAGTCCTTGATTAACTCCAACCATCTTCTTTGCCTCAAGTTCAAGTCTGCCTGAGTGAAGATGTACTTCAAACTCTTCTGATCAGTGTAGATCTCACACTTATTCCCAATGAGATAGTGCCTCCATATCTTGAGAGCATGCACTACCGCTGCTAACTCCAAATCATGGGTAGAGTAATTTTTCTCATGAGGTTTAAGTTGGCGGGATGCATAAGCAACCACTTTTCCTCCTTGCATGAGAACACATCCTAAACCTTGCCTTGAAGCATCACAGTATATGATAAAATTTTGGTGAATATCCGACAAAGTTAACACTGGTGCTATTGTCAATCTCTTCTTTAGTTCCTGGAAACTCTTCTCACATGATTCTGTCCATGTGCATTTCTTATCCTTCCTGAGAAGTTCTGTCATGGGTCTGGCTATCTTGGAAAATCCTTCTATAAACCTCCGGTAATATCCATCTAATCCAATAAAACTCCTGATTTCGCTCACATTGGTAGGTTGTTTCCAATGAGAGACTGCTTTCACTTTTTCTGGGTCAACTGCAACTCCTTCAGCTGTTAGGATATGACCCAAAAATGCAACTTTCTCAAGCCAAAATTCACACTTGCTAAATTTGGCATACAACTTGTGTTTTCTTAGCCTTTCTAATACCACTCTTAAGTGTTGGGCATGTTCTTCAGCACTCTTTGAGTAGATAAGGATGTCATCGATGAAGACAACGACAAACTTATCTAACTCATCCATCAACACCTTATTCATGAGGTTCATGAAATAAGCGGGGGCATTGGTTAATCCAAAAGACATCACTGTGAACTCATACTGCCCATATCTGGTTACAAATGCTGTCTTGGGGACATCACTTTCCTTGATCTTGAGCTGGTGGTAACCTGATCTCAAATCAATCTTGGAGAAATACTTGGCTCCTTTAAGCTGATCAAATAGGTCATCTATCCTCGGCAGAGGATATTTGTTCTTGATGGTGACTTCATTTAGGGACCTATAATCCACACACATCCTCATGCTGCCATCTTTCTTTTTCACAAACAAGACTGAGGCTCCCCATGGTGAAGAACTAGGTCTGATATAACCTTTCTGCTGCAATTCTCTTATTTGCTCTCTCAATTCAGCTTACTCTGTTGGGGCCATTATGTAAGGTCTCTTGGCTATGGGAGCAGTTCCTGGGATAAGGTCAATGATGAACTCTATATCCCTATCTGGTGGCATTCTGGGTAGTTCCTCTGGGAACACATCTGGATATTCTTCAACCACTGGTACTCCTTCTACGGTCTTTGCCTCCAAGTTAAAGACCATGGGATCGACTCTAGATCCTTGGGTTTAACACTTCACCTTAATTCCTTCATGGTTGACTAAGGATACTTCCTTAGCAGCACATCTAATGTATCCATCATGCTGGATTAACCAGTCCATTCCAAGAATGACATCTATTCCCTTAGACTTAAGTACTACTAGGTCTGCTAGAAAGACTACCCCACTTAAAATGATCCTTACATTTGAACAACCTAGATGACACTTGATGTCAGACCCAGGTGTTCGAGTTATTAGGGGTGACTTAAGTAGTACTGTGGGTATTTTATGCTTCCCAACAAAACTTGATGATATGAATGAATGTGATGCTCCAGAATCAAACAATACTATTGCAAGTACTGAATTGACTAAGAACTCACCAAGCACAACTCCTGAAGCAGTCTGAACATCTTGAGCATTGATGTGATTGACACGGGCTCGGCCATAAGATTGTTGGTTCTGCCTCACCATCTGGCCGTTGTTGTTGGTATTGGTGTTGGTGTTGTTGCGGGGGAAACCACGACTGCCTCCTGGCGCGACATGTCTTGGTCCGTTAACAGTGTTGGACTGGGTGGACACAGCTGGGTTGCTCTTGTAGGGACAATTGGCGATGTAGTGCCCAATTTCACCACAGTTGAAGCAAGCATTGCCATTATTGGTGACTTGACCACTGCTGTTCTGTTGAGTCTTGCCATAAGTCTGATTCTGATAAGTTGTCTTGGGCTGATATGATGGTTGAGTCTGATTAGATGCACTAGATGGAGAGCCAAACTACATTGGGGCTTGAGTTCGCTGGCTTGGCTGGCTAAAAGTTTTCATCCTCTGAGATGGTCTAGCTCCTTGCTGAACCTTGCGCTCTAGGAACTTGCGCTTGCTTTCTTTTCTTTCTTCCGTCTTGGCCACATCAGTCAGGATAGTCCTATTCATCAAGGTGTTGAAGTCTGGATAGATCTGAGGAGTCATGAGGGTCCTCAATTCACTTGCCAGTCCTTCTATGAATTTTGTCTGCTTTTTGGCATCATTGTTGACCAATTCTGGGGCATAGCGAGACAACTCAGTGAATTGGAAGATGTATTCACTCAAAGTCTTATTTCCTTGCTTTAGGTTGCGAAATTCATCAGCCTTCAGCTTCATGATTCCATCTGGAATGTGATACCGACGGAACTCTTCCACAAATTCTTCCCAAGTGATGGAGTTAACATCCTCCATAGCTCCACTATAAGCTTCCCACCAAGAAAGGGCGATTCCTGTCAGCTAGTGAGTTGCTAACAGAACTCTATCCCTTCCGTTGCAGTGGATTGTGTCCAACTTCTGTTCAATAACCTTAAGCCAATCATCTGCTTCCATTGGGTTGTTAGATCCAGCAAAAGTGGGTGGCTTGAGCCTCATGAACTCAGTCATCTTGTCTTGGCCTCTTGGTCCACGGTTATTCCCGGGACGGTTCATGCCTTGGGCCAAAGTTTCCAAAAGACGAGTTTGTGTTGCCATGACTTGTGCAAGGTCAATTGGTGGAGGAGGGGGAAGGTCATCACCAGCATTGTTATTTTCAGTTTGACTCACTTCATCTTCACGATTACCATCAGCAAGTGCATTGGGCTGACTTTCAACTGGATTCTGGCTCTGCCGACTAGCTGTACGGCCACGACTTTCAACTGGGTTCTGGCTCTGTTGACTAGCTGCACAGCCACGACTTTGCTGTGAGCGAGTTGCTGGTTTAGGAGGCATCTGTTGGATGGGATAAGAGGGAGAGCATTAGGTAAGTGTTAGGTCTATTTGGATGATCTTTTGTTTGTTAAGGCATTATATTTTTTTGAAAAAGGTGCAAGCTTTAACGCTTGCTATCCCGTAAGGGAACATATAAAGCACTCAAGTAGCACAACCAACATGCACAAATATATATTTTGAATAGGGGGTTACATCATAGCGAAAATAAATAGGCGTGCTACAATACTATTAACCTACTTTGGGGTGAACAAAAGTGAAGTACACTTCACTTCCCCAAGAAAAAAGGAGCAACTGGGTACAACTAATCTTCAACTTCTTCGGACCGAACGGCTTCATTCCCTTGGTGCAGAGAAGGGGTCATTCTTTTGGCACTTGTGGTCCTTCCACCTGGCTGAGAGGAGGAGGGTTGGAATCTTCTTTTGGAGGTGGCTGGGTGAGAGGGAGGAGAGACTCTGAATCTAAAACTTCTTGGGAGTCTTCTGAGGGTGGAGGAGCTAATGGTCCTTCATCATTCATCCTTCTTGTTGTTCCTCGAGGCACAACTGGGATACGTTCTAGAATTATAGGCTCTCGATCTTCCAAGGCTAGCATCCTTCTCTTGGCCCTGGTGACGAGATAGGCATCCTTCAACTTCGAGGTGTGGTGGTCCTCAGCTTCCTTCAAGGCTTCAGCGATGGCAGCTTCACGACTCTTCGCTGTAGCTGTGACCGAACTGCCTTAATCATAGTGCCCACGTGCACCGTCATCGTCCCTAAGGACCCACGATCAGGCTGCACGAGTTCCCCTTGACCCAGGTGGCCTACCGGGTTCCCTAGGAAACCCTAACCTCCCGAGGATCTCATTGTAAGCATTGCAGTATTACAACAGTTTACACAAATAAAATGAATCAGAGTAAAGAGTGCGGAAGAATTACATAAACATAGGTTTACAAATATAAAATGACATTATCCCAAACCAGAGTTTCGTAGTGGAGTAGCATCATAACTAAACACCCTGCCCAAGGGTTATACACATCTTCATCCATGCACGATCCGTCAACCGGCACGGTCCCACGTAAAATTGTACACTCAGCTCACCTGCAACAGGGGTTAACAAACCCTGAGTACTAGGGTACTCCGCAAGACTTACCCGACTAAGAAAAATGAATGAGACTCAGGAATGCAGGCTGAGGGGAGTCAAGGTAAGGCTTTAGCAAGAGTCAAAGTATTTTACGGAAAAAGCATTACTAATCCTGCTTTCAGTATTTTACTCAATATTATTATAATCAACATCAATAGTTCTCAATTCATTCACATATATCTTTCAATTCGAATTATTTATTCATTCTCAAAACATCCTAGTTCCGAACCACTTTTCGATGTAGGTGTGAGGACCAAGTCTCCATAACCGAGGAGCACGACGATTTGAATTGATTAGTACCCAGCTGGGGATCCCTATCCACACTGCATATGTAGCACTTAAGGTTGCATATGCCAACCCCGCCTACCACGGCTTTTCATACCCCGGAACCGGTCCTGCGCCACCTGAGAGCACAGTATTCCTCTCGTCTCCAGGCACGATGGCCATGAGGGTACACGCTACTCTCGCCATCTCTCCACTCCCAGTGCGTGGTTGTTGGTTCCAGCAGTAGAGCCGCCGGAGTCAGAGGCTTCCCGTAATATGTGGCTAGTTGCAAAGTCTTGATCACAGCAGGCCTGACAACGAACGGTCCCTAATATTTTAACGTTAGAAACCATGCATTGGGACTCTAACCCAAGTACACTGGTAACTACCCAGTTTTCACATCCCTTTCCCGATGGCGATGAAAGTTGGGACTCTAACACAAACAGTTGGCCAACCAAACGGGAAAACCCATCCCCGTTGATGACAATGAACTAGCTAGGAACAATGCCAACCAATAAGGACATAACTAGTCCCATAAAGTGATTCATTTAATTTGTATCATCACAGTTCAAAATAGCAGTTTTTGCAAATCTAATCATTAAGCATGACTAAGCATTTTTCAATACTTTAAATAAATCAGGCTCTCAGGTATTGATAAGTGGTCAAGGATGGTAATGCATCAATTGGTTGCCAATCAACTCCTATTAACCTAATGCAATAGATTAACTCAAGTGATAAACATTTTAAAATAGCAAGGAGGGGCAAATGCACCGGGGCTTGCCTGTGTTGCTTGGAGCTGGTAGAACCCTGAAGTCAATCACTGAGAAAGATCTACGTCCACCGAGTGAAGACCTTACTCGGGACTTGCCTCAGATAATAAATTATCCCGCGTTCACTACACGTATAATAATAATGCATACTTAACGTGATGATATGTATGCCATGATACATGAAATGCACTACGGTGTGAATTAAAAAAATAAACTTAATTTAGAAAGTTGAGTACAACTTTCCTTCACGATAAAGTTGTAAGTGTTATTTTATTGACCATTTTAACAGTCGTTAAATGTGACAGAACTGCCTTAATCATAGGGCCCACGTGCCCCGTCATCGTCCCTAAGGACCTTTGACTAGTCTGCACGAGTCCCCCTTGACCAAGGTGGCCTGCCGGGTTTTCTCAGAAACCCTAACCTCCCGAGGATCTCATTGTGAGCATTGCAGTATTACAACAGTTTACATAAATATTTTGAATCAGAGTAAAGAGTGCGGAAGTATTACTTAAACATAGATTACAATTACATTATCCCAAACCAGAGTTTCGCAGTGGAGTAGCTGTATACAACTAAACACCCTGCCCAAGGGTTTTATTATATACACATCTTCATCCATGCACGATCCGATGACCGGCACGATCTCTCGTAGAACTGTTTACTCAACTTACCTGCAACAGGGGGGTTAACAAACCCTGATTACATAGGGTACTCCGCAAGACTTACCCGACTAAAGGTGTAAAATTAGACTCAGGAATGCAGGCTAAGGGGAGTCAAGGTAAGGCTTTAGCAAGAGTTCAAGAGTTTTCTGGAATAGCATTACTAGTCCTATCTCAATATTTTATTCCAATAATACTATTAATCATTAACCATATCTCAAAGTTCTTTCTCATATATCAATATTCTTTCATTTGCTTTATCCATTCAAAAACAATCCTAGTTCCGAACCACTATCCGATGTAGGGGTGAGGATCAATTCTCCATATCCGAGGAGCAACAACGATTCGAATCGATTAATACCCAGCTGGGGATCCCTATCCACACTGCTTATGTAGCACATAAGCTTGCATACACCAACCCCGCCTACCACGGCTTTTCATACCCCGGAACCGGTCCTGCGCCACCCGAGAGCACAGTACTCCTCTCGTCTCCAGGCACGACGGCCACGAGGGTACACGCTACTCTCACCATCTCTCCACTCCCAGTGCGTGGTTGTCGGTTCCAGCAGTAGAGCCACCGGAGTCAGAGGTTTTCCGTAGTATGTGGCTAGTTGCAAAGTCTTGATCACAGCAGGCCTGACAACGAACGGTCCCTAATATTTTTCTGTTAGAAACCATGCATTGGGACTCTAACCCAAGTACACTGGTAACTACCCGGTTTTCACATCCCTTTCCGATGGCGAGGATCGTTGGGACTCCAACCCAAATAGATGGTCGTCCAAAGGAAAAAACCCATCCCCGTGGATGACAATGAACTAGCTAGGAACACTGCCAACCAACAAGGACATAACCATTCCCATAAAGTGATTCATTTGATTTGTATCATCACAGTTCAAAATAGCATTTTTGCAAATCTAATCATTGAGCATGACTAAGCATTTTTCAATACTTTAATTGAATCAGGTTCTCAGGTATTGATAAGTGGTCAAGGGTGGTAATGCATCAATTGGGTTGTCAATCAACTCCTATTAACCTAATGCAATAGATTAACTCAAGTGATAAACATTTTAAAATAGCAAGGAAGGGCAAATGCACCGGGGCTTGCCTGTGTTGCACGTCCGTCACGTCCGACAGAATATCAGAGAGAACCCACTTGACTTCTCCTGACGAATAATCCTTCCGTCGTACACCAAGCATGTCTTCCGTAAATCCGTCTACTACACGTAAAATAATAATGCATATTTAACATGATGATATGTATGCAATGATGCATGAGATGTACCAAATGGTGAATTAAATAAAAGTAAACTTAATTTAGGAAGTTGAGTACAACTTTCCTTCACGATAAAGTTGCAAGCCAACAAAACCAACTTATCGATCATCGACTTAGGGTTTTATTTTAATAGTTGTTGAAAGCCACATTAATCAATCTATACTACTATTGAACAACTTAATAATAAACCCAAACAATTACCAAGTATGCCAAAGACCATTTAGGGTTAATGATCCAGGGTCAACACATAATGCCAAAGTCACACAAACCCTAGGTCATTAGGGCTCAACTATTTGTTTTATCAATTATTTAATTATTTAAGTTATATGGAAAACATCTTAAATGAATCCCAAATTTTAATGAGAGTTAGATGATTATAAATCATGATCAAGGCACAAATTTCACATGCTTAGGTTTTATAATTTAATTAGTACAAAATAAACAAGTTTATAATGCAACAATACATTGGAAAACAAGATAAATGTGAAATTCAACAATTTCTGAAATAACATGGCCATATTATTGATTCTCAGGCTACCACAACATTATGAAAAGGCAGTGGAGCACCATTTCTCATTTTTACACTTAGATATTATTTATAATATATTTAAATCTACTTATTAAGCATCAAACATGATAAATTCCTAACCCAGTGAAACATGCGCCATAAATCTTGAAAATTTAACCAATCATCACACAGGACTCAGAGAGTCTACTACTAAATTTTCATGCCATTTGGAGTACTATAACTCCAGATACAAAAATAACAATTAAAATAAGCATTTATTTCCTATTTAACAAGATTAAAGTAAACCACCATTAAAACAGTAAATAACCTACATGTTTTATATTCCTATTAGTTAGTGCATGTCATGAGAAGACTAATAAAATTGGATTCACTATTGTAGGACTTATATTTTTCAAACTATGGCCAAAAGCAAGTTAATTAATTTCCTAAACCTCTTTTGAATAATGAATTTCTACAGAATAAAAACATGCAAGCATGGCACAACTAATTATACTAACATGCAGAGAACTTCACCATGAATCTAACAAAACAAATCACATTGTTTTTGGAGCTACCAAACCGCAGATATAAATTCCTAAAGACAATACTAAATCGGTGGAAATCGATGCATATTAGAAACATGGCTGGACCCACGCGTCATAGACACTGGGAGGTGTCTTCTTCTTCCTTCTCAACGCCACGACTAACAGAGCAGAGCCGGCGGGTCGGAGCCCCAGCTCGTCGCCGGCGGCTTCTTCGGCGAGAACCAAGGTCCCCTCAAGGTCCCTGCAACCTAGCGAACACATCTAAGCGCTAAATCAGGCGTCGAAGACACTTGAGCAGGGCCACCGTCGACCATGGCGGCGCGACCAGTGAGCTCGCGACGGCGCACACGCGGACAGGCAGCTACAAGACAGTAGAGGTTAAACTGTTGGCTGGAATCGATCCGGCAGCTCACCCTGGGCCTGGTGCTCGAGCTAGAAGTGGACGGAAACAGGCTGAGGATGGGTGTTGACGAGAACCGAGACGACGGCGGTAACTCCGGCGTCGAGCACTCCGTTCCGGCAAACCCTATGAGCAAACAAGAATACTAGCGCGCGCATGAACTTCTAGAAACCGCGAATATGGTAAAACTGTGGTCGACGAGCGGTGTAGTTCCACCTGAGAGAGAGCCGGCAATGGTGGCAGACTGTGACGGCGAGCTCGGCCGTCCGCGAAGAAGAAGGTGACCGGGTGAGAGCTCCGGTCGACCAAAATGGCACGGGTGGGCTCTTCTGGTGCGCAACGGCGAGGCGAAACTAAGAGCATACGGAATTGGGCGATGGTGTTCTATGGACGACGAATTTTGGTGGCGACGGGGAGTTCGCCCGCGGCGGCAATGGAGACGGATAGAAGAACGACGGCGACCAAAGCTATTTAAACGGCAGCGGAGGTGTTAGCGACGTGGCTGGACCCCTACGGGCCCGGTCCCGCCGGCGACACGCGGCCGGCCGGCCCCGGGCATCGCCGGCGGCCAGCGCGCGCATGCGCGGCTCTGCCAAGAACAGAGCAGAGCCGGACCCCCCCCCCTCTACTGTAGTAGTACCTGCCCCCTTTCTCCCCTTTTTACAAATTACTTTTTATTTTGTGTAACAAGTGGAAAAATCTCCAATGTAAAAGTTGTAGCAGATTTAGTGCTGAACATATTTGGTTTAGACACCAAGTCCCAATTCGAAATATTTTTTTAAAATATTTAAAAGGGGGTAAATTCCCAATTTGAAATTCAAACCCAATCCAATAAAATTCTCCATATGTTTGTACATAACATGAAAATCTGTAAACATGAAAGTTGTTCATATTACTGAGCTCTACAGTTTCTATTAATGAAATTTTATCAGATTCTTGATAATTTTGCAATGACATTTCAAATTTGAATTTTAAAGTATTGATTTGAGTTTAATTTGAATTTCAACTGTATAACTTCAAAATCTCCAAAAATGAAAGTTGTTCCAAATTAAAAGATATAAAACTTTTATTAAAGCACTTTTATCAAATTCTCTTTAGTTTTCAATTTATATTTCAAGCTTAAACTTTTAAACGTCTTATTAGGGTTTTATTTGCAATTCTTTTTAATAACTCCAAAATTGTCCAAAATAGAAGTTGCTCAACTTTAAAGATTTACAACTTTATTTTAAGGCCCAAACCCTAATTATTTTTAAAATTTGATTTAGGGTTTTAGGATCTGATTTAGGGTTTATAAATAAATCTTCTTTTTATTTTCAAATAGATTTAAAGTCATACACCCAATCAAGCATTCAAATCATAGAATCACTCTAAAGCACTTATGCACAATCATATGAAGAAATAAAAAAAATTATTTCTAGTGATGCACAGTGAAAATGGATTTATGCGTGATGATTTACATGCAATCATGATGACATGGCAGGATTTAGTAAATGTAACACCAGGGGTGTTACATTAAAAGCCGCATTAATCGACTTATACTACTATTAAGCAAGTTAATAATGATTTCAAACAGTGATTAAGGATGCCAAGGATCATTTTAAGTTAATGATCCAGGGTCATTAATCAATCCGAAGTCACACAAAAACCTAAGTCATTAAGGTTTCCTATTTATTTTTATTAATCAATTTATCAATTAGAACTTCGTTTTAGCATTTAATTACTACATAAAGCAATTCATTTTACGCTTACAAGGTAAATGATCAACAACTTTGGAACAACAGGGTTCATGTGTTCCAAGGTATTTAATCAAATCTTAATAGATTAAGCAAATCATTAAATTTGATTTTAATACCCTTTTCTTAATTAATCAATTAATAGGGTATTAAATGACAAACAACTAAACTAATTCCATTCGAGCTCCCACTTTTTCTACAGATAGGTCTTAGCCTAAAATAGTGCCACATTAAATTTCATGATTTTTGCATAAGCATAGAATTTATTAAAATTCATACAAAATCCATTTTCTAATTAAAATGGGTATTTTTCATATATACAGAAATTGAGTAAAATCCATATTTCATATTTTCCCAAAATAAAGTATCATACAGAGGATCTACCCAATAATTTTCTAGAAATTTCGGAGCTCTAATTATTTCTTTGTGAATTTTAGAACCTGCGGTATTATTCACAATTTTGGAAAAATGGAAAAGCAGACAACAGCCCGACTCAGAGTCACTGGCCCAGCCCACAACGGCCCATGCGGCCTTCTTCTTCCTCTGCTGCATCCCAACAGGGTAGAGCAGAAGAAAGCAGCGCCAAGCCGCTCGGTCGTCGACGAACTCGCCGGAGACAAGCCGGACGACGGAGCGAAAGATACCTACACGCGTAGGTCGCGAAAGCGAACAGGTTTAGGGACCTCAGTGCTCGGTCTAGGGTTCCCAGCATCCACTACTGCGGCCATGGCGGACCGGTAACCTAGCTACCGGCGCCGTGAAGTGTTCCGGCAGCCACAGGTCTCAAAGAGACTAACCAACTCCTCCTACAGGACCAAGAACCTCACCAGGATCTTTTCTATGGCTCGGTTGGGGCGAAGACGACTCGGAGAGATGAGCTCGGCGACGACCGTGGCCGCGGCGGCGCGCTCCAGACGATAACAACTTCGTTCCGGCGTGTCTGGGATGTCAAAGACCAAAGGTCGAGCCGATGAGCATAAAGGGAAGATTAAAACACTAGAACGAGCAATACTTCGAGCCAATACTTGCCGAACTGCTCGGACCACAGCGAACAGGTCGCGGCGGCTATGGCGACCGGCCGCGAGGGAGAAATAGCCGTGAGGGTGCTTCCGGTGGCGAGAGGACACGAGGGCGGGCTCAAACGATTCGCAGGAAGATGAAGTAGCTACTTGTGCAGTCAATTTGATATGAAGGCGAACAGAGATGGTCAATTTGGGGTTCGAGCAGGGAGCTCGTCGGCGGCGACGATGGAGGAAGGAAAAACGGAAACTCGACGACCGGTGCACTTTATATGCGAAGGAGAATAGGATAAGGGCGAGGGGTCCCGGGGCCCCCCTCCACGGCTTCGTCAGCGGGCGGTGACCAGGCCCGGCCGGCGCCGGCGTGCGCCATGGCACGCGCGGCCGCGCGTGTCAGGGTCCAGACCGGACCCCCCCTCCCCCTGTCGGTACTGTAGCTGAGCATGGAAGTCAAACCCTATTTTGATCTAATTATGCCCTATCCAAGCAGCAACAGTGGAAACACTAAAAATAAAAGTTATGGAGAATTTTGTGTAGAATATTTTTTCTTTTTGAATCAAGTTCAAATTCTGCACGAGTTTGAAATTATCAAAAAGGGGGTGAATCCCCAATTGGAATTTGATTTCAAATTCAAACCAAATCTCAAGATTTTTCTGTACAACTTGAATTTCTACAAAAATAAAAGTTGTTCTATTAGACAAGCCCTACAACTTTCATTAAACAAGTTTTGTTAGATTCTTGATAGTTATTGAAATAGCATTTCAATTTTTAATCTCAAATCATTGATTTGAGGTTAATTTGAATTTCCACTACATAACTTAAAAATCTCCAAAAATTAAAGTTGTTCCATTATAAAAGGGCTAAAACTTTTATTAAGGAATCATCATCAGATTCCTTCTAGTTTTTAAATTTGAATTTCAAATTTAGCTCTTTAAACATAGATTAAGGTTTTATTACAAATTGTATTTGAAAACTTCAAAATTACCCAAAATAGAAGTTGCTCAACTTTTAAAGATTCACAACTTTTGTTTAATGCCCAACACCTAATTCCTTTTGATTTTTAAATTAGTGTTTCGGGTCCGACGTAGGGTTTATAAATGATTCCTTTTATATTCCTTTAATTTTATTCAGCTAATTACACACCAACACAAACGTTTACATAATAAATCGCTCTAAACCACCTATGCACAATCATACGTAGAAACCAAAATTTATTTTAGTTGATGCATTAACAAGGTTAAATGCGAAATGATTACATGCAATCATGATGACATGGCAGGTTTTAGTCAATGTAACACCAGGGGTGTTACAGTAGCTGCTTGGGCCTGAGCTTCTGCAAGCTGAACTTGGAGCTTCCTAGTCACGATCTCAGCTTCTTCGGCTCGACGAATACACTTCCTCAACTCCGAGGCCTGCTTATCATATTGTTCATCCAAGGCAAGCAGGTATGTGGTCATGTATACCACAGTTGGGTCATTCTCATGCAAGTTACGTACTTGCAAGATTTCCATGCGGGTCTTCCAAACTGGTCGGTCCCTTTCTAGGGGTGGAAAGAACCTCATGGGTGTACGGGCGATTGGATTCTCATAGATCTGGCAATGGTACCTCAAGACTTTGCAGGCAACAGCTTGATAGGTATCTGCAAACCGAAATCCAGTTGCAGACACACTCCATGCTTCAGCTAAGCCTTCGCTTTTTCCGATATAAACGGTGACTTCACACCGCTCAGTCTCATGCTCCATGTACTCTCTGCCTACATACTCTGGGCGATCCTTTATTCCTAACCTTTGCATGGCGGTATACAAATGCTTAGGAAAACCTTCAATCTCCAAGCAGTAGCTGCTGGTCCAAACTCCTTCCGCCATCTGAGAGAGAATAGATGAGGGTAAACATTTTTGCAATAGAGGGAAGAGAGTAAGAATTTTTGTAAAATACTTTTATAAGTAAAATACTGGTCCAAAAAGCCTAAGGTCGCGTCCTACAGCCAACTACGGCTCTGATACCACCTGAAGCGCCCCTGGTCATCCAGAAACTCAAATGTGATACAAGTACTAGTCCCAGGAGGCTAGCACACACATTTATTACATTCAGATAGGTCTCATAGCAGTAGTTTAGACGGAAGCGGGCGATGAAGCCACGCTATAAAGTACAATAACCATAATACAGTAATGGTCCAGCAGACCCAGAACAAACACGGATCGCAACACATCTGGCGAATCCCAATGCCACAGGTTTAGTTGGGTGCAGACACGACCTTACTCGAACGCAGCTTCGGGGTTGAAGTCTGGATCTTCCTCTGTACAACAAAGCAAGGGTGAGTACAAAGTACTCAGCAAATCCAACCTTACCCTACAGAATGGGATATCAGTATATGCATATGGATAAATCAAGGATAAGACTTGGTTTTATTTGTGGAAAGCTATCTTTTTAACACATGCAAGGTTTCCTTTTATAAATACCATTTTACAAAAGACATATACTTTTCATGTATCATATTGTTTCTGAAAAGGGGTTTGTCACAATTTTTAAGTGTTGCTGAACACCTTTGTTCCCACAACACATGGCCGGCAACCATTCATTTCCAAAAATCAAACTCGCTCATTTTGCCACTCATCCCAACCCATCTATTGTTGAAACCAAACCATAACCCGTCCATGACCGTGGACACGGCTATCATGATAGATTTTACACTCTGCAGAGGTTGTACACTTTTCCCACAAGTAGGGTACCGTAACTTAACACCTTAGTGCAAGCACAGATCCATCAAAGCCATTACCCTCTTAGCTGAGTACTGGCGCTCACCATAGGAACACTAAGTCCACCATCTCATAATACAATAATTCATGGAGCTCATAGCATTTCATACAATTTCTCAATTCTCATTATACACCTCTTAGTGTCCCGTTGCACCTTGCCTCCAAGTAATTGCCATACCAACTAGAGGGATTTAGACTAAGCCCCGCCGCATGCAGGGTCGATTGGTTGTACGAAAAATGAGTTAGGCAAGATGAATCAACTCAGTCCTAAATAGACAAGGCGGATATCTCCAAACTTAACCACAGAGGTACAAGCCACAACACCAAGGCATCCCACAAAGGGACACAATCCGTCCCATCTCATGGGTAATCACCATCTTTATTTGTTCATTAATCCCTTTCATAATACCCACAATTCCTTCTTACAACTCACCGCAGTTTTTCTTTGAAATCATTGTATTCGAGAAAATATAGCGATGAGTAACCATGGCAAGTGCAAGTGCGAAGCATTCTAAATAACGATATTTCGTCACGTCATAATATTTATTCCTAAGTTTGAACAAGGTAATCATCAGGTCATATCAACTTAAGGAGGGCTATTCAAGCGGGATTTAACTTAGCAGTAAAATACTTCATACAATATTTAAAACGGCTTCTACGGGTTGTGTTTAAAAATAGGAGCAACATACATCAAGGGGGAATAGGTTGGACTTGCCTTCGTCGGCGTCCTCGTGAAACTCCTGCTGACAGTCCGGGTCTTCGGGTATGGCCTCGAACTCACGGTACTGGCCACCAACGTCCTCATTTTCGGGTTCGTTCAGTCCGTCAGCTAAAAATACGTGATGAACAGAACAGACAAACAAGCACAAATAAATATTCACATATATTCAAATGAGCTCCAAAAATTATGAAATTTATATGGGAGGTAGAGTTTGATTTTAGATGATTTTAGGAAGAAAAATCACTGGAATCGGATTTGGCATTTGGCTCTGCGACGTGGCCAAAATTTAATCGTGTGGAGAAAGACTAATGCATGATTAAGGAACTCTTTTTCTTTTCCTTTACGTGGTTGGGTTTGGGTGGTAGTGCATGGCGCATGGCGTGCATGCAATAATTGCTAACAAGGCCCACATGCATACACACATGCATGGAAAGGAGAGAGAGAAGCTACTATATGGTGTTCCTGCTTGTGAGCTTATCCATATTTAGCAGTCTCAGAGAGAGATGGAAAATGCTTATTAGCTACTCACTCTGGTCTACTGCAGCTTGAGAAGGAAGATCAAGTATGCGGCCATTCTCTGTGTGAGAACACTGGAGAGAGAGAGAGACAGAGGTGTTGGGGAGGAAGAAATTGAGCAGCTGCAGAACAAGCTCAGTGTGGTGAAGGAGAGCAGCCCAGCGTCGTCTTTTATAGGCAGGGGAAGGTCGCTGTGCCACCGGTGCCAAGATTCTCTATTAATGGTGATTCTGTGGATGGGTACGAGCGTTTGCATGCATGCAAGTGGACGGTGCAGCGTTTTGCGTAGCAGTGAAGCGATGGAAAAGTGTCGGCATGCAAACTGGTATAGATGCTTGCATGCATGCAAATGGATAGTGGTTAATTAACTTTTACATGCATGCAACTGAGGCCTTGTATGCATATCTCAGTGAGTGTGTGTATGTGTTGTGCATTTTTACCATTGCACCGTGTGGGTGTGCTTGTGCATGCATGCACATTTATGTGGAGAGAGAAACATGTTGCTCTGGTAATTGTTGAGATGCGTTGCTGTGTGGCTGATAATTACTGGTGTTCTCTGCTCTGCTGTGTGCTGTCTCTTGCTGTTCCATAAAGGAAAAAGGAGAGAGAGTGGAAAGACGGGAGGTGGGGCCCACATGGCGTGCGAGCTGCCGCAGTCGGCGAGGGGGTTCGGGCGCGAGTGCGCCGAGGCGACGATGGTGGTGGGGTGAGCACGCGCTGTGCGCAGATACTGTCGGGCGAGAGCGAGCGGAACGGGAGAGAGAGAGAGAGGTGGGGGGGCGGGAAATGCTGGCGGCATAGTGAGGAGAATATATGTTTGGAAGAAAACTGAGAGGAATAAACAAGATGAAAGAAAGTTGAAATAAGATAAAATTAAAGCTCAAATGATTTATAGTTTTCGAAATAAGTTTTGAAAATAATTTTATGCAAGCGATTTTTAGATATGAATTTTTAGGATGTTACAAAAATCGGACTTTCATAAAAATTAAGAGAGTAAAAGTAGACTTTTTCCTTAGCACTTTGCAGTTTGCCACGGCTGCGCTCCGGAAGGGAAGCCACAGCTAAACTCGCCATCGTAGTGCCTGCTAACCACCGTTAAACCTATCCAGCAGGCAATCACCAGGCAGATGGATGGCACGTCAAACCGGGGTGTGAAAAAAATGAATACAATATGGCACAGCACTACAGCAGGTTTAATAAGTTAGCCAGCAGCTGTACACGGGGGTGCTACAAATGAACTATAATATGTATAACAAATTAACAAAACAAAACAAAAAATCCGATGGTCGCCGGAGCGGTTAGCTGATCTGCAGAACGGGTCAGGGCGTCTGTCTATACCCTACAAACTCATCAATCTCTGGTAGCTAGCCCTACAGAAACAGGAGCGCTTCCAGTGCGGTTGCACGGCGAAGCCGCAGTCCAAACACTGCAGAGGAAGCTCAGAGCAACAGCCGACCTTCTTGTCTCGGGCAGGCAGGCTCTCGGCAGCGGACACAAGGCTCCGGCTGGATTCATCCCCGCATCATCACCTCTCTCTGTACAATGTACATCGACATGCCAAAATGCTGCGGTTATGGAGCACCATTTGATAAACCTGGTAGCCTGGCCTCTTCTGTGCAAGTTGAGCGCTGACATGGAGTGGGGAGCGTTCCATGAATCTTGGATTCATGATGACAGGATCTTATTTGCCCCACCCTTTGATCTGAACCAAGTACGTGCCTCTTACATCTTCCAACTATCTTCTGGGGTTTCCCAGTGAACTAGCAGAGGTCATACATAATTCAGCTTCTCAGATGCACAAGGGCCTGCCCTCTTTCACTCAGTCGCTTCAGGGCTCACCCAACAACCCCAAAATATGCTTTGTGATTGCCTATTCTCGTAACTGCGCTTCCCAATCACGGTTTGAGGAGAATGGCTGCTCATCCAGATCAAAGAATGCAGCGTGTTGCCCAATTCATGTACAGATCAATAGAACCCCAATGTTGCAACCCGTTAACTTCACCAGGTACCACAGGCCACTGCACCAGAAGCCTGAAAGCCAAAATTTGAGGCGCCTGGCGAGCAAGGTGCATCGGCTGCCACTAGAGTTGTGCCACTGTTCTGTAGGAACCACTGGGTGGGATTAGTCCCTTTGCACTAAGAAATGCCCATGTCGTCATGTATAACTTTAGCATTCAAAGGAACTAGGAAACACCGGCACTCTCCTGTGCAACTCGGGCTTTCTCTTCTTCGGCGCGAAGATGGAGCTCCTTGTATGTATTTGCAGATGCAGAAGTGAAGTTCTCCATTGCTTCAAATATATTCTTCAGACTTGTTTGCAAACTACCAGCTTCAGCACCAGGGCCTCCCTCATGTAACACTTGTGCAGACAAGGATACACTGCCCTGGTTCGAAATGAGCACAAGCTTCTTATTCTGTGCTTCCAGAGCCTTGCGCATTGATTGTTCATCTCTTTCCATCACCCTAAGATCCCTGTCCATACCTTTATTCGCCATCAGACCCTGTCTTTGCTCTGACCTGTGCCTCTCCCAAAGGTTCAGCACGTTGGATGCAAAGGCCTGCATTGCCTCAACCACTTCTTTCTCAGATATCCTGTCCACACTGGCAGCCCAATTATTACATATGACGAAAATCGGTGGCCCTCCTAATCTTCCAGGAGAAAATGGAGGCGCCCCATCCTCAGTTTCCTCAGGAACATAGATAACACCGTTTGTCAGCCACTGATTTAAAGTTTTAACATAATTCTTTTGAGCGCTAACCCATGCAACAAAACAAGCGATCCAATCCAATAGCTGAAGCTCTAACCGCTTGATCAAGTCCATATGTGTGTCACCGAACTTTGCAGTGTCTATCATGGAGTCTATGTTTTTAGCTTGAGATATGGCATGCAATTGTATTTGATGGCATTCTAGCATAACGCTCCACATCTTCATCAACCTGAAATATATTGTGTTTTAGTCTCAAGAAATAATCTATGGCAAATATCTTATAAATAATCAAGTAACTCTGGACAGAAACAAGTCACAGATGCCAACTTGTACATCTAAGAATACAACTCATTGTAATACAATGAATCGAAGAATGCATGTACAAATTCCAACCATGTTTTACACATCTTTTGTGTCAGGAATACCAACGCCTACTTTTAGAAAGGTCTCCTAACTTTATTCATGATGTTACACCTATATATCACCCACAAATTATCAATATATTTAGGCATGAATCACAACCAATGTAATATTTCTGTTTTATTAGATACTGATATTATGTGGGTAACTTCCAATAAAACCATTACTGCGTAGGCCAGTGAGAACCTTTTGAGTAATTTATTTCCATACTAAGAATTGCAGAGGGGACCCCAAAACAAAATAACTAGTTGCCCACGCGCCCGTAGTGCAGTAGTGTGCACTCCCATCGTGGAGGCCATCCGCCCGGGTTCGAATCCCAGTTGTGGATCAGCTGGTGTGGCGCCAGGGTTTTTTCCGAAATAAATTTGCAGGTCCTAGACGTACGCGTGGAGCCACAATGGTAGCGCAACGTGCTCATCGCTTGAGGAGCCCGTGGGACTTGTCGATATCCAGAAGGACGCGTGGTGCGTGTATAGTTTGTAGGTCAAGCATGCGCTTTAGGGGGCGCGTGTGAGTTCGTTTTAGCATGCTTTCAGATACTACAGCTGTACCTTAGTAGTCGAGTCTAAAAAAAAGTTAGGCAGGCACAAATCATGACATGCCAAGAAATCCAAGCACATATAGAGGACGTATTGCATAATGTAGTACTTTATGGGCTAAAAAAGGTGGTCAGAGCTGTTTTGAGATAAGAGCTGCATACCCTTGAATGAGCTCACATGTTTGTGGCCACAACTCTTCATCCCTCAACTTACTAATCTTTTCTGAAATAGTGTTTACAACCTGGATAGCTATGCTAATCTTAGTTGATAGCTTCCGGATGTAAAGCTCAGTGGCCTCAAGCTTATGAGCTTCTGCGCCTTTCTCATCTAACATTTTCAGCTCCTCACGTTTTCTGTCATACAGTACCCGCATCCTCTCCTCTGTCTGTCAGGCCCAAAAGACGTTATATCAGTTCAAACGGTACAAAAACAGAATTAGCACATCCTATCCTATGTATAAGTCCCAAAAGAAGTTACATCAGTTTACATAGTACAAAAAAAATGAACTGGAAATCAAATGCTGGCTTTTACTAGGCCTGACATAATAAAAATAAAACAACAAAATTGTTTTAAGAATCAAGGATCCATAAGTAGGCTGGCAAAGTAAAAGCATTGTGGTGTCAGACTGAAGCCTTGCGAACAAAAAGGCTAAATGTAGAAAACATAAAGCCCATGCAACAAGAGCACAAAACCGTACACAATCATTTCTTGAATAGACCATTTCTCAAATCTCAAAAAAGGAAAAAGGGAGAAAATGCAAGGATATTAGAAGGACAATTAATTTCTTAGTAACATATGAATAGGCACTCCAAACTAGGAATGGGTGCAGGCACATTCATAATCATAATCTAAAGTAGCTACTTGATCTGTACTTAACATCATGAAGTCAAAACTAATAAGAAGCTCAAAAAATCTATATACAAATGGCAACTCCAAAAGTTATAAATAGAATAAAGCCAGAATAATATGAGAGAATTGATAAAATCTGGAAGCTTCAGGCTTCACATACGAGATTTTGACAGTGCACTATCAATTATAATCTACAAGCATGTAGGTGCAAGCAGATAGAATAATATGGCTGAAAGCGATCCCACATACCGCAACATTCCTAACAAATCCAAAGATGTAAAGCATATTCTATACCTTAACTTCCTCAAGAAGCTTCTTCTCCCACATGTACAACTTCTGTAGCGTAGAGGAGAGGTTGCCGGATCCCATCGCCTTGTCCTCTTCAAAACGCAGAAACTCCTCCTCCATTGTCGGTATACCACAAACCATCATTGCAGAGACTAAATGATCGATTGCGTCAGATTAGAATTCATACTGCCAAGTGCACAGTAAGACTGAGAAATTCATATTGCAAATGTGAAATAAGCTTTACCAACCTTTGAAACCTGAACTCTTCTGGTAGTAAGGCATCTTTCCGACCTCAAGCATCTTGGATACCTCACCGGCTGAGTGCGAGGCAC
Source organism: Eremochloa ophiuroides (assembly GCA_038502445.1). Taxonomy (NCBI): domain Eukaryota; kingdom Viridiplantae; phylum Streptophyta; class Magnoliopsida; order Poales; family Poaceae; genus Eremochloa; species Eremochloa ophiuroides. Next base: position 89,597,279 of record JAHLJS010000001.1, on the reverse strand, counting down.
GCTCAAATTGAGTCTTGATCTCCACCACCACCTCAGTGTCATCAATGTATATCTTCTCTGATCCTGTGGGTGGTAGACCGGCGACATGCCGTGGCTCCGAGTGTTGTTCTCCGACAACACTCTTCTCCACTACATGCACGTCATGCCCCAAACTGCTACCACTACTGCTGGCCTCAGATGACTTGGACTTGCGGGGCAGTTCATCTCCCGTACTGCTCCTACCCTCTTCCTTTGCTGCCTTCCCATTCCCCATGTAACCCTTCACTGGGTGCTTCTCATCACCATAAGCTTCCTTGACTACCTCCATGTCTTCATCCTCCAAGTCTGGAATCCCCTCCTCCTCGCGCACATCCTTTGAACTCCTGCTGGGAGAGTATGGAGCTGCTGTAGCAGTTGGTTGCTCGTAGTAGCTCTCATAAGTTTCAAACGGGTTCAGGAAGTCCCAGGTAGACACCCTGGGCGGAGATGGAGGCGGTGGTGGTGCGGCTGGCTCACGGGAGGAGGAAGGGATGTCTGCCGATGGTGCAGGAGCAGAACCACCTCCATAGGAACCACCATAGGCATACTGATTATATGAGCTCGAGCTCTGAGGTGGGTAGTACCCGCCACCATAGCCGCGCAGGGGTGGCTGCGGCTCGCCATTGCCGGAATAGTAGTGGACCCTGGCGTTAGTGGCCTCCAGGCGTTGCTCATGCGAGACTGACGCTGGAGGAGGCTGGCTGCGCGCATATCTGATGTTAAAGAAGCTTTGCCCATAACCACCCATGCCACCGTAGCCTTGGTCATAGACGCCAGCGCCGGCGCCACTGCCCATGCCACCATAGTTCTGGTCATCGTAGCCAGCGCCGCCGCCGCCACCCATGCCACCATAGCTTGGCCCGTAACCACCACCATTGCCCATGACACCATAGCCTGGTTCATAACCGCTGCTGCCGTTCATGCCAATACCACCATAATCAGGACCCGGACCCGGGCCAGGCCCAGTGGCGTACCCGTAGCCGTATCCAGGACCATAGGGCGGCGGGTCATACCCGGGGGCATACGGCGGCCCCATCTGCGGCGTCGGAGGACCAGGCTCCCCGGCTGAGCGGCGGCGAGCCGGGTCGGGCTCTTCGTCGGAGTGGAATTTGATGTGCCCGCCGTCGGAATCGGAGTCGTCGTCGGAGAAGTGGATATGCCCGTCGTCGGGGGCGATGCGGACCTGCTTGGCGACGGGCGGTGGCGGCGCGGCGGCGGAGGAGGAGGAGGAGGCGACCACTGGCGGCGGCGGCGACGCGGCGGGGAGGCCGTCGCCCTTCCGCTGCTGCGGGAGGCGGAGCGCGGGCTCGGGCGGCGGCGGCGGCAGCGACTGGACCCCGCGGAGGAAGTCGTGCAGCAGGGCGCCGACGGCGCGCAGCGACTCGGCGTAGGCGTGGTGCGCGTCGGCCAGCATGTAGCGCTGGCGGATGGCCAGCGCCAGGTGCTCGGAGCGCACCCGGCAGTGGCGCACCGCGTACTCCTCCTCCATCTTGGACTGGCCGCACCCCATGGCGACGGACGGGACGGACCGGCCGGCCCGCAAGAACCGGTTTTTATTCCTCCCCTCTGCTCCTCACAGCAGAAGAGCCCAGTCACAGCGGCGGCGGCGGGAACGGCATAGCGGCGGGTGGGGAGAATGAATCTAGCGGGGAGAGCGGCGGGCGCGGAGGCGGAGGCGGAGGCGAGCAGATCTGGGGTGGCTAGTAGTACCTCCTACCGGCAACAACAACGGGGGTGTGGTGGTGGAGGGTACGGGGGGCTCGGCCGAGAATCTTCGCCTTTAGGCGTGGGTGCCAGCGGGGAGCGGCTCGTCGCGATGCAGGCCCTCTTTGTCCTTCTTCTCAGGCCGCGGTGAGAATCCGCCCGCATGCTCCGTCCTCCCCTTTTCCTCCCGCGGCGGTGGGGGCGCCGCGGCCGAGCGCTCTTCCGTCCGTCCGACGAGGGGGGAAAGTGGCGGTGGCAACGAGCGAGCGAGCCTGCGAGTGTGTGTGTGTGTGTGTGGTGCCAAATCTTTGGCTCTAGACTCGACTCGCTAGCACGGCTGTGGGCGTTGGTTATGAGCACGAGGCATCGAGGCGCGTCTGCGCTGCTGCCCTTTTGGTGCGGTGGTGGTTTTACCGGGGAAAAAAAAAAGAAAAAGCTTGGGAATCATTTGACGGACGACGCCGAACGGAGAAGGAATAGCCGGAGTGGGGCAGCCCTGGGGAGACATCCGTACATTGACGCCTGTCGCCGGCGTGGAGGGCTGGATTTTTACAGTACCTGCTGCGCCTCTGCGTTTCCGCTTGGGTGGGGGTGGGGGTGGGGTGCGCGGTGCGCTGCCGTGCCGTGCCGTGCCGCCCCTGCGTTTTTCTCGCTTCTTTTTTCTTTTCCCTTTTCTTTCTCTCGCGTAGTAGTCGCCTTTTCTACGGCAGATTTAATTCCTTTTCTCTTTTCCGATCTGAGTCATGCGCCTTGTTCTCTGCTTGCTGCCATTTCCTGACGGTGGCGGCGGCTGCTGACGTGGAAATTTGTTGTGGGGGCGGGTGAGGACATGGCCGACGAGAGATTGGTATGAATGGGCGCGTGTGTGATCCGGCGGTTTCCTCCTGCTTGTGCGTGGCGTGCGATGCACCGATGATGCGTCGTGCTCGAGGATTTTTAGACGACGCCGTGCGATCAGCTGCATGAGATTCCGTGGGATGGGAAGGCCTTCAGGTTCTGTAGATACGCGAGACTTTCTGTCACGGCGTCTACTAGCAAGGAGGAAGCGTAGAGATCGTTTTACGTTTTGTATTTCATTTCATGTGTATGACGTGTGGGATCCTTCAGTCAGCGTCTGTAATAATGAGTACATGTAAACCGGCTCTCAGCCTGGAAAGAACATGCATTGAGAAATTCGTAAACAAGCCAAGGCATGGGGGTTTGCCCAGCCGGCTTCGTTGCCGAAATCCTGTGACCTCTCTTGCGTGCTCACGTCATCGCCGGCGACGGGCGGTGGCCAAGGGTCGTAACACTTTCTCGAAGAATAGAATTTTGTCTTTCTCACAGGAGATACGATAACATTCGGTACCAGTCGATGGAGAGACAAAGGTATTGGCCTTGGATTTTCCATTAAATGGCCCTTATGGATTAGCATTAGATCTTGCTCTTGATGGACGATCCCACTAATTCGTAAACTCTCACCCCATTCTAATCCAACGAACAGGAAAGTCTTTTTCTGCTCTTGAGAGCATGTGCTCTCAAGCATGCAGATCTGCACTGCTCCTGAGAGAAAAAAAAAACCCTCCAACGAACATGTCACCCTATTTCTTATTTAAATAAAATCAATTTCCACCCCTTATCCTTTTTATGGACTTGTTTTTTTGTAAAAAAACAATTTTTAGTTTTTTTCTTCTTCATAGTCGCGCGTTCGGCTAGTTTTCTTTTGGCGTGCATGGATATTAGATTTGAATCCAGCGAATCATCAGCTGCTCCCAGAACTTTCCTTGTTTACTTTTAGAAAGTTACCAAGTCATATACATACTCCACCTATCCCTTTTTTATTTGTCGCTTTGATATTCATGTAGGTCAAAGTTTATTAAGTTTCACCAGCTCAGCAGAATATATTAGGAACATTTGTCTAGCGATAAGCATATGCCTCGTCTAAAAGTTAAGCATACACACACACACACACACACACACACACACACACACACACATATATATATATATATATATATATATATATATATATATATATATATATATATATATATATATATATATATATATATATAAACTACAAGGCTATTGAGCTTCTTGCCAGTAGCCCATGCTAGTACTCTGAAAAAGGTGCACATGTTCTTTCATTATACATTTTCTATCTTTTGTCAGGTGAGACGTGAACGTAGATGAAATCTCTTCTACAACACGCACTTTGTTAGAGGCTTCATTCTTTTGTTAGACGAAGCACTTGTTACTTCAAGAAGCCACTCTAACAATCTGCAGGACTACTAAACTATATGATGTGAAGATAGGTGCAACCATGAACATTAGGGCTAATGGGCAAGCTAGAGTATTGGGGAAACCCTTAGGTGTTTGCAGTTTGTCCAAATCACCTATGAAAGTAGCGCTATAGCTCCATTGCAAAAGGCAAGTGTTGACTGCTTTGTGAGGGAAAAAAGATGAGGATTGAAAATGACCATGGAGAAGGGATAGAGAGGAGTGAGGTCAGGGTAGGAAAAGAAGCATGGATTGCATTGGGTGTTTAGCTTAAAATTCTAGTGTTTGTAGGAAGTACAATTTTCTACGGGATGACGATTACTATTGTTGTGTGCTTGCATTGCTTTTTTTTTTCCTCTTTCGATTGGTGAAGAAGTGTTGTTGCTACACGATGGGTGTGCATTGGGAGATACTTGTGTGTGTGTGTGTGTGTGGTGATCACCAATGGGAAAGGGAGTCAGACGCTTGAAGATAGTTAGTTACAATAGCGTGAGTTCTACCGCCTAGTGGTGCCTTGTGTTTGTATTCAACTCTATCGTTTATGGTACCTCGTCGTTTTTATGATGGTACTAACTTTTCCTTAATGAAGCACGCCTTCGAAAACCAATGTAGTTTCTTGAGATCTAGTTCGTTTATTCTAATTATATATTATTATTTTTTTGCGAAAGTGAGGGATTCTCATTAAAATATGGAACAAGTGTACATCCCCTTTTACAGATAAACCCTGAAAACACAAGGAAATCGCAAACAAGGACACAGAGGACCTAGATGCTAAATCCCTTGGCTTCTAGATGAATCGCCGGTCTTCACGCCGCCACGCCGAGAACGCACGCACCGCCGACCGTCGACCTCGGTCGCCGGAGCTGTAGAAGAAGCCCAACACATGGAAGACGCCGCAAACGTCAACGACCCGGGCCACACACCGAGACGCATCTTTTTCGTTGAAAGACCATCGGTAGCTCCTTCTCCATCTCCGGCGCTACTTTCATAGGTGATTTGGACAAACTGCAAACACCTAAAACTTTGCAGCCAGCAGCCGGAAGATCTCCGCCCCGACGACCATGACGCCGCCGGTCGGAATAGAAACCCGCGGTCACCACCAGCAACCCGAGAAAAGCAGGGGAAGAGGAGAAACACTTCCCAATCGCACCAAAAGAGGAGCTCACATACCTGGTGATGGCCGCACCGGAGTAGCTCCGGCAACCGCCGCCACCCGCATAGGAGCCCTTGTTATTCGAAGGCGCCGCCACCGTGTCCACCACGCCGACGACCCCCAGACCCACTCGCCGCAGAGGAGCGTCGCCCCCCCGGCAAACCCTAGCACCACCACCCGCCGACGGCGTGCAAACCCTAGACCTAGGCAAGCTAAAACCTAGCCTAACTACATCCGCGCGGCGATTCCGCGGCCAACCATCCCTACCGCTACCGGCACCAAGACGGTGGCCGGAAAGGAGGGCGGCCGACGAAATCGCCGCCGGAAAGCGGCGTCGCCTCGGTTTCGCCTTTTCGCCTCTCTGCACTGTAGAAGGGGAAAGGGGAACCGACTATGTCCGTTTATTCTAATTATAAGTTATTTTGGTTTTCTAGAATTTGTGGATTTTGCTATTTCTCTAGATATATGTATGTTAGTTCATATAGTAAAACTCAATATGGCTTATGGATGGGCAGGGGCCAAGAAGAAGAAGAAGATAGACATGTGTGCTCTGCTGGCGACGATGAGTGTTGATATGTCGTGTAGAAGAGATAAGTGAAAGGGTAACTGATCGTTGGATTATTGCACCACACAATCCAATGAAGATCTGTAATCGTCGACAGAAAGAAAGATAAAATAGCGTGTACTGTATCATGTCGTGTAAATGTCTTGTGTCTCAAGGGTAAAATAGAGTGTATCATGTCGTGCAAATGTTTATGTACTGAGCGAATACGTGTCATCCTTGTTTCGTCTCTGAGCTATTACTAATGTCATGTTTAGATTGTTCATTTTGTAAAATTTTAAGATAGTAACACGCTAACTTTTGCAATAAGTGTCTAATTATAGTTTAAGTAGGTTTAAAAGATTCTTCTCACAACATTTTATATAACTGTCAAATTAGTTTTGGTTTTCATCATCATTTAATGCTCTTTGCAAACTTTTAATATTTGATTGTGAATATAAACAGGGCCTAATAATAATTTCGTTGGATTGGCCGTTTGTCCAGAGTACTCCGAGGGAGTACATGACAACTATGCTGACACGTTCACTCAACTGGGTCGAACATTATAAGGAACAATAATTGCAAAAGGCAGAGCACGTTAGTACTAGTACCCTGCTGCCACGCTCTTGCTGTAGGCTGAAGCAGTGCACTCACCGGCGTACCGGCTTTTCTGTTCCCCTGAAAAGGCCGTTTTTCCACGAGTAGGGATCGGGCAGGAGCTACTACTCCTATTCCTGTGCAATTGGCCATCGCTTTGAAAAGGCCGTTTTTCCACGAATAGGGATCGGGCAGGAGATACTGCTATGCAGATGGCCATCGCTTTGCTCGGCAGCCAGGCAGGTGATACAGCACGCAGCAGCCCGCACTCGCAGTCGGCGATGCTGGTGCTGGGCGAGCCCTCGGCACTCGCCACTCGGCGGGGCAGGGACACGACGAGAGAGACCAGGGTTGGGTTGGGTTGGGTGGCGCGGCCGCGGCCGCGGCGTGTTCTCGGTCTCGGCTTCGCCGCTCGGTCGTCTCCGGCAGTCATGGCTCATGGTCATGGCTGCGTCCGCGTGCATGCATGCAGGCGCAGGCGCAGGCGCAGGCGCCGATATCTGCAGTGATTGCCGGCTGCCTGCTCTGCTTGCTGCTTCCGTTTTTTAACTGGCGCAGCAAAACCGGCCGGCCGTCCAGTGTTCGTGTTCCAACAGCCTGCCCGCTGGCGCAGCCAGCCAGGTGGAAGAGGACGAGGCGGAGCGGCGAGCGCCACAACCGCCCATAAATAGGCTGCAGTCATAATAGCCTCCAGCAGCCTGCGGCCGCGGCCGGTGAAAAAAGTTGCAGTGGAGTTGGCGTGGCAACGGCCAACGGCAGCCACAGCCCAGAGACGACACTGCCCGCTCTGGACGCGGCCGGTGCCTGGTCCCTGGTGAAAGAGCCGTTTCTCTCAGAAAAGTGACTGTTGGCGCCTGGCGGGTGACTCCGCCCATCGGCCGGCCGGCCCGGGGAAGGGAAGGGAACTGGCGGCTTAATGAGGCGCACCAACCACGGCCGCCGGCCCCACGAGGCGCAGTGAATAATAACCGGTACGACGAGCAATGGCCTGAGGGATCATGGATGGCCAGCAACAGGTACGCAGACACCGAGTGCTACAGCATACTACTACGCGGTCTCGCTTTGCTTGGCTGTGGCTCGTCTTTCGTCTTCGTCTCCTCGGCGAGCGCTACCATGCCGTCACCGTCGCGCATGCTTCTTTCTGTTCAGGGCTAACTTCTGCGTGGCGGTCGGGACGTGCGTGCGTAGATGTACTGTAGCAGCATAGCTAACGAGCACCGGGTGTCTGTACTGTTCTGTCCTGTCCAGTTCTTGTGCATGCCCGGCCGCCGAGGATGGGGCGGACTGCCGACCGCTACTATCTACAGCTACTAGGATTTACAGCGTGCATGGTCCCGAGGCACACACACACACACGGCCGGGTCTGGCCATGCAAATAGAAGCCCGTGTCCCCTGGCCTGCAGACGCCCATGCCGACCCGCCTGGCTGCACCATTGCGTACGTTGTACACGACTTGCACGTACGCAGAATGTTATAAGTACATCATACAACTAAGTATGCACGGAGTAGGAGTACACTAGTACAAGGAACACACTGCAAAGCTTGCTCGTTGTCAACAGCGACAACAAAAAAGATTCGAAGAAGAAAAGGCGGTGGCGGGGCGGTCCCAGCATTATCTCTACGTGCGACTCACGTAGTGCACAGTAGTGGAGTTAGCCCGTGTGAGTACGTACTACTACTACAGACTACAGACGGGCGGATGGAACGGAACAGTAGTGGAGTTTAGCCCGTCCAAAAAAAAGCCTGAGACCACCAGATAAAAAACTGTACAGTCTCGCGAGATGAGAATACGTGCGCACAGATACAACTCAGCGCACCTGCTACTGCAATAATGTTGCATTGCCTCCCGCGCCGTCGTCCAGAGAGACGTTCAGCGCCGTCGTCCAGAGAGACGTTCACGAGCAGACGACGCCCGGACGGACAGCAACAGCACACAGCAGTACGACTGCATGAATGCATCAAGGGTTGTTTTGGGAGGGTCCTCTTCGTGGGCTTCTTTGATGGAGTACTCGTAACTCCCACCGTCCCAAAATAAGTGTCGATTTAGAATTTTAACTATTTTCTTTTGTTCATTCGTCTTATTCAAAAAGTTTATAAAAAGATTAATTATTTATTATAAAATAATTTATTATTAGAATTACTTTAATCTTGATTTGTTTATTTTGATATTTTTAATAATGTTTTGAATAAGACAAATGGTCAAACGTCGATTTCAAAAAGTCAAAAACGACACTTATTTTGGAACAAAGGGAGTACATCGCGCTTCTCCAAAACAGATCTGACCTTTTTTTCACCAGAAAAGGAAAAAGTCTAAATCCCCTGAACTATGGACCCTGAAATACATAACCCTCAACCTATAAAACGATCTAATTTACCCTCTAAACTATCCAAAACCATCTATTTTACCCTCTGAGCGGTTTTCGACGGCGGTTTGCTACAGTAAAATAAGTTTTCTATTTTTTATTTATTTCCACTGAGTGTTTGAAAAATCATAGAAAAATCATAAAATAAAAAATTCAACTTTGTTGGACTCCACATGATTAGAGCTACACAATGAAAATATAATATGGTATGTTTTAGTACAAAGTTTTTGTTATAAAAAGTTTTGGATTTATTCACTGTAAACCTACGACAAATACTTTGGTAGGGTCCATAGTTCGGCGGGGGGGAGGGATTTAGACTTTTTCCACCAGAAAATAGCTCCTCCATCTAAATTATTTGGTAGGACTTATTGGGAGGAGCCAGAGCCGTAAGAAGACCTCCTAAACACAATCTTACTCGGAGAAATTTGTATGTCGCCTGTTGATGAAACGGTGTCATCCCTGCCTTGCTAACACCGTATCCTATATCGCTTTTGTACCATAATACTGTGATGCATTGGTACGTACAATTCAAACAAAAAATTTACCCTGACAGATTAAAAATTAGTTACAAAATTATTTACCGTCAAAACGTCATCCGACTCCAATATCTCTACATCTATTGGCATAACTTATACTAATCAAAAGTTGTAACGCTTGTGTGACCAAGAGTGTTTCTATTTATAAAACATAGCGCAACTTCAACGAAACAAAATTCTATGTCATCATATACCACAATCCGAGCCCCAAACGACACTGTTTAAATGCCATTCAGGTAACCTTCCGTTTAAAATCTCGATGCATTGGGCTCGCGTATTCGGACAGCGGAGCGATCACATATTCAAATTTTTCGAGGGGGAAAGCCACGAAAAGTCGAAAAGTATGGGCATTGGCGTGTTCGGGCCAGAGGACGCACGTCGTGTGCGCGTGGTATCGCACAACTGACACTGTACAGCATGAGCGCGTAGAATTTTTTTTCCAACTCCAACAAGTCTTTGACTTGTGGAAGAAAAAGGTTAAGAAGGGTTTGTTTGAATCTCATTCTCACAGTGAGATCTAGATATTGAATGTAGAATTTGGATTCCATAAAGAAATTATAAATGTTTGGACCTTATTATTCTTGTAGTGACGACAATTACCTTTGTATAGTGAGAATCTTCAAAAGGTAGGTTTAGAGTAGATAGTTAGATTCTAGACTCGTCCAAGACTTGTGGAACTAAAACCCTGTCTACTCGTCCAGATTTCGGCTTATTTTCAGACATATAACCGTATTTTTCTCTACAATAAATCGGTATTTCTTCTCAGACCACTTAACAGGGCCTAAACTGCTGGAAGGTTTGGTTTCACATTTCACACCCTAACTACTGGGATTTGTCTTTGATATGACTTCTAAATTGTGTATTTGATTTTAACTTCGAGACATTTTTAGAAGCACCATATGGCTATGTATATATATTTGTGGTGGAAAGAAATATTGCGTTATAGTTTTGCAATTTTATCCCGAGCGTGCGTTACTCTGCTTGTTCCGTTGCTTCACGAAGAAGAGAGGAGTGAGAAGAAATAAGAAAGTGTCTGTTTAATTCGTTGTTTGGTCAGTGAGCGTAACGAGATCTCCGGCCTCGTGGTCATGGTCGTTGGCCTTGGGGATTGCATGGATGGAATCATTTGAAGGAACAGGTGACTCCTACCAACAACATTCTTTTACATTCCCGCTGCATCACGTGACTACGAATCATTCGGGCCCACTAATTATTAGGCCAGTATCCCTTTCCACAAAGAGAAAACAAAATAATAGACTCGTATGCGGCTCCACTAATCAGCGAGCCACCGCTGGTTTCACAACTTCTTGACTTTCACTTTTTCGGAAAATTTTGTTTCTGCAACTTTCTTTTTCCTTGGATGACAAAAAAACAATGCTAACTTTGGCTGATTTATTTGTTGTGAAAGAAAAATACTATTTTACTGAAAAACACTAATTTTGATTGATAAGCTCAAGAGAATAGGAGACACACAACTTATTAGCATGACTTATTATCATAGCTTAGTTATAATTTTTATAATAGTATATAGAGGACTTATCATGATAATTTTTCTACTTAACTTTTGAAGACCAACTTTAGTTCATAACCCTCGGCAGGCAAACTTATTCATAACAATTTCAATATTTTCATAACTTTTTAATTTTGACAAGTTACAAAGTTATACACAGATTATATGCATAACTTTTTACAGATTATGCACAAATTTTTATTTTTAGAAAATTATAAAGTTATGCTCACAACTTATAAGTGACAAATTATCACCACATTTCTTATCATAGCTTTTGCAGATTTGTGGCCATAAGATTCAATTATATCAAAACAAGAGGAAAAGTGAGTGAGTGAGTGAGTGAGTGAGTGAGTGAGAGAGAGAGAGAGAGAGAGAGAGAGACAATGGCATAAAAGAAAAAAACATGGTACAGAGAGTAAATGATGTCAATTTTTATGATGTGAATATCTTATATGAATTGAAGTATCAATCACAGTCAAAGCTTAACAAGTTCGTATCTTTGGTTACACTCATACTTTCAAATAAAAAAGAAATTATTGAAAAATATATCATGAAGGTTTTTAAAAATATACTACTTGAGAAGAAATTCATATACTCTCTCCGTCCCAAAAAGAGTGTCTTTTTTTGACTTTGAGGAATCGTGTTTGATCGTTTGTTTTATTCAAAAATTTTGTGCAAATTATAAAATAAATCAATCATTATTAAAGTATCTCTAATGATAAAATAAGTCATAATAAGATAAATAATATTTATTAAAAAATTTTAAATAAGACGGATGATCATGATGTTCTAAAATCCTAAAATGATATTCTTTTAAGACGGAGGGTGTAGATAAAGTTTTATACACATCTATCAAAGACGGGGAGAGTGGATAAAATGACATTCTTTGAACCTACTAGCCAGCATCAGCTAACCATTTAGTAGTGTTTTTCTCTCACAACAATCAGTCAGGCAGCCGAACAGAGCCATTTAGCACGTAGATCGTAAACTAATCTTAACTGTTAGTTGTGCGATCGAACTTCACGTCTCTACTCTCTAGTAGTCTAGTTGTTGTTGCCTGGAAAGTCTCTGGTAGGAAGCAGATCCAGACGAGTGGAGTTGGAGCGTGGCCCTGTTTAGTCTCACAATAAAAACTTTACAGCTCTTTAAAAATTTTAGATAATGGATACTTTCATACCTGGCTTCATCCATATCAAAAGTTAGAATCAATTTTGAATCAAGCCAATTATTACACAAGTTCACTCAAAGGGTAAAAAGCACAAATGACAAAAAAAAAAGTTCGCTAAAGAAGACATAGGTTTTCCAACTTAACAGAGGTAATAAAACTTCTTGACGACCACCCTATGGAAGCAAAGAACTGAGCGGACGACATTTCTGGTGCTGCCCTGCTAGAAGAAGTTGGTTCTCGTACATCGTTTCGCTGTTGCAGTTTTATCTATTGCCGAAGCCAGTGAATTCCCCCTGGAAAAGAACATACAACAAGAAAGATTTTAGTTTGTATTTGCCAAAAACCACATCAATCCCTGTTAGCCAAATGAACATACAATCTATAACTCAGGACATAGATTGTATGTATGTGTGCGACGAATCTTTTAAGCATAATTAGTTAATAATTTGATAATGTTATACTACATTAAACATTATTAATGATAGATTAATTAGACTTTAAAAGTTATCTTGTAATTTACAAACGAGTTATCTTATATTAAAAAACACTTTCGATGTTACACACTGGATTTAAAACCCCAAACGCTGGATTTAAATGCCTCCAAATTCTAGGTACTGCAGACAGAATAAGATCCCAGCGCAAGCCGCTTTCAAGGATTCCTACTTTGCAGAATGCGAGCATTTCTAGTAACGTTATATTCTCCGTCTCAGAATTTTCTTTTGGTCAAATCAAACTCCAGGGCCCAGGTAGACATTGCGCAGACCTCACGCACTCGTTAGTCGTAGAAATTTCTTCGCAGCGCCATAGTACCGCCGCGTACAAAATCAACAGTTCAACACGCACCAAATTCAACTAAAAAAGATGAAAGTTTTAAATCCTAGACTTATTTTTGCATTAACGATATAGAAATGTGGACCATGAAAACTCTCGACATAGGGAGGTGTCAGTATATATCGACACGGGTTACAATTTTTATTGTCAATCAAATTGAAAAGAACCCAATTAAGCCCAAGTTTTCAGGTCACAGAGCAAGTTTTAAAATGCCATGCAGTGATGATATCAGGGTTTGTGGATGCGGCAATTGACCTCGATGTTACAATACTGTTTGAACTTACAGTGCAGTTTCGGCACGTGATCAGAGATTAAATACTGTTACTTCTGACAAAGCCATCTCAGCTGTACATGGAACGGCAGCTGTAATTTGTTCTTTTTTTAATATAAAACCCCCCAAACCATTGGCTTCGACTAACTAAAAAGAAAACCCAAGTTGCTCTGATGCTACTGCTGATATATGTTAACACCTCCCTATCTATGGGGTGTGCTATTTTTTACTATTACTAATCAAAGGCCCTAATAAATTCACCGCGTTAATTATAACTAGACGCGTTAAGAAAAAAAGTTAAATCCTAAAAATTTTCACAATAATAAGAAACATATGGCCTTTAATTTGGTAAACTCTAATCATCATCAATAACACCAGTGGATCTATTTAATTTAAATAAAAAATACCCACCTTTATCATTATAAAAAATACATAAAGTAACACTCTAACTTTGCATATAAATTACCTACCTTTGCCATTGCGAAAGATAATTCAGAATAACCCCTTACTTTCATATATAAATTATGCACATATGCTATTTTAAAACATGATTCAAAATAACACCCACATATTGTATCTCAATTTATGAAAAATATTTATTAATTAGATGTATTACATACATAATATATTTGATACGGTTCGATGGACTAGTATATTATAAGTATATGTTATATTTATTTGTCTTTCCAGGTCAACCAAGAGTAAGAAGTTAATTAATTGGGTTCATGTCTGCCCATTTTTTAAGTGCTGTGGTAGGTCAGGGAGAGTGCATTATATGACTAATATACGTGCAGCGGTAGTCAAACATGAGAGCGTCATGTGTGGATCCTGACATAAAACGTTTTGTTTTACTCCACTGATTCAGGTTGAGGCCCTACTCCATCTACCGTGCTTGGCACGGGCCGGGGCCCCACCCTGAAGAAAAGAAACACTTTTCCGTCCTTTTTGAAATTTCTTTACTTCATGAGAGAAACTTCCTTTTGAAATTTGACCTCTGAAGAATGGTCGTTGAAAGATCTGAAGGATGTTCGTTGAAAAGATGGAAATTATGAAGAAGAAAGCGGACGGTAGGGTAGCGGCCCCTCGTCTTTCTTGGAATTCCGCTTGGTTTTGCTCGTATTCATTCATCAAAAGGCAAATCTGTCTGGAACTGGAAGCCGGTGGAGGCGTTCATCTATCTGCATGCACAGCGCTATGCACATGCACATGCAGTGAAACGTCTGTCTCGGCGGCGCCATGGACCTGAAACTTTTGGAGGCCGCTGAGCTGAAAACCATCGGTCCAGAGTTTTTGTCGATCAGATGAGATGTCCGTGTCTGTCTGTCCAAATCCATCCGACCCGTTTCTCATCACTCAGAAAGCTGGATCACGCTGCCGAAACAAAAAGGATTCGGTGAATGACTGACCTGACCTGAAGTGAAGGCTGAAGCCTGAAGCCGATGTCGCACTCCATGCACGATGCACTGAACATTTTAGCCCTTTCATTCATTCATGCGCGAATCTGCTGCTGTGTCCGTTGCGGCCGGGTACAGCGAGATGAATTGGCCATGAATACACTGATCTACCCCATGCTCATGCATGCCAGTGCCATGTCCTTCTATAGTACTCCATCACATGGACACATGGTCACCCACAGAGTTCAGAGTCACAACTCACAAGCTTGCATTGTGCTCTTTGGCTGATGGCTGTGCAGTGCAACGTGCATCCAGTAGTACGCTCCATTCCAGTTGTATCGATGAATTCTGCTGGGCGCAGCGTTCGTTCATCGTTCGTGCAAATGATTGAACAAGGTGGGGGCCCACGGCCCAGGCCCTCGCTTTTGCTGTGGTCCAACTCCTCAGTCCTGGACCCCCCCCTCCTCTTGCCTGAGGATGGCACACCGGCCGGCGCTACCCTCCAAGGTCCAAGCCCTGAATGATTTTGCTTGCGCCAAGATCGACCGTCGGATCGGGCACCGATGGCGGCGATGGATGCCATCTGCCAGGTGGGGGATGCATCATGCATGGAGATGCAGGTTTTTTTTTTTGTCCCCTCAACGATCAGATCCAGAGGGTGTCATTTTGGCCACTTTGTTTGGAGCCCAGTGCGCGCTCTATATACCACCTTTCTTGTGGATTGGATTGGATTGGATTGCATATATAGGTACATGCCAAATGCAGATGCCGCTACCTGTCGACCCACTCCTCTCTCTTCTGAGTTCAAAGTACTGCTAGTAGCTTGTACGTATAGGTCGACGACGCCTTTCCGTATATGCTTTAATAATACCAGCAAAGCTAAAGGTGCGTAGTGCAGGCAGCGTACAACACACACATGCATGGCACGCTTTGTCAGGCCCCGTTCAGTTAAGATTTTGGCTCCACAACCAAACGTTTCCTGTAGAAATTAAATGGATCTTTCACATACCATCATGTATGTATGGAATGGAACTGGAACTCTGCGTCTCCCCATGTCCCCCTCCTGTTCGTTAGCCACACTCATGATCCATGACCATGATGTACGCACTCATGCTTGCTGGTTAGTTTCTGCTGGAAATCGCAACCAGCGTATCTCCAGAACAGCGCTTTTCCTAGCGATTGATGGGCATGATGATGAGTACCAGGTATCTTTTCGGTCGGTCACGTACATATATATATTTCTATCACAAACTAGATAGATAGAATAGCTACAAAAAGAGAGAGAGAGAGAGAGTTTTTGATTCACCTGCTAAATTAAATGGCTGAAACTAAGGTCGTGCTCGCTATCAAATAATGGTTCTCTCATTCCTGTAGAAATTTGAATTTGCATTTCCCTTTTTTATTACTCCATGAACGAGTCACAGCTACAAGAGTAATTTTTGGTGTTCACTCAGATATAGTTAATGGACTAATATGTGTAGTTTTATGAACATTCCCGCGGCCCAATTATCCATGCATAAATCACATTCGTTCTCAAACGAATGTCATAACTTTTCCGGAAAATCTCACTCTATCTAGATCCTCCTAAAAGGAAACAATATATATGATGTGTTGGTGGGTTTGGTGAGACTACCTCAATGAGGAATATATATAATGCATGCACCAGACAACCTGAAAAGCCTTTCCAACATTTCGCTTTTGCCCGGGCATTCCAGGTAGGTATTAGCATGTTCCAAAGATATCAGCCAGAAACCTTTGAAGAAGAAGATCACAGCTTAAATACGAGCTGCCCTGGTTACAACTACTAAATTGGAAAAAGCTATTGCATCATGCAAAAAGGGTTCCTGCCTGTGTAGCTAGTCCATCCAAGGAGAAGGAAGTTGCTGGAATACGTGGAAAGGATGTGTTTAGGTCTTTTGATTTTACATATGTGGGAGGAGGTTGATGAGACGGACCGCTTCGATCTGAAATCCCCAAGCCCTCTTTCCTTTTTCTATCTCCACTTTTCGTGTCAGCTGACTGATGAGCTCTAGTCTGGTTTCTCGATTTGGCTTTGTGTTGTTTGGCAAGGGAACAAAAATTAAAGAATTGGGGAGGGAGCATTTTGGGTGTCTTTTTTCTTCTCTGAAAAGGCTTTCTCGGTGGTTCATCTACTATATCTACCAGCACAAGGAAACTCGACAAGTTGTTTTTGTATATAATACTATGCTTTTCAGGGTTATTATATCTGTCCATGTACAGTATTGTTTTTTGACAAATGGGAGAAAAGTTTTATCTGTTGTCTACTTTCTTACAGGCCTTTATTTGTCAGCAAGACAAAAATGCATGCATGCTCCGCCGGTGGTTAAATTTCCTGGAAGAGTGGTTTTGTTGTTTTTGTGTCTGAGAGAGAGCCGATGACGACATGGCATAGACGGAGACACGCCGTCAGCATACAAGGGTACGTACGTGCTCCTGCTCCTACCTAGTGGCATCATCATACAAGGGTGAAAGTACAAGGCACCAATACATTGCTGGCGTAGCTAGCAACGACGACGAAGTGCAGTGGAACTTCTCTACCCACCCCCCCCCCCCCCCCCCCCCCCCAAAAAAAAAGCAATTAGGCTATCTCCTACAATGAGACCCATGTGGGCATCCATATGTAAAATGGGTCTTCGATACGACTATTTCAGTCTATTTTAGGTACCCTGAGAAGCATAATCCAAATCTGAGTATTATCTATCCTCGAAACCTATTTGTAGAAAGAATTCTCTTTTGAGTGTTGTTGTTGGAGAAGATTGAAAATGAGTATTGAATCCATTCACTGTAGCACAGCCCAAACATAAAATAAGTTTTATATTTTGGATGTTGTTGTTGGAGATAGTATTAAATGGGCATCATCCTGCTGCTGATGATCCAATCCAATGGAACGGAACGGAGTCGCTGTTAGCGTTATTTTGTTGCCATGCGCTTTTGGTGTAATCACCCAAGGATGACCTCATGGAAAAAAGAAAAAAGAAAGAAAGAAAAAGAAAGATGCAGCGCTAAGCAGGACAGGACAAGAGAGGGACAACGGACAACTGAACCGACCGATCAACTTGCTCCGTGTTTTGCTTGGGTATGATGTGATGACTCGATCGGAGAATGTGCTAATTCAATCAACTGTGACTGTGAATATCCCCATCGATCTGTGTCTCCAAGCGCTTGTTCGGTTGGGAATGGCCCTTTCCTTCAGTACAGTACTCCTGCTTCGTAGTCGTAGCCGTAGCCCGTAGGCCGTAGCCCAGCGTCTGGTTCGCGCCCCCGGCCGTCGTCCAGCCTGTTGCTCCAGTAGTCCAGTGTCGTCCGCGCGCCGTGTTCGCCCATCGTGAGAGAGATCCAGGAGGAGAACGAGGGCGTGTGTCGGTGTGGTGCTGTCCGGATTGCCACCATGCCGAACTGTGATAGAATTTATAATCATGCAGAAATTGTGTTTTAGCAAGTTAATAAATTAAAGAGAAAAATTGTACTACAGGTTCACTATCTTCTGCCTGTGTGTCATTTAGGTTCATGACCTTTTAAAAGTGTAGTTTTAGGTCTTTAATCTTTGACATGTGTGTCATTTAGGTCCATGACCTTTAAAAGTGTAGTAGTCTCTAATCTTTGCATGTAGTTTACTAGTTGTTCATAACCTTGGTTAGTAGGTTTGGATACTACGTGTCTATCCATGGTGTATGTGGACTGCACCTTTATCTTGGTCAATGAACGCCATTTAGCATTCCCATGGTTGTCTCTCTCATTCTCATCCCTCTCCACACGTGTTTTCTCGAGCGCTTCGTCTGGAAAAGGAGGCGAGCGGAGGAAGGAGCCCTCGGCCCGCGTCTCGCGACCTTCGAGGATCGACGGCGACGTGCAAGCCTACGGCAGAGAAGACAGGTGCAGGACACGCACTAGACCTCGGGTCCAATTCCCCGGGCATGCCCATCGATTCAAACGTGTCGACTGCGGATCCAAATGAAGGTCTCCTGCTGATTACATGCGACAAATACGGGAAGTGTAATTAGTGGAAGACCTTATTTATAAAGTTGTTGGTAAAGCTGTTTTATTAAATAGTCCGTTCGGTTTCAATTTATAAGCCGTTTGATTTTTTTTAGCTCCAAGTTTGATCACTTGTGTTATTCAAAAAATTGTGTAAAATAAGGTCTTATAATTTGCGTAAATTTTTGAATAAGACGAGTGATTAAACGTAGGGTACGTTGATAAAGTCAAATGACTTATAATTTAGAACGCATTAAGTAATATTTTTGAAACAGCTTAAGTTTATCCAAAAAAATAAATGTTTACGAAGCTTTTAGAAATAACTTTACTAGTGAATGAGCCGTGCCAAACATGGCTTTTATATTGCGAGACAAAAGACTTGTTTCGGAACGGACGAGTAGCACCTAGTCGACACTCGGAAGGTAGCACTGCATCGATTGAAACCTGCGCCGGAACATGCCAATGCTGGTTCTTTCTGTCGATTACATCTAAAAAAGAAATTTCAAAAAGGTGGATTTGATTTTAGGACTGTATTTAACCGAAGGACGAAGTTAAATTTTTTTTTAGACAGTTGGAAAGGTGACTGCCACATTGTTGGAATATGGGCCTCTGTTGCAATTGCGAGAAGCCCATGTCCATGTGGGCGGCTTGGGTTCGGGATGCGGACGGAGTACGACGAATAATAAGACAATAATTCTTCTCTGCGACAGTGCAGGCTGCCGGAATCGAATAAGGGCCTCCCCAAGGCTCAACCATGGCTGGGAGTTTGAACCTCCACGCAAACATACAGCAGGTAGGTCAGATGATTTGGTGATCTCATATCTTGTCAGAGTACCTTGTAGAGTAACGAGCGCCTCATAACTAGTGCTCTCTTCATCTCAAATTATAAGTCATTCTAAATATCTTAGAGATTCAAAGTATCTTATATAATACTATAATAATATTTATAATATCAACTAAGTATTATTAGACTTCATCAAATATATTTTTATAGTATATCTGTTTGGTGTCATAGATCTTCGTATTTCTCTCTAAATTTTTTGTCAAATCTAAGATATTTTAACTCTTCAAGATTCTTTGAACGACTTACAATTTAGAATGGAGGGAGTACTATTGTTTCGTGCGTTGGGAGAGAAATGCAACTCACCTAGTCTAACAAAATCTCATAAAAGTTGAGTTCCACTTGTTTTATATGCACGTAACTTTCCATTCATTTTAAATTGTCGTGTCCAAGCTAAAGCTGGAGTATTACGAGCATATTCCATCAGTTCTAAAATAAGTGCACATCTGGCACTCATAAGAACTCAAATTATTTCAAATTTAGGTAGATTTATAAAAGAAACATTGACATTTCTATCCTTAAATAAGTTCAACATAAAAATATGTAACATGAGTGTTGGCCCTTCGAGACCTGAGATGTCCATTTATATTTTGGGAGCGAACGAGTGTAATAAACCTCATGTTTTGATCTGCCCCTCCTCCTAACATAGGAACAACTATGAGAACAACCTGAAGGTCATCAAGGTAATGTCACATCCTCACTTAAGGCGTCCACAACGGCTGACACTTTGCTAGCCAATGTAATGTCATATCCTCACTTAGGGCGTCCACAACGGCTGGCACTTTGCTAGCTGGGAGGACAGTTTACCCAATCAATAGGAGAGAGGATGAAGCGCTAGCGCTTGTGTACTAGTAGCTAGTCTCGCACGTTCTTCCAGGAATTCAGGCTCAGTTTAGATTCACTGTAAATTGCAATTACAACTAGTCACATCAACATTACGGCACATGTATGGAGTATTAAATGTAGACGAAATGTTTGCATGTTTGTATTTTTTGCATGTACATCACGAGACGAATCTTTAAAGTCTACTTGGACTATGATTGGATAAAAGTTATCAAGTACAAACGAAAGTGTTACAGTGCAGAATTATAACTGTAATTGGGATCTAAACACAGCCTCACCCTCACAGGGCTTTGCACTCTCATGCTCTTTTTTTATTGTTTCTGCTGGTCTCCTTGCTAGCGATTTCTCTGTTGTTGTTGTTGTGGACGCCCTCACAGGCAGCTCAGGCCGTCAGACGGGTCCTCGGCAGGGCCAGGGCCAGGGCCCAGACCACGGCGGCGCGCGCACGGGGCGGCAGGCATTTCCATTTCCATTTTCTCCTGCGGCCCTGCCCGAATCTGCACTGCATCTGCATGACTGCATGCATGCCTCCGTGCTGTGCATGCAGAAAAAAGCATCCTGCAGCTTTGCGAGCATGGGGCACGCCCACGCATGCATGCCACGTCAGGCTGGGCGGCGGATCGGACACGACGGGCGGATCGTGCCCGGCGCCGCGGTGGGCGGTGGTGCCTGATGCCTTGGACCAGGGTTATATTTACCGACGGCATACCGCGGTAACCGGCCGGTTACCGGTAATACCGGTCCGGACCGGTACCGGTACCGGCCGGTTTGGAAAAACCGAAATTTCAAATTTAAAATCAGAGGAAAAAATGGTAAAAAAATTCCTAAAAATACTTCATGATTTATAGATTTCAATGGTGTCAAAATTTTTCAAATTTGACTACATTTAGAATTTTTTTCGAAGTCCCAAAGTAAAAAAAAAGGCCCGTTAAGGCCCGTTAGGCCCATTAGGCCCGAACGGGCACAAAACGGCACCCTGGGTCACGGGGGGGGCAGAGCCACCCCCCATTTCCCCCCTCCGCGCCGCAGCAGCCCGAAACCGCCGCCTCCCCGCTCGTCCGCTCGCCGCCGCTTTCTTACCGGCCGGTAGCACCGGTATACCGGTCGGTAAGACCGGGATACCGACGCGCGCGCGGATCCGCCGGGTACCGGGCGGTTTCACCGGTTTCTCGGCCGGTTTCTACCGGTAACCGGCCGGTTTCGGCGGTTTCGGCAGGTAAGGTTGTTTCTTTTTTTTCTTGAGCATTTTTAGTAGGATTAGCTTTAGGATTTGGAATAGGAAGTAGTTATCTATTGATCTAGGGTGCAGTGGTAATTTGATTTAGGATTTTAGTAGGATTTATGGTGTGTTTAGGTTATTAGTTAGGGTTATGTTTAGGATTTGGTTTAGGATTTTAGGTTTGATGTATATTTTAGGTTGTAGGTGTGCTAATACTGATGTATATTTTAGGTATATACTGATGTATATTTTAGGTTTATATTGTTTAGGTAAATTTTATTTAGGTGGAAGGTTGTGACTTAGCCACTTATTTACGTAGATTTAATCTATGTGATTGATTAGTTTGTGTTGTCCATTCATGCAGGTGCACAATGTCAAGCAGAGGAAAAGACATTGTATGGGAGCATGGTGAAAACCTTTCTCCTGGGTGGAGGTGCAACTACTGTCATACGATGAAAGGAGGTGGTGGTGCAACAAGATTCAAAGAACATTTAGCCGGTCGCGGGTCGCAGGTGGTGCATTGCAGAAGCGTGCCAGATGATGTGCGTGAGTACTTTCAACGTGATCTTGATAGAACTAAAAAGGCAACTTCTGACCGGTCTCGACAAAAGTTGGCAAGAGAGAAGGCTGCAGCGGAGGGTAACCATCCACTTGGTGATGATGAATATGAGGAGCAGCTCCAGCAAGCACTTAATCAGTCGAGAGCAGAATATGAGTACGAGCAGGGGGTGCAACAGAGAGGAGGTAATTACGACCGTGGAGGGGGTAGTGGTTCACAGGGTGGAAATCCTTTGCAAAGGATGTTTCGAAGAGCAGGATCACAGAGGGAGACTCCTGTGGTTCTGCAGGACTACAATTTGGCAGCCGGTAGGAGGAGAGGAATGGTCCAACCAAAGATTGATACAGGGTCTTGGACGCAGAAGGGGAAGAATGCAAAGGAAGCTATTGGGAAAGCTTGGGGAAAGTTTTTCCATGTTGCAGGAATCCCAGGACGACAGGCCGACAATCCGTACTTCATAAGTGCGGTGAGAGAGACACAAAAGTGGGGTTAGTACAACTTTCAGAGTCATCTCTCTCAATTTTGACGTTTGTATCTTTATGTATTCTCACGAATGGCTTCTGCTTACAGGTGAAGGCATTGTGTCACCTACTGGAAGGGATATCGATGGCAAGTACCTAGATGAGAACGAGAAAGACTTGAAGGCTAGGTACGCAAAGTTTCAGAAGGAATGGACCAACTTTGGCGTGACGTTGATGTGTGATTCTTGGACTGGCCCCACTAGAATGAGTGTCATCAACTTTCTGATTTATTGCAATGGGGTCACATGGTTTCATAAATCTGTTAATGCAACTGGACGAAGTCAAGATGCCAATTATTTATACCAGGTAGCTTCTGAACATGTTGTTAGGTTCATACTATTTATAATATTGTGATTTACGTCACATTTGTAAAAACTGTTGTGGTTATTTTTCAGGAAATTCGTAAGGTTGTTGAAGAGATTGGCGCCGAGCATGTCGTACATGTGGTGACCGACAATGGCGCCAACTACAAAAAAGCTTGCAAGATACTGGGGAACCATTATGCTCATATTGTTTGGACGCCATGCCTTGCACACACCATCAACTTGATGTTGAAGGATATTGGTGAAAGGCCCGAACATGCAGGTACAATCGCAACATGCAAGCGAATCTCAACCTTTTTGCACAACCATGCTCAGTTGAATGCAATGATGAGGAAGGCAATCGGTGGTGAGTTGGTCAAGTGGAATGTTACTAGATTTGGGACCAACTACATGTTCCTAGAGAGCTTTCACCGGAAACGTGACAAGTTCATGCAGTGGATGTCTTCTCCTGAATTTCTGCAAAGCAAGTGGATAAAATGTGAAGACGGTCGCTTTGCTCATTCAAGGTTATCAAGTATCCAGTGGTGGGAGGGACTGGAATACATCATCAAAACAGTTCAACCAATTTATAAGTTCCTCCGCTTCGCTGATCAAGACAAGCAGCCTAACATGTGTGATGTAGTGTATGCCTACCAGACTTGCAAAATGGAGATGGAGTCTGTCTTTGGAAGAAATAAGCAGACATGGAATGAGTATCGACAGATTATGGACAACAGGATTACTGACGTGTACATTGACACGTATGTGGGTGCAGGTACGATCATGAATTATATTTACTTAGCAAGCTCCATAAAATGAATACTTACCGTTCCCTTGTTTGGCATTTGTCATGTGTTGCAGGTGCTGTCCTAAATCCAAAGTACGCATATAACATGGATCCAACTCCAACAATGTTTAATGGTCTGAAAGATACATTTTCGCGCATGACGGATTTGCAGAGCGCCATGCAGGCTTTACAAGAGGCAGAGATTTTTCGACAGAAGCTTGGTGAGTTTGGCTCCGAACTCGCTATGAAAATGGCAGCGGATCCAAGGACTAGCCCATGTAAGAGCCTAAGAGCACTTCTCTACCCTTGATGCTTTGCTCTCGTGGAATATATATCTAACATAATGTGTTACACTTGCAGCGGCCTGGTGGATGATATTTGGTAGTCAAACTCCAAATTTGCAGCGTCTTGCTTTGCGGCTTGTTGCACAATGTATCTCCTCCAGTGGATGCGAGCGGAATTGGAGTACTTTTGCCTTGCTTCATACGAAGGTTCGCAATCGGTTGTCCCACAAAAAACTAAACAAGCTTGTGTATGTCAACTACAATCTTCGGCTGCGACTAGCGGATATCTCTGGACCGCCACTGCATGATGACGAAGATTTCATTGACAAGTTCGCCGAAATCTCATTCTATGACTCGAACAATCCAGTTAGGCAATGGATGGAGTATGGTAGATCAAACCAGGCACCAGTTCTTGATGAGGATGATGACGAAGTAGACGCCCCTATGCCATCACATATTGTCAGGTATAATGTGTGTCTCTGTCTGCCTTTCATATTATGTATGTCTATTTTATTTATGTGATTTATTTGTTTGTGCTCGTAGTGACCACATAGACGCCCAAGATCTACGTCAGGCCACGGGAGATGATTCCATCAGTGATTGGGCCCGTAGACATGTGGGTGATAGTCACCTCGGGAAGAGGAAGATGCAGATGCCGCCTAAGAAGGGTGACCCCAAGCGTCAACGCGGAAAGAAAAAGCAAGTGATCAGTGACACTGAAACTGAGGATGAGGCTCAGCGTAGTCCACCGTATAAGGAGTCTCAGGATAGCAGCTCAACTGATGACGGTTCTGATGACGACAGTGACGGTGGCGGTGATGGTGATGGTGATGGTGATGGTGCTGGTGGTGCTGCTGGTGGTAGTGGTTCTGGTGGTGGTGGTGGTGGCAGTGGGTTTGGTGCTGGTGGTAGTGGTTCTGGTGGAGGTGGTGGTCTTCGTTTCACAGGTATCCATTGCACCTACGTACGCACAATTGTTTCTGTGTATGACTTCTAAACTACTAATAATGGTTTTTTGCAGGCGAGACCCAGTTCACGCATGCTACTCAGGACCGCGACCATGAACAACCGGAGTCGCAGAGGACTGTTTATGCACCTACAGACTACGACACTCCGCAGCATTCTTCTTCCTCGTACAGTGATACCTCCCAGGCAAGCTATAACTATCACATTCCTGACATTACCACGCAACCTGCGACCAGATGGGTGTATGAATGGGAAGACCCCCATTTTTACGCTATGTTAGTTCAAGAATGGGAGACAACAGCGGCATGGACGGGCCAATCTTGGAATGATTTTAAGGCCGAGTTGCTTAGACTGCGAGGTATCGCTTTGATGTCCACCGCCGAATATCAGATGTCTTGCAGCATGGGGGCCTTTCCATACTTCATACAACGTTGATTATGCCTATGCCGATGACTATCACATTTGTTCGTGTATGAGACTAAGAATATGCTATTTATATGATACTATGTATTGATGACTTTGATGTGCCTTATGTATTGATACAATAAAAGTATGTGTATGCCCTATGTATTGCTACGGCACTATTTATCCCTGAAATGTATGGTGTTTATACCTCATTATGTGCAAAGGCCATTCAAAAAAAAATTTGTTTTCTGCATTAAAAAAAAGAAAATCAGCTGGTTTTGACCGGTTACCGTTTATACCGGTCATACCGGCCGGTATACCCGTCTAAAACCGATTGAGCTGTGAGTTTGAATTTGATTTCGAATTCGGCCGGTTTCCGGCCGGTTACTGTTTATACCGGCCGATATACCGTTACCGCCGCCTGGCGGTAACCGGATTTCGGTCGGTATAAAAAACCCTGGCCGGCCCGTTAAGGCCCATTAAATCATGAAGGTCGAAAAATATACTAAACGCACTCAAATTTGAAAAACTTTGACATCATTGGATTCTATAAATCATTAACTATTTTTAGAAATTTTTTCAGCATTTTTTTTAAAAAAAATAAATCTGAAATTTGAAAATGCGACCGGTTACCACCAAACCCTAAACCCTAAACCCTAAACCACCAAACCGGTCGGTAAACCGCTCAAACCGGCCGGTAACCGGTCAAACCGGCCGGTATACCGGTCCGGAACCGATTGAACTGGGGTTCAAATTCAAAATTTGAATTCGACCGGTTTCTACCGGTAACCGGTAATACCGGACCGGTATACCGATACCGCCGGCCGGCGGTTACCGGCTACCGGTCGGTAAAACGAACCCTGCCTTGGACGTGAGATGGTCATTGGGCGGGGGATGCCTACCTGAGAGTGAGAGCTGAGAGCTGACTGACCATCGTCGACGTCTCGTCAGCGGCGATTGGACAAACCGCTTCATGTCCATTCAAGCCCTCCGACTCGCTACTGCAGGCACGAGCCTCCCGGCCCCGGCCCCTCTCCTCGCGAAGGCACTATTTAGGCCCCGTTTGGATACTTCCATATTATAGAATCTGGCTTTTAAAAGCTACCATGACCTCCAAACAGCCCAGCTTATAAACCAGATTCTATAATCTTTAGGGCTTCAGATTCTACAATCTGGTAAGCTGGTTCAACCCATCTTCTTCCAGCTTCTAGATGTTAAAAGACAAATCTGCCCCTCCCTATTTCTCACCTTCACACATGAGTAAGGTTGTTTTAGTAATTTTACACTATGTTGTAGCTTATCTGTGCTTTTGAAAGCTGGGAATCCAAACAACTCACTATTCTAGCTTTTAAAATCTGGCTTATAGTAATTCAGCTTTCACAAGCTAGCTTCCACAATTTTGGTGGAATCCAAACACAGCCTTAGTTCACCAAAATTATCAGATTCTCCGTCGCATCAATCAATTGTTCTTTGAGAAAAATCCCTTCTATACATTAAAACTTATCCCTTATGTGCCATTAAAAAATACAAGTTTCTTCCTATGCCATTGCTTTATATTTTTATTTTCTCTCCCTTATATGCCATTGTCGTTATATTTTCTTATATGTCAAGTATACTAAGTTTATCTAAGGGGGCTGTAAAGGGAGGGTGAAAAGTGCACTGTAGCATTTTTGCTTGTATTTGATAATTTTTTTCCAATCATGATCCGAGTAGACTCAAAAGATTTATCTCGAGTTAGCCAGGCGAAAAGTACAAACATACAACAGCTGCTACTTTATTTAGTGCTTCATACAAGCGAAACGTAAAATCGATGTGATAGGGAAAGAGAAAAAAAAAATATTGGGAAATAAACACCCCTAGCTAAACGCAGCCAAAGAAAGTGGCCCGTTGAACGCATGCAGTGGGGCAGCAAGTAGTACACGCGCGGCGTGCAGAGGGTCGCAGCCGGGTGGGCAGTGGCTACTAGTCGTAGCAGCGAACCAGCGAACGAACAATCACGCGCGCCGTGCCAAGTACCGTACCGCGTCGTGCCATGATTCCATGCATCCGGTCAGGAGTACTACTGTACTACCAAAAGCGCCAGAGCGAACAGATCGATTCACGTGACATGATTGGAACATGCATCACCACGGATCCTGCATGCAAAGCTAGTACAAGCTACAGTGGCTGCGGTGAAAAAGAGGGCATGCATGCCATTTGTACCGTGTGCCCGTGCCGACCCGTTAAAAACGAGATCTGGTACGGCCGCCACGGATGACGAGGAAGATTGCCGCTGCCGGCCCGCGAAAAGGACGGCGACGTGAGTTTTTACCCGAATCTCTCAAGCAAGGCTGGAGCGCATCTTGGCGCGCGCGGGAATCATTTGTTGCACTGCCGTGCTGCACGCATGGGGCCAGGCCACGCGCAAAGTTCCATGTTGTTTGCCTGGACGTGAGTACTACTGCTGCGGCTGCGCAATCGCACCCAATTGCAAACCCATCCTGGATTCAGAACCTGAGATCCTCTCTGGAGCTGCGAATGGCGGCACATGTGGCGAGAGATCCTGAGCATGTCTAGCTCAAGTAGTAGTACCGCTGCAGCGATCAAAGCTCCTCGAAAGTCGAAACCTTGCCCGTGTTTCATTTTCAGTGGTGGCCACGCATCCATACGCGCTTCTGAATCTTGAATCCACAAAAGGAGAAGAGGGTTATCAAATGTTACTACTAGTACGTGCTTACGAAAGTCGTATATATACATGCTCTTCACTCCTGTAATTAAACCTGTGACGTGCTTATAAAATGGGAGGCAGGCACAACCACCCAGTAAACGAGTTATTCTACCAGTATGCAGAACGGAAGGCTGTCCATCTCACGCTTTCTGGTCTTGTAGGTCGACCCAAAACATACAGTACTCTAGTGGCTTCTCGAAACTTTGAAGGACGACACCGTTCTTCCTCACAGTCACAGGCAGCCTTTCCCGCCTTTCGAGCCGGCAAAGCCCCTTGGCCGACCCAAAAGGAGTCAAGGCCAGCTACCAGAAGTCTAGAACTCGGCAAAGAATAGTGGTGGTGGAGGAGAGGAGCTGCAGCTGCTGGCCGACCGGCCCTGCTGCTGCTAAAACGAGAAGAAAAGCCAGGAAGCCAAACCAACGGTGTCGGCCGGTAGCTGCTCGGCTGGAATCGGCTCGCCGCTCAGCCGCTTCAGCTTCAGCTGGTGCAGAACAGCAAAAGCTAGGGGACCGCTTGAGCTTACTCCCAGAATCAACATTTTTTTCAACTAGCCGAACACGAACGACTGGCTCACTATCGTGTAACCACTGTTTGACTTGACTTGACTTGACAGCCGGTGCAAAAAGGTTTTGGTCCTGCAGCCGTCCGTACTAGAGCTCTGACAGCTCAACATGGGCGTTGTCTGGTTAGCTGATCGTGTAGCCACTGTACCTGCATGGTTTTTATTTTTTTCAAAAAAAAAAGAATTATATTATGTAACGGCCGGATACATCAACACGTTTCAAACACTCTGAGTCTCTATTTAGTTGCTAAAAAGTTGCAAGATTTCCTATCACATCGATTATCCATTACGCATGTATAAAGCATTAAATGAAGTAGCAGTTGTTACATGTCTATATTTTTTATCAGGCTTTC
The DNA here is from genome assembly GCA_038502445.1 of Eremochloa ophiuroides. Classification (NCBI taxonomy): domain Eukaryota; kingdom Viridiplantae; phylum Streptophyta; class Magnoliopsida; order Poales; family Poaceae; genus Eremochloa; species Eremochloa ophiuroides. The sequence continues at coordinate 89,568,589 of JAHLJS010000001.1, read as the reverse complement.
TCGAGACGTCTTTTGAGTCTACTTGGCCTATGATTAGACAATTATTGAAGAATATTTTCACGTGCTACAGTGAACTTTTCACTGCCTTTTCGGTAACTAAACGGACCCAGAATTAAAAAAGTACTCATATCATGAATAACACAACTTAAAACTTAACACGTTTGATGTTTTGCAGCGTGGATGATCACACAAGTAAACACTCATCAAACTACCAGAAAACAATTGATCAACAAACAACTACCAACATTCCTGTAGACAAAATTGAGGAACTTCTTTCTAATGTCATCGTCGTCGTCGTCTTCTTCTTCTTCTTCTTCTTCTTCTTCTTCTTCGTTTTTATTATGCCATCAAAGAATGAGGAAGACAGATCTGAAACTTATTCTCCCTAGTTCTTCATTGTGACTAGATCTAAAGACAACAAAATGAAGAATTGGCCGGAGAAAATTATTCCATGACGACGACATCATCTCTGTCTTGGAAACAAAAGTCTCTATATTGTCATGTTGATGAAGATGCTAACGTCGTAGTTGTCAACGAAGCCGCCATGGAGAATACAAAATTTTAATAGTAAGAATTTTGGCATGAAGAGACACTAACCCTAATGACTCGATTTAATAGAGAAAACTAATAAAAAATAATGGATTTCTACTCACTTCAACCCGGCGAGATGCACGATTTTTATCAGGAAGGGCGCGGGGGTGCTGGACAGACGTGGAGAGGACAAATAGGCGTTGAAGAAATAAGTTTTTGACGTGGAGGGTGTTTGGAAATGAAGAGAAGTGAAGTTCTTTTTCAAAGGAAAGGAAACTATGGTAGGGCAGAAACTAGATAAAAGTCCGCTCCAACCCAAGAGATTTTACTACTATGTATGAAAAGCAAAACGGATTATTAGAAGGAATGAAGTATATGAAGTCATTTAATCATAAATTGTTCTCTATGTCTTTCTATCCTATGGTAGACTCTCGATATTTTGTCATCACCTTAGAGAGAACCGCGCTCTTGATTTTTAGCAAGCAACAAATCCGACAATAGAAGATGACAGTGTTTGTAAATCTAATTAAGGAAATTACTGGATGATGTCCCCCCTCCCCCCCCCAAAGATGCTTATTTCTGATTGTATCAACAATAAGGATTATGGTTGAAGTTACCCTAAAAGCTCGTCATGCTTAAATTCTTATTATATAAATTTACTTAGGAAACACAACTATTCCAATATAATTGACTTCTAGAGATATTATTTTAGTGATGACTCTATTATGGAAATAAAATTTTTATGTAAGCTACTTATGTTTCTAGCCGCCTCTAGAATATTGTTAAAGACGATTAAAAATAACATTAGTTGCATCTAGAAATGCTAGAGTATAGATTTCTAGATTTGGATGGTAACATAGACAGTTTCTAAAAGTTAGAAAAAAAAACATAACCTTTTCCAAATCAAATTGAACAATGACTTTAAAATTTAATGAATTTAGGGTCCCAAAAGTTACATTTAAGATTGTAAGATTTATGATTAATTTTTTGTACCTTTTCAAATAATCTTGACAGAATATACATCCCAGAACAAGAATGTAGTCCTCAATAAGATATAAAACTCTATATTTCAAACTCAGAATTCCAAATTATTTAGACAATCAAATAAAATTCACCAAATTTATACTAAAAATACAAAAGAACAATATAATTCATTTATTGATAAGTCATGAAAGGACCTCAAGGTCTAGAATTTAATTTCTAGCGGTTGGATGAGCATAAAACTTGTGTTGACTTGTCCAAGGTTAAACTTTTTGTTATTTTATTGCATTTGATTTCCTTTTTCGTGCAAATCATTTTTGCCCAAGTTTTGGAGGAAGACACCGGAGATGACAGAGGGGTTAATGACGAAGCGGTTGGTTGTCAATGGTTTTGGATTCCATATGGCACAAAACTGTCCAACTAAGGATCGAAGGAATAAAAAAGCAAAAGGAAGTCTGTTCGTTGCAAATTTAAACATTTGGTGTGTTTTGGAATGTAGGAATTTTACCAAAATTCAAAGAAATCAGTTTATTTTTTTACAGCGAAAACACATGAAACAACAAAATATATCCGCAATCCAAAGGAGGCCTCCAAATGTGTTGAAGGAAGACAAGGCAGAATCAGTTATCCTTATTTTTTTTTTCTAAAAGCGAAATGCGTGTATTCTTATCCGTCGGCAAATTACGAAGGAGCAAACGCTATAGAAGTCATGACGAAATCGGCCTTTCTGCCCTTTAAAGAACTACAGCAACTCACTTGGGCCGGACCTCCTTTTCTGTCCCATGGAACGTGGGCCAAGTTCCGCATGCTCGATCGATCCGTTCCACGGGCTCTTCGCCCCACAACGGGAAATTTTCCGGGCCCCACCACCACACCCACCGGGCCATCTACTCAGTCGGATTCCCTGCGGACAGCTGGGACCCACAGCGAGCGGGCAACGCGGGGGCGCGGCGCGCGCACCACCAAATCCCTCTCTCTGCCACCTCGGGCCCACCAAGCCTTTGTACGGGCCATCCCTCTGCAGCTGTCCAAGTCAAAGGTGACCGTTGGGCACGAGACGCAACAAAACCCTTGTCAGTCTCCCGAGCCGCAAGGCCTCGCGCACCCACGCCACCGGCACCGCACACCCCACCCAACTCGGCGGCGACCGGCGAGTCCTCCGTCCGAGCCCCAGGAGCGAAGGGCGATGGCGGCGATGATGATGGTCACGGGCGAGTCCAACTCCCCCACCCGCGCGCTGCGGCGGCTGGCCAGCGCCGTGGTCGCCGCCGTGCGGCTCCGCCGCTCCTTCAGCGCCTCCAAATGGTACGGCACGGCGAACACCACGCCTTCCTCCGCGCTGCGCCGTTCTGTTTTTATTTCACCTCTTCTGCTACCCCGTTTCTTTCATCATTCCTTCCTTCGAGGCTATGGGTGGTTGGGAATGAACTGGATTCGTGTTGCTCTGGCAGCAAGACGGAGGCGCGGATGGCGACGGCGCGGATGAAGCTGCTCCGGAACCGGAGGGAGGCGCAGGTGCGCCAGATGCGCCGCGACATCGCCGCGCTCCTCCGCGACAAACAGGAGGACACCGCACGCATCAGGGTGAGCACTCGGCATCATCGGCTTCCGCTTCTGTTTTCCTTCTGTGCATTTTAGACACTCGTTCGTCGGATAAACTGGGATTGCCGCCGCCGTTTCGACCGAATCAGGATTGCCGGTTTTCTCTCAGGCTGAGCGGCAGAACTCACTGATTAGCACAAGTGCCTTCTTCGTCGCCGGTGTATAGGAGGATTTTAGAAATGGGGGATGTTGGTGTATAAGGACAATAATTCGCCGTATAAGTTAGCAGTTGAATTGGTTCTTTTTTCGTAAGTTATGGTACACTCAGAATTGGAGAACTTTGATTGTAAGAGATTTACTGCCTTAAACAATCAGAATTGGAAACTTTCATTGTAAGAGATTTAACTGCCTTAAACATATTGGTTCTTTCTTTAATTATTAATGGAGTTAATAGGATGTTGTAAAAAAAAGGAGTTAATAGGATTGACGCAACGAAACTCATTGATTATGTTTTAATAATTTGTCTTAATTAAAAGAGCCATATGGAGGACAAATCCTTTTTTGACTTGTCGTCAGGTCAGCATTGGCCACACCTGTGATGTTTAACCCTTATGTAAGTTGTGAGGCAATTCTGATTTTTTTTTTTTTTGAACATATGGATTTGGCAATTCTGCAGGTTGAGCACGTAATTAGGGAACAGAACTTTATGGCAGCCAACGAGATCATTGAGCTCTTCTGTGAGCTGATTGTTACACGCCTTCCCATCATCGCAAAACAGAAGTTTGTCTTTCACTACCATCACTTTTGTTGCTTCCTAAAATTATTTGTTCTCACAAATAGGGAAAAGAAGGTCCTAATCTTGTGCCAACCTTTTATTCAGGGAATGTCCAGCAGACTTGAAAGAAGGTATCTGCAGTTTGATATTTGCAGCTCCAAGGTGCTCCGAGCTCCCTGAACTTGGCCGCATGCGTGATATTTTTGAAAAGAAGTATGGCAAAGATTTTGTTTCTGCTGCAGTTGACTTGCGCCCAGATGCTGCTGTTAACAACCTTGTAAGCACGGATGATTCTTCAATGCAAATTCAACCAATTACTGAATTTTATATATTGCTTATTCCGTTCTTCTCCACTCTAAACTTGATCCCCCTTTTGAAGCTGATTGAGAAGCTGTCGGTTAAGAAGCCTTCTGGGCAAATTAAGATGAAAGTTCTAAAGGATATAGCAAAAGAGCATCAGATTGATTGGGATACCACCGAGAGTGAGCAGGAGCTTCTGAAACCTCCTGAAGAGTTGATCGTATGCGCTACTGAACCTCTCTTGTGCATACTTTTACCTTGCATGCCTTATATCTTGAGTTAATACGTTTGATTTCTTCGTAGAAAGGGCCAAGTACATTTGTTGAAGCTTCCAATATGCCTGTTAGGACTATTCTGACACCACATGTCATGAAGCCAGATCCAGTTAACTTCAGGTTCTGGTTCTTCTAATCTTGTAACCATATAAATGATGTAGATTTGCAATGACTTAGGTTTCTGATACATGTCTTCTTATTCTTTTGCAGCTCTAGATATTCGGATGATGATGAACATGATGACAGGGGCACCATGCAATTCAAAGATGCAGCTTCAGCTGCTCGAGCTGCTGCAGAGTCTGCTGAGAGAGCAGCAGCTGCTGCGAAGGCTGCAGCTGATTTTGCCAATAATAGCAACCATCCATTTGATGAAGACGAAGATTGCAAGGCTTCAACTCATGAATTCACTCATCCCCGCAAGAGACAGTCGATGAGCAACTCGAGCAGATCCTCCAGGAAAGAAGATGCAGATGCCTTTGATGAACTAAAACCCCATGAAGGGAAAACATCCAGCACAAGAAGGTTCAGTGGAATGAACCATGTAGAAGATGACAAAGACAGCTACCCTGCGGATTTGGGCTCTAGGAAGACACACAGAAGGAACAGCCGTGCTGCTCGGAAGGTGCACTTAGAGATAAAGTTTGATGATTCTGAGGGACTGTGTTCAGAATCGGAGGACGAAAATGATGTGGAGATTCAGTCTGTGGAAAGGCCACTACCTCCAACGAGAGAGCCCTTTTCAGAAAACCGTCACTCAGTAGATGAAGATCCTGGTCATGAATACCCTGAATTGCCAAAGGCAAACCTTCATTCTCGTGTTCATCCAAATATGCCTCTTGATTACGAAACTCTCACTGCACGCTTTGAGGCGCTCAAGTCCGGCAAGCTTCCTTAGTGTGCAACAAAAGAGCAGCCTCACTATGTTACAATTCCTTCTTTGCTGCTTCTGTATAATAATATCATATCACATATTATAGTAGGGTATAGTGTCTACTTATTTGATTTTGGCTGAGCCTAAGGATTTGTCGATTCAAACTATTGCTGCACTTGAATTGTTGGGCTATGTAAAGATTGGTTGAAATGCTAATTTGAACTGTTTCTGCTGCCTGCTCAGATCTAGCAGTCTTGTTGCGTCTGACGAAACACCTACATTGCTTGCAGTGCAAAGACATTACGATTTTGACCCATTTCAGTGATATACTGATATACATGAGTACATGACTGATGGTTCAGGTTACACCGGAGTAATAAAACACCTCATGGACTGAACGAATGAAGCAAACTCATCCCAAAGATACCAATTCACTGTCCATGGCCTCCACAATGACCTACCGCCCCTAGCTTAGCGCCCTTCGTTTCAGCCTTTCAGGTATCAGCCCACCTTGCCACTTGCCAGTCCCAGTCTGTACTTACCCGTTCTGCGTAGCAGCAGCAGTTGAGTATTGATATCGCTATTCAGTATTGAGTATTCTCAAATAAATGAGTTGGTTAAACACTAACGATGGAATGAGTATGTGAAAGGTGATACCAACGATAAATCTGGGAGCGAGGACGTGATACCAAGGATAAATCACTCGAAACCCTGCTTAGAACCACACCACAAGGCGAGCGGCTGCGGCGGCGGCAGAAGAAGCCATTCGTGATGGATAGCCGCAAGGAGCTCGCCGTGTACGACTACGAGGCTAAGCGCAAGGGGTTCAGGTGCACCCTCTCTCGTTAGTTCTCGTCATCCTCCTGACCTCCTCCTCGTCGGCGTCGCGGGTTATCCATCCGCCCGCATCACCAGGACCCGGAGCACGACGGCCTTTTACGTCCCCTCTCCGCCCACGGAGGAGAAGATGCCGGTGCTGGAGTCCGGTGAAATGTGTGAACTCTAGATGGTGTGTGAGATAGCAAACTGATACTAACATCGCGGGTTATCCAGTCCTCCCAGGTGATTCTGTTTTGTTTGGGAATGTTTGGCGCATCCATCTTAGAGCGCTTCTGGTGTCAACGACTATAGCAATCTGTCTGGTTGAGCGCTTTAAATCAACAGTCTGGTTTCTATCTTAGACTCTTAGTTTCTGCTTGACGTGCGTGTTGTTTGATTTGGAGTTGGAGTTTAGAGGTATCAGTTGTTTATAGTCTATAGACCCAACAGGCAACAGCTAGTACTAGACTATTTGCTTTTGCTGATCTCACCCTAGTGGTGTGATTTAGCATTGGCCAGGTGGTTAAGCAATTTATTTCAAACCCAGCACACATGAGCAACACTTAATTGACAGGTTTATCAAGTACAGATACTTAAATTCCCCTTTTCAGTAACACCAAGATGTTGATTGATTTTAGTTACACTTGTGAAATATTTGTGGGTTGATATGATACCAGCATGGCAGCATCAAGATATTGTCAACAAATGCGTTTGAGAAAAGATATTGCCATCAAAATTTTCGGAACCAGTGAATTACAGTACTTGTAATGGTCAGCTCTTATTGTGATTATATTATATTACATATTACTGTGTCAGATTGGCATTTTCTTGTCCTCTTGGCCTTTTGTGTTTTACACAGATTTTTCTTGACCAACAAAACTAGAAGTCAGCAAGATTAGCTAATGCTGCATTCCTAATTGGGGTATTTGTTTCCACGCAACAGTATAATGATATTTCCTGAAGGAAAGAGTGTTGCATCTTCCATGATACATATATCAGCATATGTCCGGTACATGCCAAAACAAACAAGAGAAGGGTATATATATGATACATCCAAATGGTAACATTTCTGCATCTGTCACATTCAGGTAATCTATCAATGGTACCACAGCATTCTTCACATTTTCCTCTCAACTCTGACAAGTGTTGCATTGTTTCCATTGTTATGCTTATAAAAAAATGTCAAGCTCCACGCATGTAGAAACTAGTAGCATTGTGGCACTTAAACTGTCACTAGAAAATTTATGATGCCAACAAAGGTTAGATTTATTTTTGATACCTGAAGAATTATAAGTGATTCCATCCATATTTCTGATGCCAGATGCTCAAACATGAGAACTTGCAATTTATCTTAGTGAGTAAATGTCTTTCAACCCTAGACTGGCTTTTTTTTCCTTGCGTCTTCTGTACCATCTTAGTGGGTGGTCTAACTTTTGACTGGCCCAAGCTTAAGTTTTAGATAGCCCAATCTGAACATATGCTGAAATGCATGTAGCCTGGGGCCTCTTTTGTGTGTTGGAGCTATTCCAGGATATACTTGCTTGAAGTATGAAGCATTTGCACATTTTGCCTCTACTTCTATTAGCATGCAAATTTCTGTGGTAAGGCTCACTGGGTCTCCATACAATTGTTTAGCAGATCCATCGACCTATTCAAGTTTCCTTGTTTGCTGCTGTTTTATACAGGCTATCTTACAACGAGGGTCAGTAAACTCCTAAGGGGAAAGAAAAAATACAGCCCAAGAGATATGGACATGGAAATGAAATAAGTTACAAGTACAGAACACTCAGAACACATGCCATTTTGCAGCATAGGCAAATAACCCACAACTGGTCACACACGTACACAATGGATTTGGTGGCTGGAATGTCTTAATATTTTCTGTTTTTTTCTTCTACATATATAGGCAGCCACGAACTATAATTTAGGATGGGCATATCTCCTATTAAATGCTGACAATAACTACTGTTTATTGGGCTATTATTCCTATTACGTGATGCTCAAATTTATGTAGTAAAGACTAAAGACTATGAACCTACACAGGATTATTCCTAACTTGCAGCTTTTGAATCTTGATCTTTAAGTTACATCTTTGGTCTTTCTCCACATTTCAACTCTGCTGTTCACTTCAGATTTCGCTGGCATTCAGAAAAGAGGCCGAACTGGAGGTGCGGCTTCAAGATTCGGTTGTACTGCACGGCAGTTGCCAGGGGCGACGCCATGTTGAGTATGCATGCTGCAATGCCACCAGGTAAAAATCATTTTGACCATATATAATAAATCAGTTGAAACTAGACATATCTATACACTATTGTTAACATTGTGCACCACCATAGATAATATACTAGCTTCGCCCCTGGCAGTTGCGCGTGGCTTTTGCATTGTGCACTTGTGCCACATGCAGGAACTTCTCAGATTCTATTTTGAACAAACAACCGCTCAGATTTTGAAGTCATAGTTCTGCAGAAGAAACTTTGTTGCCACATAATGCAAGTCCTCACAATTTTCATAAATCAATTATCTCTGACTCAGCAGCAAAACATATGTACAGAAAAAAGAATCATGTCTCTCTTAACTTCTTATACCTATAACACCTTACTTGATCAGTTGCAAGATCAGAAGGCTCTGAATAACACTTATCTAGTTAAATATCTTTGCTCTACTACCTACACTACACTAAACAGCAACTAAACAGCAATTTGCTGTCTGGATCCAACATATGGTGCCATGTGGCTGACGCAGTGGCATGACATTGCCATGGTGCTAAGGAATGCCTGCTCTAGCTCAGCAGAGGCTCCTCTCCTGAGCAAACACATGGCGTACTCCATGACCGCCGCGTCGCAGGGCAGTGTGATCCTGCCATCTCCGCCGGTGAAGCCGAACTCCTCCTGTGACATCTGCAGGAGCTCCCTGAAGACCGGGGTGCTCAGGATCGCCAGCGGTACCTCGAACCGTGCCCCATCAGCCGTGTACACTGCGCAATGGCCCTTGCTTGCCACAGAGCTGCAGCACTCGTCGGCTTCCTTTGCTGCTGCCCCCAAGGTGAGGCGCTTCCTCCCTTGTGCAGCCATCCTCTGCCACTTCTTGGCGAGATGAGCAATCCTCTTGGCGCTGATCATGGTTAGCTGTTCACCTGTTTCCTTCTTTCTGGATGGAAGCTGGAGAGCTGTGGCTTCAGTTTGCTTGTGAAGCTGCAAGTGATGATGTTCAGAGGCCATTTGACCGTGAATATATATAGTTCAGTCCACTTCTGGAGCGAAATGGTTAGGCAAGGGACAAGGCCATGAGGACGGTGAGTGTGATGTAGCACGGCGCGTCTGCGAGCACGATTTGAATGAGATTCTGATGGGCCTAAGTGTCTGGCACATGGCGGTGCTGGTCATGGTTCGCTTTCGGTGCTTGGATTGGACATAAACCCTTGCTGGTGTTGTGGGGAAGCGGCACGAGGACCCCATGTTTGTTGGGACGTGGAACCAACATGCAGTGTGAGGGCCAGAATTGTTCAGCTGGCGGTTGTGCCATCAGATACATCAGCAGATAAGCTTGGGTTTATTTCAGAACACGGTGGTGAGGATTCCTTGTTTTCTTTCATACTGATAACAAGGCACTGTCCGCAGCAAGATGAGGACAGGGAAGCATGGACTGAGTGTTTCAATCAGATTGCAATGCGATGCTTCAAGAATAACAATAGTATAGAACTGGAATGTAGAGAACTTCAAGAAGCTGCTGCGAAGTAGAGGTCACATGATGTGTAAGTGATACAGCTGCAGACCGCACACTGAAGAGGTGATAAAGCTGTCGAGCAAGTTGTCGGGGCCAGGACTGGCTTAATCTGGTCGCTTAGAGACAATGTGCCGTGGACACAAAAACTATCAGATATCTTGAGATAGTGCATATAACAACTGGTACTGACAGTTTGGACCCAATCTCCATGTGGTCTTCATGGCCCATGAGGCATTGCAGTATGGCAGCACATTGTGATGTCCTAGCAAATAGCAACCCAGGCATTGCTACTGCTGGATCTATTTTAGATGGCCCCAGAACAATCTAATCAAAACCACACACCATTTTCTCCTTGCAGCAATGCATGTTCAGAGCTCGTGGGCTTGTCTCTGGACAGCCTGAGTTGATAATAATGCACTGGGATCTCATGCCCTGCTCGTTCTTCTCCATTCGTCTCACATATAAATGCATCAGCTTAGCAGCAACTCTTCATCAGCCCATCAGCAAGCTAAGCATTACACGGTACACCTAGCTGAACACCACCTGATACACCTGAACTCCAGTCAGGAAAGGAGAGCCAGCAACCATGATCAGTGCCAAGGGACTAGTGCAAATGGCAAGGAAGTGGCAAAGGATAGCCGCCCTTGCGAGCAAGAGGGCCATGCCGATCCCGGCAAAAGAAAGCGAAGGATCGTGTAGCACGTCGACGTCAGTGGCTGGCAAAGGACACTGTGTTGTGTACTCGGCCGATGGGCTGCGGTTCGAGGTCCCGCTGGCGTACCTTGGCACATTGGTCTTCGGCGAGCTCCTAATGCTGTCGCAAGAAGAGTTTGGGTTCGAGAGTAATGACGGCAGGATCATGCTGCCCTGTGATGCCGCTGTGATGGAGTATGTGATGTGTTTGCTTAGAAGAGATGCCTCTGAAGAGGTTGTGAGAGCCTTCTTGAGATCCATGGCCAAGCCATGTCACACTCTCAGCGGTGTGGCACCGTGGAACCAACGGCTAGCTGTTTGTGTATGAGTTAATTGCTCTGATGATTGTATATAATTTTTTGAAGATGAAGTGATGGTTACTTTTTTTGTTTTAACCCTCTACTTAATTGAAAGGCAGAGCTCCTGCCATTTTCTTCAAAACTTTATTTGTTTTAACTGCGATACACGGGTCGTATAATAAAATGGGTGGTTGTTTATGTCACGGTGAAAGCATCTAATTAACTTCTGCACTGGCGTACATTATCTAAAGCACCATTGTGGTGATGCACAGCGCTATTTTCTAGCATATATGTAGATTTGTATTTGGCAATTCTTGCAAAATATCATAAGTTTTGATGTGCTTTAAGAATATATTTTAGATGATATTTGTAGTGAAATATGTGCATTGAAGGTCAAAAATATAGGCCAGGAGATATTGTATGGAAACAAAGAAAGTTACAAGTAAATGACATGCTGAGCACATGCCATTTTGCAGCTCCTGAATCCTGATAGCCAGTTTGTAAGTTCCATCTTTGGTCTTTCTCCACATCTCAACTCTACTGTTTGCCTTCAGATTTCGCTGGGATTCCGCAAAGAGGGCTGGTGTCTTGGAACGGCAGTTGTGCTTGTGCGTGGCTTTTGCGTTTTGCACTTGTGCCACATGCAGGAACCTCTCAGATTATTTTCAAACGAACAACCGCTCGGATTTGTAGGAACTCTCTTGCCACGTATTTAAGTCATCACAATTTTCATAAACCAATTATCGCTGATTCTGCTGCGAAACGAAGGTACAAAACAAGAATCATGTCTCTATTTTCTTGTACTGGTTACACCTTACTTGATGAGTTGCAGGATCAGAAGGCTTTGAATAACACTTATCTAGAATTCTACTAGTTATGTTTTCTCTACTACCTACACTACACTGAGCATCTACTAAACAACAATTTGCTGGCTGGCTCCTACATATGGCGCCACACGACTGGCGCAGTGGCAAGATATCGCCATGGTGCTGAGGAACGCTTGCTCTACCTCAGCAGAGGCTCCTCTCCTGAGCAAACACATGGCGTACTCCATGACTGCCGCGTCGCAGGGCAGCATGATCCTGCCATCGCCGCCCGTGAAGCCGAACTCCTCCTGTGACATCTGAAGGAGCTCCTCAAAGACCGGGGTGCTAAGGTACGCCAGCGGCACCTCAAACCACATCCCGTCGGCCGTGTACATGGCGCAGTGGCCCTTGCTCGCCACAGAGCTGCAGCTCTCGTTGGCTTCCTTGGCTGTTGCACCCCAGGTGAGGCGCTTCCTCTCTCGTGCAGCCATCCCCTGCCATTTCTTGGCCAGATGAGCAATCCTCTTGGCTCTTGGCGCTGATCATGGTTGGTTGTTGACTTGTTTCCTTCTTTCTGGATGAATGCTGGAGAGCTGTGGCTTCAGTTGCTGTGTTTTAGTTTGTTTGTGAAGATGCAAGTGATGAAGTTCAGAGGCCACCTGACCCTGAATATATAGCTCGCTGGACTGCTGGAAGGAAATGGCTGGGCAAGGGACAAGGCCATGAGCATGGTGAGTGAGTGCGATGATGCAAGACGCGTCTGCGGGCACTATTTGGATGATATTCTAATTGGGGCCGAGTGTCTGGCACATGCCGGTGCCGGTCTTGGTGAGCTTTCGGTGCTTGGATTGGAGCCGTGCCGAGCAGTGTTGTGGGGACGCGGCACGGCACGATGAAACCATGTTTGTTGGGGGCCAAGCGTGTGAGGGCCAGAAATTAATGTTCAGCTGTTAGTTGCGTCGTCAGATACATCAGCAGATCAGCACGGGTTTATTTCAGAGCAGAGTGATGAGGATTTCTTGTCTCCTTTCATACTGAAAACAAGGCACGCCCACAGAAAAATGAGGACAGGGAAGATGGACTGAGTGTCTCAATCAGATGGCAATGGCATGCTGCGAAGTACGGGCTTGCATCACATGACGTGCTACTGATCCAGCTGCAGACCGGAAATTGAAGAGGCGATAAAGCTGTCGAGCAAGTTGTCTGGGCTGCTGGGCAGGCTTAACAATTGGTACTGACAGTTTGGACCCATTCTCCATGTGGTCTTCATGACCCATGAGGCTTTGCAGTATGGCGGCATAATGTGAATTTGTGATACATCCTAGCCTGGTGGATGTGGATCCAACAAGTGCCAAACAGATGGCCCCAGAGCAATCTAATCAAAACCACACACTATTTTCTCCTGTTAGCACTGCATGTTCAGAGCTCGTGGGCTTGTCTCTAGACCGCCAGAGTTGATAGGTGCACTTGGACAGTTGGAACTCATGCTCTTCTCTACTCTCTCATCAGTTCGTTCTCATCTATAAAATGCATCAGCGTAGCACCAACTTTTCACCAGTACATCAGCAAGCCAAGCATTACACTACACCTAGCTGAACAACACCTGATACACAGTTTCTCTGAATTTCAGTCAAGAAAAGGAGAGAGAGCCGGCAACCATGATCAGTGCCAAGAGACTAGTGCAAATGGCAAGGAAGTGGCAAAGAATAACCGCTCTTACGAGGAAGAGGGTCATGCCGATCCCGGCGAAAGAAAGCCAAGGATCGTGTGGCACTTCGACGTCGGTGGCTGGCAAAGGACACTGCGTTGTGTACTCGGCTGACGGGCAGCGGTTCGAGGTCCCGCTTGCCTACCTCGGCACGGTGGTCTTCGGCGAGCTCCTAATGCTGTCGAGAGAAGAGTTTGGGTTCGGGAGGGACGACGGCAAGATCAAGCTGCCCTGTGACGCCACGGTGATGGAGTATGTGATGTGTTTGCTTAGAAGAGATGCCTCTCAAGAGGTTGTGAGAGCCTTCTTGAGCTCCATGGCCAGACCATGTCACACCGTCAGCGGCGTGGCACCATGGAACAAGCGGCTAGCTTTTTGTGTATGACTTCATAGACTAGTATAGTGCCCGTACATTGCAACGAGTTATTTCTAAGGGGTGCGCGTGTAAACCAAAGGATCATATCTAGCATTAGTTTAAGTCTTGAACAATATTATTTCACCATGCTTATGATCTGATGCACAATGAAGCATAACAAGTCATATCTCGATACTACAAAAGTTATAGTGCCTTAAGTTGATCTCTGATTTATTCCCTTAAGAAGATCTTTGATTTCTCTAGAGATATTAGTAGAGATTTCATTTTAACCGCTCTTCAAGATGTCAACCAAGAACTTCATCCTTAGTGATTGTGATTCCTGTGTTTGTTAGAGTAAAATTTAGCTTACTATTACTCTATGTACTGTATATAAAGATAATACATACTCCCTCCGTATCAGAAAAGAAAGTTATTTTGGATAACGTTTTGGCCAAACATTGGGAATATAAATCATGAATAACTTTTAAATTGTGAGTTTAAAAATATAAAAACTATATAAATAGATTTGTCTTCAAATATACTTAAGTATGTATATATCACTTTTCAATAAATATTTTTATAGAAATATGAAGTCAAAGTTATGCTTTGAAGATCGTGTCGTTGTCCTAAACGGCTTCTAAACAATGTTGATATGCGAAAATCTTTGGCCATCTCATGTCTTTATGAAGTTGAGCAAGAAAGCCTCCCAATTTCCTGTAGAAGAACACCAAACCGAATAGGCGCCCCAATCGTATTGGTATATATAGGAGGCAGAAAATCAGCCAAATTCGCTACGATTAGTTCATATATAAGTGATGGATTGGCGATATATTGGTTGAGCTTTTTTCCTTGCTCAAAACAATCATTTTTGAAGAATCATTTGGGATCACACTCTCTGTTTCCTTTTTGATAGAATGAAACACTGATGTGATAGTGATTAGCTGAAAGTCTGCACCAATGTCTCACTTGGGACATGGCAGGATGGTCCAAGAGCCATGAGCTGAGCAGATGTGTGGTTCGCTTCACTGTTATTGGTCGTGTACTCTGTACTTTCTATTGCATTTGCAGGATAGGCGTTGCACTACAGGACTCGGGTTCTTTGCCGAGTGGGGCACTCGGCAAAGACCTTATTATACTCGGCAAAGGCTTTGCCGAGTGCCACACTCGGCAAAGAGTACTTGGCAAAGGTTTCTTTGCCGAGTGCCAAATATCGGGCACTCGGCAAAGCCTTTGCCGAGTGCCACGTCAGCACTCGGCAAAGAAAATTCAACTGTCAACTTTGACGGTTTCTAGGCACTTGTCAAAGATTTTTTTTAATTTTTTTGAATTTTTTTTTTGCTGAGTGCGGCACTCGGCAAAGAAAATGATTTATTTTTTTAAAAAATCTTTGCTGAGTGCCAGAGCCTAGGCACTCGGCAAATAAATTCTTTTTTTTAAAAAAAATCTTTATCGAATGCCACTGCCTTGGCATTCGGCAAAGAACAGACAATATGAAAAAAAAATGTCAGAATTCAAAATCGCTAAGAAAACAGTAAGTAAACAATAACATGCATCACTAAGAAAAAGGTGACATTCAGTCCAACTGACATCAAATAAAGAACAGGAACCCTCCACAGGGCCTTGAATTGCATCAGACGGGAAGTTTAAGAGGAAAGTGGGGTTACAATGATGCAGTTGTCGCACTGTGTTGTCAGTATGTTGAATTCATCTTTAAGCAAGTAGCGGACCTCATGCCAAGGCATCGCTTCGTGGCGCATGAGCTAGCGCCACCGATCGTTGGCCGCCGCACCTCAGCCATGCGCGCCGCACCCCGCCTTATCCGTGTAACACCCCTGGTGTTACTGTAACTAAAACCTGCCATGTCATCATGATTGCATGTAAATCATCCCGCATTTGACCCTGTTAAGTTGCATCAACTAAAATCAGTTTTATTCTTGCATTTGATTGTGAATAGGTAAATTATAGTGATTTGATATGTAAATATTTGTATTGGTGTGTAATTATCTAAATCCAATTGGAAAATAAAAAGAAAGTCATTTTTAAACCCTAAATAGGACCCAAAGCCCTAATTTAAAAACTAAATGGAATTAGTGGTGGGGCCTTAAACAAAAGTTGTAAATACTTAAAAGTTAAGCAACTTCTATTTAGAGCAATTTTGAGGTTATTAACGAGAATTTCAAATCAAACCCTAATTTATGCTTTAAAGTTTAAATTTGAAATACAAATTCAAAAATTAGTAGGAATCTGATGATGGTCTTTTAATAAAAGTTTTAGCCCTTTCAATATGGAACAACTTTCATTTTTGAAGATTTTAAAGTTTACAAGTGATAATTTAAATTAAAACCCAATTAGTGTTTGTTTATTCAAATTTAAAATACCCTTTAAAAACTATCAAGAATTTGGGCAAACTCATTTAATGAAATTTGAAAGTCTTTTAAAGTTAAACAACTTTCATATTTAGGGATTTTGAGCTTATACATTGCAATTTTAAATTAAACCCAAAGGAGTGTTTTAGAATTTAAATTTGAAATGCTATTTTAAAAACTATGAAGAATCTGACAAAACTCAATTACTGAAAGTTGTGGGGCTTGGCAAGTAGTATAACTTTTATTTTTTAAAATTTTCAACTTATTGAGAAAAATTTTGAAAATTTGAGTGGATTTGGAATGAAATTCAAATGGAACTTTTATCCCCTTTTTAATTTCTCAAAATCTACTAAAAATTTGAATATGGCCCAAAAACCAAAAATGTTGATCACAAAATTTACTACAACTCATATTTGAGCAATTTTTCTAGTTCATGTACAAAATAAAAAGTAAATTGACAAAATAGGGATTAGGATCTAGATCTGCTACATTAGAAGAGGGGGGGGGGTCCGGCTCGGTGCTCTGCTCGCGCACACAGGCGCGCGCCGCGCCTTGCGCCGGCACTGCCCGGGGCCGGCCGGCCGTGTGTCACCGATGTGGCCGGGCCCGTGGGGGTCACCTACACGTCGCGCATCCTTCCTTGGCCCTACATATATGCCAGGACCTTGCCGTTGCTTTCTTCTTCCTCGGTCATCTCCGACGAACTCTCTGTTTCCAGTCAAATTCATCGTTGTCGCTCATCCTCATGTGAAATTGATTGCGCAAATAGCTTCTCCACCATATTGCGCATCTATTGAGCCATTTCCGTGTCTTCCCGTGGTCGGAGTTGCCGGTGCGCCGCCGTTTTCCTTCCGAACGGACGGAACACCGCCGCGCTCCGTTCGCCTGGATAAGCTTCCTCTAGTAAGTTACGTCGTAATTCAGTTATTGTTCTAGTGTCTCAGTGGGTCAGGGATGCTCAAACACCTGGCGGTTTCCCCGGTCTTGCACAGGGCTCGCCGGAAATGAAGCTCGCCGCCGTGTCCGCGACTGAGGCTGTTATCTCCATCGCTGAACCACCTCCGGGCCGTCTCTGTCTCAACTGACGCGAGCATCAAGCCGTGGTGAGCCTACTAAAGCTTCGTGAGTGTACGGTTAGGTCCGGGAAGGTCCCCGTTCGTCGAACCGCCAGCGCCACCGCGGCCGAGCCCGCCATGGCCGCCATGGCCGCTGTCATGCACATTTGAGCCACTATTTCATCTCTTGGGTGGTACCAGTAGGTTAGTCCCGTCGCGGGGAACCTTGTGGCCCTCTATCGGCCACTCGGCCACCGCCGGCCGCTCTCGGCCTTCGCCGGAGCTGGCTCGGCCGGCCGGCAGCTCTGGCCGCCGAGGGCACGAGTTGGCCTGGACTGGCCAATGCCCAGCTAGGCAGGCCTGGGTCAGCTTGGGTCGTATTGGGCCGGCCCAGCAGTGCTGCAGACTGTTCTCAAATGGAGTTTCCATTTTTCCTGAAAGTGAATAGTGTTAATATTTATGAATTTTGTAGGAATAAATGGGTAGCTCAAAAAATTATGAAATAAATTGTGTAGCTTTCCTGTATAGTGTAGTATTTAAGAAAAATATGAAACTTGAATTTTAAGCAGTTTCTATAGGTGATAAAAATAGGAATTTTAATTAATAAATGACACTTCTATGAGTTATATAGCTTAAAATATTAATCCAAAAATCATGAAAATTATGTAGTCACTGTTTTGTACTGTGGGCTACCTCCACAAAAATTTGTAGCTCATCTGGAAGAAGTTAAATTGTTTCATAATATATGTATAATTATTAATTAATAAAAGAAAAAGAAAACCCTTAATGTATTAGGGTTTTGTATGGCTTTTGAAATTGAGTATTGACCCAAAGTGACCCTTGGCACTTTACTTGTTGTCTAAGTTCATCATTAACCTGTAATTGAGAATTTTTATTAATAAATCATGTAACCTCTATATATCATTAATGATTAATAAGATAAAAGGGGAAAACTAATCACCGTAGGTTTTGTGTGACTTTTGGATTGTTTGTCGACTTTGAGTCATTCACTGTAATGATCCTCGGTACCTTGAATGGTGTATTGCGGGAGATATTGAGCAAGTTGTGCAGCGGCTTTCTATGACCGTTAAAATGGTCAATAAAAATGAAATGCGAAAACACTCTTATGCCTTGAGAGAAATGTTTTGCAACCTTACCGTGAAGGAAAGTTGTACTCCAGGTTGTTATTTAAATGTTTGTTCTACATTATCCATTCATGTCATTCCGCACCATGTAAGCATGTATCATCATTTTACGTGTAGTGATTGGGTTATCGGAAGGATTTCTTGATTTCTCCCCGACGGAAGAATTATTCATCGAGAGACGTCCAGTGGGTTTCTCTGGTTTTCTGGCAGAAGTGACAGACCTGCAACACAGGCAAGCCCCGGTGCATTCAGCCTCACCTTGTGTTTTTTAAAAAAATATTCATTACTTGAATCTATTATTGCATTAGGTTGTTAGGAGTTGTTTGCCACCTATATTGTTGCATTATCTGCCTTGATACATATACTACCCTGGAAACCTGTTTAAAAACAAAAAGGTTCAAAAATGCTTAGCCCTGCTTAATCAATCTAGATTTGCAAATAAAAAGCTATTTTGACCTATGTGAATGTGATAACTATAAATCATGAGAAAGGAGAAAGGGATATGAGTCCGTTCGGGGACTGTGTACTTGGGTAGCAGTCCCAATGCATCGTAACCGACGGAAAGAGATTTTCCGTTCGTTGGTTGTGAATTTGGGTTAGAGTCCCAATGCTTGACCACCGGCGGAAAAGGGATTTGAAAACCGTTGGGACACTTGTACTTGGGTTGGAGTCCCAATGCAATGTCGCCGGCGGAAAAAGAATTAGGGACCGTTCATTGTAGGCCTGCTGTGATCGAGACTTTGCAACTAGCCACATACTACGGAAAGCCTCTGACTCCGGTGGCTCTACTACTTGAACCGACAACCACGCACTGGGAGTGGAGAGATGGCGAGAGCAGCGTGTACCCTCGTGGCCGGCGTGCCTGGAGAGGAGAGGAGTACTGTGTTCTCGGGTGGCGCAGGACCGGTTCAGGGGTAGAAAAGCCGTGGTAGGCGGGGTTGGTATATGCAAGCTTAAGTGCTACATATGCAGTGTGGATAGGGTCCCCAGCTGGGTACTAATCGATTCGAATCGTCGTTGCTCCTCGGATATGGAGACTTGATCCTTTGACCTACAACTGAAAAGTGGTTCGAAACTAGGTGTTTTTGAGAATAATTAAGAATTTGAAAGCATGATGATATATAAGAATGAATTTAGAATTATGGATTATGATTAAAATAAAATTGAGTAAAATATTGAAATAGGATAGTAATGTTTTTCTGCAAAACCCTTGACTCTTGCTCAAGCCTTACCTTGACTCCCTTCCGCTTGCATTCCTGTGTCTCATTCCTTTTTCTTAGTCGGGTAAGTCTTACGGAGTACCCCAGTACTCAGGGTTTGTTAACCCCTGTTGCAGGTGAGCTGAGGGTACAGTCATACTTGGGACCGTGCTGGTTGACGGCTCGCGCATGGGTGAAGACATGTATAAGATATAACCCTTGGGCAGGGTGTTTAGTTGTATATGCTACTCCACTACGAAACTCTAGTTTGGGATAATGTAATTTAGTTTTATAATCTAGATTTATGTAATACTTCCACACCTTATACTCTGATTCAACTTATTTGTGTAAACTGTTGTAATACTTGCAAGGCTTACATTGAGATCCTCGGGAAGTTAGGGTTTCCTAGGGAACCCGGCAGGCCACCTAGGTCAAGGGGAACTCGTGCAGACTAATCGTGGGTCCTTAGGGACGATGACGGTGCACGTGGGCCCTATGATTAAGGCGGTTCTGTCACACTCCGTTAGCTGCGCAAGCCACGCTTCACCTAGCCACGGGCTGCCGCAGCATTCTACGCTGTTCACGCCTCAGCCTTGCGCGCGGGTTAGCACTGCGCCAACAGCAACAGCGGCCCCCTTCTGCTGCAGCCTCCCGACGCCTAGAGGAAGAGCACCCTGGGACATCGTTGCAAATTCATCAATAAGCAATCACTGTCACCTGGCATAGGCATGACAATGCTAAGGAGTATCAAGCTTGAACCAAGGCGGGAATGAATTGACTAACCTGACATAGACCAGACCTCCGCTGATAACACGGGGCTGAGCTGGTAGTCGACAGCCTGGTGGAGAGAGTGGAACATGTCCTAGTACTAAAGCATTAACTCACGTTGTACCACCGATAATTGTTTTCACTTGATAATTGTTTTTGAATCAAAGGTCAAGACACATGAAACATGAAGCAATGCATGAGTCAATTTAATAGATAAATCACATATTCGAAATTGATTTTAGGATAAGAAATAGAATTAGCACAATCCTACTTCAAGTTTTTATTGAGATCTATCTTTCGGGTTTTAGTACTTGAAAGTGCATCTAGCCCTTTGGTGGGTTTTGGATGAATTGATGACAATGTTGATTAAAGGACTAACCCGTGTGCTAAGTGTGAAACAGGGAATTGTATATCTCATATGTGCTTGAAATATTGTTGAAAGCCAAAATGATGGATTGTTGTATGTTTCAATCAAGCTCAAACACAAGACAACAATGGAAATGAGGTTATAGCAAAGGCTCATTTATTATGAGGTATCAATGATTCACTTGGAATCAAAGCAATCAAAGTGAAGATGACAACACATTTGAATGGATGATTCAAAGCTAGTTGTGACTAAAGTGCTTGAGTTGGTGAAGATAGCAAGGAAAAGTCTTTGAGGTACTAAGCAAGGGTGAAGGGCAAGCAAGGGCTTGGCGGCCGAAGAACCTAGCTAGGGTGAAGAAGAGAAGTACTTGCATTTAGTCGATGGACTAATCAAGCATGAAGGACATGACGTGGTGGAGAATCAAATTTGCTTATTCAAGAAGAAGCAATCAAAGTGACTTGATGCATTGAGATCAGTCCACAAATCAAACGTTGCAATTAAGTTACATGCTCAAGATGGTTATTGCTCAAGAAGGATTTCAAAATCACTCATGACATCCTTTTGTGACAAGATTGAAGAAAAGCGGCTTGGTTCACTTGAAGATCAACTCCTAAGGTTTAAAATCGTTTTTCATTTGAACTTGAGTTGATAGGAAAGCCGTACTATTAAGAGGGATGCATCATGATGATAGATGAAGTTACATAAGTGCTCAAACCAACCCAAGTGAGATTTGAGAGAGGTAGCGTGCTTCAACTAGATGAGAGCTCACTGTCTGAACATATCGGACGCATCCGGTATTGGCAGTTTCAGCAGAGTTTTCCCTAACTCTCGGGTTGTTTGTTTGTCGGAAGTTCCGGTGTTGGCCGGAAGTTCCGACGTGCCGGTAGTACCGACTCTGCATCGGTAGTACCGCTGGCACTTAGCGCCGAATCTCCTCCCAGCCAACTCGCTGCTCTTGGGTTTCAGAAAATATATTTCGGTAGTACCGGATTTTAATCCGGTAGTACCGGTGCCCGAGCGGTAGTACCGACCCTTAGATCGGTAGTACCGGCAGGACTTAGTATCCGAGGGAGATCTGAGTTCTGACATGTGACCGTTGGGGAATACCGGACGTGTCCGGTATTTCAACGGCTAGTTTTGGGGAGTGGCTTATAAAAGGCCCCAAGCCTCCACCTTTGGAGGCTGCTGATTCTACTGACTTCCCTGACTTTCTCTGATATCTAGCAACACTCTCTAACCCTCTCTAAGTGAGTGATTGATCCTAAAGTACCAAATCCATTTGTGGGTTTAGAGAGAATTCAAAATAGATAGCAAGCCATCACTTGAGCACTTGTGCAAATCGTCGATCTCGTGGTTCGCATTTGTTACTCTTGGACTCTTCGGTCCTAGATGGTTAGGCATCGCCGGAGAGCACCCAAGAACTTGTGGTGTGCCTCGGAAAGTTTGTAACCGTTCGATCTCTCCGCAAAAGAGATCACCTAGTGGAAGAAGCATAGCGGGTGAAATAGACCGCGGCTAGAGTTGACCTGTGGTGTCCTCTAGAGCTAACCCTTGTGGTTGCTCGCAGCCGGCTCAACGGAGAGTAGGACCCGAGGGGGTGTCGAACTTCGGTAAAACAAATATCGTGTCTCACTTTGCATTCCTTTAATATTTGTGATTGTCTCCGTTGTGCAAGTTGCTGTGCAGGTTATACAGGCATATATACATCACCAGGGGACTGTGTGAGAGATTGGAGAAGAGCAGCAAGAGTTTTGGAGCAAAACTGCACAGCCCGTGCATACCGGACACGTCCGGTATTAATATCGGACGCGTTCGGTATTAGCTCTCTGTGCGGAATTTTGTGCCATTTGTTCTAATCCTTTGTGGTGCAGGTGTTAGGCTCCTAGGTGTTTCATATTCAGTTTATATACCCTGTTTACTCCTTTGGGGGAGTTTGTTTCTTTGTGAGGAGTTTCTAAGTCCGGTTCTAATCGTTTCCGCATTTGAAAGTGTAAATTTTCAGAAACGCCTATTCACCCCCCTCTAGGCGGCATCCTAGGTCCTTTCAGTACTTCAAGTTTTTGTGTCTAAAAGTACACATTCTAGAAACAGTGTACAAAACTTTGAATGATGAGATGGGCGATCCTTTCAATCATGCATGACCATGGCAGAATGTAAATCTATATGTATTTTGAACTGTCAATAACCCAATATTGCACTCCTATTTTCACAGCAGAATTCATGCCTCATCTGCAGCATGCTGCATCATCTATCATCACATATCCATCCAACTTGCATCCCCTGCATCACCATTAAACAGGAAAGGAAACATTTGTTGCTAAAACCGAAATGCAAACAACCCAATGACAGGTTTTTGTGATTGGACAGAGAAGTATATTTATACAGCTAAATAAAAGAATAATTCCTATCCATGGATCCTAGTTCTTTGGTGTTCAGTAGCTAATTATAATATTTCAGAGTAAGATGTGCTGACCTAACAACGTCAAGTGCTGAAAGCTAACACTAAATTTTGGGGGAAACACTGAATGTACCGAATGGGTTTGACGGAAAACACAGACAAAGCTAACATCAAGTTCGTTGAATTTCCTAAAACAATAATATGTTGTTGATCAGGTTTTAAAGAAAAGGATCTGGCAAATCCCTGAATAGCAAGCCCAGAACTTCTACATAGTTCTCACAGCTCTGAATACACAGTGTGATTTCTAATCAAGCAAAATCTCTCAAGTATTCTCACAGCTCTGAATATAACCAAGAAAAAATAGCAAAGCTATCTCTACCTGCAGTGTGGGCTTGCAATTCCCTGAATTGTAAAATTTCATATTTTATTCTAATAGCAAGCAGTTGGAAAAAAACAGGGGGAAAAGACTGAACAGTAGCTAGTTTATAATCTCAATGGTTCTTGATGTTGAATGACAGAAGATGTGTCATTGAAAAGTGTATGGCTACATAGATACATGAATGGTGATTCCGCTAAGGAAAGCCACTGCCATGCCTAGGACTTAGAGGCAATTCTTAATAAGCAATCATTATATTCTATGCAATACCAATGACCAAGTTTAGTAGACTGAGAGCTCTAGATTTTGATCTCACCTTTATAATATCAACAGTTGGTTGGTGATTCGTTTCAGATAGCCTGAGTTAACATTGACAAGAGATTCACTCAGATTCTGTAATCATCCACAGTATCTTAATTTCTCTCAAACAAACAAACAAGCAGTATCAGTAAGTCAATTCAATCAGAAGCTATCAGTAAGTCGCATCAATCGCACTCACCACTCCTCCACAACCTGCTCGATAGGCGCGAACGTCTTGACTCCCAGCACTGCAAACCACACAGCACGACCAATCCAAAACACCAGTCTCAGAAATCAGAACGCACCCAAATCGAAGAGCACGAAGTGGGAGTGGAGACGGCTGAGGGGCTCTCACAGTCGTAGTGGGTAGACGGGAAGTGGCGGGGCAGGACGAGGACCTGCAAGAGGAATCCGGCGGTGAATAGGAGTATCGGCAGCCAGTAGTGGTGCACCTGCGCCGGAATCTCCATCGCCATCTGGCTCTGCCGGAACCGCACGCACCTGCGGCTGCTGGCTCTGGCGGCCAGGGCGCGGCGGCCGGCTGTGACGGGCGGGGTGGGCGCGGCCGGGGCGGTCGCGGCGGCCGGCGTGGGGACGGCGTGGGCGGGCCGGTGCGGGGCCGGCATGGCGCGACAGCCGGCGCGGGCGCGTCTGGCTCGGCGCGGGCGGGCCGGCGGGGCGGGCACGGCTGGGGCAGCCAGGGCGGCGGCGCTCCGGCAGGGGAGGGCGGCGGTGCTCCGGCGGGGGTGGGGTGGCGGCGGCGGCGGCGGGAAGGGCGGGGGTGAAAGGTCCTAAATGGCTAGAGGGGGGTGAATAGCCTATAAAAATCTACAAACAATACTTAACAAGCCGATTAGTAACAATAGCAAGCTTTGCAAAGCACTAGCTCTAAACTACACTATGCAAGCCACCTAGACAAGTATACTACACTATGATCACTAGTTCACACTCAAAGGCTATGTCACTATTATACACTACTCCTAAGTGAGCAACTAACTAACAAACTACACAAGAGAGTAAGTACACAAAAGTAAGAGTAAAGGTGATTTCAATACCTCCGGTGTAAAGAAGATATGAAGTTCAATATAACCAATCAATCAAATACAAGGGAAATCCTCGGTAGAGAGATGACACAAGATTTTTTACCGAGGTTCACTTGCTTGCCGGCAAGGTAGTCCTCGTTGTAGCGATACACCCACTTGGAGGTTCACGCGCTAATTGGCATCACACGCCAAACCCTTCTCAAGGGTGCCGCACGACCAACACAAGATGGGGATCCACCAAGCTACGAGCAATCCACTAAAGGTGCCTTTCGCGATCTCCCGCGGGGATAGGCTCAAGAACCCCTCACAATACCTTGATCGGAGGCGGAGGCAATCACCAACTCCCCTCAACGATCCTCGCAGCTCCAAGCCTCTAGGAGTCGGCAAACTCCAAGAGTAATGAGAGAAACCGCTGCGAATCACCACTACCAAGTGCCTCTAAATGATCTCTATCAATGCAATGCACTTGATGCTCTCCAAACTCACCAAATGATGATCACAATCAAGTAGGATGAGTGAGAGTGGAGTGGGAAGGCTCACAAGTATGCTATGATGTTTAGGAGTGCCAAGAACTCCTCGCCAAACTAGTCAAGTGACTATTTATAAGCCACACACAAGAAAATAGCCGTTTAGACTTCACTGCGTACCGTCGGACTGTCCGACGTCCACACCGTCGGACTATACCGCACGGTCCGACGCCCTGGATGAACGTCACGTGTCACTAGCCGTTTGAAGTCGAACGTTGGATCACAACGGCTAACTTCCCGCGCTAAACGAACCGTCGGACGGTATATCGTCGGACTAAAACAAACGGTCCGACGCCCTCAGCTGACCACCGTCGGACTCAGCCAGATGGAGCCGTCGGACTAACGATCACGGTCGTCCGACGTTTTCAGAGAGCTCCCCGAGCCCTGAAAACTGTCGGACGTTGGTCCGACGCTCACCGTCGGACTAACGCTGAGAGTCCGACGCTCACCTGCTCTCCACGTGTCAACTCTCGCACGATTTGCACCGTCGGACGCTTCGGCTAATGGTCCGACGCTCAGGGACTGAGCGTCCGACGCTCTCAGCAGTGTTAGCCGTCGGACCGAAGACATTGGTCCGACGCTTTGTGACTCTGCGGTCCGACGCTCTGTTTTCTCAGGATTTTCACTAAAACTTTTCATCCTTTGTTCCCATGTGCTAACACCAAGTGTTCTACACCTTGTGCACGTGTGTTAGCCTTTTCAAAAGAGTTTTCCAAGGGTTTGTTAGTGTCACTAGCATCTATATGCAATGCAATGATCATGAACAACTAGTGGCACTTGATAACCGTATTTTATCAACGATTTTGCCCCTCTTGATAGTACGGCTATCTATCCTAAATGTGATCACTCCCTCTATGGAGTCTTGATCACCAAAACCAAAAGAGCTCCTATGGATTATACCTTTGCCTTGAGCTCCTAGATTTTTCACCATCTCTTGATGAAGCTTGTGGACTCCTTTTGATGATGGACTTATACCATTTGTATGGATGCCGTCATTGCTCTTCACTTGTGGCCTCCACCGACCCGGTCCTTTGCTCCATCTTGTTGTTTGCTAATCATTCTCATGAAACACTTAGAGCAATCGTTAGCAAACTAGGTTTCATCAATTACCCAAAACCAAATATGGGCTTTCAATCTCCCCCTTTTTGGTAATTGATGACTACCTTCACAAAGATATGAAATTAAAACCAAGTTTGCACTTTGGTAGTATTAGCTCTCCCTACATATGTGATTCCTTGTGTTTGGTTTAATTTTTCACATATGCATGAATTTGAAGGTTTGGGTGAGCTACTACTATCAAATGATGCTAAGCTATATAGAATGGACCTTTCAAGCGTGATACCATCGGAGTTGCGGAAATATACCATCCTTAGCACCGTTGTTTACTAGTCATGCATCACAAACTCAAAATATCTCGTGAGATCAACATTTAAGTAAAAGAAGTACTTTGTATGACATGTAAGTCCTATGCATGTTAGTTTGTCAAATCACCATTCAAATCCTATTTCTAAGCATTTCACCAATTCAAACAAGTATAGGAATTGAAGTTTTGACAAAGCAACAACTTATTCATGAGCTTGCTCCCCCTACTTGTGTGCTTTCAAATTTTGAATTGACCCCTTTCCTTTCTTATCTTGACCCCTTTCCTTTCTTATCTTTGTGACTTTCTTCTCCCTCTTTGTTAACAATCACCAAAAATAGTGAAAATTATGGGAGTATCAAGTCAATAAATGGGGTTTAGTTCATGTTCACATTGGTTCAATCTAGATCACTTGCCTAGAATATGTAACTAAGTTTGAACCAAGGACAAGCTTCTTCACACCTCACTAGTAGGGTTATCTTGACCATGTTAAGTTACACATTATGAGCTCATGTTCTAGATTCAACACTAGGTTTGCAAGCTCATCAATATGTCATATGCTACCACTTGATCATACAAGCATAAAGAACAAAAGTGGTACCATATATACATGAAAGCATTTAATTTTTTATGAATGAGCCTATAAGATGCATTTCATGTCTACATGAACTAGACAAATCCTTATCAAAGTATGAATGCCATGTCAACCAATTTTACCTTACTTTAATCGAAGAAGAGGCATGTCATATAATGTGGAATGCTTTTCACTTCATGTTGGAGTAGTCTAGTATGTTTAGCTCATTTCTCAACTTGCAAAATCTTGACTGATCAAGTGGCTTGGTAAAGATATCGGCTAATTGATCTTCGGTGCCAACACTTTCAATTGCAATGTCCCCTTTGATTTGGTGATCTCTAATGAAGTGATGCCTTATGTCAATGTGCTTTGTTCTTGAATGTTGCACGTGGTTGTTGGTTAGCTTGATAGCACTCTCATTGTCACATAGCAAAGGCACTTTCTTATATTTCAATCCAAAATCACTCAAGGTTGCCTTCATCCAAAGCAATTGTGCACAACAACTTCCGGCACTAATGTACTCCGCTTCGGCCGTTAAGAAAGCAACACTATTTTGCTTCTTTGAAGACCATGATACAAGTGACCTTCCAAGCAATTGACAAGTTCCACTAGTGCTCTTTCTATCCACCTTGTAACCGGCATAGTCGGAGTCCGAATATCCAATAAGCTCAAAGTTGGACCCCTTAGGATACCACAACCCAACATCTTGTGTGCCCTTCAAATACCTCAATATTCTCTTTGCGGCTTTCAAATGACTTTCTCTTGGTGAGGCTTGAAATCTTGCACACATGCACACACTAAACATGACATCCAGTCGAGATGCGGTCACATAAAGGAGACTTCCAATCATTGATCTATATAGCTTTTGATCTACCATTTTGTCACTATCATCCAAGTCCAAATGCCCATTAGTTGCCATAAGAGTATTCATGGCTTTTGCATGTTCCAATCCAAATTTCTTCACCATGTCCCTTATGTACTTTCCTTGACTTACAAATGTACCATTCTTCATTTTCTTAACTTGAAGACCAAGAAAGTAGCTAAGCTCACCAATCATGGACATTTCAAACTCACTTGCCATCATATTTCCAAATTCTTCACAAAAATCTTGATTTGTTGATTCAAAGATGATATCATCCACATATATTTGCAACACAAATAAATCATTACCAACCTTCTTAGTGAAGAGAGTTGTATCAACCTTTCCCATTTTGAACCCTTTAGAGAGCAAGAAATCTCTCAATCTCTCATACCATGCTCTAGGTGCTTGCTTCAAACCATACAATGCTTTTCTTAACTTGTACACATGGTTGGGCTTCTTCACATCTTCAAATCCGGGAGGTTGTTCCACATAAACTAACTCATTGATGTACCTATTTAGAAATGCACTCTTGACATCCATTTGATATAACTTGATGTTGTGGGCACAAGCATAGGCTAATAAGATTCTAATGGCCTCCAATCTAGCAACCGGTGCATAGGTTTCTCCAAAATCAAGACCTTCTACTTGAGTGTAACCTTGTGCAACCAATCTAGGCTTGTTCCTTATTACTATGCCATCTTGATCTTGCTTGTTTCTAAAGACCCATTTTGTTCCTATCACATTGTGTTTCTTTGGTCTTTCCACTAGCTCCCAAACTTGATTTCTTGTGAAATTGTTGAGCTCTTCATGCATGGCATTGACCCAATCAACATCTTTCAATGCTTCCTCAATCTTGGTTGGCTCTATGGTTGACACAAATGAGAAATGCTCACAAATTTGAGCTAGTCTTGCTCTAGTTTGAACTCCACTTTGAATACCACCAATGATTTGATCCAAAGGATGATCCCTTGCAATAGAGACCGGTTGGAGAATAGGAACTTGATCATTGGATTGAGATGAACTAGCTTGTTGATCTTGCACTTGAGATTGATCTTGTGAGTCACTTGCACTTGCTTTATTTTCAACTTGCATACTAGTATGAATTGCACCATCATCTTCATCATCATTGACTTGCCTTGGCCTAATATCACCAATATCCATATCTTTCATTGCATTTGCCAAGTCATTGCCTCTCACGTCACTAAGATTTTCAATTTCATCTTGAGAGCCTTGGGTTTCATCAAATTCAACATCATGTACCACCTCAAGAGTACCACTAGCCAAATTCCAAAATCTATATGCCTTGCTTGTGGTTGAATAGCCAAGTAAGAAACCTTCATCACATTTCTTTTCAAACTTGCTCAATCTTGTGCCTTTCTTGAGAATGTAGCATTTGCAACCAAAAACCCGAAAATATGCAATGTTGGGCTTTCTACCATTCAATAGCTCATAAGGAGTCTTTGCAAGCATACCATGGCAATATAAGCGGTTGATGTAGTAGCAAGCGGTGTTGATCGCTTCGGTCCAAAAAGAATGACTAACATTGTATTCACTTAGCATTGATCTTGCCATATCTATCAAGGTTCTATTTTTCCTTTCAACAATGCCATTTGATTGTGGTGTATACTTGGGTGAGAATTGATGTCCAATGCCATACTCATCACACAATTCATCAATCTTGGTGTTCTTGAATTCACTACCATTGTCACTTCTAACTTTCTTGATGGTTGTTTCAAACTCATTTTGGCTTCTCTTGACAAAAGACTTGAATATATCATACACTTCACTCTTGTCAACTAGAAAGAATACCCATGTATATCTAGTATAGTCATCCACAATCACAAATCCATACTTGCTCCCACCAATGCTAGTATATGTGGTTGGTCCAAACAAGTCCATATGCAAGAGCTCAAAAGCTTTACTAGTACTTATCATGCTCTTCTTAGGATGTGTATTTCCAACTTGTTTGCTGGCTTGACATGAACTACAAAGCTTATCTTTCTCAAAAGTGACATCTTTCAAGCCTCTAACTAGATCATGTTTCACTAGTTTGTTCAATTGTTTCATTCCAACATGACCAAGCCTTCTATGCCATAATCAACCCAAACTTGACTTAGTGATCAAACAAGTTGACAATTGAGTTTCACTAGCATTGAAATCCACAAGATATAGGTTGTCATATCTAAACCCTTTGAATATCAAATTTGACCCATCAACACTAACAATTTCAACATCATCAACCCCAAATATGCACTTGAAACCGAGATCACAAAGTTGTGCAACCGAGAGCAAATTGAAGTTCAAACTTTCAACTAGCAACACATTTGAGATGGGCATATCATTGGAAATAGCAATTTTACCAAGTCCTCTCACTTTTCCTTTCTTGTTGTCACCAAATGTGATTGCATCATAGCCACTATTTGCACTTGTGTTGAGAGAGCCAAACATACTAGAATCACCCGTCATATGTTGAGTGCATCCACTATCAAGCACCCAATGTCTCCCTCCGGCTTTGTAATTTACCTAAAAAAGAGATCAATTCCTTTTAGGTACCCAAACTTGTTTGGGTCCTTGAAGGTTAGTGACTAAGCTCTTTGGTACCCAAATGGTCTTCTTCTTTGGACCCAATATGGATGTACCAACAAACTTAGCCTTCACACCGTTTGAGCCCTTTGTAAGAATGTAGCAAGAATCAAACTTAATTGAGGATACATATACATTGGATTTCTTGCTTTTGCAATCTTGCTCTATATGACCAACTTGCTTGTATTTTGTGCAATACCGGCCATTTCTCTTCACAAAACAAGTCTTGTGAGGAGCAAAGGCGGTTTTGTCTTTCTTGGGGGTATAGCCCAATCCCTCTTTGTGGAGAGATGCCCTTTGGCTACCTAAGCACATAAGCAAGCGGTCCTCACCACCATAAGTCTTAGCTAAGGAGTGATTGAGCTTTTTAACCTCCTCCTTTAGGTTCTTGTTCTCAACTACTAGTGAAGGATCACTAGTGGGTGAGGTAGTAGTGGGGGTGCTACAAGAAGGGTTAGTAGTAGCAACAATAATAGGTTCACAAGAAATATCACATGTTACACCTATGTTGCAAGTTTTAGTTTCTTTCTTTTGCACTTGTTGTTGCAAGTCTTCATTTTGCTTAACTAGAGAGGAGTGAGCTTCATCAAGCTTAGTGTGAGCCTTTTGGATCTTCTTGTGGTCTTCCTTTAGACTCTCATAAGATGCTCTAAGCTCCTCAAGTTCTTGCTCGATGGATTGTTTATCCTTGCGCAAGCCCTTACATTCCTTTCTAAGTTTATCAAAATGAATACGTGCATCATCAAGCATTTCAATTAATTTTTCTTTTGTTAGGTCATCATCACTATCATCATCACTAGATTCGGTATCGGATGATACCTTAGAGCCCTTAGCCATGAAGCATGAAGGAGTATCGAAGATGGAAGGCTTGTCATGAATGGCAATGCTTGCATGTGCCTTCCTCTTGCTCTTCTTGTCATCATCACTCTCTTCATCACTTGAAGAGGCATCACTATCCCATGTCACCACATGAGAATAGTTCTTCTTCTTCTTGTATGAGGATTCCTTCTTCTCTTTCTTCTCCTTCTTCTCATGCTTGTTCTTCTTTTTGCCCTTGTGATCATCTTCACTTGAGTGTGGGCAATCGGCTACCAAGTGATCTTTGCTTCCACAATTGAAGCATCTTCTTGGGCCATCAAATTTTCTTGCATTCTTCTTCCCTCTTGCCCGGTAGCCCTTCTTCTTCATGAACTTGCCAAATCTTCTCACTAGAAGGGCCATCTCCTCATCACTCTCACTTGTGCTTGATGAATCTTCACTTGATTCAACTTTTGCTTTGCCCTTGTCCTTTGATGATGATGTGGCTTTGAATGCCACACTCTTCTTCTTCTCATCTTTGGAGTCTTCATCTTTTTCTTTCTTCTTCTTATTGATCAACTCCTCCTTATCATCATCATCTCTATAGGCATCATCGGTCATCACCTCCGCAAGCACTTGGTTTGGTGTCAACTCACTCAATGTAGTCTTCACCAAAACCGTGATCAAGGTAGCAAACTTCTTGGGCAAGCTCTTCAAGAATTTCATTGAGAAGTCACTATCTGTTGGCGCAAAAAGTGGTTCCCTAAGCCCAACACGTCAGCGAAGCCAGAAACGACCCTTGAGGCAGTAAAGCTCTCGCAGATCCAGCTAGCTTCGAACCCGGTATGAGAGTGTCAGTAACACCCAAGCGTGCCAGTCAATTTGACCTGCAATTGACAAGGAAAAAGATAGTAATCAGTAATCACAGGGCGGAACTAACCGGTGTGTCCAGGTAGTTCCAACTGTATGGCTCGAAGAGCCGATGTAATGGGAGATCGACTAGAAAGCCGATTCCGTTATGATATGAACCGATTGTAGCGAAACATGCATTATAACTCAAGTTAACCGATTCAGACATGAATTCAATGACATATACTTGCATTAGATGGAAATATGCTATAAAAGATGTAGTCACAGCAAGCTGACATGATCATAAGATGTCTCAATGTAAAACAAGATGAAATCGGCTATTTCAGCCGATTTAGTGTATACGAGCAACATACAAGCCTATAAAGTAAACAATATTTCAACTCTCTGGCTAATAGAGCTAAATCACAATCTTGCAACAGTGGAGATCGAGCGGATCGAGACAGTCATGATGAAGTTGTAACTTAGATCCGTTAACCCTTGAATCTAGACAATGTTTATTTTATTACTTGAGTGCGACCCGTATCTAATCTAGATCCAAAATACAACCGGCTGGTGCAAAACATTCTATCTTATCAATATAAAACGAATGGCAAACATAATTCGTTGAACATATAGATCTATTAGACATAAGCCGACGCATATGGATCAAGACGGGCAAATTGATGATTGCTTTAAATAATAAACAATAAACATAAGCAACATCGGTAACTTAATGAATCTAGCTAAACCGCCAAATTTAACTAGAGCCGATAACTAATCCATGCGTGCAAACTGTCGTAATCTATAGCCTGTCCACCGGATGACGTTAACTAGTAGATTAATCAAGCAAGCAAACACGAATCGATAACTAATCCGCGCGTGAAAACCGTCCTAATCTGCATCTCGTCCACCGGATGACGGTTAACACAGATTGATCGGGTAAACCAGCGTGAATCATCCTTGACTCACTATGCTTCCCGCGTCCACCGGATGACGCCAAAGAAACAGAGCTTAGCAAGGACCCTGGTCCGCCATGCTTCCACGTCCACCGGATGACACT
Source organism: Eremochloa ophiuroides (assembly GCA_038502445.1). Taxonomy (NCBI): domain Eukaryota; kingdom Viridiplantae; phylum Streptophyta; class Magnoliopsida; order Poales; family Poaceae; genus Eremochloa; species Eremochloa ophiuroides. Next base: position 89,535,281 of record JAHLJS010000001.1, on the reverse strand, counting down.
AAAAAGACATAATTTAACAGGGGGTTGACGATACTTACAAGCAAGCCTGCGTCCACCGGATAACACCCAGCCTGCATGAAGTAACTCGCCGGACTCGACTGACTCTAGAGTTTGTTTGGCCGGAGCCGAAAGTTGTGCTGTATTGACGTTGTTGTATTTTTTACAATGGCTGAGGGCTTATATTTATACCCTGAGCGTAGCTAGAGTCCTAGTGGAATTACAACTCATTATTAGATAAGGAAATCAACAAACTATCCTATATCTAAGGTAACTTGGAGTCACATCTTCCCTTTCATAACGGACTCCGATCGTGACTGCATCTTGGCGGCGCGTACTCTGGATGACGTCACCATATGCCGACGCTGCACGCCTTCTGTCACCTTCGCCCGATAACCGATTCACCGTTCAATCGGCTATTCTCCTTCCTTCCGCTGGACGGAATCTGCTTCTGAGATCGGCTATCTTCCTTCGGTATCGGCTATCGGCTTCTGGCATCGGCTATCGGCTCTCAGCCCAAAATTCGGTGTTAACACATGCCCCCCTAGTTCGGAGTATGATTTCTTCGTGCTTCGAACTATGATCCGATGATTTTCCTTGTGCCGAGAGACTCACTAACTGTCACAGTGCGTCTAGGTCTTCTTCCTTTAATCCTTGAAATATAAGCATATTCTCACCATATTTCCACACTTCTGTATGCAAGTCCATCATTGAATAGTATCCGATTAATAGAAGACATAGTTTAACGCCGTTTATGTCTTACTCAAAGGTCTTATTTGCCATTATCTCTTCGCATATGTACGTCCCTTCATTCTAGGCCGATAAAGATGTTGATGACTTTTTGCTGCATACGAATCGGCTCTCAGGCTTGCATTGTATCTTAGAATCGATTACCCAGCCTGATCCGTTCTACATACGAATCGGCTTTCGAGTCTGCTTCTTAGTATCGGCTTTGTTCTGCTTTCCCTTAACCCCTCAGCTAGATTCACTACGAATCGGCTTGTGGGTACTCATAATAGGATCGGCTAAACAGCCTGACCCAAAAAGCCGATCGGTGTGTGACCATTGATGGCGGCGCTTCGTCTCCTCGATTTGGTAACTGTTCCGGATTCAAGAAACGCGGATCAACTGCAACCTAAAATCCGCCGTGCCGTCTCACTTCCCAAAGAAACCGCCTTGGTGCCCGTGTTGTCTTATAAATAGTTGGCAGGCTTGAGGGAATATCACACGCCATCGTATCCGTCTCGCCGACCAACTCTCCCAGCCGCCTCCTTGTATCCAATTCGCTTCTGCTCTCAATCCTTGTTTACGACCATGGCCGGCGATGGAAACCATGGGAAGCGTCCGGCATCTGAGCCCGTCGACGGCGATGAGATGAAACAGAGTATCTGCCGCATCTGGGCCAGCGTTGCCCGAATCGAGCAGACTTTGGGGTAAATTCAACCGTCAGCCTACCATCTCCTCGCTGTTTCAATCTGATTTGATCCGTTTCTGCAGTCACCAACCATCTCTCGTCAGCGGCATTGCTAGCTCTTTAGCTGGCCTGAACAACCCTGCCCCCGGCGCTGATCTTCCTCGGGCAGCCCCGGTAGATGGTGACGCTGTTCCTGCAACCGGGACAGCAACCCCGGAAACCCCCGCCGCTGGTGACGCCGCCGGGCCCTCTGCTCCTGTAAGGGCTCCAATCAGGCGTATGATGCAAGTCAGCGGACGGGGAGCCCACAGCAGGTATCTTATTCTCCCTTTTCGTCGATCTTTGAATCTGGCTAAGTCTGGGTGCCTGATCTGACGATCCCTTTCAGCCAACGTCTTCCGCTCCATCTTCCTTCTGGTGCACCAATCGGCGCTAGTTCTTCGGTGCGTCGCACAGCACCACCACCGAACCTCCCTCACGCTCCGGCTCGCAGCACCACCTCTGGAGCGGAATCGAACTTGGAATCATCTTCGAGTTCCCGCGACTCCTACACTGCCGCCGACGGCCGCCACTTCCACCATGAGATGGTGCGGTATCGCAACCTCTACTCCGAGGCTACCAAAGAGGCCGGCCGGCTGGATAAGGAGAACGAGGACCAAGCCGTCGCGCTTGTTGTCGCCAGTATTGATTTGACGGAGGCGCGGGCCAACCTCGCGGAGTCGCAGGCCACCGTGGCGGGTAATCTCCTGCTTTGTCCAACTATGTGCCGGCGCGTTTCCAATCACTGACTTTCCTTGCTTATGCAGCTCTGACGACGCAGCTGCACGAACTGCGCGTGGCTGTAGCGAACGTCACCGACGTCCTCCGCGCACGGGGGCAAACACAGGTGGAGCAGCTTGCGGACGTGCACCACCGCGTTCGCCAGGTGGCGATGAGCGGCGTCCGTCACGGTGCCGCGGCAGCTCTGACCGCCGCCCAGATCAACTCTGGCATCGTGCTAGAGAACGTCGAACTAGGAATCCGGGCAGGCCAAGACATGGAGGAGTTCGGCACGCTGATGGCCGCTTTCGCCCCTCATGCCGACGGTCTCTCCGTGTCCATCGACGCCGAGGACGTGATCCGGGACGGCGTTAATAACCCAAACTAGATTGTATTAGACATTCTGATGTATATGATACTTCTGAACTTGCCATGCCCGAAACAATCCAATTTGCAAAACTGTATATTTTTTTTGCTAAGGGCGACTCGTTACTACGATGTCTGCCATTTTTGTCCTGAAGGCGACCCGCCTGCACGGCATTTGCAGTTAGAGCCAGATTCACATGAATCGGCTATTATCCCCCAACTGGGATGCTAGGGTAGTATTTCTTCAGATATTTCCCGTTGATGGCTCTGGCGAGTCTCTGCCCTTCCAAGTCTTCAAGGATATAAGCATTACCCGGAGCGCATTCCACCACGCGATACGGGCCTTCCCAGTTTGGCGACCATTTACCGAATCGGCTATCTTTGGTACCAATAGGTAGAACGACTTTCCATATTAGCTCTGATTCGGTGAAGCTCTTGCTCCTTACCTTTGTGTTGTAATACTTGGCCACCCGTATCTTATTCTTTTCAATATATTCCAAAGCCCTAAGCCGATGACAATGCAAATCTTCTAAACTGTCCATCATAATGTCTTTGTATTCACCGGCCGTAAGCTTGTTTTGCAACGTGACACACCGTGTCTCAGACTGAATCTCCCATGGCAAGACAGCAGCGTGTCCATAGACTAGCTCATAAGGTGAAACCTTGATCGATCCATGCTGTGCCATGCGATATGCCCACAGTGCCTCGCTCAAATGCAAATACCATTTTCTGGGGTTCTGCTCAATCTTTTTCTTGATGACCTTGATCAAAATTTTATTGGAGGCTTCTGCTTGTCCATTGGCTTGGGCGTAGTATGGCGATGAATTATAAATCTTGATGCCCATGTCATCAGCAAAGGTCATAAACTCCTCTGAAGTGAACATTGTCCCCTGATCGGTTGTGATCGTCTGAGGTATGCCGAACCTGTAAATAATATGCTCCTTCACAAATTCGATCACGTCAGCTGAAGTGGCGCTCCTCAAAGGAACGGCTTCTACCCACTTGGTGAAGTAATCAGTCGCCACTAGGATCCATTTGTGACCCTTGCTCGATGGTGGGTAGATTTGGCCGATTAGATCAATACCCCATCCCCTAAACGGCCATGGTTTAATTATAGGATTCATAGCAGAAGCTGGAGACTTTTGTATATTTCCAAACTTTTGGCATTCTTGACACCCTTTATAATATTTGAAACAATCTTCCAGCATCGTAGGCCAATAGTAACCAGTCCTCCTGATGATCCACTTCATCTTGTGAGCTGATTGATGTGCACCGCAGACTCCATCATGTACTTCGCTCATCAACTTTACTGATTCTTTTGCCCCCAGGCATTTGAGCAGCACTCCTTCAACAGTCTTGTAATACAACTGACCATCCAACAAAACGTACTTGGTGGCTTTGTATCTTAGCTTTCTGCTGACCTGTTGTGAAGGATTTGCCAGGTAACCTGCTATCTCGCCCCTCCAGTCATCAGCTGATTGCTCGCTGTTACAAATCTCCTGCATCGGCCGATAACCCGACGCGTTCTGCGCTAGCCGATTAGCTTCCTGGTTCTGGGCCCTGGGGATGTGACAGAGAGATACCGTCATGAACTTCTTGATGAGAGCCTAGCACTGATCATAGTAGCCTCTGAGTATCTCGTCTTTACACTCATACAAACCGAGCAATTGGTTGATGACTAATTGTGAATCGCCAAATACTTCAACTGCATCGACTTTTGCTTCATGCAGAAGCTGAAAACCTTTCCATGCGGCTTCATATTCAGCCTGATTGTTTGTGATAATCGGCCCTATCTGGAAAGCATACTCAAAACGCAGACCTCGCGGTGAGATGAGCACTACTCCGGCGCCACCACCTTGCTTGCACGAGGAACCGTCGAAAAACATAGTCCATGGCGCTATATCCGCTACATTAACCGATCCCCCGTGATGCTGTGTAATGAAATCGGCTATCGCCTGCCCTTTGACCGCCTTAGCCGATTCGAACCTCAAGTCAAACTCAGAAAGCGCCAGGATCCATTTGCCTATCCGACCATTTAAAATAGGCATCGAAAGCATGTGCTTGATGACATCCTCCTTGGACACCACCACACACTCTGAGGCAAGCAAGTAGTGCCTCAACTTGGTGCATGAGTAGAATAGGCACAAGCACAACTTCTCGGTAGGTGTGTATCTTGTCTCAAGGTCAAGGAGCCGCCTGCTCAGGTAGAAGACTGCTCTCTCCTTCCCTTCAAACTCTTGAAAAAGGGCCGACCCAATGGTATGGCTTTCGGCCGACACGTACAACTTAAAAGGCTTCCCTACCCGTGGCGGTACTAAGATAGGAGGAGTCTTCATGTATTCTCTGATCTCATCAAAAGCCTTCTGTTGCACGTCACCCCATTTGAACTCTTGATCATTCTTGAGCTTCAACAATGGCGAGAACGGCAGCGCCTTCTCTGATAAGTTGGCAATGAACCTTCTGATAAAGTTAACCTTACCAAGTAAAGACTGCAATTTCTTCTTGTTGGTTGGAGGTACGAGTTCATCGATCGCCTTCCTACTCTTGCTGCGGATCTCTATCTCTTTGCGGTGGACCATGAATCCCAGAAATTCGCCAGCTGACACGCCAAACGCACACTTGTTAGGATTCATCTTCAGACCATGTCGCCTTGTGCACTCTAAAGTGGTTCTCAAATCGGCCAGGTGATCCTTATTGCTTTTGGATTTCACCACCACATCATCTATATAAATTTCAACGACCTTGCCGATCAACTTGTGAAATATATAATTCATAGCTCTATGATAGGTTGCACCGGCGTTCTTTAATCCAAACGTCATGACCACCCATTCAAACAAACCAAGCGCACCAGGGCACCTGAAGGCGGTCTTCGGGATGTCTTCATCAGCCATAAAAATTTGATTATAACCAGCATTGCCATCCATGAAGCTAATAACTTGGTGCCCAGCAGCCGAGTCTACCAACATATCGGCTATCGGCATAGGGTAGCCATCCATCCGTGTAGCTCTATTTAAATCCCTGAAATCAATACAGACTCGCAATTTACCATTTTTCTTATACACAGGGACGATGTTCGATATCCACTCGGCATATCAGCAAGCTCGAATGAACTTGGCTTCTAACAGCCTCGTGATTTCGGCCTTAATGTCAGGTAGAGCATCCTCTCTAAAACGACGTGGAGGCTGCTTGTGTGTCCGAAACCCTGGCTTGATAGGTAGCCTGTGCTCAACAATAGATTTCTCCAATCCAGGGATTTCAGAATATTCCCAGGCGAAACAATCTTTGTACTCTTTCAATAGTTGAACCAGCTCCTGCCTGAACTCTGGGTCTAAATTGGCGGCAATAAACGTCGGCCTTGGTCTGTCGCCGGGTCCAACATCCAATTCTTCGAGCTTGTCGGCCGACGTGAATCCTTGCCCCAACTTACCCTCTGTGCCATCAATCGGATTCTCCATTTAATAAAAAGACTCAGAACCGATTGCCCTGATCGGCTGTTGACTCTTATCACTGACCTTGATGGAGCCTCCTTCCCAAGTCTTGCCAGAAAAACAGTCATGATCCCCAGCTTCAGTATGTGGCATCTGCCGTCGCCACGCTGACCGAGTCGTCGGCCGGGATCACTTCGACCTCATCGCCATGCCACTGAATGAGACACTGATGCATGGTCGATGGCACGCAGCAGTTGGCATGAATCCAATCGCGTCCGAGTAGCAAGCTGTAGGCACCTTTACTGTCGATCACAAAAAAGGTGGTAAGCAATGTTTTTTTCCCCACTGTTAGCTCGACGTTGATTGCCCCCCGAGTGTTGGAAGAATTGCCCCCGAAATCCTTGAGCATTAGATCAGTTTCTATTAGATCATCGGGACCCTTGCCTAGCTTGCGGAATGTAGTATAGGGCATGAGATTGACAGTGGCACCACCGTCCACCAACATCTTTGTCATGCGCATGCCGTCGACATAACCTTTGAGATAGAGGGCCTTCAAATGTCGATTCTTGGCTGGCTTATCAAAAGTAGCTTGCTGTGCGAGCACTAACTTGGCCACTCCGTCTTCTGATCTCGAATCGTCTGAGTCGGACTCGGTATCATACTTCTTGGCTCTGAACTCTGCAGGCAACACGAACACCATCTGTGCATCGGCTACAGCCTTTCCATTATTTTGTGGAGGCTTCTCGCGCCATATCTGTTTGGCACGTCCCTCAGCTTGGAGCTCTCTGTTTCTGAGCCGTTGCACCCGGCGCTTTTGGCTCCTAGTTAGATCCCCTGGGCACCACTGATTCTCTTGCCAAACCGGCTGTCGGCGTTCAACTACCGCTTCATCACGCCGATCCCGCGAGTCCCTTTTTTCACGCCGATCCCGCGGGCTGTGGGGGCTCCCCAGCCTCTGATGCACAGACCGGCGGTTGACCTGGGACTGCCTGTACTCTCGGTACTAATCGCTGCATTCTGGGCAGTTGCGTAGCGTTGGCAGTCTCAGGCCTTCATTCCAACAATGTCGGAAGAATGGGCAATGCCAATGATCCTCCTCAACTCCCCGGTGGCGGGTCATTTCTTCATGATAGCGCGCCTCTTCTTCTTCGCGGAGCCACCTGCGGTACTCCTCTTCTTCGCGCTGCAGCCGCCTCTGATGATCTTTCTCTTTCTGTCGCCGCCACTTGTTCAGAAGGTGCTGGTGTGTAGGCCTCCTGCTCTTGATGCCACTGGATTCTCCCTGCTCCGGCTGCCTTTGATTCTGTTCCCTCCTTCCTTTGATCAGCGCCAGCTCCTCAGCTATGATTTGTGCATCGGTATCAACTGAGGAGTTCTTCCTGGCCCGTTCGGAGGTTAATACCTTTACTTTAGTCAGAGGATTCGCGATCTGGACCATGTTCTGCCCTTTCAAGAATGGGAATTTGTCGATCTTCATCTTCCCCTTGGGAGGAGTCTCAAATTTCAACAAACCGCGCCTAATAGCATTCTGGATTGCTGCTTTGAAATTGCGGCAATTGTTTGTAGAGTGTGAGGTGAGGCCGTGGTACTGGCAGAACGGTTTTCCCTGCAGATGTTCAGGAGATGGCTTAACGTAATCAGCTGGGAAGGTGATGTGGCCTGCACTGACTAATAGGTCGAAGAGTTTGTCCAGCTTGCGCGTGTCAAAGTCGTATTGATCTTCCGCGCTCCAACCCTTCGGTACGGCCATGGGCTTTGTTACCCATTTAAGCTCAACAGCAGCTACTTCTTCATTCTCTCCATCCTCTGAGTCGGAATCACAGACGTAGGCCTGCTTGTATTTTGATTCCTTCTTGAAACTCTGGGCCTGCTGTTCTAATGCGGCCACCGTCTGCATCACCTCGCTGATGCTGTTAAAGTTGGTGCCCATAAGCTTCTCTTGGACGTGTGGGAGCAACCCACTGACCACTATCTTGGCGAGCTGCTTGTCGTTCAGGTTCAAAGAGTAACACATGTTCCTGGTCTCCCTGAACCGCTTGATGAAAGCCGATCCAAGTTCATTCGGCTTTTGGCGCATGTTGGTGAGATCTGTGATGTCTTTCTCCCCAGTGCCGGAAAAGAAGTAATTATGGAATTTAGTCTCCAGATCTTCCCAGCCTTGAATCGAACCAGGCTCCATAGATGCAAACCAGCTAAACGCCGACCCTGTCAATGATAGCGGAAAGAGCCGGACCCTATGAGCTACCTCATACGAAGCTTCGCCGAGTTGGGTCAGGTAACGGATGATGTGCTCCATGGTGGTGATGTCGTCCTGCCCACTGAACTTGGAGAAGTCGGGTAAGTGATACCTGGGCGGCAATGTCACTCGGTCGTACCACTCGGGGTAAGGGCGCCTGTATTTGATTCCAGTCCCGGTCTTCGGCTGTAAACCGAACGTATCACGGAGCATGGCACTCATCTGCTCCAGTGGCTGATTGTTGGGTGTCTGGGCGTACCCCGGATGCGGCGCTGCCTGAAGGTCTTGATATGTGATCCTCTCATGGTATCCAGGAGTTGGGTTGGCCACGTCTGCCGCCGGCGTATTTCTAGCTGTCGGATTCACTGCTGATGAGTTCATCGAGTTCACCGACTGTCCGGTGGCCTGCATGAAAGCGGCGAGCTCCTCCGGAGTATGATCTTTGTATAATCTTGGAGAAGCTGCTATTTTTTGAGCCGAACCGGCCGCAGTGGCACCCTGCCCTGGCGTTTTCGGCTGGCCCGGCTGTTGCGGTGAGGAATTGGAGGTCCCTGCCGCTGCTTTTGGATCTGCATCCTCTGCGGGTATGTTGAAGTAAACCGGACCCAGAGACTCCCAATCCTGCCATTTGAGAACAGTCTTCATGATGTTATAGAATGTCTGCAGGAAGGATTTATGGTGCTGGCCGACTGCTGAATAGGCGGCCTCCCAGGTCGCTTCTTCCAGCATCTGCTTGAGGTCGGCCTTGCACTCCTCTTCAGATTTATCAGAATGGCCGTCCATGATCCATCTAGGGAATGCATTCTTCTTCATTACCGAGCCATCACGCTGCTTGCTGAATGAAAGCAGGCAGGCATCAGCGAATTTTTCAACAATCTTATTCAGCACTGCCGCGTCCTCCTCACTGAGATCTTCGACCCTGACCCTGAGGACACCGTCATCCCTGGAGGGGCCGTCCGCCGCAGCCTTTCCTTTTGCCATGGTCTTCAATGAAATGTCCCACCGGGCGTGCCAAAAAGTGTGTTGGCGCAAAAAGTGGTTCCCTAAGCCCAGCACACCAGCGAAGCCGGAAACAACCCTTGAGGCAGTAAAGCTCTCGCAGATCCAGCTAGCTTCGAACCCGGTCTGAGAGTGTCAGTAACACCCAAGCGTGCCAGTCAATTTGACCTGCAATTGACAAGGAAAAAGATAGTAATCAGTAATCATAGGGCGGAACTAACCGGTGTGTCTAGGTAGTTCCAACTGTATGGCTCGAAGAGCCGATGTAATGGGAGATCGACTAGAAAGCCGATTCCGTTATGATATGAACCGATTGTAGCGAAACATGCATTATAACTCAAGTTAACCGATTCAGACATGAATTCAATGACATATACTTGCATTAGACGGAAATATGCTATAAAAGATGTAGTCACAGCAAGCTGACATGATCATAAGATGTCTCAATGTAAAACAAGATGAAATCGGCTATTTCAGCCGATTTAGTGTATACGAGCAACATACAAGCCTATAAAGTAAACAATGTTTCAACTCTCCGGCTAATAGAGCTAAATCACAATCTTGCAACAGTGGAGATCGAGCGGATCGAGGCAGTCATGATGAAGTTGTAACTTAGATCCGTTAACCCTTGAATCTAGACAATGTTTATTTTATTACTTGAGTGCGACCCGTATCTAATCTAGATCCAAAATACAATCGGCTGGTGCAAAACATTCTATCTTATCAATATAAAATGAATGGCAAACATAATTCGTTGAACATATAGATCTATTAGACATAAGCCGACGCATATGGATCAAGACGGGCAAATTGATGATTGCTTTAAATAATAAACAATAAACATAAGCAACATCGGTAACTTAATGAATCTAGCTAAACCGCCAAATTTAACTAGAGCCGATAACTAATCCATGCGTGCAAACTGTCGTAATCTATAGCCTGTCCACCGGATGACGTTAACTAGTAGATTAATCAAGCAAGCAAACACGAATCGATAACTAATCCGCGCGTGAAAACCGTCCTAATCTGCATCTCGTCCACCGGATGACGGTTAACACAGATTGATCGGGTAAACCAGCGTGAATCATCCTTGACTCACTATGCTTCCCGCGTCCACCGGATGACGCCAAAGAAATAGAGCTTAGCAAGGACCCTGGTCCGCCATGCTTCCACGTCCACCGGATGACACTAAAAAGATATAGTTTAACAGGGGGTTGACGATACTTACAAGCAAGCCTGCGTCCACCGGATGACACCCAGCCTGGATGAAGTAACTCGCCAGACTCGACTGACTCTAGAGTTTGTTTGGCCGGAGCCGAAAGTTGTGCTGTATTGACGTTGTTGTATTTTTTACAATGGCTGAGGGCTTATATTTATACCCTGAGCGTAGCTAGAGTCCTAGTCGAATTACAACTCATTATTAGATAAGAAAATCAACAAACTATCCTATATCTAAGGTAACTTGGAGTCACATCTTCCCTTTCATAACGGACTCCGATCGTGATTGCATCTTGGCGGCGCGTACTCTGGATGACGTCACCATATGCCGACGCTGCACGCCTTCTGTCACCTTCGCCCGATAACCGATTCACCGTTCAATCGGCTATTCTCCTTCCTTCCGCTGGACGGAATCTACTTCCGAGATCGGCTATCTTCCTTCGGTATCGGCTATCGGCTTCTGGCATCGGCTATCGGCTCTCAGCCCAAAATTCGGTGTTAGCACTATCCTTCACCTCTTCATCCACGGCCTTGAGATCATTCACAATGACTTGCAATCTATGGAACATCTCCGGCACGGTTTCATCATCCTTCATCTTGAAGTTTGCAAACTTGTCCTTCAAGATGTATGCTTTGGCGGCCTTTACACCCTTGGTGTCCTCATATGATTCCTCAAACTTCTTCCAAGCTTCATGAGCACTCTCAATGTTATTGATTTGCTCAAACACTTTTTCATCTACGGCCTCATGAATAGCACAAACCGCAATGTCATTGAGTTGAAGCAATTTTTCTTCGGCGGTTGTGGGGTTTGCCGCATCGGCAATCTCAATCTTGGTCTCCACAACCCTCCAAACCTCTCTATTGATTGACTTGATGTATGAGGTCATCTTGCTCTTCCAATATGTATAATTTGTGCCATCAAATTGGGGTGGCTTCTTGCTGTTGTTGTTGTGAATGTTGAGTTGAGCTATTTTTACACCGTAGGTTGTTAAGCCTCAAATCAATGGTGCCTCGGCTCTGATACCACTTGAAAGGTCCTAAATGGCTAGAGGGGGATGAATAGCCTATAAAAATCTACAAACAACACTTAACAAGCCGATTAGTAACAATAGCAAGCTTTGCAAAGCACTAGCTCTAAACTACACTATGCAAGCCACCTAGACAAGTATACTACACTATGATCACTAGTTCACACTCAAAGTCTATGTCACTATTATACACTACTCCTAAGTGAGCAACTAACTAACAAACTACACAAGAGAGTAAGTACACAAAAGTAAGAGTAAAGGTGATTTCAATACCTCCGGTGTAGAGAAGATATGAAGTTCAATATAACCAATCAATCAAATACAAGGGAAATCCTCGGTAGAGAGATGACACAAGATTTTTTATCGAGGTTCACTTGCTTGCCGGCAAGCTAGTCCTCGTTGTAGCGATACACCCACTTGGAGGTTCACGCGCTAATTGGCATCACACGCCAAACCCTTCTCAAGGGTGCCGCACGACCAACACAAGATGGGGATCCACCAAGCTACGAGCAATCCACTAAAGATGCCTTTCGCGATCTCCCGCGGGGATAGGCTCAAGAACCCGTCACAATACCTTGATCGGAGGCGAAGGCAATCACCAACTCCCCTCAACGATGCTCGCAGCTCCAAGCTGTCTAGGAGTCAAAAAACTCCAAGAGTAATGAGAGAAACCGCTGCGAATCACCACTACCAAGTGCCTCTAAATGATCTCTATCAATGCAATGCACTTGATGCTCTCCAAACTCACCAAATGATGATCACAATCAAGTAGGATGAGTGAGAGTGGAGTGGGAAGGCTTACAAGTATGCTATGATGTCTAGGAGTGCCAAGAACTCCTCCCCAAACCAGCCAAGTGACTATTTATAAGCCACACACAAGAAAAATAGCCGTTTAGACTTCACTGCGTACCGTCGGACTGTCCGACGTCCACACCGTCGGACTATACCGCATGGTCCAACGCCCTGGATGAACGCCACGTGTCACTAGCCGTTTGAAGTCGAACGTTGGATCACAACGGCTAACTTCCCGCGCTAAACGAACCGTCGGACGGTATATCGTCGGACTAAAACAAACGGTCCGACGCCCTCAGCTGACCACCGTCGGACTCAGCCAGATGGAGCCGTCGGACTAACGATCGCGGCCGTCCGACGTTTCCAGAGAGCTCCCCGAGCCCTGAAAACCGTCGGACGTTGGTCCGACGCTCACCGTCGGACTAACGCTGAGAGTCCGACGCTCACCTGCTCTCCACGTGTCAACTCTCGCACGATTCGCACCGTCGGACGCTTCGGCTAATGGTCCGACGCTCAGGGACTGAGCGTCCGACGCTCTCAGCAGTGTTAGCCGTCGGACCGAAGACATTGGTCCGACGCTCTGTGACTCTGCGGTCCGACGCTCTGTTTTCTCAGGATTTTCACTAAAACCTTTCACCCTTTGTTCCCATGTGCTAACACCAAGTGTTCTACACCTTGTGCACGTGTGTTAGCCTTTTCAAAAGAGTTTTCCAAGGGTTTGTTAGTGCCACTAGCATCTATATGCAATGCAATGATCATGAACACCTAGTGGCACTTGATAACCGTATTTCATCAACGATTTCGCCCCTCTTGATAGTACGGCTATCTATCCTAAATGTGATCATTCCCTCTATGGAGTCTTGATCACCAAAACCAAAAGAGCTCCTATGGATTATACCTTTGCCTTGAGCTCCTAGCTTTTTCACCATCTCTTGATGAAGCTTGTGGACTCCTTTTGATGATGGACTTATACCATTTGTATGGATGCCGTCATTGCTCTTCACTTGTGGCCTCCACTGACCCGGTCCTTTGCTCTATCTTGTTGTTTGCTAATCATTCTCATAAAACACTTAGAGCAATCGTTAGCAAACTAGGTTTCATCAATTACCCAAAACCAAACATGGGCTTTCAGGGGGGGCTCGGGTTGGGGATTAGGGTTGAGGGCAGTGGGCCGCGGGTCTTATGGTTTTCTTTTTCTTTTTTTTTAAAAAAACCTCTTTACCGAGTGACTTTCGCTAGCACTCGTCAAAGAACATGGGTTTTGCCGAGTGCCATAAAGTGGCACTCAGCAAATTTATTTTTTTTTAATTTTAATTTCAAATTTTTTCTATAGTTTTATAATATTGTATACAACCACAAGTTTGAATTTAAGACTTTTTCATTATATTTTCCTACATTTCATGAATTTATTTTGTTTAATTGCATTTTTTACTGAAAAGTAAATTTGAATTGCAGCTGCATAAAATAATAAAATATATCAATTCAAAAAATGGCATTCATGGTGTAGAGTGTAATTTGAGGCCATATTCAGGAACTCACCAAAAATTTTGAGCGCCTTGTTCACCAAATATAGCCACCCGCTTGTGGTCGGAGTGTTTTAAAATTATATAAAATGCAAATGAAATCCGAAAATCACGAAACCTATCGAGGTGCCATGTTATCGTATGTAGAGGCTATGATAAAAAATTGAAAACATTTGGAGCAAGTTGCGACGTCAGATGTCCAAAACCCAGACCTCTCCACACGTTATCACATGATATCTCATGTGGAGATGTGCTGGTTTGTGAACATCGTACATGCAACGTGCTCGATTTTTTTTTCAAATTTTTACCACGGCATACGCATATGATATCATTACATCTCGACAAGTTTTATGATTTTTAGAATTCGTTTGCATTTTATATAATTAAAAAGGCACCTGCACGTTAGTTGGCGATGTTGCCCCGTGAGCAAGTTCATCAAAATTTCGAGACAGTTCCTGGATTTAGCCTAAATTTATACTGACAAATAAGGATAATATTTTTTGAATGAATGAAATTTATTATTTGATGCACCTACAGTTCAAACTAACATTTTCTGGTAAAATTCAATAAAACAAAATAAACTAAAGAAATATGTCAAAAGGCAATAAAAATATCTCAAATTTGCACATGATGTTTGTGTTATTGTAGTGAAGCTTCAAAAAAAAATTTGGTGCAAAAAAACAAAAAAAAACTTTGCCGAGTGCCAAACGGTTGGCACTCGGCAAAGATGACGCCGCTGGTTGCCGTCAGCACCCTGCAAATCCTTGCTGAGTGTCAGGCTTTACCGAGTGCCAGACACTCGGCAAAGAGGTCTTTGCCGAGTGCCTTGTTTTACCGAGTGCGGCGCTCGTCAAAGAGTACCTTTGCCGAGTGTCCGATATTTGACACTGGGCAAAACGTCTAGTACTTGGCAAAGTACGGGTTTCCTGTAGTGTTGGTGAGCAGTGCTTTAATTGTTGTGAATCATGCAACTTAGTCCACAGTTCCATACGTCAATTTCCACTAATGGTCTCCATGATTTCTAGCATTGCATGTGACATCCACTTTCGTGGTATCTGTGTGCAGGCCCCAGTCGGCCTACAGGCTACAGCCATTTTTTTTTTTTTGCTTACGTGCCATGGCCAGTGTTTGCTGGAAAGTTCAGATCCCGGTCATGCATCTGTAGAGGCTGCTTGGCTCTCACACTACTGCTAAAGTTATGTAAATTGCCATGTAAGCCTGTATTCTACCAATCTGTAATTCTGTTGCAGTGTTGCCAGGTTTTCAGTGTTCAGTTGGATTTAGAGGACATCTTTCTCAGGAAAATAAATCTGAAACCAGTTAGCCTTGAGCTGAGGCTATCACTGTTGCAAGCCTGAATTCCACAGTTTCATGTTTGAATAAACACCAGTAAGTCATAATATTAAATTAACCATTTATCAGTGCAACAAAGTATATTTACAAAGAACAAGAATAATGGCTCTAACATGCTAGTTTACATCTTCCTTTGAACCACTTTACATTCACTTGGAGCTGCATGCAACAACCTGATGGCGAACTCCAGCAGATGATGCAATACAGTTTGCATAGTGGCATGGCATGTTGCTCAGGAATGCCTTCTCTAAGTCTGCCGGAGCCTCCCCTGAGGAGACACATGGCATACTCCATGACTGCGGCATCACAAGGAAGCGTGATCCGTTCATTGCCCATGAAGCCAAACTCCTCCTGGGACATCCGCAGGAGCTCTGAGAAGATCAATGTACTAAGGTATGCTACTGGCACCTCAAACCGCCTCCCATCTGAAGAGTACATCACGCAGTGCCCCTTGACTGCCACAGAGGCGCCGGTGAGCCGCTTTCTCCCCAGCGCTGCCATCATCTGCCACTTTGCAAACTGAGCAGTCCTCTTGGCGCAGATCATGGTTACTTGAAGTAACTTACTCTTCCTTTACTCTTCAAAAAAGCTTACTCTTCCTTTCTCTGTCTCGCTGGAAACTGGAGAGCTCTGGTTTGGGTTTGCAATACTTGGTTTGTGAAGCTGCAGTTGATGGTGTTTGGATGCTGCTTGACCGTGAATATATAGCCGAGCTGCAGAGGAAAATAGCAAGTCTCCAGTTTAGTAGGATGTTTGGCGGGAGACAAGGTTGGATCAGATTCTGATGGGGTCAAGTGTTTGGTGGATGCCGGAACCAGTCGTAGTGCACTTTCGGTGCTTGGATTGGACACTACGTGTTGCAGCCATGCTAAGTGGTATATAGCACAGAAGAGAAACGAGGACCCCATGTTAATTGGGGCCAACGTGAAGTTTGAGGGGCCAGGTTGGTTCGGATAGCTATAGTGCAATTCAGAGCTTGGTAGACCAAATGCCTTTCTTGGTCGGATTCTTTTTGGTTCAGTGTCCATGAATGGAAACCTAAGGTTTGTCAGGTATCTATCATCTAAAGATGATTTGATTTTGAGGGTCATATTTTAGTAATGTGCTATAGTGCCTTGCCGTGGAACTCCGGAGACTGAGATTGGAATCAGCTGGAGTATCACATGTTTAAAATATTTTGGTAGTCTCTCCTATGCTTGTGTGCTCTGTACAGAAGGTCTAGTCCATATCACTGAAATAAGTGATTGGTGCATCATACATATATGGTCTAAATTTCAGTATCACAATGGTATCAGTTCAATTCTAGTGGTATATTGCTAAAAGTGGATGCAGTATTTGTTAAGTTTGGGAATTATTTCAGAGCTAGATGATGAGGTTTCAGCTGTTCTCACTCAGATTTAATACTAGGTACTTGTCCTTGTCGCAGCAAAACGCAGGCAAGGAAACTTGGATTGATGCTTTAATCAGATGACAAGCTGCGATACCCTGGATGCAGAAACAAGTTGACTGAATTCGAAGCGAGGGAGTTACACGAAAGCCGGCAAGGATATGATTGTCAGCGGGTGCCTAAAACGAAAAGGAAGCAGAGTGCCCCGTAGAGCTGTACGGATGCACCCAATTTGGCCTCATGATTGTCATTTGTCAAGTTGCGTTCTTGAAGTCTTGCAGATGTGAAACATTAAGGAAAACATGGAATGGAGTTCACATGACATGCTAGTGATCCAACAAACAGCTGGGTGAAGTTGTCGAGCAAGTTGTTTGGATCTGTTGGGCACATTTAATCTGGTCGTTCAAATACAATGTGCCATGGACATGAACAAATGGCTGGCTATATGTCTCAATCGATAGTACCAAATTAAAATTTTAGGAAAACATCTACGTAACTCTCTCAACTATTGAGGGTGGACTACTTTACTCCCTAAAGTATAAAACTGGGTTTCCTAACCCCTGAACTTTCAAAAACCGGTCAAATAACACCCTAAACGGTTTTAGACAGTGGTTTTCCTACAGTGACGGTGGTTTTGTCTTTTTTATTTATTTTCGCTGAATCTTTGAAAAATCATAGTAAATCACAGAAAAATCATAAAATAAAAAATCTAATTTTGTTAGACTCTACATGAATAGATCTACACAGTGAATATATAATATGGTAGTCCATCCTTAATAGTTAAGGGGGTTATATAGACTTTTTCCTAAAATTTTAGATCTTCAAAAGGGACGTACTAATAACCACAAATAATTGATATCTCATTGGGGAATCATTGGCTCAACTGGCTCAGACACGTTGGACCCTCTGTCCACGTGGTCCTCATGAGGTTGAATGCTTGACTGCAGTCAAGTCAGTATGGAAGCACATTGTAATACCCTAGCAGGGCCAAAAACTGAAAGTATTGTTTCCAGCAAATACGAAACAAATGGTCCCAGGGAAATATACAAGGAACACACTGACGTTTTCCCACAGCATTGCATGTTCTAGACGCATGGCCTTGTCTCCTGGCAGCTTGAGCTGATAGCTGCACTTGAAGTGCATCCTTCTGTTTTCCCTGCCCTATAAATCCATCAGCGTAGCAACAGTCGGCCTTTATTCCCGGGAGATTTATTTTGGATGGTGTTGTAGTACTACATGAAACAATGCATGAGTTGCATAGGAAGAAAAAAGATGGGGTCATCCTAAAGTTAGATTTTGAGAAAGCACATGACAATCTTAATTGGCCTTTTATTCAACAAGTCCTTAGATTGAAAGGTTTCTCTCCTGTGTGGTGTGATTGGATTTCAAAGATTATGTCTAGAGGAAGCATTGTTGTAAAGGTCAATGATAATTTAGGCTATTATTTTCAGACAAGAAAAGGAGTGCGGGAGGGGGATCCGCTATCTCCAATCCTGTTTAATATAGTGGTTGATGTGTTGGTAGTCCTTATTTCACGAGCCAAAGAAGAGGAACAAATTCAGGGAGTACTCCCACATTTGATTGATGGTGGGCTTTCAGTCCTACGGTACGTAGATGACACTGTCATCTTTATGGATAATAATTTAGAGAGGGCAAAAAACATAAAGTTATTGCTTTGTGCTTTTGAACAGTTGTCAGGACTCAAAATTAATTTCCATAAGAGTGAATTGTTTTGCTATGGAGAGGCTACGACCCATCAGTGGGAGTACACTCAAATTTTTGGCTGTAGTGTAGGGTCTTTCCCATTTAGATATCTGGGAATTCTAGTGCATCACCGGAGATTGATGAATAAGGACTGGAAGCATGTGGAGGAAAGATTTCAGAAAAAATTGAGTGTGTGGAGAAACAAGTTGCTTTTAGTTGGAGGGAGGCTTCTTCTCCTTAGTTCAGTTTTGAGTAGTCTTCCAATGTTTATGATGTTTGAGATACCTAGAGGAGTCTTGAAGAAGTTGGATTATTTTAGATCTCGGTTTTTTTGGCAAAGTGATGCCCACAAGAAGAAATATACTCCCTCCGTCCCAAAATAGATGTCGCTATGGGAAACATGCTGGTTAAATTTTCTCAACTTTGACCGAGTTTCTAGAAAATGTGTGCAACATTTATATCTCCAAATAAATATATTATGAAAGTATATTTAAACAGCTTGTTTTTTTACCAATCAGCGCTTATTTTCAGCCACGAAACAGTATTTTTCTCTCACAACAAATCAGCACAAGCGAAATCAGCGCTTATTTTTCAGCCCAAAAGAACAGGCTGAAAGATCTATCTAATGATAGTAATTATATATTATAATTATTAATATTTTTGTATATATACTTGGTCAAACACAAAAAGTCTTGGATTTCTCGGGAAGTGAGAATGACATCTATTTTGTAACGGAGGGAGTAGATTGACAAAATGGGAAGTAATTTGCACACCAAAAGACCAGGGGGGTTGGAGTCTTAAATCTAGATGTGCAGAACAAATGCTTACTCAGTAAATGGCTTTTCAAACTTATAAATACGGATGGAGTCTGGCAATAGTTGCTAAAAAATAAATATTTAAGAGACAAATCTTTGACTCAAGTGCGTGGGGACTCTTAGTTTTGGGCTGGCCTTATGAAGGTCAAGGAGGAGTTTTTATCCATGGGTAGGTTTGAGCTTGGGGATGAATCTCAGATTCGTTTCTGGGAAGACATGTGGTTAACGCCACAACCCCTCAAAGTATTGTTTCCATCGCTTTATAATATTGTGAGAAAGAAGTGTGCCTCTGTTAGGACAGTACTCTTCACTACACCGTTAAATGTGGCCTTCAGGAGATCCCTGACGGGAGCTAATTTGTAGGCATGGAACAATGTTGTGTCCATGGTTGCACATTTACATTTGTATAACCGGAGAGATCGCTTTGTGTGGGGGTTACGTAATAACGGGGTGTTTTCAGTTAATTCCATGCATAGAGCGCTTTTAAATATACAGGCATTACCGTACAATAAATTGATTTGGAAACTTAAAATACCACTTAAGGTCAAAGTCTTTATGTGGTACTTGTACAAGGGAATAATTTTGACTAAGGATAATTTGGAGGGTGTTTAGATCCCCTCCAAAATTCCAAAACTTTCGTTACATCAATTTTACGGCACATGCATGGAGTACTAAATGTAGACGAAATTTTTGCATGTTTACACAGTTTGCCTGTAAATCGCGTGACAAATCTTTTGAGTCTACTTGGGCCATGATTGGACAATTATTAGAAAAGATTCCTCTCTGCTACAGTGTCAAAATCCCAAAACTTTACACATCTAAACACCCCCTTAACAAGGAGACAGTGGCAAGGAGATACGAAATATTGTTTTTTTTCTAATAATGAGACTATCCAACTTTTATTCTTTGACTGTCACTATGCAAAATTTGTTTGGAGAATTATTCATATATCATTCAATTTGAAACCTCCAACTAGCATACAAAATTTATTCACAGGTTGGTTGGGACGGCTAACTAGCAAAAGGAGAATGCAAATTCTTATGGGTGCAAGTGCTATTTGTTGGGCACTTTGGCTAACAAGGAATGAAGTTGTGTTTGACAAGATCACATCACCGTCTTATTTGCAGGTTATCTTCAAGGAGATGTATTGGACTAGATTTTGTCCTTACTTCAGAAGGAGGAGGATCGCCAGTTCGTGAAGGCGGGCTGTAGAGTTGTTGAGTCAGCCTCGATGGAGGTGTTTGCAAGACACGGCTGGCGTTTTAGCAATAGAATTGTGCTTTAGTTTGTTTCTCTTGGACAACGTTTTGTCTTGATGGTTTAGAACTTTATCTTTGTGATTCTTTGGTTTTGTGTTACCCACTTTTTTAATAATGAACAACCATATGCATTAGCCAATGTAGAAACTGGGATATAATATATATTCCCTTTTCAAAGAAAAAACTTCATCGGCCCACGAGTAAGATAAGCACAACACCTGGTTGAAACTGAGTTTCTCTGAACTTTCCAACAAGAAAGACAGACTGAATCAGCCATGATCAGTGCCAAGAGAATCGCAAGAAGGTGGCACACATTGCCTGCCCTTGCGAGGAAGAGCCTCATGCCAACCCTGGTCATCGCGCAACATGTCGTCGGTGATGGCAGGCGGTTTGAGGTCCTTAACATGTCGCAGGCGGAGTTTGGCTTCTCAGGTATTGGCGGCAAGATTACGCTGCCCTGTGATGCCACGGCGATGGAGTACTTCATGTGTTTGCTTAGGAGAGAGGCCTCTGAAGAAATCGACAGGGCGTTCCTGAGCTCCATGGCGAGGCCTTGCCACTATGGAAATGGCTTGAGCAGCCCATGGGATTTGTTGTTTCTAGCTTCTGAAGATAAGCACTGAACTGCTAGAGCTTGTCATGGTACTTTGTTCTGCCTGTTTCCATTTCATTCATGATGTAAATAGTTGCTTTTAGGAGTTTGGTAAATGGAACGAGGATGATTGCTAACCAAGAAATAGAACATCGAGTTCTTGGACTCTGATCTAACCAACTGGGTTGTTCTACTCTGTTTTATCATGTCTTAGAATAACATAATTCTGGCATTTTACGAACAAAACCATGAGAGTAATGTGGCTAAACCAAAATATAGATCCATAAAAAATGTCAAACTAGAGTTGTGTTGATCCCATTATCTAAAAAAAGGAGTTGTGTTGATCCGCGCAAAGTATGTAAAACTGCTAAATCATTGTTGAAAAATACGTAATTGTAAGTGCTTGTCTGTGAACCAAACAGCGTGGTCAACCTTGACACGCTAGAACTACCAAGATTATTTGTTACCTAGTTGTAATCTTGTGTAGGTCCATGCAACAAGGAGCGACGACGGACGACCGACGAAATGGGGCTCACATGAGATGCCAGTGGTCCAACAGACCGCCAATTGAAGAAGAGATAAAGAAGTTGTCCAGCAAGTTGTTTGGGCTGCTGAACACCTTCCAGTCCGGTTGTTCAGATACAAGATGTTTTGGGACGGATGGGAGTGGATAACTGTCAGTCACGCAATATGTCTCAATCTGAGGATCCAATTCAGATTGCTTGATATTTATCTCAATGAAGGAATCACATAGAAATGGTCCTGACACGTTGGTCCCAATTTTCATGTGGTCATCACGGGGCGTGCTTCTATGGATGTCGCCTGGCAGCGCATTGTGATATCCAACTACTGAACTATCCAAGCACGCCCAACAATGCTAGCTGCAGTAGTGGCTCCAGCAAAGCAAGTACTAACAGAGATACATTTTGGTATTAAAATTTCTCCAACACAGATGGCCTAGAGAAATCCGATCAAAATCACCGTCGCTTTCTCCTGCAAGTTGCCACACTGCATGTTGAGAGTTCGTGGCCTTGTCCCCTTCCCTTGCCAGCCGGAGTGGATAGGATAGCTGCACTTGAACGGCATGCAGCATGCTTCTCTTTCCCCTAACCTCTCCTATAAATCCATCGGCTCAGCACCAAACCTTGATCAGCCCATCAGCAAGCGATTAAGCGAAGCACTACACCAACCAACTCAAACTCACCAAGTAGCTGAACACCACCACCTGCTAGATACAGTACAAACATGGTCAGCGCCAAGAGACTTGTTCAGATGGCCGAGAAGTGGCAGAGGATGGCTGCCATGACAAGGAGGCGGATCGCACTGACGCCGGCGAGAGGAACCACCGAGGGATCATCGTGCAGCGCTTCGCCGCCGGTGTCCGGCAAGGGCCACTGCGTGGTGTACTCGGCAGAAGGCAGGCGGTTCGAGGTCCCGCTGGCGTACCTCGGCTCCGCCATCTTCGGCATGCTCCTGAGCATGTCGCAGGAGGAGTTCGGGTTCGCCGGTGGCGACGACGGCAGGATCATGGTGCCCTGTGACGCCGCCGTCATGGAGTACGTCATGTGTTTGCTTAGAAGAGATGCATCGGAAGAGGTGGTGAGGGCGTTCCTGAGCTCCATGGTGAGGCCTTGCCACCGTGGAAATGGCTTGGCGCAGTCCATGGGAGTTAGCCAGCAAGCTGTGTTTTAGCTTCTGAGGATCGGCGGTTTAATTAGCACTTTGATTATTTTTTTTATTCTTGAACGAAACATGTAGTTACATTGTGAGAAACCGGAAATGAAACTTAGAATGGAGTATATTTGTTGGCTTTCTCCAATAGTTTCATTATCTGATTCCTAAAAGCAAGAAGACAAAATTTTGCTGAAGAATTTTGTTGGACCCAAATTAAGCTTTTATATACGTGCTCACTGCTCAGTGAACAAGAACACGGGGTCTAATTAACTTGCTAAGTCGTCGCTACCTTCCTTGATCATTTGCAGTATCAGAAGGACCTGAATAACACCTCTCTTTGTCCTACTATCTACACTGACGAACTCCTACTTATACAGCAGCTGCAGCTGTTGAGGAGATGTTGTGTATTGTTGTAACTGTAAGAGCTGACCGGGTCCGTGTTCAGCACTACCTGGCTGAGGCGGCAATGGCCTCCCTGCGTGGAGTGCCGACCGCACCCCTGATTTTTTTTAGATAAAGGAACATCGTTCCAGCCTCTACTATCTGAAGACAGTACACAGCTGCGGTACAATTAGCAACCCAAGGCCATAAGGCCTCACACAGACACAATCAAACGCTAGAGAAGTCCCACAAGACCAAAGCCATAAGGCCACCCACCGACACGTCCAAACACTAGAAAAAACCAACCGAACCAGGTCAACACCCAACACAAGAATCTGACCAGGAAAAGAACTAAAAACTAAGCTTCCATTCGATTCCACGAGCTCCAACCAAATTTAGCAAAAGTCTCCATAATACAGGTTTCCATCTTCCTGCAACCGCTGCTGAATGTTGGTCTGTCCTTCTCATCATGCAACAGGGACCGCTGTCTGATCCAGTGTGTCATCCTGAAAATTACCTGCACAAATGAGTTAGATTTTGCATTATTGAACACCATCTCATTTCTATTCAACCATATACACCAGCAAAGCGCTGCCACTCCAAGCATAATTTGAGGTCTAATCTTGGCATCAATATTAGACTGCCAAGAACCAAACAAATCCGACATACTAGAGGGGGGTTGAATTCCAAAGATGATAAACAAGAAATGCCAAATAAATCTAGTCATATAGCAGTCAAAAAAGAGGTGCTAGATAGATTCTTCCTTGCTACAAGAACAGCACCTAGTGCTTCCCTGCCAATTCCTCTTCGCTGAATTGTCCTTTGTTAGAGTGACACCTTTTATTAGAAACCAAAGGAAAACTTTAATTTTCAAAGGAACTTTTAATTTCCAAAGAGAAGATTTATCTGGGAGCACATTGCGACTAATCATTAGATTGTACATTGACCCAACAGAAAATTTACCCTTTTGATTTGCTTTCCAAAGGAACCTGTCACTACTGTTCGTCAGCTGAATCGGAACTACCCTGGATACCAGATCAGTCCAAGAAGCCAAGTTATCACCAACCAATCCCCTCCTAAAGGAGACGTTAAGTGGGATCGTCCTTAGGACGCTGGCCACATTAGCATCCTTTTGTCTCACTAATCGGTAGAGGTTAGGGTAAATTTCCTTAAACGATCTGTCTCCTGCCCACACGTCCTTCTAGAACCTAATATTCTTCCCATTCCGTACCTTGAACACTCCTCCCTCCAGGAAGTCACTCTTTGCCTTCATAAGACCGGCCCAAAAGTGAGAATCCCCTGGCTTATGTTTTGCTTGAGACAAGGTTTTGCCTGACAAATATTTCTTACGAAGAATACTTTGCCATAACCCTTCCTCATTTATTAGCTTGAACAGCCACTTACTTAGTAAGCACTTATTTTGAATTTTAAGGTTGAGAATTCCCATCCCACCGTAAGCTTTTGGTGTACACAAAATACTCCACTTAGCTAAGCAATATTTCTTTTTGTGCCCGTCACTTTGCCAAAAAAAGCGAGACCTATAATAATCTAATCTTCGAAGGACTCCTTTAGGGATTTCAAAGAAAGATATCATAAATAGAGCTAGACTAGGAAGGACTGAATTAATGAGAACTAGTCTTCCTCCAAACGAGAGTAATTTGCCTTTCCAACTACAAAGTTTTTTCTGGAATTTTTCCTCTATGCACAACCAGTCCTTGTTAGTTAATTTTCTATGGTGCATAGGTATACCTAGATACCTAAAGGGCAAAGATCCCACTTTACACCAAATAAATCCGCGTAGTCTTGTTCCTACTCCTTTGCAGCCCCATAGCAAAAAAGTTCGCTTTTATGAAAATTTATTTTCAACCCCGACAAATGCTCAAAGTTGTTCAGGACTAATTTGAGGTCCTTGGCTTGTAGAATACTATGGTTCATGAAAAGGATGGTGTCATCCGCATATTGCAATACTGACAGACCATCATCAACCAAATGGGTAACCACTCCCTGGAAATTTTCGTTAGCTTTAGCTCTGGAAATTAGGGTCGCCAACATATCAACCACTATGTTAAACAGAATGGGAGATAGGGGATCCCCTTGTCTCAACCCCCTTTTAGTTTGGAAGAAATGCCCTATGTCATCATTTATTTTAATCCCTACACTCCCCCCACTAACAAACTGATCAATCCAGCTACACCACTTGGGTGAGAAGCCCTTCATCCTTAACGTTTGTTGCAAGAAAGACCATTTGACCTTATCATAGGTTTTTTCAAAGTCTAACTTTAAAATTACCCCATCCAGTTTTTTCTGATGCATTTCATGGATAGTCTCATGCAGGACAACAACTCCTTCCAAAATATTTCTCCCCTTCATAAAAGCGGATTGAGAAGGTTGGACTACCTTTTGAGCCACTAGTGCTATTCGATTAGTCAACACCATAGTAAAAATTTTGAAGCTAACATTTAACATACAGATGGGGCAGAACTGTTGGATCTGAGTTGCTTCTTTCTGCTTCGGTAGCAGGGTAATTATACCGAAGTTAAGACTAAAAACCTGTAGGTTACCCTTATGAAACTCACAAAAGAGAGGCAAAAGGTCTACTTTTATTACTTCCCAGAACACTCGATAAAACTCAGCCGGGAACCCATCTGGTCCCGTGGCTTTGTTATGCTTCATTTGAAAGATAGCCTCTTTGATCTCCCTTTCTGAGAACTCCATACTTAATAAGTTGTTCTCAATCTGTGAGACTTGGTTAATATCACTGGTAACGGACTCGATCATCGAGAAATTATTTCTCGCCGGCTCCTCAAAGAGCCCCTTATAATAGTTGGTAATGAATTTCTTAAGATTTTCATCACCGACTATCGATCCTTCTTCTTGTTCTAAACGGAAAATCCGTGTTTTTCTGTGTTTCCCATTAGCGACGAGATGGAAGTATTTTGTGTTACTATCCTCTTCCAACAGCTTTTTTTTGTCTTAGCTCGTTGGTACCATTTGATCTCCTCCTCTCGTAAGAGAGTGGCGAGTCTACCTTTGTAGTAGTTTTTAAGGTCAATTTCACTAAAAGTGAGCGGCTGGGATTCAGCTTTAATATCCAGCTCCTCCGCTTTTTTAATCAACTCTGCTTTTTCCTTTTTATAATTTCCACTAGTATTCTTGGCCCAGCCCCTTAGGAACTGTCTAAGTCTGTGGATTTTGTTCTGCCATTTCTGCAACAGAGTTTTACCTCTAGACTCCTTTTTCCAAACATCGGCTATCAACCCATAGAAATCCTCACGTAATAACCAACCAAGTTCGAATTTGAAACTTAGTTGTTTATTGCCATGTGTGCCATTACCGGTATCCAGAAGAAATGGAGTATGATCTGAAATTTCTCTAGTCAACGCTTGTACCGTTGCCAGAGGAAACTTAGTCTCCCATTCAGTGCTTACAAGGATCCGGTCAAGTCTCTCATAAGTTGGTGTCACTCTAGAATTGGCCCAAGTAAATTTCCTATTTGACAAGTCGAGTTCCCTTAAATCTAAGCTATCGATGATAGCGTTAAAGAGGAAGGGCCATCGGTTATCAAACCTATCATTGTTTTTTTTCCTGTGAACTTCTGATGATATTAAAATCACCACCCACCACTATTGGATCCGCCTCCTTGGCACAAGATTGGACCAATTCAGTGAGGAAAGATTATTTGAACTCCTCTTGAGCAGCACCATAGACCGCCACGAGTGTCCAAAGAAATCCATCGGCCTTGTTTCGCACTCGGAATTTGACATAAAAATCGCCCTCGTCAATACTCCCGATGTCAAAAGTCTCCAAATTGATCCCAAGCAGGATACCCCTGGATCTCCCACGAGGTTGAGACCAATGCCAAATATAATCTTATCCGCCACAAATATTTGCTAGGACTGTCTTTGAGAAATCTTTCTTCCCCGTCTCTAGAAGAGCAATAAAGTCTAGCTTCTGCTCTCTAGTTAAATCGGATAGAAACCTGAATTTAGCCAAGTCACTTAGACCTCTGCTATTCCAGAAAATTCCTTTCATTTAGATATAACTTTGTAATTTTTAAGGATCCTCACCTTAGGCGTTTTCTTCAACCTAGTTGAAGATCGAGCCTTATTTTTTTAAAAAAACAGTTCTGAAATCACAGCTTAGGTGATCACTGTCATCATCTAAAAAATCTTCCAACAATTCATCACATAAGTGACCAAGGTTATTAAAGCTAGATACATCACCGTCATCTAACGAGTTAACATCACTATCATTATCATATTCAAGGAAAGCTTCCTGATCGTCCTGAAAAAAGCTCACAGCTACTTTCTCTGCATTTTCTAAAGCCAAAACAGAACCACAGACTTCACGTTCACTAGCCCCAAGAGAGACACCCAGACTAGAAACTTTAGAAGAAATGACATTGACAAGGGCAGGTAAGTTCGTATCTCCTCCGAAGTCCAGATTCTTCTTAGCCGCCCTTCTCTTCGCCTTCTGCATGGCATCCTCGTCGCCGAGCGCAGCCAGCCGGGGACTCGCGCGCTTAGGCGTGACGCGCACTTCCTTGATGTCCGCAGCCCGAGACATACCCACATCCGCCATGTCCACATTGGGCACCTGATCGACAGAGGGCTGCTGGACCAGGGGGACAGCCTGCCCGTTCAGCAGGAACGCCCCCTGCTGAGCACACAACAGGGAGGCAGCACCTGTCCCCCCAGCCCCAGCAGCTGTGCAGCCCCGCCTTGCAACACCAGAGAAACCTCTCCACCACCAGAAACCAAGTCATCTCCCATGTTGAGCAAGTCATATTCCTCATCCAAAACAGCCTCCCTCAACTCCCCACCCAAAACAACTCCCCCCTTCTCCTTCAAAACCACATCCGCACATTCCAACAACACCTTGTTCACCGCCACATCCATGATACTACTAGCCATGGCATTCAGAGCATGATCCGCCAAAGGATTACATGCAGCATCATTACCAACCTCCTTCCCATCGGCCTCCCCGGGAGTGATATTGTCCTCCTCCATAAAAGCATGCTGATCATCACCGACCTTCTTCCCATCGGCCTCCTGCTCCCCCCTGCTGCCCTTCTCCCCACCCTTACCATCACCTGTACCATCATCATCCCCAAAATCAAAATCCACCTCATCCCCGTTTTCATCGAAGCCCAACTTCTCCTTCTTAATTTTTAGCTCAAAATAATGGTCACCAATAACCACGTCCATGTAATCAGGAATCAAGGCCGGGTCCAAAACCGCCACTAGGACGCGCCCAAAATCGTTATTCCGGGTAGTAACCATGTCCACCACCTGCGTGGATCTGAACATGGTGCCAATCGCCCACAAAATATGGTACTCCTGCAGGTTCGGGCGGATACTGGAGAACCGAAGCCATACCTTAGGTAAGAGAAACCCTTCTTCCTTCACATGCCATTCCTGAAAATTAAGTCGAGCCCCCGTCGCCACCCCGTTCACCTTCACATCCGCTCCCCCATATGCAATTGACCTCTGCAATTCAGACTTAGAAGGAAATTGCACAACAAAGGAGCAATCATCACGCCTAGACGGCGTCCACCTCCATTTTCCAGGCACCAACCTCTGAAGCTGGGCAGCAAGCTGGTCACAAGAGAGAGATCCCCCCACAACTATCACCAAAGCAGTCCTGGAGTCCTTCTTCCTAGGAAGCGGGGCATGAGGGATATGAAAGAAACCCAGGCCAGCCACCGAGTACCCAACCGCGTGCGCCACAGGCTTCGGCATCTTCAGCAAGGGGCAACGGTGATTGACATGATCATGCCCATCACAAATGACACAGTACACTTCAGTGGTGCAGTCTGCTGCAAGATGACCTTTCTGCGTGCACCTGCTACATACCACCGATCTGCCACCCCGGCCGCCCTCTAACCCCTTGTCGCTGGGTTCAGACATGACCACATCACCACTCTCCAACAACAGAGAACTCTTAGTAGGCACATCATGAACCGGCTGAGGTTGTTCCACGCCATGACCAGCCAGCACTGATGCCCCAGCCGGCCCCGGGACTGGCGTCTTCACCGCAGCAGCAAAAGAGTGGTCTCGTCCGCCATGACCAGAGCGACCCATCGGACCATCTCGCCTAGCAAATGGACCACGAAATCCACCGGGGCGAGGGCCACGACGCATGCCACCCTGGTTGCGGGCAGACGGATGCCCATATCCACCATAGCCAGGATCAAAGCGCTGATTGCCGCTCTGGAATCCCGACCCAAACCTGCGGTCGTCGCCTCCTCTGTCAGCCAGCCGATCCTGCCCCGACGGAATCTTGGCACCGCCGCCGGTACCGAAGGAACCCGGCTGGGAAAAGCCAGAGCCGCGGCCCTGACCACGACGATCACCACCGGCACCCTGCATTCTCGCCCATAGGGAAAAGACCGAACAACGGGAAGAAGAAGCGTCGAAACGGTGAGGTAGTCGATCCGTCGCGCGCCGATGCCGCCCTACACGAGAAAATAAAAACCCCAGACCACTCACACCACATAGGGCGGCATTCTGGGCCTCTAACCTTACACGACCCATTAAGGCACGGCTTCCAACCAGCACCTCCTCGTCTACCGTGTCCTGGGGCAGGACCCACCGGACTGACGCCCCTAAATTTGAAAAACTCGCGTCACGCTGCTCCGTCGTCGCCGCCACCGGAAACGAGGCCAGAGACGGCGCGGAACACGGCACCAAGCCCCGAACACTCCCAGGCATGCCCGCCTTCGACACCACATCCCCCAGTGTAAGCCTTGGGGAGACACGGTGTCGGGGGAGAGGCCCTTTCCATGGCTTGCCGTACGGCTTTCCGTCGCCGGAATCCAGACGCCGAGCAACGTCTGCCACCAGACGGCCAGCCAACCTCCCACCATTTTTCCCTGCACAACATGGGTTAGAGCGTACCTTCGGGGACTGAACCTTGACAGCCTCCAGCTGAGACTCAGCCACAAGAACATCATCAATCGAGTAACCCGCCGCGAACGCGCCATGGATGAACACCCGGGTGGATACTAAACCGTCATCCACCGCGCCGCCGTCGTCATCATCATCCGAGCTGCACTCATCCTCAATCGCCCAGAACTTCGTCGCAGTGCATCCCGAGGCGAAGTTTAACTTCGGGGCGCCCGGGCCAACCTTCGTCGGCGCGGAATGCCTCGCTGGCCCATCGTCAACGTCGGCGGAGTCGAACCGGCAGTAGATAGAACATTTGTGGTCCTAGCCACTGAACTATCTACAGCCCACTGCACGCCTCCAAGCCCGCCGGTGGCACTATCGCCGGCGCCCAGCCCCTCGGGGAAGCGGACGCTTGGGTTCCCCTTCATCCAGTACCATATCAACTGGAATGGAACTTCAATAATGTATTATAGATGATCTGCCATCACCGCACCCCTAATGTAATCTGTATAAAACGATAATGAGATCAACATGGAATGTTGTTGGCTCCGATGTAACAGCACTGGCGACCTGTACCCGCTGGCGCCGGTGTCTCCCCAAGCGTTCTTCAGTAGTGCGCCCACGATTGACCTTTGGCACCAGCGTTTGGGTCATCTCGGGCGTAACATCCTGTCCAAAACGTTGCCACAGCTTGGCTTCGTCCCTACTAGGTCCTTGTCTTCTCTGTGTGAAGTATGTCAGCTCGGCAAGCATGTTAGATTGCCGTTTTCCCATTCTGAATCAGTCAGTTTAGTTCCCTTTCAAATTGTTCACTGTGATGTATGGACCTCTCCCATTGTCAGTTGCTCCGGATTCAAATACTATTTGGTTTTGATTGATGATTTCATGCATTATGTTTGGACTTTCCCTCTTCGGGCCAAGTCTGAAGCCTTTCACTGCTTAATTCAGTTTCATGCTTATGTCTGCACTCAGTTCCAACTACCCCTACGCGCAATTCAAACTGACAATGGAAAAGAATTCGATAATCTTGCTTTACGCCATCACCTTGCCTCTCATGGTGTCACACTTCGACTCTCTTGTCCCTACACCTCACCACAAAATGGAAAAGCCGAACGGATTATCCGAACACTAAATGACTGTATTCGCACTCTTGTTCTTCATGCCGCTATGCCGGCACACTTTTGGGTTGAAGCTCTGTCCACTGCCACTCATCTTCTAAACCGAAGACCATGCCAAGCTACTGGACACACTACTCCTTTCCAGCTCCTCCTTGGATGCCCTCCATCTTATGACCACCTCAAGGTCTTTGGTTGCTTATGCTACCCAAATCAATCATCTACCACAGCGCATAAACTGAGTCCCCGCTCGACGCCATGCATTCTGCTTGGTTATCCCGAGGATAGCCACGGTGCTTGGATCTCCGCTCTCGTCGGGTGATCACATCCCGTCACGTTGTGTTTGATGAGACACAATTCCCCTTTCGTTTGGCACAGCCTGCACATGATCCGACAATAGCTGGACCAGCTACAGTGCCTCTCTTGGACAGTCCGATTCTTATTCAGCAGGCGCGCAATGTTCCTGCGGCCAACACACCACCTATTCCATCCACCGAGCCTACTGCTGCACCTATACATTCACCTACTGTCGCTCCAGAAGCTCCTAATTCCTCACCTGCTCCAGCTGCCGCCACCGCGGCTGATCAGGACAATGTGTCCTCGGATTCAATCGCTCCAGTGCATCATCCCATGGTCACTCGTTCTCGGGTCGGGACTTTTAAACCAAATCCACGTTACGCCCTGTCTTCTGTAACGAAAGCCTCCACTCCACCCATTTCCCCTATTCCCAAAACAGTTCGAGCTGCTCTCAAGGACCCAAACTGGCATGCCGCCATGGCCCGCGAGTTTGAGGCTCTCCAACTCAACCGTACCTGGAAGCTGGTTGATCGTCCGCCGAAATCAAACATTATCACTGGCAAGTGGATTTTCACCCATAAACTCAAACCTGATGGGACTCTGGAACGATACAAGGCGCGGTGGGTGCTGCGGGGATTCACCCAGCGGGCCGGTGTCGATTTCGATGAAACATTCGCGCCGGTTGTCAAACAGGCGACTGTCCGGACTGTGTTCACCATTGCCGCGTCGCGCAAATGGTCCACCAAGCAACTTGACATCTCTAATGCCTTCCTGCATGGTCATCTCAAAGAACAAGTTCTTTGCCAGCAGCCTACGGGCTTTGTCGATACCACTCGGTCGGACACGGTATGCCTTCTGGACAAGTCACTGTATGGCCTCCGTCAGGCTCCGCGCGCATGGTTCGAATGCTTTTCTGCCTTTGTGCTGTCGCTCGGGTTTGCGGCCACACGGTCAGACTCCTCTCTCTTCGTGATGCACCTTGGCAGCGACAGCATCTATCTTCTTCTCTATGTCGATGATATTGTCCTGACCAGCTCTAGTACCTCCCTGGTACAACAAGTCGTGGATCGCCTCCGCACCGAGTTTGCTGTTCGTGACATGGATGCTCTCCATTTCTTCCTTGGGATCGACGTCAAGCGAACCAAGGATGGCTTCTACCTATCTCAGGAACGCTACGCTACTGAAATTCTTGAGCGCGCGGGAATGATCAACTGTCATCCAGTATCCACTCCAGTCGACTGCAAAGGCAAGCTTCCTGCTGACGGCGACGCCAATATTTGACGGCGACGCCAAATTCTTGAGCTTCCTATCGCAGTCTGGCCGGGGCACTCCAATATTTGACAGTGACTCGTCCAAACCTTGCGTTCGCTGTCCAGCAGGCGTGTCTACATATGCATGATCCACGAGCTCCACACCTCGCGCTGCTGAAGCGCATCCTCCGCTATGTCCGCGGGACGACCTCCCTTGGACTGCATTTGCGTGGCTCCACCGAGCTGTTGCTGACGGCATACTCCGACGCCGACTGGGCGGGCCGTCCTGATATGCGTCGATCGACATCGGGATTCTGTGTATATCTCGGTGACTCTCTCATCTTGTGGTCCTCCAAGAGACAGCCCACGGTGTCGCGCTCTAGCGCGGAGGCTGAATACCGCACCGTGGCGAATGCAGCAGCGGAGTGTATCTGGCTTCGGCAACTACTCAGCGAGCTCCATTGCAGTGTCCTCAAGGCTACGGTCGTCTTCTGTGATAATGTTTCGGCTGCTTACATGTCATCCAACCCGATTCATCACAAACGCACCAAACATATTGAGCTCGATATCCATTTCGTCCGCGAGCGTGTTCAGCTGGGTGAGCTTCGCTGATGTGATGACCAAGGGCTTTCCAACGGCGACGTTCGACTCCTTCAGATCCAGTCTGTGCGTCGTTCCGTTCCGACATCAGACTGCGGGCGGGGAGGGGGGGGGGGGGGGTGTTGAGGAGATGTTGTGTATTGTTGTAACTGTAAGAGCTGACCGGGTCCGTAGACTGAACGTCCACGTTCAGCACTACACTACCTGGCTGAGGCGGCAATAGCCTCCCTGCGTGGAGTGCCAACCGCACCCTTGATGTAATCTGTATAAAACGATTATGAGATCAACATGGAATGTTGTTGGCTCCATTTCTACAGCAGCTAACAGCAAGCTGCCACATACGGCGCCACGTAGTTTGCAGAGTGGCACGACGACATTGCCATGGTGCTCAGGAACGCCTTCTCCAGCTCCGCAGAGGCGCCCCTCCTCAGCAAGCACAAGGCGTACTCCATGACCATGGCATCACAGGGCAGTGTGATCCTGCCGTCGCCGCCCCTGAAGCCGAACTCCTCCTTGGAGATCTGCAGGAGCTCGGCGAAGACTGTCGTTCCGTGGCACGCCAATGGCACCTCAAATCGTGCCCCGTCGGTCGTGTACACTGCGCAGTGGCCCTTGCTCGCCACGGAAGTGCAGCGCTTGTCGACTTCCTTTGCTGCCGGTGCTGGCCCCCAGGCGAGGCGCTTCCTCCCAAGCGCCGCCATCCTCTGCCACTTCTTGGCCAGCTGAGCGATCCTCTTGGTGCTCATCATGTTCACGGTTACTTCTTTCTTTCTTGGCTAGAAACTAGAGAAGTGTAGAGCTCTTTCTGAGTTAAGATTGTGATGCTGTTCTGAGTCCACTTGACCTGAATGCTGAATATATAGCGCACTCGAACTTGACCGGAATGGTTGGGCAAGGAACAAGGGCATGAGGATGGCGAGTGCGATGTTGCAAGACGCGTCTGCGAGTACGATTTGGATGAGACTCTGACGGGGGCCGAGTGTTTGGTGCTGAATGCTCGTGGTGTGCTTTCGGTGCTTGGAAGTTGGAACCCGTGCTGGCGCGTCATGCGGAGCGGTGTCGCTGGGAAGCGGCACGAGGTCCCCATGTTTGTTCAGCTGCTGCTGCTGTACCATCAGATCATCAGCAGATTAGCTTGGGTTTAAAGTTTAAACAAAAAGAAGACATGGAGGCATGAACTGCATGCTTTTGTCAGACGGCAATGCCATTTCTTGACAAATGAAACTGGAGCTAGCTGGTAGTTGCCTAGTTGCGATCTTGTAGGTCCATGCAGGGAACTGCAAGAAGCAGCTGCGAAGTGGAGTTCACATGATGTGCCATTGATCCAGCAGACCACAAAGTTTGGATGGCTGAGCAGTCTTAATCCGGCCAT
This sequence comes from Eremochloa ophiuroides, assembly GCA_038502445.1. Taxonomy (NCBI): domain Eukaryota; kingdom Viridiplantae; phylum Streptophyta; class Magnoliopsida; order Poales; family Poaceae; genus Eremochloa; species Eremochloa ophiuroides. The sequence goes on along the minus strand of JAHLJS010000001.1, from coordinate 89,500,832 downwards.
TCAGAAACAATGAGCTGTGGGCACAAAACCTTCCACATGTCTTACAAATAAAATAGCAATCGGTATCTCGTTGCACAATCACTGAAAAAAACTGGTATTGACAAATTGGACCCAGTGTACATGTGGTCCTCATGGCCCATGAGGCATAGCAGTATGGCATCACGTTGTGTTCCGACAAGTGCCAGCAGATGAAGGCCCCAGAGAAATCTAATCAGAACCATACACTTCTTCCCATAGCAGCACTGCATATTCTGAGGCTCTGAGATCGTGGCCTTGTCTCTTGCCAGCCGGAGGCGATAGCTGCACTTGAACTGCATGCTCTTCTTCCCCCCTCGCATATAAATCCACCACCTTCGCACCAACATTCCACCAGTCCATCAGCAACCTAATCTTTACATCTAGCAGCACAATATCCTCTGATACAGAGGTCCTCTGAACATTCGATTCAGCCAGGAAAAGTAGGAGAAGCAACCATGATCAGTGCCAAGAGGCTTGTTCAGATGGCAAAGAAGTGGCAGAGAATGGCTGCCTTGGCGAGGAAGCGGCTCACGTCGTCGACGCCGGCGAAAGAAGCCGAAGCGTCCTGCGGGACGTCGTCGACGTCGGTGGCCAGCAAGGGCCACTGCGTCGTGTACTCGGCCGACGGAAGGCGGTTCGAGGTGCCGCTGGCGTACCTCGGCACAGCGGTCCTCGGCGAGCTCCTGCGCATGTCGCAGGAGGAGTTCGGGTTCGCGAGCGACGACGGCAGGATCACGCTGCCCTGTGACGCCGCGGTGATGGAGTACGCCATGTGTTTAGTTGGAAGAGACGCTTCTGAGGAGGTTGTGAGGGCGCTCTTGAGCTCCATTGTCAGGCCTTGCCACACTACTGTCAGCGGCGTGGCGCCATCGATGGAGCTCAAGCAGCAGCTAGTCGTCTCTGTATAGTTCAGTCGCTCATTCTATTAGCTCCTGTGTAAGTGTCTCTTGATGTAGGTTGTAGGTATTAATAATGTACAGTACAGTTCTGTTCAACCGGATGTAATGTTTTTCTTGTTTTGAAATGGTAAGAAAGATGTTACCAGCTCAATAATCTCAGCAAATGCGATTTGTGAACCAAAACTCTTCCTGAGATATCCTGAGCTAAAGACAATTGTGCCAAAGTATCCCAATGGGACCTCAAAAGTCAAAACTCCTCCCATTGGCTGTACCCACGGTGAATATAGTTGGCGAACCGGGCCGCCCGGCACGGCACGGGCACGGCTGGGCACGGCACAACTAGGCACGGCTTGCATACAGTGCCGTGCCTGATAGTGCCGCCGTGCCGAACTCACGGCCCAGGCATGGCACTATGGTGCCAGAATCGTGCCATGCCGTGTCTCTGCGCACGACGGCACTACAGTGCCCGTGTCGGCCCAGGCACGAAAAAACAGTAAACTTCACAGAATTTAGTAAACTCCATGTAACTCAGCAACTCAAGTTCTCAGCGATCAGTATAACAAAACACATAAAGAAATAACAAAATAGCAATTTATTAAGAGCTTTGGTGCAATGGTTGCCTCATTAAAAACCTGTCTAGGTAAAACTCACCCTTGTGAGAAACCCTAGACATGGAAAAAGAGTATAGCCCAGCTCTGAGTTCATTGTCCATTACACAATCCAGCAAGTCTAAGTTCCAGCATATTACAGTCCATTACATAAATGATAGGAGCACAAACACTAATCTAGATAAAGTTCTTCAAATGCTTCTTCAAGCTCCTTGTCCTCCACCATGTGTTGCAGCCTTGCTTCAGTAGCTTCCCAATCCTTGATGCAAGTCAACATCTCCACCATCTCAGGCCTGAGTCTTCTCCACCGTTCCTCGATGATCCTGCCAGTCATGTTAAAAGTGGATTCTGAAGAAATGGTAGACACAAGAACTGTTAAAATCTCTCTAGCCATGATGGACAACACTGGATATGTCAGTTTGTGTTGATGCCACAATTCCAAGATGTTAAAATCATCATTTAACAGGTTAACAGTGTCACAGTCTAAGTAAGAAATAAGTTCAGAAGCACTAGAAGAAGCTGATGAACTAGCAGCATGCAGCAGGGCAGTTGCTAAGGTATCTCTAGCCATGCCAAAAGCACCTAGAGGTGTATAGCAATCTTAACAAGATAATGAATCATAAGTGGAGATGTAGGATAGTACACACCAGACAGTGCAACTGTGGAGTCATAAAACAGTTCTAGAAATTTAAGCACTTTTTCTGCAATTGACCAATGTTCATCAGTTAAAAGGAAAGTACCACCTTCAGTCCTAGGATATTGAACATGCATGAAAGTAGTGAATGGGGTCTTATGAGGAAATAAATGTTTAAGCATCAGATATGTAGAGTTTCACCATACCTCCATGTCAAGTTGAAATTTTCTAGGTCTAAAATTAGTGGCAATGCAATAGCTTTTGTATGTAGCAATCCTCTGATTAGATAAATTCAAAAAAGATATTGCAGTTCTAAATGTTTCAATCAAAAGCTTTAGAGCATCAAGAGCCTCTTTCACAATCAGATTTATAATATGACATGCACAACGCTGATGTAAGAACATAGTATTAATTGCATTAAGGGATGAAGCATTGTTTAATTCAGGAATGTCATCAACAACTTCAATACCAAGATATCTAGACAGCAAAGGCCTAAGTGTGTGCATAGCAGATACATTAGATGAGGCACTGTCCAAAGTAACAGCAAATACTTTTTCAGTCAAACCATAATCAGTAAGCACAGATACTACACGATCAGCAATGTTCTGTCCACTATGGGACACATCAATAAGCACAAAACCAAGCACCCTCTTCTCTAGTTGACAATCAGAGTTTATATAATGAGCAACAACCTAAGGTAATCCTCTTTGGCATTACCAGACCAGATATCAGCGGTCAAACAAACGCAATTAACAGCTAAAGAGCTATGATTCTCAACAAGTTTAGCTTTACGATCAGTGAACAATTTAACCATGTCCCTGGTGGTGGTTTGCCGAGAGACAGGAACAAAAGCAGGGTTATGAGCAGATCAAATGTAATCTTCAAAGGGACCACTCTCACCCATACTAATAGGAACATCTAGTCGAGCAAGCAAACAAACTAGTTCATTACGGGCACGGATAGGACAATACTCCCAATTACGCAAACTACCATCAGGATTAAAAGAGATCTGAGACTGACACATGCGAGTCTTTTCACGGCTCCTGGGACATTTATCCCTATGACGAGTGAGGTGACCAGTGCCACTACTAGAGAGACCAGAATACTGCTTAGAGCAGTGGATGCACTTGGCTCCATACCTGAATTTCTTACCATTTACGGTTTTGAAGAGCTTCTTGAAATCCTTCCAAACAGCAGAGGCAGAGGGATGAGAGCGCTTGGCGCTGTTCTCGTCCTCTTCACCTTCCTCGCCGTTTGCTGCGCCGCCTTCTTGTTCATCGTCGACAGCAATGGGAGCGTTAGCAGCGCCAGCGCCACTGCCGAACAACTCCTCAGCATCCTCGCGCATGTTCTCCTCATCGTCATCTCCAGCCAAGCCACATAACTGTCTCTCTTCGTTTCCGCCAACCTCGACCGTTTCATCGTTGGAGACGGCCATCGTCCAGCTTCGATGTCCTGGTTCCTCGAAGGCTTCAAAAAAAGAAGAACGCATCAGCACAGGTCTAACCATCTAGGCACTAGGGTTAGTGTTGGAGCTAGGGTTAGGGTTAGGGGTTACCTTTGAAGCCGGAGCACCAGAATCGTCGAGGCCGTCTACGAGACACAGATCCGCCTCCCTGGTTCCTCGACGGATCTAGATCCGGAGCACCAGAGTAGTCGGCATCCGGTGAGGTCGATGGAGACGACTAGGAGGAGGACAAGGAGAGGAAGATGCTACATCGACGATGAGAGATTAAGAACAGGGGAGGAATATGCCATGCCGTGTGCCAGTGCCGGGCACCGGTGGCTCAAGAGGCCACCGGAGAGGAGGAAGACGAGAGGAGTCGAGAGAGGAGAGGCGAGACAGAGAGACAAGAGAGCGAGACAGGAGAGAGAGAGCGACCGGGAGAAATGAATTAGGGTTAGGATGGGGGCGGACGAAGCGGCGCGGCACGGCTTTTATAGCCCCCCCAGGAGCGGGTGACCAACGGTCGGATGGAGCCAGGGAGGGCCATCCAACGGCTACAAGCCGTGCCTGCGTCGTGCCAGCCGTTGGAGTCGTGCCGTGCCTGGGCCGGCACAGTGGGCCGAAGTGGCGGCCCAGGCACGGCACGGGGTATGGGCCGTGCCAGGCCCGGGCACGATGCAGGCCAGGCCGGGCGGTGCTTGGGCCGTGCTTTTTCGGGCCGTGCTCGGGCCGGCCCATCGTGCTCGGGCCAAATGGAAATCTACAACGGTGAAGTGGCCCTTGTCTGCAATTCGTGCAACAAGAACAACTTGTATAGCCGTCTCTGGTGTCTGTCTTAATCCTTTTCCACTTCCTCGCCAAGTGGGCAAGCCTCCTGGGATGGACTATGGTTGGTTCTTTTTACTTGCTTGCTCCTGAATATGGAAGAAATGGTCCATGTTGGAGACTAATTGGCAGGTTACAAGACCGTGAGCTTGGTACATGCATTGATGCTACAGAGTTGGCATCAAGATTCAGATTTTATTACTCTAGACCAATTTTTGGTGAAATATCTAGGCAGAGATAGTGGACTAGTGGTTGGGCAATCAGATATGTACTAGTATTATAGCACTGCTGAAATTGGCTGACATGTAATTCTAGCACACTGGACCCAGCTTTTTATGGAGGTCTTCCATCTGTTCCAGTGCCCTGTATCATGTGGTTTGGAGATTAGCTGGTTGAGGTTGTGAAATAATCATTTCTGAACGATTTGAGACCATATCTTTTCTCTCTCTGAAAAATCTGAAACACTGCGTGAGCATGATTATGTCAGCATCAATGCCTCAATATCAATGGGGACAAGGCTGGATGATCCAAGATTCAAGAGTTGAGCAGATGCAGGGTTCATTTCACTGTTTTTGGGTACACACTCATTACAGATTTACAGTAGTATACTGCTTAGTAGCATGCAAGGTGTTGGGTGACCTGTAATTTGATTGCTGCTAATCCTGCAGCTCGGCAGACGCTTCCACATCTGAGCTTGCACCAATGGATGCATTTTCCATGGGCCTACAACCATTTCTTTGCTGGAAAGTTCAGAATGTGAATGTAAATTTCCGTGCAAGACTGAATTTGTTGTCTGGGTACTGAGAATTGCTACGGTACCCTCAAATGACTATGAGCTGTTTATTTAATTGGATCGGATGGTCATGATTAGATATTACCCCGTAGGAGGTAATATGTTAAATACATATTTATTTATTTTATAAAATAAGATAAAAAAGGAAAATGAAGGATATAAAAAAAATATTTTTAGATTTGATTGATGTATGCACCTTGACTTGCGTGTGTGCTGCATGCAGGATCTGAGTGCCGCAACTTCAAACACCCTTTTGGACAGAAATAATTTACTCTTTGAAAATATTCTTTAAAGATGACATATTTTGAAATTCAAATTTTGACTTGTAAACGAAACTCAAATGAAAAGTTGACCAAAATAAAAGTTATAGATCTGAAAAAATTATACAACTTCGTAATTGCTAACTTTTTTATTTGAAATCATCGTGTCATGAAAAACTATATTTAACATTTTTGGGTTTTAAATTTTTAATTTTAAATTGTTCAAACAAAGCTGAGTGGACAAATAATCAAAATAAAAATTGTAGATCTCGATGATTTATAAAAATCTTTAGTTGATGATTTTTGTATTTGAATTCATTTTATAAACATCCTCTAAGATTTGACAGCTGCGATTATGTCTCACCGACTGGTGGTGGTGTTTTCACTTTTTCTTTTTTACCTTTTTATATCGTTATAATCGCCACAAACCACGTTCTTGCACGGATCAACAATCAACACGTTATCATACAAAACAACATGCCGTGATTTGAGGAGATTCAAAGGAAACAACATGCGGAGAAAGCCGGCAACTGCTACCGTGCTTTTAGGAGTTTAAAAGGGAAACAAAAGTCAATTTTCAGATTTATCAGTTTATTATGTAATTCGAAAAATCTAAATATTCAACGGTTCAGATTCATTTGAGATATTACCAAACATTTGTACCTTAGCATTGCCCCTGGATGTTTCCAAGACATCACTTGCCGCAAAATAAATATGCAAAACAGTAAGTTTTGGCTTATGTTGCCAGAATTTTATTGGCCTGAAATTGTGATCGGTCATTTAGTTGTGCAACAAACCAACAAGTATGTGCTCCGAGCAAGAACACTTGTGCTAACTTGCTAAGTCGCTACCTTCCTTGATCGTTTGCAGGATCAGAAGGGTCTGAAACACCTCTCCTTGTCCTACTATCTACAGTGCTGAACTACTACTTACAGGCTACAGTTGCAACTAACAGCAAGCTGCCACATACGGCGCCACATGGTTTGCAGAGTGGCAAGACACTGTCATGGTGCTGAGGAATGCCTTCTCCAGCTCTGCAGAGGCGCCCCTCCGTAGCAAGCACAAGGCGTACTCCATGACCATGGCATCACAGGGCAGTGTGATCCTGTCGTCGCCGCCCGTGAAGCCGAACTCCTCCTTGGACATCTGCAGGAGCTCCGCAAAGACTGCTGTCCCGAGGCACGCCAATGGCACCTCAAATCGTGCCCCGTCGGTCCTCGGTCGTGTACACTGCGCAGTGGCCCTTGCTCGCCACGGAAGTGCAGCACTTGTTGACTTCCTTTGCTGCCGGTGCTGCCCCCCACGTGAGGCGTTTCCTTTCCTCCCAAGCGCTGCCATCCTCTGCCACTTCTTGGCCAGCTGAGCGATCCTCTTGGTGCTCATCATGTTCATGGTTACTTCTTTCTTTCTTGGCTGGAAACTAGAGAATTGGAGAGCTCTGAGTTGAGATTGTGAATTTGTGATGCTGTTCTGAGGCCACTGCACTCTTGACCTGAATATATAGCGCACTCGAACTCGACCGGAATGGTTGGGCAAGGGACAAGGCCATGAGGACGGTGAGTGCGATGTTGCGAGACGCGTCCGCGAGTATGATTTGGATGAGACTCTGATAGGGGCCGACTGGCCGAGTGTTTGGCGCGTGCCGGTGCCGGTGCTGAATGCTCGAGGTGCGCTTGCTTTCGGTGCTTGGACTGCACAGAATCCGTGATGGCGCACCATGCGGAGCGGTGTCGCTGGGAAGTGGCACGAGGACCCCATGTTTGTTGAGGTTTTTACCTGTGTAGCATTATAAAAGATGATATTCTTTTACATACTACTAAAAAGTTTTCGCACACCTAGATGCCATGCACCTCATCTTTTTTTTGTCTTCCATACCATTCCGTCCTACTTCTGTTAGCTTTTCACCGTTAGCCAGCACTGACAGATGGGCCCAACCGATCAAAATGTCCAAATACCCTTCTCTTGTGCAGTCGCAGCGCCACGAGCTGAGGTCGTCCATCGCCGCGGAGGAAGCTGTGCGCGTGCTGCACTGCAATGGCCTCTAGCCTCTTCCCTACTGTGCCGCTCGCCCTCCCTTCTCTCTAATGATAGCATAGAGAGAGAAGGCATACCATCACCACCACCCGTGGGCGCAAGCAGCCACGGTCACGGCCAGCATCACCATCACCACCACCCGTGGGCATCCTCCCTCAGCGCCGTCGTAGCGCCGCCGCCGCAGCAACCGTCAAGCGCGTGCTCCATTGGAGGCGGAGCTCGGCCACGCCCGCTCCTACCCCTCCGACGCTCCCGTTCGAGCAGCACGGGTGCGCGTGCTTCCGCGAGGTGCCAGCTCCTCGCCGAGGCGCACGCCATGCTGCGCCGCGGTGACGCAGCCTGCCTCGCCGCGGTGCTCCGCTCCAGGCGACGCGTCGACCGCGGCATGTCCCACCTCGCCTCCACACTGCACTGCCTCTCCCACCGCTCCCCGTCCCCGTCCCCGTCCACCGCCTCGCCTCCGCACCATCTCGCCGTCCCCGTCCCCGCCCACCCCCATTGAGTCATTCGGATTTGACGCGCTCAAGCAGACCTTCTACGTGGACGTGGCGGCGGCCGACGCGCGCTCGACGTCCCGCTCGCCGCGCCCTTCACCATCGCGTCCTCCCGTCTCGCCGCCGTCTCCAACATCGCTGTGCGCGTCGAGCTCCACAGCGGCGCCGTCGGGTGGGGGAGGCGCTCATCCTGCCCTCCGTCACCGCCGAGGACCAGCCCACCGTGCTCCACACAGCAGGATGGGCCTGCGCCACGCTCGCCGGCGCCCCCTCCGCGCCCCTCGGCGCGCTGCTCCAGAACGCCGCCACTGTGCTACCCTGGACACGCCTTCGCCTCGGTGAGCAATCCTCCAGGCCCGGTGCGAAAGAGCAGGCGCTAGGCGGAGTGCTGCAACGAGGAGGAGGAGAGGCAGGCGGCCATGGAACGGCTGCGGGGGCTGGAGTACTGCATCGTGACGGTGAAGAACGGCTGCGAGCAAGTGTACCGTGGTCGCCGTGGATGCTTGGCCGCACTCCGTCTCGCTGGTCAGGACGAAGCTAACCGTCATATTGTCCTGGTTCGCCGCTGCCTGTGGCCGAAGGGGTATTTGTGACTTTTTTCCATCCAGTTTAACAGTGTTAGATGAAAACCCAGACGGAATGGTATGAGAGGGAGAAAAAGATAAGGTGCATGGCACATAGGTGCGCGGCAACTTTTTAGTGGTACGTAGGAGAAGATCATCTTTTATAATGCTACACAGGTAAAAGACTCATGTTTGTTGGGGCCAACGTGGAGCACGAGCACGAGGGCTGTGTTCAGATGCATTAGAAGATCAACTTGGGGTTTAAGTTTAAACAGTGTGCTGTGTGTTGAGAAATAAAAATTGGTACAGTGCACCAATCAGTGCCATCAATGGAAGGGGAAGGTCTGGAACTGACAAATTGGCCCCAGTTTGCATGTGGACCTCATGACCCATGTCTCTTAGCAAGTATCGAACAGGTCAGTATGGCTATGGCAGCACCAGCACATCGTGATATTATAGCGCCAAATACAGCTGCAATTGGCTCCAGCAAGGGCCAAACATATGGCCCTAGAGAAATCTAATCAATTAAACCCTCACATTGCTTCTCCTTTCAACACTGCACGTTCTGAGCTCATGGCCTTGCCCCTTGCCTGTTTGAGATGGTAACTGCACTAGATCTGCATAGTCTCTATTTGCCCTGACCTATAAATCCATCAGCTTGTCACCAATGCTTCACCAGCCCACCATCCAGCAAGCTAAGCACCACACCTGGTATCTGCCTGAACACCACCTTATTCAAACTGAATTTCTCACTGAATATTCAGCCAAAAAAAGCAGGAGAAGCAAGCAACCATGATCAGTGCTAAGAGACTTGTTCAGATGGCAAAGAAGTGGCAAAGAATGGCTGCACTGGCAAGGAAGCGACTCGCGGCGACGCCGGGGAAAGAAACCGATGGTTCGTGCGGCACGTCGACGTCGGTGGCCGTCAAGGGCCACTGCGCCGTGTACTCGTCCGACGGGAGGCGGTTCGAGGTCCCGCTGTCGTACCTCGGCACAGCGGTGTTCGGCGAGCTCCTGAGCATGTCGCAGGAGGAGTTTGGGTTTGCCGGCGACAATGGCAGGATCACGCTGCCCTGTGACGCCGCGGTGATGGAGTACGTGATGTGCTTGCTTAGGCGAGACGCCTCTGAAGAGGTTGTGAGGGCGTTCTTGAGCTCCATGACCAGACCTTGCCACCACAGCGTCAGTGGCATGGTGCCATCGATGCTCCAATCAGCCATCTGTGTATAGCTCTGATTAGCTCATCATGTATATTAGGTTATTTATTCGTATGTAATATTCTGGAATCAGACGAAATCTTACAAAAGGTTCTTTTCTTCGTCTGAACGTCTCGTGGCATCAATTTGGAAACGTTTCTCGTTGCATGAATGACATGGTAGAAGATAGAAAAGAGGAAGCCATGGCCTGACAGTTTGCAGACGCGCGAGATGCGGTTGAAGGGCGCAACGTCGGCCGCGGAACTCATCAAATTCACCGGCGGCGAGCCGGCGACTGTCTTTGTATTGCCGAAAATGACTTTGGCACCTCAAAATTTTGGATCGCCGACCGTCTAATCTGACCATGGGATTGGATTCTTGCGGTTGCGACCCAGAAAGACGAAGGCAGAGCAGTTTTGGGCTTGTGGTCATGTTGGGCCTTTCCCGGTGGGACCCATGCACAAGCCTGTATTACCGTTTGGCCCGCTCTGTGGGTCATCCTTCACTGACGGTGACGGCGGCGGCGCCGCCGCCGCGGACGCCTGGCGAGCGCCGTCGAGTCCGCCGTGCCCCACTCGGAACTTTCCGGTGGCTGTGGCGTCTGCGGTTACGATGGCAGCGTGGCGGGCCCCAACACGAGTGCACCGCTCGGCAGGCAGCTCGTCGGCTCCGGTGAGAACTCGGAACCGAATAGGTTGCCCCAATCGTATAGGAGCCTTAAAATAAGCCAAATTTGCTCAAAATTGTTTTGTAGCAGCTGGCCGGATGGTGCCATATCTTCTTTTTGGTTGACGATCTGCTTGTTTTTCTGCATCACACAGTTGTTTCAATGCTGTGGCTCTTACCCTACTGTTACAGGCTACACCTGACTACCAGTTTGATGCCCGATCTATTTCAAGACTGCTCGGCTCTCACCCTACTGTTACAGTAATGTAAACTGCCATGCAAACCTTCATTCTGTAATTCTGTTGCCAGGGTATTGAGTATTCACTTGGATTTAAATGACAACTTTCTAAGAAAAAAAAAAACTCAAACCAGCAAGTCTCGGCTTAGGCTATCACTTTTGCAACCCTGAATTCCACAATTTCATGTTTGAATAAACATTAAACACCATGCACTATCTTTTCTCCAGCGGCTTAACTCCCTGTTGATTAGCTTGGGCACAATGGAAGTGCATGGCTTTGTGCCGTGCAATTGAATTTTTTGGAGCTCAAGTCATAAGATTTTGGAGAAGGACCTTACTGCCTTGTAATTCAAGTCTGATATTTAATCATTTATCAGTACAACAAAGTATATTTACAAAGAACAAGAATAATGGCTCTAACATGCTAGTTTACATCTTCCTTGGTTTCTTGAAGGATCAAAAGGCTCCATGGAGAAGTTTTCTTTTCCTACAATCTATACTGAACTACTCTACGTCTACTTAGGATCTGCAAACAACAACTTGATGGCTAACTCCAACAGATGGTGCAATACAGCTTGCATAGTGGCATGACACTGCCATGGTGCTCAAGAATGCCTTCTCTACATCTGCTGAGGACCCTTTCCTGAGAAGACACATGGCATACTCCATGGCTGCAGCATCACAAGGAAGTGTGATCCGCCCATCGCTCATGAAGCCAAACTCCTCCTGGGACATCCGCAGGAGCTCTGCAAACACCAGCGTGCCAAGGTACGCCAGTGGTACCTCAAACCTTCTCCCATCTGAACTGTAGATCATGCAGTGATCCTTGCTCGCCACAGAGGTGCAGGATTGATCGGCTTCCCTTTCCACCCTCCAGGAGAGTCTCTTTCTCCCCAACACTGCCATTCTCTGCCACTTGACCATTTGAGAAATCCTCTTTGTGCTGATCATGGTTTTTTCCTTACTGTCTTGCTGGAAGCTGGAGAGCTGTGTTTTGGTTTGCAATGCTTTGTTTAAGAAGCTGCAAGTGATGGTGTTTGGAGGCAACTTGGCCGTGAATATATAGATGGCGGAAGAGCAGGTTGCTCAGTCAAGTGGGAGGATTGGCAAGGGACAAGGCCATGAGGTGCTACGTGCATATGTTCTGGATTGGATTTTGATGGGGCCAAGTGTTTGGTGCATGCCAGAGTCAGGCATAGTGCGCGTTCAGTGGTTGGATTGGGCACTACACGTTGTACCATACTGAGCAGTGCATAGCCGGGAAGAGGCATGAGGACCCCATGTTAATTTTGGGCTGGGTCAAAGCGAAGGCCGGACATGTTCTGGTAGCTGTCAGTGCACTAAGAAATCAGTAGTGTTGATGGCTCTATTATCTTTTTGTTTTCTGAACAAAAATGATGCCTCCGTTGAGGGATCCATTTGTTTCAGCATCCATGGTCAAGTCACTACCAATTTTGGATAGTTTGGCTGAGCACCCTATTTTGGTATGCTATAGTGCTTACAGTGCAATGCCACTAACTGAGATTGCAGGCTGTGGGAATGCCACATGTTTTAGTAATGTTTCCTGTCCTTGTGTACTCTACTTGAAATTGTATCTTCTGTACAGAAGCATCCCACGTGCAAATTTCCAAAGAGGGTTGATAATTTGCACGTGTTTCTATCCAATTTCTCCTTCTTGAGCATTACCCATTACTTGAGAAGGTCTAGTCCATATCACTGAACTAAATTATCAGTGCATCATATATGGGCATATGGCCTCATTTTTAATACCATGATTCACACGATTAGGTACTGATTCAATTTGAATGGCATATTGGTCATCATGGATACAGTACGTTTGCGATCTATTTGAAAGTTTGATAATGAGGTTTCAGCTGTTCTTTCTAAATGATTGCTGCATCTTGTATAGCTGCATTTTAAATTTGTAATTCATAAGGAAGCTGAGCTAGCTCAATCGGGCTGTTGAGGGTGTGGATGATTACCTATGTTCAAGTCCTTGGGTGCCTATGTGGGGACATTTACATTTTTTTGCCATCCTTACGGTGGCACCAAAACATGTGCCACTGACATGTGGGGCCACATGAGTCACTGACAGTGGGCCATAGTGGCATTGGGCATGCCATTCTCACCATAAGGATGGCAAATATGTAAGTGGACACTTGGGATTCAGATCTGATGTTGCTGGGTCATCACTTACTCCACTTTGAAGGCAAAGATAGTGGACTAGTGATTGGGCAATCAGATATGTAGTACAGTACCAGCTGCTGAATTGGGCTGAGACATAGTGCAAGCATCCTTTTTTTTTTTAACAAAGGCAGGAGCTCTGCCGCTCAATTAAGACGAAAAAATTTTATGTACAAGAAAATTAGCCAAACGAAATGCTAACAGACACTAATCAACCCACGCGACGCGGCTAGATACAAACATGACGCACTGCCATGGGTCATCATTGCCGAGCATGGATGCAAAGCAACTAGCAGCTCCGACTTCCCATGGCAGGCCACCCACAAGCCATCCACTGATGACCCTGGGTTCAGCTTTTATGGATCCATTCTTATCTGTTTCATTGTCCTGTCAGAAGTGGTTCAGAGATGAGCTGGTTACGTTAACTCAGAAGCAATCGTTTTTAATTGATTCAGGCGCTACCTCCTGTTTTGCTAACTACTATTTGATTGCAGTTAACTAAAAGTTCAGCATCAATGCCTCAACAGGGACCTGGCAGGTTGGTTCAACAGTCAGGAGACTTCATTTGCAGGAAGATGCATGGTGCACTTCACTGCTTTTCGGTGTGTACTCTGTTCTTGGAGTTGCATGCTAGGTGTTGGTGAACAGTGCTTCCATTGCTGCAGATCATGCAACTTGGTCGACAGCTCCATATCTCAGTTCCTGCGGATGGTTTGCTTTATTTCTGTCATAACATGTGACAACGATTTTATGGTATATGTGCGCAGTTTTTCAATGCATACATGCTGCTGTTAGTTTTTGCTGGACATTTCAAACCACAGTCATGAATCCTTCTGGCTGATGTCCTTTTACTGCCATAATGTAAATGTTCATGCAAGATTGTATTCTTTGTTTAAAATGTTTACTTGGATTTGCTGGATATCACCACTTTCATTGCATTAAGTCTTGTCTTAGGCTGTAAACAGAACGTTTTACACTTAACATTCGCAATTTTGCAGTCTTGAGTTCTACAGTTCTGCAGCTTCAACTTAGTCCTTTCTCTAAAGCATAACTCCCATGTTTTTGTTTCCTGTATCATTTCACTAAAGAAGAAAGCCTAACTCCATTGTTTGTTTATGATTTACTAGGGACTGAATGATTAAGGCAAGAAGACACAATGGCATGATTTGGTTGTCCAGAATGGGTAATGACAATCGTTCTGTTCCATATGCAGTAGATTTTTGGATCTCATGATGTAAGATGTTGCTGAAGAATTGTTGCCTCATAATGTAAGTCCTTAAAAACGATATAATCATTTGTCAATACAATGAAGTATATTTACAAAGAACAAAAATAATCTTTAACTTGCTGTGTTGGCATCTTCGTTGATTGCTTACAGAATCCATTGGCTCTGCAGAGAGTACTGTTTTCCTATAGCCTATGCAAACTAGTTTACATACAATTAGGAGCTGCAAATGGCAACTTGCTGACTAACTCCTACAATTGGCACCACACAGCTTGCATAGTGGCATGCCAAACTCATCTTGGGACATCTGCAGGAGCACCTCAGAGACCGTCTTGCCAAGGTATGCCAGTGGCACCTCAAATCGCTTCCCGTCTGCCATGTACACCACACAGTGTCCCTTGTCTGCCACGGGGACGCAATGCTCGTGACCTTCCTTTGGCATCCCCAAAATGAGGTGCTTTTCTTCCAACTGTTGCCATCCTCTGCCATTTCTTGGCCAGATGAGCAATCCTTTTGGCACTGATCATGGTAATTTCTTCCTCTCTTCTCTCTGGCTGGAAACTGGAGAGCTTGGATTGGAATTTGTAATGCTTTGTTTGTGGAGCTGCTGATTGATGGTGTTTGGAGACCTGAATATATAGCTGAATCAAAGAGCAAGGAATCTTGTCAAATGGGATTATTGGCAAGGGACAAGGTCATGAAGACATGAACACAGTATGTGCATACATTTGAGAGCCCTTTTCTGTGCTTGGATTGAGCACTTCCTATGCAGTCATGCGGGCGGTTTAGTGGGGAAGGGGCACAAGGACCCCATGGCCATGTGAAATGGGAGCAACATGAGGGTCAGACTAGTTCAGCTAGACGTAATGCGATCAGATATTGACAGCCGAAGTCCATGGTGGGATTCCTTTCTGTTCAGGGTGCAAGTGTCGAGACTGAGGAAACTTCGCCGATATGGGGACCATCAACATGCCCGTGATTATCAGCTAGTTGCCTAGTCGCAATCTTGTAGGTTCATGTAAGAAAAAAACAATGAAAATAGAGTCACATGAGATGCTGATAATCCTATAGACCGCCAATTGAAGAAGTGATATGAACTGTCGACCACATTGTTGTGTCGTTCAAATACTGTGGGCAACTGGGCATGGACAACTGTCAGAACATGTTTCATAATCTGGTGTTTAAATAGGGCATACTACCTACCCAAAATTTCTCATATTTCAATGTCCAAGCACAGAATGAATTGGTACTGACGCAATGTCACAATGGACCCACTTTACATGTGGTCGTCATGAAGCATGCTTCTTTGACATGGTCACTGGTCAGTATGGCAGGAAGTTGTGCTACCCAAGCACTTGTGTTGTGTCAGTATGGTCCGACACTGCTATTAAGACCAACCGCACTCATCATTCTCTAAATTCCTCCTCTAAAAGAAATATTCCGTCCTGGTCATCAAGATTTTTTCCTCTATACTATATTCTCCCGCATCTATCCATCCTCTATATATCTACTCTATATTTATTTTTTTCTTTTTTTATTTCCCCACACACCCTCCCCACTCTCTCTCCCCTCCCTTCCCGTTCTCTCTCTCCCTCACCACCCACACATTCTCTCTCCGCCGCCGCCCCTGGCCCCGGCGAGGACGCGCGCGGCGGCCCCAGGAAGGCCCCGGCGAGGCGCGAGCGCGGTGGCCCTAGCGAGGCCCCAGCAAGGGCGCGCGCGGCGGCCCCGGCGAGTCCCCGGCAAGCGGCCGTCCGGCAAGTGCGCGCCCCTCCTCCGTGCTCCCCGCGCCCGTGCCCCCGGCTCCCGCGTCCAGCTTCCCGGCGGCGTCGGGCGGGCGGGCGGACGGTCGAGCGGCGGCGGTGTGGCTCCTCGTCGATGCGCGGTTGCGAGCCCTCCACCACGGCGCTTCCTTCGACAGTGGCTGCCAGTCCTCGCCGGAGCGCGCGTGGCACGGCGGCGCGGCAAACCCTCGACCACGGCGCCTCCTTCTCTCTCTTCTGTCCACGGTGTGGTGGGCCCACACAGTACGTAGAGGGCGTCCGCTAGGGAGCCAAATCTAGTGGAGGCGGCGCTTTGCCAGGACCGTTTCCAGGACCCGCTGCGGCGCTTTGGTTCGCTACCTGCGCCTTTAGGACGTCGGTAGCGGACCCAGTGCGGTTGGTCTAATGGGTACAAGTGGCAAACAGATTACAGATGGCCCTGCCAATTGAAATCTCATCAAAATCAGGCTGCATTTTCTGGCAACATTGCATGTTCTGTGCTCATGGCCTTTTCCCTTGCCAGCTTGAGTTGAAAGCTACACTTGAACAGCATGCTTATCTTTGCCCTCACTTATAAATCCATGAGCCTAGCACGGCAGCACCAACACTTAATCAACCACACCTAGCTCAACACCACCTGATACAAAGGAGCCCTAGAGTTCCGGAGACGAAGAAAGGAGAAGCCAAGCAGCCATGATCAGTGCCAAGAGAATTGCTCAGATGGCGTGGAAGTGGCAAAGAATGGCGGCCCTCGCGAGGAAGAGGCTCACATTGATATCTGTGAAAGAAACTGACGGGTCATCATGCAGCACTTCGTCAGTGGCTGGCAAAGGCTGCTGTACCATGTACTCGACTGATGGTCGGCGGTTTGAGGTCCCGTTGGTGTTCCTTGGAACAGCAGTCTTTGGTGAGCTCCTGAGCATGTCGCAGGAGGAGTTCGGCTTTGCTGGTGATGACGGCAGGATCACCTTGCCCTGTGAATCTTCAGTGATGGAGTACGTGATGTGTTTGCTTACGAGAGATGCCTCTGAAGAGGTCGAAAGGTTGTTTCTGAGCTCCATTGCAAGGCCTTGCCACTATGGAACTGGATTGGTGCAAACCATGGATCGTACCCAGCAAATTACTGTTCCTAGCATTTGAAGATTAGCATATGCGCAGTGGCAAGTGAATGGTTTTCAACTTCTCTTGTTTCATGTAAATATTACATATTGTAGACTGGGATGGGACTGAAACCATATGGTTCAAAAACAAATGGAGCCAATATATGTGTTTCCATCAGGGTTCAAAATTTCACGAATTTTGATAATTCCGGTGGTGGCCTAAAGAAAAATATGAAATTTCATATCACATTAGTGCATGTATCTTGCTGTAAAATATAACTTTAGGCTATTGCTTAGTTTGCATATTCTTCTATTCAATAGATGAGTAATCGTAAACTGTGTTAATCTTTTATTTAGGTGTAAAAATTTTAGAAAAGGCATACATCATGTCTAAATCTCTAAAAAAAAATTGGTCAACTTTAGTGAAATTAGATAATTTTGGTGTTGGCCGAAAAAATCTACCAAAAATTAGAAACTCTAGTTGATGTAATTCCTTTCGATCACAAACTTGGCTCTAGGGCCTTTCATTACTATGGAAAGCTTAGCGCATTCACGAGCAACCACACCCTTTACAATTTCTGGAGGATCATCAGGCCATAACATCGACTGGCCTGTGTCCCAGTTCAAACCTAATTTGGCAAGCTCGTGCGCAGACGAGTTACAAGAGCATGGAACATTACAAATCTTGTGGCACCTAAAGTGATCACACAGGAAATCATGGATATACATATGATCCACACCAAAGAGCTAGAGCATTCGGGCCGGTTTCTGGATATTCCCATCAAAAGCTAGAAATTAAACGCCTCTCATGAAGTAACCCGTCACGGAGATGAACCGTACCTAGGGTTATTCTATTGTTGACAGGCCACTTAGAAGCACCCACGGACACCATCAAGATGCTTGTAGAACAGCAAGTATGAATACTGGAAAAAGTAAACTAAAAGATTAATTGTATTTTTGATCGATTATATAGATACCCTCAATCGGCTATATATCCCTTATATTTATAGGGTGGGGTGGTCATTTTTAATCTTGAGACCTCTTTACAACTCAAACTTGGCACCAAACTCCAAAGCCTACTCGGACTAGGCAAACCGGCCTACCCCAATTTTGATTGTCAACATTTGCCCTCTGTTCCTAGCTAGGTGAAGCTTGTAAGCCTAAAAAAATTAAGACCAAATTGATCTAAGGGCAATTAATGTTTAACACTCGTTTGCAGGCATGGATCTTTTTTTATGAGGCTGCGCCGCCTCAGCGTCACTGCCTAGTGCCTACTCTGTTGCTACATGAGAGAAATTGCATTGTAATATCTGCTCCATTTATTTTTGAACAATCGTTATCTGACTTCCATTTCCAGACTCAACCATTTACATGTATGATTCAAGAATGATAAAACAATCAAAGTGCTAAACTGCTAATCCTCAGAAGCTAGAACACAGCTTGCTGGTTAACTCCCATGGATTGCGCCAAGCCATTTCCATACTGGCAAGGCCTCACGCTGGAGCTCAGGAACGCCCTCACCACCTCCTCCGATGCATCTCTCCTAAGCAAACACATGACGTACTCCATGACGGCGGCGTCACAGGGCACCATGATCCTTCCGTCGTCGCCGCCGGCGAACCCGAACTCCTCCTGGGACATGCTCAGGAGCACGCCGAAGATGGCGGTGCCGAGGTATGCCAGAGGGACCTCGAACCGCCTGCCGTCTGCCGAGTACACCACGCAGTGGCCCTTGTCGGCCACCGGCGAGGTGCTGGTGCTGCACGGTGATGATCCCTCGGTGGTTCCTTTCGCTTTCGCCGGCGTCGATGCGATCCGCCTCTTTGCCATGGCCGCCATTCTCTGCCACTTCTTGGCCATTTGAACAGGTCTCTTGGCGCTGACAATGTTTCCGTGTCTCCTGGCTGCTTTCCTGGCTAGAACTTCAGATTGTTTCTAACAGATGGTGTTCAGCTACTTGGTGATTTGGTTGGTGTAGTGCTTTGCTGATGGACTGATCAAGTTTTGGTGCTGAGCCAGTGGATTTATAGTTGAGGAGGGGAAAGAGAAGCATGCTGCATGCCGTTCAAGTGCAGCTATCTGCCTATCCACTCCGGCTGGCAAGGGAAGGGACAAGGCCACGAGCTCTCAACATGCAGTGTGGCAACTTGCAACAGAAAGCGAGTGTGATTTTGATCGGATTTCTCTGGGCCATCTGTGTTGGCAGTTGGCACTTGTTGGAGCCACTACTGCATCATTGTCGAGGGTGCTTGGATAGATTCAGTAGTCGGATATCGCAATGCGCTGCCAGCCATAGTGGCCAGTCGAGTCTAAGAAGCACGCCTCGTGATGACCACATGAAAATTGGGACCAACGTGTCAGCAATCTGGATTGAGACATAAAGCGTGACAAGTTGTGTAGACAAACAGCGGCCGCATTACTGTCATCATGGTTTTGCTCGTACAATACCGGAATCTACGTAGTAAATCCGTACCAATTTATAATAAGTTGTTTATTTTTTTTCCAAATTTAACCACTCATCTCATTTAAAAATTTATAAAAAAATATCACTTATTTTATTATGGCTACCTTCATTAATAAAAGTTCTTCAATAAATGATATAAATTTAACTATTTTTTTGCAAATATTTATAAGACGAGTGATCAAAGTTAAGATTGAAAAAGTCAGACAACTTAAATTGAGACGAAAAGAGTACATCTTTATCTGTTAGTGGGTGTTTAAATCAAGGCGGTAAAAATTTGGGTTATCACATTAGATGCCAGATGAGGTATTAGGATACCAATAAAAATATATTTTACAGGTTTCGTTAGTAAAACGCAAGACGAATTTATTAAGCCTAATTAATCTATCATTAATACATGTTTACTGTAGCACCATATTATCAAATTATGAACTAATTAAATTTAAAAGATTTATCTTTGATAAGTCCAAAGAGGCTAGAGAGAGGGTGAATAGCCTAATTAAAAACTTCTACAAATAACATTTGACCAAACGGATTAGTACAACAAATAACGAAGCAAGTTTTGCGCTAGCCTACTCAAAATGCAAGTCTACCTAACCGTTCTACCTAACTCTGTAGAAGCACACACAAGTTAGTCTAGATTGCAACTACTTTACTCCTACGTGGACAAGCTAATTACATAAGTACTACTACTACACAAGATAAGTGCTCAAATTAAGGAGAGAGAGAGTGTAGAGTGGTTATACTGCCGAGTAGAGTAGATGGCCAATCACCGAAAATAATACCAATACACTCGAAGGTGATAGTCTAAGATCAACACAAAGACGAACACCAATTTATCCCGAGGTTCACGTGTCTGCCGGCACGCTAGTCCTCGTTGTGTCGACCACTACTCGGTGATTCGGTGGCTAATTGACAACCAATGTCAAGCTCAACCAATGAGCGCCACTAGAACCTACCACGAGTAAGGTAACTCAATGACACGAGCAATGTATTAGGCTACCTTGCGGCTCTCCGCCGGGGAAGGTGCAAACCCCTCATAAAGACCTCCGGGAGTGGCCGGAGACAATTTCCAACTCCGCCAACTCCACCGGTGCTCCAAGACCGTCTAGGTGACGGCAATCACCAAGAGAATAGATAAAAATCCGCAGCAACTACGATCAACAAGTGCCCAAAGATGATCTAGATGAACACAATGCATTTAGATCACTTCCTAGCTCACTATGGATGGGAATCAAGCTCTAGAGTGAGTGGAAGAGGTTTGGGAGGCTCAAGAGATGCTTAGCAATGAGTGAAATGCGCAAGAGAGAATCCTAAAACCGGTTGATCGGCTATTTATAAGTGAGGGTGAAAAACTAGCCGTTTTACAGTTTCTGCGTGCACACCGGACGCTGGTTAAGTGAGCACCGGACACGTCCGGTGGTTGTCCGGTGTACCGCCCGCTGACACGTGTACTAGCCGTTTCAAACTTCCCGCAGCGCGCTAACTCACCGGACGCGGAGACGTCGCACCGGATGCTCTGACGCCCGTGTCCGGTGCGCGAACAGAGAGCATCTAGAGAGCTCAAAGTCGCACTGGACGCGTCCGTTGTTAGGTCACCGGACGCACGAAAAACATCACCGGACGCGCTGGAGTTACTGTTCCAGCGTCCGGTACTTACACAGAGAGGTTCCAGAGAGGCTCTGGCTGCACCGGAGGAGTCCGGCGCACCCCCCACCGGACACGCCCAGCGTCCTGTGCACCTATGAGAGCTGTTTTTGCCCTCTCTTCAACAACCTTGCTTCTAGTGCTAACAACCAAGTGTATAAGCACTTAGGCACGAGTGTTAGCTTGATTTTAAGTTCATTTGCAAGGTTTTAGGTTAGTGCTCTAGATCTAAATGCATATGCTCAACTATGTCAACTAGAGGCACTTGATGACCGAGGTTGTTAGCGAAATTTCATCCCCCTTAATAGTACGATCATCTAACTTAAATGTGATCACACTCTCTATAGTGTCTTGATCACCAAAATAGAAAGAGCCCTATTGAATTCACCTTTGCCTTGAGCTTCATCCTTTGCACCAAGTGTTGAAGCATTTGATCTTCATGTTGATGGACTTACTGCAAAGATTTGGATGCCGTCATAGCTCCACACTTGATTTTCTAACCACACTTGTAATCCAAAGCTTAAACACAATGGTTAGATATTAGGTGTCATCAATTAGGCAAAACCAATCATAGAGTTTTCAATCATCCATTTTTGGTAATCGATGACAATCTCTACAAAGATATTTAATGAATTCAATTTGGTAGTATTAGCACCCCCTACATATGTGCCAAGTGTTTGGATTTGAAAGGCTTTGCACATATGCATTGAATTAGAAATGTGGGCGAGGTATTACTACCAATTTGATGCTAAGGTTTATAGAATTGGACCTTTGAGGCGCGATACCATCGGAGTATATATATAAACCATCCTTAGAACCATGGATAGCTAGATTTCACTTGAAAGAATTCTTGCAACCAAAGACACTAGAATACTTCATGAGATCAACATTAGAAACAAGGTTTAAGAGTCACTTGGAAAGACCGGGAACTAGCTACTATTTCCTATGCATGCTAGTACTTCAATTCACCACACAAGTTTAAGTCTAGCATACACAAAATAAGCAAGTATATTAAATTTAAGTACAAATGCAATGCAACAATCATATGAAAATGCACAATCAAATGCTTACAAACATGCTTGTGAGCTTGCTCTCCTAAGCGTGAGATCAAAATTTTAAAATTTGTGACCCCTCACACTCGACCTATATCTCTCCCATCATCGGCCTAATGATGGTTCATCGCTCAACCTCCATATCTTTGTTCCATTCTCTCCCCTTTTGTCATCAAGGACCACAAAAGGGTAGCATAGGTAGGATAGGATTTGAAATCAATGGAGGGAACCACTTGGTAGGATTGTTTTCATTATCTTCCTTCTTTTAAGCACTTAGCTAGACTATTTGCACAAGTATATAACTCGGTTTGTCCTTTGGCAAGCTTCTTCACACCACTAGGGGTTATCTTGTCAAAGTTGAATTATATATCACTAGTATAATGCCCGTGCTAACGCCACGGCTTTATCTCGGAGATGCACTTTGATCTAGGTAGCATGCCCATCCTTGTTACGGGACAGTAATTTTTTACTAAAACACTCGGACCGCATGATAAAATAACAATACTGTAAAACTAAATACAACGGTAAAGTGATATTTAATTTAAAAGGCAAAGTTTGTGAAATTAACACGATCACGAAAAGAGCACTGTCGCTGTCTCATAAACTCTACTATATAGATCTTTCCGTGATATGACTAAGATAATGTTTTATATTGTAGGAAGAAATCTCTCATATCCAATTTTTTTGCGCCAATAAACCTAGAAATAAATTTCTGCCGCGTATCCATATACCAATTTAATTAGTGAATGATCAATTAACCACTAAAATCTTTACTTATATCACTCAAAACCTTGCTTATATTTCTAACTTCGTTATTACAGTCCACATTACCTCTCACGCCACTGCCTCAGGTCCGCGCTCCAGCGGACCTCATGCTGAGGCACTCTAAAAGCGGTGTGCAAAAAAGGAAAAAAGCAATCTTATCATAACATTTTACTGGTTAATGGCTAGCTCTGAATCTGAATAGTAGATATCTCGATTCTTCTTTCACATACAGTTCAATCAAGGGATTTGATAATAGGTAGGCAGTCATTTGCCTAAGTGTAAATGACAAGGCATGAAAAATTTAACCAGTCAAATGACAAGGCATGTAAAATTTAACCAATTAGTATATGACACACCCCGAAAAAGATCTTATCTATCTAGGTGTGTGCCCGTGCGTTGCTACCGGGCAAAAGAAAAATACAATTATATTCATGTGCGTTTCTTTTATTTGTGAACAAAGGTACTATATAATTCCATTGAAATATGCTATCTAATTTACTGAAACCAAAAGTTCAGTGTCCATCCACTAAATTCTGGTACAATAATCTAAATGACAATTACAACCTCAACAAAAAAAAAGCTCATAAAACCGTACAGATAAGAAATCTCCAATAACAAAACATATTAGTGTTGGTAGATTGAATGAACAAAGACAATAGTATTAATGTCTAAACTGTACGCCACACGCCTGCTTCACCTTGGGCTCGAGGAATAGGATCTGCACTGGAATCCCCTTGCCTGGACGAGCATGTGTCCAGAGCACTCTACCTGCAGGAATAAGATCACTGGCTCCCGTAAGTAGCAACATAACCTTAATTTCCTGAATCTATAGCACCAGATGTGTATTCTCAACAGTTCATTTTCTAATTTGGCTAGTAAATTAGTATCAACACTCCTTTTATAGTATACTGTTTAAAAAAATGTATCACACATGACACTTCATCCATCCACTTAAGCCAACAGCTTTTGATTAAGATGCAATGATATGCATAAAAGATTGGACATCACTTAAGCCAACAACTTTTGATTAAGATGCAATGATCTGTTCTTAAATGATAGCAGAGAATGTGTACACACTTGTGATATGTGCTTCTGTGTAAAAATGTGTTCTTATACACACTTGCGAATGAGTGACAGCTTGCCTGATTGTTGAAGGTTCAGTAAATCATCTTTGCGTGCCATGCACCATGCTGATCCGAATTGTCAAAGTATGCAGTCTGTACTCATCTTTCAGATGGATTCTGGAAGTATACTCGGTTCAATTTTTTTAGTTATGCTTATGCAAGGGAACATTCTTCATGACATCACATGACATTCAGCACAGTAGAAGAATGGAGTTATGAAGATTATTATCCAGCTAAATAAGTAGTTCTACAAACACTTAGTAATACATGATCCCGTTCCTATGATTAAAGAATACCACTATACAAGTGTCCGAATGCTGATTCATCATAACTATTACTAAGCCCTATCATTGAGTACTAAATAATCTACTAAACACTTAGTGATGTCTAAGCTTCTGCGTCGAAACTATTAGTAACTCGGTTCTAAATCAAATGTAACCATCATCATAAACTACAAGCTAATTAAAACTCGCATTGTAAGGAGAATTGAAGCCACAGTGCAAGCTAATGTATTCTTTGTGCAACTACTCCAAAATTGGTATTATAAAAACACATGACTATCAAAGTATCAAAAATACATACTGCTACCAATTTCGTTGGATCAGGATGAAACACAATCATCAGTGCATTCCATGGGCAATGAAGGGGAAAATTCACGATAGCAAATAAGTACACTGCTTTTCTGATACAGTGTTGCATGCCTTGCTGCAGATTGCACCATCTTCGATTCGCAAACGCAGCAGGCCAAAGAGGAGCTGCTAGTCCACGTTGAGGTTAGTTGTCATGGAGCTTGCCATGGCCACTGGCAGCAGCAGCTTGTTTTTTTGTTATGAATCTACTCCTCCATGTCACCCATCAGCCATCATGATCATCCTCTTTATCAAGTGCTCCATGTACCTGCACAACAGTCACCAATCTCAATTCCAAATACAAACTGTGATTTGAAAAAAATAGGTCTAATTATTGCTGTAGTTCAATTGCAGCTCCAGTGTGACTTCTGATGGATAATTTTTATTTAAACATGAGAAGACAGAGGCTTACTGAAAACAGAGACCAATCTTTATTTGTTGGCAAGTTGCTAATTCAGTATTTTATATTAACGCAGATTCTTTTTTTCAGCACATCAATTTCAGTAACAATAAGCTTGAAAAGAAATGTTTGAGTGATTTCAGGCAAGAGATCAAAGAAGCAAAATAAAAAAAATTAATTCTTGGCATGCTTTCATGAGCTAGCAATTGAATTTTTGAGAAAGAAATATTAAAGCACAGTGCGCACCAATTCCATCAACCACTACCTACTCCTAACTCGAATTAGAACGAATTGATGGAAGTAAAATTATTTTTGCAGCTGCAGAGGGGAAGTGAAGGACCTGGAGAGGATTTGGGCATCAAGATCCTTGCAGAACTTGAAGTCCTGTGCGGGGCGAAGCAAGACCCCAGAACAGCAGGGTCGGCATTGAGATCCAGTTTAGTACTTTTGTTAATCATAGGCTAAGAACAAATGGCCATCATTCTGCTGTTGCAGACAACATGAGCCACAATAAACTCCATCCCAACCTAAAATTTATAGCAGCATCTCCAATCGCCTTGAAATGTGCACACTTTTTTGGTGGGTTAGGTCCTGATTTGTGCAAACAGAGAGGATACTCCAAATCGACAGCTAATGAGGGCCATCAACCTAACACGAATCAAACTGCCGGGGGATGCAAGTGAATGCTAATCATATACAAATTGAGAAAGAAAAAATCGTCTGGAAAGGATGATCGAGGATGCTGGACCTGGTGACCCATGGGCACGACGTTGCAGGCTTGCGGCAGCTACCAACCCCATGTATCCGTTCGTCTCGACCTGCCTGTGCTCATCCCACTCCAGATGCGGGATTTCGACTGCGCCAGATTTGGAAGGAAACGGCGATTCGGGACTGAAGAAGCTGGGATCCCCCACGACGTAGTCCTCGGAGCAGTTGCAGAGCGCGAGGGCGAGCTCGATGTGCGAGGCCTCCTCCGCCTGGTGCTCTCGGCAGGGGCAGGCGGGCGTGGGCGGCTACGGCGGCACGACGAGCTGCGGCGACCGAGGGGGGCGGGAGGAGATCGAGCGGTGGGTGGAGGCTGTCACTGGATCGCGTGGGTGGAGGCGACCAGGGGTGCTCGCGCTAATCGGCCGATCGCCCGGGGAGGGGGGTCGCACGAGATCGCGGGGTGGGGGCCGGGCGTTCGCGTGACCAGGGCGCGCTGATGGCGGACGCTCTTTCCTTTGCGCAGATGGGATCGGGTGAAGGGAGGTGGGATGGTGAGTTTTTTTGACAAACTTCGGATTACAGCCCTTGGATCAAGATTAACAGCACTCGTGGCCGTAGATTTTGATGAAGGGAAGACTCTGTGTACACTTTTCTGAGTACACAAAGGTTGGCTCCCTCAGCGGGGTACATTTTGTTGGGTGCACCTAGCTTTGTTTGTAAATCCAATTATAGGAGAGATAATGCTCATACTCTAGTTAAATACTAGGTTTACAATCCCACAAGCTAGTCATATGTCACCACTAGATCAAACAAGACATAGAAGCAATAGTAGCGGCATATGATCTCAAAAACATTTAGTTTGTCATGAATGAGCCTATTTAAAGAAGAAAGTATGTCTATATGCTCTACACAAGTCCTACCAACATATGAATGACATACCAAACAATGATACCTTTACTTTGTCGGAGTAGAGGCAAGTCATATAGTGGGTGCTAGCTCAACTCATGTTGGAGAAATCTAGGATGTTCAATTCATTCTTCAATTTGTGAAACCTTGCTTCATCAAGTGGCTTGGTGAGAATGTCGGCAAGTTAACCATCGGTGCCCACACTCTCAACTTGAATGTCACCTTTAGATTGATGATCTCTAATAAAGTGATGCCTCACATCAATATGCTTTGTTCTTGAGTGTTGAACCGGATTGGTGGCAATCTTCACGACACTTTCATTATCACATAGCAATAGCACATTCTTGAATTTGATTCCATAATCACTCAATGTGGCCTTCATCTATAGTAATTGTGCACAACAACTCCCCGTACTAACATACTCGGCTTCGGGGGTAGAGAGTGCAACGGTGTTTCGCTTCTTGGATGACCATGATACTAGTGATCTTCCCAACAATTGGCATGTATCGGAAGTGCTGTCTTGCATCCCGCATAATCGGAGTCCGAATAACCAATCAACTCAAAGTTTGACCCCTTAGGATACCAAAGTCCAACATCGGGTGTGTGCTTAAGATATCTCAAAATCCTCTTGGTTGCCTTCAAATGACTCTCTCTAGATGAAGCTTGATACATTGCACACATGCAAACACTAAACATCACATCCGGTGTAGAAGCGGTCACATAGAGTAATCTTCCAATCATAGACCGATACTTCTTTTGATCCATCATATTTCCACTCTTGTCTTCATCAAGGTGACCATTTGTGCCCATTGGTGTGCTAATATATTTTGCATCTTGCATCCCAAACTTTTAATGCATTTGCCTTGGCTTATGAAAGTACCATTCTACATTTGCTTGATTTGAAGACCAAGGAAATAACTAAATTCTCCAATCATGGACATCTCAAACTTATTTGCCATCATCTTCCCAAACTCCTCACAAAACTCTTGATTGGTTGAACCAAAGATAATGTCATCAACATATATTTGCAACACAAATAAGTCTTTTCCAATTCTTTTAGTGAAGAGAGTGGTGTCAACTTTCCCCATTTTGAAACCCTTGGATAGCAAGAAATCTCTCAATATTTCATACCATGCCCTTGGTGCTTGTTTCAAACCATACAAAGCCTTTCTCAATTTGTAGACATGGTTGGGCTTCTTCTCATCTTCAAAACCCGGGGGTTGCTCAACATATACTAGCTCATTTATGTATCCATTCAAGAAAGCACTTTTGACATCCATTTGATAGAGCTTGATATCATGTGCACATGCATAAGCTAGAAGGATCCTAATTGCTTCCAATCTTGTAACCGGAGCATAAGTCTCACCAAAATCCAATCCTTCCACTTGAGTGTATCCTTGTGCAACTAGCCTTGCCTTATTTCTTACCACAATGCCATCTTGATCTTGCTTGTTCTTGAACACCCATTTAGTACCAATGACATTGTAGTTCTTGGGCCTCTCAATTAGCTCCCAAACTTGATTTCTCTCAAATTTATTGAGCTCTTCATGCATAGCATTCACCCAATCACTATCATTCAAGGCCTTCTCAATAGTTGTTGGCTCTTCAAATGAAACAAAAGAGAAGTGCTTACAAAAGTTTGCTAACTTTGATCTTATTTGAACACCACTTCTAATATCCCCAACTATTTGATCTAATGGATGATCTCTTGCAATATGAACCGGTTGGAGAACTTGATTGTTTGAGCTCGGTTGACCCACTTGAGATGGACTAGCATTTTGATCTTCATCATTTTGTACTTGAGTTTGATCATGAGAACCACTAGAGTTTGCTTCATTTGGGTTGACTTGCATATTATTGAGCTTGCACTTGATCTTTGTCATCTTCAATTTCAACATCAACCACTTGTCTTGGCCGGATATCACCAATGTCCATGTTCTTCATAGCATTCACCAATTGAGTTCCTCTCACATCATCAAGATTTTCTTCCTCATCTTGAGAACCATTGGTTTCATCTAATTCCACATTATGAACTTCTTCAATGAGCTTGGTGGAGTGATTGCATACTCTATACACTTTGCTTGTGGTGGAGTAACAAACTAGGATGCCTTCATCACATTTCTTCTTAAATTTTTCCAATCTTGCACCCTTCTTCAATATGTAGCATTTGTAACCAAACACTCTAAAGTATGCAATATTGGGCTTTCTTCCATTCAATAGCTCATATGGTATCTTTTTCAAGAGCCGGTGACAATAGAGCCAGTTGCTACAATAGTTGGCCATGTTAGTTGCTTTGGCCCAAAAATCTAAACTCACATTGTACTCACTAAGCATAGATCTTGCCATATCAATAAGTGTTCTATTCTTTCTCTCAACAAGGCCATTTGATTGAGGAGTGTAATTGGCCGAGAATTGATGCTTGATTTCACACTCATCACAAAGCTCATCAACTCTTGCATTCCTAAACTCATTTTCATTGTCACTTCTCACACTCTTGATTGTCACTTCAAATTCATTTTGGCTTCTCTTGATGAATGTCTTGAATATGCCAAACACTTCACTCTTGTCAACTAGAAAGAAGACTCATGTGTATCTTGTATAGTCATCCACTATCACAAAGCCATATTTATTTCCACCGAGACTAGCATAAGTGGTTGGGCCAAATAAATCCATGTGCAACAACTCAAATGCTCTAGATGTACTCATCATGCTCTTGTTAGGATGTGTGTTTCCAACTTGCTTTCCCATTTGACAAGCACTACACAATTTATCCTTCTCAAATTGCACATTTTTCAATCCTCTCACCATATCATGCTTGACCAATCTATTTAGTTGTTTCATTCCAACATGACCAAGCCTTCTATGCCATAACCAACCCATACTTGATTTAGTGAACAAGCATGTTGACAATTGAGCTTCACTAGCATTGAAGTCCACCAAATAGAGACTGCCATATCGAAATCCCTTGAATATCAAGTTGCTTCTATAAATACTAACAATCTCCACATCATTAATACCAAAGATGCATTTGAATCCCAAGTCACACAATTGAGCCACGGACAACAAGTTGAAGTTCATCCTCTCAATTAGTAAGACATTGGAGATGGACATATCATTTGAAATTGTAATCTTTCCAAGACCAATAACCTTACCCTTCTTGTTGTCACCAAATGTGATACTATCAAGATTCCCATCTTCATTTGGCTTGATTGAATTGAACATATTTGATTCTCCGGTCATGTGTTGAGTGCACCCACTATCAAGCACCCAATGCCTCCCTCCGGACTTGTAGTTCACCTACAAAGAAATCAATTAGATTTTGGTACCCAAGTTTGTTTGGGTCCTTGAAGGTTAGTGACCAAGCTCTTGGGCACCCAAATAGCCTTCTTCTTTGGGCTCTCCTTAGGTGCACCAATGTACTTGACTCTCACTCCCTTTGCACTCTTGGTAATCACATAGCAAGAATCAAGTCTAATGGATGAAACATTAGGCTAGCTTTGCTTTATCATCCTATTTTTGCAATATTGCTCCTTGTGCCCCACTTGCTTGCAACTATAGCAAACCACATCATTGCCCTTC
This sequence comes from Eremochloa ophiuroides, assembly GCA_038502445.1. Taxonomy (NCBI): domain Eukaryota; kingdom Viridiplantae; phylum Streptophyta; class Magnoliopsida; order Poales; family Poaceae; genus Eremochloa; species Eremochloa ophiuroides. The sequence continues at coordinate 89,470,614 of JAHLJS010000001.1, read as the reverse complement.
ACAAAAGTGGTCTTGTGAGGAACAAAGATGGCTTTGCCCTTCTTGGGGGTATATCCAAGACCCTCCTTGTTAATGGAGAACCTTTGACTACCCAAGCACTTAAGCAAGCAGGCATCTCCACCAAAGGTATTGCCTAATGTTAGAGTGAGCTCATGCACCTCCTTCTTGAGGTTCTTGTTCTCAACCAAGATTGTGGCATCACAAGTGACACCAACATCATTAAATGAGGTCGAGGTGGATGTACTACAAGAAGTGTTAGTGGAGGCAACAACAATAGGTGTATCAAGAATATCACAAGTAACGCCTTCATCACATGTTGTGGGCACATCCTCTATTTTAGCCAACTCCTAAAGGGAAGAATGAGCCTTCTCAAGCTTGGAGTAAGCTTCTTTAAGGTTCTCATGGTCTTCCTTTAGACACTCAAGAGAAGCACTTAGCTCATCAAAGGATTGCTCAAGAATTTTATTTTTCTTGTTCAATTCTTTGCACACTCTTTCATTTTCTTTCTTAAGATAAGAGTGTGTGTCACGCAACATGTCAAAGAGCTCCTCCTTGGAGAAGTCCTTCTCCTCACTCTCACTACCGCTCTTATTGGATTCAGATTGTACCTTAGATGGCTTAGCCATGAGACAAGCCGGTGAAGAGTCAAATAGAGATGGCTTGGCAGGAATAGCAAGACTAGCAATGGCCTTCTTCTTGGTGATCTTGTGATCATCATCACTATCATCATCATCGGAAGAAGAAGCATCACTATCCCATGTGACACAATAAGAATGCCCCTGCTTCTTCTTGAATTGCATCTTCTTGTCCTTCTTGTCCTTCTTGGACTTCTTCTTCTTCTTATCATCCTCATCATCACTATCATTCTTGTAAGGACAATCGGCTATCAAGTAGTCCTTGCTCTTGCACTCATAACATTTCATGGTTGGACCCTTGCCTTTGGTGAAGTCCTTTATCTTTCTTGCACCATAGCCCTTCTTTCTAATGAACCTTCCAAATCTTCTCACAAGAAGTGCCATCTCCTCCTCCTCATCATCATCATCACTTGAGCTATCTTCATCATCACTTGTGATTTGTTTCTTTGCTTTGCCTTTGTGCCTTGATAAAGTGTCCTTAAATGCAATGCTCTTCTTCTCATTCTTGTCTTTCTTCTCATCCTCCTTCTCTTCCTTGACTCCTCCATCCTTCTCTACTTGGTATGTCTCATGTGTCATGACATCACCAAGCACTTGTGTTGGAGTCACCTTTGAGAGATCCTCCCTCACTATGATAGTAACCAAGGTGTAGGGTTGAGATGGCGGACTAGAGGGGGGTGAATAGTCCTTTTTAACAACTAATCACAGCGGAATAAAATTTATTCGGTTCTAACAACAATTCACCCCTCTAACTATAACTCTATGCACCTTGTCAAAGATCCTAACAAGAAATAAAGGTGCAAGCCTAGCTTGAGCTTCTCTAAACTGTTCTAGCGTAAGGTCACACAAACCTAAGCACTAGTACTTTAAGCACCGGGGAGCTCCTACCAACTAGCAAGCAAAAGCACACTAAGCACCTAAGCTCACTACGTGTTCAATGACAAGGATACACAATCCTAATCAAAGAGCGCAACTTGTTTAGTTACAAAAACTGAACAAGAAACTACTTCTAAGCTACACAAGCTAAGAAGGTGAGTGGTAAGCTACACAAGCTAACCCATCTCACAAATGCAGCTACAACTACACAAGTAAAGTAATGCACAAAGTAAATAACTTGTGTAGAAGGGAGCAAACCACCACGAAGGACGGAAAGATGTTGACGCAATGATTTATTACCCGGAGGTTCACTTGTCGCCACAAGCTACGTCCTCCGTTGAGACAAGTTCCAAGGTTGCCGCCAGTCCTCTTGCTAGTGGTGACCCGCCAGTCACACTCTCTCACGTGGAGTGCTTACCACAAGCTCTAGCACTTGACTCGGCCGGACCACTTGTCACTCTTCACGTCTCGCTCTACTAGCGATGCTCTTCGCGATCTCCCACGGGGTGAGCTCCAACCCCTCACAAACTTGCTCCGGAGTGTTGACATCTACTAACTTCGCCAAATATAACTTTATAACCTTTAACACTAGAGACGAGATTAGAAGATGTATGGTAATTAATTAACTGATCATTAGCAACTAGCCACTTATCTATTACCAACATTCTTTAGTATGAACTGGGTTGTCAATCCTAATTATATATGCTAAGAATAAATAAAGGTTTTATATATTATTCCAGGTGACTAGGCAGAAATATAAGTAAATATAAACTAGGAACAATTCTGCAAGTGGATAAATAATTATCCCATTGTAGCATTTTACTTAGGAGTTCTACCAGGTTGTTGATTTATATTTATACCACTGGGAAGGACTTGGTTTAAACTATCATATTACCTTATGGCAAAGGTGCAGGATTTAAAGTCTACCGTTAGGACTTTTTCTTCCACTCTTGTGTATCTCTCCGTCTTAGAGATGGAGGTCTTGATGGTTGCACCTCTTGTGATGATGATGTCACTTTTATCGTTTGTTTGGCCAGCGGATTGGTGTAGAGCATTAATAGTTAGATCTGACAGCATCTTGCTCAGTGTGCATGTTCACAGGACTTTCACTTGTGAAATTTTCGGGAATTAACAAACTTTGCTCGAAGTGTTGTCCTGCTTGCAAAACCAAGGTAGAGATCAAGTGCATGGGCTCTGCTGGTGGAAAAACACCAACAGAACCAAATCTATCTCTTTATTTTCTCTATCCTTAGGCACATTGAACAAGATAAAGTTGATGTTCCATAATTTGTTTTATTCGTGACATGAGTGGTAAGATCAGATGATTAAGCATTTAATGTTGCATTTAAGTTCATATGGCACAAAAGATTTAAATTGCTTAACCAATGGGTAGGTTGAATTGGATCTGTCCAGACCCAATGTGATGATAGCATTGGCGGTGTAGAGGAACGGTCTGCCCAAAAGAATAGGCGATTCGTAATCTTCCTTCATGTCAAGAACTAGAAAATCTGCGGGTATATATTTATCTTGAATTCTTACCATTACGTCCTTAACTATGCCTTCAGGGAATCTCAGTGATTGTTCTGCCATCTGCAACTGAATATATGTTGGGTATAATGGTAAATTATCAAATAATTCATCATATAGCTTTTTGGACATTACGTTGACGCCTGATCCAGTGTCGCAGAAGGTGTCGAGAAAAGTGATGTCTCTGATTGTGCATTCAATGATTGGTACACCTGGGTCATCTTTATTTATTGGGAATGGTTTCAGGAGCATATGATCATTTTCTATGTTAATAGCATTGATTAGTTGAGCGGTTTCTTCAGGTACATGTCGGGGCTTGTTCTTCCTCCATCTTCTATTATTCTTCTTCTTGGCCACTTGTTGTTGTTGCTCTTCTTATTGATGGAATTGCTTCGGGACTGCTGGATCCTTCAGGATGCAGTTCTTGAACGAGAATCTCTCCTTCTTGTTCTTGATGGAGAGGACAATCTTGGCATGTTCTGCATAGATGATGGCTTTGGTTGTGCATAAGAATGGTCGTCCCAAGATAATGGGTGCCTTCTCATCTCCTCCGGTATCCATGATCACAAAGTCAATTGGGACATATGATTGCCCCACTCTGATAACAGCTTCTTCTAGTACTCCCTCAGGGTAGCAAATGGACTGATCTGCAACCTGCAAACGCATGTCTGTGTACAACAAAGGATCACCTAATATTCTCTCATAGATTACCTTAGGCATTATGTTGACACTTGCGCCGAAATCACAGATAGCTTCTGGAAAGTTATGACATCCTATGGAGATAGGAATGATAGGTCTTCAAGGGTCTCCCATCTTCTCAGGTAGTGAGTGATCTATCCACTGTATATCTGCAGGCTCAATTTGATATTGTGTTACATTGTGAATATCAACAAGGTTAGCAGTTTCTAAATCTTCCGGCTGGTCTGGAATCTTACCTTTCTCAAATGGAGGGACAACAGCAGCAAGCTGAGCTAATTGTGATTCTAACATTTTATTAAAACTGTGCTGATTCTTTATAGCAGAAGCAAAGGTATCCATTCTGGCATTTATGTTTTCTAAAGCTTTATCATTCGAGGCTACCTTTCTAGACATTTGATCTAACAATTTAGATTGACCAGCAACTAAATCTCTTAAAGGTGGAAGATTGTAATTATTGTAATTATTACCTTCGTTGTTACCTTAGTAGTTACCTTATCGAGGTTGCTGATTCCATCCTTGATTTGGCTGGTTCCATCCTTGACCTTGCTGAGGACGATAGTAGGTGTTATTGTTGATGAAGTTCACATCATCTTGCAATGTAGGGCAGTTGACAGTTGAATGCCCGTAATCTCCACATTCTTCACAGGTTATGTGAGAATCATTAATATGCATGACTTCCTTCTTCTCTATATCGAGCTTCTTCATGATGAGATCTAGCTTGGCAGTGACCATGTCGGTCTCCTTGAGATGATGGATGCCTCCTCCTCTCTTGCGAGGTTGAGTATGTTCTTCATTACAGCTCGGATTTGAGGCCATCTTCTCCACAAGTGTTTGAGCTTCTGGAAGCTTCAATGATAGGAAAGCTCCTCCAGCTGCAGAATCTATGGACTCACGGGTGCTTGCGATAAGCCCATGGTAGAAGGTGTACTTCAGTAGCCAATCCTCTATCCCATGATGAGGACAGTCTTCAATGTAATCTTGGAATCTCTCCCATGCTTCAGTGAATGATTCGTCATGTTACTGTTGAAAGCTTGAGATTTTCCCACGCAAAACATTTGTTTTGCCTGTAGAAAAGAAATTTGCCAGGAAAGCAGTTGAGCATCGGTCCCATGTAGTGTTCTTGTCTTTGTTGGTGTAGAATCACTGCTTAGCTTTCCTCAAAAGTGAAAATGGGAAAAGACGGAGTAAAATAGCATCTCTTGGTACTCCTCTGATCGTGAAGGTGCTGCAGATCTCTAAAAAGTATTGTAAGTGTGCACTTGCATCTTCATGAGCTTTTTCACAAAATTGACTGGCTTGAACAATTGTGATAAGAGCAGGTTTGAGCTCGAATCCATCCACCCCCGTATTGACTGCTGGTCCAGTTCAGATGTTTTCTGTTGTTGGGGCAGAGAACTCGCGCAGTGTCTTCCCAGCCATGTCTTCAAACGTAGAAGTTAAAGCTTCTCCTAAGTGTACTTCTTCCAATGTTGGAGTTGGCTCCTTTCATGAACTAACTTGAGCAGCGATGGGTGTTCTTGATGGCAGCTTGAAATTGTCCCTCGCCTCTACAAACTTCTTTCTTCTCAGGAGTTTATCTGGATCGTCAGTGAAATTGTTTGGAAGAGAAAAACCATTCATTCATCACCCTGCATAAGATAAGTAAATGATAAAAAATAGGGGTGTGCCTGTTTGAGTTACAGATCAATTAGTAATACAATCTTATCCATGATGCATATATATTATCAATATTTCCTAAGTTTAATGTGCCTTCCCCGGCAACAGCGCCAAAAATGCTTGATGACATCTACTAACGTCGTTAAATATAACTTTATAACCTTTAACACAAGAGACGAGAAAATGTATGGTAATTAATTAACTGATCATTAGCAACTAGCCACTTATCTATTACCAACATTCTTTAGCATGAACTGGGTTGTCAATCCTAATTATATATGCTAAGAATAAATAAAGGTTTTATATATTATTCCAGGTGACTAGGCAGAAATATAAATAAATATAAACTAAGAACAATTATGCAAGCGGACAGATAATTATACCATTATAGCATTTTACCTAGGAGTTCTACCAGGTTGTCGATTTATATTTATGCCACTGGGAAGGACTTGGTTTAAACTACAATCTACTATATTGATAACAACTATATACAATGAATAAGTGAAATTACCGATGTCATATACTCTACTCATAACAGGTAGAGGTCACAAGATAATAAGGATAAATACAGGTGATAAGTATGATCAAGCATCATTAATAAAGATAAACATCAGAGCACTTTCTAGTCATAGTAATAGCTAGCAAATGGATAAACTAAGGAATTAATATCTAAGGTATTTCTATAACTACGTCAATGAATAACTCTAACTAGTGTAATTACATCTAGCAATCATTGTCAGATTAGTCCTATATCATGATCACATGCAAAGGGCATCATCTAGGAAAGGTGTGAAACAGAGTCATCACCTAACTTCGCGACCGTGCCTGCTTGCCTACATACGGGGGGTGGACTACAGAGGAATCAACATAGCTATCACCTACACGAACTACCACACGACCCGGCACATCAGGGTGCACTCGCAGATAAACAAAATATCTAGACACCACGTCTACACATTGTTCATCATCTACCCAACGATCGTTTGGATAAACGCTATACGAGCAATTACATGAATTCAATAAGATCAAACCAACTATACTAGACATATAATTAAAGTAGACAAAGACTAATGTAATCAAGAACATATGAACTATTAAGAACAATATTTTCCTAATCATAATGAAGAATACAATAATAGAGAAAGAACTAGAACTATACCGAACTCTGCGCTCCAGACGGATGCCGGGGCTCCAGATCCCGCCGAAAAACTAGATCTCCTCTACTCTCTAATCTAACTAGGCTAGAACTATGAAATAGAAGGCTCTTGATGAACTAGTTGGCTCTTGATGGCTTGAAGACTTGATGCCTTCGATGAATGATTGATTGATGCCTCCAGGGGGTCTGCCTCTTTATTTATAGCCTGGTGGGATGAACGTGCGCCGTAGGATCAAACCGACTTAAACATAGGGCCGAGATGACTCCTAAGAGGCAGCGGAAGAAGACTCCAGAAGGTGGGGCCGAACCCTAGCCAGGGGGGCGCTGGCCGGCCCCACCCTGGCAGGGTGCGGGCCCCGGTCGCTTCGGGTGTGTTTCAGAGGCTTCTAGTGTTCCGATGATGATGTTTCCTTCGCGGTTATGTTTCGTGATAATTATGCACTTTAATCCCTCTTTTATGCTTTTCTGGAATAACCCCTAGAAAATACAGAACATGGAAAACTTGTGGAAATTATCAGTTAAAACCCTACACTAGTATGTTTTCATGTGCCCTTTTGTGTCTAAAGTTCTAATAAAAGTTGACGTTATCGACCGTCAACACGGAGCCAAGCACAATCTCCTTGCTTGCTTCCACGGAGCCTCTCGCCACCAAGCCATCTAGGAGGTGGCAACCTTCAAGAGTAACAAGCACCACCAGCTTGCAACTCAATCACCTAGTGCCACTCGAAGCAATCCTCACGATGCAACGCACTAGCGATCGATCTCACACTCTCAAATGCGATGTCAATTAGCACAAGTGAGTAGGAGGGCACCAAGCCAAACACAAGCAAGGGAAACACATTCCCAAGGTGCTCAACCACTTGCCTTCGCTGGCCCTTAGCTCTATTTATAGCCCACAAAACAAATAGAGTCATTACCCTTTCATTCCACTGAAAACGCCCACATCGGACGCGTTCGGTGCCTAGCGTCCGGTGCACCACAGAACGCCACATTAGCTAGCCATTTGAATGTAACCATTATGCGCCAACGGCTAACTTAGCTCATGCCTTCTCGGTCCACACCGGACGCGTCTGCCGTCACACTGGACGTGCAGAGCTCAGTGTCCTGTGCGCGACCAGAGAGCACCCAAGTGCCACGGGACGCGTCCGGTACGCACCCACTGGACAGGCCACAGCGTCCAGTGCACCTCTGCTCTCCCACGCGCTGCCACGTCACAATCACCGAACGCGGGAACAGTAAGTCAGTAACTGCTCCACGTCCGGTGCCAACGAACCCGCGTCCGGTGCAACTGCACCGAAACACACTGTCCCTGGCCACCTTCACCGGACGCGCGCTTCAGCATCCGGTGCAGCATCCGGTGCGTGTTTCTCCACTGAAACACCATTGAAAAGCTCTCCCAAACCCTCTCATCCTTCAACTCCTTTGGCAAATGTGCTAACACCACCAAGTGTACAACTCATGTGCTTGTGTGTTAACTTTTTGCAAACATTTTCACAAAGGATTTTCTCTCTTTTCACCGCGCCACTCGATCCGACCAACGTATGCAAAGTTAGATCACTCAAGTGGCACTAGATGATCGATATGCAAACAAGTTTGCCCCTCTTGATAGTACGGCCATCTATCCTAAATCCGGTCAAGCACTTCTCTACTCAACCTTAGACCGGTGAAATGGAAACGCCCTTTGGTTATACCTTTGCCTTGCGCTTTCCATCTCGATCACCGTCTTCATCTCCATCTCCGACACCAACGATGCCGGTGCAACACATGCACCAACACCTCAACAATGATATGATCCACTTCATATCATCACGTGGCTTTTGGTTCATCGATCCTCGACTTGCTTGCTCTTCACCGTTGTGTTGGTCCATCGGCGCCAAGCCATCACCCGACTTGCCCTTCACACTTGCAACCGGTCCGTCGACGCAAAGCCTTGCCTTGATCTTCTCCACCTAGCCACATGACTCCATGTCATGTCTCATGTGCATTTAGCCATTTAGCACCTTCATCATCACATGTGTGAGCTAAGCAATCATCCCTAGCTATTTCCACCTCCATGACATAGATGCTCACACACATGTACCTGTGGACTAATCTCCTATGTAATCAACACTTAAACACATATTAGTCCACCTAAGTTGTCACTCAATTACCAAAACCAAACATGGACCTTTCACAAGGTCTCAAACCGAGGGGGAAGGGATCTCAAGAAGCGGTGGGAAAAATCCTTGTCACTAATTGTTTCACCGAGAGCCTTGAGATCACTAATGATGACACTCAATCGGTGAAACATCTCCGGTATGATCTCATCATCCTTCATCTTGAAGCTTGCATATCTAACTTTGAGAATGTATAGCTTGGCACTCTTCACGGTGGTGGTGCCCTCATATGTCTCCTCCAATCTCTTCCACACCTCATATGCATACTCCAAGTCCTTGATTTGTTCAAAGACCTTCTCATCAAGAGCACTATAGATTGCACTGAGAGCAACGTCATTGAATTGAAGCCTTTCTTCTTCTCTTGGAGTGGGATCATTCAAGTCAATCACAACAAAGTCCTTCTCAACAATCTCCCACATCTTTCTATTCATTGATTTCAAGTGAGCTTTCATTTGCTTCTTCCAATACCCATAGCTTGTGCCATCAAACCGAGGTGGCTTGCCCATATGATTGATCAAGTTGTTGTGAGCCATACTTGACACCAAAGGATGTTAAGCCTTGCAACAATGGTGACCACGGCTCCGATACCAATTGATAGGTCCAAAGAGGCTAGAGGGGGTGAATAGCCTAATTAAAAACTTCAACAAACAACACTTGACCAAATGGATTAGTACAACAAATGGCGATGCAAGTTTTGCACTAGCCTACTCAAAATGCAAGCCTTTCTAACCGTTCTATCTAAGTCTCTAGAAGCACACACAAGCTAGCCTAGATTGCAACTACTTTACTCCTAGGTGGACAAGCTAATTACACAAGTACTACCACTACACAAGATAAGTGCTCAAATTAAGGAGAGAGAGTGTAGAGTGGTTATACCGCTGAGTAGAGTAGATGGCCAATCACCGGAAATAATACCAATACACTCGAAGGTGATGGTCCAAGATCAACACAAAGATGAACACCAATTTATTCCGAGGTTCACGTGCTTGCCGGCACGCTAGTCCTCGTTGTGTCGACCACTACTCGGTGGTTCGGTGGCTAATTAACAACCAATGTCAAGCTCAACCAATGAGCGCCACTAGAACCTACCACGAGTAAGGTAATTCAATGACATGAGCAATGTATTAGGCTACCTTACGGCTCTCCGCCGGGGAAGGTGCAAACCCCTCACAAAGACCTACAGGAGTGGCCGGAGACAATATCCAACTCCGCCAACTCCTCCGCTGCTCCAAGACTGTCTAGGTGACGGCAATCACCAAGAGAATAGATGAAAATCCGCAGCAACTACGATCAACAAGTGCCCAAAGATGATCTAGATGAACACAATGCACTTGGATCACTCCCTAGCTCACTATGGATGAGAATCAAGCTCTAGAGTGAGTGGGAGAGGTTTGGGAGGCTCAAGAGATGCTTAGCAATGAGTGAAATGCGTAAGAGAGAATCCCAAAACCGGTTGATCGGCTATTTAGGGTGAAAAACTAGCCGTTTTACAGTTTCTGCGTGCACACCGGACGCTGGTTAAGTGAGCACCGGACACGTCCGGTGGTTGTCCGGTGTACCGCCCGCTGGCACGTGTACTTACCGTTTCAAACTTCCCGCAGCACGCCAACTCACCGGACGCGGAGACGTCACACCAGATGCTCTGACGCCCGTTTCCAGTGCGCAAACAGAGAGCACCTAGAGAGCTCAAAGTCGCACCGGACGCGACCGTTGTTAGATCACCGGACACTGCCAGTGTCTGGTGCTTTCACTCAGTCAGAAAGCACGAAGTCTCACCGGACGCACGAAAAACATCACCGGACGCGTTGGAGTTACTGTTCCATTCCAGCGTCCGGTGCTTACACAGAGAGGTTCCAGAGAGGCTCTGGCTGCACCGGACGCGTCCGGTGCGCCCCCACCGGACACACCCAGCGTCCGGTGCACCTCTGAGAGCTGTTTTTGTCCTCTCTTCAACAACCTTGCTTCTAAGTGCTAACAACCAAGTGTATAAGCACTTAGGCACGAGTGTTAGCTTGATTTTAAGTTCATTTGTAAGGTTTTCGGTTAGTGCTCTAGATCTAAATGCATATGCTCAACTATGTCAAGTAGAGACACTTGATGACCGAGGTTGTTAGCGAAATTTCATCTCCCTTAATAGTACGGTCATCTAATCTAAATGTGATCACACTCTCTATAGTGTCTTGATCACCAAAATAGAAAGAGCCCTATTGAATTCACCTTTGCCTTGAGCTCCATCCTTTGCACCAAGTGTTGAAGCATTTGATCTTCATGTTGATGGACTTACTCCAAAGACTTGGATGCCGTCATAGCTCCATACTTGATCTTCTAACCACACTTGTAATCCAAAACTTAAACACAATGGTTAGATACTAGGTGTCATCAATTAGCCAAAACCAAACAAAGAGCTTTCAATCTCGCAAAACAGTTGCAATTTATGCAATTAGTTATTTTTAGTTTATATTTTAACAATTCATATATGTGTTTAAACATTATGATGTGATTTTTTTGAAAGGGACGGCAAAAGTTTTGTCGCGATTTCTATTAGACGAAGAAAAAAACAAAGAGTCGGCCCAGTTTTTTAATGGAAACTAGGCCAAAAAAACACTACAACTGGGGAGAAAACAACGCTCATCTCGCACAACTCTGGTGTATCCGCCGAATACATCGTGAGAGCACAACTCCAGACACTACTCAGCTATGTGCCAAACTATAACACAACTCAAAACCACTATATACAACACAACCGTTCAGATTGGGACATCGACACGGTTGCACACCTCAACTCATACACCAAGACCACCATGCCACACCCCAAGGAGCTATCGACGAGCAGCCCACCTCGCGAGCGCCATCGTCCCGATGATGTCCTGCACCAACCAACTACTGCCAAGCAGAAACTTGTTGGCATAGTCCGCTGCAAGCCAAGTAGCCACCATGCCGACTCCACCGTGACTCCATCGTCTTCTGATCACGCACATCAATCTCCCAACCTCGACCAACATTGGCATAAGTCAAAGAGGAGCCCACCCCCATGCTCCCCAGAACAACCGAAGCACCACACGGGATCATGGGTTTGAGACAACTCATCCTGATTAGATTGGGACATCGACCTAGGCCTCGACGTGTGGGGGCCTCACCACATCCACCGCCACACACTAGTCCACTTCTCCCCAAGGATCCAGTCATGCTTCGCCGTTTAGGGTGACATAGAAGTCGAGCCACTCTGCAACCTCACCTTTGTCGTGCCACTGCTGGAATCTCCACCGTCGCATGAATCAAAAACCTCCAGAGACACGGCACAACCCGCTGCCTATGTCGGATTGGGACATCGACCTAGGCGTCCACTCACTAAGCCCAGCTGGATTGGAACCTCGACGCGAGCCAAGTAGTACAAACACCAATTTTTTATAAGGATGAAAAAGAAAGAGAAAAGGCAGCACTCCCTGTCGCCGGACGTGGTCGCCGGCCGGAATTGCCTGGCATCGCCTTCAAGAAGCTTGCGTCGTGAAGGCACCACCGACACTAGCCCAATATGGGAAGGGTTTTCACCCGCAAATCCAAGATGCCGCCAACCAGCCCCGGTGATGGTGATGCGCAGCTACCACCATATCCTGACAACGCCAGCCGCGCCGCTAAGACGCCGCGGGCATGCCAACGCCAGGTTGCCCTAGGCAACGCCACCATGACACCACCAGGGCACACCCGGCCGGGCCACGGCCCGCCACGCCACCACGACGACGCCGACGAACTGCCACACCACCACCACCACCGCTCGACCCGGGACGCTCGTAGGGCAACACAGCCAGGCAGAATGGCGTGCCTATGCCACCGGAGCAGGCCGTAGTCGGCCCACAGCCACGCCCAGGCTGCTGCCAGCCCCAAGGCCGCCTGCACCGGACGCCGCCAGCAGGACGCCTGGGTGGCCTAGCCGGCCACCGGATCCGGCCAGCTGGGCGCCGGATATGGCCACCAGGCCGCGGACCGGGCGGCTCCGGTGAGCCCCAGCGCACCACACTGATGCAAAGGATCCGGCCACCGGCCTCCTGGGGCTGCCACCCCCGCGAGGAGACTGACCGCCACCGCACCGTAGTTCACCGGAGCAAGTGCCATGCTGGAAACCTAGGGACCACGCCGGAACCCTAGACACGGCCGCACCACCTCCAAGCCACCATGGTTGGATCTAGCCAGCAGGGAGCCTGATCCACCCATATGGAAGCCCGATCCGAGCCGCCAGCCACCTCGAAGTGAAGCACAGAGACGGTGCGCAGGACAACCCCAGGAGAGGGAGAGAGAGAGGAGAGAGAAGGAGAGAAAGGGAGACGCCCGGCCGCCGCCATCCTTGCCCTCCACCAGAGCCCGGCGATGGCTCGGGCAGCGACCGAGACAAGTTGGGTGGAGGGAGGGCCTGGAACGTGTGGCGACGGCGCTGCCCGGGTCGCCCTCGGGGGAGAGTGACGCGGGGGCCGAGTGGGGGCTCTGATGTGATAATTAAGATGTAAATTTTGAGGGAGAAACTAAACACCCCCATAGTGAAAAAATGAGCTCACTTGAGCTCGTCCAATAGATCCCCATTACTGGAGTAGGGAACGACTTTGTATTATCCAATCCACAATGATTGATTAAGCTAAAGACTTATCCATGAATAATCCATTTCCAAACCTAACACCAAGTATTTCTATTGGATAAAAGAGAATTATCTATACCCTACCTAAATGTTACAGAGCATCTCGAAGAGTTTCGAAAACCCACTCCAATCTTTTTTGTTGGCTGGATTGAGAAAAGGTTCTCTCCAACAGCTTATTATCACAACACTTAATCTTTTTAGCAGTTGGGAAAAATAATCGAGACTAAGACTAACAGAAATATACAGGAGACTGGTTAGGGGAAAGAACCGAACAAGTCCTTCACAATTTCGAATGCAAAACTGTCTTCTAGCTTTTAGGAGCGAAATAATAAAGCAGTTGGAGAAAGCCAACAAATACACTCCATAGTAAAAAAAATCATTTTCGTTTTCTCACAATGTAACTATTTATACATATATCATTAAAGAATGATAAAACAATCTGAATGCTAAACTGCTAATCCTAAGAAGCTAGAACACAGCTTGCTGGCTAACTCCCATGGATTGCGCCAAGCCATTTCCACAGTGGCAAGGCCTCACCATGGAGCTTAGGAACGCCCTCAGCACCTCCTCCGATGCATCTCTTCTAAGCAAACACATGACGTACTCCATGACGGCGGCGTCACAGGGCACCATGATCCTGCCGTCGTCGCCGCCGGTGAACCCGAACTCCTCCTGCGACATTCTCAGGAGCACGCCGAAGATGGCGGTGCCGAGGTACGCCAGCGGGACCTCGAACCGCCTGCCGTCTGCCGAGTACACCACGCAGTGGCCCTTGCCGGCCACCGGCGAGGTGCTGCACGGTGATGGTCCCTCGGCGGTTACTTTCGCCGGCGTCAGTGCGATGCGCCTCCTTGCCATGGCAGCCATCCTCTGCCACTTCTTGGCCATATTGAACAAGTCTCTTGGCGCTGACAATGTTTCCGCGTCTCCTGGCTGCTTTCCTGGCTAGAACTTCAGATTGTTTATAACAGATGGTGTTCAGCTATTTGGTGAGTTGGTTGGTGTAGTGCTTTGCTGATGGACTGATCAGGTTTTGGTGCTGAGCCGATGGATTTATAGGTGAGGAGGGGAAAGAGAAGCATGTTGCATGCCGTTCAAGTGCACCTATCCACTCCGGCTGGCAAGTGGCAAGGGAAGGGACAAGGCCACGAGCTCTCAACATGCAATGTCGTCGCAACTTGCAAGAGAAAGCGAGTGTGATTGATCGGATTTCTCTGGGCCATCTGTGTTGGCACTTGTTGGAGCCACTACTGCATCATTGTCGAGGGTGCTTGGATAGTTCAGTAGTCGGATATCGCAATGCGCTGCCAGCCATAGTGGCCAGTCGAGTCTAAGAAGCACGCCTCGTGACCAACGTGTCAGGACCATTTCTGTGTGATTGCTTACTGAGATATATCAAGCAATCTGGACATCTGAATTGCATTGGGTCCTCACCTCTGATTGAGACATAAAGCGTGACAGGTTGTGTAGACAAACAGCGGCCGCATTACTGCCATGGTTTGTTCGTACAATATAATGCCGGAATCTACGTACTCCTAGGTCATTTTAAACATGTGACTCCGTATTGCGTGTCAGATAAAATAGTTAATCAAATTTCTAATGAACAGTATTCATATTTATAGCTCAAAATTAATATATTATGAAAATACATTTTATAATTAATCTATTGGTGTTTATTTGATATTATAAATATTTATATTTTTTTATTTATAATTGGTTAAAGTTGGTACACTAAAACATGCTACTGTGCTAGAATTGCATAATCAATGAAACGGAGGGAGTATATCTATATATTGTTAGTGGGTGTTTCAATCAAGGTGTAAAGATTTGGGATATCTCATCTTACTCCCTCCGCATAGATAAATGATGTCGTTTTGGACAAAATTTGAGTTAAACATTGAGAATATAGATTATGAATAACTTTTTGAGTTTGAAAATATGAAAACTATATAAATAGATTTGTCTTCAAATGTACTTTTATAAAAGTATGCATATATCATTTTTCAATAAATATTTTTATAGATATAGAAGTTAAAGTTATGCTTTGAAGACCGTATCGTTGTCTTAAACCATATCTAAATCCTATAAGGAGGGAGTATGTCATATGGGTTATTAATAAAAAACAATTTACAGATTCTGCCAATAAACCGTAAGATAAATTTATTAAGCCTAATTAATCCATCATTACCACATGTTTGCTGTAGCACCATATTATCAAATTATGGACTAATCAGGTTAAAAAATTCATCTCGTAAAACAATCACAATCTATGCAATTAGTTATTTTTTAGTCCATATTTAATACTCTATATATGTGTCAAACATTATGATGTGATAATTATGATATAAACTTTGAAGGGGAACTAAACACCCCCATAGTGAAGAATTGAGCTCAATTGAGCTCGTCCAATAGATCCCCTTCACTGTAGTAGGGAACGACTTTGTATTATCCGATCCACGCTAAAGAATCCATTTCCAAACCTACACCACGTATTTCTATTGGATTAAAGAGAATTATCTATACCCTACCTAAATGTTACAGAGCATCTCGAAGAGTTTCGAAAACCCACTCCAATCTTTTTTTTTTTTTGCTGCATTGAGAAAAAGTTCTCCCCAAAAGCTTCTTATCATAACACTAATCTTTTTTGCACTTGTGAAAACAATCGAGACTAGAAAACATATACATGAGACTGGCTAGGAGAGACTGGTTAGGGGAAAGAACCCAACAAGTCCTTGCGATTTCGAATGCAAAACTGTCTTCTAGTTTTTTTTAAAAAAAATCAAGAGCTCTACCACTCAATTAAGAACGAGTAAGG
The DNA here is from genome assembly GCA_038502445.1 of Eremochloa ophiuroides. Lineage (NCBI taxonomy): Eukaryota > Viridiplantae > Streptophyta > Magnoliopsida > Poales > Poaceae > Eremochloa > Eremochloa ophiuroides. The sequence continues at coordinate 89,454,470 of JAHLJS010000001.1, read as the reverse complement.
TCAAAATTTATGCAGGGGGGGATTTAAGCACCCTGAGGTGAAAAAAGAGATACAAAGACCACAAACAAAACAAAACAAAACCAATGAAATGGAAGGCTGCATACAACGATCATCCCGGGTCGAAAAAGACCGGCCTGCGCAAGTCGATGTCTTCTTTTGCTTTAAGTGCCACTTGCCACGCGTCCGAGACGACTCCTTGGAAGATTCTGCTATTCCGCTCCTTCCAAATGTTTCACATTGTATAAATCGTCACTCCATTAAATTGTCATCGTCGCTCCTTGGTAACCTTTGCCATCACTTGCTCCCACCATTCTCTTAATTTCGATGGTTGGGTATGATGACGGATTAGGCTTGTGTCGAATTGTTCCCATGCCAAAATTAGTTTCCAGACCTCTTGCACCATAGGACAGGACGCACAGGTGGGTGCCGGTCTCCAATGGTCCATCACACAGTATGCAGTGGTCATGGTCTGGCTAATTCCTTCTGTGCAGGTTGTCCACCGTTAGGATTTTGTTTTGTATTAGTACCCATGCAAAGAATTTACACTTGTTCTCTGTGTGTGCTCTCCAAATGAGTTTCAGTTGAAATTTTTTGAAGCTCCCTGAAATTGAATTTGATATGCCGAGCGGGAGAGGAGTAGATCCCATACGATGTCCATTTCCATGTAATGGAATCAGGCACCCCGGGCTGCAGCTGAATGTGCTGCAATCTCAACCAAAGCAAGATAAATTCCTCTTTTTCTTTTGCAGTGGTGATTTTGTCACTAAGGGCCCGGATCTATCCTTGGTTTTTTAGCTCTTGTTGTACTATCTTTTTTTTTTTTGCCATGTCAACTAAAATAAATATGGGGCAATGTTCCTTGGTGCTACTCCGTCAAGCCAGTCGTGGTGCTAGAATTTGGCTTTTGTACCGTCTCCAACCGTGACGGTAGTGGAGCATAGAATAGGAGCCAACAAATATACTCGATAGTAAATTTCGTTTTTGTTTTCTCAGGGTGTAACTATTTATACATGTATCATTAAAGAATGATAAAACAATCTAAGTGCTAAACTGCTAATCCTAAGAAGCTAGAACAAATATACTCCATTCTAAGGTCCTGTTTGGAAGCACACCAACTAAAATTTAGCTAGCTAATTGATAGAGGTGAAGTTTAGCTACCTAAAGATCAATTTAGCTGAGATGTTTGGATGCTCTATCTAATTCAAAATCTTGACCATGCTACCCCTGATTAATACTATTGTTTAGATAGCTAAACTTTAGTCAGATGTGTTTGGATACTCTAGCTAAACTTTAGTTGGGGATAGTTTGGTCATTTAGACCTTTTAGCTGGTTTTAGCTGGGTTGAAACAGCTAATTGGATTGTGTATATTTTGGTATCCAGCTAAACTTTAGTTAGGTTTAGCTATGAGGTGTTTGGATGCATCATAGCTAAAATTAGCCAGCTAAACTTTAGTTGGTGCTTCCAAACAGAGCCTAGTTTCATTTCCGGTCTCCCACAATGTAACTACATGTCTCATTCAAGAATAAAAAAATAATCAATGTGCTAATTAAACTGCTGATCCTCAGAAGCTAAAATACAGCTTGCTGGCTAACTCCCATGGACCGCGCCAAGCCATTTCCACGGTGGCAAGGCCTCACCATGGAGCTCAGGAACGCCCTCACCACCTCCTCCGATGCATCTCTCCTAAGCAAACACATGATGTACTCCATGACGGCGGCGTCACAGGGCACCATGATCCTGCCATCGTCGCCGCCGGCGAACCCGAACTCCTCCTGCGACATGCTCAGGAGCACGCCGAAGATGGCGGTGCCGAGGTACGCCAGCGGGACCTCAAACCGCCTGCCGTCTGCCGAGTACACCACGCAGTGGCCCTTGCCGGCCACCGGCGAGGTGCTGCGCGGTGATGGTCCCTCGGTGGTTGCTTTCGCCGGCGTCAGTGTCATGCGCCTCCTTGCCATGGCCGCCATCCTCTGCCACTTCTTGGCCATCTGAATAAGTCTCTTGGCGCTGACCATGATTCCGTGTCTCTCCTGCCTAGAAGCTCGGAAAACTTCAGTTTGTTTCTAACAGGTAGTGTTCAGCTACTTGATGAGTTGGTTGGTGTAGTGCTTTTGCTTGCTGATGGACTGATCAAGTTTTGGTGCTGAGCTGATGGATTTATAGGCGAGGAAGGGAAAGAGAAGCATGCCGCATGCCTTTCAAGTGCAGTTATCCACTCCGGCTGGCAAGGGAAGGGACAGGGCCACGAGCTCTCAACATGCAGTGTGCCAACTTGCAAGAGAGAGCGAGTGTGATTTTGATCGGATTTCTCTAGGCCATCATCTGTGTTGGCACTTGCTGGAGCCACTACTGCAGCATTGTCGGGCGTGCTTGGAACTTGGATAGTTCAGTAGTTGGATATCACAATGCGCCGCCAGCCATAGTGGCTACTGGCTAGTAGTCGAGTCTAAGAAGCACGCCTCGTAATGACCATATGGGAATTGGGTCCAGACCAACGTGTCATCAGGGCCATTTCTATGTGATTCCTTCGCTGAGGGCGTGATTGGTTGCCCTGACCGGGCCGTCATAAGAGCCATCCGGCACCGTGTGGTGCCGTATGCCCGTGTTTGGTTGCCTCCCTCAGACCTTTTCTCCGAACCCCTTCGTTCCTCTCTCCGCCTCCATCCCGGCTCACGCCATCTCCTCGCCCCCCACCTTCCCTCTCCGTTCGGGACGGCGCGCTGCTTGGCGGGAACCCTAGGCCGTCTGCGCGGGAGATGGCGCCATCCCGCGCATAAAAGGCGCGTGCGCACGGGAGTTAGGGTTACCGCCACCATTTCTCCCCTTTCTTGCCTCCAGTTTGCGCTTTCCTCTCGTCTCGCAGCTTCTTGTGCTCATCCGTCTTCCACCTCCGGCAGCCCACTCCGGTCTTCCGCTGCTTGTTGTGGTATATTCGATTCCCCAAACTCTCTGTTGCTGTTGTTTGTGGATCCATGTTTATATTTCTCTTGGCACCCTGAGTCCCTGACTGGGGTTTCTATTGTTCGAAGCATAGATCTGTGTGATTTATGATGTTAGCATGCATGTTTTCTAGCCAGATCTGTTGTCTAGGTATGATTTGGGCTGGATCTGTCAGTTTATTTTTGCTTGCTGCACATATTGTCGATGATGATGCCTATTCCATACTTTAAACTAAGCGCAGTGCCTAGGTCGATGATTATAATGCAGAAGGCGTCGGAGGAGCACCTTTTTGGTATGGCAGCCACGTCTAATCTTTATCTGTATGATGATTTTACTTCCTAACATAGCAATAGTGGTTCATCTCTTTCTAATACCTGTCATGGTGTATGTTTTTAGACATGGATTTCGAAGGTAGACGTCGTGCAGCTGCTGCTATGGTTGTAGCTGTGGCTATGTGGTTTTTCACCTGGTTTAGGAGAAGGGTAGCAGATGCTTAGTCTGTTACCTGTGAACCTTTGACAGAGAGGGACACGCAGAGGATTCACAACCTTAGGTACATCTATGAGTCAGATGATGTACATTGTGTGAACCTGCTTAGGATGCGCAGAGCTCCTTTCCACCAGCTATGTGATCTTTTTCGAAGTAGAGAGTTGGTAACCGACTATATTCATGCAACTGTTGAAGAACAAGTTGCCATGTTTTTGCATATTGTTGGCCATAATGAGAGGTTCAGAGTTATAGATCTGACATTTAGGAGGTTGGTTGAGACAATAAGCAGGTTCTTCCAAAGGGTTCTCTATGCAGTAGGGGAGTTGAGGAATGAAATGATTATTCCTCTTAGCACCAATGTACATCCTTGGATCCTTGGGAGCAGAAGGTGGTATCCCTACTTTAAGGTAAGTTTCCCATGGTAACAACTAAAATCATCCCAATTAAACTGTTGCCTGTCTAATGTAATCCTAAACCAACATTTTTCTCTTCTTTTAGGACTGCATAGGTGCAATTGATGGAACATATGTCCTAGCTAGGGTGCCTAAGAAGATGCAAGCTACATTTAGAGGCAGGAAGCACACCACCACCCAAAATGTTCTAGCAGCAGTGGACTTTGATTTAAAGTTCACATATGTGCTAGCTGGTTGGGAGGGTTCTGTCCATGATGCCCTCATACTATCAGATGCCCTAGAAAGGCATGATGGCCTTAGAGTCCCACTAGGTACACTGCAATCATTTTGTAAGCATTATAAGACCTCTTGGTTAGTTTAGAAACTAAACCATGTCTATGTGTGTCCTTTCTAGGAAAATTTTATCTTGTTGATGCTGGCTATGGAGTCAGGCCAGGTTTCCTGCCACCTTTTCGAGGTACAAGGTACCATTTGAGGGAGTTTGGGTCTAATAGGCCCCAAAACCAGAGAGAGCTCGTCAATCTTAGGCACTCATCACTGAGGGTGACTGTTGAGAGAGCCTTTGGTGCTTTGAAGAATGGGTTCAGGATTCTTGACAACAAGCCCTTTCATCCATACAAAACCCAAGTTAAGCTTGTGCTTGCATGTTGTATTCTGCATAATTGGATCTTGAGGCATGGTCATGATGAGCATGTACTAAATGAAACTTCCTGGACACCTAATACCAATGACAATGCTGCTTATCCAGACCCTATCCTAGACAATGGTACATGGGCACAGCAGAGGGAAATATGGGCTGGTCAAATGTGGCAGAACAGGGGATCTTCTAGGGTGTAGTGTTCTAGGACTTGAACCACTATTGCTTGTTATGATTAATTCCTGTATGTATGAGACTTAAGGCACTGTGCAATGATGTGACAATTTAATGTAATAAGTTGGAAACTTATCCATTGTTCTGCTTTTTTATTTGTGGCTCATGTCTTACTTCTGTTAATAGGACATGGCTGGAATGGGTGATCAGATTAACATCATTGATGAGGCAGAACAGGTAGTGGCTAACGATGGGGTACCTGTAGTTGCCTTGGATGATGACATCCCTGCCCCTCCCCCTCAGCCCAATGGCCCCATGCATTGGACACCAGCTGTGTCTGGGTTCATGCTTAGGAGGTTCCATGACCTAGTTGTCCAGGGTGTCAAAACTGACAAGGGGTTTAAGGAGGTCCATGTTAGGCAGATTGCCAGCATTGTCTCTGAATTTGCTGGGGTAAATGTGACCACCCAGCAGATTTACAATCACCTGAAAAAGTGGAGACAAAGATGGGTCAAAATTTTTAGGCTAAAGGACCTAAGTGGTGCTCTTTGGGATGAGGAACATCACATGATAGTGCTAGATGATGAGCACCTGCTTGGACATACTAAGGTTAGAAAAAATTGTCTTACATAGAGGCCTTACTTAGCATTACTGAATTTCTAATTGTTTAATATGTGCGCTATCTAGGACCACGCACTTGATGCTAAGTTCCTCAACACACCTATTGAGAACTATGTTCAGATGGAGTCAATCTTTGGTGGTAGTCAGGCCACTGGCAGGTATGTTATGGGTTCAAATGAACCTTTAGGCACTGCAACTGAATTGGGATAAGGTGACATAGATGATGGGGAAGGAGTGCAGGGCCAAGGTAGGAATGAAGCACAGTCTGGTAAGGGAGTAGATGGTGGTGCTGAGAGCTCCAAGGGCTCTGAGGAGAAGGAAAGGGGTGGGAAAAGAAGTAAGCTATCCCAGTAGGAGGTAGACCTCATGACAGGCATGATAAAGGCTGTTGAGTCTGTTGGGGAGGAACTAAAGACCCCACAGCACAATGAGGTGCACCAGGACCTGTATGGATGTGTCATGTCCTGCCCAGGATACTCACAGGAGGCTCTCATATTTGCCCTGGTGTACTTACTGAAGAACAAGGCCGAGGGGCTTTGCTTTGTGCAGATGACAGAGGCTCATAGGATCCTGTGGCTTAGGACCTACCTGAGCACAACCTACTTTGCTTAGGTTGTTGTGGCCCAGGCCTCTCCACTTTTGCTATGTGCCACTCTAACTGTTTTATGCTAATCTTTTGATTCATACCACTGACCATGTGTGGTAGCAGCAAGACATCTAAGGCCTTATGGAGGCTCTCTGTATTTTTGTATAGCATAGGACACTTTATGATGGGTGTGAGGCCAGGATTAGTTGGGGTTCTACTGTGCCACTTGGTAGGATTAGTTGCCTCCAGAGCTCTATTGTGGTACTAGCATGGAACACTGCTGTTTGTACTACTTTAACAGTTAGCTATTACATTCATGTTACTTTGCTCTTACTTTGCTAGTAAGCTGGTACTGTGTTACTTGCTGTTCAATTCATCGTAAGTTGCTTTACCGTGGTAAGTTGCTTTACTTGCTGATGAACTGCTACTGTGGTAAGTTACACTGTTGTTTCATTGCAATTCATGGTAAGTTGCTTTACTTTGATAGTTCAGTGTTGTTTCATGCCTGATTCATCCCTGATGAACTGCTACAGTGGGTTTTTGGCCTATGATGCTATCACATTAAGTCTGAGGTGGCCTTTTCTTTACTTTACTGCCTCTTGACTCATGGCTGTCATCAAACCATGGCAAACGTCCATTCCCACCCAACTGAATCATGTCTACCTGTTGGCTTGGATGGACGATTGCCACGGTTCCATGCCTGCCATGACCCCTTTTTATCTATAATTTGCAACTATTTACTGCCACCTGTGATGACTAAATGCAATGTACAATTGATTGAAACCATGCTGAGGCCTGCTGCTGTTTCCTGTCTCATGGTTGTCATCGAACCATGAGATACATCCATGCCCAAGAAACATGGTCTCTGTGATGGTTTGGGCTGGATGCATCTCGTGGTTTCATGCCAACTATGAATTTTGCATCTTTGTTGTTTGGAGTTCATAATTCCGATGATGGGTTGCCAAACCAACACTAATGCTTGCTCTTGTGAGGTCCTGGAATTTGCAACCCTAACTGTGTACCTCTTATGTTGTCATTGCACTCATCGAACCATGCGAGACGTCCATGCCCAAGCAACACAGCATCTACACCATTGATCTGTGATGGCTGGGATGGATGTCTCACATGGTTTCATGGCTGCGATGATTTTTACTTCCTTCTGGGGTTAATGTTCCTTATGCTCCAAGTGCGTATAGCATGTGAAGTGCACTAAAATCTGAGGAAAATACTTGTTTGATTAACTATTGTATCAATCTGCTCATGCTTCTTTTGTCTGTCATCTTTGAAGGCATAGCATGGCTTGGTATGTGGTCTATCGTGGCAGAAAGCCAGGGGTCTACGAAACCTAGGCAGAATGCAATGCCCAGGTAACGGATTTCTCCAATAACTGCTACAAGAGTTTCGATCGTCGTCATGAGGCCGAAGCATCCTACCAAGAGTTTCTAGGTTCTGATCATGCGCCCCTGTTAGTGCAAGGTCCTAAACCGTCGGCTGACAAAGCAGCCCTGTTAATCATTGTTTGTTGTATTCAGTTTGCTTTACTGGTAGCCCTAACTATTTTCATTTGCGTCCGTACAAAGCCGTGCCAATGATGCAAAAGTTATTTAGTTGAGACGCAATGCATTTAAACCACATGTAATTGGTGCACATTTCACAAGAACCTCGGGTTTCCTTTTGTTTGAAACTGATGTTATGCTCTTTTGCTCATGGAGAGGTAACCTTACCATTATTCATCCTGGGTGTTTGCACTCTCATCAGTGCTGCCAACCAAACACGGGCTGTCGGCACCAGGCCATGCCACTAAACGCATCATGCGGGCAACCAAACACGGTGGCAATCGGCCTGGATGATGCCACCCGAGGCAACCAAACACAGCCTCTGGCATGTGTTCGGCAGGGACAAGTGCAGCTGGGACAGGGGTTCCGTCCGGAATCCCCATCCCTTGGGCAACCAATCACGCCCTGAGATACCAAGCAATCTGGACATCTGAATTGGTTCCTCAGATCTCTCTAGATCAATTGGAACAACTCCTTGAGCGTTCGCGGTAGCCACGTCGCCCCAAAAATTTTCTACCGTTAGATCTTTCATCGTGTGGCCACGATTGCTTGGAGCGGCTTCAGGGCAAAGCGGATTCTCGTGTATCTTTTGCTTCTCGTCAGTTTTCATTTGGCTTCTCCTTCTTCTCATCAGAATCCAGTCAAACAAATATATACTCGGGCTTCTGCTTCTCTCCCAACTGCTTCCCCCTCCCCTCCTCTCTACTCTTCGCTCTTTCTCTAGAGTCACGCAGGAGCGAAGCCCGTCCACGCGGCACTCGCGGTGACGGCGGCGGCCACCTTCGCCTCCTCTTCCTCCTTCCCTTCCCTCACGTTGCAGAGGCCGCGGCGGCCACCTCTGCCTCCTTCTCCTCCTTGCCTTCCCTCGCGTTGCAGAACCGGCTGCCCCTGCGTGGAAACCCTAGGTCGGAGGCAGCGGCGCACCGAACACCACGGCGATCCCACCTCCCACTTCCTCCCCCTTTCCCTGTCTCTTTTGACGTGACGGCGTGCCGGCCATCTCCGTGTATTGGGTCTTGTGTTCATCTTCCTATTCCTTCATGTTACCTTCTCCAGTCCCCTTTGACGGCCCAGTGTTGTTTGCATGTTTTCCTTCCATACTTTGTATGCTTAGGATTAGGTTGCATCAGCCCCAATTTAATTCTTAGTATGAAAGGTTTGTCATATGTTAGGCCTACACTCTAGCAGCCCAAATTGATTCATAGTGTGCATGGTTTAATTACAAATAGTATTAGCCTTTTCTTAGTTCCTCTTTTAGTGAACATATTTGTCTTATGTGGTTATTTTAATTTTGATAATAGCATTTCCTTAATATGTTATTCAACATTTTAACAATGTTTATTTCCTTCCAAAGTCGTCCATCTGTTTGGTTCACTTTTTAAGAAAATAGTTACGAAATGTTCTTGAAAGTATTTTAGACAGCATGGCCTTTTTTTCCTTTATTGATTTTACACTATTTTGTTTGCCTCAAGATGCCGTGACTGGACAACCGGATTTGTGTTCCTCGCTGATAGAAAGGCTTTTTTTCCCTACATTCAGTTTTCTAGATTTCCAAGTAACAACAAATCATTGAAGTTCACCTATAATTATCCATATACATGACAAAAAAAATTTGAAAAACAAGACATTTGTGTTACACATTCATACTGGCAATTTTTTTGTTGTTGTACTAATTGGGAGCAATTGTATGAATGTGAAGGCAACCATTTGGTTTTTCTCGGCACTAATTTATAGGTTTTCATGGAGTGGTCATATGCTGCCAGATGAATCAGTAACAGCTAAAGTGCAAATATGCCCCCCCCCCCCCCCCCCCCCCAACTAAAGCAACAGGTGCCTGATCCTAATGTGATGTCTCATGTTTTTTTTCCTGTATGTTTGGTCATCCATATCTCTAGCTCCTTCATAGGTGCAACCCCTTCCTACAATATAATTGGTGCCTTCAAATGCTGATGAACCATCTACCTCTGCCTGATGTGGCTATCCCTTGAGGTTTGTCCTCATGCTATTTTGTTCTACGATGAACTTTGCCTGCTTCACTGTGGTTTGGAATTTGGATTTTACAGTGTATGTGCAATAGTGATGTTTATGCGTTTTCTGTACTTGACTGAGTGTATACATGCCACTTTGACCTTATTTAGAGAAATAACATATCTACAATCCTCTTATTTATGTTTAGAGTGTGCTGGATGAAAGCTATGTGCAGCCTTGACAACTAAACTATGGATTGTTCATTGTGGTATAAAAAATAGTAGAGCATATTCCAAACCTGACAGTGCATTGTGCTAGCCTGCACACTACGTACTTATGTGCATATTCATTGTTCTAAATCCTCCTACACCTGTAATGTCAGTTACTGTTTGATTCAATAAATTCAGGTGAGCAGAATCCCCCCCCCCCCCCCCCCCTGCCCCCGTTGAAGTTTTCAAAAAAGAAATATTCAATGTTCTAGCACAATGCAGAAATAATAGATAGGCATCATTATGCCCATCACTTCATTGCTATATCATTGTGCTGCCTAACAATAAACCAAATACATATATTTGTTTCTTCTCTAGTGTGCCTACAATTCTGTATGTGAGGCTTCGGTAACTTTTTTTTGTTAACCTGCTTCAGTATCGCTATATAAACTGTTGGTACCAATTGTTAGTCCATAGCTTATACTTAAGTGCTTTCATCTGAAACACCTGACACCCTTCTACTTCAGTTATACGCTATCTTGCTGATGCTTCCCCCTTGGTACTTTATTGAGATTAGGTTACGTGATGGGAAAAGAAATATAGTGCTTCTTTCATATGTCAATTTATAAACCAATTATCATTATATACTCCTGTTTGATTAGGCGTATGACATCACCTTGCTCCCATAATTCTGTTATGTTGTGCAGTACTCATAATCTCATCTAAATGTTATTGAACTCGGGTCGCAGTATGCTATATTGTGCACTTCAAAATAATAGAATCCTCATGTCCATTTGGTAAAATAAATTGATTTGAAATGATTCATGGATCATGTACTCATAATAGACAACATTTTTCCAGGGGTTTCTGGTTGCACAGGTTGCTAATGATTGCTCCAGTTCGAAATATGCCAAAAACCACATCATCTACCAAACTACTGGCAAGCTGTTTCCCCCAAAAAAAAGTTCAGTAAATTATTTGGTTTGATGCAATCATATGACGGCCAATTATCTAACTCTAGAAAATTGCCCTTCGTCCATCTCATGAAGTGTCTCAGACTCAGTTTTCACAAGATAACTGAACATTGCCAGCTTTACATGCTCAACTTAAGTACTTCCATCTCCATGTATTCTTAGAATTTAGAAGCAGTTCAATCCTCAAATTTGGCAAATTATGTTTTTAATCTAATTTAGGCACCACACTTTTTTATGCAGCAACTGAAGATATGCAGCCAAATGCAAAGTGTTTACCTTGTCATCGTTACATGTATGTGAGATGCATTTTCCAGTACCCTCTTACCTCCCTGTTATTTACATAAATCTATGTACTTCCGTGAATATGGCTCTTCTCTCATATTTTAAGGTACTGGTGCCTCTTCTTATGAAGGTAGCCTTCTCCAGTTGACCCATTTATATTAGTATAATTTCTCAATTTGGCTTGGAGACCAACATAGTTTACTATTATATTAGCTTGGCCATTTCATAGTTTACCTATAATGTATCCTTTACTCACTGAATTTTTTTCCATATTTATTTTTCCATGTAAAACCAGTTTGCTGGTATCACTCCAAACTTTGTATTATAACTCAGACCACTAAGTTCACGCTATATAATCAGTGTATAACCATTTTACACGACTTAATATATCCCACTTGAAATTATACAGGACATTTTATCTGAATTGGCGCACAATGGCGCGCCTCCCACACTAGTTGAGACATATAGCGTGACAGTTGTTCACTCCCATCCGTCCCCATAACATCTTGTATCTGAACAACCGGACTAAACAACTTCATATCACTTGTTCAATTGGCGGTCTGTTGGACCACTGGCATCTCATGTGAGCGATGGGCCTACGAGATTACAACTAGACAACCAACAAGCTGATAATCTTGGTAGTTCTAGCGCGTCGATGCTGACTGACCACGCTGTTTGGTTTATCGACAAGCGTTTACCATTTTGTTCGGCTGGCTGAATTATACGGCTGATTTGTTGTCAGCTGTTATGTGGCCGAAAATAAGCTAAACCTAGCTCAAGCGAACAGAACAATACAATTTGGAGGGGGAGAAGGGGGGGGGGGTGTCAGTGATTCGGTTTCAGCAAAATCTACTTTCCAATTGTTGGTTTCTCCTTGGTCTCAGCTTGAGATGAGGATATCCATGTGCAGTGGCATCTTTGGCGCACACAAAAGGGTTAGTACTTTTACATATTTTGCGAGGATCACAAAACTCTAGTTCGACGGTTTTTATGTATCTCCGTATTTTAGCTTAAGCCGCCGCTGCCATGGTTTTATTCATACAATGCCAGAACTACTTAAAATCTAACCCGGTTCGGGCGGGTAAAACAGAGTAGAACAACGCAGTTGGTTAGACCAGAGTCATCTTAGTTCCATTACCAGTTTCCCCATAGCAACTATTTACAACTTTACACCATGAAAGAAATGGAAACAAGGAGAAAAGAAACACCATGGCTAGCTCTAGCAGTTCAGTGCTAATCCTCAGAAGCTATGAACAGCAAGTCCCATGGGCGACTGCTGCGTCAAGCCATTTCCATAGTGGCAAGGTCTCGCCATGGAGCTCAGGAACGCCCTCTCAACTTCTTCAGAGGCCTCTCTCCTAAGCAAACGCATCACGCACTCCATCGCCGGGGCGTCACAGGGCAGCGTGATCTTGCCGCCAATGCCTGAGAAGCCGAACTCCGCCTGCGACATGTCCAGGAGTTCGCTGAAAACCGTCGTGCCGATGTACTCCAGAGGGACCTCAAACCGCCTGCCGTCGGCAGAGTACACGACGCAGTGGGCTTTGCCAGCCACCGACGACGTGCTGCACGATGGCTCCTCAGTCTCTTTCGCTGGGGCTGGCATGAGCCTCTTCCTCGCAAGGGAAGCCAATCCTTGCCACTTTCTTGCCATTTGATCTAGTCTCTTTGCACTGATCATGGCTGATTCACTCTCTGCCTTTCTTGTTGGGAAGTTCAGAGAAGCTCAGCTTCCACCAGGTGATGTTTCAGCTATTAGGTGTTGTGCTTATCTTACTCGTGGGCCAATGGAAGTGTTGGTGCTAAGCTGATAGATTTATAGGCCAGGGAAAACAGAAGGATGCAATACAAGTGCAGCTATCAGCTCAAGCTGCCAGGAGACAAGGCCATGCGTCCAGAACATGCAATGCTGGGGGAAAAAGCACGGAGATCTTAAATATAATTTCCTGGAGCCATCTGTTTCGCACTTGATGGAAACAGGTTGGTTTCTAATGTTTGGCCCTGCTAGGGTATCACAATGTGCTTCCATACTGGCTTGACTGCAGTCAAGCATGCAACCTCATGAGGACCACGTGAACAGAGGGTCCAACGTGTCTGGGCCAGTTGAGCCAATGATTCTCCAATGAGATATCAATTATTTGTGGTTATTAGTATGTCCCTTTTGAAGATCTACAATTTTAATTTGGTTCTATCGATTGAGACATATAGCCAGGCATTTGTTCATGTCCATGGCACATTGTATTTGAACGACCAGATTAAATGTGCCCAACAGATCCAAACAACTTGGTCGACAACTTCACCCAGCTGTCTGCTGGATCACTAGCATGTCATGTGAACTCCATTTCCTGGTTTTCCTCTTAATGTTTCGCACCTGCAAGACTTCAAGAACGCAACTAGACAAATGCCAATCATGAGGCAAAATTGGGTGCATCCGTACAGTTCTACGGGGCACTCTGCTTCCTATTCTTTTTAGGCACCTGCTGACAATCATATCCTTGCTGGCTTTAGTATGACTCCCTCGCTTCGAATTCAGTCAACTTGGTTCTGCATCCAGGGTATCGATTTCAGTTTTGAACTATAGCAGCTTGCCATCTGATTAAAGAATTAATCCAAGTTTCCTTGTCTGCGTTTTGCTGTGACAAGTGCCTGGTATTAAATCTGAGTGAGAACAGCTGAAGCCTCATCCCCAGCTCTGAAATAAATCCCAAACTTAACATATACTGCATCCACTTTTAGCAATATACCACTAGAATATAACTGATACCGTTGTGATACTGAAATTTAGACCATATATGCATGATGCACCAATCATTTAGTTCAGTGATATGGACTAGACCTTCTGTACAGAGCACACAAGCATAGGAGAGACGGCCAAGATATTTTAAACATGTGATACTCCAGCTGATTCCAGTCACAGTCTGCAGAGTTCCACTGCAAGGCACTATAGCATATTACTGAAATAGGACCCTCAAAATCAAATCATCTTTAGATGATAGCTACCTGGCAAATCTTAGGTTTCCATTCATGGACACTGAACCAAAAAGAATCCGGTCAAGAAAGGCATTTGCTCTACCAAACTCTGAATTGCACTACAGCTATCCGAACCAACCTGGCCCCTCAAACTTCACGTTGGCCCCAATTAACATGGGGTCCTCGTTTCTCTTCTCTGCTATATACCGCTTAGCATGGCTGCGACGCGTAGTGTCCAATCCAAGCACCGAAAGTGCACTACGACTGGTTCCGGCATCCACCAAACACTTGACCCCATCAGAATCTGATCCAACCTTGTCTCTTGCCAATCATCCTACTAGACTGGATGACTTGCTCTTTTCCTCTGCAGCTCGGCTATATATTCACAATCAAGCAGCATACAAACACCATCAACTGCAGCTTCACAAACCAAGTATTGCAAACCCAAACCAGAGCTCTGCAGTTTCCAGAGAGACAGAGAAAGGAAGAGTAAGCTTTTTTGAAGAGTAAAGGAAGAGTAAGTTACTTCAAGTAACCATGATCTGCGCCGAGAGTACTGCTCAGTTTGCAAAGTGGCAGATGATGGCAGCGCTGGGGAGAAAGCGGCTCACCGGTGCCTCTGTGGCAGTCAAGGGGCACTGCGTGATGTACTCTTCAGATGGGAGGCGGTTTGAGGTGCCAGTAGGATACCTTAGCACATTGATCTTCTCAGAGCTCCTGCGGATGTGCCAGGAGGAGTTTGGCTTCATGGGCAATGAACGGATCACGCTTCCTTGTGATGCCGCAGTCATGGAGTATGCCATGTGTCTCCTCAGGGGAGGCTCCTCGGCAGAGGTAGAGAAGGCATTCCTGAGCACCATGCCATGCCACTATGCAAGCTGTATTGCATCATCTGTTGGAGTTCACCATCAGGTTGTTGCATGCAGCTCCTAAGTGAATGTAAAGTGGTTCAAGGAAGACGTAAACTAGCATGTTAGAGGCATCATTCTTGTTCTTTGTAAATATACTTTGTTGCACTGTTAAATGGTTAATTTAATATTAGGACTTACTGGTGTTTATTCAAACATGAAACTGTGGAATTCAGGCTTGCAACAGTGATAGCCTCAGCTCAAGGCTTACTGGTTTCAGATTTATTTTCCTGAGAAAGATGTCCTCTAAATCCAACTGAACACTGAAAACCCTGGCAACACTGCAACAGAATTACAGATTAGTAGAATACAGGCTTACATGGCAATTTACATTACTTTAGCGGTAGCGTGAGAGCCAAGCAGCCTCGACAGACGCATGACCGGGATCTGAACTTTCCAGCAAACACTGGCCATGGCATGTAAGCAAAAAAAATGTCTGTAGCCTGCACACAGATACCACGAAAGTGGATGTCACATGCAACACTAGAAATCATGGAGACCATTAGTGGAAATTGACGTATGGACTTTGGACTAAGTTGCATGATTCACAACAATTAAAGCACTGCTCACCAACGCCTATCCTGCAAATGCAACAGAAAGTACAGAGTACACAACCAATAACAGTGAAGTGAACCACGCATCTGCTCAGCTAATGGCTCTTGGACCATCCTGCCATGTCCCAAGTGAGACATTGGTGCTGACTTTCAGCTAATCACCATCACGTCAGTGTTTCATTCTATCAAAAAGGAAACAGATAGTGTGATCCCAAATAATTCTTCAAAAATGATTGTTTTGAGCAAGGAAAAAAGCTCAACCAATTTATCTCCAATCCATCACTTATATATGAACTAATCGTAGCGAATGTGGCTGATTTTCTGCCTCCTATATATACCAATATGATTGGAGCACCTATTCGGTTTGGTGTTCTTCGACAGGAAATTGGGAGGCTTTCTTGCTTACAACTTCATAAAGACATGAGATGGCCAAAGATTTTCGCATATCAACATTGTAAGCGTACTCCCTCCATATGGGATTTAGAAGTCGTTTAGGACAACGACACGGTCTTCAAAGCATAACTTTTAATTCATATTTCTATAAAAATATTTATTGAAAAGTCATATATACATATTTTTATGAAAGTATATTTGAAGACAAATATATTTATATAGTTTTCATATTTTCAAACTCAATAATTTAAAAGTTATTCATGATTTATATTCCCAATGTTGACCAAAACCTTATCCAAAATGACTTTATTATCTTTGTATGTTTTACACAGTACATAGAGTAATAGTAAGCTAAATTTTACTCTAACAAACACAGGAATCACAATCACTAAGGATGAAGTTCTTGGTTGACATCTTGAAGAGCGGTCAAAATGAAATCTCTACTAATATCCTCAGAGAAATCAAAGATCTTAAGGGAATATATCAGAGATCAACTTAAGGCATTATAACTTTTGTAGTATCGAGATGTGACTTGTTATGCTTCATTGTGCATCAGATCATAAGCATGGTGAAATAATATTGTTCGAGACTTAAACTAATGCTAGATATGGTCCTTTGGTTTCCACGCGCACCCCTTAGAAATAACTCGTTGTAATGCGCGGGCACTATACTAGTCTATGAAGTCATAGACAAACAGCTAGCCGCTGGTTCCATGGTGCCACACCGCTGATGGTGTGACATGGTCTGGCCATGGAGCTCAAGAAGGCTCTCACAACCTCTTGAGAGGCATCTCTTCTAAGCAAACACATCACATACTCCATCATCGTGGCGTCACAGGGCAGCATGATCTTGCCGTCGTCCCTCCTGAACCCAAACTCTTCTCTCGACAGCATTAGGAGCTCACCAAAGACCACCGTGCCGAGGTAGGCCAGTGGGACCTCAAACCGCTGCCCGTCAGCCGAGTACACAACACAGTGTCCTTTGCCAGCCACCGACGTCGAAGTGCCACACGATCCTTGGCTTTCTTTCGCCGGGATCGGCATGACCCTCTTCCTCGTAAGAGCGGTTATTCTTTGCCACTTCCTTGCCATTTGCACTAGTCTCTTGGCACTGATCATGGTTGCCGGCTCTCTCTCCTTTTCTTGACTGAAATTCAGAGAAACTGTGTATCAGGTGTTGTTCAGCTAGGTGTAGTGTAATGCTTGGCTTGCTGATGGACTGGTGAAGAGTTGGTGCTACGCTGATGCATTTTATAGATGAGAACGAACTGATGAGAAAGAGTAGAGAAGAGCATGAGTTCCAACTGTCCAAGTGCACCTATCAACTCTGGCAGTCTAGAGACAAGCCCACGAGCTCTGAACATGCAGTGCTAACAGGAGAAAATAGTGTGTGGTTTTGATTAGATTGCTCTGGGGCCATCTGTTTGGCACTTGTTGGATCCACATCCACCAGGCTAGGATGTATCACAAATTCACAATATGCCGCCATACTGCAATGCCTCATGGGTCATGAAGACCACATGGAGAATGGGTCCAAACTGTCAGTACCAATTGTTAAGCCTGCCCAGCAGCCCAGACAACTTGCTCGACAGCTTTATCGCCTCTTCAATTTCCGGTCTGCAGCTGGATCAGTAGCACGTCATGTGATGCAAGCCCGTACTTCGCAGCATGCCATTGCCATCTGATTGAGACACTCAGTCCATCTTCCCTGTCCTCATTTTTCTGTGGGCATGCCTTGTTTTCAGTATGAAAGGAGACAAGAAATCCTCATCACTCTGCTCTGAAATAAACCCGTGCTGATCTGCTGATGTATCTGACGACGCAACTAACAGCTGAACATTAATTTCTGGCCCTCACACGCTTGGCCCCCAACAAACATGGTTTCATCGTGCCGTGCCGCGTCCCCACAACACTGCTCGGCACGGCTCCAATCCAAGCACCGAAAGCTCACCAAGACCGGCACCGGCATGTGCCAGACACTCGGCCCCAATTAGAATATCATCCAAATAGTGCAACATCGCACTCACTCACCGTGCTCATGGCCTTGTCCCTTGCCCAGCCATTTCCTTCCAGCAGTCCAGTGAGCTATATATTAAGGGTCAGGTGGCCTCTGAACTTCATCACTTGCATCTTCACAAACAAACTAAAACACAGCAACTGAAGCCACAGCTCTCCAGCATTCATCCAGAAATAAGAAACAAGTCAACAACCAACCATGATCAGCACCAAGAGGATTGCTCATCTGGCCAAGAAGTGGCAGGGGATGGCTGCACGAGAGAGGAAGCGCCTCACCTGGGGTGCAACAGCCAAGGAAGCCACCGAGAGCTGCAGCTCTGTGGCGAGCAAGGGCCACTGCACCGTGTACACGGCCGACGGGACGCGTTTTGAGGTGCCGTTGGCGTGCCTTAGCACCCTGGTCTTTGAGGAGATCCTTCAAATGTCACAGGAGGAGTTCGGCTTCACGGGCGGCGATGGCAGGATCATGCTGCCCTGCGACGCGGCGGTCATGGAGTACGCCATGTGTTTGCTCAGGAGAGGAGCCTCTGCTGAGGTAGAGCAGGCGTTCCTCAGCACCATGGCGATGTCATGCCACTGCGCCAGTCGTGTGGCGCCGTATGTAGGAGCCAGCCAGCAGATTGTTGTTTAGTAGATGCTCAGTGTAGTGTAGGCAGTAGAGCAAACATAACTAGAATTCTAGATAAGTGTTATTCAGAGCCATATATGCAAGAAAGGTGATTAGTATCTCCCTTTTGAAGATCTGAATTTTAATTGGTTCTACTGGTTGAGACATATATGCAAGCAGTTGTTCATGTCCATGGCACATTGTATTTGAACAACCAGATTAAATGTGTCAGCAGATCCAAACAACTTGGTTGACAACTTCATCCGGCTGTCTGTGGGATCACTAGCATCTCATGTGAACTCCATTACCTTGTTTTTCTCTTAATGTTTCCACCTGCAATACTTCAAGAACGCAACTAGAAGAAAGATAATCATGAGGCGAAATTGGCTACATCTGCACAGCTCTATCGGGCACTCTGTTTCTTTTTCTTTTGGCATCTGCTGATCATAACTCATTAGTTTCGCATTCAGTCAAATTGTTTCTGCATCTAGGTATCGATTTCAGTTTTGAACTCATGCAGCTTGTCATCTGATTAGAGCATCAATCCAAGTTTTCTTGTCTGCTATGGATGAAAATGGTACGGATATTTATCCGGCCGTCCGTTCGACCGATTCCGTT
Organism: Eremochloa ophiuroides; assembly: GCA_038502445.1. Taxonomy (NCBI): domain Eukaryota; kingdom Viridiplantae; phylum Streptophyta; class Magnoliopsida; order Poales; family Poaceae; genus Eremochloa; species Eremochloa ophiuroides. The sequence continues at coordinate 89,435,555 of JAHLJS010000001.1, read as the reverse complement.
TGGAGGTGTTTGTTAGAGTGTGTGTATTAGGCCCATGAGGCTAAGCCCATGAGGCCCATGTATGTACTGCTATATAACTACCCTTTTAGGGTTAGCCCAATAATCCAATCACTCATTCTAGCAAGGTATCGAGCTAGGGTCCCTCTTTCCTCTCTCCTCCCTCCCTCCCTCCCAGCCGCCGCCGCCGCCGCCCTTCTCCGGCCACCATGGCCGGCGGCCGGCCGCCTCCTCCTCCCTCCCCCACCTACTTCTCCACCTTCCCTCCTCTACCCTACTCCCCCTGGGCACACAGCCCCCCCGGCGGGCAGCCGCCAGCGGCCATCCTCGCCGCTACTGGCGCCGCCGCCGCTGCAGCCGCTGTGGGGGTCGGCGCACCCCCGCAGGGCGGGCTGCCACCACCCCCGCGCCCTCCCGCCCCGGCCCCTGCTGCGCCCGGCGGAGGGGGGGGGCCGCCTCTGGCCGCCCCAGGCGCTGGGGGCCCGCCACCGCCACCACCGGCCCCTGCCTTGGCCGCGCCGGGCGCGCAGGGCCCGCCGCCGCCGCTGGCCCCTGCCCACGCCGCGCCGGGTGCCGAGGACTCCCCACCGGTGGCCCCTGCCCCGGCCCCACTCGCGCCGACCCAACCCATGGCCGCGACCGGTTCCCTGGTCGGCGCGGCTGGGGCCCCGGGTACGCCGTTCCTCCACACCGCTCTCTTCTCCGATCCCCACCACGCCGCCGCTCTCATCTCCGCCCGGGCTGCCGCCGCGGAAGGCGCGGCGCGCGTGAGCGCGGCTGCCCTAGCCTTGGAGCGGGAACGCGAGGCGGCCGCTGCCTTGGCACGTCAGCTCGCCGAGGCGGAGCAGCTCCTCGGCCACCCGGGGTACTACGACTCCACCGCCGCCTCCTCCGACTCGCGCGCTATCCGCGTGTCGCCTCTCCAGATCCCCGATCCGGTGGATCCGCTCGTGGCGCAGCTCCACTACCAGGCCGGCGGTGTCCAGAACATCCGTAACCTGGTCACGGTTGTCCTCGACCCGGAGTCGTCCTCCTATGCCCGCTGGCGGGACATGGTACTCCTCACCCTGCGCCGCTACGCCCTCGACGACCACGTCCTCATCGACGCCCCGCTTGCGGCTCAGACCCCAGCGTGGCTGCGCCTCGACAGCATCGTCCTGTCCTGGATCCTCGGGACCATCACCACCGACCTCCACGACCTCGTCCGCAACACACCCGACGCCCGTCGTGCCTGGCTGGCGCTTGAGGGCCAGTTCCTGGGCAATGCCGAGGCCCGGGCTCTGCGTCTCAACGCCAACTTCCGCACCTTCGTCCAGGGCGACCTCTCCGCCGGCGAGTACTGCCGCCGGATGAAGGGCATGGCGGACTCCCTTGGTGACCTTGGCTGGCCCGTGGAGGACCGGATTTTGGTCCTCAACGTCCTCCGCGGCCTCAGCGACCGCTACGGCCACCTCCGGACATGGATCACCCGGCAGCGGCCCTTCCCCTCCTCCTGCAGGTCCGTGACGACCTAGTCATGGAGGAGCTCCCTCAGGGCGTCCAGCCTGCTTCTCTCTCCGCGCCGGGCTCCTCGTCTTCCTCGACTGGCCTTGCCGCCACTCCACCGCCGCGTACGCCCACACCGGCGCTTCTTGGTCCTCTTCCCTCCGGGCCGAGCGGGGGTGGGGGGGCCGTGGCGGTCGTCATCGACGCGGGGGGAGGGTGTGGTGCTGGTTCTGGACGTGGAGCTACGCCCGCGCCACCACGGGGGGTGCACCCTGGCCATCCTTCAGCAACCCATGGTCAGGGCGCATCTCCATGTGGCCGTTCCAGGGTGCCAGTGGTGATCCTCGCACTCCGGCGGCCATGCTCGCCGGTGCCGTCCCGGCCGCTCCGTGGGTTCCACCACCTGGGGGTGCTCCACCCCTCACGTCGCCATGGGCTCTGCCTTCCCAGCCGTCGCCGGTGGGGCCTCCCGGTTGGGATGCGACTGCTCTGGCCCGCTCTTTCAGCACCATGGGCCTGACACCGCCCACCGGCCTCGACTGGGTCGCCGACTCGGGTGCCACCTACCACACCACTTCCGACCCCCGATATACTCACGGCTGTACACCCTCCTTCTTCGTCTCTTCCTTCATCCATCATGGTCGCAAATGGCTCTTGTATTCCTGTCACATCCGTGGGTTCCGCTTCCACTCCTGGCTCTTTTCGTCTTCCTGACATCCTTGTTGCTCCCTCTATGGTTCACAACCTTCTCTCCATTCGTCGTTTTACAGCTGACAATTCCTGTTCTGTTGAGTTTGACTCCTCTAGTCTTACTGTGAAGGATTTGGCTTCCCGGCATCCACTCCTCCGATGTGACAGCACGGGGCCCCTTTACACGCTTCGGCTTCCTTCGTCTACTCCCACCACTTCGGCTTTGGCTTCCACTTCGTCCGCTGCCTTCGCCGCCTCTGCTTCCTCTTCTACCTGGCACCGCCGTCTCGGACACCCTGGCCATGATGCTTTGATGCAGCTTAGTCGTAGTTCCAACATACCTTGTACTCGGGCTCACGATGAGCGTTTGTGTCATGCGTGCCAACTGGGCCGACATGTTCGTCTTCCTTTTCCCACCTCTTCTTCACATGCGACCCACATTTTTGATCTTGTTCACTGTGACCTGTGGACATCGCCTGTGATGAGCATTTCTGGATATAAATATTATCTTGTCGTGGTTGATGATTTTCCTCATTATTCTTGGACTTTTCCCTTGCGTGCTAAGTCTGAGACATTTCCCACGCTCCGTCACTTCTTCGCCTGGGTGTCTACACAGTTTGGCCTCACCATCAAGGCCGTCCAGTGTGACAACGGGTGTGAGTTCGACAACTCCACCTCTCGGGATTTCTTCCTCTCACGGTGTCCACTTGCGCATGTCTTGCCCCTATACCTCCTCCCAGAACGGCAAGGCAGAGCGCATGATTCGCACCACGAATGACACCATGCGCACCCTTCTCCTCCAGGCTTCTCTTCCTGCCAGCTTCTGGGCCGAGAGCCTTCACACCTCCACCTATCTCCTCAACCGCCTACCTTCCGTTGCCTGCCCAGCGCCTACACCACACCATGCCCTCTTCGGTACCCCTCCTCGCTACGATCACCTCCATGTCTTCGGGTGTGCGTGTTACCCCAACACCACTGCCACTGCTCCTCACAAGCTGGCACCCCGGTCGACCCTATGTGTCTTCCTTGGGTACTCCCCAGATCACAAGGGGTACCGCTGCTATGACCTTACCTCTCGCCGGGTCCTCATCTCTCGCCACGTGGTGTTTGACGAGTCCGTTTTCCTTTTCTCCACCACCTCCACACCTCCTTCCATCTCCGATCTTGACCTCTCCTTCCTCTCTCCCACTGACGTGGTGGTTCAGCCACCATTTCCGTTTGGTCCTGCAAGTCCTGCTCCGCCACTCGCGTCGCCGGCACCCTACACCGGCCCGGCGCCCTCCGGTGCGTCGCCTGACCCTGCATCCTCCGCGGGTCCGGCCGCGACTGACCCCGGTGCGTGTCTACCAGCGCCGAGTGCGACCGGCCCTGCTGGACACGGTGCCTGTGCCACCACCGTCCTCGCCGCCACAGTCACCTACGGTGGCCCCTTCTCCATCGACGCCCACACCGCCGTCTCCACCACTCCCAGCTACCCGTGTCGAGCCGCCGGTGTACCACCCGCCGCTTCTTCACCGACACCCGCGTCATGTTCACCCCATGGTGACGCGGCACGCGGCTGGTGTCCTGCGACCCCGGGCTCTTGCAGCGACGCCCGAGGAACCGCAGGTCTCTCCTGTACCCTCCTCTGTCCGCGATGCCTTGGCGGATCCTCACCGGCGTCGTGCGATGGAAGAGGAGTACGCAGCCCTTCTAGCCAACCAGACGTGGGACCTGGTGCCGCACCCGCCTGGTGCCAATGTCGTCACTGACAAGTGGATCTGGACGCACAAGCGCTGAGCCGATGGCTCCCTGGAGCGGTACAAGGCTCGTTGGGTTCTCCGGGGCTTCACTCAGCGGCCCGGTGTTGACTATGATGAAACCTTCAGTCCAGTGGTGAAGCCAGCTACCGTCCGCACGGTTCTCTCCCTGGCTCTCGAGCGCTCCTGGCCTGTGCATCAGCTAGATGTCAGGAATGCCTTCCTCCATGGCACTCTGACCGAGACCGTCTACTGCAGCCAGCCGGCAGGTTTTGTGGATTCCTCTCGCACTGACTTGGTCTGCCGGCTCAACAAGTCTCTCTACGGGCTCAAGCAGGCACCTCGGGCTTGGTACTCTCGGTTTGCTACCTTCCTGCTGACTCTTGGGTTCACGAAGGCCAAGTCTGACACCTCACTGTTCATATACCACCATGGGGGCGAGACTGCTTACCTGCTCCTCTATGTGGATGACATCGTTCTCACCGCCTCCAGCCAGTCTCTGCTCCAGCGCATCATTGCCTCTCTCCAGGAGGAGTTTGCCATGAAGGATCTGGGTGTGCTCCATCACTTCCTCGGCGTCACGGTTGAGCCCCGACCTTCCGGCTTGTTCCTCCACCAGCGGCAGTTCACTCGTGACATTCTGGAGCGAGCAGGGATGACTGACTGCAAGCCCTGTTCCACCCCAGTCGACACTCAGGGCAAGCTGTCAGAGGCCGCGGGTTCGTTGCTTGGACCCGCGGACTCTACCGCCTACCGGAGTCTTGCTGGCGCGCTCCAGTACCTCACCTTCACCCGACCTGACATCTCCTACGCCGTGCAGCAGCTGTGCCTCTACATGCATGCTCCACGCGAGCCCCATCTTGCTGCTATGAAGCGGCTTCTCCGATACCTGCGTGGCACTCTCGCCTATGGGCTGCTCCTCGGCCGGTCCTCCTCTGCTGAGCTGGTTGTCTACACCGACGCTGACTGGGCGGGCTGCCCGGACACCCGCCGGTCCACCTCCGGCTACGCTGTCTTCTTAGGCGGCAACCTTGTCTCTTGGTCGTCCAAGCGCCAGCCGGTGGTCTCACGCCCAGTGCCGAGGCGGAGTACCGCGCCGTGGCCAACGGTGTGGCCAAGGCTGCTTGGTTCCGCCAGCTCCTGGCTGAGCTTCACCGCCCCCTCGCCAGGAGCACGCTCGTCTACTGCGACAACGTCAGCGCGGTCTACCTCTCCACTAACCCTGTGCAGCACCAGAGGACCAAGCATGTGGAGATTGACCTTCACTTCGTCCGCGACCGTGTGGCCATCGGCGACGTCCGAGTCCTCCACGTCCCAGTTTGCGGACATCTTCACCAAGGGCCTCCCTTCCTCGACCTTCTCCGAGTTCCGCTCCAGCCTCAACATCACCAGTGGCTAGTTGTGGCTGCGGGGGGGATCCTGTGTATTGTGCTTGTTTTCTTTCTTGTCCAGTCTTGTACTCCGCTGCGCCGGTAGTCCAGACTGCGGGGGGGTGTTAGAGTATGTGTATTAGGCCCATGAGGCTAAGCCCATGAGGCCCATGTATGTACTGCTATATAGCTACCCTTCTAGGGTTAGCCCAATAATCCAATCACTCATTCTAGCAGTGTTTAGATCTGTCCGTATCTGAGTCCGGATATTCAATATACGATACCGTATCCGTATCCGAATACTCAAATCGTATATTTATGATGTCGACATCCAATCGTATACTATCCGGCATGGCTGACACTATCCGTATTCGAATCCGTATCCAACCAGAGATATGAAAACAAATGTGATATCAGAGATATCCGTTCGTATCCGATCCGTTTTCATCCCTAATGTCTGCGTTTTGCTGTGATTAGTGCCTGGTATTAAATCTGAGCGAGAACAGCTGAAGCCTCATCATCCAGCTCTGAAATAAATCCCAAACTTACAAAATACTGCATCCACGTTTAGCTTTAGCAATATATACCACTGACATTGAACCGATACCTTTGTGATACTAAAATTTAGACCATATATGTATGATGTACCAATCATTTAGTTCAGTGATATGGACTAGACCTTCTGAAGTTAAGGGTAACGCTCAAGAAAGCGAACCATATTGAAACACATGCAAATTTCCTATGCGAGGATATCAACCTTTTGTACAGAAGACACATGTTGAAATGGAACACGGAGCACACCAGCATAGAACAGACTACCAAAATATTAAACATGTGATACTCCAGTTAATTCCAATCTCGGTCAGTGGAGTTCCACAGCAAAGCATAGGCACTATATCATATTACTAAAATAGGACCCTCAAAATCAGATCATCTTTAGATGATAGCTACCTGACGAACCTTACGTTTCCAGTCATGGACACTGAACCAAAAAGAATCCCACCAAGAAAGGCATTTGCTCTGCCAAAATCTGCATTGCACTACAGCTATCTGAACCAACCTGGCTCCTCAAACTTCACGTTGGCCCCAATTAACATGGGGTCCGCGTTCCTCTCCTCTGCTATACACCGCTCAGCATGGCTGCAACACGTAGTGTCCAATCCGAGCACCGAAAGTGCACTACGATTGGTTCCGGCATCCACCAAACACTTTGGTCCTATAAGAATTTGATCCAACCCTGTCTATTGCCAATCATCCTACTAGACTGGATGACTTGCTCTTTTCCTCAGCAGCTCAGCTATATATTCACGGTCATGCAGCATCCAAACACCATCAGTTGCAGCTTCACAAATAAAGTATTGCAAACCCAAACCAGAGCTCTCCAGTTTCCAGTGAGACAGAAGAAAGGAAGAGTAAGTTACTTTCAAGTAATCATGATCTGCGCCAAGAGGACTGCTCAGTTGGCGAAGAAGTGCCAGACGATGGCAGCGTTGGGGAGAAAGTGGCTCACCTGGGGGGTGCTAAAGGAAGCCAATGTGTGCTGCGCCTCTGTGGCAGTCAAGGGGCATTGCATGACGTACACTTCAAATGGGAGGCGGTTTGAGGTTCCACTGGCATACCTTAGCGCATTGGTCTTCTCAGAGCTCCTGAGGATGTCCCAGGAGGAGTTTGGCTTCATGGGCAGTGAACGGATCACACTTCCTTGTGATGCTAAAGTCATGGAATATGCCATTTGTCTCCTCAGGAGAGGCTCCTCAGCAGAGGTAGAGAACGCATTCCTGAGCACCATGGCAGTGTCACGCCACTATGCAAGCTGTATTGCACCATCTGTTGGAGTTAGCCATCAGGTTGTTGTTTGCAGATCCTAAGTGAATGTAAAGTGGTTCAGTATAGGTTGTAGGAAAAGCAAATTTCTCAATGGAGCATTTTGATCCTTCAAACAATCAAGGAAGATGCAAACTAGCTTATTAGAGCCATTATTCTTATTCTTTGTAGATATACTTTGTTGTACTGATAAATGTTTAATTAATTATTAGGACTTCCATTACGAGGCAGTAAATTTCTTCTGAAAAATCTTATGACTTAAGCTCCAAAAGTTCACGGCATACTGCACAGAGCAACAGCAGACACACACTTCCATTCTGCCCAAGCCAAACCATGGCATTGCCCCGGTGAAATAATAAACGGACAAGGGAATTAAGCACTGGAGAAAAGACAGCGCATGGTATTTATTCAAAGTTTCAAACATGAAATTGTGGAATTCAGGCTTGCAAAAGTGATATCCTAAGCCCAAGACTTATTGGTTTCAGATTTATTTTGCTGAGCAAGTTGGCTTCTAAATCCAAGTGAACACTGAACACCCTGGCAACATAATTACAGAATACAGACTTGCATGGCCATTTACATTACTGTAGAAGTAGGGTGAGAGGCGAACAGCCTTGACAGATGCATAACCGGGATCTGAACTTTCCAGCAAACACTGGCCATGGCATGTGAGCGAAAAATTGCTTCTAGACCGAGTGGGGCCTGCACACAGATACCACAAAACTGGATGTCACATGCAATGCTAGAAATCATGCAGACCGTTGGTGGCAATTGACGCATGGAACTGTGGATTAAGTTGCGTGATTTGCAGCAATCAAAGCACTGCTCACCAACACCTATCATGCAAATGCAACACTAAGTACAGAGTACACAACCAACATCAGCTCATGGCCCTTGGACCATCCTACCATGTCCCCATGAGACATTGATGCTGGCTTTCAGCTAACCACCATCACGTCAGTGTTCCATTCTCTCAAAAAGGGAACAAATAGTGTGGTCCCAAATCATTCTTCAGAAATAAATGTTTTGAGCAAGCTCAAACAGTTTATCTACAAATCACTTGATACAGGGCACTGGGAAAGTGGGAATACATGGGACACCAAAATATAATGCTGGATCTGGTATGCTTGCACTATGTTTCTGACCAATTCAGCAGCCATACTGTGGTACACATCACATATCTGATTGCCAAACCAATGGTCCACTATCTTAGTGTTGACGGTCAATCGAGCAATTGTCTAGCAAAAATCAAATCTGAATCTTGATGCATGTATCAAGCTCATGGTCTTGTCCCCTGCCAACTAGTTCTGAGAATATAAGCTGCACCAAGGCCAGGACCATTTCTTCACCTGTATATTCAGAAGCTAGCAAGTAAAGATGCCATCCCAACAGCCACGATTCACAAAGCATTTCGAAGCGCCATAGCTGAGAACCAAGAACCGACCATGATCCATCACAAGAGGTTTGCCCAATTAGCGAGGAAGTGGCAACGGATCAAGGCAGCCATCAGAGACGACAATGCATGCTGCACTACTTCAACAGTTGCAGATAAAGGACATTGTGTACACAGCAGATGGCAAGAGGTCCAAGGTTCCATTGGCGTACCTCAGTGCAATGGTCTTCAGTGATCTGCTGTGGATGTCCAAGGAGGAGTCTGGGTTCACACATGATGTCAGGATAACACTGCCCTGTGATGCAGCAGTGGTCAAGTATGTGATGTGCTTGCTCAGAAGAAATACACCAGAGGAAGTGGTGCTGCTATAAGTATGTTACTATCGTAGATTGAACATGGTAAAAAATGAAACTCAGCTAAATCATTTAAATGATATTCACACAGCAAAAGCTCAGGACTAGTCCAAACTCCAAATTGGTATTCAAGTACAGCCCCTACGCTGAAAGCCACAGCAAGGAAACAAACATGGCTCACAGCTGGACGAAATGTCACATGCGATGCTGAAAAATAAGCATACCATCTCAATCAAAAATAGGATATGGCACCGTCCGGCCAGCTGCTATGAACCAATCAAGGCACTACTGCATTAATCTTGACTCTTGAGGTGCAAACGGTGTACACTGGCAAATCCAATGGAACGGAATATACACCTTCTCTTCTGCTACTTGTGCATACACATATATGAACTAATGTGAGCAAATTTGGCTGATTTTTTTTTTTTTTTGTCTCCTATACGATTGAGACACCTATTCGGTTTGGAGTTCTCACCGGAGCCGACGAGCTGCCTGCCGAGCGGCGCACTCGTGGGGGGGCGCCACGCTGCCATCACAACCTACAGACGCCACAGCCACCGGAAAGCTCCGGGGGGGCACGGTGTACTCAACGGCGCTCGCCAGGCTTCCGCGGCGCCGCCGTCCGCCGAGGGCAGTGAAGGATGACGCACAGTGGCCACAGAGAGGCCCAAACGGTAATACAGTCTAGTACGTGGGCCTACTGGGAACATCCAAGACCAAAAGCCCAAAACGGTCTGGACCGCAATACAGGCAAGAATCCAATCGCACGTTTAAATACTAAAATTAGACAGTCCAAATTTTTGAGGTGCCAAAGATCATTTTCAGATCGTCGCCGCCGTTGAATTTGCTGAGTTCTGACGTTGCGTCCTTCAACCGCATCTCGCGCGTCTGCAAACTTTCAGGCCATACGCCTTTCTAAAAAAAAACTTTCAGGCCATGGCTGCCTCTTCTTTCTCCTTTCTACCACTAGTATAATGTCCGTGCTAACGCTATGGCAACATTCTTCTACCACTAGTATAATGTCCGTGCTAACGCTATGGCAACATCCAGGTATATGCAAATTAGAACTGAAATATATGCAAAATAAAACGCCAAAACCTAATTACATTAAAAAAACATCATCCATGCCAATAGCAGCGGCAAAACAATCTTGACAATTACGTAAACATCTTCCATATGGAGACTATTATGCTACAGCAATATGCTATGAGCACACTCCTAATAAAAGTAAGGTCATCAGCAATATAATACTATTTTAGCTATATTCTATGACTAATTCCATCCCCCTTCAAAAAATAGCAAGGAACAATATTTATGCACATAGTCTTCAATTGATAACTAGCACTGTAATTTCAAAAGACCGATCACTTCGCCACACTCTTGGAAGTCGCAAGTCTTGATCAGGAACCGGAACATCTCACACGTTCCCGTTGGCGACCAGTGGAGAGGCCCCAAGTGCTTGGTTCCAATCATGCCGATGGTTCTGGCTGCCACTGCCTTGTCCATGCCCTTCCCTGCTTTGCTGAGCACCTTCACCAGCTCTCCATGACACAATAAAACCTTACCCACACACACACGGACCAAACCCTGCATCAGATTGAAACCATGGAAGGAGAGCTCTTCGAATTTCACAATATATTCTTCAATAGGCTGGAGGGTTCCGCCATCCAGGAAACAAAAACAGAACAAGTCATTCTCAATCATGAACACTTAATATTTTAAGTTTTTAACTCTGTTTTCGCCTTGAAATAGATAGCAATTAGCGACTATGCAACTCATAACCAGACAAATCAAATAACTGAAGGCATCCTTTATCATTTCACTTAATCTGAGATTATTTTTGACAAAACCGAGCCAATAAAGAATAGAACAAAATAAGACTTACTGTAAGTAGCATGTGAAATTAGAACTACATCGTCTTAGTCAGACTATCACTTTGAATGTCTTGAGGCCCCTGCAATAAGAAGTTTTCAAAACCGGAACTAAAAGACTTTAATCATGACAGGACCTGCAAGTAAAAATGGAGCCATACAGCCACTCACGACACAAAAAAACACATATACCAACAAGATTCTATTTTTGAGGTGCATATTTTCATTTGTATTGTGAAAAACACATATACAAAAAAAAAAGATTTGTGCTTTCAATTAGCATAGATACTTCAATTACAAGACATCAGCGTATTAATAGTACATGGTTCAGATACACAGTGAAAGCATACTTAGAACGGATATATGCTTTGAACTTTAAATAAAAGATTTTTAGACCAAATTCATGATCAAATTTGCCCCATCTATCTTTGATTCCATCCAACAGTCAAGAATATTATATCAAAATCCGAAGATGAAATCAGAACCCCTCCAGTTAGAAAGAACTGTTAAATAACTCAACATGGAAAAAAAAATCCAATTTCCAAAATTAGAAAAGAATAAAACAAAATAAGATTTACTGTAAGTAGCATGTGAAATTAGAACTATATCGTCTTAGTCAGACTATCACTCTGAATATCTAGAGGCCCCTGCAATAAGAACTTTTCAAAACCTGAACTGAAAGACTTTAATCATGGCAAGACCTGCAAGTAAAAATAGAGCCATACAGCCACTCACCAGCTCAAAAAGTCTCAAGCAGGCTCCATCACTCTCAGCCTAAGCAAACAGGCTAGACTAACCAAGGTCTGATCCATTAATAATGAAAACAATGCTGCGGCAACTCCCAGCCTAATTAACTTTACTTGGACGGCAGCAGGCTTTGAAGATTGAACAGGTCGCAACCTTCGGCTCACTCCCCCAGCCCATAGCAGCAACGAGCAATGGGAATCAACACGTACTGAACGGCTACAATCTGTACAAGGTGAGGAGGTGAGCAGAGGCAGACCGTGCATGGGCACCATGCTCTGACCCTGAACAAAATACAGTTACAATAATCAGACAAGCTGCCACTGATCAAACTTCCATGCACCAAATCTTTTAAGTATTTCAGATAACATTGCATATATTCTCTAATGCCACATGCTATTACCTGTACACCAAAGTGCAAATACCAAACAAGAAAATACACAGGATCTGGTACATACCTCTTGGGGCACCGCCATGCCTTGAACTGAGCAGGGAGGATTAGGGCATCGCGTGACACCGCCACGCCATTAATCTGTGCAGGGAGGAACGGTCGCCATCACACTATGGATCTCCTCAGGTTGTTTCAGTACTGGCCTGTCAAACTAAAAGAATTTGGCATCTTCCCTGGTACATAGAGTTAAGTTCAAGTCACAGACATGTATCTCAGATCGACAAATTAAAACAGCATACTCCTATAGTCATATGTAGATTCTTCAGATAAAAAATGTTCCTAAATCAACAAGTTACCCCAGATGGTCAACGCCGCTGCTCCATTGTTCCCGCCATGGATCCAGGAGCACCGCAGAAATCGCCTCCGTGCCCCTGCGTCCGCCAGCTCTACCTGCTGGTGCTGCTTCATCTATCGGTCGCCGCCAGCTCCACCCCCATGCCCTCGTGGCCGCCGCCACCGTGTCGGAGTCCCGCATGGATAGGCCCGACGCCACGCGAAGGGATTAGCCCAGTGTGAGGCTGCGGTAGGGCAGGATGGTGGTTGAGCGGCGCACGCAGGTCGGCGAACTTGCAAAAAAGCTCACGCTACCCGCCGCCGCCGCCGCATCTAGCCCTTCTGCGGCTCCGCCGCGAAGCCGGTGCTGCGCCGGTGTGCTGCATCCCGCGCGCAAGAACCAGATCCAAGCGCACGCACGCGGGATCCTCCCGCGGAGTCGAGTCAAGGCGTCGAGCCGTACAACGCTACTCCCGTCGTCGCTTGGGCCTCGGAGCACGGGCCATCTCCGTCGTCTCATGAGGAGAGGGAGGTGCGGATCGGATCTAGCGTCGCGTCAGCGGGATCGGCGGGCGCTGATCGCGGGGGGGGGGGGGCGTCACGAAGCAGGATCGTGGGGTGAATCTGTTGATGGGAGGGTGAGTTTTTTTTTTTTGACAAACTTCGGATTACAGCCCTTGATCAAGATTAACAGCACTCGTGACCATAGATTTCCATGGAGGGAAGACTCTGTGTATACTTTTCTGGGTACACAAAGGTTGGCTCTCTCAGTGGGATAAACTTTGTTGGATGCACCTAGCTTTGTTTGCAAATCTAATTATAAGAGAGATGTCATTCGTGCAACGAGAAACGTTTCCAAAATGACGCCACCAGACGTTCAGACGAAGAAGAACCTTTTGCAAGATTTCCTCTGATTCCAGAATATTACATACGAATAAATAACCTAATAACTAATATACATGATCGATGAGCTAATCATTGCTATACACAGATGGCTGATTGGCGCATCGATGACACCATACCACTGACGCTGTGGTGGCAAGGTCTGTCCATGGAGCTCAAGAACGCCCTCACAACCTCTTCAGGGGCATCTCGCCTAAGCAAGCACATCACGTACTCCATCACCGCGGCGTCACAGGGCAGCGTGATCCTGCCATCGTCGCCGGCAAACCCAAACTCCTCCTGCGACATGCTCAGGAGCTCGCCGAACACCGCTGTGCCGAGGTACGCCAACGGAACCTCGAACCGCCTCCCGTCGTCGGAGTACACGACGCAGTGGCCCTTGACAGCCACCGATGTCGACGTGCCGCACGAACCATCGGCTTCTTTCCCCGGCGCCTCCGTGAGCCGCTTCCTTGCCAGTGCAGCCATTCTCTGCCACTTCTTTGCCATCTGAACGAGTCTCTTAGCACTGATCATGGTTGCTTGCTTCTCCTGCTTTTCTGGCTGAATATTCAGTGAGAAATTCAGTTTGAATAAGGTGGTGTTCAGGCAGATACCAGGTGTGGTGCTTAGTTTGCTGATGGGTTGATGAAGTATTGTTGGTAAGCTGATGGATTTATATATAGGTCAGGGCAAAGAGAAGACGATACAGATCAAGTGCAGTCACCATCAGACAGCCAAGAGGCAGAGCCATGAGCTCAGAACATGCAGTGTTGCAAGAAGTAATGTGGGGTTTTGATGAGATTTCTCTAGGGCCATATATATCTGTTTGGCACTTGCTGGAGCCAGTTGCAGTTGCCTTTGGTGCTATGATATCATGATGGGTCATGAGGACCACATGTAAACTTAGTTCCAGATCTTCCACGGATTGTGCAGTAGAGATCAAATGATTTCAGCCACCGCACATTGTTTCTGAGAGCACAGATTAAGCCTGTTCAACGGCCCAAACAAGTTGTTCGACAACTCAATACCACTTCTTCAATCTGTGATCTGGTGGACCAGTAGCATATCATGTGAACTCCATTTGATTGCCCAGCGCCTTCCTATAATTCACAACAAGGACCTACAAGATTGCAGGTTCTAGCTGTGTGTGGTGGGTGACTTGTTTCAAGCCTGAAGAAAACTGCTCTGAAATGGACCAAGAGTGATGATTCTGATGGCATGCACAACCTCTGGCTGAATGAACGAGCGTGTCCCCCACACTTCATGTCGGCACCAACTAGCATGTGGTCCTTGTGCCGCTTCCGAGAGACACCACTCGACATGGGTGGTGTCCAATGATCCAATCCAGTACCAAAAGCACGCCACGACCCGCTCCAGCATGAGCTAAACACTTCGGCCCACCAGAATCTCATCCAAATCGTACTTGCAGATGCATCTTGAACATTGTGCCCACCATTCCACATGGTACTGTCCCTTGCCCAACCATCCCACTCGAGTTCGAGTGAGCTATATATTCAGCTCAAATGGTCTCAGAACACCATCACCATCACCATCTCAACTCAGAGCTCTATATTTTCCAGCCAAGAAAGAAAGAAGTAACCATGATCAGCACCAAGAGAATCGCTCAGCTGGCCAAGAAGTGGAAGTGGATGGCAGCGCTTGGGAGGAAGCGCCTCACCTGGGGGGCGGCATCGGCAGCAACAGCAAAGGAAGTCGACAAGTGCTGCAGCTCTGTGGCTAGCAAGGGCCACTGCACAGTGTACACGGCTGACGGGGAACGGTTTGAGGTGCCCTTGGCGTGCCTCCGGACGACAGTCTTCGCGGAGCTCCTGCAAATGTCCAAGGAGGAGTTCGGCTTCACGGGCGGCGATGGCAGGATCACACTGCCCTGTGATGCCAGTCATGGAGTACGCCTTGTGCTTGCTGAGGAGGGGCGCCTCTGCGGGGCTTGAGAAGGCATTCCTGAGCACCATGGCAATGTCGTGCCACTCAGCAAAGCACGTGACGCCGTACGTGGCAGCTTGCTGTTAGTTGCAACTGTAGCCTGTAAGTAGTAGTTCAGCCCTGTGCCCCTGTAGATAGTAGGACAAAGAGCGAAAATTTACATTTTTACCATTATAACAATTGACTCTCATCGGATTCTTACCTTTATAATGGCTCCTATATTTTTACTATATTTAAACGAAATATCTTACTCCCCCCGTCCCAAAATAGATGTCATTCTCACTTTCCGAGAAGTCAATCTTTTCAACTTTGACCAATCATATATTAAAGAATATTAATAATTATAAAACATAATTAGCATCATTAGATAGATCATTGAGTATACTTTTATAATAAACTTGTTTGGAGATATAAATGTTGCACATTTTTTCTATAAATCTAGTCAAAATTGAGAAAGTTTGACCGGCACGCCTCCCATAACGTCATCTATTTTGGGACGGAGGGAGTATAAGTTTATCAAAAATAGGTGTTTCTGCGTACGTGGCATG
Source organism: Eremochloa ophiuroides (assembly GCA_038502445.1). Lineage (NCBI taxonomy): Eukaryota > Viridiplantae > Streptophyta > Magnoliopsida > Poales > Poaceae > Eremochloa > Eremochloa ophiuroides. The sequence goes on along the minus strand of JAHLJS010000001.1, from coordinate 89,419,988 downwards.
CCACATCATGGCGCCAGCGTGGCGGCGCACTGCAAAAAGACATAACTACCCCTTCCCTACTCCTCTCTCACCCTCTCCAACAACGGGTCCCGCAGCTAACTCTCACTGTCAGGTGGGGCCCACTCGTCAGCTTCCTCTTCAACCTCAGCACTTGAAACAGGAGAGGGAGCACTCGAAACAGCGTGAGCTTGGTGTCCTTATCGTCGCCATCCGAGAGAGGGAGAGCAGAGGGGAGAGGGAAGGACGGCACGACCATGGCTTCAGCTCCAGCGGTGGGCGAGCAGGGGTGGCGCGAGTGGCCATGGCAGGGAGGCGAGCAAGGCCCGGTGGCGCGGCTGGCCTTGGCCACGGGCCAGCAGGGCCCCGACGGCGTGGCTAGCCATGGCCGCCGGCGGCGCGACGCGGCTGGTCGGGGCCGCGGCCGAGCAGGGCCTGGCGGCGCGGCTGGACTTGGCCGCGGGCGAGCAGCGCACGATGGCGCGCACGGCTGGCCGTGGCCGCAAGCGAGTAGGGCCCCGGCGGTGCGACGCAACTGGCCGTGGTCACAGGCGAGCCGGTCCCAGAGGAAGCTGACAAGTGGGCCCCACCTGGCAGTGAGAGTAAGCTGCGGGACCCAGCTGTCGGAGGGGTGAGAGAGGAGCAGGAAAGGGGCAGTTGTGTCTTTTTGCAGTGCGCCGCCACGCTGGCGGCATGATTTGGCAGGCCAGGTACGCAGAAACGCCTGTTTTTGGTAAACTTGTAAGATGTTTCGTTTAAGGACGGTAAAAATATAGAAGCCATTATAAGAGTGGAAATCCGATGAGCACTATCCGTTATATGATAAAAATGTAAATTTCCCGACAAAGAGAGGTGTTTCAGACCATTCTGATCCTGCAAACGATCAAGGAAGGTAGTGACTTAGCAAGTTAGCACCAGTGTTCTTGTTCGCTGAGCAGTGAGCACATGCTTGTTGGCTTGTTGCACAACTAAATGACTTATCACAATTTCAGGCCAATAAAATTCTGGCAACATAAGCCAAAACATACTGTTTTGCAGATTTATTTTACAAGCTCAACCAGCTGATCTCCAAACCACATGATACAGGGCACTGGAACAGATGGAAGACCTCCATAAAAAGCTGGGTCCAGTGTGCTAGAATTACATCTCAGCCAAGTTTAGCAGTGTTATAGTAGTACATATTTGATTACCCAACCACTAGTCCACTATCTTTGCCTTGATGTTACACCAAAAATTGGTCTAGAATCATAAAATCTGAATCTCGATGCCTACTTTGCAGCATCAATGCATGTACCAAGCTCACGGTCTTGTCACCTGCCAATTAGTCTTAGCCATGGACCATTTCTTCACCTAGAATCACTGCAATCACAAAGTCATAAAGAAAAACAAAAATCTAGGCACCATACATGAGAAATAAGAAGAACCAACCAAAGTCCATTCCAGGAGGCTTGCCCACTTGGCGAGGAAGTGGAAAAGGTCAAAAGGATAAAGGCAGACACCCTTCTTAATGAAATATGTGCTAAGCACGGTCACGAAAAAAGATTAAGGCAGACACCAGAGACGACAATACAAGTTGCACCACTTCACGAATTGCAGACAAGGGCCACTTCAGCATGCATACAGCCAATGGAAGGAGTTTTGACTTTTGAAGTCCCATTGGGATACTTTGGCACTCTTGTCTTTACTCTCTAGTGGGCTGCTCAGGATATCCCAGGATGAGCTTTGGTTCACAAATCACAAGGGACTGTACTGATTTGCTAAGATTATTGAGCTGGTACCATCTTTCTTACCATTTCATTTGATTCTAACAAGAACCCTACATCCGGTTGAATAGAATTATACTGTACATTACTACACACATCAAGAGACACTGAGACAGGAGCAAATAAAATCAACTATTGAATTATACACGTACGGCCAGCTGCTGCTTGAGCTCCATCGAAGGTGCCACGCCGCTGACAGTGTGGCAAGGCCTGACCATGGAGCTCAAGAGCGCTCTCACAACCTCCTCAGAAGCATTCCTTCTAACCAAACACATAACGTACTCCATCACCGCAGCGTCACAGGGCAGCGTGATCCTGCCTTGGTCGCTCTCGAACCCGAACTCCTCCTGCGACATGCGCAGGAGCTCGCCGAGGACCGCTGTGCCGAGGTACGCCAGCGGCACCTCGAACCGCCTTCCGTCGGCCGAATACACGACGCAGTGGCCCTTGCTGGCCACCGACGTCGACGACGTTCCGCAGGACGCTTCGGCTTCTTTCGCCGGCGTCGATGACGTGAGCCGCTTCCTCGCCAAGGCAGCCATTCTCTGCCATTTCTTTGCCATCTGAACAAGCCTCTTGGCACTGATCATGGTTGCTTCTCCTACTTTTTCCTTGCTGAATCGGACCTCTGTATCAGAGGATATTGTGCTGCTAGATGTGAAGCTTAGGTTGGTGATGGACTGGTGGAATGTTGGTGCGAAGGTGGTGGATTTATATGTGAGGGGGGAAGAAGAGCATGCAGTTCAAGTGCAGCTATCGCCTGCGGCTGGCAAGAGACAAGGCCACGAGCTCAGAGCCTCAGAACATGCAGTGCTGCAATGGGAAGAAGTTTGTGGTTCTGATTAGATTTCTCTGGGGCCTCCATCTGTTGGCACTTGTCGGAGCCAGTTGTAGAAATATTGTAGGATCAGGGTCGTTCCATTGTAGCAACACAATGTGATGCCATACTGCTATGCCTCATGGGCCATGAGGACCACATGTAAACTGGGTCTAATATGTCAATACCAGTTTTTTCAGTGATTGTGCAACGAGATACCGATTGTTATTTTATTTGTAAGACATCTGGAAGTTTTTGTGCCCACAGCATTGTTTCTGAATGGCCGGATTAAGACTGCTCAGCCATCCAAACTTTGTGGTCTGCTGGATCAGTAGCATATCATGTGAACTCCCCTTCGCAGCTGCTTCTTGCAGTTCCCTGCATGGACCTACAAGATCGCAACTAGCAACTACTAGCTAGCTCCATTTTCATTTGTCAAGAAATGGCATTGCCGTCTGACAAAAGCATGCAGTTCATGCTTCCCTGTCTTCTCTTTGTTTAAACTTTAAACCCAAGCTGATCTGCTGATGATCTGATGGTACAGCAGCAGCAGCAGCAGCTGAATAAACATGGGGTCCTCGTGCCACTTCCCAGCGACACCGCTCCGCATGGCGCGCAAGCACGGGTTTCAAGCACCGAAAGCACACCACGAGCATTCAGCACCAAACACTCGGCCCCCGTCAGACTGTCATCCAAATCGTACTCGCAGACGCCTCTTGCAACATGGCACTCGCCATCCTCATGCCCTTGTCCCTTGCCCAACCATTCCGGTCGAGTTCGAGTGCGCTATATATTCAGGTCAAGTGGCCTCAGAACAGCATCACAATCTCAACTCAGAAAGAGCTCTCCACTTCTCTAGTTTCCAGCCAAGAAAGAAAGAACTAACCGTGAACATGTTCAGCACCAAGAGGATCGCTCAGCTGGCCAAGAAGTGGCAGAGGATGGCAGCGCGTGGGAGGAAGCGCCTCACCTGGGGGGCGGCACCGGCAGCAAAGGAAGTCGACAAGTGCTGCACTTCCGTGGCGAGCAAGGGCCACTGCACAGTGTACACGACTGACGGGGCACGGTTTGAGGTGCCATTGGCGTGCCTCGGAACGACAGTCTTCGCCGAGCTCCTGCAGATCTCCAAGGAGGAGTTCGGCTTCGCGGGCGGCGACGGCAGGATCACACTGCCCTGTGATGCCATGGTCATGGAGTACGCCTTGTGCTTGCTACGGAGGGGCGCCTCTGCAGAGCTGGAGAATGCATTCCTCAGCACCATGGCAGTGTCTTACCGCTCTGCAAACCATGTGGCGCCGTATGTGGTAGCTTGCTGTTAGTTGCAGCTGTATGTAGAATGTAGTAGTCATAGTTCATCACTGTAGATAGTACTAGTACTAGGACAAATAGAGGTGTTATTATTCAGATCATTCTGATCCTGCAAACGATGAAGGAAGGTAGTGACTTAGCAAGTTAGCATAAGTGTTCTTGTTAACTGAGCACATACTTGTTGCACAAATACACGACTGGATCACAATAAGAGCTTAATTTCGGGCCAATAAAATTACTCAGCGCAATTTTCTGAATCCAAACCTGACAGGTTTACTGCCACTCCATGCTCCAGCAGTGCAGCTGAATATCCAAAGGGAGGAGCGAAAATTTGTCATTTTGCTCTCTTGCCCAAACGGAGAGTGGGAAAAATGTCGGATGGTAAAGGCATGTTTAGGTTGCGTATTTTGCAAAAAAATTTACTGTAGCAACATGTTAACTTTAAAATAAGTATCTAATCATGGTTCAAGTAAGCTTAAAAATTTTGTCCCACAACTTTTTACGAAGTTATCAAATTAGTTTCAGTTTTCTTTAATATTTAATGTTTCATGCATGTGTCTAAATATTAATGTAACGAAACTTTTGTTATTTGGTGGTGAATCTAAACAGGGTCTAAGTTGGTACAGATGTAACAAGAGTGTGACGCCCTGGTTCAGAAATCTTCCTTTCCACCATGGGAGCCGATGGATAATTTTTTCCATGAGCGGTTGCACATGAACTTTTTGAAGGCCATGGGAAATCTTTGCGGGCTCCCTGGAAAGGTTTAAGTAGGTGCTGTGTAAGTCTAGATCTTCACACAATCACACCTGATCGGATGGGCAGAGCTTTTATCGAAGTTTTTTACTGGGCCGGTCACTGCCCCAAAGGTCTTGATCGCCACCAGAGTTTGACAGAATCCATAAAACAATGGTTGCAGAAGAAACTGAACATAAAATTGGCCACATGCCCACATGCTGACACTTGCATAGCTGCTGGTCCGACAAGGAAAAGGGCAGGACGACTCTAGGGGCTGTAGACCACAGTATTGAAACTAGAACAATATGAACAGAAGATAAGGTAGTGACTAAGAAAGCTGTTATTCCACCAGAATAAAATGAGTGTCCTAAAAAGGACATTAGATTTATGTAGGACTCGCGAAGATGTTATGTTAGGCCAATGAAAAATGAACCAAACAAACAGAAGTTTTGCCTTCCCTAGTATTTACATCAATATGTTGGATTTACCTAAAATAAAATAACGGAGTGTTCTTACATCAGTTGAAGTGGTACATATAGAAAGGGAATGGAGAGGCATAAATCTTGGACCTTTTAGCTTGGATATTTATTATTTAACTTAGTTTCCAACCAATCTTATATGAAATAAAACTACAAAAGTATAGTATTCAAATAAATTCACTGTCCATGTAGGAAATGTCAATTAGTTCTTGATAAAAAAAAAATGTGTCATGAATTTGAGTACCAATCAAACCAGCTACCTACAAGTGTAAAACCAAGCAGCAGGAAACTGTGTACCATAATGGAAGGATGAAAAGATTAATAGAGTGGACCAAAAGAGTGCCAATAGGCTAAGAAGCAAAATGAGCATCAAACTCAATCATACACAGCAAGACGGCAACGTCTAGAAAGATAAAATTCATAGCTTTGTCTCTTGCCAAATAGTCATACTGATGCCTACACCCATCAGACATAGCTTATGGCTCTAGTGCTCCCTGCTATCCTATATTCCTATAAATCCACCAAACTAGGGCACATCATCTTCACAACTCATCAAAAAACTGAAACACTAGCGCAGTGGACCAAAAGTTCATCTCATAGAATTACACCATGATAAATTCAAAGATGCTAGTTCAACTGGCAAAGAAGTGGCCACATATGGCAGCCCTTGGGAGGAGGAGGAGGATAACAATGACCACAACGATCAAAGATGGCAACCTATACTCCACATCAGCCATAGCGAACAAGGGTCACTGCATCGTCTACACAGCTGACGGTAAGCGATTTGAAGTCCCTTTGGCGTATCTCAATACAAACGTTTTTGTGGAGCTCCTGCGGATGTCCGAGGACGAGTTTGGGTTCACAAGTGAAGACAGGATCACAGTGCCTTGTGAGGCCGAAGTGATGGAGTACGTGATCTGCTTGCTTAGGAGAAAGCTCTCAGAAGAAGTGGAAAGAGCGGTCCTTAGCTCTGTTGTAATGCCATGCAACTGCATGAGTAGCATGACCATGGTTTCCGAGGGTCTTAACCGGTCACTATCTATATTTTAGCTAATAAGAAGTGCTGTATGATGCATATGTAGATAGCTGTACATACCCCAGTAAACAAGGATAGAATTTGAATCTTGCAGTTGTTCTGTAATGAAACAACGAGGCCGCAGTCCACAATTATAGATCTCAGTTCTAGTAAAATTTTTGAAGGTTCTGAAGGGGAAAAAACTAAACTGAGATTTCCCCTCTTGATTTTCTGTAGCTAAATTATCAACAGTTAGCTTCCACTTTACCTCATATGTACAAAGAATGCCATGGATACCCTCTTAAGTTAGCTTACACTTTACCTGATTAAAATAGGAGATATTGCACCAAATATACTCAAGCAATTTGTGTGGTAATAAGCAATAAAGTAAGACCATATCCTAAACGACTGGCAAACAAAAACAACAGCATAACATACAGGATAACAGTTTATCTACAACCATTCTGTTCAAAATGGTTGGCATGAAAATTAAGAATGCATCTTGTGTGACAGTGGTAAATTGTAGCTTTCAGAGGATGAACCTTTTCATCCAGGAAGCAACCATGATTATGACCGCGAGCACAATTTTTTCATCCTTATCTTCTTTTTTTTTTTTTTGAGAAATTTTCATCCTTATCTGATAGTGATCAATAATCAAATCTGATTGGGGGGTAGGTGTAGAGCCCACCAAATGTGCTGCGCTCAAAGTATTGGATACATCTCTCCATATAAAAATAGCATAACCGATGGGATCAACTATTCCTCTACTCAAGTAATAATTGACAGTTCGGCACTTCTCATTATACTACCCTGTAACCTCTACAGTAACAGTGAAACAAACATACCTATGCACACGAGTGCACATACTAACATATACCATGAACAGGCGCAGTCAATAATACCAGATGTATGAACTAAATATACAGTGCCTTCCATCGAGTTGAACATCATGGAAGTAATAAGTAAGCTCATAAAGAAGATGTACAAAAATAAGTAATTATTGTAGAGATATTTCATTGTGAACTAGTGTATATATATGGTATATTGATATATGATGCGGTAGACCTCAACTGCAGAAGAACATGTATGGGTTTAGATGCAATGAGATTCATGAGTTCAAGGTTATACTGGCAATTCTTATGTGTTGTCCATGCACAGGGCATTTGCTGAAATCTGTCAACAGGATGGCAGGTGCAGAAACAAAAGAAAATGGTCACATTTCTCGCTTAACAGTAAGCCTAAATTCACCAAATTAAAGGACCTACTATTCTAATACAGGTCAGCAAAGCATGGCACACAAAGTCAAACAAGGCTATTGCCTAAGAATGCCAAGAAGAAGAAAAAAACATGTTGAGTCAAAGCTATTAATTCAGTACTACCAACTAAGCTTGCATGTTGTGTGCGCCAACATAAAAAACATAAGGAAAAAAATTCAGGAATGAATACAGTACAAAGAATCAAGGAAGTAAAGATCGAATTGAAGTTAGCAGCCAGCCAGCCAGTCAATAAAGCAAGAGTTGAACTGATTTTACTAGATTATCTTGTTGATTGATCGTTAACATCAAATTTCAATTTCACATGTTTAAAAGATACAGGAGAAAACAAAAGTCAAGTCTTAATGGGAAATTACTGACGAGCAGCTCGTTTATTGACATCTGATTAATTCATGTGGTAATCAAATTTCAATTTCACATGTTTAAAAGTTTCAGGAGAAAAAAAAAAGTTAGGTCCTAATGGGAAATTACCGACAAGCAGCTCATTTAATTGGCATCTGACTAATTCATGTTGGTAATTACATACGAAGGTATCCGTTCGCTTGGGAGGAGGAGGGGGGGGGGGGGTATATCGAATGTCTGAAAAGTTCTTGCAACAAGTTGAGTATAGGATACATATATGTATACAAATAAGTCCAAAATCACTCATTTTCTTTCCAAAACAACCTTCTGCCATGCCATTTTGTTCCACCCAAATCACCATAAAGCGTCCTACTTACCTGTTCGCTTCAGTTTATCAGCCAAAATCAGCCCTACTCTTCAGCCATGGAATAGTACTGGCAACAAATCAGCCATAGTCACAATAAGTCATGTTTCCTTAAATGGAGATCGTTCTCTGACTCAGCAAACTCAGAAGAATGGGGTCGTAAGCAACAAAGCACCTTATCGTTCTTGTAAGGTCATGCTTGGTGTGAATTGATGACTGATGAAACTATAACCAAGCAGTAGAGAGCCGGAAATCATTAGAAGATAAGACTGTGACAGAATACTACGCTGGAATACAGAAACAAAGGAGTGTGACGGAATATTTCCCTAAAATTCAGAACGATAGGACTGTGACAGGACAATGGCTGGGATATACTGAGGCAATGGGGAATCCGGAGCCAACGGATTCAATTCAACCAGTCATGGTCGCATTAACCATGGAAGCCTTCATTGCTGACCAATGCGGAGATAAAGCGCATGGTCTCGCCACTTGTAGGTGGAGACAACGTGACAGAGACGAATGCTGGTTCAATGAACTGGGATCGAAGAGCAAGATCAGCTAGCTGCGAAACGTGCCTCCTGTAACCATCATTGGGTGTTTGGGTCAAGGTCTCAAGGAGAAGAGCCTAGCACGTGGACGACAAATTGAAGATAAGGCGAGGAACTCGTACACGGGCACGGGCGCATCTTAGGATGAACTTGCCACGAAGGCGAGGAACCGGGACAATCGGGCGTCAGATTGACGAGGTCCGCCGTCGCCACGATGACCGGTGGCCGCCGACTCGCCGAGTCCACGCAAAGACCATCCGGAACCTCCCGAGCGCTCGGTGGGTTCACCGGAGGAACCGCGATGTCGCGGTGGCCGCTGGTGGCTCAGACCAAAAACCAGGTGATGGGTGGTCGGAGCGGCGGCCTCAGTGGCTCCGCAAAACTTATAGCCGCCTAACTCCTGTGGATTGAACATTTCGACAGCCGGCGGGCCGCAGGTGGCGCTCGAGCGACAGCAGGCAGCCCGCCAACGTCGTGAGGGATTGTTTGGCTTAAGCATTCCGCTTATGGTCGGTTTATAGGTCAAAATAAGTGTCAAACACTTGTTTTTTCTCGAATACCTAAAAGATTTACACATCTTTGTATTTAAGATGAAGTTTAGTTACGTCCAACACCTTGTTTATTTTCGCTTTTCTCGCCCGCCGCTTTACAAACTTATACTACTGCAACCGAAAAGAAAGAAAATCTTCGCTTACCTTAAAATTTAAACGAGTTAGAGAAGAGCATATCCAAACAGGGCCACAGCGTGATGCATGAGTATTTTGACAACCATAATTTCAACATTCTAATAGACATTCTAGCAATATAGAGGATTTTAATAGGCACCTCATCCAAAGAGCATTAAAGATTATTTTTATCTAGAATCCAAATTTTACAATCACATCTAAAAGATGCCTACTCAATCTACCTGTGTTAGACTGTCTCCAACAGTCAGTAGGCAAAAGCAAGAGGCATTTGATGTTTTGCATAGCGCACGTTGAAGAGATACCTGACCCAAAACATCACGTCTCCAACGGCCGTGACGCATCCTCAAGCGGTCGAGCCCATCGCGAGCCGGCTACCGGTGTTGAGGAAGAAGACGCATCCACCACACCTCGCCGTGGCGGCTCTCGCCTAGCCCGGCAGCTGTGCTCGCCCTGGACCGGCGGCCGCGCTCGCCACGGCAGCTCGCGCCTGGCCCGACGGCCGCGCTCGCCCCTGGCCCGGCGGCGGCGGCTCACGCCTATCTCAGTCGCCCATGGCCCGGCGGCCGCGCTCGCCGTGGCGGCTCGCGCCTGTCTTGGTCGCCCCAGGCCCGGCGGCTCGCGCGAGGTCCGAAGGCCGCGCTCGCCCGAGGCCCGGCGACCACGCTCGCCGCCGCGGCTCGTGCGAGGCCCGACAGCCGCGCTCGCCCCTGGCCCGGCGGCTCGCGCGAGGCCCGCCATGCTCGCCGCGGCGGCTCGCGCCTGGCCCGACGACCGCGCTCGCCGTGGCTGCTCGCTACTGAGAACGAGGAAAGAGGAGAGAGGAAAGAGCAACACGCACGGATTTGCCTCTGCTATTTGGAACGACGCATGTCTGCCTCTTCACTTGCCTTCCACACAAAATGCCTGCCCCGGTTGCCTTCTTTGTTCGCCTTCTTTGTTCGAGATTGATTTTACTACCTAAAACCACTGTACGCTACCCATTTATGAGTTTGGGTCACTTTGTGCCTTAGGATGAATTATTGTGGAAAATTAAGATAATACAAGTAGAGTAATTATTTTTTCGGCTTCACAAGCTGCTCACTAGTAGAGTAATTGTTTTCCAGCTCCACAAGTTGTTCTAGTCTCTATTTGGATTCAATTAGCTACTAGAGTCCCAAATGAGGACAGCTAAAACTCCTCTAAACTTATACACAGACTCTATAGTTGTCCCAACCCAGCTCAACCATAGTTAAAGATGAAATTGCTCCTCTGTTTTTCTTTCGTATCTACATTGGGCTCACCAAAAATAAGGACAGCATGATAAATAAACACCAATTAGATAGATGATCTAAACAGCCCTAGCTAAACTTTAGTTAGCTGCCAATATTAACTCTGGGAAAGAAAAATGGAACATCGAATCAGCCCTAGCTAAATTTTAGCTAGTTGTTCCAAATAGGGTCTTAGAAAAAATGTTTAATAGACCATCTTCTCATAATATATCTGAGAAAGAAAAATGGAAGAAGTTAAGCGCTTGTTTGATAGAGCTTCACTCTTTGATTCTTCACTGGAGTAATTTTAAATGTTTCTTATGAGGGAACATGGTGAGGAACAGGTGACAATTAATTCTTCAATGATTTTGGTGAGTTTTGAATAAAGAGTAGTAAAGAGCGGGCTTTTTTAGTTCCTAGCTCCCAATATAAATGGAGAGGTTATTTTTATCCGCTCCCCACCTAAATTTGTGTGTTTGATATTTTGTTGTTTGGCTAGGAGTGATTCTGGCGAAGAATGTGCTACAAGAAACCTTGTCAAATGATCTGTAATAATTTTAGCTGTATCTGGCGTCCACACGCTGTGATGGTTCTCTGAGGAGCTCTGCCTAACAAGCTATTCTATTTTAACTTGTTTGGCAAAAATGTAGTCGCTAAAACTAATAGAGAAGTTGTGCCAAATGAGACATCAGACATGTATCTAGATTTCCATGTAATTCATCTCGCCACATTATAGATTATAGAATGAAGTAAATCCAATTCCAATAGCATAATAGTGGTGTGATGTCCTATCCTCATGGTCGTCCAAATAACCAAAGTGGGCTGTCATGGGCTCCCCTTCACCATCTCTAGGGCTCAAAGTAACCAGTGGTTTTGCCGGCCCATAAACATCGTGACCCGTAGTCATCACGATAAGCAGTTGCTTTCGTCGGAGATGCAGAGGAGAGAGGGGCCCAAGGACAGTGGGCAGCGGCAACAGAAGGAACCATTAGGCGGCGGGGATCCAAAGCGCTTGCCCATCATAGAATCTTCTTGTGTTTTTCAAAACCGTAGTCGTTTATTTTCCCTTTGCTTTGGTGTATTTCTCCTCCCATATGTGCTCTTTGAGTAGGGCTGGTGTGAATCGTGAGCCCAAATCTTCTTGCAATTTTAGAACATGAACTTGTTCTTTGTTTCGGAAACATTTTCCTCACATAACAATTCAGCTGTAAAATTCAATCTAGCCGAATTTCAACTCAACTGAACAAAGTAATCATTTCAAAAACAATCCCATTCTGGTAACGCAATGCAAAAATGTTAGTATTGATCCACATTCCAATAACATGGCTGATATGGCTCAAACTCAAACTATTGACAATTTGAACGAGTCGAGCTGCCATTTTTGCTCGTCTGCTTATGAAGCCTCGCCAAGCTAGCATATTAAGCTTGTTATCCACCCGTGTGGAACATGTGGATCTATGTGATTAAATGCTTCTAAATCCAAACATCCACAAGGGTCCTCCACACAGCCATTCTGTTAGATTATATCTAAACACAAACGAAAAGTTAGCTTGAATCCAAAATTTGAACTGTGAAAAATAATAAGAGGCTGTTGCCCTCAAACTCATCACGGAGGTCTTGTAATGAACAGCAGCGTGTTCCAGGCCACCCCATGCCATGCCCCACATCCAAACCTAAACAATTGACAACGCGAACGCGGCAACACCAAAGAACGAAACAAGGGTCCTTGCCAAGTTCTAGCTGAGCTAGCTCGTTATCCACCTTTTGGACACGTGAATCGTGTGGACGTATACGATAAAATGCCTCTAAATCCAAACATCCACAAAGGTCCTTAACACAACCACTCTGCTAGATTAGATTAAAAAACAAACGAACAGTTAGCTTGAATTCGAAAATCGAAAATTAATAAGGAGAGATGTGGCCTCAAACTCATCACGCGGCGGTCTTGTAACGCTCAGCAGCCTGTTCCTGGCCTGGCCACCTGCATTTCAGACGCCATGCGCCCATGCCCCGCGTCCAAACCCAAGCAACTGACCCAACGCGGCAACGCTAACGAACGAAACAAGAAGCGCGCTGCCCCGCCGCCCAAACCTGGCGCATCCCATGGGACCAGCCCGCCGTGCCCTCCGCACATTCGCCAGCCGGCGCACGGCCGCTTAACCTTCCCGCCCGGCCCTGCTCGCAGCCGACGTCGGCATTCGGCGCGCCACCAGCGATCGGCCCGGCGGCATGGCGCGATCCATCGATTGCGCCACCCACAGCTCGGTCAAGAACGTGGCGCTGGACACGCTGTTCCTCATCGTCCTGCAGGCGGCCGTCGTCATCGCGCTCGGCAAGTTCATACACCTCGGCCTCCGCCGCCACAACCTGCCCAGCGCCACCTCCCAGATCATCGTACGCACCACGCGCCATGCACGAACGCATACAATGCATTATTCATCGATTCGGTCTCGAGTTCATCGGGGCGGGCATTGCGATCGAATCTCGTGTTAATCAATCAATTCGCGTTGGTTCGGTTAATTTCCAGGCGGGGATCATCGTGGGGAGCCTGGGCCTGCACGACGTGATCGTGCACGTGGAGGTGGAGAACGCGGAGGACACCTACGGGCGCTACGTGTCGGAGGCGCGCATCTTCTACATGTTCTACGTCGGCCTGGAGGCGGACGTGGCGGCGCTGTGGAACGACATGCGCCGGGCCACCATCCTGACGTACGCGAGCGTCGCCACCTGCCTGCTCCTGGCGGCCTTCGTCTCCGGCGGCATGTACGGCAGCATGATGCACACCCCGGTGCGGTCGCCCGAGCTGCTGGCCGCCGTGCTCATGCTGTCCATCGCCGACACCGCCTCCGTCGACGTCTCGCGGATGGCCAGCGAGATGGGGCTCGCGGCCACGCCCAGCGGCCGCCTCGTGGTCGCCACGGCGATCGCGACCAACATCATCTGCATCGTCGGCGAAGGGGTGTTCTCCTGCATGAAGCTCGCCTCCAGCAGGACCCCGGACTACAGCGCCCCGCAGCGCCTCGGGCTGGGCATCCTCGCGCTCGTCAAGGTCGGCCTCGCCGTGTCGCTGCTCCGCCCCGTGGTGGCGTTCATCAACCGGCGCAACGCCGGGCGCCGCCACGTCGGCAACTGGGAGCTGGTGCTGCTGCTCGCCGCCGTGTCGTGCATCGGCAACTTCCCGCAGCGCGTGGGGTTCGACGGCATGCCGGTCAGCCTCCTGCTGGGGCTGGCGTTCCCCAGGGAGGGCCCCGTGGCGAGGAGCATCGTCGACACGCTCGCGTACCCGCTCCACGCCCTCGCGCTGCCCTTCTACTTCGGCGCCATGGGGATGCGGCTCAACTTCAGCGCCATGTCCGGCGCCATCCTGGTGCCAGCCATTCTCCTCACGCTGCTCGGCTTGATCGGCAAGTGCGCCGGCACCATGGGCGCCGCCAGGTTCCTCAAGATGCCCACCGCCGATGCCCTGCGCTTGGGCGTCCTGCTCAACATCAAGGGCCACGTCAACATGATCGACATGAGCTTCGCCAGCTCCGAAGGGGTACGTCGTACGGTGGTAATGCATTTCTCATTTCTCTGCTGGCGGCACGTGTAAGACTGATGGATCCGAGCAACTGCGCCGGCCCGTGTGCAGATCTGGGCGGAACAGGCGCTGATGGCGATGGTCGTCGGCAGCATGATCAGCACCATCATCGCGGGGCCGGTGTTCGCCGTGGTGTTCCGCAAGGAGAGAGAGGCGTACGAGTGCAGCCGCCAGGCGCTGGAACACATGGCCACGGACCAGGAGCTGCGCATGCTCGCCTGCGTGCACGGCGCGCGCGGCGCGCCGGGCATGCTCAGCCTGCTCGAGCTTCTGGCGAGCAAGCCCCGCGCGCAGCCCACCATCCACGTCCTGCACTTCTTCGACGTGGCGCGCAGGGACGACGACGGCCCCGCCAGGCGCTACTACCACCAGAGGGTCCAGGACAGCGAGCACAAGCACATGAGCCGCCGCAGGGACGCCACCACGCAGGTGAGCTGGGCCGTCGACGTGTTCACCTGCGCCACCGGCCTCGTCATCCGCCAGGTCGACGCCGGCGACCGCGGCAGCGCCGTGAACGCCAAGGCCATCCGCCGCTGGACGGAGGACATCCGCGCGGGGATCCTGCTGGTCCCCTACCACAAGGAGCAGCACTACGACGGCACCATGGTCTGCCGGCGCGACGACCGCCGCCAGCTCAACCTCAAGGTGCTCGAGCGCGCGCCGTGCACCGCGGCCATCCTCGCCGACCGCCCGTTCCGGAGAAGCGGCACCAGCTTCCAGCTACCGACCAAGATGTCGACGAGCACGGAGGCCGCCGGGAACCAGCAGGGCGACGAGAAGGCGACGGCCCACGTCGCCGCCATCTTCCTCGGCGGCCCGGACGACCGCGAGGCCGTTGCCCTCGCCTGCCGCCTCGCCAAGAACGGGTCCGTCAGGCTGACGGTCGTCCGCTTCGTGCTCCGCGAGAGCACGAACGACGACGACCGCGTCGCGACGACGAGCGGCGCCGACGTCGTCGACGGGGAGGTGTCCGTGGTCGTCGACGACGACCCGGACGAGGAGTGCGTGTCGGAGTTCCGGCGCGAGTACGTGGCGAAGGAACGCGCGGCGTACGCGGAGAAGGCGGTGACGGGGCCCATGGACGTGGTGGAGGCGCTGCGCGGGATGGCCGGCGCGTATGCGCTGGTGGTGGCGGGGCGCGGCGGGCGGCAGCCGGCGGAGCTGGTGGTAGGGCTGGAAGGGTGGGCGGAGTGCGCAGTGGGGCCCGTCGGGGAGGTCCTGGCCTCGGACGAGTCGCTGGAGATGGGCTCCGTGCTTGTCGTGCAGCAGAAGACCGTGCCCCCGTTCCACCACCTGGACTTGCCGCCGTCTGCTCCGGCGAACTGACACCGTGACACGGTGCGAAATGCACAAACGATCCTAACATAGCTGTGTACTATACGTAGATGTACACGTAGGTAATAATAACTGGTAGAAGACTAGAAAAAATTCCATGTAAATGAACGGATGAACTAATCAACTTTGTGGGGGAAAGAAAAAAAAAATCAGCCACTTACGAGTCTGATGAGATCATGCATGAGGTTCTATTCCCAGCGCTCGTCTGTCGTCTCGTTGGAGGTGGTACCATATTCTGTCTTGTCTGCAAGCTGCAACCTCAATTTAGCCGTTCGAAAGCCGCTATCTGTAGTAGTACGTCTCACTGCCGGAATTAAAAAGAGCCAGGTCGCTAGCTGGATTCATCAGCGCGGGCTGGCAGCAAGCCAGCAACGACTACTTAACAATGGCTCGCGCGGCGCCGATGATCGACACCGGCTCCGCCTTGGCTTCGCCTCCTGGCATTATTGTTCTGCACCATGGCGTGCTCCGCCTCCGCGACGGCCCCCTTGTCCTGCGCCATTGACCCTGACCTGGTTCTCTCTCACAAGTTCCCCGAGGTTCGCTAGCTAGCTCTCCGTCCTCGATCACCGGACTCTTCTGGATTGATGAGAGCTGTCTCTGTTCTGCAGGTAGCAGTCGCGTACGATGAGAGGTCGCCAACGCCCACGACCTGCTCGATAGAACGTCCCAACGGTTGCTCGGAATGGCTGATGCATTTTTCATTCACTTGGTTGGCGCAGGGATGTAGCGCTATACGCGCTGGGGGTGGGAGCTTGCAATGCAGATGCAGCGGATGAGAAGGAGCTTCAGCTGGTGTACCACAGGAATGGGCAGTCTTCCATTAAGGTGCTCAATATGAGTTGGTGGGGGCATGTCCCGCTTGATTTTTTTTTTCCTTTTAATAACCATTGCGGTGTATTTTTCGGAGGTGCAAACTGAATATTGGATCCTATTCGCTGTCTGTTTGTCAAAATTAACTCAACATGGAACGTGAATACTTTAGCTGGGTCAGGTCAACATGGAGGCTATTACGCCTCCGGGAACCTTATATGGTACACATAGAGCTGGGTCAGGCGAACACACATAAGAATTTTCATTTTAAATACAGTTTACTGCACGCAAAATCAGCAGTTGTTTAGTCATAAGTCTGAAGTAACAGCCTAGCAAGTATAAATTACTTTTCGTTATGCTCATGCTACCATGGACCTATGTATCGCACTAGTGCAGTGTTGTTTCTTACTGTGAACTAAATATTTATAGTGTATTTCATTGGAGTCTATTTATATGGACATTTCTATATCTGCCAGCTATTTGTTGGAAGTAATTTCCCTTGCATGTTGTGCAGGTTTTACCTACTTTTATTTCTGTACTTAATGCAAAAACTGGCGATGGGTTTTACATGGATGTTCCTGGGCTTCAGTAAGAATACTGTTCACACATTTACCGAATTGTTAGGTTACTGTGGGTTCATAGAGTTACACACTATTTGACCTTCAATTTTTTGTATCTACTCAGTCATTCCTTCTAGGGTACTGTCAATATTCTTACACTTGAACAATTTGGCTTGTTTCTGTTCTCCAGCTATGACCCAGCACTTTTTCTGCATATTCAGCAATATACAGAGATATATAGACCAATTCCTTCACGAGCTAATGTAAGTTGTACACCTAATTGTTAGTCTTGAAAGAGTAACTCTTCATGATCTATGGGTTAAGATGTGATGTGTAATCTAGATAGCAGATGGCAAATTTCGTTTTTTTAAAAAGGGCCTTACATCGTCTTTATCATAAATTGACAGACAGAAGGCTCATATGCCTGCATTTAAGTAAATCATCATATTTCCCTTACTATTTAACATATTTTACAATATTTACTATTTTGTACCCCAAAATGTCATTGACCTTTTTCTTTCCCCAGGTTGCTAACAAAATTAAAATAGCTGGTTTGCATGACAGAGGTATTCTCGCTGTGATATTTGATCACTCAATTTTGATTGTTTTGTTTCTTCTTTGTTCTTTCTATCTCCATGGTAAATGTGTAGCCAAGGTTGAAGATTCTAGTATAGTTATTAATACCACCAATTCACCCATGTAATCTGAGCCTCTCAGCTAAACTAGTGATGCGATACATTGTTTTGATATGTGAGCAGGACCTCTATGGTGTCAGACCATGAAAAAATTCTCCTTACAGTGTTTTGAAGATTTATTCTGTTATTATAGGCCTACTTGAAATTTTGGCTGTTTCAGGGTTATCCATAGTAATGTTATAGAATACAAAATATGAAGTAAATATTTTACTAGGACCATAATTCCTGTATCTGTAATTCGATCAAGAAATCAAGAGAATTTCCCTTTTAATGTTGAATTCACAATCACACCTGACTTCTTATGTGCAAATACCTTGTCCAGAAGTGAACAATACAAGTGCATGTGTTGATTGGAACAAGTACATGGTTAATGTTGCTCTTGTGCAGGGAAGTTATACTTCATCTAAAATGCCATGTCCCTCTTTTGCAGGGAAGGCCGCTATTCTTGAAGTTGAAACACTAACCTGTCTTGAAGGTTCTCGTGAAGTTTTGTGTATGAATAGGTCGGTATTTTTTTGGAACGATTGAGCTATACAGCTTGACTGGACTGAGTGAATAACCCATTGATGCAACACCTGGCACAGGAGTACTATCTACTTGCGTGGTGCTGGTGGCTTCTCCAACTCTTCACAGCCATTCTCATATTCCACTTATCCTTCTAATGAGGTTTCCAATGTTACATTTCCAGATTCCAAACCTCTTGCTGTGTATGAAGATCGCACTCAGAATTCTCAGGCATGATACTTCATTCCATATGTAAATTTTTTCTGAAGTTGTATTTGCAGTTGCTTATTTCTAGAGAACATGGAGAACTGCTTATCTTTATATTAGCAGCGCCATTATGTAAATTTTTTCTGAAGTTGTATTTGCAGTTGCTTATTTCTAGAGAACATGGAGAACTGCTTATCTTTATATTAGCAGCGCCATTTTTCTCTTGTCAAATTTGACACACAGATTCAGATTAGGAAATATTAATCAAAATTTTACAAAGTTGTCCTATTTTAAATCTCTGAGGTTTCTTTCTGTTGGTTCAGGCACTACTCTGCAGCTTATCTGGCTATTTTCATCCTTTGCATTCAGATCCTACCTTTGCACAGGCTTCAGGGTATGTTGCTTTAGCTACTATTTTTTTTTAGCGTAATGTTGCTTTAGCTACTAGTTACAACTCATGTTCATTTCCAGTTTGGAAATACAAGCATTATTACTAGAGTTTTGTTTTTGCTTTTTGTAAGAGAGATATTACTAGAGTTTTACTATTTTGCATAAAACGAACTTGTTTATAAATCTCTATCCATTGCCTTGGATCAAGGGTATAGTTTGCACAGTAACCCCTAATGTTCTTGACTATATGTTTCTCTGATTTAGTGGGCCAGCGCCAGCCAACCAACTAATCCTGGTGTTGGCTGCTGCTAAAGTAACTGCAGCTGCAGTTTTTTTTTTTTTCTCGAACATGCAAGAGAGCTGCGTATCAATATATTAAGAAGAAAAAAGGGTATAGTGAATCCTCAGAGAAGGCGCACAAGAAATTAATGCATTTTTTCGTGATGCTGAAGTAATGCCAATTTCATGTTGTTAAGTTAGTTGTCTGTAGGACTATACAAGATATGCTATGGTTTTAGCTCCATTTCTGGATGAACTCTAGATTTACGACTTTCTGTGCTCTCGCACTCTCTAGCATCTCCTGCTCTGGTCTTAAGTCAAATGTATTTGTACATCTATCTGCTCCATCTTGCATGCATAATTGTATTCAAAAACTGATTAACCTGAACTAAAAACTTGAAGGTTTACACGCCCAGTAATGCCTGGACTCTCAACGCTTGGATTTGCTGTTCGAGCTATCATGAGGTCATTCTGCAACATGGAACCAATAGCAGTGAAAGGTATCTCCTGCCGGTTCCTGCACCATGTCTACCCCGGGGAAACTCTGGTTACTGAGATGTGGCTTGAAGCACAGAGGTAATGCCGTGCTTTTTTCGCGGCATTTTGTTTCGGTAGAGCTCCTTGAATACAGACCATGTTTTTTTTTTATTCAGTCGAAGGGTGTACTACAGAACTAAGGTGAAAGAGCGCGGTCGAGCAGTGCTGTCAGGTTACGTGTTACTCCGAAACATCCCTTCACCACTGTAAGCCTGTAAGGTGAACGGACTGTATCCGGTGCTCTCAGTCCCAGCAGTGTCATCTGAAGAAAAAGGAACTGCAGCAACGTGGTCTCAACTCTCAAGACTTGACAACGAAGAAACAAGGCAATTTCTTTCAGCTGGTGTCTTTGAGTTATTGCCGAGTGCTTGAACCCAAATCTTTGGGGCGAATGGGCTGCAGATCAGATTTCCGATTGTGAATTTGTAACAAAATCCGGTGTAGGCATCGATGCATTCCTCGTGCAGGCATGCTATCAGTGGGCTAACGTTTACGTATGTCCACAGACGTCGGCATTATCCTTTGCCATGTTGCCCTGAAAATCCTTTTGGTTTGCTGGTGTTCTGGAAGTAGTTTCCTCTGGCAACATCTCAAGAACGAGCGAATAACCGACAAGTGTCATTTTTTTCCGAAAGCGAGCATTGCACGTATTGCATTAAGGGAAAGGGGAATACAAGAGTTCGCTAAACTTCACGCGAGATATCGTAAGAAGAAGCAGCAGAAAAACAAAACATAACATGAGCAGGGAAACAATAGACACGCCGGTGTCAACAAACAAGAGCGACAAAGCAGCAACGCGGTGCCAGAAGCTCGGCCAAACGTGCGGCCGAAGCAGCGCGGAGAAGTGCGTGAAGGAGGCTGCGATCCAGGCTCCTCCCTCCTCCAAGATGACCGACAGGAGCTGAGCCTGGGTCTTGGACGTGGCGCTGAAGGTCCTGCCATTCCTCTCCTTCCAGATGTTCCAGGAGATCAACAAGACGAGAGAGTCGAAAGCTCGGCTGAAAGGTTAATGGACGACGAAGCTTGCAGCCACCAATCAACCAAGTGTCCTTGTCATCAGTAAGTAAATTTAATTTCAGGAAAGGCCACTTGCTGGTCAATCAATGACAATGATAAATAAACTCTATAAAAGGAGAGTATATCAATTCTTTCAGCATACTGTATTGGAGTTATCTTACGCCGAGGAGTAAGGAATAGATTCGAGTTAATCTTACTCTGAGGAGGAAGAAATTGAGATTAGGATCAACGGAGCATTTTCTCTGCCCTGTAAGCTCTAACACCGAAATTGTTCTGTTTGTTTTAAATTTAATCAGAAAAGAGTTTGTCGTTCTCCCTCCGTCCCTAAATATTTATCGTTCTCATTTCCCGAGAAATGAGTTTGATTAATTTTATATAAAAAAGTATTGATATTTATAATACATAATTGATATTATTAGATAGATCTTTTGATCTTGTTTTTTAATAAAATTATTTAGAGATATAAATGTTACATGTATTTTTAAAAACCTAGTCAAACTTGTGGCACGAAAACCGGAAACGATATTTAAATAGCGACAGAGGGAGTAATATAAGGAATCAACAAATTAGGCAGTTATTTCTTCGAAAATCAATCCCATTGGCTCGTACAAGCAGCCGGAAGATTAGTAATGCAGTCAGAAGTGATGTGAAGCAACGAAACTATACCATTCCGATCGGGATCCCAGTTAGATCCTTGTGCCCCACCTGTCAGTGGCACAGAAACCGGTGTCCGCTCGGCGGCTGCGGCTGCGGTCGGTCGTCACCTCCGCTGCCGCATCCTCCCATCGCCCACCGTCGACGTCACCTCCTCTCGGCAGCGAGCCAGCGACACCCTCTCTTCTTCGTCTCCTACAGGCAGCGATACACGGGACACTCCCACTTCGCCAGCGACCCGTCGAGGCACGGCATACGGCATACGGGCTCGGCGGCCATGGCGACCAGCTCCAACCCCGGCGCGTCCGTGGACCCCAAGGTCGTGCTCGCCCACGAGTTCCCCGAGGTAGAAGCCCCGCTACCCTTCCTCACGACCTCCCCTGTCCGCCTCCGCGTTCTCACGTCCTTCTCCCCTCTCCCCCCTGTGCCGCGCAGGTGCCCTTCGACTACGACGAGAGGTGTGGCCCCGCTCCATCCATCCACGACCTTCCCCCCGACCGCGCGCCTCCCGATTTGATATAAGACCAGCTTCTGTAATTGATTCGCAGGGATGTAGCGTTGTACGCGCTCGGGGTTGGCGCCTGCGGCGATGACGCCGTCGACGAGAAGGAGCTCCACTTCGTGTACCATAGGGACGGGCAGCCACAGATTAAGGTCCAACTCCGCCCCTCGGTTAATCCCCTCCCGTTTTGCGTGCCAATTGGAAGCTGTTGTTGTGCTCCAGACTCCAGTTTTGGCCGTTCTGCTGTTGAACTTGCTTTGCAGCTATATGGTTTGGTGTTTTATGCATACTGTATATAGCCTCGCGTCGAATCTGAGTTGTCGACATTCAGATTTTACTGTAATTTGATGTTGAGTCTATACTCTAAAGTCATATTAGACTAGATCCTGCCAACACATCCAGTTTTTTTTTTTTTTTTTTACAATTTCTAGATAGGTTCCTTGTTGCCAATAATCAAAACTTTGTCTCACTTGCAGCTTTAGGTTCGAAACTTTTAGCCCTTAGGTGGCCTGTGTCCCCTAGTAAATTGGATGAACAAGGAGACAAACAAGACAACAGACAAAGAACTGTGTGTTCATCTATTTACTCTCAGTATTTGCCTAACAAAAGAAGCATCCATGTTCCTAGAAATTACCACATTATTCGGAGAAAAATAAAACCAAAATAACCCTATACATGTTGATAAATTATCCACACTGCCATGTTAATTGTTGTAAGAAGAAAATTATGTGGGTCCAAACAATTGAGGCTGACATTAATTTGATATATTGCAAATTTAGACGAATGCACGAGTGTGAGCTGTGAGCAGAATAAAGAGATAAGAAGAAATAAATTATAGAGTCATAATAATGGAGGTAACAATGTTCACTATGTACAGAAATACTAAAACTATATCTTTGAAATCCTCCTAATATTAATAAACGGTCCAAATACATGATATAGCAATGCCAAAAGCTGGATCATTCATCTCCCTCGAGGAATTGAGGTAAATTCATACACAGCCTAAAGGGGCTCTATCAAGATCAATGCTGATGTGTTCCTCTGGCTCAAGGTGGGCAATTAAAGTCCACTACATACCATAGCCATGGACACTGCCTGAGCTTAATACATAAGTTTGTGTTGGGTATTGTGTGAAATTTAATCCAGTAATTCTATAATTTGCATTGAGCAGCCACCAAGGTGAAGGGAATCTTTTAACAGAAAGTCAACTCGCACAAAATTAAAGACTAGAAAAGGTGGCCATGGAAAAAGGTACTAGGTGATGAAGGGATTTTGAGCTATAAGAAATAACTTCGGTGCATATTTTGTTTTTACCTTGTCTTCATCCTGTTAGGAAGTCTTGAATTAACTTCTTTCGTAGATGAGATAACAACTTGGAGCATAGATGGGTTGCATAGAATTGATGCCATACATGTTATATTATCTTGATGATTTTTTTTTTGGGGGGGGGGGGGGGGGGGGGGGGGCAACTAATAGGCCATTGAGATTGCTGACATACTTGCATAAGGATGGAACTTGGAAGTGTACTAAAATATGCATTTGGCATACACATAGTAGATAATCCCTCCATTTACAACGTCAGTTTTAGGATAGATTAAGGAAGAAGGGAAATAACTGTGATGTCTTGAACTGCCAAGATCACAAAGATGTGATTAACACCTGCGTTTTCTACTGATACCATCAACGGCAGGGGCTAAACATCGATTACATTGACGCAAAACATGCTTGCCACAAAAATAAAACTGCTCCCAAATTAGTGATGTGGGAGGGGGAGGGGCTGATTATTTTTTTAAAAAAATGGTTACATTTATGAACAGAGTTTGAATGCTAAAAATTAAATATTTCTTCTGAGTAGAATATATATCGTGCAAAAGCAGGAACAATGCAGATTCTTTTATACGATTGTTTAAATTGTAAAAAAAAAAAAAAAAAAAAAAAAACTCAGGATTGCATATGCAAACGGTATTGACACGAACAAGTAAAAAATACTGTGGTTCTATAAATCATTGGCTATGTATATTTAAGCAACAAAATTGCAAGTTTGTAAGGATTGATGCTTCCTTTGTGCTAATCAACATTTGAACTAATATTGTTTGCATGTTAAAAACATGCAGTACTCATTATAATCTCGCAATTGCATGGGCCCGCTTGCTATTATTTACTATTTGTGAGACTTAATAAAATCTGTTCTCTTACTGCGTGAGAACCACCAAATATTTATGTGTGATTAAGGCATCAATGAATGTTTACATTGAACCTTTAGAGCTTACAGTGACAAAAGAATGTTGACTTCGTGCAAGGCATGATTGAAATCAATGAACTTCCAATCATGTATGAATGAGAACCTGTAGATGATTTTTAGCTTGCGCAACACTCCCTTCTTTTGATTCTCCATAGAAAACACAATTGTTTGGATAGTATTCAGTGAATCTAAATGACCTGGCAATGTATTAAAGCATTTATACTCAAGAACTGTGTTGAGCCATGCAGGGAGTTTATGTGGGGATATGCAGGCCCGTAGATTGACAGGAACAAGTGGGGCAACGGTTCAGGGCCTCCAAAGATACACTAAGTAGTAATTAGCAATAGTTAATCCTTGAAAAAAAAATTAGATGCGGCCACGCCTGCAATCACCGGTATATAAATTGGACTATTGGCCCAAAGTAAGGCCTGTGGCCATCCACCATGCTCACCAGTTCCTTGGGTTAGATTGTAAATTGGACTATTGGCCCAAAGTAAGGCCTATGGCAATGATTAGAAGTTGCAGTTCAAACTCAAAGGGGTGCTCTTGATAGATATGTTGTGAAAGAATTTCAGTTTACTTCTCGAGTTTTAAGGCCACATCACACGTTTAACTCAGGGTCCTCCAAATCGTAGGTAGGATGTATACTCAAAGAACTGAAAGATGGATTTTCATGTGCTTTTATCTCTTCTAGTCATATGTCACTAGTCATCTATAAATTCTGAATAAGACATTTGAAAGGTCAAGTCTTAGTCACTGCACTGGATAATACACTAATTTCTTTGTTTTTTTCATCAAAATGCAGGTCCTTCCTACTTTTGTTTCTTTATTTCCCTACAAGAGCAGCAATGGGCTCGGATTTGTTGATGTGCCTGGCCTTAAGTAAGAGTTAGATAAAGCAATAGCTTCTGAGATTCACCCTCTCTATTATGTGTTCTGCTGCAATTCTACTTGGCCCTTGTTTTTCATTTCCATGAGTGCGCAGTGTTCAGGTTTTGTCAGGTCAAATTGGTCAACATTCTGAGTCTACATATAACACATATTGTTACGATAATTTACCTTATTTTCTGTTCTCCAGCTTTGATGCAAGCCTTCTACTGCATGGTCAACATTACATTGAGATCTATAGGCCAATCCCTTCGTATGCTAGTGTAAGTAGCTTTACAGTTCTCCAAAGTTTATGCAAATATCTTTGTGCTGGGAGATTATACATGGTATAGGCATTTTGGTGATTAAAAGCATTATTTATGGGAGTTTCAGACTTCCTGTCCAGAAATGGCTAGTCGGTTCCTTTGGATGTGGGTTAACCAACTGGAGTTTCATCTCATCTAAACTGTTTTTTTTTTTGGCATGTCTATGGGTAGGTCAATGCAGCAGCTAATGTTGATGCTGTCCTCTAAATAGAATGATTACAGCAGTGCTCAATTTTCTTGCTTTATTCAGCATTTAGGATGAAACATTCTTGAGCAGCCCATCTTTGGCTTCAACTTACAGAAGCAATTGTCTCTTGTATTTGTTGTTCAGGTTGTAAACAGGGTTAAAGTAGCTGGTTTGCACGACAAAGGTACTTGCTCCTGCTCAATTTGAGTTGATAAATTTGTTACTGACTGAATGATACGAATACTTTTTATCATCATGCTCCTTGTTTTTTTCATCCTAAATTGATCTCCATGTTTCCCTATTTCAACTCATTTTTATGGTAGCTCTGTCTCATGTTATTTCGTGATATGAAATATTTGACATTTGGTTGAACTATCAGGGGAAGTTCTAGCATTTTGTTATAGACGAACAATATCTATCTTGAGATAATAATAACCACAGATTAAATCTTTGAACAGCAATGAATGACACACACAATAAAGCTACAGCTACAAACCATTTCCATAAAACCATAACGAAGAACAGTATAGCGTAATCCTTCCTGTGCAGTGCCTCAAATAAAACCTGCCTATTATCATGTGATAGTTTTGTGCTTCTTGCATTAGAATTTTGAAGTTGCAGCTTTGTTCTTGGAGGAATGAAGGGTTCTAGTGAAAAGGATCTTTATTTGTCAGCTACATCCTGTGTAACTAACTAACTAACTATTAAGTTGCTCCTTTCGATTATCCCTCTGCTTAAAGTGCCCACCACCCACTCCTGCAGTATTTTTTTTTTTGGTCAAACTGCCAAAGTACTACTTAGCACCTTGAGTTTTAATCATCATAAATGGTATTCTTTACTCCTTTAAACGAATTCACCACTGTCTGGTGTCTTTGTGCCAAAATACTCCAGGGATTATATTCAATTTCATTGAATTGATTTTACCGAGGCACTATTTTAATGTGCAGGGAAAGCAACTATTCTTGAGCTCGAAACTACCACAAGCCTCAAAGAGTCTGGTGAAATTTTATGCATGAACAGGTCAGTATGATACCCATTTTATTTCAGACTCCCATTAGAGCACCATAACCTACAGTATGATACCCATTTTATTTCAGACTCCCATTAGAGCACCATAAACTACAGAAACACTGCAGTTATCTTAGTGTGTAATGCAGGAGTACGATCTACCTGCGTGGTGCTGGAGGGTTTTCAGATTCTTCGCGGCCATTCTCATATGCTACTTATCCTGCTAATCAAGTTTCTCGCATTTCTATTCCCAATTCGGCACCTTCTGCAGTATATGATGACCAAACAAAGCAATCCCAGGCATGCTACTTTATTTGCTTCTGCAGTACTGCAATAACTTGTCTTTGTTGCTAATAAGGCACAACTCATGTCTCACACTGCGATAACTTTTTTGTATAGCCTGTTTTGATGAATTAATGTGTCCTTCCTATTGGCATCATTCATAGCACAATTCAGTGTCTGTGCTTTCAAGTGTTAAATTCTGTGTTATTTGGCCAGGACCCCAAGTGGACAATTTTTTAGTTTTTGCAAATGAAAACAGTTTCTCAGTTTGTTAACACGAGTGTTTGTTATGCAAGGCCTAATTATTTCTTTTTTTAATCAGGCATTATTATACAGGCTATCTGGGGATTACAATCCTTTGCATTCAGACCCTGATATTGCACAGCTTGCCGGGTATGCCCCTTCAGATTGCTATCGATCTTTGTATTCATAGTGATGTCGAGGAAGTATTTGGGGGTAGACATTTTACTGAGAAGCTCAGTTTCTGGCTTTCAGCCTATTCTTTCATAGCACTTGTCCAAGTTAAGCGCCTATTAGAGAATCTCAGGAACCAGGTAATTAATTACCTAACAGTTTGTTTGGTTAGCGGAATGTCTCCATGCAGAATTATCTGACCCAGAAACCGAACATCCTCGAGCTGTTTGGTTTGCTTCAGGGATTCACCCTGCAGGATGAGTTCATTCCGCAAAAAATGCCGGACCGACCCATTCTGATTAAACTCATGCCGCATGGATCAAATTTGCAAACCAAACACACTGTAAAAGTATTATACAGAGTATTAACAGGAGGGCTCCAGCTCTCGCTGTATTAACTTACATCCTTACCTCTGAAAAAAAAAAAAGAGGCAACCAGTTTTCCACTTTTTTCTTTTCTTTTTTGATAAAGAAACCAGTGTTCTACATAAGTCCATGGTTAGCACTTATCAGATGCACTGGCATTGGTTTGGATGTTTTAGACGAAAAATGAAGGATTCCTTGATGCTGTGAACTTCAGGTTCCGAGTCATTTCCCCTCATTTGAGACACACTGACATTGGTGTGGATCTTTTAATCAAAAAAATGAAGGATTTGTTGATGCCAGAATGCTTTTAGCATGAATTTTAGGTTCTGAGACCTTGTTCTTCATTCTGATATGAACTAGAATCCCATTGAAATGTATCAGCGCTCTTTATATGCCAATGATGACCTGATCTTTCCAGCGAAATCTTTGTGCCCTGTTTATTTACATGATCTGAGAAAAGTACCGCAACATCCCTCCTTTACCTGGACCCAGCTTTCCATGCATGAAGCTTTGGCTCTTTACTGAAGATTTTGTCTGATAGGAGCTTTTGCAGGTTCACTCGTCCAATCCTGCACGGCCTTTGCACCCTAGGATTCGCTGCTCGTGCTGTCATAAAATCTTTCTGCAACGGTGAACCGACGTTAGTGAAGAGCATCTTTGGCCGGTTCCTTCTGCACGTCTACCCCGGGGAAGCGTTGTCCACTGAGATGTGGCTTGACGGCCAGAAGTAATAAACTGGCTATTCTGGCCAAAACTGGACTCTGCACCTGCTGGCTGCTGCTCATATTCTTTGCTCACGACAATGTTCTGGTCTTTGCAGGGTGCACTACCAAACGAAGGTGAAGGAGCGGAACCGTGCCGTGCTCTCTGGATACGTGTTGCTCCAACACATCCCCTCATCATTGTAAGTGAATTTTGTTTCTTATTTGGTGCCCGCTGAAAGCATTGGTTGTGATGATAAATTGAGAGTTGCTGCACGAGGTGGGCTGCCACTGTAATGATAGCCAGAGGTCACCATGTAAGGGTCTGACATGACACATTCGTACTGTACTTATATAAGAAATACGTGCCACTTAAATACGCAGATGGAAACGCCTTTGATGTTATTTTGTTCGTTTTGGCGAGGTAATTGATTTGTTGTTTATGTCGGGGGTTAAAATAAAAAAAGCTTTTGAACAAGAGATTCAAGTCTGTTTGGTGCCGTCGTTGATCTATAGCAATCGTCATTCGTCAGCCCGTGACCAATCCAGCATCAGGCTGGGCACTGTCATTCATAAAAGTTTTACGTGCTCCTGCCAGTCTGCTGCCTCTGCTTTGCCCGCGGAGGCAGCTGGGACTCCAGGGATTACGTGATCATGCCTCTGAAAAGGACTGACCAGAAAACGAAGAGAATCTGGAGAAAGAATCTGACCGACGACACGGAGATTTGTACCAAAAGATAAAGCTTCGCGTACGCTTTCACCACCAGGTATGATATATGGGACCTGCGTAGCGGCAGCGACGAGATTGGCCACCTTTTCCTGACTATCGCTTGTGGTTTGGCAAAAGCAGCTCATTTTGATTGTATCATATGGTCTATCCGTCTATATGAGCTCTGCTAAAGGCTAAAGCTCAAGTGAGTTTGTTTAAGAGGTACAAATCCCACCGTGGAGCAGCTCCACAAAAATTCTCAAGTTTTTAAGCACCATTTAGATGTTCTAACTCCATCTTTTTTTTTTTAATACAGCAGAGTTACACTGAATCTATTTAACTAAAAAAATGCAGTGTGATGTCCCAGACACTATGAAGTTTCGCTAACTAAAAAACACAAAGTTTCCGTAACTAAAAACACAAGAGTTTCATAGGTGTACTCACGATAGAGGCGTCGCACGTTGCTCATGATAAGCTCGGTGACAACAAAACATATAGATCCCTGTTTTCGGGAGCAACTTTGGAGGGAGTATACTATAATGAAACTATAGGAGACAGCATTATGTTTGTGCGTTTTTTAGTATATACTATATACTACTATATTGCGAGATATGATGGGACCACCATCCATCGTCATCGCCCAAAACCAATTAGAAGGACCACTGTCACAAAAATATACACAGCTCGTTATTGCCCACCATCAGGGAGCAGGAGTTGCCCACCATCAGTTCCTCGTTGTTTGATTTGCAGTTTCTCGTTGTTTGATTTGCTTGGTTTGATCCCAAAGAAAAAGTGAAACCTAGTTAGCATACATCTATCCCGCCTCAAAAGAATAATAAGAATGAAGCTACTCTACATCTGTTTGGACCACTCATGGTCGAATTTTGGGCTTCATCATTTGCTTATAGCTAAGATCGGCAATGTATTTTCCCATTGTTGGAGTAAGGGAGGGCCTATTACACGCTGACACCAAGTCCCGGCAGTAGCTAGTTAAAGTGTGGATGATGCAGACAGGAGAATGACCAACAATTTTATGGTCTAATTAATCCTAAAAAAACCGAAATCAACGCATCAATCTGCCGTGTGGTTCTTCCATCCTGAAGTCGAAAAAAATGAAATTAGGGTCTGTTTGAATTTATATCTGCTAGTTGTTAGTTGGATAGTAATTTATTATCTGATTTGCTTTATATAGTGAGATAATTGTTATCCAGTAGAACTAATAATTATGCAATCTACTATGTATAGCCATTTGGTAGGACTTATTTTGATTGCAGTTTATCTTCACGATTGATTTGTTGTAAAAGAAAAAAATACTGTTTCATAAGTAAAAATAAAAAGTAGCTGGAGTGAACACGGATGCAAGAAGAAGAAGCTAACGCTACGGTACCGCTGGTTGCTGAGTGCTGACGCAGCCGAGAATTTGTTGTTCCTTTTTTACGAGAGGAGCGTCCACGACGTCGAAGCTGCAGGCTGCGGCGCCAGTGGTGAAGAAACAGGGGCCGGAGACGCGCGTGGCCAGCATGGCAGCATGGGTAATTAACGTAACAGTCTCGCAGCCTAGTGTACCCTGTCTGGTTGGCATGCGGAGACGGGAGACGCAAAGGAACTGCGCTGCACCGCGCTGTTGTGTTCTGTAGCGTCCATCGTACATAGTCCATCCGCCTAGCCTGTCATAGTGTCCTGGCAGATGGCAACGGTCCATATATATGTCTACTAGCTGTATGTTTCTTTCTCTCCTTTTTACATGTCACACAGATATTATATATATACTGATGTGGAACTGAATAGTCCGCCACTGTGAATGTATCGCGGCTGCGCGCGATGCCAAAGTTCGGTCGTCATCTCGGTTCCTACTTTGCCCACCGTTAACGTTAACGTTGGAAGTGCTCCGAATTTCATATCGGCAGGCCCTTCGACGTCCGGGCTATCACGGACTGAAGATGTCACTCTTTCGTGGTAAAGACAGTCAGATTTACGAGCAAACCAGTAAAGGGTAATTAAGTGCTTGCGTGACAACGAACCAGCTAGTTTTTAGCTAAACTAACAAAGATACCGTTGAAACTCTCACCTGAGAGAGACCCCATTAGGACATGAACTTCGCTGGGTTGCTCTAGGTCAGCCGACAAGCCTAGATAACCATCATTAGTCGTCCGATTAAGAGATGAACAACACATGTGTTGAAAAATAAAATAAAAGTGGAGTTGTAGATTGATTTGGTTGATTGGAATGTTTAGTTACTTAATCGGTCATGATTTTCTCATAAATAGAGAGAGGACCTCTAAGTTTCTCATGTTCAAAATAGGTCTAAATAAACTAGTTCATAGACTGCAGGAAAACTGGTTTAGTTGGCTCCTGGGACGAATTAGCTGGTTTCCATGAGCCCGAACACAGGGACTGGCTTAGCCAGTTTGGAGATCCATCTAAGCCGAATTATGAACACTGGAAATTCCGGGTGAAAATCTTCTAAAATTTTTAATTAATTCATCCGGACTCTAAATGAGACAAACCATATATGTTTTTGACCAACTCGACGAGACGAACTCAATGGTGAAGTCCACTCTTGCTTCTGAAAAAGTTAACCATGGCTGGTTCCTACTGGTTCAACGCCCCAAAAATCATTTTCGTTGTCCAAACACCAAATGCTATGATTTTCCAATGTTCTTTGGTCGTCTTAATGACAGAAACATAATGATAAAGTCTATTGTGCACTTTGGACAGTTTTAAGTGTCAACACCCATCAGCTTACATCATCCCGCATGGACCGTTCGTGACTTCAAGGAACACACTATGTTGACCAGTGCACATGGAGCCACGGGTGCCTTGAGCCTTTGAGCACGAGTCTCTCTGCTAGGTACATTTTCTGATCTTACTCGTTCTATATTTAGTAAGATATATATATTTGTGCTGTTTAGGATAAGCATTTCATCATTGTGGCCACCGTAGCGATTAATTCCAGTATAATTTACCACTATTTTTTCTAGATTAAATTAAACATAGAAAAATACCTGAATTCCTAACAAGAGTCATATAGTTTTTATTTTAACCATATCTATGTGAAAATGCTGAATAAATATTATTAAATTAATCTATTTGAAGACACAAACATTGATACTATTTTATATAAAATTCTACAAACTTAAGAAAAAAAAGCATGGCTTAAATCTAGAATTGTTTTTTTAAGACTACAAGAAGGAGTGTACTAGTAGTAGCTACTCCTAGGTAGGGAGGTGGTTGCGAAAGCAGAGCCCTGTTGTTGCATTGTAGCTAAGCCTGCTAACGGGGCTAAACCTGCCCCAAACCCGCCCTGCACTATTATTTATTAGATAATTTATTAACCGACCCGACGCGAAACCGTAGCTCACCAACCCGCCCTGTTCCACCACTCAGCTACCTAACGCACACAACTTGCAGCATAACTGTCATTCACAACACAACCCGTGTCAATCCGTTTGTCTATGAACCCGACTCGTCCTGACCCGTAAGGTAAAAAAACCTGTTTCCACCCGTATACACACCACCCGAATAAAACCCGCCCCGAAAAACCCGTTTCAACCCGTCCCGTTAGCGGGGCTAATTGTAGCAGCGCATCCATTGCTCGGTGCTTCGGTCACTCTCCCCGGTCACTCTCCATTGCTCGGCTCGGCTCCTGTCGCTCATGTCTTGCCGGCGGCTTTTGGTCTTGGGGAGACACGCAAACAGCCGCACAGGACCCTACTACAGAAGTGGGATATATTAGCCGTATATATAGGTAAGTGGAGCTGGAGGTGACGGTACGTCCGTCCGTCGCCTAGCTCGCTATCTCCGCCGTCGTGCGTCGTCCGGCCGCCGTGGAGTCCTCCTACGTTGGTGGATTTTACCATTACCATCGCCTGGGCGCCTGGCCCGGGCGCCACACATGACAGCTCATAGAAGAAGGTGCTCTGATCTGTTACACGTCCCGTGCTCGTGGATGGTCCATGATTCTATAGATCTTGGTCTTATTGGCCGTGGACTCTTGGGGTCAGCCAGCCGGTTAGGGGAGGTTGTGTTGTGGTCGCGCTCAAAGCAAATTAATGGGAATGGAAGGTTCCAATCCAATGTGTAGCGGGGCCCGTACGTAGCGTACCGGCACGCATGGGGGCGTTGCTCTGCTCCATCGGTTACTTAACAATACTCTGTACAATATTTTGCTGATGCTCTCCGTCGTCGGCTACGGCAATGATGCGTGCCGGGGGTATTATTTTCTGATCACGCGTCAGCGCTATCATTTCGCGGCGCCGCGCGACGACGCCCGTCTCCTTTATCGTCCGATCCCCATCCACACCACTTTGTTTTCTTGTCCTTGTGTCCTACAGCTAATAATATATCACGCACTAGTACTACTTGTGATACAAAACGCCTAATGAGTGCACGGGTACGGTGCGTGCTTGCTCTGTTTCCGCAACAAGTGATACAGGCTTGCATGCGGTTGTGGCAACTTGCAAATAAACACCTTTTTGGAACGGGACGGGATACGGCAGCGAGCGAGAGGAGGGCGAGGTGGTGGGTTAGGGTTGGCGCAGCGGCGACGATGGAGGACGGAGCGTGATGATCGCAAACCCCAATCATTGTGCATGGCCATGGCCAGGCCACTCAGGCGGTCCGCACTGCTATTCCTCTAAATTCATCCTCTAAAAAAATATTTCGTCCTGGTCATCGAAATTCTTTACGCTATATCACTTTCTCCCGTACCCATCCATCCTTTATATCAAACTCTATCTAAAGTCAGACCCACATGTCTGTAAATAAATTTTATCTAAATATATCCATGTGAGATCTAGTTTTGAAGAATTTATTATAACGAATTTAATGGTGTAATCGGAATTTAATTTAGAATTTTGGTTTGTGATTTATAACATTTTTTAGTTAGATAAAATATGTGGGCCCCGCGTGTACTCTCTCCGCTCTCTCCTCTCCCTCTCATGCGAGCATGGCTGGGCCTAAACGGCCGCATATATGTAGGATTCGCACGCATGTAGGATGGAAGAGCGGACCGCGCTGCAGCTGTTTTGCTCCTCCAGGATACCGTAGCACACCATTTAGGTACCCAGTGCGAACAGCCTCAGGCACCCACAAGCGTTGATGGGTGCATATCATTGCGAGGGCTCGCATCCCGAGGACCTACGCCCGTGCACGCGGGCCGCGGGGCAGCCTGGCTCATCGCTGTTCTCGTCGCCTCTCGGCTTTGCTGTGCGTGTGTGCGCGCACCAAGTAGCTCGGTTCGTTTTGACTCGTTAAGATAATGAGTTAGCTTGGCTTAGCTCGTTATCCTAACGAGGTAGAATGTTAGCTCGACTCGGCTTATTAAAAGTTCGAGCTGGCTCGTTAGGCTCGCGAGCCAGGTATAAAAAATACATAAAAAATAATATTTGCATTTATCTAAATCTTGAGAAGAGTAATAATACAAAAGTAATACATCCAACCGTCTTAAATTGAAAAAAAAATTATTTTGTACTAACATATATTATATATTACACCATACATCCATGGCTTATACTTAATATCATACATAATACGATCCATAAGTATCCATACATTTATTAAAAATAAAATTATGTAAGTCATAATAATCCCAAGTTCATAGGGTCTAATCAATCAGCAATTAATATTAAAGTATAAGACATGAAGTAGTTCAATATTAATATAAGTTCTATTGTTTTTTCTTGTAAGCGTGGCTCGTTTGGCTCACGAGCTAGCTCGAGTTGGATCGTTATAGCTAACAAGCTAAAACCTTGGCTCGGCATCCTAACGAGCCGAGTCGAACCGAGTCGAGCCAACTACGAGCCAAGTGAGCTAACGAGTTTCGTCCAGCCTTACAAGCCACCAAGATATGTATAAGTATACGTTGTGTAACCTACAGTATGTTGGTATATGTACGACGACGTAACAGGCTTTTGTTTTGCCCGTCCCAGCTGTGTGTGACCCGTGGGCCGCGGCCGCCTCGTCCCGTCGTCGATCGGGCCCCCTCCTACAATACGTTTTTTAACCCCGGCCCGTTGCCCTCTGAATTTTACAGATTTTATTTTACCGTTAGGACTTCACTTCACCGGCGGTACTACTCCGTACTCCAGTAATACTATTGCACTATCAGTAGTACAGTACACGCACATTCGCTACAGTACTCGTACCTCCGTATCATTGGCCGCAGCACCACCGCAACTGCAGGCTGCAGCAACGTTCCCCGTCCGGTACGTTCTTCATCTTCCAATCCAGAGTTCCAGTCTCCCCTCCCTCGCTATCATACTCCAGTACAGTAATGCGCACCTTGTGCGAGAAAGAGACGGGGAGTCAAAAAAACAAAACATCAAAATTAACGCCGCGCTTAATTTCTCGAGTGCCCCCCAAAAAACAAGAGAAACTACTACTGTTTGCTGCTAAAATCGAAGCAACACTGGTAGTCAAGGAAAACCATCAATTCAATTCAACTCGTATTCGCTCGGGTCAAAGCCGGTCAAGCTTTTCCCAAGCCAGACCCAGGGCCCAGGGGGCATCAATCAATGAATGAATGAAACCGACACGCGGGCCCGCGCCTCCTTGTCACGCGCGACCGTGGCCCCACCAATCAACTCCCCGTTTCCCCGTAGTCGAAGAACACAGCAGGGACACGCGATGCACCCGGCCGGAAAACCCAAAACCGTCCGGCGCAAAACGGCTGACGCGCGTGCCCACCTCACCTGCCCGGTGCTGCTGGTCCCCCTCGTCAGCTTCTGACCCCGTGTGGGTGTGCCCCTCCGCTTTTTGCCGGCTTCCGCCAAGGGCCCCCACACCTGCTTCTCATCTCATCTTTGGTTTCCAGTCGGAACAGTTTTTTAAATGTTTTTCCGTTTCTTTTTTTTATTATAATTAATTAAAATTATATACCGATTGTCAATCAGGTCCAAATTAATACAGTGAGTATTTGAATACAAATAAGAGCATCTCACAATTGTTCGTTTCCAAGATTAGAATCACAGGTGGCTGAGAGTGTGCTGTCGACCGACAAAAACCCATTTATTTAGATCTCGGATAATACTCACTCACCACAAGACTGCACAAGATCTCTACAGCCAAGCTCAAGCAGTGCTGACATGACCCAACACCAGATACCTCAGCGGCAGCCAGCAGTACTGATTCACGCTCACACCTGCGCGAAAGCGAGGAGCGAGCAAACGCCTATACAAAAAGGCTACTAGATGACGTACGTACGTGTACACATACAGAACAGAACGACACATGAACGCCACGGTACGGTGCTACAAGCGGCAGCTTATTATACAAGCACAAGCACGAACACAAGTAGCATCATTAACACCACCGCTGCGCTAATCCACCATTCAAACGAGATTAATTAGACTAAAAAACAAACGGGGAGCTCGGAGAAAAAGGAATAAACAAGTAGAGGGAGCAGCGCAGTCGGAGGCAGTGAGCTCGCCCTCCTGCTCCTGCTCCTTCAGCTGCGCTGTGCTCTCCTCTCCCACCGCTTTCCCCTCCTCCCACTCCCAGATGCGATTCCCTCTCCACCGCCACCACAGCGCCGCCTAGCTTCTTTGCCACAATGGCGACCGCGTCGGAGGACGAGGCGGCCTCGGACCGCTGCAGCGGCAGCTACAGCCCCAGCGCCGACGTCAGCGAGTCCGAGACCTCCAGCGACTGCTCGGCGCCCACCACCCGCCGCTTCGCCTCCTCCTCCTCCGCCTCCGCCACCGTCTCCCGCCTCGCCTCCTCCTCTTCGTCGCTCCCCACACCGGCATCGGCCGCCGCCTTCTACCTCTCCAACTCCAAGCCAGCCTCCGACCTCTCCGGTAAGCCGTCCCCCCCTCCCTCTCCGCCTTTTGCTTAGATCTCACTCCAAAACCCCCCTCTTGGCTCTTGTTCTTTCCTCTCACTGCAAGTTCTTGTTCTCTGCCTTCTTCCGCTTCTGCTGTGGCGCCAGAGATCGACATGATGAAGGAACGCTTCGCCAAGCTCCTGCTCGGCGAGGACATGTCCGGCAGCGGCAAGGGCGTCTGCACCGCGCTCGCCATCTCCAACGCCATCACCAACCTCTCCGGTACGCTCGCGCGCGCGCGCGCCCGCCACAACCGCCGCCGTGCTCTACTCCTCCACCCGCATTGCCCGGATTTCTGATGGTTTTCCCTTCCCTTCCCTTCCCGATGCCTGTCCACCACCAGCCACCGTGTTCGGCGAGCTGTGGAGGCTGGAGCCGCTCGCGACGGCGAGGAAGGCGATGTGGACGCGGGAGATGGAGTGGCTGCTCTCCGTCGCCGACTCCATCGTCGAGCTCACCCCCTCCATCCAGGAGCTCCCCGAAGGCGGCGGCCAGTTCGAGGTCATGGTCCCGCGCCCGCGCAGCGACCTCTACATGAACCTCCCCGCGCTCAAGAAACTCGACGCCATGCTCCTCGCCATGATTGACGGCTTCAAGGGGACGGAGTTCTGGTACGTGGACAGGGGGGTTATGGTCGAGGACAGTGGGGGCCCGTTCCCGTCGTCTTCCTCCTCCTCCTCGTCCTGTGGCCGGCCGTCGGTGCGCCAGGAGGAGAAGTGGTGGTTGCCCTGCCCACGAGTGCCGCCCAAGGGGCTGTCCGAGGATGCCAGGAGGAAGCTGCAGCAAAGCAGGGATTGTGCGAACCAGATACTCAAGGCGGCCATGGCGATTAACAGCGATGTTCTTGCAGAGATGGAAATCCCCGAAGTGTACCTGGAGACACTGCCCAAGGTAAATTACTTACAGTTGGGGATTCACTGGTACCAGCTATATCTCTTGCTATCCATGTGTTGTGCTTGCTACATTGTACTTCAATCCCTGGTAAAAAAAGGACCAATTGGATAAAATCCCTTTGAAAGGGACCACTCAATTCCTATACAAGTATCCTTGTAAATGTAGAGCTCAGTTAATGTGTTTTAGTACAGTTTGTCGAGTGAAGGTGCTGGGCACCAGCTATTAGGGCAATGCTTTGTTCTTCTTTGCATGAGCAAGTGTTGTCACTCTAGCTGTCGGCAGTTCTAGGCTCTAGCCCATTCTGTTTCCAATGCAAGCCTTTAGTACCTCCAGTTATTAGTGTTATGAGGAATTAATTGATGACTGGAATATGATTTGGAAAAAGCTGAAGAATTCGTAGCTGTATGCCCTCCTGCATTTCATTTTTATTGAGAGTAAATATGTCATGTTGCGAAGGCCTGAATGTTTCTAGTCTAATCACTTTGATCTTGGTATGGAAAAAGATGTAATTAGCATTCGCTAAATAAAAGATGAATCTGGCTGTGATTAAAGTTATGGTCATGTGAACTGCAGAGACTTAGGTGAACAAATACTGGCCTTACTAGATGTGCAGATTCAGTTATGAATGAGTTTAGCATTTGTAGTATTGTCACTGCATGTACCAAGGCATTTCTTTCCCTCTTTGTCGATACTTAGGGCGTACCTGTCATGCAAAAGAAATATCAGCATGTTCTCTGTCAAGCATTTGACTGCTCACGTTAGTTCTTGTAGTAACTCGTGCTCTTTTGAAGCTATAATCCTCTTTATAATCCATACATGTAATTTAATATGAATGTGTTTTAAACCTATATATCAAGCATGTGACTGCTCTTCTCAGTTCTTCAAGTCACTGTTGACATCCCCACTCTGTTTTTGTCTGCGAATAGTGCATAGTTTTCTTTGGTCCAACGTAGCTTGTCTCCCGTAATACAGGAGTGGATGTGGATATTTTCATAGTGATTGACCCAGTCTAATATCTTATCTTTTCTGCAGAGTGGTAAATCTTGCTTGGGTGAGATAATTTACCGATACATAACAGCTGAGCAGTTCTCACCAGAATGTCTCCTAGATTGCTTGGATCTATCATCTGA
The DNA here is from genome assembly GCA_038502445.1 of Eremochloa ophiuroides. Classification (NCBI taxonomy): domain Eukaryota; kingdom Viridiplantae; phylum Streptophyta; class Magnoliopsida; order Poales; family Poaceae; genus Eremochloa; species Eremochloa ophiuroides. The sequence goes on along the minus strand of JAHLJS010000001.1, from coordinate 89,381,390 downwards.
ACACCACACTCTCGAAGTGGCAAACAGAATAGAAGCTGCCATCCATGTTTGGAAACTGAAAGGCCAAAAAAAATCGACACCTCAAGCGAAATCAAGGAAATCTTGGGGTGGAAAAGTGAAGGGTCTTGTTGGAGATAAGGAAAAGAGCCACACTTTGTCTGAAAGAGCTGATGGTCTATTGCAGAGCTTAAGATTGAGATATCCTGGTCTGCCACAGACCTCCCTTGACATGAACAAGATCCAGTATAACAAGGTAAAGCTCGTGCAAAGATAAAGTAACCATCTACTTATTCTGGCCAAATCAAAATTGATCAAGTCTTTCTTTCAATTACACAAACCATAATATTCACTTTGTTTCTTTCATATTTTTCCAGGATGTTGGGCAGTCCATACTTGAAAGTTACTCGAGGGTTCTGGAGAGCTTGGCATTTAACATAATTGCAAGGATTGATGATGTGATTTATGTTGATGATGCTACAAAGAAATCTGCTGCTGCTGAGTCTGTTTCGATTTTCAATCGTGGAACAGGTGTGCCAGTTCAGAAGAGGATCTCTCCAAGCCCATTCTCTATTCAAAATACTCCATATGCCTCTCCGTTTGCAACACCCACTTTCTGCTCCTCCACCCCAGTTACAGGCAGCCCTGGAAGGGTACAGCCCCCGTTAAACAAAAACAATTTAGGAACACAAGAAATCAAGGTGGAAAAGCTTTTTCCTGGTGATCTAGAGAAGGTCTGGACATATGCCGGAAACCTGAGTGCTAGGAAAGACGCTGGAGATGCTCCTGAGAGAGACTGAAGGGCGGTTGAGGAAGGTAGACAGGTACGGACAGTCGACAGATCCTGTAATTGCCAGTAGCTAGATTTTCCTGTACAGAAGCAGCATGAGTAAATTTTTGTGCTTTTTGTAGCAAGCCGATCATTGTGTATTCTGCTTACAGTGAATGAATGTCACCGGATCTGAACAGAGAAACTTGTAGTTTCAGCTGTAGTTTTTCTGGATTAGCTATTTAGCAGTGTACTCGTTCGTGTTTATACTGCAAGGCTGGGTTCAGCAGCAAGTGACTGAATTCTTGCTCCTGCTGCTGCTGCTGCTTTTTTGTCGCTGAAGGTGTTGGTCAACAGCTAACTTCAGTTGCAGTGCAATGTAAGCTGATGTTGTGTTCCGATGCCTGATCTTCTGCTGCTTGCTAGTTTTTAATTTGATCTGGCCCTCTTGAATGCTTACTAGTAGTGTACTGACAGTTGCTGATCAGATCCAGTTCCTCCTCGGTCCATCTGCCAGTGAGCTATCAGCTGCAAAGCAGTCAACTGCAGAGAGGCGACTCACATGCTGCTTGTTCACCGGTGCTGCTGATAGCATCCAGATGAGATCTAGATGTGTCAAATGATAAAATGGCACGCTATTTGTTCACTGCGGGTAAGGTAATCAAATCCAGTTGACAATCGTCAGATCTCTTCTGTCTCTACTCTCTTTGCTCTGCACTGCAAGTCTGGAAATGGGTAACTCCAGCTTCTGCAATCTGCATGGAGGAAGGAAAGAACGCCTTGTTCACGATTCTTACGGCAACGTTACCAAACTCCAAACCCTGAGGTGAAAGCAGCATGCTTCAACCGCAGATATACCAAGCCGCCTCCCTTCGTCTCCGTTCACCAGCATCTTTCTTCTCCTTCCACGGCAAGTTCACAACCAGACAGAGACAGTGCACAGTATAAGTAACTTGGCCGTAGGCCGTAGCCACGTAGTCCGACACAAGGAAAGCTCAGCAGCTCCCCCGGCGCACATCAAGCAGACAGCACCAGCACCAGCCGCGGTAATGGCGTCCACCACGGCAGCAACTGACGCGAAGCCGGCGTCGGCCTCTGGCGGAGGCCCGCAGCTGAAGCTGCTGGTGGACGGGCGTTCGCGGCGCGTGCTGTACGCGGAGGCCCGCAAGGACGCGGTGGACTTCCTGATCGGCCTGCTGCGCGTGCCGTCGGGCCTGGCGGCGCGCGCGCTGGCCAAGCACGGCGAGCCGGCGCCGGGCTCCCTGGGCTCGCTCTACGCGGGCGCGCTGGCGCTGGACGACGCTTTCTTCCTTGCCTCCGGCTCGCCGCCGCCCAACCCCAACCGCGACGCGCTGCTCAGCCCCGCGACGCTGCCCTCCGCCGCGCTTCCGCTGCTGCTCGGAGAGGGCGAGGCCGCGCCGGCGCCGGCGGCGCCTCCCCCGCCGCCGCAGCGGTTCTTCCGGTGCAGCGGGTACATGTCCCCGTGCCGCGGGAACCCGACGAACGTGAGCCACGTGACGGACGTGGCGGGCCTGCCGTGCCCGGCGTGCCGGCAGCCGATGACCGTGGAGATGCGGCTGGCGCCCGGGGACGCGCACGGCAGGCTGGCGCTCGCGCAGCAGCAGCAGGAGGCCGCCGGCGGGTACGTGAAGGAGGTGGTGACGTACCTGGTGATGGACGACCTCACCGTGGCGCCCATGTCCACCATCTCCGCCATCATGCTGCTCAAGAAGTTCGACGTCAAGGACTGCTCCGCGTTGGAGGAGATGACCGTTGAGCTCGGCACAAAAGAGGTGAACACGAACGCTAGCTCATGCCACCACTACTCGCATCGCATGAATGCACAGGCATGTTTCTGATGAACCGTTCGTTCGCAACATCTGATCGACGGACAGGCCGTGATGCTCCTCAGGGCGTCGATGCAGTCGACGACGGCGCTGACGGATGTCTTCAGCGGTGGCGTCGCCATTGACAGGATTGGCGATTGATCAGCGAGTCATCGAAGGCTCGCCTTGGATTGCAAGGACTCGCTCGTCATGATAAGTCAACTGAATAGAACCCATATATAGCCACGGCCCACGGCCCACGGGTATCAATGTGTAAATAAGTCACGGGAACGAATAAAAGCAACCATGAACTTCGAATCTGAGAATATGGATCAGTGGTTCGTGTCCGATGCGTGATGCGTGAATGCTGACATGGCTCGACATGACCATGGCAGGCACAAACGACGCATCACTTGGCGATGTGCTGGACGGGAAACAAATTGTGAGGCCATGCGTGGGCCATGGTCATCAAGGCCCACGTATCGGCTGCACAGTTCTCACTCACCGTACATAGTGGGGGACTGGTCTCATCAATTTTTTTTCCCGCAGCGGTGACATCGCTTGAGAACCGCCTGCGTAAAAATTAAAAATTTATTTGCATCACTTGGGAACCTCTTGTGTGCAAATATAAACAAGTGATATATATTTATTCACTCTATTAAATACTGTAAGGCATATTTGAGACCCTAAGTACGTGTTTGATTGAAAATTACTCCATTTTTAGATGAGATGGTGCATCATGAGTCAATTTCTCAAATTTGGTGCAACGGTTTTATTCTTGTGTATGTAATAAGGTGATGATGCATCAGCCTATTATGTCCTACGAACCAACCAAAAAGTGAAGAATGAGAAGATGAGTTACCTCATAGCTTAAACCAAATGTCCTATAAATTAATTCAAATGAAAGAGTTTTAAACTAGAATGTTTTAAATCCCTTCGAGTACTACAGATTCGCTTTAGGTAATCTTTCCATCAAATGTAATTTGAAAAATTTACATAAATAATGTTTGTAAAATTATTAAATTTAAAGCATATTTCTAAGCTTCGAAGATTTCAAAATAAAAAATAGTCAACTATAAAGTAGATCTGTTCGAATACTATAGTTTTGGTTTGTACCAAGTCTATGTCCTACTTAATTGGATATTTAAAAAAATTCTAAAGTACATGTTTAATGATTGTCTTTTTTAAGATCCGAAAACATATGTTCTCGCATGTATATCGATAAAAAAAGTTTACCTAATTTATAGGGAAAACTGGACCTAAAAATCAAACAACCACTAACAAATCAGATATACCGAACATATATATAATATCAATTCCTACCCACGAGCTCTGGCCTGAAGCGGTCTCTACCAAAATTGTTTTCACTGACACGGCCACAAGCCAGATTAGTGGTTGGTTACGAAAAACCATTTTACACACTAACATTTTTCATTTAAGGTCTGTTTGATTCTATGGACTAATATTCCATTGGCTAAAGTTGTACCCTTTGATAGATAGAGTAGGTGGACTAGCCCTAACTAATTATAGCCAACTATTTGGATCTTAGAGCATCTCCAACAGTTTGACGTTTTTTCTCTCCAAATTTTGGTATCTGCCAACTCCCTAAACTAGTATATGGGGAGAGAAAAAAGAGATCATCTCCAAGAGTATTGCATAATTAACTTGGCTAGAGAGAGAAAAAAGAGATCATCTTCAAAAGTATCATCACATAATTAACTTGGCATACATCAAATTTGGTTCCCACAATCCTTTTTTTTTTCTCACGATGTTTTGAGCAGCAACTGTGGTGGGGTGCCGCAGATTCACCATTGTAGTCCACGAAGCAAACACAAGCGATGTCAAGACCTGCTACAAAACAGAAGCATACTGATGTAAAGCAAACGCACCTTGAACAAGATAGCACACCCAGTCTGAGCTCCATATAGATCTAGAACTCCATGGCCAGCACGCTCTTGAGCGGGAACGACTTCCCTGCGCGCTCCTCACCGTGGCCGACGCCGTCGCGTCACCAGGAAGGCATCCTCAGAGGCGTCAGAGCCCGAGCCCGAGGCTTCGGAGCCAGAGGCGGACTCGATGAAGGCGATGCGCATGAAGGGTGGTGACACGACGAAGCACGATGGCCGCGCGCTGCCCGAGGCCTATCTCAGCTAGCGTATCTCCTCTTCCGCGCGTCAGAAAACCCAGATGCGTGCTTCCATTCCGCGCGCATATATGCGCGCTCAGCAGGAACTTTTGCCAATTGGGAAAAAGATGGGAAGGAGAATGCCAAAATATTAGAGAGGATTTTTTTTTCATTTTGCTAAAAAATTAAGGATGAAAAGGACTTATGTCAAACTGTTGGAGATGCTTTTATCAACTAGTTTTATGGCCTGTTTGATATAACTCATGTTTTTTTTATCAATATCTTTTCTTTTCAAAACAGTTTTATAGGTGAAAGATATTTTCTTCTCTCATAAAAGAATAAAAGAATGATTGATAAAAAAAATAGATTATTCCAGCTCTCTTTTGAATTTTCCTCTCGACCATACATGAAGTTATCGGTAAAGCCATATTTTGATGAAGTTACTGGTAAACCCATATTTTGATGAACAATATTTCTAAAATAGTCTAACTTGAAAAACAAAGTTACTCGTACAACTATTTTGTTCACCAGTGAACCGGAGCTGAGCAGCTAATCACTGATCCTGGTTAAACCAACTCCGCTACTCCCATTTTTTTTTTATTTTAAAAACCCCCTCCGCTACTCCCGGAAGCGACGATGGCGGTGGCGACGCCGACGATGGTGTTCGTCTACGGCACCCTAAAGCGCGGGTTCCCTAACCACCCGCTCCTCGTCGCCACCGCCACCCCCTTCGTCGGATCCGCATCCACGGCCGGCCCAGCCTCCCTCGTCATCGGCCCGTACTCGGTACCCTTCCTCCTCCCCACTCCCGCCTCCGCCTCCTCCGGTCGCGTCGTCTCCGGCGAGCTCTACGCCCCATCCCCCGCTGCTCTCGCCGAGCTCGACGCCTTCGAGGCAAGCGCCTCGCCTCCTCATTAGACTCGTTCTCCCTTTTCCAGTGGTTTTCCTTTGGTTTTCCCCCATGTCAAGCTTCAATTTGTCGCAGGGCACGCACATCGGTGTCTACGAGCGGCGCCCGATCACCGTCGTGGCCGATGGGTCCGGCGAGGTGGTGCAGGCGGAGGCGTACTTCGCGCACCCGAGCTACGCGGAGGCGCTCTGGCGGCGCTGCGGCGGCGAGGCGGCCGAGATTGGGGAGTACACCGTGGACCATGCCGGCGTGTACGTCCCGAAGAGTGAGCGCCCTGCCGGCGCTGCTGGGCTTATTGACGCCATCCATAGGTTCCTCGCCAATACCCCGGACAACTGACGTCGTGCTCACGGATTGCCACCATAGTTAAAGTGAATTTGTCAGCTGTTCTTTCCTCTTTCCTGGGCTAGTGCTTCGGTTGCAGCTCTTGTTTTTGTGTAGTAGTAGTCTGACAAGAACTGTAAAATATATTCATCCTGCAAATTTGCAGACACTGCTTTTAGGCTATGCAAGTCGTCGTATTCAGCATAACCGAATCCGACTTTTTCGAATAATAATTCAAGGTTTGCATTCAGAGCTATTTTGTCTTGTTCAGCGAAGACTGCATCGCATACAATACACCGCTGGAATGTCAAGTATACTAAGTTTATCTAAGCATCGCAGTTGTAAATCCTGAATTCTTTTGTAGTTTTGGTTAAATTAATGTACTTTGCTCTCGGACAAGAAAATTTTTCAGAACACCATTAGTCGTCATTTTTTTACTTATTGTGGCCATGTTCCATAGGCAAATGTCCCGAAGAAACCTGAAAGAAGAAATACTTTCTACGTAGCTCTGCGCAGCCCTTATATAGAGATGAGAGAGAATATTTTGACAGCTGAGTTGCTAGTAAAAGGATTTGATCATATAACAGTATTTCTCTCTTATAACAATTTAACCGTAGCTAAAATCAAATCAACCTTGCCGAACATGGAAAGTTGAGATCCACTGCTGTCATTTAGGTTCCGAGATGGCTACTCCCTGTTTACAACAAACCGAGATTTGTTTCCTTGGTGGTCAGCACACGGCCTATAAAATTCATATGTTCCATATAGTAGTTTGGAACATATGAATTTCATGAACCGTGTGCTGAAAGGAAACAAGGACGTGTCAAGAAGCCACTGGAGGCTGCATCCATGTGTTCGCCGGATGGTGAATCCCCGCTTTTTCCTGCCTCTGTGTTGCCTGAAAAAAGAAGAGAGAGATTTCAGGCGCTGTTAGGCCAGGTACAACAGCAGGCGTATCGCCCACCACGTCAGCTTCCGTCCGAGATGGAGGAGAGAGAATGCCAAGCTTGTCGCCACTTCTGTCCCTCGGCGCTACACAGATGTCAAGACTACTTTACATGCATTGAGACACGCACTAGTACATCATCCTATTCTCTTTCCTTCTCATTTGAATAAAAAAATAGTATTTAGAGCAGAGAAAGAGATCAATTGTTATATATATTAGGCTCTAAACTTGTCTCTAGATGAGTTGGCCCAAGTCTTATTGGCCTTGCTCTTAGCAATCCCGCCAGACTGTGTGCTTTCCTCGTACATGCTGTGTTGGGCCAATCCAGCCCATCTCATCTCATTCATCGATCTTTGGGCTGGGCTTTCTATGGACTTACTGACTTAGGCACCCGTGACTGGGGTGGACTAGACAGGGAAATCCCAAGTCAGGACGACTTCCCCGAGACGACGGCGAAACAAGGGGGAGGAAACGAAGGAAGGGGATCGCCATGGCGGCGTCGCCGCAGCAGCAAGGCCAGGGCGGCCCTGGCGGCGGCGGGTGGACTCCCGAGCAGTTCTGGTCGCTGCTGGACAAGGCGGACCGCCGGTTCGCCCGGGTGCGAGACCTGCCCCCCCTCGGCCGCCAGGAGCCCGACGCGTTCGCCAAGGCGTTCCGCGCCTACACCCAGCTCTGGCGGATGCAGCAGGAGCACCGGCACCGCCTCCTCGAAGCGGGCCTCCGCCGCTGGCAGGTCGGCGAGATCGCCGCCCGCATCGCGCACCTCTACTACGCCCAGTACCAGCGCACCGCCGACACCGCGCTCCTCTCCGAGGCGTTCGTCTTCTACCACGCCGTCCTCGACCGCGCCTACTTCCAGGACGCCGACCACCACCTCACCCCCGCCAAGCACCTCCGCTTCCTCGCCAGGTTCCTCCTCGTCGCGCTCCTGCTCGCCAGGCGCTCGCAGACCGTCCCGCGCCTCGCCTCGGACATACGCACACTCGTAGATGACTCCAAAAAGTCATTCCAGGTGCGTCCCACTGCAATTCCACTCTCCACGCTTAAAATTCGATTGATCCAGCTAACCTGATCATCAATCTTGACTCTCGTATGCCATGCTGCGCTGTACAGGATGGCGAATACAAGGAGTGGAAGCATGTCGTGCAAGAGATCGCGAGGTTCCTGCGAGCTGACTCACCGTTTATGAACATGAGGCCGCTCAGGTACAGCTATGCATTCGATCCGCCCCCAGACACGCTTCGTACTGTACCACCTACTGTCAAGAAGCGGGGTCTCGTCTTAAGTGACGCCATACTTTGCAGCTACTGTCCTAACGAGGTAATGCTTCCGCATCTTCCTTGCATACATCTACTTATGCTTGTGCTTCGTTGTTCTTTATACCGAGGAGGCGAGGAATAATTTCACTGTGGTTCATCCAGATCAAATTTACAGACCTCTCCATAGATGTATTCAGAATGGTTCAGTGCCTCGAATGGGAACCATGCGGTTCATTTGCGCTAAACAATGGTTACAGCGCCCATGATGAAAGTGGACAAAATCAACCCAATCTATTGAGAGATTTAAGAGATGCTGCACTGCCTCCGAATCCACTTAAGACAATTCTCTATCGCCCTTCAGTGACACATTTCCTAACGGTAAGTTCATCTTTCAGTTTTTATTTCTCATTTGGCATTGCCTTTCTCCTATTTTTCTAGAATTAATCTGTACCCAGTAGTGCACTTATCTAGTTATCTTGCATCTGATTAAAAGAAAACTACTATGCTCACTATGTCATATGCAATTGGTTAGTCCTGAGAATACTATCATTCAATCTAGCGTAACCTGTGTAACAGTTAATCAGTGTTGCTTGTAAATATCAAAATATGCAATTGGTTAGTTGGAGGGTTAAAACTGCAGGGATCTGCAATATATCATACGGACTTAGTGATCTGAATTATCTGACAAGGAAACATGTTGATGAGGGACACTGCTTAAGTTCATGGCATGAGTGGCTGCAAATTTTCTTTGAAAGTGTGACAACACAGAAGCTAGAACATCGAACTTAAATTGGTCTGTGTTGAAAATTTTATTACAAAAGAGTTATATGCAGCTGTTATTATTTGTCCATTTAACCATATATATATATTTTTTTTGAAAAAATGTGTGTGTCTAAATCCAGGTCCTTGCCACAAAATGCGAGGAGCTTCCTTCAAATGGTATTATGTTAATATATCTTTCAGCTACAGGTTAGTGCCCCAGGGTTGTTTGCTTCAATGTTGTCACATTTCTGTGTATGTCAAGGACATTTCTGTTAATATTAAAATATCTTTCAGGGGAGACGGGAACTTCTGGATTTTGTCCTGATACTGGTGAAAAGGTTTTGAGCAACTTGAATAAGTTTGACATATCCAGTACTAGTCATACTAGTTCAAAGGAAAACAAAGAACCTTGTCTATGGTTAGGCTGCCGTGAAACTGAAGGTATTGTCTTTTCATTTTTATTTTAAGTTGCCTTTTGCTGACTAGAATTATCCTTTGTGATAAGAATATTGTTTCTTCCATATCTGAAATATATAGGTTCAAATTGCATATACCCTGGTGATCTAATCCCATTTACAAGAAGACCCCTATTTTTGGTGATTGACAGTAGCACCAGCTATGCATTCAAGGCAGGTTTGTTTGATCCTTTTTCCCTCCCTAGAACTGAGCAACATTATCTGGACAACGAGGGTTGGAGATCTTTTCCTTTTTCTTTTCTGGCCTACCTCAACTTGCTTGGGACTAAAGGGCTGGTTGCTGGTATTCACTGTCTAATGCCTTGTACTGAATTCTGTAGTTTTTAGACAAAGCACAAGTGCTCATGTCATATGCAAATAAGCCATTTTATATGCAAACTTTTTGTAATTTTGAAGTTTGGTCGAACTCTGTTCATCTATCTCGAAACATTTAAACGCTTAGTTCAAATGTGGTCTGTGGTTCTTATTTCTGTCTTGACAGGACAATTTCTTCTGTGCCCATATTTTTCATGGTACCTTGTGCTTTGTGTAGTTTTGTTTTGTTTTATTTACTGTTCATTCAATTTCTTTCTACGTATTGGGATATCTGAACTATTTGTTTTGTTTTCCTATAGTCTTGACTCTGCCATCTATTGTCAATCATAAAGTTCCTTTATAACTGCAGTCTATTCATGGTATTGAAAGGGGGGAGACTGCTGCCATGCTACTTTCACCAAGTTCGCGATCTTCCACTGCGGGATTCAGTGGCGATTCTACTCGGCACAGTGGTAGCCAATTTACTATGTTCCTCACAGCTCCATTGCAAGCTTTCTGCCTTCTTCTCGTCAACAGTGGGACAGATATTGACAGGGTACCCATATTTTTAATGAATTTCTTCAGAATTAGAGTGTATTTAAAGCCTTGACATGAGTTTTGTAGGATGCATATAACAAAGCTGAGGAGTTATTATTATTGTCCCTAAATGAATGGGCCACGACTTTAGTTGCATCGTCTTCACTTCATCCTGTTTGGGTTGAAGTTTTAGGCGACCCACTCCTAAGAAGGCTACTTCTCAGGTGATCTTGTCATGAATCTCTACTCATTCTGTCAAAAGTAGTCCTTTTGTCTCGGACTATGAATGATTGATTTTGGGCTGCCTTTGCTTTTTGAACATCACTATACTGTGCTCGCTTGTAAGTGGTTTCTTGTTACTCTGTTCCAAAAGGTAGACCGTTTTGGTTTTGTCCTACTCCTTAGTCAAACTTTCTCCAAGTTTTGCCAAGTTTATAGAAAAATGCACCTGCATCTACAAAATCAATTTAGTAAATCCACACTGAAGCATGTCTTGATCAAAGTTAATTTGACTTGGGACAAGCCTAAAATGACTACAATTTAGAACAGAGGGAATGAATTCTTAATTAGTTCACATCTGCAGGAACGCAATATGTTGGACTGGCCTTCCAAAATTCTACTAATTGTATCTTCCAGTGTGCTCCATAGATGATGCCTGATACACATATTTGATATGATCCAACTAATTTATTGGCTGAAAGTTCAGTTCGTTTGTTTCTGCAGGTTCATCTTCTGTCGAGCAACCCATTCCCTGTTCAAACCAACAAATCATAAGGCAGAGTTCCTTCCGACCTGCATGCCTCCTCTACCTGAGTCTGTTGATGCAGAGAGCATGCTCTCTCAAAGCTGTGTGATGCGAGTCGCATCATTCTTTGGCGCTGCCAGCCAGTTCTCATTTGCTGAGGTTACCACATGGCCTGATGTTGACCCTGAGGAGGCTGGTGGCACCAGTTCATCTGGCAGTACCAACAAAGGTGTGCCTGAGACAGCCAGAGATTCAGAAATTTCAAATTCATCATCATCTTTTTGATGGATGATTAGGCTGCTGCCACAACCATGGAGCTACCTTCGTCCACCTGTGTTATGTTACTCATCTGCATCTGCGGATCCAGTTTGTGATTATTGGTGCTCCTTCATGCTTGATTTACACATCAAGCAGGACTGCCTGCTTTTTTTTTTTTTACTTACTGAATTGTAGTCACTAGAACATTTCTTATCCCTTACTCTGGAGACGTGGAGGAGCTCTCTCAGAAAGTGTGGTTAAAAAGTTGGTAGAATGTACCCCTTCAATTTCAAATTATAAGTTATTTTGATTTTTCTATGTATATAGGTTTTCTATACACCTAGATTAGATATAAAATATGTTTAGATACATAATAAAAATTATATATATCTGAAAATGCGAAAATGATTTCCAATTTACAATGGAGGAAGTATTATGCAATGTTATAGCTCCTAAAGTAAAAATTTTAAAAAGCCAAAACGACTTCCAATTTAGAACCGATAGGAGTTATGCAATGTTTTCCTATTGCAATGTTGTACTTTAAGTGAAAAATTATATCCATAGCAAATTATAGTTCTAAGTCAAACTTGATTTTTTTTTAAAAAAAAAATGTTCACTGCCTTTGTTCCAAAAATCATTCTAGGTTTGAACTCAGTCAAGTTTTTTAAAATTTAACTAAGTTTAAAGAAAATATATTAGCATCTGTACCACCAAATGAGTTTATTATAAAAATAGATTTTATAAATATCAATATATACAGCATATAGAGAGCTCTATGATATTATAAGTGAACTATAGTGGAAACTATTTCTTTTATTGGTTTTATAGAAAATATAAAAATTCTTAATTAATTATGAACAAAACCATTTAAATTTAAATGCACATACAAGATCTAAAGAAATATATTTTTTAAGTCTATTATTTAATATTTATCACAATCACCATATTACTATGATCAATAATCAATATTTAGCAGTTAAACAACCTAAAGAAGCTTTTTTTTAAAAAAAAGAAATCATAGTTCAACAAGGCGCTAGGCAAGATCTGGACGGTAACCCATAGTCTAGAGCCTAGGTATTTTTCTAGGCGTTTTTAATTTTTATACACATACATGTATATTACCTTAAGACTAGCAGAAAGGCATGTGCGACACGCACGTGTCTAAAAAAAATTGCTTCTTTAACACGAGGCCAGATCCCAGCCATGGAGGCGCGCTCTCTCACGGGCAGGGGAGGGCTGCGCTCATGGGTGAGGCGCACGCGCCCATGGCGGAGGCTGCGCCCGTGAGGAGATGCCTCTGGGTTGGAGGAATACAAGACGCGAGGATGAAGAATATGGAGGATGAAACCCCGTCACAGCTCGCCGTCAAAGCGAATCGCAGCGATCCAGGCAACGGGTCCAGATAAGGAGGGCGCCATACTATTTTCGTATTTTCAAATGACAGCTAACATTACATACTCCTTGTTGGACTCTTAAAAAATGAGTAAGTACTAAAAGTTGCAGAGAACAGTGTGGATACACACTGATTATTGGACTGTTAAAAACATCGAGTACTAGTATAGTACAAGAATGGCGACATCATTGCATCTCACTCATTGTTCAGAATTAGGGTAAAAAATGTACTCGGACAAGAACGACACAAGAATATATATGTAAAGCAGAATGCAAGGGCATCAACCCAACGATGGCAGCAGGGCTGACCTTATTAGACTTACAACTGATAAGCAAAGGAAAAAAAAAGGATAAATGGAAAAGAGATGAATTCACAAAACACTTGCTCTTGCTTGGCCTTTATTCAGCAGTGCATTCCGACATAATGTGTTGGTAAAGAGGTTTATCAATTACCAGGGCTTAGTTTTTCAAGTCTCAGGCTTGGTGGGGTCGGTCGAGTCATCCAAGATGCTGGAGTCATTGTCCTTGTTCCGAATACCAGGAGAAGATTGCTCGACAGATTTATTTGGAGCTTCTGCCTGAGATTGGCTACTGTTATTCTTCTGATAGCTATTTGCTGGAAGGCCTCCGTTGCTAGGATTCCCTGTTTCTAAGCTTGGTGCATCAGTTCCACGACCCTGTGTATTGTCTTCAGACTCTGGCTGCACCTTGGATTCTTCAGAAGATCTTGAGCTGTGCTCGGATTTACTAACTGCTTTTCCATCACCTGGTGCATCCTCAGTTGAGTCGGGGGCATCTTTTGTGTTCTTGCCTGGCTGCTGAAATACTGAGGCTTGTTTTCCTGATTGATCTAAAGCTTCCACTTGAGATATTCTGTTGTTCTTGAGATTGGTGTTTTCTGAATCCTCAATGTCTTCTAGCTCAGCAGTTTCAGTCTCACGTGGTTTAGTTTGTTCAGCTTGCTTCTCATTACCCTCTAGTGGTTTAACAATAACTTGGTCAGCCAGTTGTTGGTTCTCTGGTTCTTCACTTGATTCCCCCTTAGGCCTCGAAGGTGGTTCTTGGAGTCCCGCAAATGCTCTCGATGTGTTAGACCTTACTGTTCCATCAGCTTCTTTGTTGTCAAACTGGTCAACTTGCTGTTGCAACTTGGATTTTTCATTGGTTGTTGCTCCTTCGAGGTTCCTTCGGGAGTTTACTCCTTTGGAATCTGTACTCTCAGATTTCTTAACTACTTGGTTGGATGAAAGATCGCCATTTGGTAGGGTGTTGACTTGATCTTGAGTCATAGTAGTTTTCTCATTACTCAAAACATCAACTGAAGCTCCTTTTGAAGGCTGAACAGAAGGCATACCTATTATTTCAATACAGTAGTCTTGTAAGTGGTAAAGATCAACACTTTCCCCAAATTATATATATAGCTCCTATGCTTGAGATGGAATGGATTCAGGGAGAAATTATTAGGAGCCTGAACAAGCAAGATCCTTACACGATCACTAGGTCTGTCTGGAAAAATTTCTAGAAAGATTTTTGCGTTCAAAAAAAAAAGTTTGTAGAAAGATTTTGTTGCGGATGATCTAAAATGATTCAGAAAGGTGCAATGACAGTCCATACCAACACGAAACTTTTGGTGGAAATAGTTCTTTTTTAGTATTCCTTTTTTCACTGTCAGAAAAACAATGCAACTCTAGTCAACTAAGAGGAAACAGACCAAGACATTACCTGAAAAACGAAGTTTTTCTTCTGCTGGGGCAGCTTCGCCTTGTGTTTGCGAGGAACCAAGTTGAGAGTCTGGAGAAGATGCTAGGTACCCTGTCGATTCCTTGGCTGCTTGACCAGTTGATTTAGCCTTGCTTGAGGAATCAAATAATACATCTTTAGTTGCTGCAGGTAATTGTGTTTGTGCCCCAGGCTTAGGAGAATAATTTTCTGCTGGCCCTTCACCAATTGAAGGGACAACATCACCAAGGTTTGGTGCTAATTCAGATATAGACTCTGAAATATTTGCTTGGCTAGATAGAAATGAGGTTGTCTTTTCATCAAGGTTAGCTCGATATGGATCAAAAGTTTGTCCTTCACGTGGTTCAGAATAACTTCCCCGAGGAGGCTCATCAATATGACCATCATCAGGAGTACCTTCCGTAAATTTCCTTGATGCAACCTCAGCACCTGGGAATGAAGGTTTACCTGTGGCTGGAGCAGGTGTAATGGCTTGCTGATGAGTTATTGTTTGCATGTCCATGGCTTGATCAGCTGCAGTAACAACAGTGTCTTGTTTTGTTGGCTCAGTAGACAAAGGGGTCTGTATGGATTGAGAAGAATTAGGACCTGCAACGTGAGGAACAACCTTGTCAGCAGCAGAACTATGCATACTGAATATTAACCTGAAATCAATAGTCGGGTGAATTTGTGTTCATAGGGAATTGCCTCACCTGGTTCAGTACCTTCTCGAGCATCTGATGGTGCTGCTATGTTCACCGCAGGTACCTCGGTTTGATCGGTTGAGGCTTGTCTTGTTGACTCGATATTTCTAGAGTCTTGTAGACCCTTAGAAGATGGTGCTTGTGTACCAGCAGGAGGTTCTGCCTCTTGCTTCTCTATAGAGCGTGTGGCTGGTACACCAGCATCACTGAGACGAGCATCGCCACCAATTTGTGTTGGATCGGGCCCTGCATCACTAGATGGAAGTGTCATCTTCTCATCAACAACGGCGCTATGCACTTTAGGAGTAGATCCTTCTCGTCCAGCACGAGAGGCTTCTTCTTGGCTATCAATAAGTGGGCTCCGCAAATTTCTGATCTGACCATCGTCAGGAGAGGATTCCTGACCTCTTGATAAAGAGTCACTAGCATCTGGTGTTGAGCTGGTGACCTGACGGGTTACATTTGTCGGCAGTACAGTAGTTTGATCAGCAGTGGCAGCATCCTTTTCTCCTTCCCTTGGTTCAGCAGAGTCAAATGGTTTTGAGGCCTTGGCAGATTTTTCATCTGAAACGAAAGAAACAGCCTCAGATGTGGCAGAGTAGCTCAATTTTAGTTCCCCTTTTTCTACTAAACCAGAAAAAAGGTGCACCTTTAGTTAACCAATAGGAAGAATACGAAAACATTACCTGGTACAAAAAAATTTTGTCCTGCTGAGGCAGGTTCGCCTGTTGTTTGTGAGGAACCAAGCTGAGTTTCTGGAGAAGAAGCTTGGTGCCCTGTTGGTGGCTTGGCTCCTTGCCTAGTTGATTCAGCCTTACTCGAGGTATACGGTGATACATCTAGAGTTGCTGCAGGGGGCAGTGTCTGTGCTTCAGGCTTACGAGAATAATTTTCCACTGGCCCATCATCAGGAATACTTTCCTGCCTTGATGGACCCTGAGCGCCTGGGAATGGAGGTTTAGCTGTGTCTGGAACAGGTGTAATGGCTTGCTGATGAGTTATTGTTTGCATGTCCTTGGCTTGATCAGCTGAGGTAACAAATGTGTCTTGTTTTGTTGGCTCAGTAGACAAAGGGGTCTGTACGGATTGAGAAGAATTAGGACCTGCAATGTGAGGAACAACCTTGTCAGCAGCAGAACTATGCATACTGAATATTAATCTGAAATCAATAGTCGGGTGAAGTTCTGTTCATCAGGAATTGCCTCACCTGGTTCAGTACCTTCTGGAGCATCTGATGGTGCTGCTATGTTCACCGAAGGTGCAACGGTTTGATCAGTCGAGGCTTGTCTTGGTGACTCGATATTTCTAGAGTCTTGTAGACCCTTAGAAGATGGTGCTTGTGTTGCTGCAGGAGGTTCTGCCTCTTGCTTCTCTATAGAGCGTGTCGCTGGTACACCAGCATCACTGAGACGAGCATCGCCACCAGTTTGTGTTGGATCGGGCCCTGCTTCACTAGATGGAAGTGTCATCTTCTCATCAACAACGGCGCTATGCACTTTAGGAGTAGATCCTTCTCGTCCAGCACGAGAGGCTTCTTCTTGGCTATCAATAAGTGGGCTCCACAAATTTCTGATCTGACCATCTTCAGGAGAGGATTCCTGACCTCTAGATAAAGAGTCACTAGCATCTGGTGTTGAGCTGGTGACCTGACGGGTAACATTTGTCGGCGGTACAGTCGTTTGATCAGCAGTGGCAGCATCCTTATCACCTTCCCTTGGTTCAGCAGAGTCAAATGATTTTGAGGCCTTGGCAGATTTTTCATCTGAAACGAAAGAAACAGCCCCAGATGTGGCAGAGTAGCTCTATTTTAGTATCCCCTTTTTCTACTAAACCAGAAAAAAGGTGCACCTTTAGTCAACCAACAGGAAGAATAAGAAAACATTACCTGGTACAGCAAATTTTTGTTCTGCTGAGGCAGCTTCGCCTGTTGTTTGTGAGGAACCAAGCTGAGTTTCTGGAGAAGATGCTTGGTACCCTGTTGGTGGCTTGGCTCCTTGCCTAGTTGATTCAGCCTTACTCGAGGTATACGGTGATACATCTAGAGTTGCTGCAGGGGGCAGTGTCTGTGCTTCAGGCTTACGAGAATAATTTTCCACTGGCCCATCATCAGGAATACTTTCCAGCCTTGATGGATCCTGAGCACCTGGGAATGGAGGTTTAGCTATGTCTGGAACAGGTGTAATGGCTTGCTGATGAGTTATTGTTTGCATGTCCTTGGCTTGATCAGCTGCAGTAACAAATGTGTCTTGTTTTGTTGGCTCAGTAGACAAAGGGGTCTGTACGGATTGAGAAGAATTAGGACCTGCAATGTGAGGAACAACCTTGTCAGCAGCAGAACTATGCATACTGAATATTAACCTGAAATCAATAGTCAGGTGAAGTTCTGTTCATCAGGAATTGCCTCACCTGGTTCAGTACCTTCTGGAGCATCTGATGGTGCTGCTATGTTCACCGAAGGTGCAACGGTTTGATCAGTCGAGGCTTGTCTTGGTGACTCGATATTTCTAGAGTCTTGTAGACCCTTAGAAGATGGTGCTTGTGTTGCTGCAGGAGGTTCTGCCTCTTGCTTCTCAATAGAGCGTGTGGCTGGTACACCAGCATCACTGAGACGAGCATCGCCACCAGTTTGTGTTGGATCGGGCCCTGCTTCACTAGATGGAAGTGTCATCTTCTCATCAACAACGGCGCTATGCACTTTAGGAGTAGATCCTTCTCGTCCAGCACGAGGGGCTTCTTCTTGGCTATCAATAAGTGGGCTCCACAAATTTCTGATCTGACCATCTTCAGGAGAGGATTCCTGACCTCTTGATAAAGAGTCACTAGCATCTGGTGTTGAGCTGGTGACCTGACGGGTAACATTTGTCGGCGGTACATTCGTTTGATCCGCAGTGGCAGCATCCTTTTCTCCTTCCCTTGGTTCAGCAGAGTCAAATGATTTTGAGGCCTTGGCAGATTTTTCATCTGAAACGAAAGAAACAGCCTCAGATGTGGCAGAGTAGCTCTATTTTAGTATCCCCTTTTTCTACTAAACCAGAAAAAAGGTGCACCTTTAGTTAACCAACAGGAAGAATACGAAAACATTACCTGGTACAGCAAATTTTTGTCCTGCTGAGGCAGCTTCGCCTGTTGTTTGTGAGGAACCAAGCTGAGTTTCTGGAGAAGATGCTTGGTACCCTGTTGGTGGCTTGGCTCCTTGCCTAGTTGATTCAGCCTTACTCGAGGTATACGGTGATACATCTAGAGTTGCTGCAGGGGGCAGTGTCTGTGCTTCAGGCTTACGAGAATAATTTTCCACTGGCCCATCATCAGGAATACTTTCCTGCCTTGATGGATCCTGAGCACCTGGGAATGGAGGTTTAGCTGTGTCTGGAACAGGTGTAATGGCTTGCTGATGAGTTATTGTTTGCATGTCCTTGGCTTGATCAGCTGCAGTAACAAATGTGTCTTGTTTTGTTGGCTCAGTAGACAAAGGGGTCTGTACGGATTGAGAAGAATTAGGACCTGCAATGTGAGGAACAACCTTGTCAGCAGCAGAACTATGCATACTGAATATTAACCTGAAATCAATAGTCGGGTGAAGTTCTGTTCATCAGGAATTGCCTCACCTGGTTCAGTACCTTCTGGAGCATCTGATGGTGCTGCTATGTTCACCGAAGGTGCCACGGTTTGATCAGTCGAGGCTTGACTTGGTGACTCGATATTTCTAGAGTCTTGTAGACCCTTAGAAGATGGTGCTTCTGTTGCTGCAGGAGGTTCCGCGTCTTGCCTCTCTATAGAGCGTGTGGCTGGTACACCAGCATCACTGAGACGAGCATCGCCACCAGTTTGTGATGAATCGGGCCCTGCTTCACTAGAAGGAAGTGTCATCTTCTCATCAACAACGGCGCTATGCACTTTAGGAGTAGATCCTTCTCGTCCAGCACGAGAGGCTTCTTCTTGGCTATCAATAAGTGGGCTCCACAAATTTCTGATCTGACCATCTTCAGGAGAGGATTCCTGACCTCTTGATAAAGGGTCACTAGCATCTGGTGTTGAGCTGGTGACCTGACGGGTAACATTTGTCGGCGGTACAGTCGTTTGATCAGCAGTGGCAGCATCCTTTTCTCCTTCCCTTGGTTCAGCAGAGTCAAATGATTTTGAGGCCTTGGCAGATTTTTCATCTGAAACGAAAGAAACAGCCTCAGATGTGGCAGAGTAGCTCTATTTTAGAATCCCCTTTTTCTACTAAACCAGAAAAAAGGTGCACCTTTAGTTAACCAACAGGAAGAATACGAAAACATTACCTGGTACAGCAAACTTCTGTTCAACGGATATTTCATTTGGTACACTACCAAGTTGTATGCCTGAAACTAATGCTTTAGAAGGTTTGCCTTCTTGAACAGCAGAGGATGGTCTTGAAGGTTTAGCTTTGCCCAAGTCATCACCAGGTATATTTTCCTGAATCTTCCCTGAAGGATGTTCGACAGACAATATGTCTTGTTGGCCCGGGGTTGTTTGCGAGTCCTTGACTTGATCACGTTCAGCAACCATAGGATCTCCTTTACTTGGATCAGTAGAGGAAATTAGTATAGCCGAAGGAGACAAATCTCTACTCTCCTCATTCCTTGGACCAAGAGAGAAAGCTGGTTGTGCAGGATCAGCAGAACCTTGACCTGAAAGTTCGATATTAATAGTGAATTTTGTCATGGCCAATAGCTAGTGCACTATATAGCGATAGTTACCTGATGGGGCAGATTTCTGCTCAGCAAGCACTGCTTCACCAGGTGCACTACTAGGTGTGATGTCACGAGTATCTGGAGTTGCTGATGGTTTCACTGAATGAACATTTTCCAGTTCACCGTGTAAGGAGTCTCTAGCCACACTAGGTGATGGTGCTTGAGTTGCTATTGTGCTTGGTGCAGATGGTCTGGCCTGCTGCTGAAAAATCTTTTGCGGCTCCTTAGTATAATTAGCTGCGGAAACATTACTGTCTGCCTTTATTGGTTCAACAGGGGAAGGAGAATGCGCAGAACGAGCTGATCCTTTATCTAAAAGCCACAAAGCAAACTGTTACTTTTGAGGAACAATTCATGATGCAAATATCATCAGTTAGTTTTTACACAAAAGAAATCAGTTACCTGATGGAGTGGATTTCTGTTCAGAATGGGCAACTCCAGCTGGTACGACATCAACACGTTGGTCATCCACTGATGTTGGGCCAGCTGAAGGCACTGTTCCTTCTTGATCAGTTACAGTCAGTTTTGCCAATTCAGTTTTTCCCAAGTCACCAGTATGTACATATTGGAATGAATCAGGGTCATGTGGAGCCTCAACAGTTGGCTGTGCTTGAGTTGATGCAGGTCGCAGTGCCTGCTGATCACGTAAAGATCCTGTGACAACCTCATCACCACTTGCATGATCCGTTGCTGTCTTTTCATCAATAGCCGCATCATGAGTTGACAAACTGGCATCATAAACATCTTCATGGATTGTGGCAGGATCTCGTGTAGCTTTTGCAGCCTCTAATCTTTGGCCCTCAGGTATGCTGACAAGCTCACCAGCTTCATGATTATCACGAGTTCTTCTCAAGGTACCTGCTGAAGCAGGATGAGCAGCTGTGATTGGTGCTTGCATTTGTTTTGGTTTTCCCACCCTTTCATCAATGTTGGACTGCTCAGTAAATTTATCACTGATAGTGGCAACATCAGCTCCGGCAGCTTCTGGGAGTGACGGTGCAGCACGTCCAACATCAGATGCTTCTGCAACAACTGGTACAGGTGGTTCAACTTCAACCCTTCGCTCGCCAGATTGTTTGGCCATCTGATTGACACTGTGTGTAGTTGGAGTTGCTTCTTGACTCATGGGTCTTGACTTTTGATCATTGTTAGAAGATATGGCTGTCTCATCAGCAGAATCAGTAATTACACCATGTAATGGAGCAGCCGTGCGTTGCCATTGATCAATGGTGAATGATTTTCTAGGCAAATCCCCATCAGGAACTGCTGTTTGTAATGGTTCAGAGGCAGGTTGCACTTGGGATGCTGGTTCTTTGTTTGATAGAGATGGAGCCACTTTCTGATCATCGGGAGTATACTTTTTATATTGCTCTTCTGCACTGTGACCATCATGAATATCTCCTCTCGCTGGTGCTGAAGCACTTAATTTTTCATTGTAATTGTATGGAGTACCAGAGGATTCACGATGCTCTGATATATAACCATCTACTTTCTCATCATCTGGGCTGACTTCAGCTTCCTCCTGGCTGTCTTGGGCAGCCAGAGAACCCTTATGATAAACAGAGGACGTTTTGTCCAGCACATCAGAACCCCCAGAATCAGTAAGCTGTGTCTTAGGTGCAGGAGATGCACTTTCCTGGAACATCTCCCTAGATCGCTCTGTTGATAGTGATTTTTCTTCAGTCATGATGGTTTCATCATTTGCATATTTCCAGTCCTTCCTTTGGTCAGTAGTTGGCACTATAGACTCTCCTTTGGTGAGCTGAGAATCTTGAGCATCCAAAACTTGTGCTTTGGGTAATGTAGATCTAGGACCTATATATTCTTCAAAGGTGGCTCTAGATTTCTTGGGAGTGTCAAGGATGTCTCGAGACTGTATTGTATCACTTATTGGAGCATCCTTAGCTGCTGGCTGTCTTGATGGACGGATCTCTTTCTGATGTTCTGATAATTGCTCTCCAGATATACCTGTCTTTCTTTCCACCATTTTTTGTTGTTCAGGAATAGTTTCTCTACTTTGCATGCTTTTATCCCTAGCTTCTTCAACTTGTGTTTGCCTTGATGGAGTAAGAGCAGGTTTCTGAATAGGTTGGGCACTAGATGGTATAGAGTCAGCGACCTTTGTTTCCTTGAAGGCATCCTTGCCTACATCTTGAATTGACAAATTGACATCATAAACATCTTCATGGACTGTGGCTGGATCATCTCTAGCTTTTTTTGCTTCTGATATCTGGCCACCGGGTGTACTGACAAGCTCTAAATCACCAATTTCATGACCTTCAGGAGTTTCTCTCTTAGTAGGTACTGAAGCAGGATAAACATCTGGACTTGATGTTTGCATTTGTGTTGGTTTTCCAACTCTTTCATCAATAATTGAATGCATGGCAAACTTATCACCGATAGTGGCACGATCATCCATGAAAGCTCCTGGAGACGATGAAGCATGTTGAACACCAGATATTTCTGCTTCTATTGGTATATGTGGTTCCACTCTTTGCTCATCATATTTTTGCTGACTCACTGGTGTTGGCTTCTCATCAACGGTCGACTTGGCCACCTCATCATTACCGCCACCGGAACTACTAGTCACATCATGTAATGGCGATGGTTTGCTAGACAAATCTCTGTGGAGAGATGCATCATACGATGGTTCAGAGGGAGGTTGGACTTGGGCAGTTAGTTCTCTAGTCAAAAGAGGTGGTGCCACTTTCTGGTCATCATTGCTGTCTTTTCGATATGGCTGTTCAGCACTGAAATCACTGTGAGTTTTTACTCTTGCTGGCTCTGAAGAATTTAATTTTTCAACAAAAGTATTTGGATCATCAGCAGCTTGTTGATGCTTTCGTATAGAACCGTCTGCTTTCTCACCAGCTGGGATGGTTTGAGCTTGCTCCTGACTGTTTTGTGCCACCAGAGGCTTCTTCTGGTAAATAGAAGATGTCTTCTCCTCCTTAACAGAGCCAGGGCCTTTAGCTTCTTCATAGGCACCTCTAGATTTCTTGGAAGTGTCAAGAACATCTGGAGACTGTATTGTATCACCAGTGGCACCAAGAACATCTTCAGCTGTTGCCTGTCTTGATGGAGGACTTGCTTTCCAACGATCAGAAACTTGCTCGCCGGCTGTATCTGCCCATTTCTGCAACATTTGTTGTCGGTCGGGAACAGTTTCTCTACCTTTCATCCCTCTGTCCCAAGTATCTTCCACTTCTGCATACCTTGAATTAGGAGCAGGTTGTTGAGGGTACATAGGTTTCACACTAGATGGTGTAGACTCAGCAACCTTCGCTCTCCAAGCATCTAAAGGCTGCTGAGTTGATGCTACTTCATCTGCAGTCTTTGATTCTTCATAGGTGTCATCATCTTGGGTAGCTTTCTTCTTAGGTGTTGGTGCAGTCCCTCTTGGTTGCTTGCTGGCATCTTCAGTAATTGGATATCTTGTTTTGTAAGGAGTCGTCGAACTTTGATATCTTGTTTGGGAAGGTGGGGCCACACTGTGACCACCTTGGTTGACTTCTTGGTCTTCTGAACGAGATGCAGTCTGCCAAGTACCTGATTGTTGATCCCTATGGAATGAGGGGTCAACAGACTCTGTTTCTTTGAAGGTGTCGTCAATTGTTTCTTGCTTCTGTGAAGGAGCATCAGCACTCTCAAAATTTGAAGGTTGCACTTGGAATGACGAAGACTCAGAAACTTTTGTTTCTTCTGTGCTATCTCCGGCATCATAGTCTGTCATTTGTGTAGAAGGGGGCAGTAAAGCACTTCTCTGATCAGAAGATGCATAATCCTCAAGTTGAGACAAGAGATCTCGACTCTGATCAGTGTAGGGTCTTCGAGTTGTCCTTTCTCGTTCTTGAACCAATTCCATGCTCATTGGTTCCTGAGGAACAGAATGTGAGGTTGCCTGTTCTGAATCTTGTGATGGGTACTGCTGCACATCTTTTCTTGATTTTCCTTGTTGAGTAGACACTAAGTGATCACCAGGAAGAGTCTTCTTTGTTCGAGGAACTATGGAAGCTGATGACACGTCATCAGCAGGTGGAACCAATATTGTCTGAGGCTCTGTTCTGGTATGCTTTCTAGAGTCTACCCGAAATGGGTCGACGGAGGTTCTAAGATCCTCTTCCTGCTGCTGCTGCTTCTTGAGTTCTTCTTGTATGTTCTTCTCCTTCACACTCTTCATATACCTCAGTACTTCCTTCCAAGAATCCCTGTCAGAAATAGCATCCCACCACCTCCTTACATTTTTCCTCGAATCATAAAGGTAAAGAAACTTGTTAGATGCTTTGATATAGTGGGAGTTTGGCAGGTGAACAAGGTCAGCAAGAGTGAACTTGTTTCCAGCAAGGAATTCGCTGTCACTGAGCCTTTGCTCATAAACTTCCAGAACCTCTTCTAGCTTCCTTGTATGAATGTCAATATCATCATCTTCTGCACCCAGGGGAAAGGCCAAATGACAGAACAAGGCCCGGCTCGGAGGGTTGAAAGCATGCTCCTCGTTGTGGAGCCATTGCTCAACTGAAGCCCTCTCAAGGGCATCCTTTCCAAGGAGGAACGGAGATCCTTGATGTTCATACTTTTCTGCTATATAACGGCAGATTTCTCTGGATTCTGAAAATAGAAGGCAGAACCATCAACTTTAAGTGAAGCATATGTTTACAGTTTTTATGAAGGCTGATCTTCAATAATGCATTAAAAAAAAGAGTGATTCTGTATCACTTGAAGAATGTATTAGAAATCTCAAAAGAAGTTTGAATAAATGAGTGCATAAAAATTTAATTCCATTTCGAAATTGCTGATTTTCTGAACACATTATTAATCGGAAATACATATACACTAATGATCCATTGCTGGCTGATGTTTACTGCAAAGGAACATTTAAGTAAAGTTTGCACAAATCCAGCTTATAAACAAGTTCAGTAAAGCTTTTTATGGACATAAATCCCCAAATTCTATTTACTGATAGAGTGACATAGTGCATTGGCTAATTTTAGAGAACTGATTGGCACACACTTTGAACAAGCAGGATACTGGCCACAATACCAAAATGAATGCATACATGATATGATGAAAATCCCTCTCGATTTTTGGCCAACAACAAGGATCAAGAATACTTTTAAGTGGAAAATGCCGATAAGATAATGCATTGGTCTAAATTTATGCCATGCTACCTTTATATACAACTTTCTGACAATTTTCTAGTGATAACTAGTAAACAACCTATCTCGTAGTACGAAACTAACTTGCCTTTTTTTAGCAAACGCAAACTTGAATATTATCCAGCGGTTGAAAATATAAGCTCCAAGGAATGAAGGTCCAACATAGAATGGTAAGTTATTTTGCCAAAAATGAAGTATTACCTTCTAGAAAAGTAGGGCCATCATAGAATGGAACTGGAGCATGCGATGAAGCCTACAGTATGCAGAGAACGAAAATGCAATAACAAGATTAATTGCTCACATCTTCGAACATATTCTTCCTGCCAGAAAAAAATACTAGAAATGGAGACTCCAAATACCTGCAATCTGAGTAGGCTCCTGTATGAGGTGGTGTAGGTCTCAAACTTGACATCCTTCTCATAAAGGCAAGCAAGCACCCTTGAAACATCAGGTAAGACAAAAGATTTCTCATGATAAACCTGCACAGTTGGTGCTCCAGTACCAAGCCCTACCATGGTGGCATGAACATAGGCAACAATGCTGAAATGGCGTGAAAGTAAACATATAACTCCCTCATTCTCAAATATATTATGTTCCCTGCCTCTCTTGTCAAGCAAAGAGAAGATGCTTAAAGTGTGAACAGAAAAGGAAACCAATGGAGGATGAGAACAAAACAGAACTATATAGATAAAAGAGGTAAGAGAAAAGAAAGAGAAGCAAAAGCTAAAGCAAACAAAATTCAGTTGACCTTTAAGCTATGACACAACCCTCTCTTCTTAATATGTTCTGTAGCATTGAATTTTGCCACCAAGAAATTTATACGGTCGATATTTTCAGGAACCTAATCATAGGACACCCTATAATTAACTAATTACTGACAATGCTATGCAAAAAATCGATGAAGTAACAGAAAAGCTGCATCATATCTAAAAATATTAGTTTGGTAAACAAAGGAGTATACTACAGCACACACTAAATGAGATTGGTTACTTATGGACGACGTAATATTTCTTCTTAAAATTTTATGACATAAAAAGAGAGCTCACTTTCATAAAAAATTAAAAAGAACAATCACAATGTTAAATATAAATATTAGCAGCCTCACAAGATTAGAACAATAAATATATGTTGTGTCATCATTTACAAGAAGTTTTATCTGAAATTCGAGCAGCATGCACAACCTCAGCAGTAAAGTGTAAACAAGTATAATAGAATCCTGGAGGCATGCCTTATCAATAATTCAGTCAGAGGACAGATGCAAAGATTAAAGCTTAAAGGCAATAACCTCTCAGCTGCATAACCACTTTATTCATTCCTTGGACCTTTCATTAGAGAACAAGGACTATTACAGGAGCAGAAAAGCAATGCTAACAATGCAAGTTTAGTATCAGAAACATACCTCTAAGAGTACCATAGTCCACAACCCATCCAACAGGATGGATGATCGTCATTTCATGCTAATACAAAAATATATCATGTATCTCCATTCTCGCAGCAGTGCAGGAACAGAATATGGACACAAGAGAGCTTGCAACTTTACTCATCTTCGTTCAGAGTAGAACTGAGCAGCAACTTTGTTCAACATGAGGAACTATGGGTATTACAGCCTTTTCCTTCTCAAAAGCAAACGAATAATAAAGAACAGCATAGCATGGGCACCGCAAACAGTACAACTAATAGCATGCTCAAAACGAATGCAGAGTATTCAAATTTGTAGACAGCATGTAGAAACTAAATGGACTCCGGAAGAATCACAGCACACCCAGCATTAAAGATTTTTGTTGCAGCTATGAAAGGATCACAACCTGCTAAAAAAAGCAATTGTTTGCAATTTACAAGAATCATGTTCCTACACAACAAAACCCAGAAGTAACAAACAAGCACAAAAATTTGTGGCAGTTTCTGATGTACATGAGTGCCAGCTAAAAAATTGGTCCGTTTAAGCAGACTGCAGTAGTTCTCAGTCAATCAATAGTT
Organism: Eremochloa ophiuroides; assembly: GCA_038502445.1. Taxonomy (NCBI): domain Eukaryota; kingdom Viridiplantae; phylum Streptophyta; class Magnoliopsida; order Poales; family Poaceae; genus Eremochloa; species Eremochloa ophiuroides. The sequence goes on along the minus strand of JAHLJS010000001.1, from coordinate 89,354,499 downwards.
GGCGATGGAGCCCGGAATACCAAGGAACTGGCGCTGGTCATTCCTCAAAAGCTCATGTCCATCAAGGTGAGTGGAACTGTTGACATTTTCACCATTACAGCATGTCCTCATTACAGAATGACCCCCAGTATATTTCTCATTGTGCTATCCACCTATCCTCATTTTCCATCAACCCATTCGCTGACAAGAAGATATAATCTCCATTGACATGAACCTCCGCAGGCTTGATATTCTCTGATGAGTTTATAACATTTCAGAGAAGTTGATTCACTTGATCAGGATTTTCCAGTGATTATTATTTCTTCAGAAGTGCAGCAAACTCTGCATGGTTATTGGTAGCTGTTGTAAAGGCCATGGTGTACACCCCGGATAAAAGAAGAAGGTTCCTGCAAAAGGAGGTTCGCTATATTGGGAAGCTCATTGGTGTACAGTGCAGTGCTACAGTGTACCTTGATCAGCCCAGGAATCACAAAATCGTATATACATAAACTTTATGCTTTCCTGACCCTCGAAGGAAAGAAGTCCATGCCGTGCACCAGTAGGCAGCACCAACCCCCAAAGAAGAACATAAAAGCACCTTTCCATGGAAGTATGCAACCGCCAACCAGTGAGAATAAAAGACATTGTATCCCAAAGACAGCAGTGACCCAGAAACTACCTCCATAATTCACCAATCACCCCCACTTTGAAATGTAGTTTGGAATGAAGTTCTCGATGAGTGTAGTAGAGCGGTAGCAGGCGACGAGCGGTCCGAACACCTCTGGGACGGCATTGTGGCGGCAGGGGGGAAGAAGATTAAGAGAGGATACTGGGAAGCTCGCTGGAGGCGAAGACGCATCGTATATGGCAGAGGCCGGAGACGGGCGAGGAGGAAGTAGCCTACTGCTGATTACCGTAGACGGCGACGGCGACGAGAATTGGGGGATTGAGGCCGGAGTGGAGCAAGATACTGTGCGAGGGGCCGACAGGCGGGTCCGGACGTAACCGGGCCGGCGGGCCCGATCGACTGTGGGCTGCGGCTGCCGGCAGACCTACGACAATGGCCTTTTTGTTTTTTTATTTAGCTTCTACCAGAGCTGCACGTGATAAACAAAAGGTAACCATAGCACGGACCAGTAAACAATCGCGTGTTTTTTCGCTTTACGTGATGATTATAAACAAAGGGAACAAACCAAAGAAGCTGTGATCCCACATGTCTTTATTCGTTTCTTGGGCCCCTTCATCAAGCAAAAGAGAACAGAAAAGCATCGCCGTTGGTGCAAGTATGGCATCACAAGCCTACCTCTCTCTGGTGCCACTCCTCGAATCATTAGTGTCGAACTGTCAAGATGAAGACTATGCGCACGTTTTTTTTATTTCTTAAGAATAAATTAATATCATTTGTAGTCACGGAAAATGGGGAACAAAAACTTAGCACAAGAGAACCCAACTTTGTTCTGGGCAGGGCCCATGCAGATGCAGGTGCCTTGTTCTGTTGTTCCGCGTCGTTCCACACCATGGAGGGATGGAGCATGTCAAGAAAAAGAATGACGGCACGTAAAAGAAAAAGATGCTAAAAGATGGCCTGAATCTGGCTTATTATTTTCATCTACAGCAAGATTACACTCTGTTAGAGAAATCAAACTGATGATGATGTACAGTTCCCAAGCTTCCTCTCCTATATTACATTGTGTAATGGAACTCAGGAGTAACAAGCAGATAGGGGGGAAGCGATGGCTGCAGCTAAAGATTGCCACTTCAGTCAACTGCAGCGGCAGCAGGTCTGTATTTCTGTGTACTGGCGCTGATGTGCGAGGTTAGACCGAGACCATGTACATTTCAAGGCTTCAACCCTGTCTCAATGGCTCCGACCCCTCAAAGCTGAAAAGAAGCCACCCAGTGTTTTATCCTTGTGCTTCCCCTCGTGCTCTCCGACCTGTAACACGAGTTCACGTCAGCATTAGCTCCTATTCCTATAAGTATATAATTAGGTGTTAACACACACCTCATCTGCTATTCTCTGAAGAGTTTCTAATATTTCGGAGAAGTCTGGTCTTTGGGCAGGGTCCTGTTGCCAACATTTCTGAAGAAGCTCAGAAAGCCTTGCATGAGTATGTTTTGGAATTGTAGGCCGTAATCCCTGTGAACGAAATTTAACACAGTAGAGGAGTCAATGCTGCAATCCTCTTTCCTTTCTCTCTACAGTGTTGAAGTGAGAAAGTAGTTCTAGATCTGTGGTAAAGAAACCCTGGTCAAGAATCTATTGTCATTGGGATCCCATTGTCATTCACTCATTCTAAATTTTCGCTAGCAAGCAAAACTCCACAAAAATATGTTCTTTGCATCAATTAAATACCAAACCATCTGCATAATTTCATGGAATAGACGCGGATTCCAAGACATGTGGTTAATTGTATCACAGTAGAATGCGGTTAAGGCTATTCCTTGTTCGAAAAAATGTGATTAAAAGGACAGAATGAGAATACTCCATTTAGAAACAGAACTTTGAACAAATAAGACAGCGAGGTAAAAAAAATGAAGCTGCTGACTTTTACCTTCTGCACCACACCAACAGCTGCTTGTAGTGGAGTCAGGTACTCATAAGGAATCTGTAGAAATAGATGATATACCAATTAATAACTCATTTAAAAAAATAATAAGCTAGCATAATGAATGAATTTGATAACAGAAGATTAATGCATGTACCTTCCCTGTGAGTAGTTCCCACATCAAAATTCCAAAACTAAAAACATCAGCCTTGTGATCATAGGGTTTGTGCTCTATAACCTGCAAGTATGTTACGATTTTATTAGGCGACATACCACTTGTTGAAATAATTAGAAAACTAGACGGCTCTATTTCTTGAGTCCACTGCAGTCCAAAACTTGTGATCATTTGGAGAAGGTACCCTATACCACTACAACCTACTGTAACAAAAAAATTGTCATGGCCTGGTCCAGAGCCAGCCCCACTTGCCATAAGATAGCAGTACGAAGCTACCAGCATACAATAGCATGGAAGTCCTCACAATTCTTCTTTCGCCAATTACTTCACTGCATATCATCTTCTTTTTTTTTTTTTTTTTTTTTTTTTTTTTTTTTTTTTGCTTGAGGCTGTGGATGTATGCTCAGATGGCTAGACCACCCAAGTTCAAGCTCTCTCGAGGTGAATCAGGTGCCTATTTCTTATAATAAAGCCACCAGTCCACCAACTTGGTTGGTCCAGTTTTTTCATATATCATTTACAATTTCGGATAACTATTTGATGGGTAGGGATTTAGTATACTGCTAAAAGACCTGTTGCAAATCGCCCTTTTGTCAAAACACTTTGTTCTTTTATCATGGTGCAATCAATTAGTAATAAGGAATTTCCACTTCTCTCATGTTACAAGAAAATCCATTGATTTCATTTACATCTTCCATGGCAAGCACCAAAATCCTGCTAAATGGAAGGCCAGGCAGGCACAGCTATCATGTGCAAGGGCTGAGGTGTCACGCGCAAGGGCTGAGGCAGGGGACCCTCTATCACTCATGCTATTTGTTTTGGGCTTTTGGCCATGGAGGTAATTGAACGGGTTGCTTGGCCTGGCTGATCAGCTGGATTTCTTCACACCATTGGGCCACCAGGCAATTCGCTGCCAGATGTCACTCTATGCGGAGTATCCTGCCATTGTTATTGCGCCACACCCAAAAAGATTCTAAACATCTTTGGTCATGCCTGTGGGCTATTCACAAACTTGGACAAATGCGTCTTTGTGCCGATTCAGTGTACTGGAGCTCGCCTTGACCGCATCTAGTCAGTGCTGCAATGCAAGATTGTCGAGTTCCCATTTCGCTATCAAGGGATACCACTCTCCATCTACAAGCTGAAGAAGAGTGAGGAACAATCCCTGGTGGCTGCAGCCACAAACAGAATACCTTCTTTGAAAGGAAAGCTTCTGAATCTGCCCAGCCATGCAACGCTCATGTCAGTCACCGTCTCTGCTATCCCAACTCTTCCATTGTTTGTGCCTGTCACCGTGGGCTATCAAAGCCATATGACAAACAACGACATGGTGCCTGGAGAGCAATGTCGAGTGTCTTGGCCGGTGGTATGTCGACCTCCTGATCTGGGTGGGTTAGGACTCGTCGATTTCCGATGCTACGGTATTGCACTGAGGCTCCATTGGGAATGGCTGCGTAGATCAGACCTGACAGTCTGCAGCGATCGTGCCGGCTAGTCAACCTTCTCCACAGCCACGGAGTCGGTCCTCGAGGATGGAAGGACTACATTTTTCTGGATTAATGGGTGCTGTGTTAAGTCCATCGCGCTGGCATTATTCGCAGCGGTGTCAAGGCGGAATCACGGCCACTCAGTTGCAGCGGCAATCGTCGGAAACGCATGGGTACGCGACATCAAAGGGGCACTAACGGTGCATGCTCTCCTTGCCTACATTCGCGGCTGGGAGGTGGTGGAAGGTATAGTCTTACGTGACGACAAACCGGATGTACTGCTCTGGCGCTGGTCGGTTGGCAGCCTATATTCCGCCGCCTCGTCATACTGGGTTCACGGTTCACGCTCCACGGGCAGTGTTGGTCAGCAGACACCGCCATGGTCTCCAAGATTCAAGCACTGCGTGCTCTGCTGCCAGGAGCCAGAGACCATCGATCATCTTTTCATTTCGTGCGTGTTTAGCCAAGTGGTCTGGGCCATGATCATTGGGCGGATCGGCCTGCAGGAGTTGGCTACCCAGCAGCATTCTGTGGTTGCGCTCGAGAAAACAGGTGCCAAAAGTCGCAAGACAAGGCTTCGATTTGTTGGCTCTGCTAAACGGCTGGATGGAAAGAGCACAATGGAAGAACGTTCGAATCAAAGAAAGATTCAGGTCAGCAGGTGTACCAGAACATCATCAAGAAGGCAATCTGTTGGGATCAGGCGGGCTTCCGCCAGCTAAGACTGTTGCTGCCGCTTCTAGCTGCGTAGAACTTAGTGTGCTGACTCGTGTCACAAATTCATCTTGTAATAGCAAGCTTTTATCTTAATGTTATAGCTGGGTGTGTCTTGTGGTAATCCATGGATTACCCATGGGACCGCTTGTACTTAACTTTCTACCTCCCCTTAGTGAAATACATGTCATCAGGACACGGTCGTAAAAAAAGCACGAGGCATGAAGATGAACTTAGAGCACGGCCTACGTAGTAAAGATAATAATAAAGAATTACCTCTGGTGCCATCCAACGGTAAGTACCAGTTTCTGCAGTCATGACTCCAGATTGAGCTTTAACACGTGCAACACCAAAATCAGCAACTTTAACAGTCTACAGAAAAAAACTAATAAAAGTAAGACAGGCAAATGTATCCAGTCCTAGAGTTGGTACAGTAGAAACTCTTCCTGGGCATGAAGAGCCATTGAGGCAAAAGGAACTTGTCACAAACAATACATGTAATTTTGCATGTATGAAAGTATAGAAGGAAGCCAAAGTGTTGACTGAAATGAAATCCACATGAAACAGGAACAACTCCACGTTCCAAATGGCCTGATTAGATTACTTACCCCATTTTCATCCATCAGAAGGTTTGCGGTTTTCAAATCGCGATGGATAATGTTATTCTGGTGTAAGTAGCTCATGCCTTTTGACACATCCATTGCAACTCCAACTAAAGCAGGAAGTTTGAAAACACCTTTATGTTTATGGAGGCAATCATATACACTTCCACCGGACATAAATTCTGGAAGAAAGGAAAATAAGATGGTTCACTCATTACTACGATTACCATCACAACAAGAAAATGGACAAGTTGAAATGGCCATTTTCTTCAACAATACCTGTGACTATACATAGATTTGGGGGTTTAGTGGAAGCACCAATAAATTGCACAACATTCTTGTGACGGACTTTCCTAAAATCCAAAAACATACTCAGCAAAGTGGTACATAAAAAGCAGAATGCCACGGAAGCAAACAATTGGGTGACTTTTATCACAAATGTGGTGTATTCATCCAGTTACATCCTGCATTTGAAGTTCCAATCTAGGCTCATTCTACGTGAGATCAGTCAGTATGCAGATAAACGATTGGTAACATAAGATGTTGGCAAGTAAATGACAGAGAAGAGATCTGGACGTAAATGACGACTTGAAGTGACTGTAGGATAGTAATGATTGTAGAAGAAATAAGAGTAAGTGGGATGAGGTAAAATAACAAGAAGCCAAGTGCAACCTCAGAAACTTGAAGATATGTTTAATTAGCATGCTAGACTACCAATATCACAATAAGAACCCATCTTAATACAAGGTGAAATAGAGTTGAGTGTAGTAACCACCTCATAATATATACTTCCTGAGCAAATTCACGCTGCATGTCTGCATTTATCCTCTCAGGTTTCAGCACTTTAATAGCAACATCTTGACTGCAATATGTACCCCGGTAACTGGAAACACAAACATCTGTCAAGTGAAGAAAATCTCAAAAGCGATTTTTTTCATGATAACTAGCAACAAACACTCACAGATCACCATATGATCCTGATGCTACTTTATCCCCAAATTTGAGAAGTTTTACATCAATTTCCCATTCACTAGCACCATCTGTTGGTATCTCAACACGGTCAGCTGCTGAATTCTCAGCAATCTGCATGTTTTCAACTGGAGTAGACCAAGAATGAGATGAAGACCATGCTTGTGTCTGTTGAGTCCAACCCAAGTACAAAAATGAGGATACAGAAAACAAATCTGTTGCAGTTAGGGCTCAACTAGTCCACAGAGAATGAGTCTGTTTTACCTCTTCAATCCTGCCAATTTCCTTCTGCACTGCTTCTACTAAGTCCTCTGTTTCCTAAGTAAATTTACAGGTAATAAATAGTAAGAGACTGACATAACATAACTAGTACAAAGGGCGCGCCCCTGCGCTCAAGTATCTCAAAACAATACATGTATGCGAGCGCAAATATCCCAAAATAATACAGGTAAGATTTACATGCTGCATACAGTGGTGATGCATATAATTGGTCTAATAACAAAACAAAATGTGCAGATCACAGGGATGCTCTTGCTCTGAAGTATCGACAGTTCATCGATATCTGTTACCATTTTGTGGATTACATCATCGATATATGTTACATGAGCCATGATGATAGTCACAGATCTCATGCACATACACAAAATTAGCAACCCAATTCCATCAAATAGGTAAACTTCACGATTACTAAAGACTTAACTGTCTTAGACCACATTAACTAAAAATGCTAAACCATATCAGACACTACCATGTGGAGGTCTTATGTATTAACTTCACAAGCAGTACCTCTAAAAAAAACTTCACAAGCAGTATTCTGAGAACTCTTGCTCTCTGAGTTTATCTTTGAAAGATATACTCAGAGGCTATATAAATTGAAAAGACACACTAGACTCATAGGTCATGGGAAAATGATAATCAGAAAAGAATTTAGTCAGTGAATACCTCATCATGCCAACCGACGACGACAAAGACATCAAGTGAGTAGCCATCATTTGTTGAAAATGCATGTGCTTCTTGAATGTTTAGACCAAGCTCACCAAGCAGAGATGTCAGCTGTCAGTATCAGAAAATTTCATATCACTAAACAAATAGATAAGAAGACTAACTATACTAAATATCAAACGTCTTACTCAAGTAGAGGTAGTGAGATATCAGTGAGAATGTATAATGTGTACAGAAGGACAAATATATGTACAACACTTTTGAAGATATAAACCATCCATATGAGAAATCCAACTGTACACAGGTTTACCTCACTGAGAAGTTTTGGCTTGTCAATGGTTGAAAAGGTGATTTCATGCATGGGCCTGAAATGACAGACAAGAAAACTATTGTATCTGCAGAGAAACAAGTACTTAACAAAGGAAAAGAATGCAATTGGAACTTTTCTTGTACCATGTACAGCATCAACTCACTAGTTACCCAAAAAAATATATAACTATGGCTGAACGACGATAAATTAGAAGGAAAAAGAAACCGGCAGGAAACACTTCCTGTAAATAGATCACTCATTGTGTACTCTCACTGAGAATGTGTGCATAGCGCAATGGTAGGGATGCAGAAATGCAACCTAAGGTCGGGAGTTCGACTCTCCATTCTCACTAGAAAAAAAGGCCGTTCACTGTGCTATTTTCAGTGAAATATGTGTTCACTAATGGTTGCAGCACAATACATGGCTGCAAAGTGTGTCCTTGCTGTTAGTAGCATGTCCCGCACAGTCAGGGCTCGTGGCTTTCTCTTGACACTGGGGAAGAGAAACTTCTACCTTTCCGTCAACGCCTCAGGGGGGTCTTGCCCCCAGGGGTCAGTTCATTTTCGTAATTTCGTGAACTCTTTCTAGTTACACTGGTATGAGTTTGAGTCCTTGTTTAGTTTAGTTGAAATGGTGGGATGTCTAAGGTTCTCCAAGATAGAATATTATATAATATAAAGGTCCCTAGAGAGTACAGTTTAAAAGCAAAGAGTACCTGTACAGAGATCGGCCGTTATCAGAGGTGCTATCGTGACCTTGATGAGACCTGCTAGCTTCAAGAGCAAGGGCCTCAAGATTTGTAGAAGAACCGAAGGCAGGAGGAGGATGTATGCTGGAAACAAGTCATACATGTCAAACAAACACCACATCAAACGAATCCATTAGTAGATATATACTTTTTTGTTGCACATAGCAGTAATGCAAAATAATTGTCGTTTGCCAATCTCCAAAGTATTTGACAGATGAGAAAACACAGGTACCTTTGCTGCCTGTTCAACGGTCTTGAAGCGACTTCCTCCCCTGCAGTGTTCGAATCAGCATCAGTCTGATTCCCATCAAGAATTGGAGATACCTAATGAATCAAGACTCCAATAAGGATAATGACCAACAATAATTGAGGGCCTTTATATTAAATTGCTAATTTAGCAGCTACTTAAAAAAAGAAAAGAATAAACTTTATGTACAAAATTAAGACTTCAAATTCAAGAACAATAACATACTACAGATTAAAACAAGGGCACTGACACTTGTTGAAACCTTAAACTCTAATTTGTAGGTACGGTTACTTGGTCAAAAACACAAAATGCACAGGCATTGAACTATTGACATGATCAAATTTACAGACAAATGCGTAAACACAAAATACTTGTATTGATAATTTGATATAATACCACGCAGTCAGCATCAGAGACAACCCAAATTTGAGATAGTGAACTAGAATGAAATCCTTACAAGCTTCAGCTTAGGACATAGTGAAATTTCCTGTTAGCCCAACCAGCACCCTGACTACTCAATTTGTTGCCACTCGAACATTGAAAACCAAACAGGACTTCTCTGACGCTGAACAGCAAGGCATCAATGCAAAACCATGACATTACTTTCATGCTTTTGGCAATGAAAAGCTCAGGAGGATCTGTTGGATTTCCCATCAAAAGGAGTACGATGAGGCAATGAGCTCATCTCAATGGAAGATTAGTCCACTTAAAAAAGTAATCAGGCGAAACAGTGCCCGTTTCTGTTTCGAAGCCAATAGACGCAAAGAATATAACTCAGGTGAGTCCAGCAGTGCAGCCTTAGCACGGTGACATTAGCAGAATAAGCCAGTAAGGAAAAGATCAGAGAACTGGAATTCTCCATTGCAGGAATGGGTCGCAACCAAAGTGAGCCAACCAACTAAAATCACCAGTCGATAAAGCCATATTGCGAATAAATAAACGAGGAAAACATGTGTTTGACTTTCTCTACTTTAACTAGTTATAAGTGCCGTTAAAAATTGCGTTCGAAAAATCATCACCTGCACGGCCCGCACCGCGAAAGCCGGGCGCTGAGCCGGATCCTCGGCCTGCTCCAGAAGCCGCTTGTGCGTGAGCACGTCCTCCGCCCTCTCCACGTTCACATCCATGGCGTAGCTGCAGAAACCAAAGCGAATCCAGGTGAGCCCCGACCAGAGCGCCGCCCGAAGCGAAACCCACTGGCGGGGGGCGAATTGCATTCGCGCCCCGCCCACGTCACCGTGGGAGGAGGAAGCGCTGTCGCTCGAGCACGCACCGGGCGGGGAGGCGGTTGAAGTGGTTCCAGAGCTCGTCGTCGAACCCGGGCGCCCGCGCGTCGGGCAGGCCGGCGTCGTGGAGGCGGCGGAGAACCTCCGTGTACACCTCGAGCTTATGGCGCTGCTGCTGCTGCTGCTTCCGCGCCTGCGCCGCCGCCGCGGCGGGCGATGACGAGGACGTCGCGGGCCCGGCCGCGCCGCCGCCGCCGCCGCCGGACGCAGCGGCCGCGGCGTGGCTGCCGCAGCTCTCCGCGGCCTCCTCCACCGCCATTCGCCCTCAGCGCCGCCCACACGCCCTCCGCGCTAGGTCTCGATCTCCCCCCAGCTCCGCTCGAGGATTAGGAAAGCGGAGCGCGAGAGATAAATAACCGTGGCCGAATTTTTTAAGGAGGAGGAGAAAGGAAACTGGAAAGTGAATGAAACAGCAGCGGCGGCGGCGGCGGACGGGAGGGGAGAGATTTCCGTCTTGCAGTGACTGCCGGGTGCCGCCAGCCGGAGCCGGACACTGCTTATATGCCCGCGTGGCCGCGTGCGGCCGCGCCACCCTTCAGTTTTACCTCGGCCGGTGAGAACTTGGCTGAACCCCACCGGGCGGCGGCGGCGTGCTGCATCGGTCTGCCATGTCACGATGTGGCTTGAGATGGAGGATTATCTATTCTGATCCTGTGGTTGGAAATCTAACATAATAAAGATGGAAGAAGCTAAATTGAACTAAACCAGAGCCAAATCTGGCAACATGGTGGTCGTCCGTTGGAAATATATATCATTATTAGTATATTAGACTAAACAGGTGGAAAGTAGCAAAGGTTTTGACTAGAGTATACTTATCGTGCAACAGTAGCATGGGCATGGTATGATCCTTCATGACTATGGTTCTAGTAGGATGATGCTGTGGATGATGTTGTGGTAATTCTGGCGCGACGAGGTTGGCAGTCGCTTAACATATACTGTAGTACGTCTTGTGTCCGCCGTCAGTAATAGCACATTCAGATTAGTAGCTCGACCAGTCAGCCTAACGGTGTTTGTTCGCTCACATGCATGTGGAGATGATGGTCCTTAAATAAATTATATGAGTATTATAAATATTAATAATCTTCTCAAAAGCAGAGTTACACCAAGGACCGGGAAGAAGCTAAACAAAATGTGGGCAAGAGATTTAAATTAGTTTTGGTTTGGTTTACCAAAGCATAGATACTATGGACACATTTGGTATAGTTCACAACAATTTTACGCGCTATTGTGAGCTGTTTTTTTATCAAACATCTTTTTGCAAAACAGGTTCATGGGTGAAGCTATTTTTTTTTCTCCTCTCAAGCAAAGGAATGAGTTGGTATGAAGTTAAAAAATAGCTTGTCCTAGCTCCCTCCCTTATTTCTCTCTCTCAAAACCATGTATGAAGTTGTTGGTGAAACTATTTTGTCAAACAAAGCAATTTAGTTAAAAAAACATTGCTCATGAAACAATTTAAAGGAACAGTTTCACTTGTGAAACTGAGCTATACCAAATAAGACCTATTTTAGTTTCCACACATGCAAGAACAACTTCTTCAATAGCCTCTTTCGTATTGATAGGAAAACTTGTTTTATTACAGAAAACGCAACCAACTAAACCATGTGGTCAAATCACATGAGCCCAAATTTCATCAACGGGCTGGATCAAGCAAAACAATAAAGTTCGCACAAACGAGGCGTGCCAGCTCAATCACAATGGTTTGGGCGGCATAACCATTTGGTTAAGGCCACTAGCTTAGCTGAGCTGAGCCGAGCCTCTCGTTGCTGTGGGCAAAGGCAAGTGCAAGTGCGAAACCGTGGTTCCCGGAGATGCGGGCGCGTCCTCACGTGTGTGTGGCGCACAGTGCTCCCACTGCCGCAGCTCGCCGCAGCTGATCAAAAGCAGCAGTTGCAGTGCTCCAGCCACACCGGATCCCTTGGGGCCTAGTCCCAGACACGCGGGGCCCCCAGGACGGGATCCCGCAGCCAGGGTGTGGGCGCCCGACCGCGACGCGCCGACGGAGCGGGCGGGAGTAAAGAAAGCGAGGAATGACGCGGAACGGAACGTGGAATATGCCCGTAGCCGCATCCTCGTGTGGGCCCTCCCCCCTACGGGAAAGATAAGAAGGCCCGGTCAGCACTCAGCACTCAGCGCCAGGCCACAGGCCAGCGAAGCCCCGAACGGATTGGATCGTTTCTGCTTCTGCCAACGAAACGAACGCCTATTGCCCTATTAGCACTGGTTTTCACAATATAACTTAGGACTAACCATAATAAGCACTTGTTTTCCTCTCCCCCTTCCGAATGCTTCTCTGATCTAGCACCCAGCCACCCACTAAATCAAAATTCAAATCAAAGTTAATTATTAAAGCTAGCTAATGCTACGTTCAAAAAAGAGCTACCTAATTTTTTTAAAAGCTAGCTATTTTTTTATATATAACTAAAAGCTAGCTAATTAGCGCGGTGGACCACGGTGCCTTGCTAATGCAGGCCAATAGGCCATGTTATGTGGCTGGCCGCAACTAAATGACTCATGCGCCGCCCCGTGTTGGTCCGGACTCCTGCCTCCACGGCTCCACCTTGTGTTTATCATGTGGTTGCCAAAAATGTAATTTCAACAAACAACTAGATTTGTACCCTCCTGTTTTAAATTATACTCCATCCATTTCAAATTATAAATTATTTTTTAAAATTTTAGAGGGTCAAAGCATTTTAAATTTGACTAAAATTATAGAGCGAAATAAAAGATTTATGACACCAAATATTTGTACTATAAAAATATATTAGATGAAAAATCTAATGATAAAATATCATACATTAAAGCACCTAAACCTTTCAAACCATACAAAAGTCCATCTACCCCAGCCTTGTTAAAGCCACCTTTGTCCATGTAGGCACCCTACCACCTCATCACCTGCCATGTTGGTTCCTAACCCTAACCACCCCCCTCGCCCGCACTTGCACCCACCCTCTCCATCATTTGGCCTAGCCATCATCTCTCCTCCGCCTTTTTGTTCTTGTCGGCGGAACCTACATCACCTTCTTGCACCTCCCATCCTATGATCGGCTGGATCATAGATCCTCCTCTCCCCCTTCTTCCATTGTGAATCAAAAGGCAATGGTGGCTCCAACAAGCTCCGATTGGCGTAACTAGTTTTGAACTTCACAATGGTCGAAATTAGAGATGGAACAGCTATCATCTTCGTCCTGTATCATGAGGGCCCGATGGAGTACAATATGTTGAGGCACTACAAATGTAGAAATAAAACGGTTGAAAGGGTCTAGATAGCTTGAGGTGATAATAGCCTATAAAAATTCTCCACAAAACACAAGACGAGTGTGCGCAAGTTGGTTTAATCTGTTCGCTTGAACTTATCAGCCAGCCATTCAGCAGTGTTTTTCTCTCACAACAATCCAGCCAGTCAGCCGTACAATCCAGCTAGCCGAACAGAATCTTTGGAGCAACTATGCACTAGAGGCTTTGGAGCAACTCCATGCCTTGGAGCAACTCCATGCCTTTTTGTCACATGCATTGTTGTGCTGTGACCACATCCCTTGCACTTGCTGCATCTTATTCCTGTGCCTGTCTTTTAGTAATCTCTTTGCTCCTTGATTTTTTGGGCATGCCAAGCATCTTCACATAGCTTGGAGTCTGTGGCTTGGGCAATTCTGACCGTATAACGACCTAAAAGCCTGTTATTTTAAACTTTTTGACAAAGCCTTGTTAATCCCAAAAAAAAGATTGACAACCGTCGAAATGTTGAGTGTTGAACTCTCCCGTTAAGACCCACACCGTTGTATTTTTTTTTTCTTTGGACATCTTGCACTGTCTCTTTTCTCTTTTGATGATATCTTCATGTCTGGCTGCATGTTTTTTTCCTTTCTAGAGTTAAACCATGCACATGTGGCATCTGATAACGTATGAAACTTTGATTATTAGTTGTATATTAATTATTAATGTCAATCCTTAATTATGCTCTCCAACAAACTACAGGATTCAGGTTCTTATTGCACTCGGCAAAGACTTTGCCGAGTGTCAAATATCGTGTACTCGGCAAAGCCTTTGCAAGCAGCGATTGGGACACGACCACACCTAACAAGGTCTGAAGGCTCGCCATGAAGTTGAACGTGTACGTTGTTTAGTGTCCTATATATGCTGACAATCTCGTGGAACGCAAGCCTTTTTTTTAAGGCGTGGATAGCCCTAGCAATAACAAAACGAAGGGTTTCTGACTATACGTGAAAAGAAAATTGCTATTCCGTCTTGCGATAGCGCGATACGCATTTCACAGTGTGAAACAGTAAAAGCCTAGCATATCTGATGAATATTCCGATCCGTTTGAGTTGGTGGACAACCCTGTTATATCTGCTCTCCTCAAATCTGATTACTGAATGGAGAATCGATATGAAATACTCCCTCCGTCTAAAAAAAAATATAAATCTCGTTTCCCGAGAAGTCAAAAGAATTTAAGTTTAACTAAATTTATTGAAAATGTTATTTACATTTTGATCTCCAATTAGGTTTATTATGAAAATATATTTCATAATTAATCTTATGATACTTATGACACATCATTAACATTAAAATTTTATTAGATATGATTGATCAAAATTAAAAGATTTTGACTTCTTGGGAAACGAGATTTACATCATTTTTGAAACGGAGGGAGTATTATATTTTCTCCCTCGCGATACCCGCGCACGCATTACTTCAGTACTAGTAATAATAATAGAGTGTTGTGATAGACTGATTGTTATTTTAAAAACAAAGACTGCAATTTAAACTGAAGCTCCACGGAATATGTACCGCCAAGGAATTAAAGTCGGTAGGTTACGGCAGAGAAGAAAACCCAGGACATGTACATATATATACTACAATGCACGTTTCACAATGTGGATTATTTTTAGTACAGCTCATCACATATTCTAATTAATCCGCTTGAATCAGCCCATGATCCTGTTAAAACATTTCTTTCACGTAAAAGGGTCAGCTTGAGTTGGTGATACGGACTCTAAGTCTTATATCTTGCTGTCTATGAAACAGGCTCTAAATAATTCCTATAATACGTTGTTCACCGAATAATATTTTTTTGAGGACAGGAAGATGCAACCGAAAGTAGAGTGAGACATGGTACAATAATCCAGAAAAAAAAAGAACAATTAAGTTGTTCAGCGATGTGAAAGAATTAAGTTTTAGTACTTCTATCCTTATTTATAAGTTGTTTAATTTTTTTCAACCTAAGTTTGACCACTCATCTTTTTAAAAAAATTACGTAAAATTTAAATTTAAATCATTCTTAAAGAACTTTAATTAATGAAGCAAACTATAAAAAACAAATAATATTTTTACATAAATTTTTAAATAAGAGAGTGTTCAAATTTAAAGTTTGAGAAGTTAAACAACTTATAAATTAGAAATTGAGAAAGTATATATCTGATATATATGATAGAATTGTGAGATCCTGACCGGCTCTAGGCAGTGGACTATCCTGTTCACTAGTCTCTGGAAAATGTTTTTTTTTAAATATACAATTTATAGGAAAAAAATGACCTTACCCATCGTGTTGTATTACTATAGACTTGTGTACATATTCTTTCTCCGTCCTAAATTATCTGTCATCGACATCCGAACACAGGAAACTAGATGGCCCTGCACACCCCTATCGTAGCAATCATTCACCTTGTGCAGTTTTTGGACGGATATGTCATTAATCTACCTTTTGCTGTGAAAATGTTGGGTGCATGTATTAGTACTGGTGTGAGGCGGGGAGACAAGCGCCGGTGCGGTAGCTAGCTGTGCAGAGCTAGGTCTCATAGCGGACGATAGTTAAAATGAGACATGACATTCTAGCTAGAACGACAAATAATTAGGAACGGAAGAAGTATGTACTACTTTAATTATAAATATAGATATAAAACAGTACTATGATGGCCAATCCTAGCTGTTGTAGCTGTTTTTATAAATATGCAAAGATGTTGAAGGCACATTTTCAGCGGAGTGGAAGAAGCGCAAATAGCATAGTCGTGCGCCGTGACCTAATCAGTACTGAGGACCAAATAACGATTCCATTACACACATGTAAATAATAAATTAGTACTCTCTCAGTACTCCCTCTATTATATAATAAGGGCTTTTGTTTGGATGAGGCAGAGCTAGTTACTAGTTACTCCCTCCGTCTAAAAAGACTGTCGTTTTAGACTTTTCAGACATCACGTTTGACCATTCGTTTTATTTAAAATTTTTATATAAATATCATTTATCTTTTTATGATTTGTTATATCGTTAGAGATATTTTAATAATTATTTATTGATTTTGTATTTTGTAAAAAAAAATTGAATAAGACGGACGGTCAAACATAGTTTCTGAAAAGTCTAAAATGACAGTTTTTATGGGACGGAGGGAGTATAGTTTAGTATTTTTATATACAATGTTTTTATACATAGTGTATATTTAAGTGCATAACAAAAGTAATATATCTAGAAAAGCCAAAGCACTTTATAATTTGGAGCAGAGGGAGTAGTTAGCAAACAATTAGGCCCTGTTTAGTTACACTGTAAATTGCAATTGCAACTAGTCACATCAACGTTGCGACACATGCATGGAGCATTAAATGTAGACGAAATGTTTTCATATCTGTACTTTTTGCATGTACATCACGAAACGAATCTTTTCAGCCTACTTGGGTCATGATTGGACAAAAGTTGTCAAATATAAACGAAAATGCTACAGTGCAGAATTGTAACTGCAACTGGTAACTAAACGCAGGCTTAGTTCAGGATTTATCTAAAAAATTAGGCCATCAATTAGCTCTCTGTTTGAATGTGCTAGAGCTAATCAATTTAGGCTAATTTTTAGTGCTAGTGAGGATCAAACAAGGTTTAAAATTTGTCTTAAAATAATTGTATATGTATGAATAGGACAACCTAACTATAGACTATAGTCGTCTTTTTCTACTTTCTCTCCTTCTAAGATACAGTTATTACACTCACTAAGGTCTTGTTTAGATTAACTATCTTGATAGTTAACTAAATAATAACTTATTATCTGATTTGGCCGTGGGATAGTTATTATCTAAAGGTCCAACTAAGAGACAGTAGTTATTAGCAGATAACAATACTACTGTCATCCAGACTCTAAGATTGGTATTTTCATCAAAGCCCTAGAAGTGTACTTATTTGGAAGGGAGAGAGTATGCAGTACTCGCCGTGATTCTCAACTAGATGAGTGCGCATTTCTTCGTGTCCCTCTCCCGTTCACGCAGCAGTCACATCTGCCAACGCCATGCGAAATACAGTACTTGCATGCATTCATCAGCAATCTGCAATCCAGCAACGTTGAGCTCTGCAAGCGAGCAAAGCAGGCAGCACCAACTGCCGCAGCTGGGCTTGCCCCGCGCCCACGCCGTGCGCTCGTGGCTGCCGTCACTTTGCGAGATGCGAGCTCGTGTGCCCGCCCCCGATGCTGCTGTGTTTCAATGCCAGCGGACGCGAGGACCTGTCGCTTTCGGATAATGGGCAGTGGCGAGGCGAGGGCGCGCGAGGTGCGGATCGCATCGGGGAGGGAAAGGCAAAGGCTGCTGCCGGGAGGTGGAGGAGGAAGAGGCCTCGCTGACGCGGCGACAACTCACCGCGCCCAGAAAGCGGGGAGCGCCGTGGGGCAGCGTCTCGGTCGATCGGATTCCCTTGCCCCGCAGCCTATGCCAAGCTAATAGCCCCACAGCCAATAAAACTGGCGCCCGGCCATTTGCCGGATCTGATTCGTGCGCGGATCGTCGACGTTCGCCGCCATCATCTCCGGTGCGGCTGCCGGATCTCATCCGATTGGAGTTGAGGGTGATCACGGTGATGCATGTCCACATGGGAAACATCTAAGAGCAACTCCAGCAGGCCCCCTACTTGAGCCCTAATAGCTAAATTTGGGTGCTCAAGCCAAAAACATCACTCTAACAGGATTCCTACTCAAGCCCCAAAATTTTGGTGGGCACCAAAATCCTCCCCCCCCCACCCCCATTCTCGTGGGCTCTCGACCTAGCCCCAAAACGACGGTTCTGTCTGTTTTCCCCCCGCGGCACGCGTGATTTTTTTTCCGCTCATCCTCTTCCGCATGCCCACCGCGATATTTTTCTCCAGCGAGCGCACGCTAGGGTTTGCAACGCGTGCCGCCAGGCCTCTCCCCGGCCGTCGCGGGGCGCGACAGTCTCGCTTTCTCACCGGCGCTGAGGAAGACGGGTCGTAGCACCATCCCTTCCCGGTGTGTTCGGTGCTACTTCCCCGGGCCGCCACGAATCCGCAGCTTCCGCGACTTCCCCTGGCTCCTGCAACTCCCGACGACACGGACAGCGACTCCTCCGGCGACGGAGACTTGCCCCAGCCCCAATGACGTCTCTCTCCAAAGCTGCACAAGAAGGTAGGTTCTAAACCAAATCTGACACATTTGCTTCCTGTCGAGTCGTGGCTGCATATACTTGAGTAATCTGAAGGTGTGGCACAGTTCCCTACTAGTAATCTTTCCTACTAGTAATCTGAAGGCAGGTTCTGAAGATTTATTTGTGGCATAGGAATTTCTTTTTGTCAATTTACTGCATGAATTATCTTTTCTACTAGTAATCTGAAGGTGTGGCATAATAATAAAAAAAAAATCTTGTTTGCTTGTTCTGAATGAGTAATGCAGATACTCCCATCTGGTCAGTAGTCTTGATTGCTCAATATGGAAATCGATGGAGTATTTGGGAGTTTCAGACTGCTTGCCCAGCAGACACCAGACAGCACTGAATGAAATTTCCTGCACAAGTAATTTTATTGGGTTGCTGAAATAATAATTTGATGTGTGACTGCAGATGGTGTTTACCGATGATGAAGATGATTTTTCTGAGCAATGATGGGAGGAAGAAGAATCGGATGATAATGATTTGGTTGCACTGATGCAAGTTAATTGTTTTCTTCGAGTTTGTGTTTCATGATTGTTATTTGATTTGCAAACATGTTATGGATTATGGTGTGATCGACTATCTTTAAATTGAGACCAAATTTGTATTTGAATTTAAATTTAAATATTCGGTATTGTGCTTTTATCATCATAGTCTAAATATATTTATTATATAATAGGGGGTTCTCAAATGCATATACATATAGTGTGTGAGAAAATAGAGGAATACAGAAAAAGGGGGCTTTATTTTGGGGCTACTGCTGGAGTTCAGTCCAGAAAACAGGGCCTCAAAAATTGGGAGGAGCACCCAAATAAAAAGTAGGAGCTCTGTTTTAGGAGCTACTGCTGGAGTTGCTCTAAAAAAGCGAGCAGCACCGTGACGCCCGTCTCCCCTGAAGATAGTCGCGGACCAGGTTGCAATTGCATGATGGGACGAGATCGGCATGGTCGCAACTCACAGCATGGGCATGAACCTACTCATTTCACCAGCATTTCTTATGGAGATTTTGAGATGTTCTCAGGACTTGTCCGCTCCTCTGTCCTAAAGAATTAGATTTGGTTTTATTAACGAGTAAAGTGCATCACCGGTCTCTAAACTTGTCGGATTATGTCATCCCGTACTACTACCAAAATGATTTGTAAGGGCGGGTCAGAGTCCTCTGTAAGGACGGTTGGCCCAACCACCCCTCCCAGAGGTGCTCTTACAAATCAGCCCTTTGTAGGGTGGTTGGCCGAACCGCCCTTACAAATAGTAAGGACGGTTGATGATTCAACCCCCTTATAATTGCTATTTGTAAGGGCGGATTTGTAAGGGCGGTTGGTGATCCAGCCGCCCTTACAAATGCTATTTATAAGGGAGGCTGGATCACCAATAGCATACAGTTGATTTTTCAGTAAAAAAAATCAAATTTGATTTCAAATCTGTCACAACATATTATGATATAATACAAATTCCAATCTGACCACCACATCAAGCTGACCACCACACACACACACACACACACACACACACACACACACACACACACACACACACACATATATATATATATATATATATATATATATATATATATATATATATATATAATGCTATATCCAATCTAACCACAACATATTATGATATATAATTGAAATTCCAATCTGACCACCACACACACATATATAAAGCTATATCCCTAGGTCATATATCCCTAAGTCATACATCAGAGCAAGCAACTGGTCCGTAAACTTACAATTCGACCGTTTAAGTCCTCAAACTTATTCGGTTGTGTCATTCCGGTCCCTAAACATAGAAATCGCTCATTTTAATCCTCAAACTTGTTCAACTGTATTATTTCGGTCTCTAAACTTGATTTTAAATCTCATCTAGAACGATCTAAACACTCCATATAAAAGAATAATCCATAACTTTTTCATACGAACTCGAATGAAGAAAAATTTTATGTTAAAATTGTAGCCCTCGGCGAGATCTACAACTTATTAGTTGAAAAGTTTTGTCGGGTACCAAAGTATATGGTACCCAACTTCGATGTAAAAATACATATTCCCAACACGGCCCAGCCCAGGCAAAGCCTGTGAAAGCCCATGAAGGCCGCACCTACGGAGGTCCATGACGGCGCTGCATCAACGCCAGCCTAGTCTCGGGAAAGCGGCACCCTCGGGTGCCGATTTTTCGATTCGCCCGAGCTCCCCGAGAGAGCTCGGGAAAGCGGCACCCTCGGGCGCCAATTCTCCGATTCGCTCGAGCCTCCCCGAGAGAGCTCGAGAAAGCGGCACCCTCAGGCGCCAATTTTCCGATTCGCCCGAGCCTCCCCGAGAGAGCTCGAGAAAGCGGCACCCTCGGGAGCCAAATCTCCGATTCGCTCGAGCTCCCCCATCACCCTTAGGCGCAACCTTTCTAAAGCATTCAATGCACAGTTGACGTCAGCGGAGCAATCTTGGACCACAAAAGACTTCTCTGACCACTTTACAAGCACTGTCCCGTCAGGCGAGATTCTCGACGCGACTGTGCTTCGCACGTGCACGACGGCCATACCACCTGTCAGGGTTTCCCTGGCGATGGATTTGATGGACCCACTACGGCCATCCTCTCCACAGTATGGTCTACGGTGCTCTGCCCCGTTTTCCATCGGGATCTACCAACTACGACTACGACAGTCCAACCGTCTGACGAACGGGCTACGCAAGAACGGGAAAGGCACCAACTGCACTGCCCACTCGAAAGGACGAGCACGCCTTCCATCCGGGCCCACCTGACCCTTGGGAAACACTGTCCGAAAGCCGAAAAGGCGCCTGAGGGAAGATATCGCACTGCTCCGTTCCATCACGCCTACTGAAGTCCCGAGCCTCGGGAGACGACATCCCGAGGTGACTTACCCTCTCGTCACATCGTGCAGGTAGACGGCCATCAGGTGTGACACTACGCCATGCCGTAATCCCGACGACTGTTGCTGCCTTGGAACTCACCAAGATCGTACGAACCACTACGGCCATACCCCTGAGACGCGGAGACAAGACCGTAGCTGACGACAGTCAAACAGAGACAACAACTCCCCAGTATAATATGCATAGCAATGTACGCGCTGCCCTCTCCCCTCCCTTGTGACTATAAAAGGGAGAGCAGAGGTCAGCCTTAGACAGGGACTCATTCTCACACACACTCCACACCACACGCAACAACAAGCAATCTGTACACACTTAGACACCCACAAGAGACTTGAGAGTACTTCCCTCTTTCGCCTAGCTTGTAACCCCCTACTACAAGTACCTAGGTGTAAGGCAACACGGCTCTCCTCTCCACTGGACGTAGGGCCCTCTTGGCCTGAACCAGTATAAACCCTGTGTTCCCCCTTGTACACCATCCGGAGCCTTAACCGTAAAACACAAATTTACTAGCCCGTGTTAGCCCGCTAAAACTAGCACCGACAGTTGGTGCGCCAGGTAGGGGCCTTTCTGCATGTTGACTCAGGTTACGGATGGCTGACATCTCCATGACGTTTTCTGCTGGCGCGGTGCTTCAGTTCGGGAGTCTTGAATTCGTGGCCACCGGCCAAGGGCTCAAGATGAACCCGCACCCGACCGAGCCCCGCACCGTCATTGTCCTGACTCCGGCCCATCAGGCGGCCGAGGAAAGGACCACGGTGACGCTTCCTCCCGTCCCAGAGGACGAGGGGAACGCCGCACGCCACGCTTCCCGGCGGACCAGGAGGTGGAGGCGCAACCGCGCCAACCTGCCCCTTGTCGCGGAAGGCGTGTCCAACCAGGTGCCCCCAGCAGGGGATGCCAACCCGGCACCGGCCGCCACCCCGACACCTCCGGCACCGGCAGCCACACACCCGCCAACCGCCCGAAGGACGGGCGGGGGCGGGATCACGGCGTCAACAAGGCTCTCTCTCTCCGCCCTCATTGGGGGAGGGAGATGGCGCCATCATCTCTCTTCGGGCTCCAAAGCGCTGTGGACACCCACGTCCGCACAGTCTGTGCTCTGTTGCACGATTTGGTGGAGACACCTGTCCACCGCCTCGAGCGTCTAAATGACCTCGTGGGCAACCATGTGGCCTCCCCACCGTCCTCTCCCGGGAGCAGTCCTAGTGCGTATGGCGGGGGAGAGACAGACTCGCTGAAAGTCTCACTCCCCGAGAATACTCGGAGGAGTGGGATCATCGCGGTTGGACCTCACTATCGTGGCGGGGCCTCAGCGACAACGACGACGAGTTCTGGGCGAACGTGGACCTCACCGTCCACCCCAACGACTCGTGGGAGGATGCCCCGAGCATAGTCACCGACTCTGACCAGTCTTACATCGATCCCACTCGGGAATGCTACCACTTGGTGCACCCCGAAGACGGACGGGTGGAGGACGTCCATTCGGGGGACGACAATGATGTACCTTCTCCGCTCCAGCCGTAGCTTCAACAACACACCCCGCCTCCGGCGACTCCGCGGCCTGCACGGTCAGCTCCGCCGCAGGACCCGGGGGCTGGGACATCTCACCCCGCGCACAGGTCTCCGGAGCTAGAGCAGCTCCAGAAACTGGAGGCACGGATGGATGAGGACCGCGTACGCCTCACCCAACTGCGAGCCGTGCTCGAGCGCGAGGAGCAGCAAGGCACCAGTGGAGCAGCTCGTCACCGGGCCCGGGACGTTCAGGCGCGTATCATCGCCGACGATGGAGCCGGAACACCAGGAGCCCTGCCTCGAGCAAGCCGCAAGCTCACGGAGGCGGCAATGCTGCTTCAGAGCATGCCTGAGCCCTCCACTGAGGAGGCACGGCAGCTCAGGAACCAGCTCAAGGATCTCCTGGTGGATGCGGTCGTCCTCCAGGCAGAGAGTTTGGCGTCATGACATCGTGGCGTTGAAAGTCACAAACACGGCGGTGTGGCACGCCACGAGCGAGAGACCTCGGTCCATCCCGAGGTCCCAAGGGCCCCATCGGTTCACCAACGGCTTGGCAAGGACGTCGACGTCCGAGCCATCCTTCAAACCCGCGGTCGGCGAAAGACCGATGGAGCCGGACGAGGCTACCATGTCCATCGGGGCGGGCGCTACGACTCGGACGAGGACCGCGAGCCCTTACCCGAGCCCTCGGGTCCTCGCGTCTTCAGCGAGGCCATCCGAAGGGCCAGATTCCCGCCCCGGATTCGACAGCCGGCCAACATAACCAAGTATTCAAGGGAAACCAACCCGGAACTATGGCTAGCGGACTATCGTCTTGTGTGCCAGCTTGGCCGCGCGCAGGATGATCTCATCATCATCCGCAACCTACCCTTGTTCCTCGCCGACTCTGCAAGAGCTTGGGAGGAACATCTCCCCCCGCGGTTGATCTTTGACTGGAGCGATCTGATCCAGATCTTCGTAGGGAACTTACAGGGCACATACGTGCGCCCTGTCAATTCCTGGGATCTCAGAAGCTGCAAATAGAAGCCGGGCGAGTCCTTCAGGGACTACATCTAGCGATTCTCTAAGCAGTATAATGAACTGCCCCAGGTCACCGACTCCGACGTCGTCGGAGCATTTGCTGTAGGAACTTCCTGCAAAGAGCTCGTCCATGAGCTAGGACGCCGGACCCCCACCAGCGTCTCCGAGCTCATGAAAATTGCAACCAGCTTCGCCTCGGGGGACGAGGCAGTGGGAGCCCTCTTGTCTGACCCCAAGGGCAAACGGAAGGAGGAGGCCCCCGAGGGCACCTCTTCCCTAGGCCCAAACAGCAAGAAATAGAAGGGGAAGGGAAAAGCCCGCCTCCGCCATGACTCCCTCATGGCAGCCACCGAGCCCAAGGGCACACGCCCCCCTCGGGGCCGTTTCGACGAGATGCTCAACAAGCCGTGCCCTTATCACCAGGACCCGGTGCATCACACGCTTGGGCAGTGTGTGATGCTCAAGAAACACTATGGCCAGCAAGTGTTCAAAGACGACGCCGGCAAGAATCCTGCCAGGGATCAAGAGGACAAGAACGGAAAGGACGACGAGTTCCCGTCCATCGACAAGTGCCTCATGATCTTCGGCGGGCCTGGGACCGCTCCAATGCCACAACAGCGAAAGTGCGAGCGTAGGGAGGTCTACTCCGTCGGATCGGCGACACCGCGCTTCCTCGATTGGTCCCTCGACACTATCACCTTCAGTCCGGACGATCACCCGGACTATGTCCCATCACCGGGGCGCTACCCGCTCATTGTCGACCCCGTCGTCGGCAACACGAGGCTCTCCAAAGTCCTCATGGATGGAGGCAGCGGCCTCAATATTCTCTACGCTGAGACCCTAGACTTGATAGGAATTAGCCGCTCGCTCCTTCGGGCCACGACGTCCCCGTTTCACGGGATAGTGCCCGGGAAGAGCGTGCAACCCCTCGGGCAGATCGATCTGTCCATCTACTTCGGGACTCCTGATAACTTCAGGAAGGAAGTCCTGACGTTTGAGGTGGTAGGCTTCCACGGCACCTACCACACCATCCTCGGGAGGCCATGTTACGCCAAATTCATGGCGGTTCCGAACTACACCTACCTCAAGCTCAAGATGCCGGGGCCAAAGGGGGTGATCACCATCGACGCTTCCTACCAGCATGCATATAAGTGTGACGTCGAGTGCTGCGAGTACGCTGGCACGCTGGTGGAGTCCAAGGCCCTCATTGCCGACCTCGAAAGGATAGCAAAGGAGGTCCCCGACCCCAAGAAGGCCACGGGCACCTTTGAGCCCGCTGAGGAGGTGAAGGAGGTGCCCCTCAACCCGAGCTCCCCCGACGGCAAGGTGCTGAAGATCAGCACCACCCTTGACCCGAAATAGGAGGCCGTGCTCATCGACTTCCTCCGCAAGCACGCCGACGTGTTTGCATGGAGTCCCTAGGATATGCCAGGCATCCCGAGGGAGGTCGCCGAGCACTCCTTGGACATCCGCGCCGGGTCTAAACCGGTGAAGCAGCGCCTGCGCCGATTCGACGAGGAGAAGCGCCGGGCCATCGAGGAGGAGGTGCAGAAGCTCTTGGCGGCCGGATTCATCAAGGAGGTCTTCCATCCAGAATGGTTAGCTAATCCTGTTTTGGTTAATAAGAAAAATAGAAAATGGAGAATGTGTGTTGATTACACTAGTTTAAATAAAGCTTGTCCTAAATATCCATTTCCATTACCTTGCATTGATCAAATAGTTGATTCTACCGCTGGCTGCTAACGTCTTTGTTTTCTTGATGCATATTCCGGTTACCATCAGATTCGCATGAAAGAGTCCGACGAATTAGCGACCTCTTTTATCACTCCTTTCGGCGCATATTGTTATGTAACTATGCCATTTGGCCTCAAAAACACCGGCGCAACTTACTAGCGTTGCATGCTCAAAGTTTTTGGGGACCTCATCGGACGAACGGTTGAGGCTTACGTAGACGATATAGTGATAAAATCTAGGAAGGTGGGCGACTTAGTAGCCGACCTAGAAGAGGCGTTCGAATGCCTCAAGAAGTGAAACATAAAGCTGAACCCCGAGAAGTGCGTTTTCGGGGTCCCTCGGGGCATGCTCCTCGGGTTCATCGTTTCCGAGCGTCGCATCGAGGCCAACCCGGAGAAGATATCGGCCATCACACAGATGGGTCCGATTCGGAACCTCAAGGGTGTGCAAAAGCTCATGGGATGTCTCGTGGCCTTGAGTCGATTCATCCCAAGGCTCGGCGAAAACGGACTTCCCTTATATCGGTTGCTAAAGAAAAATGAGTACTTTACCTGAACCACCGAGGCCCAGGAAGCCCTCGAAAGGCTTAAGACTCTGCTTTCGAAGGCACCAGTTCTCGTGCCCCCTACGAGAGAGGAGAATCACTTGCTATATGTCGCTGCTACTAACCAAGTTGTGAGTGCAGCGATCATCGTGGAACGGCAAGAAGAAGGGCACGGATTACTGGTACAGCGGCCTGTCTACTTCATCAGCGAAGTCTTGTCCGAGACCAAGACACGCTACCCCCCAGATCCAGAAGCTGGTGTACGCAATCATTCTTCCTCGGCGCAAGTTGTGGCATGACTTCGAATCTCATCCCGTGACCGTGGTATCATTATTCCTCCTCGGGGAGGTGATCCAGAATCGGGAGGCGACTGGGAGAATCGCTAAATGGGCTATCGAGCTCATGGGTGATGGCATCACCTACGCGCCGCGCAAAGCCATTAAGTCCTAGGTGCTAGCGAACTTCATGGCAGAGTGGATCGAGACGCAGCTACCGTCACTCCCGACCCAAGAAGAGTAATGGGTCATGTATTTCGACGGATCGATGATGAAGACCGGTGCTGGCGCAGACATCGTCTTCGTTTCACCCCTTGGGGTCTGGCTCAAGTATTTGCTGAGGCTACACTTCACGGCTTCCAACAACATGGCTGAATACGAGGCCCTCGTCAATGGTCTCCACATCGCCATCGAGCTCGGGATCTGGCGCCTCGAGGTCCGAGGAGACTCCCAGCTCGTCGTGGACCAGGTTATGAAGGAGTCGACGTGCCAGAACCTCAAGATGGCTGCCTACTGCAAACTGGTACGGTTGCTCGAGGAAAAATTCGACGGCCTTGAGCTCAACCACATCGCACGCAGGTACAACGAGGAGGCCGACGAGTTGGCGAAAATCGCATCCGAAAGGGCTACAGTCCTGACGGGCGTATTTGCCAATGACCTCCACAAGCCCTTGGTCAGTGTTGACCTCTCGGGGGCCAAGGGGAAGAAGACCCCCGAGCCCCCAGGAGAACTTGGATCGTCTTCAAGCCACGCAAACCCCTCGAGGGCTGCCGACCCCTCCGACAAAGGGGAGCCACCCGAGACCCTAGCTGAAGACGGCGACGAAGCCGAGGCAATGGAGATTGAAGCCGAGATGGACGACGATGAGCCGGACTGGCGCGAGCCTCTGGTCAGCTGGCTTGTCCGAGAAGTCTTACCTTCGGACAAAACCAGAGCACGACGGCTGGCACGTAAAGCTAAATCTTTCACGATGATCGACGGCGACCTCTATCGACGGAGTCCCTCGGGTGTCCTCCAGCACTGCATTCCCTTTAGTCATGGCAAATGCCTACTCGAAGAGATACACGCCGGAGCCTGCGGTCACCACGCCGCACCAAGAACTCTTGTCGGTAACGCCTTTCGACAGGGCTTCTACTGGCCAACCGCCGTGGCCGATACCACCGAGGTGGTACGCTCCTGCGAGGGATGCCAGTACTACGCTCGGCAAACCCACCTCCCGGCCCAAGCTCTCCAGACGATTCCCCTTACTTGGCCATTCGCCGTATGGGGACTGGACTTTGTCGGGCCCCTCCAAAAGACGCCCGGGGGCTTCACCCACTTGCTTGTCGCCATTGACAAGTTCTCAAAGTGGATCGAGGCCCGGCCGATCGTCCAAATCAGCTCGGCGCAAGCGGTGTTATTCTTCACCGACATCGTCCACCGGTTTGGTGCCCGAACTCCATCATCACTGACAACGGCACGCAGTTCATTGGAAAGAAATTTCTGGCCTTCTGCGACGAGTACCACATACGAGTGGACTGGGCGGCCGTAGCCCACCCAAGAATGAACGGACAAGTAGAACGTGCCAATGGCATGATTCTCCTTGGTCTTAAGCCGAGAATCTTCAACAGATTGAATATGTTCGGCAAGAGGAGGCTGGCCGAGCTCCCGGCAGTGATATGGAGTCTAAGGACTACGCCAAGCCGAGCCACAGGCTTCACGCCCTTCTCCCTGGTGTACGGTGCCGAGGCCGTCCTCCCCACGGACTTGGAGTACGGCGCCCCGAGGGTCCGAGCCTATGATGAACAGGGCAATCAGACTTGCTGCGAAGACGCGTTAGACTAAGTCGACGAAGTTCGGGACATGGCCTTGTTGCACTCAGCCTTGTACTAGCAATCACTACGCAAGTACCATGCTCGGCGCGTCCAGGGCCGAGCCTTCAGCGTAGGCGACTTGGTGCTGCGGCTCAAGTAGGACAACAAAGGGCGTCACAAGCTGACACCACCGTGGGAAGGACCATTCATCATCGCCAAGGTGCTACGCCCCGGCACTTACAAGCTCGCAAACGAGAAGGGCGAGGTCTACGACAACGCTTGGAACATCGAACAGCTACGTCGCTTCTATCCTTAAAATTCCGAGCATCGTACAATTTGTAAAATCTTGAAATCAATAAAAGACCCGAGTTCTACTCTTTTTACTTGATTTTTAGATTTTTGATCCGAGCCCATACTCGGAGTGAAATGACCTTTTATTTCATCGCGCATTAAAAAGGAGAGGCTCGGCCTAACCTACGGGAAGGCCGAACCTCCCTCGGGGGCTAGGACGGGGGGAACCCCCGGACTCTCCCGAGCCTCAACGATTTTGAAAACGCAAAAATTTCAAAACCCGTTGAAATCGTTTCCTCCTAAAACATGCTTCCCTCCTAAATCCAAGTGTGAACTTATAAGACTCGAAAAAGTAAGAGAAGTCCTAGAGGACAGAGTCGGCCGAGTCGAGGAGACCGCTTACGCACCTGGGCTACAGCATCTCCCCTCGCCACTCCGCGTTCGAAGGCTAACTCGCAGTCGGAAGAAAACTTATAGGATCTACGCTCGGCAAAGGGAGGAGGCTCGGGAGGAAACAATAAGACTTTTTCCAAGGATTCTTTTTGCCAAAGCTCCTAGGACATCGGCTGCGTCTATGCCGCTAAAGCTACGACACCCGAAAAGAGTCCTCCGAGGCTCGATGGCCCGGGCATAGGAAAAAAGCACGAAACGAATTGAAAACAAACATGCAGCAAATATTTACATAAATATAAAGGCCACGAAGGGCCACATGTTTGTTTTCTCCCAGCCACTCACGAAAAGTTATTCTTTACACGAGCACTATGGCCTGGCTGTTCTTCATGGCAGGTCCAACGGAGGGAGTTCAACCTCGGCTTCAAAGAGGCCCGGCAGCGCTTCTCCGGGCTCCTTCATCGAGTCCTCCAGCGCCAGGAGCTTGGCGTCGTCGGCCTCAAGGAAGCCTTCGCTGACAGGGCCGGCGTCAAAGTTCCCATAATGGGACTTCACGACCGCCAATGTCTTCTGGATGCCCGTCAGTAGAGCCTCCTTGACCCGGCCGCCGACGCAGACGTAAAGTGCCTCCAGTAGGCTCCGGAGCGAGACTCCCGAGGGTTCTCCACCGGTGCCGATGGAGTCACACAGCGCGCGCGCTGCCTTCTGCAGTTCCAGGTGATCGGCCGCCTCGCCGTCATAAGCCGCCTGCAGAACTACGGGAGCAAAACATGGAGGTGAACAAAGATACCACAAGCAACCAAGATGAACAAAACAAAAAAGCACGACACTGCACATACCGCCAGCCTCCTCCCAAGCCTTCTGCGCCTCCTCCCGGGCCAAGTCCGCCGCGCTAACCGCCAGACGCAATGCCGCCTGAGTTTCACTCAGGTCAAGAGCCAAGACTTCAGTGAAAGAAGTCTTCTCGGCGGCAAGCTATCGGGCGGCATCGCGCTCCTTCGTCGCCTCGGCCAGGGCACCCTCCAGCTGCTGCACCCGTGTCGCCGAGGCAGCGGCTCGGCCCTTCGCCTCCGTGACCTCCTCCTTCAGGATAGTGTTGTCAACACTCACTTCGGCGAGCTTGGAGGTCACGGCGGTGAGTTCGCCCTGGGCACGGGCAAGGGCTTTCCCCTTGAGGTCAAGCTGCTTTTAGAGCCCAAGCCCGCCGCAGAGGAAGCGGGACTTGTTCCGGGAGGTGTGCATAAGGTCCTAAAAAGGAGAGAGGAGCGAAGACGACAAAGACGACGCTCATACACAGGTAAAGTCACGAAACACGGAGGCTCACCTGAAGCTGGGCCGGGAACTCCGTCTCGAGGATTTCGGCGATCGCACGGAGACCCGCCGCTGAACTGAGCCCGAGCTCTTGAATGGCGTCCCATTTGGGAGCCTCGAGGTCGTCCCGGAGCGAGAAGACGGGCGGCGCTTGAGGATCTGCTCGGTCCGCCCACTCGATCCGGGAGGCGGTCAACTCCCGAGGCAGGGCCTGTCTCAGTGCCAAGGGACCTTCCTCACGAGCGGAGGGAGCTTGTAACAACCCGGGTTTTTGGATAACCAAAAATATAAACTTTTTAAAACTTTTGATTGAACGTGTGTGGAGCATGTAGCTTCTAGGTTAGGCCCGAGTCTAACCCACTAACAAATCGTTGCATGCATATAAAATCGCTTGTAGGAGAATGTGCGTGTCCGTGAGTCGGTTTCGCCTTTCAAGTTTCGTCGTTGTTGGAGTGCACAAGCCATAGTGAATCCTCTCAATCTCTCCTTGAAATCTGCCCAAACTCCTTTCGTGAGTTCCGACCTATTGTATCGCAACGATCCCCGACGTAATTCTTTCCAAATAATTTCCAAAAAGTCCTGCTCCTAATGCAGCTGTTAACCGCTTGTGACTGCATGGGCCTGTAGCAAGCTAGTTAGTTACGTGTGTGAAACTAAGCATGCGCTAAGCGCCTTCCTGTGTCCACCTCTCTCGCCAAAAATTGGAGCATGCTCGGCACCAACAAACCAGGACACCCACCGCCATAGCTCGGCCCAGCCCTCTAGGCCTTCACCTAACCCAAGTAGCTGAGAGGCCGGCTCACCATAGCAGGATGCAGCTACGCGCTCCTCTCACGTGGACGACACGCACAGAAGGAAGACGACCTGCCCCTCCCCTGCCGTGAACACGCGCAGCACGCGTAGGCCCGCGCTCGTCTCCTTTCTAGCTCGCGCACGCACGTGCCATCGCTCCCTCTCGGCCTGCCACACCTTGGCCCATCCTCCTGCTCGCGCCCCGACGGCCCACTCGGCCCAACCGCCGCACCCCCTGGAACCCTAACCGAGCGAGGCGCTCCCAGCGCCCTAGCCAGCCCGCCGCCGCCGCCTGGAGGCAAACGCGTGCGCCGCGACCTCCCTCCTCGCGCGATGCCTGCCACGTGCCACCGAGCGCGGAGCCCGAAGATCAACGCCGTCCACATCCTTGAAGCCCTAGCCACGCCACTATAAAGAATGGAGCCGAGCTCCTATTCATCTTCTCCGAGGGGACGCCGCCGCCGCTCCCTGTCCACCCCGCGCCACCACAGCCGCAGCGCCGCCCGCCACCGTGGCCGCAACCACCTGCCGCGGCCCGTGCACTGCTTGAGCCGCCTCGCTGTGCTGCGGACGCAGCTGGCCGCTCCGGGTGGCAGCTGGCCGCGTGTCGGCAAGCAGCGACGACCACCCCGTGGCCCTGAACGCCTTCTCCGCTTCGACGAACTGATGCGGCCGAGCAGCACCACCGACCCACAGCCGTTCGTCACCACACATCCACGGCGGCCCTGTGCACGCGCCACTCACCGGACACCGCCTTGCCGGCCGGTACGCACACCTGTGCGCGTCACCAGCACCCTGCGCCTATCATCGTCGAGCCGGCCTCGGCTCCACCCCCACCACGACGCGCCCACAAAGCCACTTTAGCACGAACCGCGACCCCGCCATGCCGACTACTCGCCACCGCCGTTCCAAGCACGACGCTGCAGTTGCCCGAGCTGGCCTGCAGAGCGCGCCACCGGCTCACGCACGACGACCACCGACCACGCCGGCTGCAGCTGCGTCCTGCATCAAGCCATCCTCGCCATCTCGTTCCCCGCCGTAGTACTACAGCAGCAACCGCCGGTGAGCTGCCATGACCAAGACCCTCTCCTTTCTTTCCATCAGTAGGCATACCATTGACTGTTACTGATGGCCAGCCTTCGCGCCGTCTGCTTCACTGTGCAGGAGGGCGGCAAGCCACACCGACCGGCCGCGACCACGCCGCAGAACCTGCTGCCATGCCACGCCGCCGACTACTTCCTCGCCAAGTCGTGTCACCCAGCGACGTCGCCACCTCGTCTCGTCGCGACGTCGTGCACGGCCGCACCCACGCCTTGCCATCCTCTGTCCTGGTCACCCTCACTGCCGTTCCAGGAGCACGCCGGTGAGCCACTGGGAAACCGAAGCTTCCACCCTTCTCCTTGCTGTTGTCAGCTCATGACTGAAACCGGCCTTCGTGCCATCTCGTGCACTGCAGGGGAACGGAAGGACGTGCAGCGCCATTTGATGATTTCGACGGCCATGTTTCCTCGCTGCCCTAGACCACAATGGCGACCCGGCCACCTCCTCACCAAACCACGTCCACACGAAACTCGACGCCGCTGGTGCCACCGTCGCGGATCGGCACGGCACGGCGATCACCCTGCACGGCATCAACTCCTCGCTGCACCACCACCCTATCTTCGTCAGCACCACGGTGAGCACCACAGCCTTCTCGGACCCGCCATGTGCGCCACCGCGTCCTACCCCAGGGAACGCAACGGCAGAGCCACGACCGGCTCAGGAAGAACACAACGCACTCACGCACACCGGACTAAATCCTGCCAACCGGACGACGACCCACGAACACTTGGAACAACCATGACGGGCATCGCCGTCGTGTGCACCGGGGCACCGCCGTCTCGACGGTGTTCTCGAGCGTTGCAGCTACCCAACTACGACGGGCATCACCGTCGCGTGCACCTTGCCGTTTGACATCGGTCTCCGTGCTATGTTCCATGCCTTGTTGAGAATCCGGCCATGCTCCGCCGCCTCCCGGCCACTTGACGCCACCTCCGGCCAGCCACAGCCTCGTTCGGCCAGTCACCAGCCCCGCCCGGCCAGCCGTGGCCAGCCGTGACCAGCCAGCAGTAGGCCACGACCAGCCAGCAGCCGGCCACGACTAGCCGCAGCAAGCCATAGCAGGCCAGGAGGTACCAGCAGCTGGCCAAGAGGAGCCAGGACATGTTGCAGCAAGCCTCGTCACTTTTCTTTGACACTGGCCCTATCCAACCTTGTGCCATAGCCCGTTGCCACATCTTGAGGCCCCATAGATAATGTTGGACGGTTGGAAAGCCAAAGTGATATACGACGCTGGACTATTGGACCCCTGCTCTTACTCCTTGTACATCTATCCATCATACTGTATCCTATCCTTACGATATGTCTGCTCATATATCTGTTGTACCCTGTCCTCACGATCTGTCTGTATCTAAATCTGTAATACAGGATCCATCTATCATAATGCTATGGAATTGTGCTACTCCGCAGTCTTATAATGAGTCTTTTGAGTCGTGTCATTGGATCTTATTGTTGGTTGTTATTGTTTGTCTGCGTGCCGTGCCTTCGAGCCGGTTGTGGGATCGTACTTCATTCAGATATTGTGATCGCAGGATCCATCTCGCCATGGCCGTATTGCCGAGTGTAACTCAACCTCGCGTTGCCTCTCTGACTTTTTGTGCCTGACCCTCGTATGCTCGTACCCTGCGCGACCGTCGCAATCCTCTGATTCTTGCGGTGACAACAGCATCGTTATGGATCCGAGTAATGTCTTAGTGCCAGTGCACCCAGGTCGTGGTACCCTACGAGTGGTTCGCGCACTTGCGTATTTTATATGTCGCTCTCTTCTAACGCTCCGTCTATTCTGTGGCGTGCATGTTGGAAAGAGTAGACCACTATTGTTTTATGCTTCTCGCTCTCTGTTCGTTTAGCCCGCTCTGTTCGATCCCGTCTTACTCATAGTGACTGGATCAAAGACCGGACTGACTTCTTTTGTTAAGCGAAGCTATGGTCTATATTAAGATCTCAGACCTATGTAGGTCGACTCGGTCGACCGCTTAAAACCATCTTCACTGAAGGTGTGACTGGGAATATGATATAGATGTGCCTAGCTAACTTTTCTCTCTCTTTCTCTCTTTTGATTCTTGGTGTTTAAACGCTTGTATGATTGTACCCATTTGAATTACAGCCTTGGTACCCTACAAGTGGATTAAGCACTCGCTCTTTCTCGTGCAACATTTCTTGTCGATAAATCTCTCGTTCCGCTCCTTGCTTGGCTCATCCTCCTACCCCCGTCTCCTCCATAGCGTTCGGGTCGGAAGATCGTGTGCCGTGGTGTTTGCTATGGATAAGCTTTGGCCTAAACCATTTATTATAAAGCCATATTGGCTTGGCTGTGACTTATGCTTGTGCTTAACAAACCACCACTCCTGTTTCTTTGGCCTGATGAAATCGGACATACGCCGAGAGGGCTAGGCCGTGTAACTTTTATTCTTTCCTTGCTGTTAATGGGTCTTCCCGCGTCCCGTCATCTTTTGGTGACTTGGGTGTTTTATTGTATTGCTTCGCGGAGTAGCCGTTTCCGGATTAGCGACGATCGGATCAAGACCCGCTGGAAGAGAACATGGACGGCGCAAGGACCCGCGGAATGGAGTCACCCTGGAGGAGGTGATCCAGCAGAACGACTACACTAACTGAGGAGTGCTCATACCACTACTTCCTCGACAACGCAGGTGTCATGGCAGCACCTTCTTTTAGAGAATCCTATTAGACATTGCAAATCTAGAATTGCTAGCGCTTTATATTTACTCCTTTGCTAGTATATGATGCATGTTACTACCTAAACCGTTACTACCCCGCTTGCAACCACTCTACTATACCACCCGGCTTCGCGCTCACGCTCTTTTATACATACTTCTATCTACCTGTTTGCTTGGATGTTATATCACTATATTTATCTATTAACTCCACTCGCATTGTATCTATGATGTGATACTGGTGGTGAACCCCTGGGAATGGTTTGGCTTGGGATGCCGGGCTGGTGGAATGTGAGCATGCTGCGTGTGTCTTGGGTGTGTGGTGAGGGTCGAGTCGACCAAGTGGGATACGCGACGAGCTGTGTAAGCAAGTCTTGCCGGAAGTTGCATCTGGGCATTCCCACGAGAGATACCTGTGGCGGGTAATGACTTATGAGGTGGTTCCAGGATGTGCATTGAAGTCCCGTGAATGGAGGTGCCATGGTGGCACGGGGAGAGTATCCCCTAAGAGGAGATGCCTGCTTGGTCAAACCTAAGAAGGACTAGCCCAGGTTCATGGGAATCCCTTACTGCTCACTCGCTTCTGATGGGCGGGAGACGGCTGGACTACTTGGTAGGGCGGTGCCACTACTGCTAGGTTGTGAGGTGATTAGGGTGGGTGGTGAAGGATGTGGGATTTCCGAACCGTCCTAGATGCGCAGTACCACTGATTGGGCCCGGTACTGCATCTCCCAGTCTCAGCGTTTCGGCGTAGGGCCGAAGTTACCCAGGGCTGAGTGATAGGGTGGCATCGACCTAGGCAAGCAAGCACCCGGAATTCTGCCTAGATGATTGTACAGCATCGATGATGGCTAATCTTGTGATTGGTAAAACCTCTGCAGAGTGTATGATTGATCGATCGATACATATGCCGATTCGTCGGCTATGGACCTTTCCTGTGAAGCTCTGTCTAGTGTAGAGAGCGATATTCTTTTCTTCCCCTGGTTGATGATTGTCTGGCAGTGTGCCCGATGCGGCAGTGTGCCGTTGAGGCAGGACCCGAGAGGGAGTTGGGCCTGTCGACTGAGCGTGAGGTGTGTGTGTGAGGTGGTGTATGGGTGGGATGATGGAAATGGGATGGACTGATGGATGGTGTGATATGGGTTAAAATTTGACAAACTATTATGATATTATTACTTGATATTACTTGCATGCGCTTAGGATGCAAACCACAGCCAAATATTAGGATCGCCAGATCCTTTGTTTCTCTTTTCCACTAAAGCTCATCGGTGCTGACCATGGCCTGCACATATCTGGCGGTGTGCAGATTACCTGACTAACAGAGATATTGAGATAAGAAGCATTAGAAGGTCTCGTGCCTACGCTCAAGTTTGGTTCAGGAGATGAAGACTATGCTGCGCCAAGAATAACTCTGATGGTACCCGTGAAGGAGGAGCCTTCACTCGACGACATATTCCGCCAACTCTGATGATGACTAGATATGCTTCTGCTAGATTAACCCTGTAATTGGTGTCCCCTCAGTTGATGTAATATTTTGTAAGTATTCTCGATGTATGACTTTAATATCAACTGATATATGATAATGCGATAAGATCAATCTATGGTTTTATCACATTATATCTCATTCTGTGGATTTTCCCATCGTGGAAAATCGAGGATGTTTCAGAGCTCCTGCGTCGACATCCACAAATGTCGAAGCCGCGGCGGCAGGCCCCGTTGGGGCATCGGCTAATGCTCCCGAGGCACCTCCAGAATTAACAACCGAGGCCTCAGAAGCCCGTGCTGGCGCTGCCTCCATGTCAGTGACGGGCGCGACGACGGCGGCCACAGCCGGAATGACCCCTCCCGAAGGAGGAACCTCGGACGCCACGACCGGACCCGTGGGTGGACGGATTTCCTCGTCCGTCGATCGGGTGCTCCCCCCGGCCGTGTCGTGGCCCTGCACCTTCAGGACCTTCAGGTGCAAGACCTGGAGGTCCGAGCCTGTGACGGAACCGCCTAAATCACATAGCCCACAGACACCTGTCATTGTCACTAATGACCTCTGATAGCCGGGCCCGTGTCCCAAATGATCTAGAAGGTCCTGCCGGGCTACATTAGCGTCCGATTTCCTCCGACAGGATCCCATTGCGAAGCCATTACAGAATTACAACATTTCATAACAAATTACATCAGAGAAAAGCGCGGAAAGATTATAAGGTACTTAGATTACAAACCATTTGTCCAAATATGATTAAAGTGCAAATATTATAGACCATAAATAAAATAAGTAGCAGTGGAATGACGATACAACATAATTAAGTATTTAATGATAAGAACCCTGCCCATGGGTTCAACCTTACTCCTCCTCACTTCCCTCCTGGACCACTATCACACAGCAGGGGGCGAGACGAACCTCCAACTGCTGTATCCCTGCAACATGGGGTTAACAAACCCTGAGTACTGGGGTACTCCGCAAGACTTACCCGACTAAGAAAAAGGAATGAGACTCAGGAATGCAGGCTGGAGGGAGTCAAGGTAAGGCTTGAGCAAGAGTCAAAGATTTTGCAAGAAAACATTACTATCCTATTTTAATATTTTACTCAATTTTATTCTGATCATAATCCATAATTCCAAATTCATTCTCATATAAAATCATACTTTCAAATTCTTTAATCATTCTCAAAACACCTAGTTCCGAACCACTTTTCAGTTGTAGGTCAAAGGATCAAGTCTCCATATCCGAGGAGCAACGACGATTCGAATCGATTAGTACCCAGCTGGGGATCCCTATCCACACTGCATATGTAGCACTTAAACTTGTATATACCAACTCCGGCTACCACAGCTTTTCTACCCCTGAACCGGTCCTGCGCCACCCGAGAACACAGTACTCCTCTCCTCTCCAGGCACGCCGGCCACGAGGGTACACGCTGCTCTCGCCATCTCTCCACTTCCAGTGCGTGGTGGTCGGTTTAAGTAGTAGAGCCACCGGAGCCAGAGCTTTCCGTAGTATGTGGCTAGTTGCAAAGTCTCGATCACAGCAGGCCTACAATGAACGGTCCCTAATTCTTTTTCCGCCGACGACATTGCATTGGGACTCCAACCCAAATACAAGTGTCCCAACGGTTTTCAAATCCCTTTCCCGCCGATGGTCAAGCATTGGGACTCTAACCCAAATTCACAACCAACGAACGGAAAAATCTCTTTCCGGCGGTTACGATGCAATGGGGCTGCTACCCAAGTACACAATTCCCGCACGGACTCATGTCCCTTTTTCCTTTCTCATGTTTCATAGTTATCATATTCGCATAGGTCAAAAATAGCCTTTTTATGCAAATCTAAATTGGTTAAGCAGGACTAAGCATTTTTGAACATTTTTAATTTTTAAACAGGTTTCAAGGGTATTATATATCAAGGCAGGTAATGCAACAATATAGGTGAGAAACAACTCCTAACAACCTAATGCAATAATAGACTCAAGTCATAAATATTTTATAAAACGCAAGGCGGGGTTGAATACACCGGGGCTTGCCTTGGATTGCGTACAGCGTCGGGTCAGGCTCGGTTCCACAGATATCGAATCCCTGGATGACCTCCGGAGTGACCTCCTCGGCAGTGGCCTCGACTTGGACTTCCTCAGCGACGGGCACTACACGTATGCAATGATGTATGCTTAGCATGGTATGAGGACAATGAATGATATGCTCAAAAGTAAACCATTTAGACCTTGAGTACAACTTTCCTTCGCGGTAAAGTTGTAAACGTTTTACGGAAAGTAAAACAGTGGTTTCATACTTTTGTTTTATTGATCATTTTAACGGTCATAGAAAGCCGTTGCACAGCTTTACTACAACCAACAAGTGATTTCATTACTTTTGTCAAGGATCACTATGGTGAAAGATCTATGAACCCAATCAATCCAAAATCATACCAAACAACAGGGATTATTTGTTTAAATTAATTCTATTATCCCATAAACCCCATATTTAATTAACAAGTGTCTTAACAGTTTCTAATTGAGCCCAAACTTACCCAACAGATAGGTTCTACCCTAAAACAGTGCCACATAAATTTTCATGATTTTCGGATAAATCTGGAATTTATTAAAATTGCCCAAAGTTGCATTTGTTAATTAATATGCTAATTTTTAGTCCCCACAGAAATTGTCCAAATCTTAGATTTAGTATTTTTATAAAATACTACACACTTCAAATAGCGTACACAATTATTTTCATGATTTTTAACTCAACAGAAATATTCCTATGAAAATAACAAGTAACGGTACTATTCATCAAGAATTAAAATGGAAAAGTCCTTTTAAATCCCCGGGAAAATTGAAAAGGGATTTAACCCGGGGCGGCCCACGAGCGAAACAGGCCGGCCCACTCATCCTACCCGCTCGCGCGCGCAGGCGCTTTTGCAGAAAAGACCTCGGGTTACTAGGGAATCAACCCGCGGTCCGACGGTAACTATTCATATGAGTCATCCATTATGCACACGCGCTGACCCGATGCCCGCCGGCTTTGACCGGCGATAACTCGCCGCCGGCGAGGTCTCTGATGAAACCAATCGGCCCAACACACTCCCAAGACCCATGCGCGTATATCGAGCTAGGTTTTGAGGCCACTGGGACCTAGGATTCGCCCCAGCCGCAAGCACGGCGGCTCGGCCACGGCGGCACGCCGTACTTCGGCGTGGTCAAGGCAGTAGCATTCAAGGTTAGGGGTGTAATCGACTCAGGAGCTCCCCGGGGGTTAGTTAGGCTAGGTGGTTGAGCTCGAGGCGGTACCGAGGCGCGAGCGTGACGACGACAGCGGCTGCAACGAAATTCACCGGCGGCTCGCTTCCCGTTCCGACGACCCTGAGGGACCAAATGGAAAACCGCCGCGGGCATAAGCATCAACATGAACCAGAGAGTTCACAACACTAGGCCGAAGAAGGAGAGGCTCACCGCAGCAAGCTAGACGCGTGGGGGATGGTTGCGGCGGTGCTCTGCCGGACCCGAAGACGACGACGCGCGTTCCAGGACCCTCGAAGCACGAAAGCTGGACCACGGTGACTCAAGCGGTGTTCAGGGATCCTGAGAGGCTAAAGACGAGAGGAATTTGGAGAAGGAGGTCTGAGGGCGGCCAATTCCGGCTCGAGACCGAGGCGGGTGCGGTGGTGGTCGGAGTAGGGAGGGGGGACAGAGAAGGGTGCCGGTGCCACTATATGCCGGTCAGGGGGGAGGCAGGAGCGGCTCAGGGTGGCGCGGGGTCTCCCACACACGTGGCCATGCCGGGAGCAAGATCCTGGCCGGCACGGGCGGCGCCACGCGCGCGTGCGGCCCGGCGGGCGGCCGTCTGTGCGCGAACAGGAGAGGAGGCAGGACACTGTAGCTCATTTGCTACCCTTACACGCTGTTTCTTGACCATAACTCCCAAAACTGTGTAACAACATGGAAATCGGCCGAAATAAAAGTTGTAGGGTTTTAAATTCTGCACAACTTTGATTTCGGGACCAAGTTCAGATTTTGAGAAATTTTGAAGATATTTAAAAGGGGGTAAAACTACTATTTGAATTTTGTTTCTAATTCCATTAAATTCTCCAATTTATCCTCAACAACATGGAATTCTTAAAACATAAAAGTTGTCCTATTTGCTGAGCTTAAAAACTTTTATAAAGGAAGTTTGGTCAGATTCTTAATAGTTTTTAAATTGGTATTTCAAATTTGAATTTCAAAGTAGTAATTAGGGTTTAATTCAAATTTTTATTAAAGAACTTCAAAAATACCCAAAATAAAAGTTGTTACATTCTAAAATATTTACAACTTTTGTTGAGACACCATCTTCTGGTTCTATGTATTTTTTGAGTTAGGGTGTTAGGGTCCGATTAAGGCTTAAATTCAGATTTTTTTGATTTATTTTTACTTGCCAATTAGGAGTTCAATGGCAACACTAATAATATTCATAAATAAGTCACTCTACAATCCCTAAACACAACCATATGCAGATGCTTAACAATTATAAACATGATGACATGGCATAATTAATTAGCCGTAGTACCCAGGGTATTACAGAGCCCAAACGCTTCCTGAAGCTGAGAAGGAAGAAAGGAACGTTCGTAACACCAGGGCAAGATCTCTGGCGAAGAAACTCACAGGTAAAGACACCTACCTCATCTTCGGAACCACCCTCCTCCTCGCCGCCCCCGTGCTCGCCGAGACAACAGACGACGTGGGCTGCGCCGGCGGCGGAGGAGTGGGCGTGACCTCGGCGTCCGGGCCAGCCCCGCCCTGAGGCAAGGGTCCTGCCTGGGTGCTAGGGGTCGCCTCGACGCCGCCGCCCCTCGGGGGGAAGCTTGAGTCTGGGAGGACCCCAGCTCGGGTTCCGGCGTCTTGGCGCTGGTCGGCTCCGGCTCCGACGGCGTCCGCCCACCGCTCCCCCCGCCTTCGGCCGTCGCGCCAATCAACGACGCGTCGGGGGGGAGGGTGCGTGGAAACAAGAACCCCCCGGTCCCGCCGGCAGCAGCCAGGCTTGGCTCGGACGCCGGGTCCGGGCCCGTTCCTGGCCTCTCCAGCAAGCCCTCGCGGCCGCTTGAAGGCGGAGCCGTGGCTCCAATAGTCACGGTCTCCGGCAGTTTTGCCTGGGAGCTCGGGTCACGAGCCCTGGCACTTCTGCCGGCGGGCGCCGACATCGGAGCCTTCCCAGGCTCGTCGGCGCCCACCGCGGGCTTTGTGGCCACGAAGGGCCGTTCCAACACCATCAAATTATAAAAATCTTCTTCTTCGTCATCCTGCTCGTCATTTTCGTCGGTGAGGGTGTCCTCCTCCGGCTCCCCTGCCTCCTTACGGCGACGATGGCGCAGGGAGGTTTCCTCCGTCTTTCGAGCTCTCTTCTGCTTCAGCGTAGTTCTCCGGTCCTTCTCTGCCTTCGCCGCCTCGTCCCGAAGGCGGTTCTGGGTTCGCTGAACCTTGTCCTCTGGGACAAGCAGAAGGGAAGGTTTCCCGGTCCTTGAAAGACCCTGCGACGAACGAAGAAGAAAATCAGGAAGAAGACGGAAGAACTGCAAACTTGACAGAGCAGATGACGCTCACCAGCGCGATGAAGCCCGTGCGGGGCGCATGGGTATCCGGTTCAGCTCGTCCCAGGTATGGTAACCGCCCACCATGTACTTAACACGGCACATGATCTCTTGTTGCCCGATGTCCTGGGGCAGCATCGCCGTGCCCTCCCGCGACGTCCCGATGAGCATCTGGTTCAGCGCCAGCCAGCGGTCCATCAGCGGTAGCACCGTCCGCGCATGGAACTGCGCCGCCACAGCGGCTCTCGTGAGACCCCGGTCGTGCAGCACCTAGAGCACGCTGAAGTAGGCATCAAGATGCTTGGCCTACTTAGCCGGGCACCCCTACTCCCATTGAGAAAGGGGAGCGATGAATGCCCTTCCCGTATGCTTGGGAAAGGCGTCCCCGTCATTACGGAGGTAGAACCAGCCATGGTGCCAGCCCTTGTTGGAGGAGGGGGCCTTGCAGGGGATGTACAGGCTAGAGCGGATCACAAAACCGTAGCCCCCCGCGCGCGGGATCTCCCGCGGCTTCTTCGAACCAGCCGCCTTGGTGTATCAATCAACGCGGGAGATGCGGCGCCATAGGTTCCAGTGCGGGGGTACCCCGAGGTAACCCTCGCACAGGGCGGCGTAAATCTACGCCTGTGTGATGGAGTTGGGGGTGAGGTTGTGGAGCTCCAGCCCGTTGTTGAGGAGGAGCGCCCGGCAGAAGTGGCTCGGCGGCGACCCGAGCCCGCGCTCGTGGTAGGCGATGAAACTCACCACGTACCCCTCGCCGGGGTCCGGCTCGTCGTGGTCGCTCGACGGCACGACCCACTCCAGACGCTCCGCGTCGGTGCGGGGCGTAGGAGCCCTAGCTCCACAAGCCGCTCCAAATCCTCCTCTGCCACGGTGCCGCGCGGCCATGGCTCCAACCTGAGAATGCCAATGGCGGCGGCGGCGTCGGTGGGAACAGGGGAGGAAGCCATGGCGAACTAGAGAAGAAAAGCTGTAGGAAGGCACGATGTCGGCCACGGCGGCGCTTCTCACTCGAGCGAGCAACGAAGGCGAGAGGGTGGACGGCGGAAGTAAGAAGGCGAACGGCTGCGCGAGCGAATGGCTAGGGTAGGAAGAAAAGTCACGAGTTTTTTCTTATATACCCAGGCGGCGGATCGAGTGAGATACGGAGAATCTGCCGCATTAATTACGCGGGGCCCACCATGATTCCAGCATCGCCGCCGGCCTCGCGCACGTAACCGCCTCGACTGCCTCGAACCATCGCGTCCGTCAGGCTGCGCGCCTCAAAAGGTGAGCCGAATCATTACGCCCGCCCGCCTCGATCCCGTCGATACATTCTCCTTCTCGACGAGGGAACCTCGGGCTCGGACGCCCGTTACATTCCCAGGGGATCGAAGACTGGCCTCCAGTGGCCCGAACAGTCGCCCCAGGGAAACCGAGTTAGGGACATCTAGCGGATGGGTCACGAAAACGGCCAGTATCCCGACGCCCGAGCGTCACGTGGAATCCCTCCGTGGGAGGCATCAGGCCCTCAGGACCCATCGAAAGGACCTGACATTGTAAGGACCGTATAGGCTAGAGGAGGGTGAATAGCCTATTAAAAATTCTAGCAAAATACTAGACCACAAGTTAGTAGACAAGCAAGTGAGACAAAGCGCTAGCTCTAGATTATTCTATGCAAGCCACCTATCACGATATGATACTCACAAATATAGGCACTCAACACGCAAGAAACCAACTCCTCCGAACCTAAGGAGATGGCACCTAAACAAGTAGAAAGCGCAAGGAAGAGAGATCGAGAGGATTATACCAAAGGGCTTGATTGAAGTGAAGTCCGCACGCCGTGAAGACCAATCACCGGGAGATATCCAATATGAAAACCAAATGATCAAACCCAATAGAATACAAGAAAGCCAAAAGTCCATTCGATGGTGAAGAAGACAAGGAACACTCGAATTTTTACCGAGGTTCACGTGATCGCCGTCACGCTACTCCTCGTTGTGGCACCGGTTTTCCTTGGTGGATTGCGAGCTAGGCTTCACATGCCAATCCCTCACCGGGAGCCGCTCACCAACACAAGAGAAGTGGCTATCAACCATGAGCAATCCACTAGAGTTGGTTTTGGCACTCCGCCGAGGATAACCACAAAACCTCTTACAATCAATCACCTCGGTGTGGGCTTGAACAAGCACCAATCAACCTCACACTGGAATCACCTTCAAGCCACTAGGGACACGGCAATGCCCCAAGAGAATAAGAACTCAGCCTTAGCTTGCTCTCAAGTGCTCTAGAATGCAGATCACTAAGCAATGATGC
Source organism: Eremochloa ophiuroides (assembly GCA_038502445.1). Classification (NCBI taxonomy): domain Eukaryota; kingdom Viridiplantae; phylum Streptophyta; class Magnoliopsida; order Poales; family Poaceae; genus Eremochloa; species Eremochloa ophiuroides. The sequence continues at coordinate 89,310,424 of JAHLJS010000001.1, read as the reverse complement.
ACTTGAAGATCACTCAACTCAAATGGATGAACAAGAGATGATCAATTGAGTGAGTGGGAGGCTTAGAATGCTCACAAAGAGTATGCAAATGATTCAAGTGTGCAAGAGTGTCACCAAGTGACCAGGGAAGGAGTATAAATACCCCTAAGTGCAATCCTAGCCGTTACCCACTGAAAAACAGCCCTTAACATGTTTTTCAGGGCGTCGGACCGACCGTCGGACCAACAGCGTCGGACCAAGCGATAGCGTCCGACGCTCTGGATTCTCGCCGCGTGTCAGTTGGAGTTTAACATCGATCGTTCGATCTCAATGGTCGACTCCACGCCAGATTCTTACATCGTCGGACTGGGGGCGTCGGACTAAAACTCTCGGTCCGACGCCCTGTTCCCAATACACTGCGCGCGTACCGTCGGACGTTCGCGCGAGCACTGTCGGACTAAAGAAACTTAGCGTCCGACACTTCCAGACAGGTTTGAAACCGTTAAAACTTCGTCGGACTCCATCCGACGCTCGGCGTCGGACTAAGCTTCAGTGTCCGACGCTCTCAGAACTTGCCACGCGTCACTTGCCGCTGCTCGGCACCGTCGGACTGAAGTGGGCAATGGTCCGACGCTCGCCATTGGCCAGAACTAGGTTTAGGAGTCGGACTCTAGACAATAGTCCGACGCTGCCCCTGCTAACAGTCCGATGCTCACTTCTCAGCATTTTTCAAGTCTATTTCTCACTCCTTGCTTCTATGTGCTAACACTCAAAGTCTCCAACACTTGTCCACAGTGTGTTAGCCTTTTCAAAACATTTTCCAAGGGTTTTTAACTTTGATATCTAGGTTGTGTTAATTCAATGCAATGACATGCAACCTAGAGCACTTGAAAGTAATCCGACACTCGTTCTCCCCTTAATAGTCGGCTATCTATCCTAAATGTGAACACACCCACTAGGTGTCTTGTTCACCAAAAGAAAAACCTATTTGGATTATACCTTTGCCTTCTCACTTGATCACCTTTGCTCCTTCCATGATTAAGCCTTCCTTTTGTCATCACCATTTTCCTTTAGGCTTCACACCATGGATTGACCAACCTAAAACCTTGCCATCACTAGCAATCTAGGTTAGTCCTTAGGATGTCATTAATTATCAAAACCAAACTAGGGCTTTTCAATCTCTCCCTTTTTGGTAATTGATGACATTCCTTACAAAGATAAGAGTTAAGTTTGTTTTTGAACTTGTGAGCTTGTCCGAACAAGATTGTCATTTTTTGGAAAGAACAAACAACATAAATTTGGTTTGGTGGCTATTTAGCTCCCCCTATATATGTGCATGAGTTTGGATTTGAAAGCTTGCACATATGCATATATAGAGAGTAAATTTCCACCAAGATGTGTTAGGATGGTTAGGATAAACCTTTGAAGCATGATACCGATTGAAAATTTCATATCGAAGTTGCGGAAATCTCCATGCTTAGCACTTTTGATAACTAGATGATCACAAAACTTGAGCATACCGTGAGATCAACATTATAGGCAATGCTCAAGAATCACTTGTAAGACTACTTGTAAAGTAAAAGATCATCTATCTACCACCTAAGCATGCTAGTTATCAAGTCATCAAACAATTCTATACTAGCATACTCCACTCAAGAACATGGCAATAGAATGTAAAAACATATGCAAGTGCATCAAACATATATGAGTGCACATTCCAAATGCAACAATCAAGTTCATGAGTTTGCTCTCCCTTAAGGTGAGCTTATCTTAAGTAAAGGTTATGATTCAAAATTTTCGATCCCTTTACTTTGGCCTATTGCTCTTCCATCATCGGCCCAATGATGGTTCATCGCGAAGCTCAAGTTCTCTCCCCCTTTGTCATTTTATCTTTGTACTTTCTCCCCCTTGTCATCAAGTACCACAAAAGGGTCAAGTTAATGGAATGAGAGACCTTTGTAGTCAAATTTTGGTTCAATCTAGCAAATTTGTACAAGTGTCTTAACTCGGTTTGAACCAAAGACAAGCTTCTTCACGCCACTCGGGGTTATTTTGCCTATGTTCAGTTAAGCACTTAGTTACTCATTTAATCTAGATTCAACACTAGCTTTGCATCCCCATGAACAAGTTATATGCCATCACTAGATCAAGCAATCAACCAAGCAATAGTGATGCCATATAGACTTCAAAACCATTTTAGCTTTCAATGAATGACCTAGAGAGAACAAAATCATGTTTATATGATCTAGCAAGTCCCAGTAAAGTATGAATGCACATGTCAAATAATGATACATTTGCCTTGCTTGGAGAATAGACATGTCATAAGATATTCATAAAGTGCATCAACACATGTTAGAGTAGTCAAGTATGTTCAACTCATTCCTTAGCTTGCAAAATCTAACTTCATCAAGTGGCTTGGTGAATATGTCGGCTAGTTGATCTTCAGTGCCTACACTTGTGATTGCAATATCTCCTTTTGCTTGGTGATCTCTTATGAAATGGTGCCTCACATCTATGTGTTTGGTTCTTGAATGTTGCACCGGATTGGTTGTGATCTTCACCGCACTTTCATTGTCATATAGCAATGGAACCTTGTTGAATTTCAATCCATAGTCCTTCAAGGTTTGTCTCATCCAAATCAATTGTGCACAACAACTTCCCGCACTAATGTATTCGGCTTCGGCGGTAGAAAGTGCAACACTATTTTACTTTTTGGATGACCATGAAACTAGTGACCTTCCCAATAGTTGATATGTACCGGAAGTGCTCTTTCTATCAATTTTGCAACTGGCATAGTCCGCATCCGCATAACCTATCAATGTGAAGTTGGAGCCCTTGGGATACCATAAACCAAATGTTAGGTGTGCTCTTTAAGTACCTCACAATTCTTTTAGTTGCCTTCAAATGAGTTTCTCTTGGAGAGGCTTGATATCTTGCGCATATGCACACACTAAACATCACATCCGGCCTAAAAGCGGTCACATAGAGTAGACTACCAATCATTGACCGATATTGCTTTTGATCAACCAATTCATCTTCTACATCCGGTTCCAAGCTTCCACTAGTGCCCATTGGTGTTGAGATTGCTTTTGCATTTTGCAATCCAAACTTCTTCACCATGTCCTTGATATACTTGCTTTGACTCACAAATGTGCCATTCTTCAATTGCTTGATTTGGAGTCCAAGAAAGTAGCTAAGTTCTTCTACCATGGACGTTTTAAACTCTTTGGCCATCATTTTTCCAAACTCCTCACAAAATGCTTGACTTGTTGATCCGAAGATGATATCATCAGCATAGATTTACATGATGAACAAGTCATTCCAGATCTTCTTAGTGAAGAGAGTGGTGTCAACCTTTCCCATCTTGAACTTTTTAGAGAGTAGGAAGTCCCTCAACCTCTTATACCATGCTCTTGGTGCTTGTTTCAAGCTATAGAGGGCCTTCTTGAGCTTGTATACATGATCGGCCTTCTTATCATCTTCAAAACCGGGAGGTTGCTCAACATAGACTAACTTATTGATGTAGCCATTCAGGAATGCACTTTTGACATCCATTTGATAGAGCTTGATATCATGAGTACATGCAAATGCCAATAAGATCCGGATTGCTTCCAATCTTGCCACCGGTGCATAGATTTCTCCAAAGTCTAAGCCATCGATTTGAGTGTAACCTTGTGCAACCAATCTAGTTTTGTTCCTCACAACAATCCCATCTTGATCTTGCTTGTTCTGAAAGACCCACTTGGTGCCAATCACATTGTGTTTACTTGGTCTTGGAACTAATTCCCATACTTGATTTCTCTCAAAAGTGTTGAGCTCTTCATGCATAGCATTTATCCAATCCTCATCTTTAAGTGCCTTCTCAATGTTGGTAGGCTCCTCTTGTAAGACAAATGAATAGTGCTCACAAAATGAAGCCACTCTTGACCTTGTTTGTACACCTCTACTAATGTCACCAATAATTTGATCTAGAGGATGATCTCTTCCAATGTGAGTTGGTTGGAGAATATGAGATGAACTAGCATCTTGGACTTGGTCTTGATCTTGATCATGATCTTGAGCTTGAGGTTCACTTGAGCTTGCTTGATTTGCATCATCTTCCACTTGCTCAATAGGAGGGATGACTTCATCATCATTATCTTCAATTTGTCTTGGTCTAATGTCACCAATGTCCATGTTCTTCATAGCATCAACTAATTGAGGTCATCTTACATCATCTAGATTATCCTTCTCTTCTTGAGACCCATTGGTTTCATCAAACTCAACATCATGGACTTCTTCAACTATCCCATGTGCCAAGTTCCATACTCTATATGCTTTGCTTGAAGTTGAATACCCAAGAAGAAACCCTTCATCACACTTCTTCTCAAATTTACCCAAATGAGTGCCCTTCTTTAAGATATAGCATTTGCAACCAAACACTCTAAAATATGCAATATTGGGTTTTCTTCCATTTAAGAGCTCATATGGTGTCTTCTTTAACATTGGATGACAATATAGACGGTTGTTAGTGTAGCAAGCCGTTTTGATAGCTTCCGTCCAAAATTCATCACTAACATTGTATTCACTTAGCATGGTTCTTGCCATATCAATGGGAGTTCTATTCTTTCTTTCGACAAGACCATTTGATTGAGGAGTGTACTTTGCCGAGAATTGATGATTGATTCCTAGATCATCACAAAGCTCATCAACTCTTGTATTCTTAAATTCACTTCCATTATCACTCCTAATTTGCTTCACCCTTGTATCAAACTTATTTTCACTTCTCTTGATGAAAGACTTAAAGATTCCATACACTTCACTTTTGTCAACTAAAAAGAAGACCCAAGTGTATCTTGAGAAGTCATCAACTATCACAAAGCCATATTTTCTTCCTTCGATACTTGCATAAGTGGTTGGACCAAACAAATTCATATGCAATAGCTCAAGTGGACTAGATGTACTCATCATGCCTTTCTTAGGGTGTGTGTTCCCAACTTACTTTCCAAATTGACAAGAACTACACAACCTATCCTTCTCAAAGTGTACATCCTTCAAGTCTCTAACCATGTCGTGCTTGACCAATCTACCAAGTTGCTTCATCCCAACATGTCCAAGTCTTCTATGCCACAACCAAACAAGACTTGACTTTGAGATCAAACATGAAGAAAGCTTTGCTTCACTATCATTGAAATCCACTAAGTATAGGTTCCCATATCTAAAACCCTTGAAGATCAAGTTGGAACCATCCACACTAACAATCTCAACATCATCAATACCAAAGATGCACTTGAAACCAAGATCACATAGTTGTGCAACCGATAATAAGTTGAAATTGAGATATTCAACTAGCAACACATTTGATATGCTCATATCATTTGAGATAGTAATCTTGCCTAATACTTTCACCTTACCTTTTCTATTGTCACCAAATGTGATAGAATCAAACTCTTGACTACCATTTGTGTTGATAGAATTGAACATATTAGACTCTCCGGTCATGTGTTGAGTACATCCACTATCAAGCACCCAATGTCTTCCTCCAGCTTTATAATTGACCTAAAAAATAGATTAATTGGTTTTAGGTACCCAAACATTCTTGGGTCCTTGGAGGTTAGTGACCAAAGACTTAGGCACCCAAATGGATCTCATCCGTGGGTTGCCTCTTGGTGTACCAATATACTTGGCTTTAACACCCTTCACTCCCTTGATGAGCATGTAACAAGAATCAAGGCGAATTGAAGTCGCACTAGCAAATTTGACTTGTTTGATCTTGTTGGCCATGCAATATTGCTCATTGTGCCCTACTTGCTTGCATTTTTGGCAATACCTACCATTGCTCTTCACAAAACTAGCTTTGGGAGTCACAAAAGTGGCCTTGCCTTTCTTGGGGGTGTAGCCTAGTCCCTCCTTAGAGTGACTAAATCTTTGGCTACCCAACCACTTTAGCAAGCGGGCATCCCCACCATAGGCATTGCCTAAGGCACGGGTGAGCTTGTTGATCTCCTCCTTGAGGTTTTTGTTTTCTACCACAAGTGAGGACTTAGAGTCATCAACTTTAGGTGAAATAGGAGTGGTGGAGCTGTAAGAAGGGTTAGTGACAACAATAGTAGAAGAAGGAATTGACATGTCACTAAGGATATCACATGATGAACCCATGTCACATGTCTTGATGGATGCCCTCTTCTCATTTTCGGCCACTAGAGAGGAATGAGTTTTCTCTAGCTTAGAGTGAGCAACCTTGAGGTTCTCATGGGCTTCCATTAGCCTCTCATGAGACTTCAAGAGCTCATCAAAGGATTGTTCAATGGCTAACTTGCCTTTGCGCAATTCTTTGCACTCCTTTCTCTTGGCCTCAATATAAGTATTGGCATCATCGAGCATGGACATAAACTCATCACATGATAGCTCCTCCTCATCACTCTCATCATCGGATTGTACCTTGGATGGCTTGGCCATCAAGTATGTAGATGGAGTGTCGAAGAAAGATAGCTTGTTGTTGAGAGCAATGCTTGCCATAGCCTTCTTCTTGATAGTCTTGCTCTCATCATCACTATCATCATCATCGGTAGAGGCATCACTATCATTCCAAGTGACACAATATGATTGACCCTTCTTCTTCTTCTTGAGAGTTACATTCTTGTTCTTCTTCTCTTTCTGGTCCTTTTTCTTGCTCTTCTTCTTATCATCATCACTCTCATTGTTATTGTCACTATTGAGAGGACAATCAACAATGAAGTGATCCAAACTCTTGCACTTGAAGCATCTCCTTGGCTCTTGCTTGTTTTTGGAGATAAACTTCTTCTTGCCTTGACCATAGCCCTTTCTCTTCATGAAACGACCAAACTTGCGTACTAGAAGAGCCATGGCCTTATCATCTTCATCATCACTAGAGGTAGATTCTTTTTCTAACTCAATCATCTTGGCCTTGCCTTTGCTCTTGGAGGGTGTAGCTTTGAGAGCCACACTCTTTTTCTTCTTCTCCTCAACCACTCTTCATTGTTCATGTCTTGGATGATGATCTCACCGAGGATTTGGTTGGGCTTCTTAGTGCTCAAGTCTTCTCTTGCAAGCAAGGTCTTGATGATTGCAAATCTTATGGGCAAACACCTCAAGAACTTATGAGAGAAGTCCTTGTCCTGGATGTCCTCACCCAAGCTCTTCAAGTCATTCACTATCACTTGTAGCTGATTGAACATCTCTGGCACATTTTTATCTTCATTCATCTTGAAAGTACCAAACTTCTCTCTCAACATGTATACCTTGGCATTCTTGACCTCTTGTGTGCCCTCATATGTCTCCTCCAACCGCTTCCAAATGTCATGAGCCAAGTCAAGATCCTTGATTTGCTCAAACATATGAGACTCAAGAGCGGTGTAGAGTGCATTGATTGCATGGCCATTGCACTCATCTTTCTTTTGTCAACATCGGTGGGAGCTTGAGCATTCTCATACTCACCTTTTGTCTCCGTCACCTTCCACACATCGATATGCATGGTCATGAAATGCACTATCATCTTCCTCTTCCAATGATCATAGCTTGTGCCATCAAACTTTGACGGCTTCCCCAACACATTGATTTGAGCCATTTTTCACCACAAGGATGTTAAGCCTTAAACGATGGTGACCTCGACTCCGATACCACTTGCAAGGACCGTATAGGCTAGAGGGGGGGTGAATAGCCTATTAAAAATTCTAGCAAAATACTAGACCACAAGTTAGTAGACAAGCAAGCGAGACAAAGCGCTAGCTCTAGACTATTCTATTCAAACCACCTATCACGATATGCTACTTACAAATATAGGCACTCAACACGCAAGAAACCAACTCCTCCGAACCTAAGGAGATGGCACCTAAACAAGTAGAAAGCGCAAGGAAGAGAGATCAAGAGGATTATACCAAAGGGCTTGATTGAAATGAAGTCCGCACGCCGTGAAGACCAATCACCGGAAGATATCCAATATGAAAATCAAATGATCAAACCCAATAGAATACAAGAAAGCCAAAAGTCCACTCGATGGTGAAGAAGACAAGGAACCCTCGAATTTTTACCGAGGTTCACGTGATCGCCGTCACGCTACTCCTCGTTGTGGCACCGGTCTTCCTTGGTGGATTGCGAGCTAGGCTTCACACGCCAATCCCTCACCGGGAGCCGCTCACCAACACAAGAGAAGTGGCTATCAACCACGAGCAATCCACTAGAGTTGGTTTTGGCACTCCGCCAAGGATAACCACAAAACCTCTTACAATCAATCACCTCGGTGTGGGCTTGAACAAGCACCAATCAACCTCACACCGAAATCACCTCCAAGCCGCTAGGGACACGGCAATGCCCCAAGAGAATAAGAACTCAGCCTTGGCTTACTTTCAAGTGCTCTAGAATGCAGATCACTAAGCCATGATGCACTTGAGGATCACTCAACTCAAATGGATGAACAAGAGATGATCAATTGAGTGAGTGGGAGGTTTAGGATGCTCACAAAGAGTATGCAAATGATTCAAGTGTGCAAGAGTGTCACCAAGTGACCAGGGAAGGAGTATAAATACCCCTAAGTGCAATCCTAGCCGTTACCCACTGAAAAACAGCCATTAACACATTTTTCGGGCGTCGGACTGACAGTGTCGGACCAAGCGATAGCGTCCGACGCTCTGGATTCTCGCCACGTGTCAGCTGGAGTTTAACGTCGATCGTTCGATCTCAATGGTCGATTCGCGCCAGATTCTTACATCGTCGGACTGGGGACGTCGGACTAAAACTCTCGGTCCGACGCCCTGTTTCCAGTACACTGCGCGCGTACCGTCGGACGTTCGCGCGAGCACCGTCGGACTAAAGAAACTTAGCGTCCGACACTTACAGAGAGGTTTGAAACTGTTAAAATTTCGTCGGACTAAGTTTCAGCGTCCGACGCTCTCAGAACTTGCCACGCATCACTTGCCGCTGCTCGGCACCGTCAGACTGAAGTGGACAATGGTCCGACGCTCGTAAAACGAGCGTCCGACGCTCGCCATTGGCTAGAATTAGGTTCAGGAGTCGGACTCTAGACAATAGTCCGACGCTGCCCCTGCTAATAGTCCGACGCTCACTTCTCAGCATTTTTCAAGTCTATTTCTCACTCCTTGCTTCTATATGCTAACACTCAAGGTCTCCAATACTTGTGCACAGTGTGTTAGCCTTTTTCAAAACATTTTCCAAGGGTTTTTAACTTTGATATCTAGGTTCTGTTAATTCAATGCAATGACATGCAACCTCAGGCGCAACCTTTCTAAAGCATTCAATGCACAGTTGACGTCAGCGGAGCAATCTTGGATCACAACAGATCTCTCTGACCACTTTACAAGCACTATCCCGTCAGGCGAGATTCTTGACGCGACTGTGCTTCGCACGCGCACGACGGCCATACCACCTGTCAGGGTTTCCCTGGCGACGGATTTGATGGACCCACTACGGCTATCCTCTCCACAGTATGGTCTACGGTGCTCCGCCCCGTTTTCCGTCGGGATCTACCAACTACGACTACGACAATCCAAGCGCCTGATGAACGGGGTACGTAAGAACGGGAAAGGCACCAACTGCACTGTCCACTCGAAAGGACGAGCACGCCTTCCATCCGGGCCCACCTGACCCTCGGGAAACACTGTCCGAAAGCCAAAAATGCGCCCGAGGGAAGATATCGCCCTGCTCCGTTCCATGACGCCTCCAGAAGTCCCGAGCCTCGGGAGACGATGCCCCGAGGCGACTCACCCTCTCGTCACATCGTGCAGGTAGACAGGCATCAGGTGTGACACTACGCCATGACGTAATCCCGACGACTGTTGCCGCCTTGGAACTCACCAAGATCGTACGAACCACTACGGCCATACCCCTGAGACGCGGAGATAAGACCATAGTTAACGACAGTCAAACAGAGACAATAATTCCCCAGTGTAACATGCATAGCAATGTACGCGCTGCCCTCTCCCCTCCCTTGTGACTATAAAAGGGAGAATAGAGGTCAGTCTTAGACAGGGACTCATTCTCACACACACTCCATACCACACGCAACAACAAGCAATCTGTACATACTTAGACACCCACAAGAGACTTGGGAGTACTTCCCTCTCTCGCCTAGCTTGTAACCCCCTACTACAAGCACCTAGGTGCAAGGCAACACGACTCTCCTCTCCACTGGACGTAGGGCTCTCTTGGCCTAAACCAGTATAAACTCTGTGTTCCCCCTTACACACCATCCGGAGTCTCAACCGCAAAACATAAATTTACTAGCCGGTGTTAGCCCCGCTAAAACTAGCACCGACAAGTTTTTTTATGTGAAGTCGATTAGTGTCCCAAAGTTCAATTTTAAATTTTAAATTTTAAAATATATAAACTTAAAATAATATTTTGAGACCTTAAATAGTTTCGATTCAAAAACTTTTCAAATACAAGGTTGTAGATCACGTCGAGGGCTACAATTTTGATATAAATTTTTTCTTTATCTGAGTTCATATGAAGTAGTTATAAATTATTTTTTACATATAGTTTTTAGATCATCCTGTTTTGACCCAGATGACAGTCAAAATCAAGTTTAGGGACCAAAATGATACAATTGAACAAGTTTAACAATATCAACGGGTGATTTTCATGTTTAGAGACCGGGATGACATAGCCGAACAAGTTTAGGGATTAGGACGATATGGTCGAATAAGTTTGAGGATCTAAACAGTTGATTCGTGAGTTTAGAGACTGGGATGGCATAGTTTACCAAGTTTAGGGACCACTGTGGACTTTACTCTTCTAAATATTAGTAACTTTTTTTAGAATGCATAATAAATTCATTACATTAACCCTAGTCTATATTTTTATAACAAATATTGATAATTTTATAATTGTAGGTAAATCTAAGAAATTTTAAACTAACCTATTACAATTATATTCTTTTTTATTTAAGTAAGAGATATAAGATATTCTAGTGAAAACAGTTTACTCTCGTGGGACTAGCGAACTTTGTGCTTTTGCACTGTTGGTTGGTTCTAACTTTGGACATCACATGTATCCATGTATTGATGGATACATTGGCTATAATATTGATGCATATTCTCTTTTCTAAAAAAGAATTTATTGTTCTTCCAGGTGACGGTTATTGCATATATTTCATATTAAAATTGTGTTCATGTCCACTTGTCCAGATTTAAATTCTTTTGAGGTATCAAACAATGTTTTTTCTCTCAGAACAAATCAGCATTAGCCGAAACTAGTGCTTTTTTCCAGACAAACGAGCAGGGCTTGTATATTTCGTCCTTTTCAATTTCTTTAGACATAATCTGCATTTTTAGGTACCAATAATAAAAAAATTGTTAAACAAAACTATAAACCCGACAAAATTTTATTTATGTTAGCAAAAAAGAATTAACAACTTATAATTATTTTCTAGAGAAAGTTGAGGACAAAAATTTAATATATCAAGATACATAGACAAATAAAAAATCACAAAAGCAACAATTAACTTGTACTAGTCGGCAATATAAGAGTGTTTAAAATCAACTAAAACTTTAGATGCCTGAAATATAGAAAAAAAAGAGTAAAAAAATAGTGAAGTACTCCCTCGTCTGTATATGATTTAGATGCCGTTTAGGACAATGACACGGTCTTCAAAATCATGACTTTGACTTTATATTTCTATAAAATATTTATTGAAGAGTGATATATGTGTACTTCTATGAAAATATTTTTGAAGACAAATCTATTTATATAGTTTTTATATTTGCAAACTCAATAATTTAAATTTTTTTCATGATTTATGTTCTCAAAGTTTAACTAAAATCTTATAAAAATAAGATTCTTTTTCTATACGAAGGAAGTTGTTTTTTTTAATAAGCTCTAGACGATTCTACCAATGAAACTGATCCGAAAAATCGCTCTATATAAGAAACTCGCCAAGTATGCTCTCGCCCTACCACCGAACCAAAGATCCATTTGAAAAACCTTCCAATTTTTTTCTCTATTCGCTTTAGCTTATAGACATTTGTTCTAGATTAGAATAGTATTTTTTCCCACGTAAACTAAAATTAGGGCTTCTTTTTTACCTCTACCAGTAAGCTGTGGGCCGGGTGGCCCTTGGGGCCAGCGAAGAGCCAGGGGTCGCTTGTCAGCGCCCCACGTAACCGTCGTGGGACCCACATTACCTGCGCCATGGGAACCCTATCCGCTCCGACTAGTAGTGACTTGCCGTGCATGCATGTCGCCATGATGCAAAGCTCCACGCCACGCCTGCATCGGTACGGCCACGTGTGGTCGTTGGCACCCGGCGACCAACACTGGGCATGGGTTCCACTCCATGAACCACGACCTGTCGACCGTCATACTACGCTTGCACCGTCAGCAAATCGCACATCGCCAAATATTTCCGCTTCTTTATTCCGCCGAGAGAGGCGAGCGCGAGACTATAGAGAGTGACGGCCAACGAGCTGCAAATTAATGGTGAAGAAAAGGTCCGGTCATGCTCATGCAACCACCGGATTCGCACGTTTTCCGTGAACATTATTAGTTTATTATACTTGCTGTGCTAAAGAGTAAAGACCAGAGACTTCGTTGCGCCAGGCACGCGGCACGCCGACGTTTCGATACACGCTGCTTTCTTCTCATTCAGGAGGAGTAGAGGACACACGGCTATACTTGTGCGAAACTACCATCGCTGCCCACACGTGCTTCATGCTTCCGTTTTGAACACAAAGAAATGCTGCCCATGTGTTTTATGCTTTCATTTTTTGTACTCTATGAATTACCAGGTACAGATATAGACCATTCACAAAATACGTACACCTAAACTTATATAAACATCTCTACAAGACTGAGTAGACAGATCTTAAGATTGACAAAGTCCCTCGTTGTCGACGGATAAATTGTCTACCGCTGACAATAATGTTGTTAAATTTGATGAGTAATTCCAAGAAAAATACGAACAACTATGCTAACAGAGCGGGTCCACTTGAATTCGAGGATTTTTAGTTAAATAACTATTTTTTGATCAAACATCTTTTACATATATAGGGGGTGTTTGGGACTGCTCTATAAACTCCGCTCCACAAACTTCATCATAGAGCAGCTCCACTAACTACATATTTTTTGTGAAGCATCTCTTTAGGTGCTCTCATAACTCCATATTTTTTTCCTGGAGCAGCGTGCGTGGAGCTAGACCTGTTTGACAAAAGTTTACAGAGCGGAGCTGAAAAACGTAAAGCGGAACAGTTCCAAACACCCCCATAGTGTACTCATGAACGTGTATTTCTACAACTAAAAAGGCCAGGTACCCCACATCGGTTCACCCGGCAATCCCTTCACCTCGCACGCACGCCTCGCGACCCGGCCCTAGGAAGAAACCGCCCCACGCCGCGCTGCTTCGTCGCGACGCGCTCCCACCCCGCGGCCGCCCGCGACCTGCCGCGCCCACCCCCCGGCTCCCCGCGCCGCACTGCCGGCCCGCGCCGCATTGCCCGCGCCGCGCCCACCCCGCGACCCATCGCGCCCTTCCCGCGGCCTCCCGCGCCGCGCCCACCCCACGCCCCCCGCGCCGCAACCACCGAGGAACGCCGGCCAAGACCAAGATGAACTTCCCCTTCTTCCCATCGCGTGCTTCCCTCTTTGACCCGGGAAAGGCGACGGAGGCGGCGTTGGGTCCTCATTTCTCGCCGTACCGGAGCCTGGGTGCGCCATGCGTGTGTCTCAGATCTGGTATGCCTCCTGACCTCTCGCACTTAATTTCTTCCCTCTCGTCCTGTGCTACCGTCGGATGATTTCTCATAGATCTTGCAAATTTCTCACTCCAGGTTCATGAATCTTATGTCTGCTGCCTCCTTGGGCGTCCTGGGACCGAAAGGCGGCACCTTTAGCTGAGATGCTGCGGTGAGTTTTTAGTTCCCTCTCGGTTCTTACGTCTAACATGAAATCCCCTTGAACGCCATGGGAAATCCCCTTAAACGCCATGTTTTACGTACCCCAGGTCCGTGAGGTGCAAATCGACATATGTTTGGAGCCATGGCATACCACTATTGTCTCATGGCTCTTCTCAACGGATCTGAATCTAAGGGATTCCCCTAACAGGTGTTTTTTTTTTGGCTCTTCGTTTTGTGATGTGAGATTTACAACGGGAAGAAAACAATACCTTGAAAAAAATAGACAATTGAAATTTTCCTTATCGTTGGTGGTCTTTGTTTAATGGCTTACTAGATGTATGTGAATGAGTCATAAGAAATAGTTTTTGTCTGAAAATGGTATATCAACTTTTGAATATTGTCTGTGTGGACGTCAGATGTTCTGGGCTCTTGGCAGTGGACTTAGATAGATTTATGATTCTTTTAGTAGCAGTTTCTTCAGCTAATTTACTCAAGTATTTTTCAGTGTACAAAGACAGTACAAGTAGGGTTGTGCAGTCCTTTAATTGACATATATCAAGTTTTGCTTTCAGTATACTGTTGTAGAATGTTACCTGAGCCAAATTTGCTTATTATAGCGCTCTGAAATTTCTTGATTTTGACAGTATCATAGAGAGTGTTGGAGAGGGTGTGAATGATGTAGCTCCTGGTGACCATGTCCTTCCTGTGTTTACTGGGGAGTGCAAGGAGTGAGCCCACTGTTGATCAGCAGAGAGCAACATGTGTGATCTGCCCAGGATCAACACTGACCGGGGTGTGATGATTGGCGATGGCAAGTCACGGTTTTCAATCAATGGAAAGCCTATCTACTACTTTGTTGGGACTTCCACCTTCAGCGAGTACACTGTCATGCATGTTGGTTGTGTTGCAAAGATCAAACCTGAGGCCCCCCTTGATAAAGTTTGTGTCCTTTAGCTGTGGTATTTCTACCGGTAAGTTCATTTACTACATTTTTGGTATGGATTTTAGAGTATATTTATCTTGAGATGCTGAGTTATATAATTTCTTTCTCTGTTTAGGTCTTGGTGCCTCAATTAATGTTGCAAAACCACCAAAGGGTTCAGCAGTGGCTATTTTTGGTCTAGGAGCCGTTGGTCTTGCAGTAAGTATTGAAATGATTCGCTTGTTCCATCTTCTATGACCTTTTCCATTGCAATAAGAATGTGTGTTGAGTTTGCATCTGATTACCCTGCACTTATACTCCCTGATCATCTACAAGCTGCAAATGCAGACTCTGCTCATTTGAGCTTTGGTTGTTTTGAATCAGGTGCCTTCTCTGTCTTGCTTTCATCAAAGGTCCCTAAAGGCAGTTTGGAGGATGGTTATGTGCATCTTTCGGATGAATCCCCATCAGCTAATCAAATAGATGTCAGATGAAAAAATTTTCCTGAAATTTTGTGATTCATGTACTTATGTGGGGAATTTAAGACGCACTGTTACGATGAAAAGCAAAGGATGTTGCGCTCTATGCTATGAAAAGCAATAAAAATGCTTTGTGATGAAACTACTGGATGAGAAGAATCCTGAAAGATTTGAAACTTATTGTATGTCATGCCTGCTAGATCAATTAAAGAAAAAGAGAAGGGACCAGCTGCTGCCACTCAACTGCATGTATAGCGAAAAAAAATCTTATTAGTATAGGAATTTTGTCATTTGGATTAAATGTAACTTTAAAACTGATATTTAATTTTATAATATTGTTATTTTATATCTGCGATCCGTGTGTTTTTTTTATAAAAGTTTAGTTATCCAGTAGCAACGTACGGACACGTTACCTAGTATTGGAAAAAAAAAATGAAGCCGAAATGAACACTACCTGTCATGAGTTCAATGACGTCTTCTGATGTTTTTCCCCACCCGGTGGCCCAACAAAGCTCAGTGGTCGGCGACCCAAATTCTCCCCAGCAAACACTAGACAGAAGCAGAACTTGGGCCGCAAGCTGTGGCTGTATTTTGCTCACTTCACCTATTGTAGTAACAGGGAAGCAGCTGCCGCAGCCTGCTGCAGCGAACAAGGCCGTAGACTACGGGACAATTTGGTTGAGGTGAAATTGTGTGTATTAAAATAATTCTTGAGAGAATTAGTTCCTTGCCCTAAAAGAAACGGAACTCAGTTTCGTGGCCCTATTTTCATCGAGCTTTATTATTTTGCATCTAAATGAAATTTGCTTAGTTTCTTGGCCCTTCCGTCCATTCCGTCAGTTAAACAACACAAAAGAGGCGACAAATGACTAAAATACCCTTTAGACCAAAATAATTTTGAAAAATCATAACTCTTTAATACAACATCGGGTGAAGATGATTTTTATATGAAAATTTAGATCTCGATAAGATCTACAACTTTCTAGTTTTAAGTTTTTTCATTGAAGTTCATATGCTCAAAAAAATTAATATAATTTTTTACATAATAATTATCACGTAATGACGCTTGACACATTAGAAAAATAACATAATAACTTCAAATGTAACATTCAAACCTACAAAGATATAGATCTCGTTAACTACAACTTTAGTATAAAAGTTATCTTCACTTAACCTCATACAAAAGAGAAGTTATTTTTGAATGGGGAAAGGTGTGGATGGGGAGGATTTTTTTTCCCAACATGTCTTACATGGTCTCATCCAAACTAGCACACCCATGTAATGTAACCATATATAGGTGACGTGGAGGAATCTATACCTCTACATTTGCGTTTAAAAAATGAGGCCCATATTTTCATATTTCTAATCTCAACAATTTAAAATTTATTCACGATTTATTCCCAATGTTTGACCATAATTTTGTCTCAAATGATATATTTTTTTCTATATGAAAGGAGTATAAGCTAGTATCTATATCTATATCTTCTATATATATATATATATATATATATATATATATATATATATATATATATATATATATATATATATATATATATATATATATATTAAAGCGAGAAGATTTTCGACTCTTTTTTTCGTCCATCCTTACTAACTACCGGCTGGTCCTACTCTTAGATTCTATAATAAAAAAGTGTGTTTACACTTTTATAGATATTACATTTTAAGATCATCGATCCTTTTTTGGCATCGAAAAAAACACAAGGACACCCCCTCGGGGGACGATTTCTCCAGTTCTGATCGAGTCCGACACGTCCAATCTTGCTTATATATATTTGACATACATGTATACCCGTACACATAAGCATCCTTAATCTTTTTTGGCATCCGTAAAAACACAAGGCTGCTTTCGTGTTATTAGGACATTCCTAGCGTAACATGCCAGGAATATATGACATACCGTAAAAATCTCAAAATCCGCCAATGCTGTACCGGCCGCCGCCAACGCCAACGAGTCGGTGTCGGTCAGTTCTTGATTTCCTTGATGTCTCCCTCGCGTGGAACCAGCGACGGCAACAGCAACAACACGTCAACAGTCACCATCGAGACAACGGCCGGGTGGCACGAGCTCAAGGTCAAGAGCTACATCGAAACCAAGGGTCGCGTTGGCAAGTTCATCAGCTCCGTCACGTTCAGCGTCAGAGGGCACAACAGGTACGTGAGGTACTACCCTGAAGTCACAACTGCTATAAGAGCGTCGACTCGGTATTCGCCTACCTCTATTTCGATGACGATGTCAAGGCGGGCACACGTTCAGTCTGATCCACGACGCCACCACCGCCGGGGAGCCTCCGGTGCCATTTCACACCAGAACAACCACCAAGTACGTACTCGTTTTGGAGCGCAGGTCCGCACTGGTGGGGCTACAGCAAATTTTTCTTACCCTCTAATTTTGGTCCGGCTCTCTCTTAATTTTGTCTGGCTCCCGGTCCATGGTCCGTCTCTCCTGGTCTGTGTCCGTGTCTCTCACGAAACCGCGAGTCCATGTCTACCGTATCTATCGTCCATTAGTCTATGAATCCCAACACCTTCTATCTTTCTAATACCTAGGCAGTACCAGTGAAGCCCTGGCCATCGGCAGTGCAAAGAATCCCCAACGCTTCCACCCGGACTCGGCGACCAAGCTTGTCGCTTCGTGGAGGCTCGAGATGTGCATGAAAACATGAATCGGAACACGTGCTAGCGATGGACGACAGTCGACAGCAGCCCCCACAGCACGAGAAAAGAGGCAAATGCGCCTGTGGAAACTGTGGACCGTCACATGCTCGCATTACTTCAATGTCAAAGCCATCAAAAGTTTCTGACTCCTCCTATACTAGATAAGCTAGATGCAAGGGAGACAAAACCAACAGACGGACCTGGACATGAAGTTGATGGATGGCAATCTCGACGTGTGGCAACCGATAATATCAGGAAAGACATACTATCATTTCTTTCTCTTTTAATATGTGCTATATATCATACACGAATATATAGCATGACACTTTCCGTAGATGATATTTTTCTCGTTGCAACGCACGGGCATTTTTGCTAGTATAATAAATAACTTGGGAAAGCATATGGTCTGCGTGGCTTGAAGCCCAAGCCCATATAAAATGGTAGCTCTACTGCCCACATGGGCTTTTAAAGGTCCTTACAGAAAAAAGAGGCCCAGATTTGGATAAGCTGTATATTATGCTGCTCTTTCGATTATATGTACGGAGTACTGAAAACATCTCGTTGTTCAGTCTATTGCAAGTTGCCTCCTTCGATTGGATCAATGACTGTGCGATGATCCATTGCAGCTCTCGGCAAGATGGGACTTAGTCTAGTAATTAACTATCGTTTGACCAGAGAACTGTTTGTTTTTCCGTGTTCCTGTTTCCTTGTATATGATTATCTTGATGTGCGAAGTGCCAGTGTGTTGGATTGCAAAATCAAATAAAGACCTATTGCATATACTACTAAGTATATCAGAAGTTAAGATATGCTAATCTAATATTAATCCTGTAGTCAGGGTAGGTGAGAACCAGCGGGCAGCAGTTAATTGAACGTGGACATCCCGCTAACCCGGCCAGGTTCATCAGGTTTGAACGAGAACTGTTCAACACGATTTTGCAGAGGTCACGATGCGTCGATTAACGATGATATGCACAGTTAGCCTAAGCTAACACATACGGAGTACAGCTAAGAACGATGCTAAAATACTAGACTGACACGTGTGAAAGCGTATGGACTGCATCTGCATAGTTTGACGCCAAAGCCAAATAAAAATAGCATATACATTGGGCGTATGAGCTTTTAGAGGCCATAATAAAAAAATGAGGGCCACATTTGCGTTTGTAGGCCTGGTTGGGTCACACCCTGACAGCCACGCAGATGATCCTAGCCCTATCGTTCCAAATCGGACGCCTGGGAGCAGCACCTGCGACTCATGAGTCATGATACATTTTAATAAACAGAGGTTAACGCATTCGGGACAGAGCCTAAAAGAGTAAGATATACATTTACCTAACCTAATTAAGTATCGTTTGACCAGCTGAGAACAACACCTGTATTTGTTCCCTGTTGATGGCCGTCGCCCATCGGACAGCAGGAGAGGCCGGCCGGGCAGCTCGATCTGTGCTGAAAGGAAATTCTGACGCTAGCTCCACGCTAATCCTACTAGCTGTTCGCCGACCGTTGTTAATTATCCGATTGATTTGTTCCATTTTCCGCGTCTTCGTCGCTTTAATATATAGACAGGGGCACGAGAATGTTACATATCTACTACAGGCATGGTGTCAGGGATTAGGGAATATGCCGTCGGCGGCGTAGGTTGGTGATCGCGAACCGAGAAATTAAACAATCTATCCAAAGTCGTAGCTTGATCGCTGCGGACATTGACATGTCGGGAAACTCAAAAATAGCTGCAATTAGTATCTCGGGGATCCTGCGGTAGGAAACTGTCGATTCTGGACGAGCTAGCCCAGAGGCCGCAAAGCGCCCATCTGATCTACGAGCTCCTGCCCTGCCCTGCCCTTTTGTTGTTGTTGTTGCTGCTGCTGTTGTCTCTGCTTCACACCAGGGTAGTCACCAACCAGGCGAAAAGGAACAAGCTAGACATCTATCTATCCAGGCGCGGATCGGCAGGAGAGATCGGATTTATAAAAGAAAAGAAAAGAAAAAACCTGCTAGCTTCTGACTTTCTATCGAGCTAGCTTAGCTCTCGATGGTTCGATGGCTCCAGTAGAAGCACCGCGGCACGGCCACCTAACCGTAATGCATGCGATCGAGGTAGACAGACGATGATGCAATGACTTGATGCTGACGTCACGAGGATCGGGGCTCGTTTGCTAGCTGCTTGGCGCGTCTCTGCTGGCCGGTACGTTGTACCGTCGCTCATCCTTCTCGCCACTCGCCAAATCGATTTTTGGCATGCAGGCTTATGGTTGTCTAGCACTAACGACAGCTCACCGTACAAAACATGGTGAAAATTTTGTATTTTAGTCTTTTTTAAAACTTACTTTATGAATAGACCATTCGCAAAACTTTGTCTAAAAATGGACCCAAAGTTAGGCGTATAGTGCCTTTACGTCGAAGTATGTGACTCGGCGTACTATGACTCTACGTTAAATTTGCCACGTAAACGCCAGCCTGTCGTTTAGATCGAAGCTTAGCGTTCAATCAATTAATGCTGAGAGCATGCACGTCGGCGTTAGCTCAATTAACGCCAAGGTGTTCAACCATATACGGTAAAAAAGCTAATAGCCAAAAGTGCATGCATTTGCGTACTTGCCCATTCAATATCTATGAAATTCCATATAAAAATAAATATAAATTCTTTTGACATGAGATCATTTTCGTTAGAATCATAAGTCTACCTTTTATGGGACAAAAATACATGGATTGATAAAATGTTTCCTCATATTTTTATAAATAATTTTGTGATGAAGCTTGTGCATGAACCAAGTACTCCTGTATTCCAAATTATAAGTCACTTTGGTATTTCTTGGTACATAGAACTTGTGCAAAAAGTTGTCGCGCATAAACGGTCAAATTTGCACACGCACGCACATATAGACGTATATAAAAGTTGTCTTATCTAGTTGGATCAATATTAGTTAATATGATATATTAAAAAGCTTCCAACAATTTAAAGAAGTTTTGCGTACAGCATGGTCATGTATACCATGATGAAGAAATAGGAAGAGTAAACGAGCTAGTGAGCCAGTGTGCAAGCAATTAACGTGGATATTAGCTATCTCAGCGATCACGCGATAGGCACAGAGGTGCTGCAGCGGCACAGTACATGGAGCTTGAACCCTATCCTTCTTATTCTTTCCCACATTCTTCGACCTCTGGATTGGCTGATCGATACGCGTATGTATATATTTTTACATGATCTTAAAAAAACAAGATTGAGAGTGGGGTTTTGTAAACTCTTGGAGATGTTCTTCCAAAAATGCAGAGAGAGCTGCAAAAATAATTCTTGGGAATGGATAGAATAATTCTTAAGACTGATGCTATGATGATTATACAAGCGTTGCAAACTTCTTATTTCAGGTTATCGACGATGAGTGGCCTTGTGCATGATCTTAAGGAATTGCTCGATCGATGCTAAGTTCTTTGAAGTCAAAGTCTCTTATGCTCCACACGATTGTAATAAAGTAGCATATGAGTTGGCTAGATTTGTTAGTTTTTGTAAGGATGATGTTGTGTTTGCCTCTAGTAATCTACTAGATTGTATTCATGTGCTGGTGACCAGTGATTTATCTGGCTGACAAAGTTAACGGAATCATGTGGTTCCCTTGAAAAAAATTAAACAGGGAGAACCAGCTAGCAAAGTACTAACCAAAACCCCTAAGAGAAGAAACCTGCCTGTTACAACGTACTCCATCCGTCTCAAAATAGAAGTTATTCTCGCTTTCCAAGAAGTTAACTTTTCATAACTTTGTTCAATTATATATAAAAGAATATTAATATTTATAAGACATAATTAGTATCATTAGATAGATTGTAAGAAACCTGCCTGTTACAACGTACTCCATCCGTCTCAAAATAGAAGTTATTCTCGCTTTCCAAGAAGTTAACTTTTCATAACTTTGTTCAATTATATATAAAAGAATATTAATATTTATAAGACATAATTAGTATCATTAGATAGATCGTTGAATATACTTTCGTAATAAATTTATTTGGACATATAAATGTTGCACGTATTTTATACAAACCTAGTCAGAGTTAAAAAATTTAACTTACATGCATCCTATAGCGATGTCGATTCTAGGACGGAGAGAGTATTAAGATATTTTAAAATTATACTATGTGTGTAAATCGTGTCTGATTCTGTAGAAATCCTAACAAATAATTTATCAAACTATGTATTTTTGTTTCATAGAGGGTAAACTTATGGTTGTAACGAAAGTGTTCTCACGTTAAGAGGGTTTATATTTCTTTTTATATGGATTTTCAAAGGATGTTGAACGGACAAGTACGTACATGCATGCATTTGGCTATTAGCTTTTACTGTATATGGTTCAACACCTTGGCGTTAATTGAGATAATGCCGATATACATTCTCTCTGCGTTAATTGATTGAACACCGAGCTTCGACCTGGCATTTACGTGGCAAGTTTAACGTTAAGTTGTAGTACGTCGAGCCACATATCTGTTGAGTCGTAGTACGCTGAGCCACATATCTTGGCGTAAAGACACTGTACGCCGAGTTTTGGGTCTATTTTTAGACAAAGTTTTGTGAAGGGTCTATTTATAAAATAAGTTTCTAAAAAGGACTAAAATACAAAAATTTCACCAAAACACACAGGCCAAAGTACTGCAACCGAGGCAGCCATATGGTTGGTCTAGCGCTGTTTCTTCGAATGTTATCTGCATTCTGCAACATTGGTCAGTGCTTACATAGTAGCTACAAGGACTAGTGCCCACTTAATTTGGTCCTAGCACACGTAGGGCAATATTATTGGTAGCTTGGATGCACCTCGGCCTAGCCCATATATATCGTGCAAGGTTATCGTGTTTGGTTTCATGGATTGTACTTTGGGTTTTTCCCATCGCGTGTATGATTCCTCTCGGCTAGGCTGAAGAGAAACGTAGCGAGGTCTCGTTTCCATTGAACCTAACTTGTGCGGCGCAAGAGCGCGTAAGAAGGGTACCCACCTGCGAGTAGCAGAGACGAGATCCACTTGAACTAAAGGGCAGACCCTGTTGCTCCTGGATGAAATAAAAGCAAAACTAAACACGTGCAGGTGCATGCATGTACCAATCACGCCCCGTACAGTCTCTTGCAATGTTTTTCCTATAGAAACATGTCAGATTGTCAGGTAAAATACCAGCTCAAACTTTTAATTAAAAGATGGTGGCAAACAATAGATTACAAAGCAGAAGATGCCTGATACAATCACATAACAACAAAACATGACAAACACATTTCATACGCAATTCAAATGATGAACCATGACACAAGCCAAGGAATAATGACCAAATCGTTGACTAGAATTTCCACCAAAACAACATAGTATCCGGGTATATCACAACCACTATGCATCCGCTCATTCCCTTAGGTATGCTATTCTACTCGCCGCTCTCCTTCTAAGAGACCATCCAATGAAATGGGACCCAAGGTAGAAGAAGGCACACAACCCAAAGTTCACCAAGCACAACAATCTCCCTTAATGTCGGTGGCATCACCATTTCCTGCACATCTAGGCTCTACTTACCGCCATACACAACAATGTACAAAAGGGGAGGAAACTTTGAAGATGAATGGCAAAAGAAGTCAGTTGAAACACACCCAACATTTGATTTGGTGACACCATCGACAAGAAGAGTGACAAACCATTATGACAATAGCTATCATCCATCACACTAGCTAGGCAGACCCAAAAAAGTCCGCTGATGGAGGAGAAAACAAAGGTATCCTACTTCAATAATCATGGGACAAATCAGCAAAAGCAGTGTTGACGGTAATTATTGTATGATTTTACCCATCAACTAAATATGAAATAAGGGTATAAAGGCAAACACCACCATAGAATAGGGCTTTAACTGACAGAATTCCACAGTTTTGGTGAATCAGTGTTTTGCAGGGGGTTATTCAGAAAAGAATCAAGGGAGGCCCACATATCGGATTAAAATAACGAATTCCGCCGCGAAAGGAGATCAAGAATATTCTAGAGAACACCAGAGACTCACCGGAGGAAGCGGGACCCACCTGTCAACCAGAGGGGGTCGGCCGACCTCTCTGATAGGTCGGCCGACCTCTCTGATAGGTCGGCCGACCTATCAGGGAGTCCTCAATTATGCTATTCATTGCTTATCTAGATTGTATACTTTACATAGTTAGGATGCATTCATATTCATAAATAGGTTTGTATAGCGCTCATTCATTGATATCATGGGTGGGTGATGAGCAGCATGTAAGCATGGTGCTTAGATGTGGTTTGTCTGCAAATGCGCCTTATATTCTGGGTTCTGTGGTAGATCGCAGATGTGACACTCCCGTTGAGTCCTTTATAGTCCACACTCCGAATGTAGGGAGAGTATAAAGTTATTTACTTTAGAAGGCTGGCTATGATCATGATCTTTCTTAGTAATATTCCCTTAAGTATGAATATGAAGTGTCTTCGCCATGATTGCTAGTATAATTGCACCAATCTGATATGTCTTTAAAAGTATAATTAGAATGACTTAAGATATCCTTATGCTTCAATCTAATCCATGCTAGTGCCTAGATAGGAAGTGCTCTAAGTGATCATTATTATATATTGATTGATTGGTTGATTGATCATTATGCTTATCATATATATATATATATCATTATTATTGTGACATAACCCCTGTTCTGATTAAATAGGTCAAGCATGGTTATCTCCATATTTGCATATGCATATGACATCTATCTATCTACCTACACCTATTTATTGCCAACCCTTCCCAGTGGTAAAATATAAATGATAACCTAGAATACTCTTGGGTAAAATGCTACAATGGTGTATATTTTATCTGTGCGCTTGCTGATATAATATAATATATTTCAGTCACTTGCTAGAAGGAGAGATCTTTTAGAATCATATTGGGGATGACAACCTAGTTACTTTTAAGAGATAGAGGAAGAGTTCAAGTGATTTGTAGACTAATCAGGTGGCAGAATAATCTATACCTCCCATCATTTTTAGTGCCATTGCTGAGAGTAGAGTCTAATTCTATTTTTAGTGGTGACGTTAGAAATGCCAACAAGCATTTTTGGCGCCCTTGTCGGGGAAGGTGTTTGGCATACATAAGATGTAGATAGATCATATGCATAACACCAAATATGTTAAGAAACCGTATAAACCTTACTCAAACAGGCTCATCCTGTCCTTATTTATTCTTTGGATAGCTTATACATGGTGATGTATGAACGGATTTGATCTTTTGCAGAATTTTGTTGAAAATCTAGAAGCTTTGATCAGGAAGACTCGAGCCAAGCTCAGGAAGACTCCAGATCCACCGCCAGAAGACATCCGTACAAGAAGAAGTTTGACACCAGAGTTTGAGGCTATGGCTAACAAGAGCCTTCGCGAGTTCTCTGCTCCAACCACCGCTACATTCGTACGGGACCACCTACTGATGTTGGAGATAATGGATTCGAGCTCAAGCCTGCGCTCATCAACATGGTTGTTGATGGTCGTTAAGTACCAATTTTATACCGTCAACTAATGCCAAGGGAAGATCAATAATAGAAGCATAGGGGTTATTACTGACGAATTCCACGAGTTTTGGTGAATTGTGTATTTTTCAGGGATTATTCCAGAAAGGCTTAAAAGAAGGATTAAAGTGCTTAATTACCACAAAACTTAACCACCAAGGAAACATCATCACGAGAACACTAGAAGCATCTGGAACACACCCGAAGCACCGGGGCCTGAGACCCCCCAGGGTGGGGCCGGCCGGCGCCCGATTTCTAGGGTTTTGGCCCACCTTCTGGAGTCTTCTTCCACCGCCTCTCTGGAGTCATCTGGGCCCTTTGTTCAAGTCGGTTTGATCCCACGGCGCACGTTCATCCCACCGGGCTATAAATAAAGGGGCAGGCCCCCCTACCAGAGCACCAATTCATTCCTCCTGCTTCATTCGTCAAGAGTAGACAAAAGTTAGGGTTTCCAGAGATTAGAAATAGGGCTCTAGTTCTTCAAGTTCATAGTTTAGGCGTCTAGCAAGGTTCAAGTAGAGTTGGGCGCTACGCTCAGGATTCCAGATCCATTCGTCTGGAGGTCGGTAATATTATCTTGTATTTCATTATGACTTTGCTTTATTTTAATATATTACTAGTTATTCAGTTATTAATTTATTCTAGCTGCATATTCGATATAGTTGTGATTGGTAATGATTATTGTCATATGATCGTAAAGCGCCTAATTCAGTACTCGAGTGAGTTAGGTGGTATGCATTATGTAGACGTGGTGTCTAAATATATTGTGTACCTACGGAGGCACCCTGACATGCCGGGTCGCGTTGTAGTCCGCGTAGGTGACAGCTGCGTTGGTTCCTCTGTAGTCCACCCCCCGTACGTAGGACGAGCAGAGCACGGTCGCGAAGGAGGTGACCCTTGTGTCTTAATATCCTCATTAGATGATGCTCCTTATGATGTTTTCTGAGTTGAATATGCTATAGATGAAGATGTGTAATGTGACGTAGGCTGTAGACTTTGTATTTAGTAATTACATAGGTTTCCTTTAGTTTAGCCGAATCTCGAGATTGTCTTACTACATTAGTGAGTCTCTATATTCTATCTCTGGAATACCTTTTACCTCATTTACTCAGTTATCATTTATCATTTATCATTGACTTATTTATCGTTAAAGCACTAGAGTTATGGGTTATCATAGGTCTGCACATTTATCTTTCCAATTATTATAGTAGATTATCCTAATGAGTAGAATGCCACCTTTATCCTTTTGGCATAAAACAAATCAACGATACTCGGAATACTTACCGGGTGAAGTGCTACAATGGGAGAATTATCTGTGCGCTTGCGGATATATTCTATAGTATTATTTTTAGGAGGCAAGTGAAGATTATTTTACCTTTGGTTTTTAGTATCATGTTAGGGATGACAACTTAACGTGAAGTGATATTAAAAATACCAACAAACATTTCTGGCGCCGTTGCCGGGGATGACAATTATATTCATTAGGATAATTTATTGAGTTCATTGATTTTATTCGCCAGGATATTTATTCTAGAATTTCATATAGGAGAGTTCTTCATAGATAATATTATTAGAAAAACATAAAAATAACTATAAACATAAATACTTAGAGATAACCATAACCTTTTGCTTTAGCAGACTTACCCGTGTTTTGTTTATATTTAAATATCTTATATATGGTAAGTGCTGGATTGGTTGTGTACTTTAACTCTTATCAATCAGGAACGACCATAGGAAGAAGGGTCTTACATTATTTTGTGAAGCCATGGCTGAGAAGACTCTACGTGAATTGTCTGCCCCAAGCACTGAGAATATTCGCGTTGGGCCAATTTTTAACATTGGAGATCATGATTACGAGATCAAGCGAAGCCTCATCAGAATGGTGCAAGCTATCACATTTACTGGAAGGAAAGATGAAGATGTAAGTGTCCATTTGCAGAATTTCCTGGAGATTGGCAGCACCATCAATATCAAAGGCATTCCTCAAGACGTCGTGCTACTTCGTTTGTTTCCGTTCTCATTAGAGGGAAAGGCGAAGCAGTGGTTTTATCGGAATAAAGATCGAGTCAAGACATGGTGTTGACACTTCTTAGCGCAACCACCAGAGACAGGGTGTTAGGCTATCTCTGATAACGGCACCAGAAATGCCCTGAAGGTATTTCTTATGTCTATTGGATAATTCCGCAAGCGCACAAAATATACCGTTGTAGCACTTCACCCGGGAGTATTTCAAGGTATCGTTATTTATTTTATCCCAAGGGAAAGCGATTGCTAGAAATATTAATAGAAGTAGATCCTTAAATCTATCTCAACTTAGCACAACTAGTGCAGAGGGGGTAATTGAAGTATGATAGGAAGGTGACGATTCAAAGATAATAAATAAAATACTAAAAGATAACTAGTGTAGTGCAGCTAGATGGGAGAACAACGAGTGAGAAAGGTTCCTGCGATTCAAACTTTACTCCTGTGATCTATCATATCAAATGGACGAAGTACACTAAGACTGATACCTTACTTCCGGTGTGTAGGGGATAGGCGAGACAGTAGGGGATATAACCTCTACCCGAAGCGGCTTTTCTCTTATGGGAGCCTACCTTATTGCCTAAAATACGTGGAGGGATACTAAGGCTAGACAGGGCTGTCACCACCTGCTAGCACCCACAAACAATCCGTGCGACAAGCGGCATTCAAAGGCAAGATCTAGTCTAAGCACCACGCTTACACTAAGCCTTACTACTCTAGCAGTGATCAAGGCAACTAGAGCATCCTATGACAGGCGATGAACTACACACGTGAGCTGGTTACAGGATCACAATCTAATGCAAACCGACCAAGCAATATGATAACTCGCAACAATACTATTAAAGTAATGCACTAAGTAAGGACTCAGTGAAGTAAAGCAAGAATAGTATATTAAAGTAGATAAGTCTTACAGAAAGAGAAAGATACAAGAGGTATACCAGACTCTCCAGTAGACGACTCCGGAGACCCCGAGCACAGCTCGACTCAACTCTAACTCCCACATTAGACTACAACTACTACTAAAGGTGGAACTACACTACTCTTCACTTGTATCTTGAATGAATCATGTCTTGAGAGGGTGGATGCAGCCTCTATTTATAGGGGGAGATGGAGGGGGTGCCACGATAGCGATCCGTGTGCCTTTCCACCGTGGCCCTTGGATAAACCGTCCTTACAACCGCCACAAATCAACAACAATGATGAAATGAGCACGTGGGAGGCATGCTGGAAGGCGGTGGAGGCCAACCGACCTGGCTGGGCACCAGGGGTGGTTCGGCCGACCCCCCTATGGCATGTGGGCCCAGCCAGGGTCTTCTAGAAGGAATCCCCACCTGTCATTGAGTGCAGCAGTGGTCTGGTCCCACATTGGGTGGTTCGGCCGAACCACCTTTGGGGAGTTGGGCCCACCACTGTGGTCCTCATCTGTCATTGATTATCCCCGTATGTTGGTTCCACCTTGATTGCATGTTTGTCACACTGAACCCTTGTACTTTGCTTTTCCACCGTTGAATGTAAACACATGTTGATCTGATGGATGAAAGAAGTTGAGAGGAGTGTCACACGGATCGTGCCATGTCAGCAGGGCCAGGTGGGCCCCATCCATGGTTCGGCCGAACCATTCATGGACCCACCTCAAGCTCCATTCTCTTCCATGTGGTCCCTTGTGTCATTTGTTGAAGTGTGGTGACTTGGTTCCCAAATATGTGGTTCGGCTGAACCATGATATTGGGCTCCAAGTGTTCATTTTAGCTCTGTTTCATCTTCCCTGCATTTACAAGCTTAAGAGTACAAGTGGAACTAGTTATTGATAAAAATATGTTCATGTTATGTTGATCTTCCTTGAGTCCGAGGCCTGTTGACGGTGTTTGAGTGTGGATTTTTATGGTATATCCATCGTCAACACATGGGTAGAATGTTCAAAAGCTTTCCTAAATTTTTTTCCCAGTAAGCAAAACCAATGCTCTACGAGGAAAGATTTTAAAATTTTGTCAGTAGAAAGGTGAATCTATTTCAGAAGCCTGGGAACGTTTTCAAGATTACATATCAGATTGTCCCCATCATGGAATGGAAAAGTGGTTGCTCATGCAAACATTTTATCACGGACTAACTCAATGGTCACGTGAGCAACTAGATGCCACTGCTGAAGGATCCTTTATGTCACTCACGCTTGGAAGAGCTGAAGATATTATGGCAAGGATAGCAGAAAATCAGAATTGGACAAACAACACTCAAACATGCCATAAGAGTGAAGAAGTTTCAGAGGAAGTGTGTGCACTATCAACCAAGATGGATGTACTGTTGAACTGGTTAGAGCAAAGAGCCAATCATAAAAGAGATCGTCAAGCTATTCAAGATGCATTCAATTCACAGAATCAATATAAAGGACCTTTAGAAATTAAGTTTGCAAATCCCCCAGAAAATATTAGTACAGTCATCAAGTCTACTTCTCAGAAACAAGGATGGAATCAACCTCGGTCAACCAGTCAAGGTAAGTACCAAGGCAATACAAATTTTTCAAATAATAAACAACCACCCTTGAGAGAATTAATATTAGAACAAACTAGAATTAATGAAAGTATTTATAAGAAGCTTGCTTTTAATGATAAAGTTTTAGAAGGAATTAATTCTAAATTGGATAATTTCTCTTTCGCTGTTAAAGATCAAATATTATTTAATAAAAAGATAGAATTACAAATTTCACAATTATTTTCTACTTTGTTTACCACTAACCATGAGCAAATAAAAGGAATATCTACTAGAGGAGGTAAATCTACACGTGATCCACCTTACCCAAAAGGGGCACGTAGACCATCACATTTAGTGCAGGTAGAAGAAGAGATTGAAAAGGGCAACAGAGAGGAAGAAGTTATACCACCTTCATCACCAGTTGAACTACAAGATCAAGAATTAACTCAAGATTTTCATGACATAATCCTCCTACCGTTTCCACGCAGAAGAAGAAGAGCTAAAACAGATGATCAATTTGGTAAGTTTGTAGAGGTAATTCAGAAGTTATATGTCAATATCCCGTTGTTAGATGCCATGCAGGTACCTACATACGTGATGTATCTTCGAACCATCCTCAACAACAAAGGATCACTACCTTCTACTGAAGTTGTCAAGCTAACGGAGGAGTGTAGTGAGGCAATTCTGAGTTCTTCTCCTACTAAGAAGAAGGATTCAGGGTGTCCCACTATTGATTGTTCAATAGGAGACCAGTTGTTCGAGAATGCTTTATGTGATTTTGGAGCAAGTGTCAGCGTCATGCCCAAGACCGTCTTCGACAAACTCAACTATTCTACCAACCACGATGTGTTTACAATTAGCTGACCAATCGGTTCGCTACCCCGCAGGAATCGCAGAAAATATTCCGGTAAAAATCCGCAACTTTTTCATTCCTGTAGATTTTGTAGTACTTGACATGCAGGAAGAGAGGAAAATACCCCTCATCCTCAGGCGACCATTCTTAAACACTGCAAATGCAACCATCAACGTCAGAACTGGAGAGATCACATTCACCATCAATGGGCAAGAAGAGCGATTCGCATTCAAACCAAGACTGGAGCAATGCCAAATGTTGAAGTGTTATGAAGAACAAGATGCAACAACATCTCCGACACCGGAGATAAATCATGAAGAATAATTGAATTCAAGAAGTCCGGATCGGCGGACTCAAAAACCCCGAACCATCGCCGGGAGGTAACTCGGTAGTTATTGGTAATTTAATTCTTGCATTTAAATCTGCATATTTACTTTCTCATAAATTGCATTATTAAAAAGAACTAAAAATAAGCATAGCATGATTAAAGGTTAAGCCCCATGTGATTATTACTGACGGAGTGTTAAACCCCCGTCAGTGAAATTTACTGTGGTGGCAGAAAATTATAAAAAGACCGTCATTAGAATTCTAATTTTTCGTAGATTCATAAAAGTAATTTAGTTTTTCATTCTTGTGTCATTATACAGTATAAATACGAAAAACATTTGGGACCCACCATCATCACATCAAGTCACATCATGCATTATCATCAACCACTACCATCCAAACTCCACCATTTATCCATGTACTATTCTCCACTCATGCATTCATCAGAGAAAGGAACCAACTCACATGCATTTGGAAGTAGATGAAGGTGGTGTCGACACTAGCTAAAGGAGAGAGCCAAATGACATAAGGTGGGGCCAGTCGGCCCCAAGGCCACGCCGGCCGGCGCCCCTCCACCTTTTCTCTGCCTCTCCTTCCTCTCACTCATTCACTCACTCACACACACTCCAGAGAGCATGTAGCCAAGTTGTTTTGTAGCTCAAGATTTCAAACTTCCATAATCCTATCATTTGATTCAAGTTTAAGTAAAGAAAAGGGTAGAGAAGAGGATTAGTTAGAAGGCCTAAAAGAGAGATCACCACTTTGATTCCTTCTCTCCTCTTGTTCTTGCTTGTTCTTGATTTGTTCTTGTGTTCTTGTTCGTTCTTGCCGTGTTCTTCGTGTTCTTCATTTTACAGGAAAGATGAGCAATAGAATGAAAGGTGCCATTCGATCCCTTGGAAGAGCCCTCTCACGCCGCACAACAAGAAGCCAATCATCATCACAAGTGCCATCGTTCGTCGGCTTCGACATGAATATCGATCCTCCGTCACCCTTCACGTATGACAACCCGTCATTCTCTTCCCAACCGGAAGAGAGGTATGAACTCACAAGCATAACTCAAATTTCATTATCAGCTAGACCTTAGAGAGAAATTTTAAATGTGGTTAAAAATAAGGAATTTACGCATACTTCAATTTTTGATGTCACTTTGCTCCATGAAACCGGAATGGATTCTGAGTTTGAGCTTATTTTTAGAAATGTTGGATGGGAAAATGCATGGCAAATTAATGAGCAGGTTAGCAAGTTACTCACGATAGAATTCATTAGCACCCTAGACTTTGATGATGATGAGGTTAATTTTAGAATGTTTAATAAACCTTTCACCCTCTCATGGAAAACTCTTAGTTTAGCATTGAGATTCAATAATCAGTGTGTAGTCAATATTTCTGAAACTCTCCAAGACTTTGATAAAGATGATTTTTGGGAGAGTATCACTGGAAAGAAACCTGAGAGAAAACACAAATATACTACCGAAGAAGTTCATCATCCCACACTGAGATTTACGCTTAAATGGCTAGCTTTTACATTCTTTCTTAGACAGGAGTTAAATACTATTAAATAAGATGAGCTACATTTGTTATATATCATGATTAAAAAGAGGAAAGCGTCACCTGTAAAAATGATGTTGAATTATTGGAGAACTATCCCTTCCTTGAGAAAGTGCAGTATTTCTTTTACTTCCTGGATTACTCGTTTAGCTGCAGGGCTAGGTTTACTATCGAATGCTTCGCTTATTTATATTTCTGATGCCCGCAGAATTATTGCTTATGATTTTTTCTTTCATGCTCACATGCTGAAACACCGAAATAATAAAATAGTTATGATTTATAAAAATTATGACAATGAGTACGAACTGTCAGACAGGGTGTTAGGAATTTATTCTGTCCAGAATTTTTTTTCCAGCTGTTAGAGCTAATATTGGCAGGTGTCCGTCCGCGCGCATCAGCAGGGCGCCGAGAGCTAATTTCACTGGAGCTGACGCAGTACCATCTGAGCCAGTTTATTCCCACTACGTCAATTTTGGTGAACAGGTGTCGACGCAGGAGCCACGCCAGCAATGGACTGCACATACAGGATGGGAGGAACAGCCCACATTTCATCAAGGAGAATCTTCATCGGCAGCAGCAGCAGCGGGTTGGGGAGCAACTGATTTTCAGAGAGGATGAGCATCTTTTTCTACACGCGGCAACACGGATTTCACCGCTGGTGGTCCATATCCGTTTCATGCACCACCAGAAGATGATTACTATCGGCCGCCTGAGCAGCACTTTTCGGCTACCGCTAATGATTTTCCAGCTTTATCTATGCGTCTCACTAACATTGAACAGGGGCAGAACGCAATAAGCGACACGCTGCAATAGCACGAGCAGTGGCAGCAGCAGGTCGACGACAGGTTCTACCAGCATGAACAATGACAGCACAGCACAGATCAACGACTGGATCAGATATATCAAGGACAGCAGCAGACGCAGAGCGGATTAGAGTATTTGATACATCAGGTGGGATACCCGCCACCACATTACTGAGCAACATCCAGCTTGGGAGAGATCCCGCTAGGTGAGTACCTCTCACCTTTATATATGTGCCTTTTATTTCAGTATTTAATTCAGTCTTTAATTCTATCAATTTCAATATTGCTAAAAACAACAAGAAAACTAAATAAAAATTTATTTACCGCTTCCTTTAGTTATTGCATTAAATTTCTGCTTCCTTAAAAATGAAAATCCAAAAAATAGATTGTATAATTAAGTCTGTTTTAAATTTCGCATTCAGTTTGTCTTTAGAATAATTAGAACCTGAAGCTAGAGAAAAATCAAAAAGATATTTAAATTGTTTAAATATAATTTCCTGCAATTGCTTAGTGTTTAAATTTAAATTCTCCTACGAATTGCATGAAGTTTATCTATCATGAGAATTTATTCTGAAACGTGATATCAGTGGGTAGCATAAGCTTTTCTAAGTAATTGACGGATATGATATAAGAAGGTTTGAGTTACTATTTATTTCATTCTGAGTGACACCTAATCTCCAGACATTTCAAAAATCAAAGTCAAACACAAATGTAATAATTTGTTCTGCTAATATGATGTAAGTAGACTATTCTGTTATGCATTCATGATTGAATTCACATGCACAAAAAGTTTTCACTCTATGCACAAGTTTCTCTCTTAGAAGTCTAACAGAGAGTGTGAGTTATAAAATTAAAAGATGCCATACCAAAGAAGTATGAGCCTAAAAGATGCCATATCAAAAGGGTATGTGTCAAAAAAAAGAAAAAGAGAGTAAAACAATGGGTGCAAAGACACCCGCCTGAGAGAAAAAATGGGTACAAAAGTATCCGCTGGGGAGATAGCCCACACTCTTCAGGAAGATAGAAAAGAGAGGATAATGCATAGGAGTTCAAAAAAAAATGAAATTTAATCACATTCAATCATGATGTATAGCTTAGTAGTCCTCTGCAATCTTATTAGTAGGCTCTCATTATTTTCTAAATAAAAACTATATACTTATTCAAAAAAAATCTGAAGCAATGGTTGAAACAAAAGATGAAAGACTTAGTACTCGCTTGATTATTCTGTCTCTTAATTACCCAAGACTTAGTTTACAAGCCCCACGATTGAAAAGAATAAGAATAAGTTTGAAAGGTAGATTAATGAATTTCAATCCAGAGAAGAATTTCTGTTTAAATATTTAAGTATTTGTTGGAAGTTATACATTTTTATGGAACCCTGAATAAATTATTTCATGTCAACTTTGCTAAGGGACTAGCAAAGACTTAGCTTGGGGGTATTGTTGACGGTCGTTAAGTACCAATTTTATACCGTCAACTAGTGCCAAGGGAAGATCAATAATAGAAGCATAGGGGTTATTACTGACGAATTCCACAAGTTTTGGTGAATTATGTATTTTCAGGGATTATTCCAGAAAGGCTTAAAAGAAGAATTAAATTGCTTAATTACTATGAAACTTAACCACCAAGGAAACATCATCACGAGAACACTAGAAGCATCTGGAACACATTCGAAGCACCGGGGCCCGAGACCCCCAGGGTGGGGCCAGTCGGCGCCCCACCTCTAGGGTTTCGGCCCACCTTCTGGAGTCTTTTTCCACCACCTCTCTGGAGTCATCTGGGCCCTTTGTTCAAGTCGGTTTGATCCCACGGCGCACGTTCATCCCATCGGGCTATAAATAAAGGGGCAGACCCCCTCCCAGAGCACCAATTCATTCCTCCTGCTTCATTCGTCAAGAGTAGACAGAAGTTAGGGTTTCCAGAGATTAGAAATAGGGCTCTAGTTCTTCAAGTTCATAGTTTAGGCATCTAACAAGGTTCAAGTAGAGTTGGGCGCTACGCTCGAGATTCCAGATCCATTCGTCTGGAGATCAGTAATATTATCTTGTATCTCATTATGACTTTGCTTTACTTTAATATATTGCTACTTATTCAGTTCTTAGTTTATGCTGGTTGCATAGTCGATATAGTTGTGATTGGTAATGATTATTGTCGTATGATCGTAAAGCGCCTAATTCAGTACTCGAGTGAGTTAGGTGGTATGCATTATGTAGACGTGTATATTGTGTACCTACGGAGGCACCCTAACGTGCCGGGTCATGTGGTAGTCCGCGTAGGTGACAGCTGCGTTGGTTCCTCTGTAGTCCACCCCCCGTACGTAGGACGAGCAGAGCACGGTCGCGAAGGAGGTGACCCTTGTGTCTTAATATCCTCATTAGATGATGCTCCTTATGATGTTTTCTGAGTTGATTATGCTATAGATGAAGATGTGTAATGTGGCGTAGGTTGTAGACTTTGTATTTAGTAATTACATAGGTTTCCTTTAGTTTAGCCGAATCTCGAGATTGTCTTACTACATTAGTGAGTCTCTATATTCTATCTCTGGAATACCATTTAACTCATTTACTCAGTTATCATTTATCATTTATCGCTAAAGCACTAGAGTTATAGGTTATCATAGTTCTGCACATTTATCTTTCCAATTATTATAGTAGATTATCCTAATGAGTAGAATGCCACCTTTATGCCTTTTGGCATAAAACAAATCAACGATACTCGGAATACTTACCGGGTGAAGTGCTACAATGGGAGAATTATCTGTGCGCTTGCAGATATATTCTATAGTATTATTTTTAGGAGGCAAGTAAAGATTATTTTACCTTTGGTTTTTAGCATCATGTTAGGAATGACAACTTAACGTGAAGTGATGTTAAAAATACCAACAATGGTGCAAGCTAGTCAGTTTTGTGGAAAGTCGCATGAAGATGCGAGTGCCTATCTTCAACACTTTTTGGAGATATGCAACACTTTCACCATCAGGGGAGTAACTAGAGATGCAATCCTGCTCCGCCTATTTCCATTCTCACTGTTGGGAAGAGCAAAACAGTGGTTCTACGCAAACAAAGACAAGAACACTACATGAGATCTCTGCTCCACTTCCTTCCTAGCAAAGTTCTTCCCTGTGGACAAGATGAATGCTCTCAGAGGAAAAATCATCAGCTTTCAGCAACAGCACGACGAATCTGTCCCGGAAGCATGGGAACACTTTCAAGACTACATCTCAGAATGTCCTCACCATGGGATGGAGAATTGGTTGCTTATGCAGACCTTGTACCATGGGTTGACTACCAGCACCCGTGAGACGATGGATGCTGCTGCTGGAGGAGCTTTTCTGTCACTCACCATTGAGCAAGCTACCACCCTTGTGGAGAAGGTGGCGTCCAACCAGAGTTGGAATGAAGAACGAGCCCCGACCCGCAAGAGAGGAGGAATGCACCAGCTTAAGGAGACTGACATGATTTCTGCCATGATGGACCTGCTGATGAAGAAGCTTGATGACCGAGTGAATGATAAGAGAGAGGTCAACCACATTCATGATGCGTACATGACTTGCGAAGAGTGTGGAGGCACTGGCCATTCAGGTCACAGCTGTCCGGAAATTCAGGAGGATGTGAACTACATCAATAATAACCACAACTATCGTCCCTAGAATCAGAATTGGAATCAGCAACAGAGGCCCAATTACCAAGGTAATTACTCCGGTAGTTACCAAGGTAACAACTTCAACACGCCGTTGAGAAATCTAGTTTTTGGCCAAACCAAACTGCTAGACCAGATTTCCAAGAAGCTAGTCTCCAATGACAAGTTGCTAGAAACCATCAACACTAGGATGGATGGTTTTGCCTCTGCTATCAAGAACCAGCTCAGCTTCAATAAAATGCTAGAATCTCAAATAGCTCAGCTGGCATCTTCCATCCATCCGGCTAATGAAGGAAAGATCCCAGGCCAACCAGAAGAACTAGAAACTACAAATCTGGTGGATATCTTCAATGCAATATGGTACTATGCAGAGCATAGGTCCGGGGGATGGAAGGATGATTCTCTGTCAGAGAAGAAAGGAGACCCAGGAAGGTCCATCATACCGATAGCTATTGGTCAACACGCCTTCGAGGAAGCAATCTGTGACTTTGGCGCAAGCGTTAACATTATGCCAAGGTGATCTACGAGAAGATCCATGGAGATGCACTCCTATACACCAACATGTGCTTGCAGCTAGTAGACCAGTCACTTTGCTATCCGAAGGGGATCCTGGAAGATGTCTGTGTACGAGTTGGATATTCGTATGTACCTGCTGACTTTGTGGTAATTGAGACAGGAGGAGATGAGAAGCCGCCAATCATTTTGGGACGACCATTGCTTAGCACTGTCAAGGCTATCATCTACGCTGACTGCGCCAAGATCTATTTCACTAGCAGGGGAAGCAAAGAAAGATTCAGCTTCAAGAACAAGACACTGGAAAGTCCAGCCCATCCACAGAAGCCGTACATCTATGAAGACAAGCCTGCACAGAAGAAAACAAGCAGAAGAAAGAACAAGGCTAGGCAGACTCACACCGAAGCTATGAGGATGATCAACTCAGTCTGAGCTGAGTACGATCATCTTCTGGTTTCACCACACATTCCCAAGCTAGATGATCCAGGAGTACCAACGATTGACTGTACAATCAATTAGAAGATCTTCTACAAGACCTTTTGCGACACATGCTTGAGTGTCAACATAATGGCCAAGGTAACTTATGACTTCTTATTTGGCAAGACGCCTTTGTACTCTACCTACACGCAGCTGCAGATGGCGGACCTGTCATTCAGATTTCTAGAGGGGATTGCTAAAGGCATTATGGTAAAGATTCGAGATCACTATATCCCCACTGACTTCTTGGTCCTGGATATGGGGGAAGAAGAGTAAGATCCACCGCTCATACTTGGAAGACCGTTCCTGAACACTACAAGAGCAATTATCTATATGAGATCAGGGGAGGTCCACTTCCAGTTCCATAAGGAGAAGGTCCGCTGCTACTTCAATAGTTACACGACTTATGAGCAGCTGAAGAAGAGCAGATCAAGGAGGAGACGCCATTCCTCTCAAAAGACCCAACCTCTCAAGGATAGTTGGGAAGATTACAAGGAAGAAGTCGAAAAGAATAAGTCCGAAGAAAAGAAGAAAGAAGAGGAGACTGTGAAGGATGAGCTTCCATCTTCAACCTCACCAGCGACATCAACTTCACCAGCCAGAAAGGAATGAAGGAAGAAGGAGTCACCTTCCAGCTCATCATCATAAGTGCAACTAGGGACACCATCTCAACCCGATGATGCACCCGATAAGGAATGAACAGACAAGGAGTCCTGTTCTGAGGACTATAAACTACCGAGCCTTCGCCAAAAGGTAAAACTGGTATTTATCCATATCTACTTTTAGAATTGCATTAGTATCTTAGTAGTTGCATATTTACTTTCCTGCACCTAAAAGAAAATAAAAATATTTATTGCTTTAATAAAATCTAAAAGCCCCATGTGATTAATCTTGTGGCATTGTTCACAAAGAATATTCACCGTTGTGGCACAAAAATAATTTTGCATTTAGGATAGACTTTTACATCATATTTAATTCCTGCAATCATAAACTCGAAAACACCAAAAATATGTGGGCACATGAAGGTCCACACACTTTTAGAAAAACCTAAAAATATATGGGCACATGAAGGTCCACTCACTTAAGGAAACTTCCTGCTGGAACTATAAAATCAATCACTTACCATGGAATGGTATTAACCTAACCCCTCTCCATACACCTTCGCTGTCCGTACACCTGCTCCCAGAAGGATCACTCAACTTGGAACATCAAAAACCATGTCAACATCCAGCTTGAGGGAGGGCACCCTCCACTTAATCCAACTAAGTATAAGTTTCCCACCTTATTACTGTACCATATTGCTTTTCGTGTGAGTTAGCTAGTAAGATAAAAATTTAAAAACCAAATAAATAGTGTTTATATTAGTTAGTGTGCTTAAATAAAATAAAGAGAGAGTGCTTACAATCATTTTGTTCAGACTAGATGGAAACCATGCATAGAAATTGATAAGTAGCACCTCACCATGATTTCTCATAACACTTAGCTTTCAACCTTGAATCATCCCAAGTTTTAGACAAAACCATTTTAACTTGAAGATTTACTTTGAACCTGAAACTTGTGGGTAGCAAATGCTTGAACTAAGTCTAAGCAATTGGGGGATATGATATGCAAAGTTTGAGCTGCTATTTATCTTGTTCCTAGTTATACTTGAGTTCTGGAGATTTATTTTGAAAAAAACCTTAAAACCACATGATGAGTTCCTGTATGACAAGAGCTTTATACATGCTAGACTAGGAAAACATAAACATTATATGCTACTTGCTTTGTTTTGAGTTTATTCAAGCTTTGTTGATACCTTAGTAAGTAGTCATGCTTTTACAATCAAGATCATATGCACTCCACCCATAATGCACTACTCAACTCCTGAGTAGGCGCATCCACATTCCACACATTCCATCTATTCCACCCAAAAAGTTTACTCCTGCACTAGGAGGAAACACCCAAAAATATACTCCATTGGTTACCCCAGATCAATGTTCCAAAGTTCTTGTTGCTATCTCTCAAAAGAAAAAGAAAAAGAAAAAGAGAAGTACTATTGCAGAGAAGAGGCATGTGGCTATGCAAAAGAGTGAGATGAGAGAAAATAATGGGTACAAAGATGCCCATCTAAGAGGTAAAAATGGACAAGTGTCCGAGTTATCAAAACAATGGGTACTCTGATGCCTGCCTGAAAAGAAGAAGAAGAAAGATAGCCCATGTTGTCTTGCAGCACAATTCCCTAGTGTTTAAAAGAGAGAGAGAGAGAGAGATCTTTTCAATGAGCAAAAGAGTAGAATTAGGATTAGCCACCAAATATCCACCTACCACCTCACATCCATATAC
Organism: Eremochloa ophiuroides; assembly: GCA_038502445.1. NCBI lineage: Eukaryota > Viridiplantae > Streptophyta > Magnoliopsida > Poales > Poaceae > Eremochloa > Eremochloa ophiuroides. The sequence goes on along the minus strand of JAHLJS010000001.1, from coordinate 89,270,042 downwards.
ATGCATATCCTGTTTTGATTGTATGACTTATTCCTTTGCATCCATTGTTTGACTTTACAACATATTCATTGCAAGTACGTATGAGCTGTCTCCTTACTCATGAGCTCTACATAAGCCATTAATTATAGGGTGAGAGAGAGAAGAGAAGGCATGCATCACTATTGCCTTAGTAAGGATCCACAAATACCACATATTGAGAGACTTGAGAGAGTCATACATAGGAAACTTTGAGTTTTATTTTGAAAACTTGCAAAAGCTTCAGGATAAGAGTTGAACGACAGAGCTTGAGACATAGTGCTTAACTTAGACATTCTGTCCTTCGAATGCCCAAGACCCAAGAGAAAGTTACAAACTCCACGGTCAAAGGTAATAAAGGTAAGTCTGAGGTTAGCTTGGTCTACCCTAATCCTTGCGTACTTCTTGGTTTAAAACTGCATATCTATGATGGGTAGCTATAGTATTAATCTCTGCTAAGGTTTGACTTTGCTAAGGGACGAGCAAAGATTAAGCTTGGGGGAGCTTGTTGACGGTAATTATTGTATGATTTTACCCGTCAACTAAATATGAAAAATAAGGGTACAAAGGCAAACACCACCATAGAATAGGGCTTTAACTGACAGAATTCCACAGTTTTGGTGAATCAGTGTTTTGCAGGGGTTATTCAGAAAAGAATCAAGGGAGGCCCACATGTCGGATTAAAATAACGAATTCCGCCGCGAAAGGAGATCAAGAATATTCTAGAGAACACCAGAGACTCACCAGAGGAAGCGGAACCCACCTGTCAACCGGAGTGGGTCGACCGACCTCTCTGATAGCTCGGCCGACCTGTCAAGGAGTCCTTCCCGAGTGCGTTTCGACGTGGACCCACATCCCAAAATTTCACGCAATCCCCATCGCCCGTCGAAGTCGGTTTGATCCAAGGGCTACGGTTCATCCCACCGGTCTATATAAGGAGCCCCAGACCCCCCAGGGTTTCATATCATCAATCAATCAGATATCAGTTTAATCTAGTTGTAGAGAGCCAGAAACCCTAGAATCATTAGAGCTTCACCATCTAGAGCATAGCTACATAAGTTAGAAGTGGAAGGAGGCAAGTTCTACTTGAGTTCCGGATCTGTCTGGAGCTAGAAGGCTTCCCGAAGCCATTGTGAGCTCTCTCTTGTATCATAAACCTCTCTTGAGTGCTTGAAATAAAGTTGATTGACATTGTTCTACTATTGATTATGTTCTCAATTATGCTATTCATTGCTTATCTAGATTGTATACTTTGCATAGTTAGGATGCATTCATATTCATACATAGGTTTGTATAGCGCTCATTCATTGATATCATGGGTGGGTGATGAACAACGTGTAAGCATGGTGCTTAGATGTGGTTTGTCTGCAAATGCGCCTTATATTCTGGGTTCTGTGGTAGATCACGGATGTGACACTCCCGTTGAGTCCTTTGTAGTCCACACTCCGAATGTAGAACCCTGAAATCATTAGAGCTTCACCATCTGGAGCATAGCTACATATGTTAGAAGTAGAAGAAGGCAAGTTCTACTTGAGTTCCAGATCTATCTGGAGCTAGAAGGCTTCCCGAAGCCATTGTGAGCTCTCTCTTGTATATTAAACCTCTCTTGAGTGCTTGTGATAAAGTTGATTGACATTGTTTTACTATTGATTATGTTCTCAATTATGCTATTCATTGCTTATCTAGATTGTATACTTTGCATAGTTAGGATGCATTCATATTCATACATAGGTTTGTATAGCGCTCATTCATTGATATCATGGGTGGGTGATGAACAGCATGTAAGCATGTTGCTTAGATGTGGTTTGTCTGCAAATGCGCCTTATATTTTGGGTTCTGTGGTAGCTCGCAGATGTGACACTCCCGTTGAGTCCTTTGTAGTACACACTCCGAATGTAGGGAGAGTATGGAGTTATTTACTTTAGAAGGCTGGCTATGATATTGATCTTCCTTAGTAATATTCCCTTAAGTATGAATATGAAGTGTCTTCGTCATGATTGTTAGTATAATTGCACCAATCTGATATGTCTTTAATAGTATAATTAGAATGACTTAGGATATCCTTATGCTTCAACCTAATCCATGCTAGTGCCTAGATAGGAAGTGCTCTAAGTGATCATTATTATATATTGATTGATTGGTTGATTGTATATATATATATATATATATATATATATATATATATATCACTATTATTGTGACATAACCCCTATTCTGAGTAAATAGGTCAAGCATGGTTATCTCCATATTTGCATATGCATATGACATCTATCTATCTACCTGCACCCATTTATTGCCAACCCTTCCCAGTGGTAAAATATAAATGACAACCCGAAATACTCTTGGGTAAAATGCTACAATGGTGTATATTTTATCCGTGCGCTTGCGGATACAATATAATATATTTTACTCACTTGCTAGAAGGAGAGATCTTTTAGAAGCATACTGGGGATGACAACCTAGTTACTTCTAAGAGATAGAGGAAGAGTTCAAGTGATCTGTAGACTAATCAGGTGGCACATTAATCTATACCTTCCATCATTTTTAGCGTCATTGCTGAGAGTAGAGTTTAACTCTATTTTTAGTGGTGACGTTAGAAATGCCAACAAGCAGCGACTTGTGATGTTGTGAACTTGTGATGCACCTAACCGCACATGGAGAATGGAACTTTCATTTCACTCCATCTAGTGATGACACAAGCAATGTGCTTAGGAGGACCAATCAGAGGCGCACCTCCTCACGCACCAAGCATGACACTTTGTTGCTTGGTCAAAGTCTAGCACACCACGCTCAAGCTGAGAGACGTATAGGCCAAGTAGTTGCCCTGCACCTATTTTTGTCTTCAAAAATAGTTAGTCGATCCAAAACACAATGCGACAATCTCAACTTGAACACAACCTTCCCAGTATTGTTAGATGATATGATGTCCTCGTCGAAAAATACATCATGTGAGTCAAAACCCATCACAACGAGAGAAAAAAGTCCTTCGATAGTGTGCTGACACAGTGACACTTGTGGTATTCACATTACCTTGGTATCACACGCACACACATCCAATGCACATGTCAGATCTCACCTTGCCTAGTCTGCACTTGACGCAAGGTCCGCGCCTCCGAACAGTCTATCGATGCGTGTATTACAACACAACCTTACTTGGCCCATAAGCCAGCCACCTTTGCACCCAACACCAAACCCTCTCCCCCCTCATGATTCACGCTCACAAAACTAAGAACCACGAAAAGAGAAAGGAGAGAGAGAGAGAGAGAGAGAGAGAGAGAGAGAGAGAGAAGCCAATCTCTAGCCGGAGGTGTCTCCACTAACGTGGCACACCTCATCCCACCCTTGACCTCACCAGATTTGCAAGAGACCAATCGAAGTCATCTTATTACCCGAGCCATGGAGGTTCTGCAAGAATGCTCACGTTCCCTTGACCATCCTGAGCCAAGCTACTCCACCTAGAGCACCTTCTTGCACTAAATGAGCGATCCCTAACCCACCCCCTCACCCCTATCAATTGATCTCCCCCATGAGCCATCTCTCCATCAATGGCCTCCTTTACAATTGATGAGCCGACCCTGCCCTCCACCACATATGACAAATCGAACACAAATTTTGATATAGACTGTATCTCCATTCGAGATAGTTTGAAAATTTCACAAACAATTTGAATCTCAATATCTAATATTTTTAAAAATATTATTTGTGACTAAATATTTTGAAGTAAAAAAAAACATGTCAACTGTAAAGTTGTAGATTGCGTTGACAACTACAACTGTGGTATAGTTCATGTCAACTTTCTGATGTCATTTGAAATTTCTAGATTTTAATTTTGAAATCTAAGAACATAAAACAAAGATTTTAGGAATCTAAATAACTTCAAATAAAAACTTGTGAACTACAAAGTTGTGAATCGTATGGAGAAATACAACTTCTGCATATATAAACTCTGTCAACACTTAACATTGTCTGAAAATTATATGTTTTAATTTCCAAAATCTTTGAGCTTAAAATTTTAGGTCACATCAAACTCTACAATTTTCTGATATAAAGCTTATTTTCATCTGGTTTTATGTGGAAAATATGAATGTTCTAGACAACTATTTATAGAGCTTGACCTTTAGAATACCTGTCTAAGATATCAATTTCTTGAAGCGGACATTTTTAAGAAGTTTGCCGCTATCAATTTCTAGAGGTAGGCATTTGTTTGGAGCCGGCTTCCACAAAGTGCCAGCCTCTCTATTTAATCCTAAAATCCTTTATGTAGTGAGTAGTGGTAGTGGGTGGTGAGCTTCTGACGTTCGGGCACCCCTCTCTCGGCTCCCGTGGCTCTGGAAGGCGACGCGGAGAGATACAGATACCGGCCGGCTAACGTTCTCCCTTCTCCGTCTCTTGTGATGTTTGGTATGCAAGATTTGTTAACATTTGGATGTGCATATATTAATATAAACTATAATGTCTTCCTAGCTACGACTGTCAGTTTCTAATATATATATAAGGTTATAGACTGTTGTTTATGATGACGATTGACGGTTACCTGAATCACGAACCATGGTCATGGCCAGAGCCAGTAGGAAGGCAGTAGTACAGGAAGCGATCTGTTCGTGGGCTTTTTTCCTTTCTAAAACAAGAGTGGGTAGGAAGTGGAATTGTTCACAGGCCATCGATCGGGCCCATGCCGTTGAAGATATCGCAAGCAAACAACACGGAATGTCTTGTCCCATGGCCACGCCAAACAAAAGTCAATACTACTACTTGACACCAACTCACCCAGCAGATTCGTATCTGGTTTCGTCTGACAATAGAATAGAACTCGCCTGCTCCAGAAGCTAAATGGAACGAGAGATTAATCATGCAGTTGCAGTGGAGTAGTTCCTACAACACTAGCAATAGTGTGACCTCAAAAGAACGGAATCGATATATCACACCATACTACTAGTACATTCTGGTAGAAGTAGAACACCTGGAAATGAAGCACTACTGATGATTACAAATGGTTCAGGACCACAGATCGATGTCCTCGTACAAGTCAAAAAGGGTAACCTTTTTCGTTTTAGAAAAACCCATCAAATTAAAGCCCCCCCCCCCCCCCCCCCAACTAACCTAGCAGTAGAATAATCCTTTTTAATCAGAAAAGGTGCATATGCATGCACGTATGGGGATGGAAATACTGGGTGCATACATACATATATATACGTTACGGAAATACAAAATACAGTTTTATGGTGATAAAAGATCGAGGTTGAAGCTAGCTAGCTACTCCATGGAGTAGCAGCACTGCTTGAATGCCTCGAGGCAGTGCTCGAACACCGGCACGAATGCATCGACGCTGCCGTCGCCCAGGTAGGACGGCACGAGAAACAGCATCCCTTCCGTGGGGAAGTAGGACGGCATGAAGTAGCTCGGGCTTCCGGCGCCGAAGTCCAGCTCGTAGAACGGGAACGTCAGCCAGCTATCCACCTCGAGGTCCGGGCACAGCACGTCCTTGAGCACGGCCGTCGTCTGCAGCCCTTCCTTCTCCACGGCGCCGGAGCTGGCGAAGTCCACGAACGACTGGAAGTAGGCGCCGTCCACGCGCGCCACGGCGTCGTGGATCGCCTGCGCCGCGTGCCTCAGCGGCCGGTTCAGCAGGTCCCCCACCGTGGACCGCGGGAACGCCCACAGCACGAGGTTGCCGAAGTACCCCGGCGGCGCCGCCAGCCGCGGCCGCCCGTCCACGGAGATGCGCACGGTGGAGGCCTGCAGCGGGTTGCCCAGCCCGCGCGCGCGCGTCATGGTGCGCCACACGTGCGCCAGGATCGTCTCGAACCGGCTGAACGGCCGCCCGCGGCCCTCCGACGCCTTGGCGCGGAGCCCCGCCACGAAGTCCTTGGTGAAGTGCGCCTTGTGGATCACGATGTTGTGCTGGGCTTCGCCGCCGTGGCCCGCCGGCGGCGCAGCCGCCGACGGCCGGTAGTACTCCACGCCGCGGTGCTCGAACTCGACGCGCGGCGGGTCGCGCGGCGGGAAGAGGCCCGGGCGGTGCACCGGCGGCGGCGACTGGCCGGCGATGGGCGGCAGGCCGCGCGCGGCGCGGCCCCAGGCCACGAGGAAGTCGCTGGTGGCGTGGCCGTCGGCGACGGCGTGGTTGGCGGTGAACCCGACGGCGAGGGAGCCGCAGGCGAAGTGCGTGAGCTGCACCTGCACCACCTCCTGGATGTCGCCGCCGTCGAGGTCCGGGTGCAGCCGCAGCAGGGCGGGGGAAGGCTTGCTGGGGGCGATGTTGGCGAGGTGCGCGTCCACGGAGGCCTCCACGAGGCGGGCGCCGTGGTCGTTGAGCAGCACCCCCGGCGTGACGCCGTCGGGGCCGCCCGGGCGGACCTGCCCGGCGAACAGCCGGTACGCGCCCAGCACGGCGGCGAGGCCGCGCTCGATGTCGCCCGGGGACGGCCCCGGCGGAGAGAAGGCGTAGATGATGGCCATCTGCATGTGGTACGTGACCTTGTCGAACACCGACGACGGCACGTGCTCCGTCGTGTCCGGCCGCGGTGCGCCCGCCGGGTACGACGGTTTCACGAGCTTGGAGCTCAGCACCTTCACCTCCATGGCGGCGAGATCGATCGATCGATCGATCAATCAGTGATGAGTGACAGTGAAGTGAAAGTAGGGGCTCTCTGTCTGCTTGCGCTGGCTGCAGCTTTTGTTCTGTGTTTACTTGTATTGCGTTGCGCTGCTGGCTCGCTCGGCTCTGCGCGGGCGCTATAAATATAGGTAGCGCGCGCACGGGAGTAGGTAAGGGTGCGGGGCGTGAATGGCAATGGATCAGTCGTACTACGTGGAGACTCGTTCGGCATTGCTTATTGGGTGGATATATAGTTGACATGGCAATTTACTATTTGCTTATCATCACCAACTAACACCGTAACACATTGTTTAGGCTAGACTAGCTCTACCTGTTTCCATTTCCGAAATACTAAATAGTAACAGAAGAACTATTCACGGTTGGTCGTATATTTTGACACTTTCTGCACGCGTGATCGGCCACCTGCAAGCTGCCACTGCAAGAAGCACCACCACAGTCATCAGGCGCTGCATCAGAAGCACGCACAGTCGTCAGGCGCTGCATCAGCATCGCACGGTACAATTAGATCGTTTTAGTTTGGCCCTGTAGCAAGCAAGCAAGAGATCGATATCAGAACGAACAAGTGTCCATCCAGGGCGGGCAATGTCTCGCTACTTAGGGCGTGTGGAAAACCATCTGCCGTGCATGCTGCGGCTGTGTGTGTCTATGGACAGGACAGCGCACCTACAGGCAGAAGCAACACCACCATTGAGCATTGACTAACATGCGGCCGGCGCGATGCCACGGTGCACGCGCGGACGAGCAGCCGCAGCCCGCAAGCACACCCATCATCGATCAAGACCACATCTGTGCCGGCCCCGACACGTACGACGCCTGAGGCTAAAGCGTGCTACGCCGCAGCGGCACGATGGAATGATGGATCGATGGCTCGACGAATCCTCTGCTTTATTTGTGCTTCACGGCTCGACGACTACGGCCTCCTAAGTCGTGGTCGGCATCATTGCTGGTCGGATCGATCGGATAATGCAGCTGCAGCCTGCGCGTGATCTACGTACGTAGCGACAGGTGGCGCGTGTATTAGTGTGTGTATATATATTTTGTCCGTGCTAATCACGAACCTTTAATTAGTACTACTACGTAATTAATCTAAGACGTACTCAGCTGCATCCTCGATCGCGTATAGCTAATAAGCTACGTGATGAACACACTCGTGGCTGCCGAGATGGTTCCCGTGCCTTCTGATGCGAGGAATCGTTGTGTATCTATATCTATACTTTTTTTTTTCTATACCAAAACCTACCTAATACAGACAAAATTTTCAGTCTTTTTTTTTCGTCCAGCCCTGTCCGGTCGTTTTGTCTGGCCTCCCGCAGCGCTACCAGAAACCGATTTGAACGTGATGCTTTAGGTGCGGGAGTTCAGTCCAGTTACAAAACGATTAAAAGTATTTCTTCCGTGTCCTGTACGAGTCAAATCACTCTTCCATTCTATCTAAAATGACGTGCTTTTCTATAAATAAATAAAGTAACCAAAAACAGGAAGCCTTGGCAGGTTCCTGCATGTGCACGTGATGATGTATATTAGGCAACCCTTGTAATCCGCTTGTAGCTGTTAGGATACCCAGGTCCAAGACTATGCATATATATATGTACACATCGTATGTCGGCGCAACCATGGCGTGCATCGTCGACGACGCTGGCCTCATCGCCATCAACGGCGCCACGTGCTGGGTCTCCAAGGGTGCCGATGCCGAGAGGGTCTTGTCGTTGGACCATGAGGACGAGTGCATCGTGTCACCGAGCAGCTGCTGGTGGAGGACAGGCCTGACTACCTCCTTGCCTGACGCACCTCCGCTGGAGGCTGGGGCTCAGATGCCGCCGCCTCGCCCTCCTTCCTGTTTAAAAAAAAAAAAAAAATTTCTCTCCTTCAGATTTTGGGTTCCCAGAGAAGGGCGGCAACTTCACGAGAAACGAGTTCGATGCGTTCAAGAACGCAAGGCTGATGACGGGATCCTACTGGACCGAGCCAACAACGTCAGCAGCGGTGGCGTAGCGGGCGTGGAGTAGTAGGTTCCTACAGTTGCTGCAGCCCACCGCACAGCGGTGGCCAGGTCAGCGTCTGCGGCGTCTACAAAGAAGCAAATGAGGTCAACGCGAGGCAGGCTGATCTATTTTCTCCGGTCATAGTAGCTGCCGCGGAGAGCACGGATTGCGGCGTGCCGGTCACTGCGGCCATCCTCTGCCAACGCAAGGGGCAAGAAGGCGTTGTAGGAGCCTCCAACGTTGGGGAAGCTGAGATGCCAAATCCATCTGCCAAGAAGCAACACCACCCCTCTGTATCGGCTGTGTGAAGCGCAAAGCCTGCTTTGAAACTCAATCCAAGGTAAAGTCACAACTCACAAATGAATCACATCCTATACGCTATATCTCCTATGTGATGTTGCTTTTTGGTTATATCCTGATCCATCAGTATGCTCGATTGTATGTCTGATCCCATCTTATTTGAATGCACATCTGATCTGATTTGTCTAAAACATCTGAAAACAAATTGAATATGTCCAATGTTGTAACTGATTTCACCCGAGCTTCTTTCCTGGCAATATAGTTGAGTGTGTAGCGGTTCATGTGTATGGTAGTATTACCTAATCAATATTGTCTGTTTATTTTGACACTGACAAGTTTGATTGAGAAACAACAAAGCTCAGATTTGGCAGCTCAAACTTAAATTCAGTAATTTTCTGATGTGTATCCGTTCATCAACAAGTTAGAAAATGGATAGAAAAAAAGAATCTGTGTACCAGAAAAAAGAATGGTTATGAAATCAGACAGACTTCTTTTGGACATGTAGGGAAAATAGGAAAAAACAATGGCACAACAAGGAAAAAGAATAGGAATAAAAAAGAATAGTAATTAATGGACTCCGTCATGGACTTCTTTGGTTTATAGAGAAAAAATAAAAATAGCAACGGACTCTGTCACAAACTATTCTGATTTGGGACTCTTAAATGACCACGTATTTATTACGGAAAATATCAGTATAGATGGGCCATGCTTAAATTTTATCTTAACAAGATGTGTACTTAGTCCGATTTAGTTTTGTATGTCCGGTTGACATTAGTACCATATGGTAAAATGAAGGAGGGCAACCAGGTGAGATGCAAATAAAACAAGAGAATTTCTACTAAGAAAACTTATATCTTTCTTGTTTGTTTTTTTGCAAAAAGATGTTGATACGCAAGTCAAACACATATAATAATTATATTTTTCTATATTGGTTACGAAACCAATTGAGTTAACGAAAATTTATTTTGACACTCTCCAGTTGCAACACACGGTCACTAACAATTGAGTTGACGAAAATTTATTTTTATACTCTTCCGTTGCAATGCACGGGCACTTTTGCTAGTATATTAATAAAGTGACAAAATTTAAGTCCTTTTTTTCGTCCACTCCATCTAACTACCGGCTCACTCCAATCAACCACCACAGGCTTTAAAGTCTGTTGCAAAATCTATTTTAGGCCTTATTTGATTTGAGATTGAACCGAACCAATCTAATCTAATAAAATGACTACTCATATGATAGTTTGTACGGTTGGACTTAGAAGGTCTATACATTTTTAATGGGCCATGTTTAAATCTTAATAAGACGTGTACTTAGTCCGACTTAGTTTTGTCTGTCCGGTTGACATTAGTACCATATGGTAAAGTAAAGGAGGGCAACTAGGTGAGATGCAAATAAAACAAGAGACATTATACTACGAAAACTCCTATGTTTCTTGGCTTTTTTGACAAAAAGATGTTGATACGTAAGTCAAACACGTATAATAATTACTTTTTTCTAGATAGATTGGTTACCAATTGGGTTAACGGAAAATTTATTTTGGCACTCTCCAACTGTAACACATGGTCACTGACTATTGAGTTGACGAAAATTTTATTTTGATACTCTTCCGTTGCAACGCACGGGCACTTTTGCTAGTATTAATAAAATGGCAAAATTTTCGTCTTTTTTTCGTCCATCCTTCCTAATTACCGACCCACTCACTCGGATGATCTTGCTCCTCAAAAAAATCCACGTCAGAAAAAACAACAAATAGATAGAGACACCACGAAAAAAAAGATGTCTATGCTACAGAAAGGGTAACTGCACTTCTCCGTATATATTACATTTAAAATAGAAGTCCATGACGTAAAGGTTTCTTTCACTTTTTTCCGATGCTTTCTTATTTTTCGTGTTGCCTCTCGCACCCCCGCGGCTCCAGACTCCAGCACGTGACGACTGACGCGGCGGAGGCCATGCATGTGCATGGATGACGGTCTCATTCAGGGCAGGCTCCAGGAGCACGAAAATGGCATCTCTTTCAGACTTTCAGTTGTTTTTTTTTTCGTTATAGAAAGACTTGCCTATGCCTGGCCATTTTTTCGTCGAACTTGTGTAGTACTAGCAACAACTGCAGTTGACTCTACTATAATAACACCCACATCGTCGCAGCGTCCGTCGTCTCCGACGCGTGCGTGCGCATCTCGAGGGCACGACGCGCCGCCGGGGCTCATCATTATTACCAGCCGGCAGGCTGGAGCGAGATCCAATGGGACCTTGCATCAGCATCGATCATGGACCTTGGATCATTGCATTGCATGCAAACCAACCAAGGACCTTGAGCCTTGGCTTGACCCAAAACAAGCACGGTACTCCTATTGCTACGTTTAGATCCATTTGAAATTTAGAATTTTAATAATGTAGCAGTAGAGAATCTTTTTAGTTTTTCAACTGACCTCATATGAAGAAAATTATCAAAATAAAAGTAGTAGATCACGAAAAGTTATGAAAATTTATAGTTGACAGCCTTTTTATTTGAAATCATCTCGTCAATGAAAACTACGTTTGAATTTGTTAAATTTGAAATTCAAATTTTGTAAATGACCTTGGATGAAGAAACTACCAAAATAAAGTTGCAGATCTTAAGAAGTTATGAAACTATATAGTTGACAACTTTTTCATTTGAGTTCCTTTAGAGCCTCAAACAATCAATTTACACTCGATTTAGAATAATATGTGGGGAACCGAACTATGATATAGATACAAGTGAGTGATTGGTGGGGTGGTAGAAGAGTGCCGGGTACCCAAATATGGGGTACCCAACTTCAACGCAAAAACACACTCCCCAAATAAGGCTCAGCCCAAGCAGGAGCCAGCCAAGGCCATGCGGAAGAGTCTCAAACGACCCACGACGGAGTCAAGCGGAAACACGCTACCTCCCCCGGCGCACGGACCCCTCGGGAGAAACCCTCCGACTCGCCCTAGCCTCCACGACAGGGCTCGGGAAAGCGGGACCCTCGGGCGACACCATTCGATTCGCCCGAGCCTGAAGCAAATGCCGCAGCCTCGGGCAACCGACTTCCGATTCGCCGAGCCCCCTGCTATATGCAATCTCCCTCGGGCGCACTTCTCCAGTTCGCCCGAGCCCTGTTAACGTTAGCAGAGCAATCTTGCCGGCCAAGAGACCACCCTGACCACTTTACAAGCACGGTCTGATCGGGTGGGCCCCTTGACGCAACTGCGCCCCGCACGCGCACGTTCGCCATACCAATTGCCATATCTTCTCTGGCAACCGATCTGATGGTTCCACTCCTCCCACGCCACTACAGGGACAGTCAACCGCACGACCCCTAGGCTGACGAAGAGATTCTCCAATTACGACAGCGACTGCCCATACCCCAGCCGTACATATGGCGCCAGGAAAGGGGGAACGACAACCGTCCAGCCAACCCGGGGGAATGGGCAAGGCTTACGACTGGGCTCGCCTACCCCTTGAAAAGTACCGCACGTGGGAGGGAAACGCGCCCGAGGGAGGACACTCCCACCGCTCCGTTCCGTCTCGCCCCCGATGGGTCGGATACGACGTCATGACGTAGCGCCGCATAACAAACCACACTCCGCACTATGCGTCACCTTGGAACTCACCAATGGAACAGTGGAAGATCAGCCGAATGACCGAGGCCATACCTTCGAGGCGCCAAGACAAGGTCGTGGCTGATGACAGGCACCAATCACCACGGTCTCCATCATGCCGAGTACTGTAACCACAGCAAAACACATGTAACTTTAGCCTCTCCCTTGTAACTATAAAAGGTAAGGCAGAGGTCGATCCCAGGGAGACTTCGCATCGCTCACGACACCCTTCTACCATAAGAACACACACACACACACACACACACACGTATTCAAGAGACTTGGGAGCTCCTCTCTCTCTCGCCTAGGCTTGTAACCCCTACCACAAGCACCCCGGTGCAAGGCAGCACGATACGACTCGCACTGGACGTAGGGCATTCCTAGCCCCAACCAGTATAATCCCTGTGTTCCTCTTGCACACCACCCGTGGCCTCAACCGTAAATCATAAGGTTACTAGCTGGTGTTAGCACCGCTAATCCTAGCATCGACAGTTGGCGCGCCAGGTAGGGGGCTTTTGTATGTTGATTCAGGTCACGGATGGCAGCTAGCTTCCCCGCGCTTCTTGCCAGAGCGGTGCTCCGTTTTGGGAGCCTCGAGTTCGTGGCCACTGGCCGCGGTCTCGAGATGAACCTCCGCCTAACCGAGCCCCATGTCATCGTCATCCTGACCCCGGCCTAGCAGGTGGCTGGGGAAGGGACCCTGGTGACACCTTCACCCGTTTCGGGGGACGAAGGGAACGCCACGCGCCGCTCCCGCCGGGCTAGGAGGGGGAGGCGCAACCGCGTCAACCCGAGCCTCGCTACGGGAGACGCGACCAACCCAGTGCCCCCCGCGCGGGACACCGCCTCTACGCTCGCCACTAGCCCGACGCCGCAGGCGGTGGTAGCTCCGCGCCTCCCCACCACTCCGCGGAGAAATGTGGGAGGGGCCGTGGCATCGCCCTCCATTTCCCTTCGTCCTCATTGGGAAAGGCTGGCGATGCCGTCACCATTTCCCTTCGGGTTCGCAGCACTGCGGACGCCCACGTCCGTGCTGTTTGCGCCTACCAGCGTGACCAGGCGATGGCGTCTGTTCATCGCCTGGAGAGCCTGGATGACCTCGACGACTCTCCACCGTCCTCTCCTGGGAGCACTCCCAAGGCATGCAGCGGTGGGGAGACCTACTCCAGCACCAGCTGCGCCCTTCCAGAGTACCCGGAGGGATGGGACCGCTACGGTCGCATCTCACCGTCACGGTGGGACCTTGGCAGTGACAACGACGACGACTTCTGGGAGAACGTGGACTTCACCGATGTCCACGACCCCCAAGCTTTCCTCCTCCTCATCAACGCGTGGGATAATACCCTCAGCGTCTACAACTCCGATGAGAGCCTCATCGACCCCTCCCGGGAGTGCTATCACCTAGTGCATCCGGAGGAAGCCGTGCTAGAGGACGTCCACTCGGAGGAAGAGGAAGACGCTCCGGCGGAGCAGCAACAGCTGCATACGCCACCTCCACCAGCTCCTGGCCCCACGTCTTCGAAGGACCCGGGGGCTGGGATGTCCCGTCCCCTCCATCGCTCCCCGGAGCTAGAGCAACTTCGGGAGCTCGAAGCCCGGATGGACGAGGACCGCTTGCGCCTCGCCCAGCTTAGAGCCGCGTTGGAGCACGAGGAGGTATGGGGAGACGGCGGACCGGCGCGACGCCGAGCCCGTGCCGTCCAGGCCCGCATCATCGCCGACGACAGGGCTGGAGTACCAGTGCCGGAATCTCGGGCAAGCCGAAAGCTCACGGAGGCTGCAATGCTCCTCCGGAGCATGCCTAAACCTTCCAACGCGGAGACCCGACAGCTCAGGAACCAGCTCAAGGATTTCCTGGAGGACGCCGCTGTCCTCCAGGCAAAAAGTTTGGCATCACGACACCGTGGAGCCGAGGAACGATAGCGTGGCATCTTAACGCGCCAAGAACGAGAGGCCTTAGTGCATCTCAAGGCACCGAGGGCCCCCTCAGTCCACCAACGGCTTGGCAAGGACATCGTTGTCCGCGCCATTCTTCAGGCCCGTGGACGACGAAAGACCGACAGGGTCGCACGAGGCTACAACGTCCACCGTGGGGGGGCGCTACAACTCCGACGAGGACCGTGCGCCCTCACCCGAGCCACTGGGTCCTCGCGTCTTCAGCGAAGCCATCCGAAGGACCAAGTTCCCGCCCCGATTCTGACAACAGGTCAACATCGCCAAATACTCTTGGGAGACGAACCCCGAGCATTGGCTGGTGGATTATCGTCTTGCGTGCCAGCAGGGCGGCGCGCAGGATGATCTCATCATCATCCACAACCTTCCTCTGTTCCTGGCCGACACTGCGAGAGCCTGACTGGAACATCTGCCCCCTTGACTGATCTTCAACTGGAGTGATCTGGTTAAGATTTTCGTGGGGAACTTCCAGGGCCCTGGCAACTCTTGGGACCTCCGGAGCTGCAAGCAGAAGCCGGGTGAGTCCCTCAGGGACTACATCCAGTGATTCTCCAAGCAGTACAACGAGCTGCCCTAGGTCACCGACTCCGACGTCATCGGAGCCTTTGCTGCAGGGACGACCTGCAAAGAGCTAGTTCATGAGCTGGGGCGCCAAACCCCCACAAGCATTGCCGACCTCATGAAGATAGCCACCAGTTTTGATTCAGGTGACGAGGCGGTGGGGGCCCTCTTCTCCGACCCCATGGGCTCGGGACGAGGATCCGACATCGTCGGAGCCTTTGCTGCAGGGACGACCTGCAAAGAGCTAGTTCATGAGCTAGGGCGCCAAACCCCCAGAAGCATTGCCGAGCTCATGAGGATAGCCACCAGCTTCGCCTCAGGCGACGAGGCGGTGGGGGCCCTCTTCTCCGACCCCATGGGCAAGTGGAAGGAGGAGGCCCCCGAGGGCTCCTCCTCCCGAGCCCCCAACAGCAAGAAGAAGAAGGGGAAGGGGAAAGCCCCCTCCGCAACGACCCTCTGGTCGCGGCCGCCGAGCCCAGGGCAAAACAGCCGCCCCGAGGCCGCTTCGATGAGATGCTCTCCAGGTCATGCCCTTACTGTTGGCAATTCTAAGCTCACTACCAAGAATAGAGTTATTCCTAATAATGGCGTTAGAAAAGCTTGTTGATAATTTCTATGACTATTGCAGAATTCCGCAAGCGCAAAGAATCTATCAATGTAGCACTTCACTTGGGAGTAACCAAGTATCGTATTTATTTCCATAGAGAAGCTTCTTATGGCTAGAGATATCCAATGGTAAACTAAGAACAATCACGATTTATGATAAAGAATGAACTAGTGTAGTGATAACTGTTGACGGTGGATATACCATAAAAATCCATATTCAAACACCGTCAACATGCCTCGAATTGAAGGAAGAATAAACATAACATGAACATATTTTATCAATAACTAATTCCACTTATACTCTTAGCTTGTGAATGCAGAAAAGATCAAACAAGGCATGAAACTTCAAGAGATGGTGCACAACATCACTTAGAAGAGAGTGGAGCACCTGGAGGGCCCACATTGGGTTCGGCTTACCCACATGTGGGGCCCACCAGGGCTCTGCTGACATGGCACAATCCGTGTGACACTCCACCCAGCTCATTTCCACTTTTGGATCAAAGGTGTGTTTCCATTCAACGGTGGAAGATTAAGGCACATGGATCAAGGCGTGAACCGACAAGTACCAACAAATCAAGTACACAGCCATGCTCTATGACTGGTGGGGACAACACCTAGCTAGGCCCACCTGTCATAGGGGGTCGGCCGACCCCCTAGTGCCCAGCCAGGTCGGTTGGCCTCCACCGCCTTCCTGCATGCTTCCCACATGCTGGATTCACCAATGCCGTCCATCTTGAGGCGGTTCAAGGTCGGTTCATCCAAGGGAGGAGAGGCAAGGAGCACACGGATCACTGATGTGGCATGCCTCCATTCTCCCCTATAAATAGAGGCTGCCATCATCCTCTTCAACACACACAAGATACACAAGAGACAAGAGAAGCTCCATTCTTTAGTAGTAGTTTTAGTCTAGTGTGGGAGTTAGAGTCGAGTCGAGCTACGCTCGGGGTCTTCGGAGTCGTCTGCTGGAGAGTCTGGTATAGCTCTTATACCTTTTCTTCTGTAAGACTTTACTTTTATCAATATATTATCTTTACTTTACTTTACTTTACTAAGTCTTTACTTAGTGCTTTACTATTCACTATAGTATTGTTGTGTCTTGTCTTGCCTTATAGTTGATTTACACTAGATTGTGATCCTGTAACCAGCTCACGTGTGTAGTTCATTGCCTGTCATAGGGTGCTTTAGCTGTTTGGTACCCAACTAGAGTAGTGAGAAATAGTGTAAGCGTGGTGATTAGACTAGATCTTACCCTTGAATGCCGCTTGTCGCACGGATTGTTAGTGGGTGCTAGCAGGTGGTGACAGCCCCGTCTAGTCTTAGTATCCCTCCACGTGTTTTAGGCAAGTTCTTAAAAGGTAGGCTCCCATAAGAGCGTAGGAGCTTCGGGTAGAGTTTATATCCTCTATTGTTTCGCACTACCCCCAATTCATCCATTTGATAAGATAGTTCACAAGAGTAAAGTAAGAATCGTAGGAGTTTTATACTCACTCGTTGTCCTCTCACCTAGCTATACTCTACTAGTTATCCTAAACCTTGTCGTGTCTTTGTGTCATTACCCTTTCCTCTATTTATTGATTTACCCCCCTATCACTAGTTGATACTAAGTTGCTATAGACTTATGGATCTCTCTCTTTTATTAATTATTCCTAGCAATCGCTTTTCCTTGGGATAAAATAAATAAGGATACCTTGAAATACTCCCGGGTGAAGTGCTACAACGGTATATTCTGTGCGCTTGCGGAATTATCCAATAGACATAAGAAATACCCCTCAGGGCACTATTGGCGCCATTATCAGAAATAGCCTAACACCCTATCTCTGGTGGTTGCGCTAAGAAGTGTCAACAAGCATTTCTGGTGCTGTTGCTGGGGAAAGCATCAGTCTAGGAATATTAATAAAAATTGAATCCGGAGTCTACTATCAATCTAGTTATCGATTAGTGTTAGGGGCTTACCCCTGTTTGTGTTTCTCGTTATCGTGAAGTTAGACAGTGCATGAGCGGTTTCCAATTGCCGTCAAATTTTATTGAAGATCCTGAGCAATTGTTGTAGAGAATTAGACGCCGTCAAGTTTCACCTCAAAGGTTCATCTCAGATCTGAATCCGTTCGAGGAAAGAGGCTCCGCACTATTATTCAAGGAAGCTATTGCCCAAAAGACCATCTCTGAGTTCTCTGTACCGTCGGCTGACAACATTGCCACCGGTCCGCAGCTCGACTTGGGGGATGCTACCTTTGAGCTTAAGCCAGCACTCATCAATATGGTGCAAGCCAACCCATTCTGTGGGAAGCCGCATGAAGATGCTAATGCCCATCTCCAGCATTTTTTGGAGGTGTGTAGTGCCTTCACTATCAAGAATGTCTCGGCAGACGCCATCCGCCTTCGCCTATTCCCATTCTCACTGCTTGGGAAGGCGAAGCAATGGTTTTATGCCAACAAGAATGAAGCTACCACTTGGGAGAACTGCGCCAATGCATTTCTGAAGAAATTCTTCCTAATGGGCAAAACCAGCGCTCTTCGTGGAAAGATCTCAAGCTTCCAACAGCAAGCTGATGAGACAATTCCCGAAGCATGGTAATGTCTCCAGGAGTACACTCGTGCTTGTCCTCATCATGGGATTGAAGAATGGCTCCTAATCTAAGGTTTCTACCATGGGCTGACTGGATTAGCCCGTAGTCACCTTGATGCTGCCACTGAAGGAGCATTCCAGCAGCACAATGTCAAAGATGCTAAAGACCTCATTGAAAAGATGGTTATCAACCAAGGATGGAATGAGGAGCGTCTCCAGCCCAATAAAAGGGGTACGCACACCGTTCATGAGGTGGACATGCTCTCAGCAAAAATAGACCTCTTGAGGAAAAAGATTGAGGAAGGTTCCAAAAAGGAACAAGAGGCCATTCGAACCACTGCCACCGCACGAGCAATTGAAGCTGATCCATGGTGCGAGGTATGTGGAGGAGAAGATCACTCGGGCAACAACTGTCCCGAGACGAAGGAAGAAGTGAGCTTCAACAACAACAACAACAACAACAATGGGTATCGACCCTAGCAACAAGGAGGATGGAACTCGCGCCGCTTCTACCAAGGAAATCAAGGTAATGGTTACAGCAATAATTTTAATAATTCTTATGGTAACCAACCTTCTCTTAAAGATCTTGTCTTAGGCCCATCTAAAATCAATGATAGTATAAACAAGAAAATAATGGCTAATGATAAGATTCTTGAAAATCTTAGTGAGAAAATGGATAGCTTTAACACTGCTATGAAAAATCAATTGAACTTTAATAAAATGCTAGAAACACAATTAGCTCAAATAGCAGCAGCTGTCCCATCCTTCGAACAAGGTAAGATCCCAGGGAAACCTGAGGAACCGGTTGAGGGTATCCGATTAATTTCTACGAGGTTTGGTAAGCCTCCGGTCAGGCCAAATCGGGGTTGCCTTCTTGAACCACCATTCATGGCCAAGAAGAGTGACCCCGGCCATCCTACCATCACCTGCCGATTGGGTCACACACCTTCAATAACGCCTTCTGCGACCTTGGATCTGGAGTCAACATCATGTCCAAGGTAATGTATGAAAATCTGCTAGGGGGACCTTTGTACCCCACTTTTGTCAAATTACAGATGGCGGATCAATCCATTTGGTTCCCCAAGGGATTGGCAAGAGACATCCTTATCAAAGTTCAAGACGAATACATCCCCGCCGACTTCATCATTCTCGATATGGGGGCCGATGACGAAGTCTCCGTCATCCTGGGAAGGCCGTTCCTCAACACCGTGAACGCCATCATCTACGTGGGATCCGGCCAAGTCCACTTCCAACTCCCAGGTAAGAGAATTAAGTGTCTTTTCAATAGTTATAAATCTATGCAACAGGCAAGAAAGAACCTTTGGGAGAAGAAGCCTCAATATGCACCCCGCCGGAAGAATCAACCGCCGAAGGCCAAAAAGGCTGAACTGGGAAGTAAAGCTGAGGCGATGAACAAGGCTGACTCTGCTGAGTCATAAGTATCAACCAAGAAGGAATGGAAGAAGAAAGAGGTGCGATCATCATGATCCCCATCTCCGGGACCAATCGATGCACCCGAAGAATGAACCCGAAAAGGAGAGGTCCTGCTCTATGGACCTAAAACATGGAGCCCTTGCTGGTAAGGTAAATCAGTATTTATCTCATATTTAATTCCTGCATTTTCTTCATTTGCATTTCATATTTAAATTTGGCAATATTTTATTTTGACAAAATAAAGAACTTAGATAAATAAAACTTGAAAAGAACTGTAGTGCTCACGCCTGAGGTGGTGGGACCACCCAAGGTGGGGTCGGCTGACCCCACCATAGGGCCCACTCACCTCTGGTGATGTTTGTCTGGTGTCATGATCATTGTTTCAACTTTAATCACCAGTTCATTTTGAATTTGGTCGACCACTTTTTGGTCATGACCACTTTCACACGCTCCAAGGAGAATCTAACATTCACCACCATCCAAATTCTGAAAAGTGGACACTTTGGCATGCATTAGTGCTCTCATGGTCCATGGGAATCACTTTAAAGCATGTTCCCACTTTTGTCATACACCTTTCTCTTTCACAAAACACTAGACAAGAAAATCTCGAAAAACTTCTCCACTTTTGGTCCACCACTAATATTTACTTTACTAGACAAAGTGAAGCACACTGATTAAAGCTGAAAAAGGGACCAAACATGGGTCAGCCGACCCATGTTTAAAGTCGTGTCTGCAAAATGTGCAAGTGTGTGGAAAAAATAGACTATAATGCTCCTCTATTTGAAATTTGTATCTCTCTCTTACAAATTTTTTTTGAGACATAGCTATCATTTTTCTTCTTTTATTTATGAGCTAGACTTACTCACATATTTTTCTTTTTTTCTATAGACTTTCTTGTGTCTGTTTTTCTTTTTCTTTTCATTTTGCATAGCCTTTTGTCTCTTCTACCAAATTAACTAAGAGAGATATTTTAAAACTTTAACACATGGAGCATTTATTTGGTGGAAATGAAAGGCATGTGATTGCGTAGTTCCAATGTAGAAGCAGCATGTATATGTGGTGTGTACGTGATCTTGATCTTGGGAACATGATAAGACTCTGAATAAGGGTCAACAAGACTTGACAACACTCAATGCAAAGCAAATAGCTTATGTGGAAGGTTTAAACATGTGTAGCTTATATGGCTGTGGTAGGAATTTATTACCATTTGAGGAACAATAAGGTTTTGATTGTTTTAATAAATCAATTTTCCAGTAATCATGCATGCTTAGAACAATATTATAGCAGCTCTTGTTTTACTATATCATATCTCACAACAACGTAGACTTAGTTCTAGCACTTGCAACCCACAAAGTTTTCAGGTTCATGATGATTTTAAATGAGCCAAGTGATCCATACTCAAAGAAATACTAAGTTGTAGACTAAGCATTAAAGAAACATTAACAAAGTAACTATTCATCACTTCCATAAGGAAGATAAACATTCATGAGACATATGGATTTTTTTAAAGTAATGATAATAAACTAAAAATAATGCAAATAAGATGAGATAGAGGATTTACTTTTTGTTGTGCCAAACTTAGAGTTGCATCTTGCTCAACATGCATATTGCCCGTGTCGTTGATGAGTTGATCCATTTCCGACCCTTGGTTCCGATGACCCCTCGCCCGTGTGGATGGACGGGGAGTGCGCACTCTTGGAGTGTGCTGTTGAGGCCGTTCCGTGGACCCTGAAATGTCCATGGAACTTGCCTCATCGCCTTCTTCGTCGTCTCCTACTGCTGCTCATGAGGTGTCGACGGAATACCGGCGATAGTCTACCGAGGGGTATGCCCGCGGTAGTAGATGAGACGGTGAGGGTGCGCCTGAGACGAACGAGGGCACAACTCGTGCAGAACAGAGATTTAGACAGGTTCAGGCCGCCGCGAGGCGTAATACCCTACGTCCTGTGTGCTGCTGTGTTGTATTGCTAGTAGATTAGATGAATCGAGTAGACCCCCTGCCCGCCTTATATAGTCCGGGGGGCAGGGTTACAAGTTGATCTTGCCGTACATAACAGATTACAATCCTAGTTGATCTGGAAAACCAATCGGCTAGATCCTAGGAAAGCTATTTTCTTGCCCGCCAAGGACTCGGAGGATAGACGCGATCTCCTGGAGATCGTATGGGTGACGTGTCCTTGGTAGTTCAGGCCTGATAGACTTGGGCCAAGTATGACTATGCGGGTATACGGGCTTATACCCCCACAGCTAGTCCCCGAGCGCCTTGCATTTGACGAGAGGTGCAGACCTTCAGTGTTGCTTGACCAGACGGATGTAAGGGGCTCAGAAAAAATTCTAAAAAGTTTCTCTTTAGCGAAGTGTATCCACTTTTACCAGGATCGAGCCAATACCTTCACCGGCAGGTGAAGTGTATCCACTTAGTCCCCGAGCCTGATAGTAGGTGACGCAGTCACGTGGTGTCAGGGTCAAAATCTTTATCCTTGTTGAACTTGTGAAGTGTCGACGAAGTCCCCGAGCAACTTTAGTGCTCGAAAACACTTGATGAAGATGACGAAATCCCCGAGCAACTTTGCTGCTCGTAAACACTTGACAAGACGGCGAAATTCCCGAGCAACCTTGCTACTCGGGAACACTTGACAAAGGCGAAGAAGTCCCCGAGCAGCTTTGCTTCTTGGAAACATTTGACGAAAACGACGGAGTCCCCGAGCAGCCTTGCTGCTCGGAAACACTTGACGAAAATGACGGAGTCCCCGAGCAGCCTTCCTGCTCGGAAACACTTGACGAAAGCGACGGAGTCCCCGAGTAGCCTTGCTGCTCGGAAACACTTGACGAAAACAACGAAGTCCCCGAGCAGCCTTGCTGCTCGGGAACACTTGACGAAACCGACGGAGTCACCAAGCAGCCTTCCTGCTCGGAAACACTTGACGAAGGCGACGGAGTCCCCGAGCAGTGCTTATTGCTCGGAAACGCTTGAAGAAACCGACGGAGTCCCCGAGCAGCCTTCCTGCTCGAAAACACTTGACGAAGGCGACAGAGTCCCCGAGCAGTGCTTATTGCTCGGAAACGCTTGAAGAAGACGACGGAGTCCCCGAGCAGCTTTGCTGCTCGGAAACGCTTGATGAAAACGACGAAGTATCCGAGCGGTGCTTTTCTCTGCAACAAACGATTTGTAAACTGAAAATACCCCTGCGCCATTTGACAGAGGAATAAATAGAAAAAGGGAACAGTTGGTTTATCTTCTTGCGCATTCAAATCCCAAAACACACATCCGTCTCCGCCTATTCCTCCATCGCCGTCTAGGGTTCCATTTTTCTTCCGCCGCCGCCACAGAAAAACCATCGAAACCACCTCTCCCCCGCCCAGATCTGCTATGGCAGGCACCAGGAAGAGTACCCGCGAATCAAAAAGTCGAAAGAGGCACAACCGGGGGAATTCCGCATGTCGAACGAATGGCAACCGTCAGTATTGGGAAGATCGCAGCTTGATGCGCTCGTGGCCTGGGGATTCCTTCCTGACCAGGCGACTGGAGGCTGGAGAATATCACAAGGTGAACCATATCCAATGCCTGATTCTGGAGAAATAGTAGTCTTTTCTGATTATTTTACCCGCGGATTTGGTTTGCCATGCCATCCGTTTCTTCGCAAGTTACTTGATTATTACCAAATTTCCCTGTGCCACTTGAATCCCAATTCTATCCTCTTGATTTCCATCTTTATCCACTTCTGTGAAGCATACCTTGGCATTCTCCCGCACTTCAATCTGTTCCGCCATCTCTTCATTCTTGTGAAATCGAGCGGCACAGGTTCTCGAGTTGCTGGTGGAGTGTATCTGAAAATGCATGACGGGATGTCCGCACATTATCTCCAGATTCCTCTGAATACCAGTGTGCGTGACTGGAACAAGAGATGGTTCTATATCCCCAATCATGAACCAAGCGTCCGGTGCGCCGTGGATCAAATTCCAGAAAAACAGAATAGCTGGACGGAGAAACCGCATGTAGAGGAGCTTGGACAAGTAAACGAATTGCTGGAAATCGTCAAGGGTTTAACCCTGAATGGAGTTGGGGTTGCTACCAATTTTGTATTTCGTCGCGTCCAACCTTGCAAGGATAGAGTTCATCCAGCCTTTGAATTTACCGGTCGGAAAGATCCGACCAGGTGCTCATTCGGAGATTTATCCGAAGCCAAAGTTAAAGAAGTCTTGGAAGAATATTTTGGAAAAGGCTCTCATATAGGCAACCGTGGCCAAAGTGCGGCTTTTAATCTAAAGAATCCCCTGCCAGAGGTAAGTTCCGAACTGCCCCGGCACTTCCATCCCTCATACTGTACTTATACCATAACTTCTGTTTGATCTCTTGAAGATAAATGGACAGGACCGAAAGGTGTACTTCTCTGATGTACCAACCGCAGACTGGCCGGGCCGAGTTGACGCGATGCATAGTTATCACCAGAGACGTGCCGAAGACGACTCTACTGAACTATCTGAAGAAGAAAGAGAGTCTTTTGACGAAGAAGATGAGGAGACACTGGCCCAAAGAACTGCTCGGGAGAAACAGCCGGTGTCAGAAAAGGCTGGATCTTCTAGTGGCGTCCGAGCTGCTGAAGCTCTGGTAAAGATTTCTGAGGACCGTGCCCAAGCCGCCGCTGACGTCTCTTGCACGAATCAGGATGAACCGAGCACAAAACGCCATAAGGGTGATGTTCCTGCCGCTGCCGCTGGAGCTTCCGGTCAAAGAAAGAAATTCGGCCGAAAGCGTCGTCGCTCAGAAATGTAAGTAGGATTTTCTCCATATTTCACCCTTTTTGATCCGAATAGTGTTGAGATTTTGTCTTGGAAATGTAGGGACCCTTCTAATGAAGACGATGAGAATTCCGGCGCTGAAAAGATGACAACTTCAGAGGCTGGTGTAGCAGAGGGCTTCCGCGCTGGCTGGACTTCAGAACATGAATCACCCCAGAGGTCGCCCGAGAGGCCCTCAATAGCTGATGCGCAAGGCTCACCATCTCCTCCCAAACAGCCACGCATGCCTACCCCGCCGCCTCCGGCTTCTCCTCCGAGGCCAAATGTTGAGGACCCGAGCTGTGAACATGAAGCTCGAACGTCGCCGCCGAGACACGGTAGCTGCACTATTCCTCCTGGGAGTGCTGATCGTGGAGCAGAGACCAGCTCGGAGGCGCGAACAGGGCCATGTCCCCGGCCCTACACAAACGCTTCCCCAGAGGATGCGGATATCGAAGAAATCGCCCGAACGGGGCCCGTGCCTTTAATTCGCACGTATCGGATGGTGGGGAACACCTATGCTGTCGCCACGGAGGAAGATCTTGCTGATGCCGAGATAGATGGACTGAAGAATGACATCCGCGATACTCGCGCGGACTTGAGAAAACTTCTCGAACGTCTGGGAAACCTTTCGTCGCGTGTGCAGGTGACACCTATCGTATTTTATCCAGACGATATAATGACTTGATGACCTGTTGCTCTTTTGGTCTTCCAGACAGTGTATGAAACCGCCGAAGATCGCCAAAAAACCCTATACCGTCTTTGGGATGTAGCAGAGAAAAAAGAAGCAGCTGCAGACCGAGGTGAGTCGCCTAGAGGGGGTGGTGTCAGGCATGCGCGAGGAGCGTGAAACCTTGGAGCTACACTGCTCGGATCTAATGAAATCCGAGAAGCTTCTATTGCGAGAAAACAAAGGTATGTTGGAATGTTGTGCTTTTTGACAGCTATTCGTCCCGCTTTTGCTCTCTGAACGCCAATTTTGTGGCATGTAGGTCTTCAAGAGCTGCTGGATGGATCCACGAAGCGAAGTATGTGCGACGTCTCATCATTTGTAAAATGTCTTGGTTTGATAATCTGATTGTATTCTTTGTGACGTGCAGCCATTGAGCTGGAAGCTGAGGTGACATTGATGCGAGAGGCCGCCCGAAAGAACCTGGAAACGATGACAGGTTCCCTGTTTGTGTTCGGCTTTCCCCTTCCTCTCCTTTTTTTTGTAGTGAGACTGACTTGCTTTGTTTGTCAGAGATGGGACGTAGGCATCGTGCGCAGGTTGATGACCTTGCGGGTCGCCTTGAGGCTGCCAACGGAAGATTTGAAGCCTTTGTTGGTGGTGTTAAGCCTGTGCTTGACATCATTGAGTATGCGCCCGCCGTACCGCCTACTGAAGGTCCCGGTGCCCTCGACATCGTACAACGTGGATGGGAAGCTCTTCGATTCTTTAAAGACTTCTGCGTGGATGCTGCTGAAAATGTGGCCGCCCATGTGCTTGGAGTCGTCCGATCGCATTACCCGGGAGTGAAGAACGACCGAGTATAGACCGGGTATGCTCGGGGAACCACCGAAGAGCGGGAAGACCAGCTTGAAGAAGAGGCTAGGGAAGCCGCAAAAATGTTAACCGCTGATGTTCAACTTTTTCCCACCGAAGGGATTTAAATTGAGATTCCTGAACATAGTCGAGATCTTGTATGGTCGGAGAATAATCCTACACGCCCTGCGTGTCACCCGTGCTTTTGCCGGGGCTTTTGGAGACGCTGCTAAACTGCCCAAGCGTCCTCGGGGCTTACGTGTTAGCGAAGACCTAACGGCCCAGGCGTCCCCGGGGCTTACGTGGTGGCGAAGCTGCCCGCGCTAGGCAGGGGTTACGCTTATCGTGGGCAAAGGCTCCCCGATATATTGGGGCGGTCGATGAAGTGTCGTAGGTCGGCGGCCTATCATTTTTAGGGCTTACGCGGCGTCGAACCAGATGCTGCCCGACGGGTGCGGGGGTTACACATTGGTGAAATCATGCTGCCCGAGCAGTGGCGGGGCTTACGCATAGGCGAAGACGTGCGGCCGGAGCAGTGGCGGGGCTTACGCATGGGCGAAGACGCGCTGCCCGAGCAGTGGCGGGACTTATGCATAGGCGAAGACGTGCTGCCCGAGCAGTGGCAGGGCTTACGCATGGGCGAAGACGCGCTGCCCGAGCAGTGGCGGGACTTATGCGTAGGCGAAGACGTGCGGCCCGAGCAGTGGCGGGGCTTACGCATGGGCGAAGATGCGCTGCCCGAGCAGTGGCGGGACTTATGCATAGGCGAAGACGTGCTGCTCGAGCAGTGGCGGGGCTTACGCATAGGCGAAGACGTGCTGCCCGAGCAGTGGAGGGGCTTACGCATTGTTGAAGACGTTTAGCTGTATAAAATGTAATGGAGGCAAAAATATCGAGAATAACAATATATTTCCCTTATTTATAATAGAATGAAAATACACATATCTGTTTTGAACCCTGCATCAAGGGTAGAAACGTCACAGGTGCTCGATGTTCTAGGAATTGGGGATGTCGACGCCGTCTAGGTCGGAAAGCCTATATGCACCCGGTCTTGTAACTGCCTTGACGATGTATGGCCCTTCCCAGGGAGATGATAGTTTATGCATCCCCTCCTTGCTCTGCTTTCGACGGAGAACGTGGTCGCCGACTGCAAAGGCTCTGCCGTTGACATTGCGATTGTAATATCGCCTGATCCCTTCTAGATATTTAGCTGTTCGTAGACAGGAGATCAGGCACTCTTCCTCTAACTTGTCGACTTCGTCTGCTCTGGCCTCGTTGGAGTGGGCTTCTTCGTATACCTCAACCCTTGGAGATCGATAGATTACATCTGCAGGTAGTACCGCCTCCGAGCCATACACCATAAAATATGGCGATACTCCTATGCTCCGGATGGGTTGAGTCCGAAGTCCCCAGATCACCGCCGGTAATTCGTCAATCCAGTTGCCTGGGCTTCTCTCCACGACTGCGTGGAGACGCTTCTTGAGGGCGTCGAGCAGCATACTGTTTGCCCTCTCCACCTGGCCGTTAGCTCTAGGATGAGCCACAGACACATATTTGACGGATATGCATCTTTCTTCGCAGAAATCCCAAAAATCACTTCCAGTAAATGTTGATCCCAGGTCGGTGATGATGCTGTTCGGAAGCCCGAAGCGATAGGATATGTCCTTGAAGAACTCCGCTGCTTTGGTTGCCGTAGCCTTGACTAACGGCTTGTACTCGATCCACTTGGAAAACTTATCGATGGCGACATAAATGGAGCGAAATCCCCCTCTTACCGTTTTAAATGGACCAACCATGTCCAGTCCCCATGTAGTGAAAGGCCACGACGCAGGGATGGTTTGCAACTCTTGGGCTGGTACATGTGTCTGCTTGGCAAAGAACTGGCATGCCTCGCATTCTCTGACTATCTTCTCGGTGTCTTGGACTGCTGTTGGCCAATAGAAACCTGCTCGAAAAATCTTGCCGACCAGAGTACGTGAAGCCGCGTGATTGCCGCACATGCCACTATGAGCCTCATGAAGGATCCTGAGACCCTCTTCCCTTGGGACGCATTTTTGTAGGACTTCGCTCCTGGTATTCTTGCGCATGAGTTTGCTGTCGACCAGGACATAGCTTTTGGATCTTCGGACCAGGCGCTCGGCTTCTGTTCTATCTTCGGGGACCCTTGCTTCCAGTAGATAATCAATGAACTGGGTTCTCCAGTCCTCTTCAGGGGTTGGGATATTCGCCACTATCTGGTCTGTCGCGGAGCTGCTGGTATCGCCATCAGTCTGTATGGAGGGGTTGAACAGAACCTGGATAAAAACGCCTGCGGGGACGTCGGACCGGGATGATCCGAACTTTGACAATTCGTCGGCCGCCTGATTTTCGCTTCGAATGATATGATGGAATTCTATTCCAAGGAATTTCCCTTTGATTTTTCTGATTGCGGCGACGTAGGAGTCCATTTTCTCATTGATGCAGTCCCAGTCTTTGTTAACCTGGTTGATGACCAGGGCCGAGTCCCCGTAGACCATGATGTGACGGATGCCGAGCTCGGAGGCTATCTGGAGACCATGCAAGGCGGCCTCGTATTCGGCCGCGTTGTTGGACGCCATGAAGTGAATTCGCAAGACGTAACAGAGGCGCTCACCGGAGGGCGATATAAGGAGTACTCCGGCTCCAGTGCCACTGATGCTGAGGGACCCGTCGAAGAACATTGTCCAATATTCTTCCTGTGCCGGATGCGAAGACTCTTGTATCTCTGTCCATTCCGCTATGAAATCGGCGAGTACCTGCGACTTGGCTGTTATTCGGCTGCGGAAATCAATGGAGTATGTTCCCAGCTCTACTGCCCATTTCAGGATCCGACCGTTGGCGTCTTTGTTTCGGAGGATGCTACCCAGGGGGTATTTAGAGACTACTGCTATGGAATATCCTTCAAAATAGTGACGGAGCTTTCTTGAGGTGACGAGAACAGCGTATATCAATTTCTGCACCGTTGGGTAACGGGTCTTGGACTCGTTGAGGACTTCACTGATGAAGTAAACTGGTCGCTGGACCGGATAAGCGTGACCGTCTTCTTCTCGTTCAACGACAATGGTAGTGCTGACGACGTTATTAGTCGCGGCGATGTAGATCAGCAATGTTTCGTCCTTTTTTGGAGCTGTGAGGAGCGGAGGACTCGTCAAGAAGCGTTTGAGTTCTCTGAAGGCCGTATCTGCCTCTTCCGACCAGGTGAATTTCTCGCCAGCTTTTAGTAACTTGAAAAATGGGAGGCCTTTCTCACCCAGTCTGGAGATGAAACGGCTAAGGGCCGCCATGCACCCGGTGAGCTTTCGCACATCTTTAACATTGGTCGGAGGCTTCATCCTCATAACCGCGTTGATTTTTTCCGGGTTGGGGAGGATGCCTTGCTTGCTGACGATGTTACTGAGCAAGTTGCCAGATTGGCGGGAAGGCCACCCTCTTGATCATCATGGACGTTATCGGGGGTGATGAAGGAGCTGGTGCCGGCGTGTTGACGCAGCGTTTGAGCGAAGCTGGAAGCTGCGTTTTGTAGCCCGAGCGGCAAGTAGCCGTTCGGAGGACGATCCGCTCGAGGTCGCTCCTCGACGATGCGTTCGAGAGGTGTGACGGTGACGACTAGTGTTGTGTCGGGGGACAGCGAAGAGGGGTGGCGCGTTGTGGATGACACGGACTCCAGGATTTTGAGTCCCTCTAACAACTTCTTGGTGACCCGATCTATAGATCCGATCAGGTCGTCTTTGTCGATGTTTTTTCGAACGTAGCGTGGCGGCCTTTTCGTCGGAGGCAACACGCAGGGGATCTGAGCTACGTCCAGAATCACCCCTTCGCCGTTCGCGCCGACGACCCAGGTGATGGATCCCACCGTGAAGATCTGGCCCGGCGTCGGGGGCTTGATATTGCTTGAAAAAATCACCTTGTTCGCCATGGAATCAGGTGGCACACCCCCTACCTGGCACGCCAACTGTCGACGGAATACTGGCGATAGTCTTCCGAGGGGTATGCCCGCGGTAGTAGATGAGACGGTGAGGGTGCGCCTGAGACGAACGAGGGCACAACTCGTGCAGAACAGAGATTTAGACAGGTTCAGGCCGCCGCGAGGCGTAATACCCTACGTCCTGTGTGCTGCTGTGTTGTATTGCTAGTAGATTAGATGAATCGAGTAGACCCCCCTGCCCGCCTTATATAGTCCAGGGGGCAGGGTTACAAGTTGATCTTGCCATACATAACATATTACAATCCTAGTCGATCTGGGAAACCAATCGGCTAGATCCTAGGAAAGCTATTTTCTTGCCCGCCAAGGACTCGGAGGATAGACGCGCGATCTCCTGGAGATCGTATGGGCGACGTGTCCTTGGTAGTTCAGGCCTGATAGACTTGGGCCAAGTATGACTATGCGGGTATACGAGCTTATACCCCCACATGAGGTGCCGCCTTGCTCAAATTGAGCAGCCTGTGACATGCTCCATGTTACCCTTCTTGTTCCTGCAACATTTTGGCTTTTTGCCTCTCGGTCCCAATTTATGGTTAGTGTACGCAGCGCATACAATCGACGCCTCTCACATGGGAGAGAGATTTTGGCTGTCTGGCCTGGATAAATCATTTTAGGATCACCATTTTCATCTGTTTTTAGGACTTGAGCACTTATGAAGAAATCTTCAGTTATAATGTCTCTAGGAGAAGCAATTTATTCAAAGTAGTATTTTCCATTTAGCAAGTCCATTGTTTCAGCAATGCGGGTGATAAAAGAGGTAAAGAATATAGGCTCGCTCCTATGAAAAATACCAAGTCAAAAGCGGACTAAAAACTTAGCAGGGAAAACTTTTTATTTTCTTGGTTATGGCATAAAGCAATCTTAATTCATCATTGAGAAGAATGTGCACATTAGAGCCAGGAAGAAGAGTTATGGCCATCTAATAGTGGAGCAAGCGCAAAGTGCGATTATAGATTTTATCAATTTTAGGATCAAAGCAATCATTGGACCCAGATATGGCTTTCCAGAAATCAGCTTTATCAAATTTCCTTGTGGCATTAACTAGATCTAGATGACAGTTGTTGTCAAAGCCAAGTGCCATACTAAAAACTCCCCAAGTTAAATTATACTCTTGATTAAACATGCAAAAGTAGACATTATCATCAGTGACTTGTATAGAGCATAGAAATTCCATGGTGAATTTTTCAATTCCAAGTTCTTGCACTTCCCAAAAGCTTCCCCACCCAATTGCATTGAAAACAGTATTAAACTCTGCGGTCATACCTGTATTGTCCAAAAGGATAGGGTCAATGATGCCGGTATGTTCAAACCCGCGCTGTCGAATGGAGAGATACCTTTGGTACTCTTCTTGGTCCAGCATGAGGCCACTCTCAGGGTCGAGCGTCCTCTCAGGAGGCACTCCAAAGCTTTGTCTCGGTGGAGCTTCTCTTCCTTTATCTTCGTCTTGGCTGGGTCATCGGGAGGAACTCCCTAGGGCACCCTTGGCCTTCTTGAATGCGGAGGAGAACTTCTTCATCTTCCTACACCAATGAGACAACACAAGAACACACTAGGACAGTAAGGATTAGCATTAGCATTAGTGTTAGATGTCCCAATGTTAGTAGTCCTTGCGGGGTATGTTCACCTCCACAAAACCGCTCTTGAGAGCAAAGATAAACTTCTACTTCTACAATATTTTTTTGGATTTTTGTTTTGAGTGGCTAACTACAACTAAACTTGAGAAAGAACTTGCTCAACTAGAGAAGAGAAGAGAGATTGTGTGCTCGAGATGATTCGGCTGGTTTGGGTATAGAAATGAGCACACAATGCAGGGATATATATAGGGGGAGAAGGGCTGGTGACCAGGCCACAAGGGCAAGGTTGGCCGACCCCACATTGGCAGTGTCAGAGCTTCTTTCACCTTTGGACAGGGAATCTATTTGAATTCAAACACAATTTTGATCTAAGGGCATGACACTTCTCTCTTTGGATCCAAGCTTTGACTCTACAACACATGCAAAGTAAGTATGCTATACTCTTTTATTCTTACCTCAAGCTCCACATAAGCCATTTTTAGAAGTAGGATGATAAAGAAGGCAACATTTACTTTGTGCCTTGGTAAGGAATCATACACCATTTGAGCGACATGAGAGAACCATATGAGGAATATTAAAGTTTTCTTTTGCAAAACATTGCTAAAACCTCCAGTATGAAACTTGCAAAGAATGAGAAAAGTAGTGCTCAAGTTAAACTGTTCTGTCTTTCAACCACCTAAGACAAAGGAAAGGTCATTAGCTCCATAAAGGACTAAAGTAAAATGGGTGAATTTTTATAGCCAATTTTTCCATTCAAAAGAGAAGTATTTTGTTGTACACTTGGTACTAAGGAAATATGAACATTGTAGCAACTCCTGATTCACCGAGGCTAAGTTTAATTATTTGCTCGGGACGAGCAAAGGTTAAGCTTGGGGATCTTGTTGACGGTGGATATACCATAAAAATCCACATTCAAACACCGTCAACATGCCTTGGATTCAAGGAAGAATAAACATAACATGAACATATTTTATCAATAACTAGTTCCACTTGTACTCTTAGCTTGTGAATGCAGGAAAGATCAAACAAGGCATGAAACTTCAATAGATGGTGCACAAAGTCACTTATAAGAGAGTGGAGCACCTGGAGGGCCCACATTGGGTTCGGTCGACCGACATGTGGGGTCCACCAGGGCTCTGCTGACATGGCACAATCCGTGTGACACTCCACCCAGCTCATTTTCACCTTTGGATCAAAGGTGTGTTTCCATTCAACGGTGGAAGATCAAGGCACATGGATCAAGGCGTGAACCGACGAGTACCAACAAATCAAGTACACAGCCATGCTCTATGACTGGTGGGGACAACACCTGGCTAGGCCCACCTGTCATAGGGGGTTGGCCGACCCCCCTGGTGCCCAACCAGGTTGGTTGGCCTCCACCGCCTTCCTGCATGCTTCGCACGTGCTGGATTCACCAATGCCGTCCATCTTGAGGCGGTTCAATGTCGGTTCATCCAAGGGAGGAGAGGCAAGGAGCACACAGATCATTGACGTGGCATGCCTCCATTCTCCCCTATAAATAGAGGCTGCCATCACCCTCTTCAACACACACAAGATACACAAGAGACAAGAGAAGCTCCATTCTTTAGTAGCAGTATTAGTCTAGTGTGGGAGTTAGAGTTGAGTCGAGCTACGCTCGGGGTCTTCGGAGTCGTCTGCTGGAGAGTCTGGTATAGCTCTTATACCTTTCCTTCTGTAAGACTTTACTTTTATCAATATATTATCTTTACTTTACTTTACTAAGTCTTTACTTAGTGCTTTACTATTCACTATAGTATTGTTGTGTCTTGTCTTGCCTTATAGTAGATTTACACTAGATTGTGATCCTGTAACCAACTCACGTGTGTAGTTCATTGCCTGTCATAGGGTGCTTTAGCTGTTTGGTACCCAACTAGAGTAGTGAGAAATAGTGTAAGCGTGGTGCTTAGACTAGATCTTACCCTTGAATGCCGCTTGTCGCACGGATTGTTAGTGGGTGCTAGCAGGTGGTGACAGCCCCGTCTAGTCTTAGTATCCCTCCACGTGTTTTAGGCAAGTTCTTAAAAGGTAGGCTCACATAAGAGCATAGGCGCTTCGAGAAGAGGTTATATCCTCTATTGTTTCGCACAACCCCCTACACACCGGAAGTAAGGTAGCTGTCTTAGTGTAATTCATCCATTTGGTAAGACAGTTCACAAGAGTAAAGTAAGAGTCGTAGGAGTCTTATACTCACTCGTTGTCCTCCCACCTATCTATACTCTACTAGTTATCCTTGGTTATCCTAAACCATGTCGTGTCTTTGTGTCCTTACCCTTTCCTCTATTTATCGATTTACCCCCTATCACTAGTTAGTACTAAGTTGCTATAGACTTAAGGATCTCTCTCTTTTATTAGTTATTCCTAGCAACCGCTTTCCCTTGGGATAAAATAAATAACGATACCTTGGAATACTCACGGGTGAAGTGCTACAGTGGTATATTCTGTGCGTTTGCGGAATTATCCAATAGACATAAGAAATACCCCTCAGGGCACTTCTGGCGCCGTTATCAGAGATAGCCTAACACCCTGTCTCTGGTGGTTGCGCTAAGAAGTGTCAACAATAACTAATTCAAATAATCTAGTTTGAGATAGAACCAAGCAAAGACGTAGACAGTGATGAGCTCAAGAGTGGAATGCAAGGCAACACGGTAGGTTAACTCCAATTAGCACTTCGGGGTGAATGTGCGGTCCCAAAAGATTGGGATTACTCACATCCAGAAAAACCCTACGCTAATAAAACTAGAACGAACGTGGTGGAATCTAGAGGATCTTAGGCCTGTCACCACCTAAGACCTACCACAACTATCCGTGGGTCTAGCCGCAATCCAAGGTAACTTCTAGTCTAAGCATCACGCTTACACTATAGGCTACTACTCTAACCTCGCGCTAAGATTAGAGCACCGTCTAGTGGTGAAGATCCCACACTAAGTGTGTGAAAACTGATAATTAATCCCCTAGTACTACCGCAACTTAAGCACTCAAGTAATACTTAAAGTAAATACATGGAAGTAAATACTAAAAGTAAATACTGAAAGTAGTGCGAGAAATGTAAGTATTAGAAAGAAAATTATATTGCCGAATCAAAGAGTACCTTACCAAGGAAGCGCCCGAGAGAGAGACCTTTCCAGAGCTCTCCTACTCTTATGCTTCTCCTCACTCACACTCACTAGTAGCCTTGCTAGGAGGCTTCTCACTAGATGAGCTAGGATGGACTACACTCCAAATCTCTCTATTCTTCCTAAGCTGATTACAACTGAAGCATTCGGGGGGTATTTATAGCACTTGGAGACCCCAGGGGTACTTGTAGAGGTGGCCAGAGGTCGGTGGCCTGAAGTTGTAGGGTGGGCACCGTACTAGGGGGCGGGCGCCCGGTGGATTCCACCGCGCTCCAGGATCCTCCCCAATGACGGTTGTAAGGTCGGTTGAGCATGTTTCGGTGGTTGGAGAGGTGGTTTGTGGCCCCTGGAGGATGACAAGTGGGTCTATGAATCCTTGGCACCACCTTTGATCTCCCTTGGATGAAAACTGACTTCAAATGAACGGCCACAAGTACTTGGGTGCCTCTCCGCCGGATGTGGATGTGGCAGGCCATATTGACAGGGCGGGCGCCCTGTCCAACAGGGCTACCGGATCCAGGTGAGGTGATTTTGAGCCATTGATGTTGAATTAACGTGCCGAACTCCGTTTAGGAGGTTTGGGCACAGATCCATGACGTGGCGGAGTGCAGATGACGCCAAGTAGGGGACAGGCGCCCTGTGACTTGGCCCCAATGTGGCTCTTGTCACGTGTACCGCTCAAATGAGCCTTGGTTTATTTCATTTTCACCTGTATTTCACCTGCAACCAAAACTCTTCAATTACAAGTGGAACTCCGTTAGTTTAAACCAAATTCCTACCTTCTATGTGCTATTTTCTTGCTCAATTTTATCAACGTTGATGGTTAAAATGTGTATTTAGTGAGCATCAACAAACTCCCCCAAACTTACCTTTTGCTCGTCCCTGAGCAAAGACTCGAAATGTTATGCTTATAATTGACTTTTTATGAATGACTCACTTTTGATTCAACATGTTAATGCAACTACCCATATCCAATCGCCATTACCCATGGGGCTTTTATCTATCCCTTAACCTGAAAAATAGAGCACAGACTATCTAGAAAGAGGGTTTATTCTTGTCACACCCGATTTTAAGGATAAAATGGGATGCATAAACTTATGTGCGCCCAGAGATCAGTCACACACATAAGCCAACAAATTGCAATGAATGTATCATAACCAATGTTTAATACATAGCGAATAATATCAAAGTCATTACATAGCGGAAAATAAAGATAACTCTCGCGGCAGCTCCATAGCACAGGGACGTCGACTGGTGAAGCACAAGTCCAATAATCCTCTGGATAGTCCCCATCTGACTCACCATCTGTTACCCATCCGGGATTTTTAACCAAGAATGAAAAATAAACAAGCGTAAGTACATGTCGTACTCAATAAGACTAGCATGGGTTCATGAGGCTCAAATGGTTGACACAGGTTTAACAGCGGTTTGCTTTTAATTAATCATCTTTATGCAATTGGATAGCAACAAGTTACGTATTCCCATAACTCATGATCATAAGTAAACATAATTAATGAATAGCAACAATAAATTAGCAACAAGTAAACGTCACCCAAATGATAACTACTCCATAAGACGTCCAAGGCCGCTCATGACCGTGAGCTCGGCTAGTATACCAGTTTTACACTCTGCAGAGGTTGTGCACTTTCCCTATGAGCCGTGATTCCTAGTTGGTCGGGTTAATTACTCCCATAACACTACCAAGGTGAGTGAGTAGGGTTTCACTATGAAGTCTTTCAAAGAACTTTGCCTAACAAGTTAGGGCCGCTAGGGACCCGGCAAGCAAATGTAGGGCCCTCCTTCGTCGTGGCACAAGGTCACGCAGATTATACACACTCGGATAGAAGCCGCACCACACCCGAGTTGGCAGGCCCCATCACGCCTTTCGGTAACCTCTAACAAGCTAGAAAAAGTGCTCATACTTGACTAAAACCAGAGCCATGTAGCTCTCATAGTTGCACTGTCAATCCCGGTGTCATACTTACAGATCATTACCAAAGGTGAAGGATTTAGGGCATCACAAAAACTATGCTCGAATCCCCTAGTTCCATGTTGCTAAAAAGGCATCTTTTAATCACATTGCATATCCAATTAATCAAGTTTACATGATCATGATTCCAATAGAGCGCTAGCATAAATTACCCAATGCACAAACCCATAGGTGACGAGGAATAAGATAGCAACACTAGGGAGCATCTATGGTTAACAAGGTAGACACATGCATATGTAATTGATTATTTGGTGAACAGAACAACAAGGATGGTCCATGCTAATACTTGCCTTGATCGGCAAACTCCTGGTGATCCGGGTCATCGAAGTACTGATCTTGATCACCAACGTAGTGCTCACCGTCTATACTCGATCATCCAATCACCACACAAACATCGGCAATCATTCACGAAGCAAACAAAAGAAAAATAATTAGAACAGCACACCAACAGAATAAAAATAGTTTGAAAATGATATAAAACTATTCTACTCGTTCCAACGATCACATCGATATAAAGATCACTGAAAACGGACTTAAAATGTAAAAGATATGATTTTCCGAAGATTTAAAATAGATAAATAATATATTATATATAATCTCAAAATTAAACAGTAAATAATATGGGAAACAGTGGTACCATCAGATAGATCGTTAAATTACGAATCTAACGCAATTTGAATCACTCACATCGGATCTAAAACGCGCAAGATATGATCAAAACAGTTTTATTTGAAATTCTGAAATTAGTAAAAACACTTTTTTAGAAATAACAGAAGAAAATACGCTTTCCCAAACAGAAAGCGTAAACTACCGAATGCGCAAAGGACTGCGGGTTTATATATTAAATCTTATGGGGGCCTTTCTGCAAAAGTGACGGCCGAATCGGTATCGGCTATTGAGGGCCGTCTGATTTGAATTGAAGGGCCAGAAATAGATCGGGGGTAAAGGGAGCGGTGCTCTGGCCGGACAGAGGCCGACGGTGGTGGCGCCATGGCCGGAAGTTCGCCAGAGTAGACGAATATGGCCTAGGGTGCTCGGTTCCGCTTGGAAAGGACATGGGAAGGCGTAAAGCTTGATGACGAATTGATCTACGGTGTCGGTTGGGGCTACGAACGCCCAGCAGATGTACAGCACGCGCGGCGGCGGCTTGACCTCGCCGAAAGTTCGCCGGCGACGCGGAAACGGCCATAGGGTAAATGAATCATCTCGGAACTTGCTCTGGGAGTAAGAGGGAGGCTCGAGGATCTCACCTAGGGCTCTTGGAGGGGCAAAAATCAACTCGAGGGCGGTGCTCCATGTAATCCGGCGGGTGGCGAGCGTCTGCAACGGCGGCGGGATGTAGTTAGTGCCAAATTCGAGGGGAAAAGGGCCTGACGGCTTCGGTAGAGTGAGTAGATGCTTGGCAAGGGGCTTACAGCAACGAAGACACCACGTGCTCGACGAATTGCACGCGATGGCGGAAAGCTTCGAGCGGCGGCGGCTTTGTTCGCGCGAGGGCAAGAAGAGGCAATGCTGCTAGGGCTGGGTGGCGGCGAACAGGGGCCCGCCTGGACTTATATAGTCCCGAGGTGAGGTGGGTAGGGGAGTTGAGTTCGCCTCGGATATAGGAGATCGAATCGAGGGCGGCGAGCGACGAACTCGCTCTGTTCGTTCTCGCGCCTGTCTCCCTTGGGCAGCACGAGGGGATGGAGGTGAGGCGATGACGCGTGGGGTCCGTGCGATAGCGAGTCAATGCACTAGGACCCGGCTGTCAGTCTCGCAGGGGCGGAGAAGGAGGGCGCGGCTGCGATGCTCTGTTCTGGACGCCCAACGAAGAAGAAGGAAGGAGGAGCAGAGAGAGACTGCCACGCGGGCCCACCCTGTTAGCTGCAGAGAGGGAGAAAAGGCGCCCCTGCGCTAGCCGGGCTGGCTCACGGGCTATCTGGGCCGGCTGTTCTGAAGGAGTGGCCTCGGGCCCAAATAGAAAGGGGGGAGAGGATAGGCCGAGCAGGCCTCGGGCCTAGATGAGAGAAGGGAGGAGGTTTTCCTTATTTCCCTTTTCTATTTTCTAAATACATTTTCAAAAGGATTTTCAATTTGAGATTTTGAATAGGGTTTTAAATGTTTGAAACTTTAGTAAACTCCAAACAATACAAAAATACATGCTCCAGCATGAATGCAACATACATGAGTTAAACCCTAGGTTGGTTTTATATTTCTGAAAAATTATTATTTTTCTAAATTAAATGATCAACTAATAGCATAATTAAATTGTTTTCCCCTATTTTAAATTGATGCAATTTTTCAGGTGTTACAGTTCTCCATGCCCTTTTTGCCTGATTAAATCTTATGAGGTTTTTGAATATTTGTAATAATCATGTTTTAGACTCTTCTGTGGCATTCTCAGTCTCTTTAATATGTGTGTGGAATTTTTGATCTCACTCAAAAAGCTTGCAATGCCCCCACTTCCTATCTCTAAAAGCTTATATGGAGTTTTAGGATCATAGGAAAATGGGGCATACCTTATATAATGTAATATTGCTAAGCCAAACAATTGGATCAAAGGAGCAACAAGTCATAGACTTAGACCGAGAATGTGCATGTGTATGGTTGTGGTACTAATTACTCCTTTCATGGCTTTTCCCCTTTTTTAGAAACATGGCTAGCTCTTTCTTTTCTCTCTTTTTTTCATCAAACCACTTGCTCTCTTTTTTTTCATCAGAGCACTTGCTCTTTTTTTTTACTAGAGACTAGCATGCCTCTTTTTGAGGAATATTTCAGAGGGACAAATGACAATGCCATGGAGTAGATCCTAACATAAAAGGCATGTTGTTACTTATTCTCAATGTAAGAATAGCAATATGAAGGTGGGTGTTCGTGTTCTCAGTTATGAGAATATGACTAGTTTCTCTACTATGATTCACAAAAGTTTGACAAGGCTCAACATAAATATAAGTAGCAATGTGGAGTTTTCCTATCTAACAGATATGGCTCTGATAGGTGTTCTCTTTTGCCACAGAAGATCTTAAGCAAGTTTTATCATTGTTTTTTTAAAGAAATTCTCCACAAATTAATCTTGCTCATGACAGGATAGAAACTTACTCATTTCTTTACTAAATCATGTTACTCAAATTTTTTAAGCCTTGTTCTCGCATTTGCAACCCACGGGGTTTAAGTTCATGGTTTAAGTAAAATCACATTAACAGTCAAATCATCAGTGAATTACTAACTTGAAGTAATTATAAGCAATAAACATTTTCATTCCCTTGTTTCTAGTAGTGTGAAAGTGTGGGTGTTTATTTATATTTTTCAAGCACAAAAATACTAACATAACCAAAATATGATATATTATTATTATATATATATTTTTAGCATGCTGGACATAAAATAATATAAATGTGTAAATAAAAGGATGGGGCTGTGTGTACTTACCTTCGCGGGGGACCTCCCCCAAACTGGTTTTGAAATTATCACTGGAAATCCCACCCCCGGCGACGATAGAAATCGTTCCAGCGACGGTCATTGCGACGAGCCAGATAGTGCATATCCCTTGTATCCTCCTCATTCTTTTGCCTGTATTGCTGGAACTCATATGACAAATCTTGTAATGCATGCCCTCTATTTGATGCTGGACATAGCCAAGGTCTCGCTCCCATCCATGCACTGAAACTGAGTGTCTCGATGGAGGGTATCCTTCAGTGTTGGATGAGTGTGAGCCTTCCACACCAGTGTATCTGTAAGAGCCACCCAAGTGTTGGGTACTCGCAGAATTGCTGATGTGTGCAGATGCTTGTCCATAGGGATCCCATGGGTCAGTCGGCTGGTGCTGCTGCTGCGGGGGTGGCTGGTACCAATTGGAACCTCTTGCTTGCTGAGAGCCAGGAGCCGGCCATGCACCCCACTGACTAGTGTGTGGCATGGCTCCTTGGTGGAATGCTTCTTGTGCCGCCCACTCTCCTTGCTCTTGTGCTGCAGCCTGAGCAGCTCTCGTCTGAGCTCTTGTTCTTCTTCCTACATCCTGCACAACTTGTTCTTGTGCCAGCCTTGCGGCGTGCTGCTCCTCGGTTTCGAGGGGTAAGTGTAAAGAGTTCACATTTCTCAACCATAGAGTCATTTCAGGCAATGGAATTTCATTAATAAAACCTTGGTACGTCATGATATATTTTCCATTTTTCACATCATGTGTGCTTGCCTGAAATGCTCTATGTCTAAAATTACCCTTTCAGTGTTAATGAAATTAATTTGTGCACTGCCCAGTAAACTCATGTTACTGACTATCCTAGTCACAAGTGAAGTTATTTCAATGGTTGTATCCGTTACCCGTGTAAACACTTTAGATCAATAATCCACCATAGTTTTAACTGGTAATACACGAATTCCTTTTAGTGCGGCAGATAAAATTTGCATTTCATCGGTTCTAACCTTCCTGTGGTCATGTCTAGGATAAAAGGTTATAGCAATAAATCTTTGCAACATCCTAACAGTTGGGTTATGTATCTGAGAAGTTCTAGGATATGCTGCATCATGGCGGCCTGAAATTTTAGACCAAAAGTTTTTCTTATTAAAATCTTTAAGGCCTTATCTAAGTCTACTTCACAATTCTTATTAAATCCTAGCAGCTCACTAAATTGTGTCCAAGTATAAGAATGATTTTCATTAAACACACGAAATTTGCAGTGGCTACTAGTGACTTCTAAGGTGCATAAAAATTCTAAAGTAAGCTCTCTACACCCTAGTTCATTAACTATCCAGGCATTTCCCCACCCCAAAGTATGAAATATGGTTTGAAATTCAGTAATCATACCGGTAGCGTTGAGCAAGTCACGGTCGATTTCGGGGGTGTGGATGAATGCGGAAGGCTTCTCTTTCCTGATTATTTAGCCAAATAATCTGGGCCTCTTCCACAAGAATATGAATGGGTGGATGTTGAGTGCCTTGTTCTTCGGGAGGTTCGTCATGGCTTGATTGATCAACAAACATGTTGCTTCTTCGGGAGTGCTGACTTCCTGAACTTGAATGGCTTCCAGACGAGAAGCGTAGATGTTGGTTCGGTCTTCCTCTACTGCTTCCATCACTGCTTCCTCCTATCTTCTTCTTCTTCCCGAACAAGTTCTTCAACATAATGAAACACAAGAACACTAACAAGGCAAGGATTATGGTTACTAAAACAAACCACTCCTCTTGGGAGTGTGCGTGCTACCTTCCCGTGGCTCTCCTTGCTTTGCTTTGCTTAGTGATTAATAGCTAGCACTTACGAGGTTTGCTGGGGGGAAAGAAAGTGAGTGTGAAGTAAGAGTATAAGCTCAGAGACCTGGTGATGCACTCGCTCGGATCTGTACAAGTTTAAAATGAGCTAGTGGGCAGCAGAGGGGACAAGAAGTGGCAGGGGACAGGGCGCCCACCCTATGATTCTGCCAAAGCTTCCACTTTGCTCTCTCACATGCTAGTGTCTCCACTCTAGAGCATCTTGCATTATTGAAACATGCATCTATCAGCCAGAGAGATGAGAAGAAACTTTGGAAGTGCTTGGGACAAGATAAGAAAGAAAGCAAATGAAGATTGGATGGGTTTGCATTCCATTTACTGGTGCTATGCTCTCCACTTGCATGTGATCAGATAGTGGAGCAGCTAGGAGAGCTAAAAGCCAAAGGGGGCAGGGCAGCCGCCCTATCAAAGTGGGGCCACCGGCCTTCTAATCCTCTACTTTATTATCCTAAGTAAGATACTAAGCTAGTTCATGAAAGGAAAATGAGATTACTTAAGAAAATAAGTGAGATTAGCTCTTACCTTAGCTTAACTTACCTTGGTTTGGTGCATCGGATGCTTGCATGACGATCAACACATCACGTTGTCTTCGTGCTCCAGAGAATCTTCATCATGCATGGTGGTGTCGGCAGGTGCATCTTCCACTGTTGAGCACTGCTCCGGACGTGGCCTGAAATGAAAGATTTCTTCTTTTCCATTGATGTTGAGTCAGATTTCTCTGGCTCCCACATCAATGGTTGCATTTGCAGTACTTAAAAATGGTCTTCCTAGGATTAGTGGTGTTCTAAAATCAGGATTTATATCTAGCACCACGAAATCCACAGGAACGAAACAATTTTTAATTTGAACATGGATATTCTCCGCTATTCCCGCCAGATATCGTATTGATTGATCGGCAAGCTGCAAACACATAGTAGTTGGAGATAAAGATGTGTGATTTAGTTTGTCATATATTACCTTGGGCATGACGCTGACGCTTGCTCCAAGATCGCACAGAGCTTGATCAAATTGTTAAGTTCCGATAGAGCATGAGATAGTAGGATTTCCAGGGTCCATCTTCTTCTCGGGAAAATTATTGAGGATAATAGCACTACACTGCTCCGTCAGTTTCACCATTTCTGTGCTCGGGATTGGTTTCTTTCTGTTGAGGATGTCCTTCAAATATTTTGCGCAGGTAGGTACCTGCATCGCATCAACTAGAGGTATATGTATATATAATTTTTGTATTACCTCCACGGATTTCTGGAATTGTTCATCCTCCTTTGGTTTCCTGTTACGGTCAGGAAAAGGCAACACCTCAGTATCATAAAATTCATAAGGAGAAGTTCTTACCTTTTCTTGAGGTGCAGTGGAATCTTCTTTTTCAGCTTCTTCTTCTACTACCTTCTTCTTGGGCGTAGAATCAGGATAAGGGGGATCACGAGTGGTCTTACCACCTCTCGTGGTCACAGCATTAACTTTTTCATTATGGCATGAAAGTTTTGCATGAATATCTGCAAATTGCTTTTCTACCATTTTATTAAAGTCAAGTTGTTCCCTTAACAGCTCATGAAATTTATCTCTTCTAGCATTTATGTCTCCTAGGATTTTATCTTGATCAATCAACACTAAACTTAAACCGGAGTTTATTTTAGCTTGATTTAAAACAAGTTCCTTAAGAGAATGATTGCTACCATGTAAAGAATCATTATCCTCCCTACGTGGATTCCATCTTTGATAAGGTGAAATTGGTGGGGGATCATATCCGCCATCATTTAAAAGAGATTTAGCATCTTTTATTGGATAAATATCTATGTTATGATTTTTATTTCCACATAATGCACATGGTGTTTTAGCATTTGCATAGTATTCTATAGCAGCACGATCACTTTTTCAAGTAGCTCTTTCTTCTAACATTTTCAAAAGGCATTCAAAAGATAGCGATTTAACTTCAAAAGTATTAGAATTGCCTTTGAGATGATCGTCGGTCCATCCTTGATTATTCACCATCTTCTCAATCAACTTCTTGGCTTGACTCATCTTGAGAGACAAGAATGCACCTCTAGCGGTAGCATCAAGATGTTGTCAAGAATCCATCATGAGTCCAAGATAGAAGCTTTGGATTAACAGCCAATCTTCAACGCCATGGTGAGGGCAGGCTTGTATGTACTCTTGCATGCGCTCCCATGCTTCGGGGACGGATTCGCAAATCGCCTGTTGAAAGTTAGAAATCTTGCTATGCAAAAGATTTGTCTTACCAACAGGGAAGAATTTTGTCAACAAGTGGTTGGAACACTTGTC
This sequence comes from Eremochloa ophiuroides, assembly GCA_038502445.1. NCBI lineage: Eukaryota > Viridiplantae > Streptophyta > Magnoliopsida > Poales > Poaceae > Eremochloa > Eremochloa ophiuroides. Next base: position 89,225,868 of record JAHLJS010000001.1, on the reverse strand, counting down.
CCAAGTGTTCATTGATCTCATGTTGATGCAGAACCACTATTTCCCTTTCTCAAGTAATGAGAAAGGAAACAGGTGCAGACGAATTGTATCCTGCGAAATTCCTGGAATAGAGATTGTATTGCATATCTTCAGAAAATTCTGGAGGTGAACATTGGCATCCTCTAAAGGGTTGCCATGGAATGCAATTGCTTGCACCATCATGATCAATGCGGATTTAAGCTCGAATTCTCTACTTCCACTATCAGCACTAGGCATAGTAGCAATAGTGGAAATAGATGGAGTAAAATACTCACAGATAGTTCTTGATGTAGATGAACTGGTCGGCTCTGAAGTACTAGGATGCTCGGATTCATCTGACGGATGATCTTGTAATGTAGGTTCCCTCAATGAAGATGGACGGGATCCAAAAGTCATTCTTAGAGGAGTGAGATTAGCTCTCGCTCTTCTAAGAATTGGCTCAGGGTCTTCATGAAAATCTTCAGGTAGATTGAATCCAACCATTCTAGCTATCTAGCTTAACGGTCACCATAGAAAGACAGATAGGTGTGATCTCGCTAAAGAACAGGGTTAGTTCTATAGCAAACACAAAAGAAAATCTAGGCCAATTGCTTCCCCGGTAACGGCACCGGAAATGCTTGTTGGCAATTCTAAGCTCACTACCAGGAATAGAGTTATTCCTGATAATGGCATTAGAAAAGCGTGTTGATAACTCTTATGACTATTGCAGAATTCCGCAAGCGCACAGAATCTATCGATGTAGCACTTCACTTGGGAGTAACCAAGTATCGTATTTATTTCCACAGAGAAGCTTCTTATGGCTAGAGATATCCAATGGTAAACTAAGAACAATCACGATTCATGATAAAGAATGAACTAGTGTAGTGATAACTAATCCAAATAATCTAGTTTAAGATAGAACCAAGCAACGACGCAGACAGTGATGAGCTCAAGAGTGGAATGCAAGGCAACATGGTAGGTTAACTCCAATTAGCACTTCGGGGTGAATGCGCGGTCCCAAAAGATTGTGATTACTCACATCCAGAAAAACCCTACGCTAATAAAACTAGACCGAACGTGGTGGAATTCAGAGGATCTTAGGGCTGTCACCACCTAAGACCTACCACTACTATCCGTGGGTCTAGCAAAAATCCAAGGTAACTTCTAGTTTAAGCACCACGCTTACACTATAGGCTACTACTCTGACCTCGCGCTAAGATTAGAGCACCGTCTAGCGGCAAAGATCCCGCACTAAGTGTATGAAAACCGATAATTAATCCCCTAGTACTACCGCAACTTAAGCACTCAAGTAATACTTAAAGTAAATACTTGGAAGTAAATACTAAAAGTAAATACTGAAAGTAGTGCGAGAAATATAAGTACTAGAAAGGAAATTATATTACCGAATCAAAGAGTACCTTACAAAGGAAGCGCCCGAGAGAGATACCTTTCCAGAGCTCTCCTACTCTTCTGCTTCTCCTCACTTGCATTCTCACTACTAGCCTTGCTAGGAGGCTTCTCACTAGATGAGCTAGGATGGACTAAACTCTAAATCTCTCTATTCTTTCTAAGCTAATTACAACTGAAGAATTCGGGGGGTATTTATAGCACTTGGAGACCCCTGGGGTACTTGTAGAGGTGGCCGGAGGTCGGTGGCTCAAAGTTGTAGGGCGGGCGCCCCGTGGATTCCACCGCCTCACCATCCAACACTCCAGGATCCTCCCCAATGACGGTTGCAAGGTCGGTTGAGCACGTTTCGGCAGTTGGAGAGGTGGTTTGTGGCCCCTGGAGGATGACAAGTGGGTCTATGAATCCTTGGCCCACCTTTGATCTCCTTTGGATGAAAACCGACTTCAAATAAACGGCCACAAGTACTTGAGTGCCTCTCCACCGGATTGTGGACGTGGCAGGCCATATTGACAGGGCGGGCGCCCTGTCCAACAGGGTACCGGATCCAGGTGAGGTGATTTTAAGCCACTGATGTTGAATCAACGTGCCAAACTCCATTTAGGAGGTTGGGGCACGGATCCATGACGTGGCGCAGTGCAGATTGCGCCAAGTGGGGGGCGGGCGCCCTGTCCAACAAGGCGGGCGCCCTATGACTTGGCCACAATGTGGCTCTTGTCACGTGTACTGCTCAAATGTGCCTTGGTTTGCTTCATTTTTACCTGTATTTCACCTGCAACAAAAATTCTTCAAGTACAAGTGGAACTCCGTTATTTTAAGCCAAATTCCTACCTTTTATGTGCCATTTTCTTGCTCAGTTTTATCAATGTTGATGGTCAAAATGTGCATTTAGTGAGCATCAACACTTACCACAAGGGTCCGGTGAATCACACGCTCGGGGAGTGTGTGATGCTCAAGAAGCACTACGGGCGGCACGCGTTCAAGGACGACGCCGGCAAGAAGCCCGCAGAAGACAAGGAGGACCAGGGAGGGAAGGACAGCGAGTTCCCCCCATCGACAAGTGCCTCATGATCTTCGGCGGGCCCGGAACCGCTCCCACGCCACGCTAGCGAAAGCGTGAGCATTGGGAGGTTTACTCCATCGGGCCAGTGACCCCATGCTTCCTCGGCTGGTCCCTCGATGCCATCACCTTCAGCCGGGACGATCACCCGGACCACGTCCCATCGCCAGGGCGTTACCCGCTTGTTGTCAACCCCATCGTCGGCAACACGCGGATCGCCAAGGTCCACATGGACGAAGGCAGCGGCCTCAACATCCTGTACGCTGAAACCCTCGACTCGATGGGATTTAGCCGCTCTCTTCTCCGGGAAACGACATCACCATTCCACGGAATAGTGCCGGGGAAGAGCGTACAACCCCTCGGGTAGATCAACCTGCCCGTCTACTTCGAGACTCCTGACAACTTCAGGAAGGAGACCCTCACGTTCGAAGTGGTAGGATTCCGTGGCACCTACCACGCCATCCTCGGGAGGCCGTGCTACGCCAAGTTCATGGCGGTCCCAAACTACACCTACCTCTAGCTCAAGATGCCGGGGCCCAAGGGGGTCATCACCATTGGCGCCTTCTACCAGCACGTCTACCGGTGCGACGTTGAGTGCTGCGAGTACGCCAATGCACTGGTGGAGTCCAAGGCCCTCATCGCCAACCTCAAGGAGCTGGGCAAGGAGGTCCTCGACCCCAAGAAGGCCACGGGTACCTTCGAGCCCGTCGAAGGCGTGAAGGAGGTGCCCCTCACCCCGGCTTCTCCGATGGCAAGGTGCTGAAGATCAGCGCCACCCTCGACCTGAAATAGGAAGACGTGCTCGTCGACTTCCTCCGCAAGCACGCCAACGTGTTTGCGCGCACATGCCAGGCATCCCGAGGGAGGTCACCGAGCACTCCTTGGATATCCAGGCCGGGTCCAAGCCGGTGAAGCAGCGCCTGCGCCGATTCGATGAGAAGCGCCGGGCCATCGGGGAGGAGGTGCAGAAGCTTTTGGCGGCCAGATTCATCAAGTAGGTCTTCCATCCGGAGTGGTTAGCTAATCCTGTCTTAGTTAAGAAAAAGAATGGAAAATGGATAATGTGTGTAGATTACACTAGTTTATATAAAGCTTGTCCTAAATATCCATTTCTATTACCTCGTATCGATCAGATAGTTGATTCCATTGCTGGTTGCGAACGACTTTGTTTTCTTAATGCATATGCCGGTTACCATCAAATTCGTATGAAACAGTCCGACGAACTAGCGACTTCTTTCATCACTCCCTTTGACACATATTGCTACATAACCATGCCATTTGGCCTCAAAAACGCCGGCACGACTTACTTGCATGCTCAAAGTTTTTGGGGACCTCATCGGGTGAACCGTTGAGGCTTACATAGACGATATTGTGATAAAATCGAGGAAGTCGGAAGACTTGGTAGCCGACCTAGAAGAGACGTTCGAATGCCTCAAAAAGAGAAACATAAAACTCAACCCCGAGAAATGCGTTTTTAGGGTCCCCCGGGGCATGCTGCTTGGGTTTATCGTCTCCGAGCGTGGCATCGAGGCCAACCCGGAAAAGATATCGGCCATCACACGGATGGGGCCGATCCACAACCTCAAAGGCATACAAAAGCTAATGGGGTGCCTTGTAGCCCTAAGCAGGTTCATCTCGCGACTTGGCGAAAAGGTGCTGCCTCTGTTTCGACTGCTGAAGAAGACAGAGCACTTCATCTAGACCCCCAAGGCCCAGTAAGCCCTCGACAAACTTAAGACTCTGCTTTCAAAAGCTCCGGTGCTCGTTCCACCCACTAAAGGGGAGGACCTCCTGCTATACGTCGCCGCCACTAACCAAGCTGTGAGTGCAGTGATCGTCGTAGAGTGGCGGGCGGAAGGGCACGCGCTGCCAGTCCAGTGGCCGTTCTACTTCATTAGCGAAGTCTTGTCCGAAACCAAGACACGCTACCCCCAGATCCAGAAGTTGGTGTATGCGATTGTCCTCACTCGGCGCAAGCTGCGGCACCACTTCGAATCCTACCCCGTGACCGTGGTATCGTCCTTTCACCTCGGGGAGGTGATCCAGAATCGGGAGATGACTGGGAGGATCGCTAAGTGGGCTATCGAGCTCATAGGCCATGGCATCACCTATGCGCCGCGTAAGGCCACAACTCCCAAGTGCTGGCAGACTTTGTGGCAGAGTGGACCGAAACACAACTGTCACCGCTCCCCACCCAACAGGAACATTGGGTCATGTACTTTTCGACGGGTCAATGACGAAGACAGGTGCTGGCGTAGGCATAGTCTTCGTCTCACCCCTCGGTGTCCGACTCAAGTATTTGCTGCGGTTGCACTTCACGGCTTCCAACAATGTGGCCGAGTATGAGGCTCTCGTCAACGGACTCCACATTGCTGTTGAACTGGGAATTAGGCGCCTCGAGGTTCGAGGGAATTCTCAGCTCATCGTGGACCAGGTAATGAAGGAGTCAACGTGCCATAACCCCAAGATGGCCGCCTACTGCAAGCTAGTGCGGCTGCTTGAGAAAAAGTTTGACGGCCTCGAGCACAACCACATCGCGTGCGGGTACAACGAATAGGCCGACGAGCTGGCGAAAATCGCGTCTGAAAGGGACTCGGTCCCGACAGGCGTATTTGCCAACGATCTCTACAAGGCTTCGGTCAGCATTGATCCTTCGAGAGGCAAGGGGAATGAGATCCCCGAACCCCCGGGAGGGCTCAGAGCATCTTCAAACTGCGGAAGTCCCTCGGGGGCTGGCGATCCCTCGGGCAAAGAAGAGCTGCCCAGGACCGAGGCTAAAACCGATGACGAAGCTGAGGCAACGGAGATCAAAGCCGAGATGGACGACAACAAGCCAGATTGGCGTGAGGTACTGGTCAGTTGGCTCATCCGAGGGATCTTGCCCTTGGACAAGACCAAGACTCGGTGGCTGGCATGCAGAGCTAACTCCTTTACGATGATCGACGGCGAACTCTACCGGTGTAGTCCCTCCGGGGTCTTGCAGCGCTGTATCCCTTTCAGTCAAGGTAAGCGCCTGGTTGGAGAGATACACGCTGGGGCCTGCGGTCACCACGCCGCGCCGAGGACGCTCGTTGGCAATGCCTTTCGACAAGGTTTCTTGCGAAGAGTGCCAGTACTACGCTCGTCAAACCCATCTCCGGGCCCAAACTCCCCAGACGATTCCCATCACTTGGCCTTTCGCCATGTGGGGACTGGATCTTGTCGCGCCCCTAAAAAAGGAGCCCGGGGGCTTCACCCACCTACTTATCGCCATCGACAAGTTCTCGAAGTGGATCGAAGCTCGGCCGATTGCCCAGATCTGCTCAACCCAAGCAGTGTTGTTCTTCACCAACATCATTCATAGATTTGGCGTCCCGAACTCCATCATCACCGACAACGGAACGCAGTTCACCGAGAAGAAATTTCTGGAGTTCTGCGACGAGCACCACATACGAGTGGATTGGGCGGTGGTAGCTCACCCAAGGACGAACGACCAGGTGGAGCGTGCCAACGGCATGATCCTCCAGGGCCTCAAGCCGAGAATTTTCAACAGGTTGAACAAATTCGGCAAAAGGTGGCTGACTGAGCTCTCCGCGGTGATATGGAGCCTAAGGACCACGCCGAGCTGAGCCACGGGCTTCACGCCTTTCTTCCTGGTCTATGGGGTGCCGAGGCTGTGCTCCCCACAGATTTGGAGTACGGCGCCCTAAGGGTCAGAGCCTACGATGAACAAGGCAATCAGACCTCTCGGGAGGACGCGCTGGACCAAGTCGACGAGGCCTGAGACATCGCCTTACTGGACTCGGCCAAGTACTAGCAATCCCTACATAGGTACCATGCTCGGCGCATCCGAGGCCGAGCCTTCAGCGTAGGTGACTAGGTGCTGCGGCTCAGGCAGGACAACATAGGACGCCACAAGCCGACGTCACCATGGGAAGGACCGTTAGTCATCGCTGAGGTGCTGCGCCCTGGGACGTACAAGCTCGCGAACGAGAAAGACGAAGTCTACGACAATGCTTGGAACATTGAATAGTTACGTCGCTTCTATCCTTAAGATTTCAAGCATTGTATATTCTATAAATCTTGAAATCAATAGAAGACTCGACTTCTCTTTTTCGTACAATTTTAAGATTTTCGCCTGAGCCCACCCTCAGGAACGGGTGAACCTGTGTGCCGCTGTGCACCCAAAAGTGAGGTTCGGCCTTATCCCCGATAAGACCGACCCTCCCTCGAGGGCTAGGACGGGGGGAACCCACGGACTCCTCCGAGCCTCAATGAATTCAAAACCAAAATTTCAAAATCTATTGAAGTTTTTCACCTCCCGAGTTCACTTCTTATCTGAACCAAACACAAGCTTATAAGTCTTAGACGTGCAAAGGAAATCACAGAGGGCAGAGCCGGCCGAGACGTGAGACCGCCTACGCCTCCGGGATACGGCACCTCCACTTGCCACTTTACGCCTAAAGGTAATTTGCGCTCGGAAAGGTACTTATAAGAATAGTGTTGGTGGAGGGAGAAAGGCTTGGGTGGAATCGATCAAATCTTTTTTCTAAGCTTTCGCTCTACCGAAACCCCTAGGATTACGGTCGCGTTTACGCCACTAAAGCTACAATGCCTAAAAAAGTCCCCCCGAGGCTTGATGGCCTGGGTTCAAGGTTGGCAGGGAAAAGCTTAAGAAAAAACGTCAAGCGAAAAATGAACTAAAAAACAATCGTGCAGCAAATATTTACATAAATATTAAGGCCACGAAGGGACGCATGTTTGTTTCTCACAAATCTCTCCTCAAAATGGGCACGATGGCCTAGCTTTTTTAATCTAGGTCCAGAGGGGGGAGCTTCACATCTTCTTCGAAAAGGGCCGCCAGCGCCGTCCCAGGGACTGCCATTGAGCCGATCAGCGCGAGGAGCTCGTCCTCAGAGGCCTCGAGTCAAAGTTCTCGTAGTGAGACTTCACCATCGCCAGCGTCTTCTAAACGCCCATCATGAGAGCTTCCTTGAGTTGATCGCCCATCCTCCCATGGAGGGCTTCCAGGCGGCTCCTGAGCGATCTCCCCGAAGGCTCTCCGCCGGTGTCGAGGGCGTCACACAATGCGCGCGTGACCTTCTGCAGGTCCTGGAGATCGGCGACCTCGGCATCGTGGGCGGCGTTGAGGGCGGTGATGGTTCCTTGCGCACTGACGGCCTCCACCTTCAAAGCTGTGGCGGCAAGCCGATTAAGCAAAGGAGATGAAAAACGACGGACGACCGGTACGAACGAAAGAGAAAAGGGTAAGGCTTACCTTCAACCTCCTCCTGCGCTTTCCTTGCCTCCTCCTAGATATTGTCGACCTCGCCCACCACCTGGTTCCCAGCCGCCTAGGAGCGGTCCAAATCCGACGACAGGACATCTACAGCGGCCTCCTTCTCGGTGGCAAGCGTCCGCGCGGCATCCCGCTCCCGAGCAGCCTCGGCCAGGGCGATCTCCAGCTGCTGGACATGCTCCTCTAGGGGAGCAACTCGGCCCCGAGCCTCCGTGACCTCGATCTTCAAGGAGTCACGGTCAAGGGTGAGGTCGGCCAGCCGAGCGGTCGTGCGGGCGAGCTCCTCCTGGCCGAAACGAGCAAGGGCCTGGCCCTTGAGCTCCAGCTCTTTCCAGAGGCCAAGGCCTTGATGAAGGAAGCATGACTTCTGACAGGAGGTCACCATGAGCTCCTAAGAAAAATCCAGAAGCAAGCTGGTTAGGCGAAGACGCCGGCCCGAAAAATCGAAGCAGCGAAAAGAACTAAGTGTTTATGCTCGCCTAAAGTTGCTCTTGGAACTCCGAGTCAATGGAGTCCGCGAGGTGGCGCAGGCTCTTTGACCACTTGGACTTGAGGTCCTAGACGTCGTCCCAACGAGCAGCCTCGACGTCATCCCGCAACGTGAAGACCGACGGGGCTTCGCGGTTAGCCGAGCTGGTCCACTCAATGCGGGAGTTCGTCAGCACCCAGGGAGGGCCCTCCCGAACGACCAGCGCCATGGAGTCCGCAGGGGCGTGGTCACGGCTTCGGATGGCAGCGGAATGTCAATGTCCATGGCCGCGGCGCCGGTGTCGGTCGGCTCCAATACAGGAGCGGTGGTCGCCGCCCCCGAAGTATCCCCGAGAGCGACAATGGGAGTCTTGGGAACTGGAACCGAGGCCACCTTTCCGGCGGCGGTCGCGGCCGCAACGACTACGGGAGGAGGGACTTCTTTCGGCGCCACCAAGCCCTTGGACGGACGGGTCTCCGCTGAGAGAGCCTCCTCGGTCGCCAGGCGGCCTTCCTCTCCGGCGGTGCTCCGGGCCTGTACCTTCAGGATCTTCAAGTGCGAAATCTGGAGGGCCCCGGGCGCTTCCTGGAACGAGATAGGGAGGAATGGGCGTTCGTGACACGAAGAACAAAAATCGGTAAGGGAGTGATTGGAAAAATGACCTACATAGTTTTGGGGATCGTTGTCTTCTTCGCCGCCCCGGCGCCCGGTGGAACGATGGGCCCGGCGGACGATGTGGGCCGCGTCACCGGTTGAAACATCCTCGATTTTCCACGAAGGGAAGATCCACAGAATGAGCTATAATGTGATAAAAACCAAAGATTGATCCCATCACATTATCATATATCAGTTGATATTAGAGCCATACAACGTAAACACTTACAAGATGATATCAACTGACATCACACCTATTACAGGGTTAATCTAGCGGAAGCATAACCAGGCGTCATCAGAGTTGACGGAATATGTCGTCGAGTGAAGGCTCCTCCTTCACGGGCATAATCGGAGTTATTCTTGGCGCAGCATAGTCTTCATCTCCTGAACCAAACTTGAGCGTAGGCACGAGACCTTCTAATACTTCTTATCTCAATATCTCTGTTAGTCAGGTAATCTGCACACCGCCAGATATGTGCAGGCCATGGTCAGCACCGATGAGCTTTAGTGGAAAAGAGAAAACAAAGGATCTGGCGATCCTAACATTTGGCTGTGGTTTGCATCCTAAGCGCGTGCAAAGTAGTATCAAGTAATAATATCATAAAAGTTTTAACCCATACCATCAATTCCCATTAGTCTATCCCAAATCCATCTTCCCACCCATACACCACCTCACACACACACCTCACGCTCAGTCGACAAGCCCAACTCCTTCTCGGGTCCTGTCTCAACGGCACACTGCCACACCGGGCACACTGCCAGACAATCATCAACCAGGGGGAGAAAAGAATATCGCTCTCTACACTAGTCAGACCTTCATAGGAAAGGTCCATAGCCGACGAATCGGCATATGTATCGATCAATCAACCATACACTCTGCAGAGGTTTTACCACTCACAAGATTAGCCATCATCAATGCTGTACAATCGTCTAGGCAGAATTCAGGGTGCTTGCTTGCCTAGGTCGATGCCACCCTACCACTCAGCCCTGGGTAACTTCGGGCATGAACCGAAACGCTGAGACTGGGAGACGCAGTACCGGGCCCAATCAGTGGTACTGCGCATCTAGAACGGTTCAGGAATCCCAACGTCCATCACCGCCCACCCTTATCACCTTTCAACCTAGCAGTAGTGGCACCGCCCTACCAAGTAGTCCAGCCGTTCCCCACCCATCAATGACGAGTGAGCAGTAAAGGATTCCTATGAACCTGGTACTAGTCCTTCCTAGGTTTTACCAAGAAGGCATCTTCTCTTAGGGGATACTCTCCCCATGCCACCACGGCACCTCCATTCACGGGGTTTCAAACCACGCAGGCTGTCCTTCCCAGAACCTCCTCATAAAGCCATTACCCGCCACAGGTATCTCTCGCGGGAATGCCCAGATGCAACTCCCGGCAAGACTTGCTTACATAGCTCGTCGTGTATCCCACTTGGTCGACTCGACCCTCACCACACACCCAAGACACACGCAGCACTCTCATAGTCCACCAGTCTAGCATCCCCAAGCCAAATCATTCCCTGAGGTTCACCACCAGCATCACATCAAAGATACAATGTGAGTGGAGTTAATAAGTATGGTGATGTAACATGCAAGCAAGCAGGTAAATATATATAAGAGAGTGTGAGCGCGAAGCTGGGTAGCCTGGTAGAGTGGTTGCAAGTAGGGTAGTAACAGCTGGGGTAGTAGTATGTATCATATACTAGCAAAGGAGTAAATATAAAGCGCTAGCAATTCTAAAATATGCAATGCCTAATAGGATTCTCTAAAAGATGGTGCTGACATGACACCTGCGTTGTCAAGGTAGTAGTGGTATGAGCACTCCTTGGTTAGTGTAGTTGATCTACTGGGTCACCACCTCCGGGGTGACTCCACTCCATGGTTGCTGTCGTCGTCCATGTCCTCTTCCTCCAGCGGGTCTTGATCCGATCGTCGCTAGTCCAGAAACGGCTACTCCGTGAAGCGACACAAGGCAAGAAATCACCCAATACACCAAAAGACGATGGGACGTAGGAAGATCCATAAATACTGGAGAAATAAATAAAGGTACACGACTTGGCCCTCTCGGCATATGTCCAAGTTCATCGGGCCAAAGAAAAATTAAGAGTGGGGTTGCTATGCACAAGCTTCTGTCACAGCCAAGCCAATATGGCTTTATAATAAATGGTTTAGGCTAGAGCTGATCCATAGCAAACACCACGGCTCACAATCTTCCGATCCGAATGCCACGGAGAAGACGGGGATCGGAGGAGGGCCGATCAGAAGGGAAGAACAAGGAATTACCAACAATAAATGTTGCACAAAATAGTGCGAGTGTTTAATCCACTTGTAGGGTACCATGGTTGTGATTCAAACGGGTACAATCATACAAGTGCTTAAACACCTAGAATCAAGAGAGGGGGAGAGAGGAGTTAGCTAGGCACATCCATATCATATTCTCAGTCACACCTTCAGTGAAGATGGTTTTTAAGTGGTCGATCGAGTCGACTCGCATAGATCCAAGATCTTGATATAGACCATAGCTTTTCTAACTAAAAAGGGTTAGTCCGGTCTTTGATCCAATCGCCATGGATAAGACGGGATCGAACAGAGTGGGCTATACGGGAACAAAAGAGCGAGAAACATAATAAGGCAGTGGTCTACTTCTTCCAACACGCACGCCATAGAATAGACGGGGCGTCAGAAGAAAGCGACATGTAAAAGACGCAAGTGCGCAAACCACTCGTAGGGTACCACGACCTGGGTGCACTGGCACTAAGTCATTTCCCGAATTCGTAGCGGTGCGGTTGTCACTGCGAGAATTGAAGGAATACGACGATCGCATAGGGTACAAGCATACGAGGGTCTGAGAACGAAGAATCAAGAACAGCAAATGGGGTATAGCTCCATGGTCCACTATAACGCGAGGTAGAGTTACATTCGGCATTATGGCCATGGCGAGATGAATCCCGCGATCGCAATATCAAAATGAAGTACGATCCCACAGCCGGTTCGAAGGCACGGCACGCAGACAACACAACAACCATAGTAAGAACCAATGACTCGACCCAAAAGACAAAATAACTCGACAAGACAGTGGAGTAGCACAATTGCATTGCTCGAAGATAGATGGATCCTGTATTACAGATACATGTACAGACAGAGTGTAAGAATAGGGTGCAATAGATATGGTACAACAGATACATAGATGGATAGATCATAATGATAGGGTTCAATAAGGTGGACAGGTGTACAAGAAGTAAGAGAAGGGGCTGTCTAGTAGTCCAGCGTCGTATATCAATTTGGCATTCCAACAGTCCAACACCATCTATCAATTAGGCTCTCCAATAATCCAGCATCGTCTATCACTTGGGCTCTCTAACAGTCTAGCGTCATCTATGGGATCTCAAGATCTGGCAACGGGGCTATGACATGAGGGCCGAACCGGGTCGGTGTCAAAGAAAAGTGGTGAGGCTTGTTGCTACATGTTTCGGCTCCTCTCGGCCAGCTGCTAGTAGCTTTTGGCCGGCTGCGGCTAGCTGTGGGCTGGCTGCTTGCTGTCCGCTGCTGGCCAGGCAGGGCCGAGGCTGGCCGAACGAGGCTGTGGCTGGCCGGAGGCCGGCTCGAGGTGGCGTCAAGTGGCCGGGAGGCGGCGGAGCATGGCCGGGTTCCCAACAAGGCATGGAATCATAGCACGAAGGCCGATGTCAAATGGTAAGGTGCTCGCGACGGTGATGCCCGTCATGGTTGAGTAACTATGACACGCGGGAACGCCATTGAGACGTCGGCGCCCTGGGTGCACGCGACGGCGATGCCCATCATAAGTATTCATGGTGTGTCATCCGGTTGGCTGGGTTTAGTCCAGTGTGTGCGAGCGTGTTGTGTCATGTCGGTGTCATCCGAGGCGTGAGTGCCACGAAAGGACACGGCGAGTGCGCGAGTGTACATTGTGCCTACTAACGTCAGTTCTACACGTTGACGAGGTCCCTGCAGAAAACATGGCTCGAAGGCCGGACACATGGAGGGATCATCGGCCTTGGGTCGGCAGCAGGTAGGTAGGGGTGAAGGCGAAAGGTTCATCGGTATCTCGCCGGCAACAGGGGTTGGAAATGTTCCGTCTTTGGTCAGCTCACCGAGGGCTTGCGGATGGCAGGTCGCTTGACGCGGGTTGAGCTCGTTGCCGGCAGCACGACATCATGGTGGGGTTCAATCCAAGGCTTGCCGAAGGAGGAAGAAGGGGTTGTCCACGCTTGCGGTTCACTTGACAACTTCGGTTCTCATCCACGATGGCGCTGAGGTCATGGCAGTGGTGCGGAATGGCGCTGCTGCTTTCCGGTGTAGTGGCTCTGACTCCGGTGGTGCTGCGTGCGTGGCCGACGTCGTCAAATGGAGCGGCGTCGGGTGGAGCAGTGCCGAGTGGTGCTGGGGATGCACGCAGGTGTGGGTATCGGTCAGCAAGGCAAGGTGCTCCCCTGCAGTAGTGGTAGAAGACAGCACGAAGGCCGAAATCAGCGCAACAGTGGGGATAATGGAAGAAAAAAGAACAAGGGTTGCCCCCGGAAGCTCACCGGCGTCTCCAATAGACTCCAGTGAGGTCGAGGCCTTCGGTTGGTCAGTTGAGCGCGACCGTGGCTGGGCTGTGCGCTCCTGTGGGCGACGTCACATCTCTGTTATGGCTAGCACGCAAACTGTGGCCGGTGGCACGGCTTGGAATGGCGGTGGCGAGCAGTTGGCAGGGACGAAGCGCGGTGTGCTCGCCGCAGCGTTGTGGTGGACGGGGTAGCTCACCGCGTAGCGCTGCTGGTGCTTCGAAGACCGCGGCCAGGCTGCGATGGTGTCTGCTACGACATCGAAGAAGAGCACCGCGAGGATCTTCGTCACGACGGGGTGCGCTCGCCATCGGCGTCGAGGCCAGGGTTAGGAGAACGGAGCAGGCGGCCAGCACGACGGCTTGTGACGGAGGCGGCTGCGCCGTTGCGGCCCTGGGCAACCGGTGCGCGTGCGCGGGCAGCGAGGTTCCGGTGGCGGGCTGTGGTGGCACGCAACTTGGCGAGGCTGGGGCAAGCAGAGCAGCTCCGGCAGCAGGCGGCGTTGCGGATGGAGAAGAAGAGCTCGGTGGCGGCGGCTTGAGGATAGAAGGGAGGGGGCAGTGCGGCTGCGCGTTTTATAGGTGGCCGCTAGGGCTCGGCAAGTCGCGGGGACGGTGGTGATCCTTGGTTTCCGCACTGTGGGCGCGTGGCATCCATCCAGCGGCTCCGCGAGGTCGGCAGGGGGCGTGGGGAGGGGGGCGTGTAGCGACGGCGGCGGCTTCCACAGGGGAGCAGGCGAGAGCGCCCCTAGGGTTTGGAAGGGGAGGCGGCCGGTTGGGCCAAGTGGGCCGCGCAGGGGCGAGCTGGGCTTGCTGCACACAGTGGGATGGAGTGGAGGCGTGTGGGCAGACTGGCCGACTGGGCCGCTCGGCTAGCTGCTGATCAGCTCGGGCTCCAAAAAAAGTGGGAGAGAAAGAGAGTTAGGGAGGAAAGGAGGATAGGGATTTCGGCCCAAGAGTTAGAGAGGGTGTTTTCCATTTGTGATTTTTTTATTGAGGAGTTTAAGGGACACTTAATGAAATATTTTCCTTGCAAAAGTAGGGAGAAGGGGTTGGAAATAATCGGGCTTGAGAGGAAACGAATTTTCTATACTCGATAAAATGTTGTGAGAGGAATTTGAAAAGTATTTGGATGGGAGTCGGATATCGGGTGGAAGGAAAATCGGATCGAGGGGTTTTCCCTTTTTGGATTTCAGGAAGGGGTTGGGATGGAAAAATATATGGGGTTTGACAGGTATTCGGGAGAAGATTCGTTTTATGAGCTAGGGATTTAAATTATAGACATGTAAGGAGATTCAAAAATGATTTGAAGGGTATTGCTACGGACTTGTGCTCTTTGACACGAAACAGCAGACCAAAAAGGAAAACTCCTGCAAGCACCTACAATCAATACTACATGTATGCATCAGTTTATTTACAAATTGTCTTAAGTTTGACCTAACATCTGCATGCTTCACTCAATGACAGGAAAAATTTTAAATAGTTCATATTTTCGCTTGTCCAAAAACTCGGGTTGTTACACCGGTAGGCAGCGCCTCGACGTCGCGGTCGATACCGCCTTGAGATACCCCTAGCGGCGGGGGTCGTCTCGGTGTCGCCGTCCCTCGGCGGGGACGCCCTGGTTTAGGCAGACCCTAGCTCAAGGTCCGGCATCTTGGCGTCGCCAGCTCCGACGTGGGCGGCGTCTTCTCCCCGCTCCCTCTGCCCTCGGTCATCGCGGCAACCAGCGACACGTCGGGGGGGAGGGTTCGCTTGAATAGGGGCCCTTGGGCCCCATCACCAGCTGTGGCCGAAGGAGCGTCCTTCGCCGCCTCGGGCGCCGGGCTGGGGCCCGTTCCTGGCTCCTCCGACGGGCCCTCGCGGCCAACGGTCGGTGGGGCAACGGCCCCGACGGCCTCACCACCCGAGACCGCGCCTCTGGACGCGGCCTCCGAGAATCTTGCTCGGGGGCTCGGGCTACGGCCCCCGGCACTTTTCCCGATGGACGCCGATATAGGAGCCTTCCCCGGCTCATCGGCGCCCACCGCAGGCTTTGTGGCCACTACGGGCCAGGTGTCTTCACTATCGTCATTGTCATCTTCTTCTTCCTCATCTTCCTCGGAGGGGCGCTCCTCCTCCGGCTCCAAAGCCTCCCGCTGGCCGTGGTGAAGCTGGGCGAGCCTCTCGGTCTCATGAGCCTAGTCCCTCCTCTGTGTGGTTTTCTTGTCCTTCTCCGCCTTCTGCCGCTCACCCCGGAGATGGTTCAAGGCCCATAGGGCGGCATCCTCCAGGACGGGGGGTAGGGAGGGCCTTCCCTCCCTCAAAAGGCCCTACGCCAAGAGGGGAAGAGAGATTAGAAAAAGAAGAGAAAAGCAGACAACTGATGGAAACAAAGATGCCTACCAGCGAAATGTATCCCGAGCGAGGGTGCATAGCCACCCTCTTCAGCTCGTCCCTAGTGGGATGACCACCCATCGTACACTTTACACGGCACATGATCTCGTTAGGGCCGATCCCCTGAGTCAACATCGCCGTGCTCTCCCTCAGCGCTCCCTCCAAGCCGGCGCTCCATCAGAGGCAGCATCGTCTGCGCGTGGAAGTGCGCCACCACTCCGGCCACTGTCAAGCCCCTGTCCTGCAGCATTTGCAACGTGACGAGATAGGGATCCAGGTGCTTGGCATCCCGCGACGGACACCCCCACTTCCACCGTGGAATGGGGGCAGAGATCACCTTTCCCGTGTACTCGGGAAAGGCACCGTCGTCATTACGCAGGTAGAACCAGCCGTCGTGCCACCCCTTGTTGGAGGAGTGGGCCTTGCAAGGGATGTAGTCAGCGGAGCGTAGCGAGAAGTTGCTGCCCCCGGCGCTCACAACCTTCCGTGGGTTCTTCGCGCCGAACGACTTGGTATACGAATCGACGCGAAAGAGGTACCGCCAAAGATCCCAGTGTGGCATCACCACGAGGTAGCCCTCGCAGACGGCAGCGAAGATCGCTGCCTACGAGACGGAGTTGGGGGTGAGGTTGTGCTGCTCCAGCTCGTTGGAGAAGAGGAGCGCCCGGTAGAACTGGCTCGGCGGCGATCCGAGCCCCCGCTCGTGGAAGGCGACGAAGCTGACCACGTACCCCGCGAGGGGCCGTGGTTCCTAGGGGTCGCACGACGGCGCGATCCATTCCGGGTGCTGCGGGTCGGTGCGGCGGCACAGGAGTCCCTTCGCCACGAGACCCTCGAGCTCCTCCTCCATCACCGAGGATGGGAGCCATGGCTCCATCTCGAGTGGGGCGGCGGCAGCGACAGCAGCGTCAGAGGGCGCTGGAGCGGCCATGGCAAGAGAAAATGGGCGCAAAAAGAGGGAAACGGCGGCGATGACGAGGACGATGAACCAGCGAAAAGCTCAAGATGATGGAGACGAGAAGGCGAAAGGCGAGAGAATGCGGCAAATGGCTAAGGTAAAGAGGATAAAAGGGGCGATTTTCCCTTATATACCTGAGCCATGAACCAAAACGGATGCAGTGAATCCTCCGTATTAACTGCCCGGGCCCCGCCACGACTCTCTGCATCGCTGCCGGCCTCGCACACGCAACCGTCCTGTCTACCCTGAACCGTCACGTCCGTCATGCTTCTCTACTCAAAAGGTGCATCAAATCATTACGCTAACCTCCTCGATTCTGTCGATGCTCTCCTTCTCGATGAAGGAACCCCGGGATCAGACGCCCGTTACGTTCCCAGGGGATCGAAGACTGGCCCACAGAGGCTCAAACAGTCGTCCCAGGGATATCGAGTAAGGGACAGCTAGTGGGTGGACCACCAAACGGTCAGTATCCCAACGCCCGAGCGTCAGAAGGGACACCCCGTGCTGTGTCCAAGTCGCAGCAGCGAGTCGATGATGTGGGATCCCCTCGGGGGAGGCATTAGGCCCTCGGGACCTATCGAAGGGACCCGAGACTCATGAATCGACCCTCGGGAAACATTTGGAGTGTGCTCAGGCCACTAGTCGACCCCCAACGAACGGGGCACGGACCTCCACTTGGACAAACCCGCTTGCAGCTCACCGGAAACGTCGACTCGCACCCGCCGTGGGAAGTCGAGCGTGACCAAACCTTCCTCTTCTCGAAGAAGAGCGCAAAGGTCAAACTAACAAAAAAGAACCCGATCGACACCCGATACGAAAACGGAGACTTGCAGGGCTCTCCTTGTGCCTTGGCAGGATGAAGGACACTCCCAGATCGGCCATCTACCCGTGGCAAAGGCTCGGGGGCTCCAGCACCAGGAAACTCCTACCAAGGAATGGATCGCCAGCTAGCAAGAAGGCACCCGAGATTTTGCAAGCAGGATTTCAAGCCCTTGAAGGGATACACCATCCCTCCAAGGCCTCGGGGTTACACCCAGCGGGTGCGCTCGCGCGCATCTACCGGATAAAATAACCAAACCTTACCAACATGGCGGGAGAAACTAACTTGAGCCTCTGGAAGAGTGGCTACACTCCACCATAGGCTCGGGGGCTATTGTCGGGTACCCAAGTATGGGGTACCCAACTTCAACGCAAAAACACACTCCCCAAATAAGGCTCAGCCCAAGCAGGAGCCAGCCAAGGCCATGCAGAAGAGTCTCACACGGCCCACGATGGAGCCAAGCGGAAACGCGCTAGCTCCCCCAGGCACGCGGACCCCTCGGGAGAAATCCTCTGATTCGCCCGAGCCTCCACGACAGGGCTCGGGAAAGCGGGACCCTCGGACAACACCATTCGATTCACCCGAGCCTTCCAGCAAATGCCTCAGCCTCGGGCAACCGACTTCTGATTCGCCGAGCCCCCCCCCCCCACTATATGCAATCTCCCTCGGGAGCACTTCTCCGGTTCTCCCGAGCCCTGCCAACGTCAGCAGAGCAATCTTGCCGACCAAGGGACCTCCCTGACCACTTTACAAGCACGGTCCTATCAGGTGGGCCCCTTGATGCAACTGCGCCCCACACGCGCACGTTCGCCGTACCAACTGCCATATCTCCGCTAGCAACTGATCTGACGGTCCCACTCCTCCCACGCCACTATAGGGACAGTCAACCTCATGATCCCCTGGGCTAACGAAGAGATTCTCCAACTACGACAGCGACTACCCATACCCCAGCCGTACATATGGCGCCAGGAAAGGGGGAACGACAACCGTCCGGCCAACCCGGGGGAATGGGCAAAGCTTACGACCAGGCTCGCCTACCCTTTGGAAAGTACCGCATGTGGGAGGGAAACGCGCCCGAGGGAGGACACTCCCGCCGCTCCGTCCCGTCTCACCCCCGATGGGTCGGATACGACGTCATGATGTAGTGCCACGCAACAAACCACACTCCGCACTGTGCGCCACCTTGGTACTCACCAATCGAACAGTGAAAGATCAGCCGAATGACCGAGGCCATACCTTCGAGGCGCCAAGACAAGGTCGTGGCTGACGACAGGCACCAATCACCACGGTATCCACCATGCCAAGTGTTGTAACCACAGCAAAACACATGTAACTTTAGCCTCTCCCTTGTAACTATAAAAGGGAAGGCAGAGGTCGATCCTAGGGAGACTTCGCGTCGCTCACAACACCCTACTACCATAAGAACACACACACACACACACACTAACATGTATTCAAGAGACTTGGGAGCTCCTCCCTATCTCGCCTAGGCTTGTAACCCCTACCACAAGCACCCCGGTGCAAGGTAACACGACACGACTCGCACTGGACGTAGGGCATTCCCAGCCCAAACCAGTATAATCCCTGTGTTCCCCTTGCACACCACCCGTGGCCTCAACCGCAAATCATAAGTTTACTAGCCGGTGCTAGCACTCGCTAATCCTAGTACCGACAGTTGGCGCGCCAGGTAGGGGGCTTTTGTGTGTTGATTCAGGTCACGGATGGCAGCTAGCTTCCCCGCGCTTCCTGCTGGCGCGGTGCTCTGGTTCGAGAGCCTCGAGTTCGTGGCCACTGGCCGCGGTCTCGAGATGAACCTCCGCCCGACCGAGCCCCGTGTCATCATCATCCTGACCCCGGCCTAGCAGGTGGCTGGGGAAAGGACCCTGGTGATACCTCCACCCGTTTCGGGGGACGAGGAAACGCCACGTGCCGCTCCCATCGGGCTAGGAGGGGGAGGCGCAACCGCGTCAACCCAAGCCTCGCTACGGGAGATGTGACCAACCCGGTGCCTCCCGCGCGGGACACAGCCTCTGCGCTTGCCACCAGTCTGATGACGCGGGCGGTGGTAGCTCCGCCTCCCCACCACTCCGCGGAGAAATGTGGGAGGGGCCACAACATCACCTGCCATTTCCCTTTGTCCTCATTGGGGAAGGCCGGCGATTTGTGTGGTAGTTCTCAAGTCACCGCCTGTGAAAATGTTGATTTTTACTAGCCTCTACTACTGGTGGTTGCAGAAAACACCAGTAAAAATAACTTCACGATTGTCTATACTGATATTTTATGTACTAGCGAGAGGGGTATACGCATCTGCCGATCCTTAATTATCCAAAGAATGAAAGGATATTAAGCCAAGACATGGTGCCGTATCACTTCATGCATCCAAGAATCATCTAAAAATAAATCATGCAGGCTGCCACGACGCAATGCCTAAGTGCTCTGGGTCATGGCTGCAATCTTTCAAGGAAGTCTCATAGCCACCTTATGCGCTGCACGGTCGAGAGCGCGTTCTTTTTTGAAAACGCGACTTCACGCGTATTGCTTTAAGAAGAAGAGCCGAAAGAACGGCAAGGTAACCGATACAATGGATTCGTAAGTAATCCATGGATTACCAACGAAGTCCACGACACAACACAAAAAGCAAGAAAACAGAAGGAGGGGACCCTCCACCTGACAACCCTAGACAACTGAACCTAAAACATTATGACTCAACGCGTTGGTAGCCAGCAAAGAAGTGAAGCCGTAGAAGAAACACCTCAGCTACGACCTTAGCAGCAAAGTATCCGCCAAAGGGAACTTAAACCACAACCTAGCTACGACCTCAGCGGCAAAGTATCCGCCAAGGGAGCCGGTTCCTCCACCCGGCTACGACCTCGGTGGCGAAGTATCCACCAAGGGAGCCGGTTCCTCAACCCGGCTACGGCCTCGGCGGCAAAGTATCCGCCGAGGGAGTCCGTTCCATAGCTCAGCTACGACCTCAGCGGCAAAGTATCCGCTAAGGGAGCCGGTACCACAACACCGGTGGCAAAGTATCCGTCCAAACACAAGACCATCAACACGGTATCCACGAATGGGGCCAACACGCTCCCAGCAGCAAAGCATCTGCCTGAGGGGGGGCCTTAGCGACGACTACGACTACAACATCTACCAGCTGGGCATACCAAAGTGATGAGGAAAGGAACCACAGAAAGGTTCAGCATAGCAACCACGACAACCCGCAGGAGGAGTGACGACAGCAGGAGATTCTTCAGCGTGCCTTCAAGAAGGGGTGACGTCCAAGACTTCATCGCCGCTGGCCTTAGAGACTCCTAAGGCAAGGCTTTCGCCCAGAATCCGATGACGAAGGAGCTGGGTTCAGAAACGACGCCCCCAAGGAGGTGAATGGCGCCGAGGCGTCACCGTCATTCGCCCAGTGAATCCGGGCCGAGCTTTCACTCAGAACCCAAGCAACTACCACCGCCAAATGCTGCAGTCGACCCTCACAGACGGAACGAGCAGCAGCGACGTGCGGCCACCAGCAGCAAGGACTAGACTGGCCGTGCTGGCCGCAGCCCTGGCCCGCACTGAGGCCATCGGCCTAGCCGCACTGGCTGCACAGGCCGCTGGCTGCCGCCCCGGCCACCGGCCCGGTCGCAATGGTCGCACAGGCCGCCGCCCCGACCCGGCCTGGCCTTAGCCCCAGCCACCGGCTGGCCGTAGCCCCGGTCACCGGCCCGGCTGCATTGGCCGCACAGGCCGCTGCCCCGGCCACCGGCCCGGTCGCGCTTTGGCCGCACGGGCCGGCCGCTGGCTGGCCAGGAACCCCACTGGGGCCGGACACGCGCGCCTGGCGGCTGGGCAAGCGCGACGGTGCCACCGGGAGACAGGGCCGCGCGCCAGGCTGCTTGGACAAGCGCGACGATGCCACCGTGGAAGGAAGGCAGCCATCGCAGGGAGACAGGGCCGCGCGCCCAGGCGGCCGGGCGAGCGCGACAGTGCCACCGGGGAAGGGCCGCGCGCCAGTGAGAGTCCGGATCCACGACAGGGAGGCCGGATCCGTGCCATGGCGGCCTAGATCCAAAGCACCAGCCGGCCGCCGGCCGCCCAATCGCCATGGAGCTCCGAGGTCGAAGGAGAGAGAGAGAGGTAGGGGAGAAAAGGAGAGGGAGGGAGAGATGCTGAGCTACCGTTTTTGGGCGCCACAGCTGGCCGCCACCGCCACTCGTCGGAGAGCGACGTCTGCGGCCGGAGGAGCGACGGCGGCGGGGGGTTGCTGCGGTGGTGTGGCGTCGCCCCCCGAGTCGCCTGTACGGACGACGCAGGGGGGATGGGGGTGCAGATTATAGCTTGTCTACTGTAGAATTATATTTTTTTCTTGTGAGTTAGAATTTTTCTAATGTTTTAGTATTTAAAATTTAGTATAATTTTTTTACTAAACGTTTTTTAAGTAATATTTCCATGCACTACAAGAAACTGGAATTGCCTTGACGGTCGAGAATTTTCTTGGAGGCCAAAATCAAACCGTCAAGGAAATGACAGTTTCTTTGGTTGTGCTATCGAACACTCAAGAAAATATATATTCTTGGAGGTGGAAGTAAACCGCCAAGGATATAAGAGTTTCTTTGGTGGTTTCTAGTAACCTACAAAGAAATGACTCATTACCTTGAGCGTTATTTTAAATCGTCAAGGTAATTGACATTTCCTTGAGTGTAAGTGGAAATTGCCAAGTTAATTATCAGAGTTTTGAATTTCAAATTTTTTGAATCTTTCAAATGACCTTAGATTAGGGTACAATCTAAACCAAAGTTGTAATACTCGACAATATATAGAACTTTTTAGTTGAAACTTTTTCATTTGAAATTGTCTAGGCTCTCTAATATCCATCATAAGAACCGCTAAACCAAGAACAAAAAGAAACAAACATTCACTTGAATAAAAAAACTTCCTTGTGTAGTGGTAAGTGAGTTTCACATGAAAGCTCAGGTCTCGATTTCGATCCCCAGCTACAACAATCGTGAGATTATTTTGCTTTTTTATACATTTCCTTGACGGTCTACACTATTTTCCTTGACGGTTATCGACCCTCAAGGAAACTATTTTTCTTAGCGGTTGTAACATTTCCTTGGCCCTTTGGCAAATTTAGTCTGGTCGTAGTTTCCTTGGTGGTCAACCTCCAAGGAAATCATCCTTGAGTGCCAAAACCACCAAGAAAACTAATTTACCTTATCTTCTATTTTTGAGTGTGTTTGCTTGACGGTTTGTAGCCAAGGACAATTTCTTTGGCGGTTTTTGGCACTAAAGGCAATTCAGAATAGTGGTAGTGATGTGTTATAACTAACTAGTTATAATATTTCATTATGACTTAAAATATTAGAAGAATTTTACCATTTTGGTAGGATGTGTTTGTATAGGAACACGTTGCCGTGTGCCTCTATCGTCGAGCATGTAGGACGTCATCAGAGGACCCTTATCCGTAGTGTGATGGTGCAATACACAAGGTACGTCGACAAGGTCTTCTGAGACGGCCTCACGCATCTACTAGGAGGGATCGTGTCTGAGCACGCATGCAGCGGCTCTAGATGGACTACTCTATAGCTGCCCTCACCGTTTGAGAGGACGTCGCAATTCGTTTTGGCAAAACGAAGAACGAACACTATGATAGGGATAAAAGACATGATAAAAGTAGAATAATAGATTGATATATTTTCCCTTGTCAAAATATAGTTAACAACATGTTATCCTGCTCCTTTTTACGAAAGCCGTCCAACATAGCCTTCTCGGCCGTTTCATGCTGACACATGTAGACAGCTCAACATATACCATGCAAACTCCCTTCTTTCCAATTTTAATTTATCCTCCAAACAAACAGAAATACAGAGAGTACGCATGCAGCTTCATAACTACTTTCCGGTTTTGGTCTAAATAGCCTTCAAATGTACAGGAGTATTTCCATCCGGAATGGCCTTTTGCATATCCAATCACGTACTCTCGTCTGATACAAACATCCTGCGCCAAGTCTGCCATGCGCATGCATTTAAGTTTTCCCTACTCGCCCGTACCAAGCCATGCATGCGTACATCAGCACCAACAAAACGGTTTGCTTTCCTTCTCAAGCTTCGGCAAACAAATCATGCTGTATCCAGACGGCATGCCGTGCATACTCGAATCACCGAGCCACTTCCTCTGTCGTACTACTCTCTTCTTAATAAAAATACAGGTACAATACCCACTCATGAAAAAAAGTCCTCTATACTAAAATATAAAGGATCCAGAGTTTAAAATTTGTACCAAAATTCAAGCTACTTTGGATCTGCAACCCCCTCTTCTATGTTTTTATGTCAGGAAATATAAGAATCCTTTCTAAACTTGATCACATGAAACAGCCCGCTAGTAATTAAGGAATAAGAAAAATTCCAAAATACAACCCTCAAAGTATGGCCTATGTTCAGAACTTCAGATAACCCCTTAAACTATCGTTTGGTTCGGTCTACTCCCCTAAGCCTCTCACCATCTTTTTTGTTTCTCCACATCAAGTTGATTTTTAATTTCAAATTTTGTGAGGGGATAGCTACCACCATAATTTATGTTTGAAAAATATTTCAGAATTTGTTACCATTATTTTGAGAGGTTAGAATATACTCCCTCCGTCCCAAAATAAGTGTTGTTTTAGGATCATTCGTCTTATTCAAAAATTTTATGAAAAATTTAATCATTTTATTATGGAATGATTCATTATTAGAAGTACTTTAATCTTGATTTGTTTATTTTTATATTTTCGCAAATCTTTTGAATAAGACGAATGGTCAAACGTTGATTTCAAAAAGTCAAAAACGATAGTTATTTTAGAACGGAAGGAGTATATACTAATAAATAAACACTATAAATTCAATGTCATATTAAACATAATGAAATGAACTTCATAATATTTTTTAAAATAATTTATGATGTCACTAATCACCTCACAAATTCAAAATTAAAATTCAACTTGAATGTGGAGGAATAAAAATAAAAATCTTATTAACAGGTGAATTGGATCGACTAATTAAAATAGTTAAAGGTTGTAAACCCAACCAAACCAAATGATAACTGAGGGGATCATATACCTGGATATAAGCGATACTTGGACATAATAATTTGAACTTTTTCTTAATAAAAATAACAAATGAACTACTCCCTCCACCCTAAAAGTATAGGACAAGAAAGGTGGTCTTCTATCAAACTTCTTATTTTGTCTAAAAATCATTTAGATACCGTATCTTGTATTTCACTATGGATGCAATATTAAATAAACCCAAACCCTCTTCCCTTGCAATGTAATCCGATTTGGTCAAATGGTCTCATACCTATGGTAGCGCTAGACTTTGCTAGACGTGCTTCTCGCGCGCCTGAGAACCTACGTGTGATAAACACTGCTAGAAAGTCCAGACAGAAATTGCGGATAAACCTCAGCTGGTAGCATGTATATATTCCTGTATAGATTGTCAAATCTTGCATTGTTTGTTCCTGATTATGCAAGGATGGACTCAGGCTAGTCGCGTTAACACAGACTCAAACACTCATGTAGTCAAAGTCAGCAATACAAACTAGCCAGTGACAATGTTCGGCAGCCGAATCAGTCGTCGACGGTCAGCAACGCTCCTACTACCATGGTACCACCCAGTGGCAGTTGGCGAACTCGGTCCACTTGCATTGGAAGCACTCGGTTCAGTTGGCAACAGATGCACTCCGGTAAGACTCCTGTATGTGCTTGGTTGTCTTCACATTATGTGTAGTTTTATCTCGCGACTAGACCCGTCGAGCATACCTCGTCCTTCTCCAAAAGTCTGACCAACACACCATAGTATTTAGTACACATCGATTGGGCCGGGAACAATGTTTCCAGAATCCGAGTGAAATTTATGCAATTTTCCAAACACATCGAGTGACTATGCATTTGGCCATCCAAGCCTCCGATTGACCATATTACATTCAAGATAAATTTGAGTGCCAACATTTTTTTTTTTGGAAATAGGTCTTGAAAATGATAGAAATGGAGAGGCACTACATGACATAGTGTGTTTCCTACTAGGATTGGTATTGTGGTACTAGATTAAGAGGAACAAGGACGCAACGCTATGCCGCTATTGAGCCCGTCCACGTCGTTAGCATTTCGCAGTCGTCCGATCCGGCGCGCGGACGGCTCCGATCGGCCAAGTCCTGGTCATTTTGCAAAAAAGCCCTCCAACTTTGACGAAATCAACAACTCGCAGTCCGGCTTCCTCTCACAGAATTTTTTTCGAAAAAACCCTCGAACTTTACAAAAAACAACCCGCAGTCCAGGCTTCTCAATGGGCTGGCTTGCCTCAATGGGCCAAAAACGGCCCATGATCCTCTTCTCCTTTTTTTACGTTTTAATCTTTTCGTTTAAAACTAAAGACCTCTCAAAATTCATATAAAATCACGAAAAAATTATAAAAATACCAAATCAATTTTGTTGGATTTATTATGACTAGATCTATGCATGAAACTTAAAATATCCTACTTTTAGTGTATTTGATTAGGTATAATGTAGATCTATGATTTTACATGATTAATTGATTTGTGTTTTGTACCACATATAAACTAAAAATAGCTCCTCTATCTTAACTCTAATATCATATGCCTTCTCTCATAAACTTTAGTGGCGAATTAATTTAACACCAAAACGAAATATAGATACTCGAATATAAATTCTAGCGTACATACTTATACATATAAAAAAAATACTTGAACACAGAGTATATGATATTCCGTACATTTGCATACGCGAGCACATCATATGCCATACATAAATACTTCAAATGAATATACGCAACTAGATTAGTATACTTGCACTATGCGTGATGCATATAGCCTGCAGAAAATCACTGAAATATACAGTAGCCAAATACCCAAATTATGTATCGTTGCTTCATAAAAAAATAATACGTGGTCGCAACATAAATACATGGCCAAACTACCTAAAAATGGTAGGCACTCCACGTAGCCACGCGTCAACGTATTAGTACATATTTGACAACAATCCTACGAGATACAAACACAAAATCATACACTGGCCAAATCCAGTGTAGGTATGTTGGCACCGCAACGCCACACCCCTTTTTTCTAGTGGTTATCAAATGTAAGAATCTGTCCATGAAAAGCTGCAGCTGTGAAATGAAGTTATTGGCGGCTTTCCACAAAAGGGACACATGAATTTTCCAGCACCTATCCAATTAACAGTTAAAAAATTAATTTAAAGTGTTATTGCTATTGTCAAAATTTCATGCTATGGTCTTATTTTTCTCATGAAACTATAGTCAACGGATGCCTTCGGCCTTATCATGCAAGGGAATTGAGATGTGTTTTCACTTTATGCGCGCGAGGGCGCGCGCCTTCTACTAGTATGGTACAAGTTGCAAAACTATTGGCAATTGGCATATTGATTCCCTGATATTGTCTCTCATTTGCAGGTTAGGTATGGTAGTGGTCACTTTCTCCATTTCAATATAAATCAACTTCTAGAACTGTCATGAGTCAAACTATTTTAAACTTTGACCAACCTAATAGAAAATAGAATTAACATCTAACACCAAATAATACATTCTAAAAGTATATTTCATATATAATGCATCCAATGTTACTAAGTTGATGCCATAAATATCATAAATATTAGTTTTCCTCTATAAATTAATAGAACTTATATAATTTGATTTAGGCTAACTTGACAATTTAATTTATGTGGCATGGAGGAAGTAATAGAGACCTTAGCCAGTGCCGTTAAAAAAGAGAGAGACCTTAGCCAGATTAGACCCCCACCACCTCTTTTAATAATCCAACTAGCTAAGTCTATCTATCATTTGCTAAATTCGACGGTCAACAAGAACTAGGGATAAAGAAAGAGTTCCACGAATTTTTTATTTTCTGACTTTGATCGGCTTTAAGATTTTCTCTTCTTAATGTTAATGTGTGCAAGTTGAGAACTAGAGATATAGGAAAGAAGCTGGTAGAAACGTTATTGTGTACCACCGAATATGTTAACCGGATATTCGCGCAGTTCCTTGATGCTTTTGAAAGCTTTCAAGTTCTAGAGCTACCCGAACTATGAGCTAATGCTGGCGACACCAGATTTGGTATATGTGCTTTTTCGTCGCCCATTCTCTTTCAGTAGTCTCTGTAAACATGGCAGCCAGCATCTTGCCCAGGTTTGGTCCGTTTGGTAAAGGGCCGGGTTTTAAAAGCGTGGTCTCCTGAAGTTACCGGTGATGCTACTAGCCTAGATGCTGTTGATTAAATATTAATTTAGCTGCATGCTGCATGCAGTGTTGCCAGTGTGGTCTCCTCGGGGTCTGTTTGAGAGAGCTCCGCTTCCGGATTCTTCATTTCTGCTTTTCAATTCTTCGGTGGAATGATTTCATTAAATTTTTGGGAGAAAGCAGGATGGGGATCAACTGAGAATTCACCAAAATATAACTAGAAGCGGGAGAGAATCCGGGGAAGCAGGTTTTTTCTGCTCCCACCTCGTAGTGTAAATGGAGAAGTGATTCTCTGCTAATCCCCACCTGAATCAGTTGTTGTTTTGAGCTTTTGGCAGGCTAAGAGTGATTCTGCTCGGAAAAGCTGAAGCTAGAGCTCTTCTAAACGGGCCTCATACTTTTCTCTATAAAATTGAGGCTTGTTTCAGTGGTTGGAAAGTATTATTAGTACTTTTAGCTACTTTATTTTTTATTTTAACTAGCAAGCATGCTCGCACATTATAACAGAAGAAAAAAAGAACATTAATAAAAAATAAGGATTCGCATGTTACATATATTTATTTATATTTATACTGCTATTGTTGGGTCTATATACGTGGTGTTTAAAGAGTCTCAAATAAAAGAAGTCTATAATGGAGATCATTACTATTATTGTTTTTTTCCAGAGGAGTCCGTGACAGATTCCAATAATTACTTTTTTAATTCATATTCTTTTTCTCTATATACGTCATTGTTTTTTCTATTTTTTCACACATGCCTAAGCGATTGCCCTTGTATTTCCATTACTTTCTATTTTTTCTTTCCTATCCTTATCCTTTATATTTTTATTTTTGTTTTTCTTTTACCATTTGCCTCCCGCTTTCCCTTCCATTGTTATTCTTTTTTAAAGTTTTATAGAAAGATTAAGGGTTTAAAGATTCATCACATTATATTTTAGTATCTTTTAAGAAAAAGGGTATTCTTTGATTGAAAAAATGAATGGACAACTGTTAGGAATATTTTAGGATTATTAGAACATGAATTCGGCCGGAAAAGACTATGGACTCATGGATGAGTTGTGAGGCTATCATCGAAAGTGATGTGAGAATCGGACTCTATATCGAGACACAATCTATTCAAAACCTTATAAGCACAAGTCATATAAGTCCAGACACGAGAAACTCTTCATTATGTGGTATAGTTAGGGGACAATGGACGAAAAAATAGGCTGAAATTTTCTCTCTTTATTATTTATATATATAGGTTTAGATAAACAATTACTTTAAAAAATAAAATCAATAAAAATAAAAATGGAGAGAAGGGTATATTAGTAATAAGAACTTGGAGCTTTACGTATGCGTGTTACCTACTTAATCCATTTTGATTTATAAGTCGTTTGACTTTTTTAACCCTAAGTTTGACCACTCGTATTATTCAAAAGTTAAGAACTTTTATTAATAAAGTAGGTCATAACAAAAGAGTTATATTTAATACAAATTTTTGAATAAGGTTTTTAGTCAAACTTAGGACTAAAAAGTCAAATGAGTTATAAATTGAAACCGAGAGAGTACCATATGTTGCTTCCCTTTCCTACGTACGTTATCCTCTTGGATATTCTCAATCATATGATAGTGCACCGGGAGCGGTTGCTGGACGGAAGAAAAGAAAAATCGGTGATGCTCCTAATCGGTAGGCCGGACGGCCGGACGCGGCTCCCCACTCTCGGCGCCGCTTCCCACTGGCCCATCAGCACCCTCCAGAGTCCAGGCTGACCTGCTACCGACTACCGAGCGGCCCATAGGTAGCTTCGTTGCTCGCCCTGCATAGTGCATGCTCACCATGCCCGTGCAGGTCCACGCCGTGGCAGCTGTGGGTTCATGCTGTTCGTCGTCGGGGCTCGGGGGTGCCGGCGGCCTCCGCAGGTGCTCGTTTTTTTTCTAAGATCCGGTTTCCCGGCTTCAATTAATAATAAGAACAAGGTAGCAAACATCCATTACATGGAGCGCTACCGTCCGCAGCCTAGGCTACGGAGGTTTGAGGTTCTACAAGGACTTATTACATATTAAGAAGTTATGCAACCGCCTGCCCTAAGAACTTCTTCCAAACCCAGACTTTCCCAACTCCATCAGAACGAGACCGGCCAATGTTGGCTCGAGTCTGCGACACATGGATCACAGAAGCAACGACACCGATTTTGCATCTAAGTTTCATGGAGGCTCTATATCAACCACCTCCATCTCCTATGCTATAGCCGCTAGTGCTTCAGCCAACTCTTTGTTGTCCAGGCGCGTGGCAGCCCTGATCGCCATGACGGCCTACTCTGGCAGATCATCAGCATACATATCCACAAAGGCAGTGACAGCCGCATCAAGTGCCGGTGACGGTTTGTTGATAAAATCAAGTTCGCGCATCAGCTTCCTCGTGGCTCGTTCGACCACCGGCACCTTTGATGGGCGCGCCGCGAGGTGCACGCTCGAGCGTGTCACGACCATGTTCTTCTGCTTCCTTCTGTTGTAGGCTCGTTTAGGTGGGGAGGTCGGTGTCGGGAGCGGGAGTAGTGGTTCAGGGATGCTCCTGAAGATGGTGCTACAGAAATCATCGCAGAGGTCGTGACCAACCGTGAGGTCATCCTCCCTGCCGGAGTCAGCATTCTGCGAGGACAAGTCCGTCAGAGACTGCTGGGGATTTTGGCCCCCCAGTGCCCAGAGCCATGTCAGACTCGTTCGCCGAGGGGGAAAGCACCTCCTTGCTACCATTCGGCGAGAAGCGGGGGTGAGCTGCACCATCTGTCCAGGAGAGGGACTCTTGGATCATGGGATCCTCGTCTCGAGAACGGATACCTCCTGTTTGGGCTAGCGTCCTGCACATGTCAGCTATAGGATCCGAACTCACCAGGCCAGGTTGCTGATGGCCGGGCCTTGAAAGTGCCATCCCTGTCTGGCGAAAGACAGGAGGCGAGTGCATGCGTGCTTGGGCGGCGCGGCCAAGGGAGGGTTGCCAGAGATCCACATCCCTGACCCTTTCCCGACGGACTGGGGAGCGTGAGCAACGTCGCTCCCAGTCCTCTGAGGCATAGGGGATGTAGTCCCTCCCGCGTGTGCGCCTCATAGGCGAGAGGCGTTGGTTGCGGCCACCTTCGAAGGCCTGGTCACCATGGCCAACAAGGAGCGCCCGGCAGTAGTCCATTGCAGGCTTGGCGGTGATGTCGGCCGAGCAGTCGTGATGGGCATGGAGCTTGAACGGGATGGCACGCAGCCGACATGTAGGGCAGGAGCGAGAGAAGTGCCCAACCCCATTGCATATGAGGCAGCGCACGCGCTCCCTGCAGTCTGCAACTTGATGATCGAAGGAGAGGCACCTGAAGCAGCGACCAGCAAGTCGCTTAAAGAAATCCATCCGACCTACTCCCAGATGAGCATGTCGAGGGGCGTTCTCCATTGTAGTCTTGGTGGTGGTGTTGGCAGAGCAGTCACAATGCAGTGGCGGGAAGATGATGCGGCTGTGGATGCTCTCCGGGGGGAAAGTCAGCCTAGCACGTAGCTGGGAAGAGATAACGCGCGCCCGACGAGCAGGGCAGGAGCGGGAGAAGTGCCCGACACCCAACCACCTGAGGCAGCACACGGGATCCCAACAGTCTGCAACTGAGTCGTCGAAGGCGAGACACCTGAAACAGCGGTTGGCGAGCCGCTTATAGAAGGCCTGTAACAACCTTAAAAATCCACACAATCTAAACATCCCAACCAATTAAAATTTTTCATTTATTTATTGAGAAAACCTATTTTTCTTGTGCAAGCATATAGGTTTCATTATGAAATTGGTAAATAAAGGAGTGTAGTTTGCATTTTAATTCCAATCACATAGAATAATAACTTATGCATCACATTTGGGATTTATTGCAATTTATGTTTGTATTTACTCAATAAATTAAAATGGGCAATATATGTATATATACACTAAACTGAAAACAGAAAAGGAGAAAGAGAGTTCGGCCAGCCAGTCAGCCCGAGCCCGCCCGACCTTCCTCTCCTCATCTCACCGCGCGCGGCCCACGTCGCGGCTCGGCAGCGCACGCGCGCGACCGGCACACACGCGCTCGCGCTCGCGCTCGCTGCCAACCCGGCCCCGCCTGTCAGCCACTCTCGCCTCCACTGTTCTTCTTCCTCACGAAGGCGACGCGCCAGCCGGGGGTGTCGCGCGAATGGCGTGACCCCGGTCCCACAGCCGACAGCATGGCAGAGCCCTGGACCCCGCTGTTCCCCTCCTGTCCCCTCCTTTCTTGGCCGCCAAGCGAACCCGCGCCATCAGGAGCCCTAGATCCACTCGAGCCACGGCCCTTCGATCGGCCGAGCGCAATCGAGACCGTTCGCCATTGGAGCTGGCCAAGCTCGCCTATAAATTGGAGCACCCCGAAGCCCTACCCTCATTTCCCCTCGCCGCTACCGCAGCACAGACCGGCACACCGCACCAAGCCGAGAGAGAGAGCGTAGGAGAAGGGCGGAGCAGAGGAGGAGAAGCTGCCGGAGCGCCGCCGCCGCGGAGCACGCCGGAGCCGGACACGGAGGAGAAGCCGAGCTGCGGACGAGGAGCGGCACGGCACTGCGATCGCTCTGCACGGCTCCGACTCGCCACTGCACCGCCATCCTAGCTTCACCGACACCACGGTGAGCCATCGCACGCCATGTCCGAACCTTGCCCTGCTTTTTGCCATGGCGTTCCACCCTCGGGACGCGCCGGCACGAGCCTATACCGGCTCGGGAAGATCACCTGCACCATGCACTCACTCGACCAGCCAAAACCCCCGGACTACAAGCTTGCTAGACCGAGAACGCAGCACGACGCGTTCTCGGCGGAGCGCGCTCACCACCGACGCGTTCCGACGCCGAATCACCCGTTCCGAGCAATCCGACTAGCACCCGTACAGGTTAGAACGTCGTGGAGCACCGCCACGACCCCCTTGAGCTAGCTACGCGGATCTAAGCGCTAGAGGAAGCCTGAATCGCCTTGGCCGCGTGCGCCGCGACCTTACCGGAGCGCCGCCGCGAGCCGTAGCCAAAAGAAGGTCATGCCATGGCTAAGTTCGCCACCAGAGTGTTGTATGCCTCTCTGGCCTCACCAATTTGACAAGACCGCATTCGATTGAACCAATACTTGGTCGTAGCCGCGATGCCGCTTTCCGCCGTCGTCGGCGACACGCCGCCGCCACAACCGAGCACCTTGGAAAGCTCGGTAGCCAAAATTGTTAGTTGGTATACCATCGCCTTGGACCCTGGACGCGTATACATCTCCTAGAAGACCTCCTTAACCCCGCCGGAACCTCACCGTCGCGACGACATCGCCGCCGACAGGTTCCGCCTCGCCTAAGATCCGTTCCGAGTACCCCCGGTCGCCTCGCGCTGCGGAGAAAGGCCGCCGAGGTTCGCCAAGTCTGCCTCGGCACCGCCGCTAGAAAGCCGAGCCCTGCCTTGCCGAAATATGGCCATCGCCGCCCTGTCATCGTCCGCCGCACCGGAGAGACACCGCCGCCTTGAACAGACGCCCTGGAACCCTGCTAGCACCGAATCTCCGATTCGCCCGAGCCTCCCCAGGAGAGCTCGGGAGAGCAGCCCCTCGGGCACCCAAATTTCCGATTCGCCCGAGCCTCCGCAGGAGACCTCGGAAGAACGGCACCCTCGGGCACCCAAATTTCCGATTCGCCCGAGCCTCCGCGGGAGACCTCGGGAGAACGGCACCCTCGGGCGCACCAAATCTCCGATTCGCCCGAGCCTCCCCGGGAGAGCTCGGGAGAGCGGCACCCTCGGCGCCCCGAATCCCCGATTCGCCCGAGCCCCGCCGAGCTACCCCCGACCACCGCCGAGCTCCGCCGAGATACCCCCAACCACAGCCGAGCTACCCCTGACCACCGCCGAGCTCCGCCGAGATACCCCCGACCACCGCCGAGCTCCGCCGAGATACCCCCAACCACAGCCGAGCTACCACCGACCACCGCCGAGCCACGCCGAGCTACGCCAACTCCGGCAACTCTCTGGGAACCAGCATCGAACACCTGGGCGACCATCGGGTTTGTGTTCTGTTGAGGCACCACATGCCGCACTACTGGACCCGCGCGCCACATCCCGAGCTGCCCCTGATTAACCAACCAGTTTTCCCATTTTCAGAAAATAGGATAATCTTCGGAAATTCATAACTTATTCATACGATGACCAAAAATTGCGCACCATATATCAAAATTCTCAGGAAAATGAGATCTACAATCTAAGACTATGTTTGTGTGCATTTGGCTCTTTGTTTTATTGGATTTTTCTGAAATACTCTATAGGAGTCGCTGACGCGACTATTTCGTGTTCGATTTCAGAGCCGGAGGAGGATCTGACTAAGGAAGACGACCACGAGTACTTCCAAGAGCTAGGAGACGACTACGAAGGTGCCACGTCCCACCAAATCCTTAGATCCTATTACGCATTGCAAATGACATTGTTGCTATTGCTTTATGATTATGTATGGATTGGTTGCATGGTAGTATATTTGAATTACCTGCCTTGATAAGACTTTACCCTGCTATCCGCTGTTAGGTTAGCTGCTGCTTAATTTACTGTTACTCTTCCACTACTTTCTTCTTGCTATATGCTATGTGGTGGAATTGGGACGGTGTATAACTGATTATAACCACTGGGAGAGAGTGCTGCGTGCGTCTTGGGTGCGTGGTAAGGGTTGATGTCGACCAAGTGGGATGTGAGACGAGCCCATGGGGCAAGTCGTGCCGGGGGTGCAACCTGGGCATCCCCAAGCGAGATACCTGTGGCGGGTAAAGTTGTTGAGGAGGTTCCGGGTGGGATAGCCTTGGTGGTTTGAAGCCCGTGGACGGAGGTGCTGTGATGGCACGGGGAGAGTATCCCCTAAGTGGAAGATGCCTGCTTGGTCAAACCTAGGATGGACTAGTTTCAGGTTCATGGGAATCCTTTTCTACTCACTCGCTTCTGATGGGCGGGAGACGGCTGGACTACTTGGTAGGACGGTGCCACTACTGCTAGGTTGAAAGGTGATAAGGGTGGGCGGAGACGGTCGATGGGTTCCCGTTCCGTCCTAGATGCACAGTACCACTGAATGGGCCCGGTACTGTGTCTCCCAGTCTCAGCATAACGGTGTAGGATCCGGAATATCCCAGGGCTGAGTGGTAGGGTGGCATCGACCTAGGCAAGCAAGCACCCGGAATTCTGCCTAGGTGTTTGCGCAACACCTATGATGGCTAATCTTGTGAGTAGTGAAACCTCTGCAGAGTGTACGGTTGATCGATCGATACATATGCCAACCTGTTGGCTATGGACCTTTCCTGTGAAGCTTCTACTAGTGTAGTGAGTGTTCTCTTCTCCCCCTGGATGATATTTTTCCGGCAGTGTACCCGTTGTGGTAGTGTGCCGCTGAGATAGGCCCGAGAGGGAGTTGGGCCTGTCGAATGAGAGTGAGGTGTGGGTATGTGAGGTGTGGTGATGGGAAAAGGGATGATGGTGTTAACTGGTGATAAAACTTGACTAATTAAAACATTGATTACAGCTGCATAGGAAAACCTCAGCCTATAGGTCTGCTTGTATTGCCTTGCATCCACTTTCCACAAAGCAAATGCTGCATAGGTGGGCTCCGTGGCCAGTACAAATCGTACTGATAAATTTGCTGTCAGGTGACGAGAATGAGTACGACTTCGAGGGAGATGATGACGAGGAATAGGGTCACGTGCTACACTCAAGTTGGCCGTGAAGGATGAATCGCTTCCGCATCTTCTAAAGCTTCTCTGATTGTTGATTCCGCCAGTGTGGCGATGTAATAAATATTTATGTAAGACTTGTTTACCGTTGTATGGATCCTGGTGGCAACTGAGATATGGGTAATTTCATGGATTGTGCCAAGCAATCTGTTGAATTACAATTCGAGCCTGTGGATTTCCCTTCGTGGAAATCGAGGTCGTTTCAGTTGGTATCAGAGCCATACTTGACTGTAGGACGAGACCCATAGGAAATGGACGTTAGAATAGGAAGCCAGACTCTCTTTCGGTTATATTACCGACCTTGCATTCACTTTTTATGCAATGGCTTATCTAATACAAGGACCTGCTAATCCGTTTCTTGAAAAATTTGCAGATGACCAGCCTTGGACCACCACTTCGTCCACTGCACGACGGCACTATTGAGATCCCGATCAAATGGCCATTGACCTTATGCACCAGTAGCTTATGGGACCCTGCGTAGCCTTTAGACTAGTGATACCATGAGTTGTCCTGTCATTGGCTATCTGCGCTTAGCACGATCTTCTTAGCAGCTAGGAACATCCTTTATATAATAATAACCATGTGATGAGTGATATTTGGATCTTATGCTTCTTATGGATCTCTATGCTTCTTTGGTTGAGTGTAGGATAGCGTGAAAAATGTTTTAATCCATTTAAATCGTTGAAAACATCTAACTCCTACTTAAACAATTACAAGATTATTACTGCACTGAGCACGTACCTAATAGCTTCAGATGTCGATGAGACGTTCCGCACGCCTGGAGAACCGCCAGCCCTCCCTCGCGCCTGCGCCAGGACGTGGGCGTGGTCGCAACCGTGGACGCCCAGCTGGCAGACGTGCTGGAGTTAACCTGGAAGAAGAGCTGCGCCGGGCAGAGGATGCACCGCCGGTGATCGATCCGCCACCACAA
Organism: Eremochloa ophiuroides; assembly: GCA_038502445.1. Classification (NCBI taxonomy): domain Eukaryota; kingdom Viridiplantae; phylum Streptophyta; class Magnoliopsida; order Poales; family Poaceae; genus Eremochloa; species Eremochloa ophiuroides. Next base: position 89,189,393 of record JAHLJS010000001.1, on the reverse strand, counting down.
GGCGAGAACGTGCCTCCGCCACCGCCACCGCCGCCGCCACCGACGTTGGCGGAAGTGATGGCTCAGCAGACCCAGCTGCTGAATGCCATAGCTGCTGGGATGAACAGGCACCACGGGCCACCCCAGAATGACTTCCAAAGGAAACTGGAGGGTTTCCTGAAGCTGAGGCCACCTACCTTCGACGGGACCGACAGCGATCCTCTCGCTGCCGATGATTGGCTTAAGGAGATGGAGAAGAAGCTGGACCTGACCACTTGCTCCGACGAGGAGTGTGTTGGGATTGCTAGCCACCAGCTGACCGGTGCTGCACGGGCATGGTGGGACAACTACACCAGCGCTCACGAGGACCCAGCCCGCATTGACTGGGATGAGTTCACCGAGGCTTTCCGTGACCACCACATTCCTGAGGGAGTCATGGAGGCCAAGGAGAACGAGTTTCGCAACATCTCCCAGGGAGCTGATCGGATCCACGAGTACACCACCCGCTTCAACTACTTGCTCCGCTACGCACCTGCGTCTTGCGTGAGTTCCGAGAAGGAAAAGATGTACTACTACAGGAAGGGACTTCAGACCAAGATCAGGTTGGCTCTGTCAGGGAACAAGAGCTACACTCTGCGTGAGCTGATTGACCGCTGTATTGAGATCGAGAAGGATCGCATGGAAGCACGACTGGAATTCGAGGCCCAGAACAAGGGAAAGAAGCGCCGCTCTGAGGGACCCGCTCGCACTGCTCCACCCCAGAGACAGCGAACGGGTGCACCTCCGTCTTTTCGGACTCGCCAGGGACCCTCTTCGGGAACGAGCCGTGGTGGTACCAACAGCAGCAACTATCACCGCCCCGCTCAGACCTACCCTGCGCCGACTCGAGCTGTGCAGAACACACCCGCCCCCGTTGCCAACACGCCAAGGACAAGCAATTGGAAGGCTCCTGCGACAGCTACAGCAGGCAGTGCGCCCTTCACTTGCTTCGGATGCGGAAAGCCTGGACACCGTGTGGCTGTGTGCCCCGACCTCAACCGCGCACCAGCAGCTGCACAGGGCACACCGAACCGGGGATCTGCTACCCGAGGAAGACTGAACCACATGACCGCTGAGGACGCTGAAGCTGCACCTGATGCTGTGTACGGTACGTTCCTAGTTCAGGGTAACATGGCTACAGTTCTGTTCGATTCGGGAGCTACATGTTCATACATTTCATCTGCATATGCACGTAAGCATAACATACCTGTAACCCCGAGAGCAAACCCCATCCTAACTAGCTCGCCCTTAGGAACCTTCAGAAGCATTCACATATGTAGGGGAGTGATAATCACAATCGAGGGACTTGACTTTCGAGCTGACCTAACCCTACTACCCTCCAATAGCTTAGATGTCATCTTAGGCATGGACTGGCTAACCAAACACCGGGGAGTGATATCTTGTTCACCTAGATATGTTCAGGTAACCCACCATTGGGGAACAGCTGTCCGATGTGTACCCCAAACCGAGAGAGTCCAAGCCCTCCTATGTGCCCTGGAGACTAAAGCAGATAAGACAGAGCTGACATTCAGAGATGTGCCAGTAGTCTGTGAATTCAATGACGTATTTCCAGAGGAGTTGCCAGGAATGCCACCAGATAGAGATGTGGAGTTTGTTATAGAGCTGATGCCAGGGACTGCACCGATTGCCAAAAGACCCTACAGAATGTCGGCTGATGAGTTGAAGGAACTCAAGAAGCAGCTGGGAGAATTACTGGAGAAGGGTTTCATTAGGCCAAGTGCTTCGCCCTGGGGATCTCCCGTTTTGTTTGTCAAGAAGAAGGATGGCACGATGAGGATGTGCATTGACTACCGGAATCTGAATGCGGTTACAGTCAAGAATAAGTACCCATTGCCCCGCATCGATGATCTGTTAGATCAATTGAGTAAGGCCAAGTACTTCTCAAAGATCGATCTCCGATCAGGGTATCATCAGATGAAGATCAGGGAAGAAGATATCCCGAAGACTGCATTTGTCACTAGATATGGACAATATGAGTGCACAGTAGTCTCATTTGGACTCACTAATGCTCCGGCATACTTCATGAACATGATGAACAAGGTCTTCATGAATGAGTTAGACAAGTTTGTGGTGGTATTCATTGATGATATATTGGTTTATTCAGCCACAAAAGAGGAACATGAACATCATCTGAGGACCGTATTGGAGAGGTTGTCTCGCAACCAGCTATACGCCAAATTCTCCAAGTGCGAATTCTGGCTTGAGGAAGTTGCTTTCCTTGGACACGTACTGTCAGGAGAAGGAGTCGCAGTAGACCCAGCCAAAATTGAAACTGTGAAAGAGTGGGAACAACCCTGTAATGTGTCAGAAATTAGAAGCTTTTTGGGACTTGCAGGATACTATCGCAGATTTATTGAGAATTTCTCCAAGATTGCAAGACCCATGACCAACTTGCTGAAGAAAGAGAACAAGTTTATATGGACTCCTGAATGTGAGAAGAGTTTTCAGACCTTGAAGGAGAAGCTCACTACTACACCTGTACTAGCCCTGCCCGATATTCACAAGGATTTTGTTGTATATTGTGATGCCTCTCGGCAAGGTTTGGGCTGTGTACTAATGCAAGAAGGAAGAGTGATAGCTTATGCCTCAAGACAGTTGAAGGAGCATGAGCAGCGATACCCGACTCATGACCTAGAACTTGCAGCCGTGGTACATGCACTCAAGATTTGGAGACACTATCTGATAAGCAACAAGTGTGACATCTACACTGACCACAAGAGCCTGAAGTACTTCTTCACACAGGAAGATCTGAATATGAGGCAACGCAGATGGCTGGAACTCATCAAGGACTATGATCTTGAGATTCATTATCACCCAGGAAAGGCTAATGTTGTCGCTGATGCACTTAGCCGCAAAAGCTACTGCCATACCCTCATCCCCAACTCTATGCCACCTGAGCTTAGGAGAGAGTTCGACGCATTCCAGCTCGAGGTAGTCTCCTATGGCATGCTAAATGAGCTTCGCGTCGAGTACAATCTCACCTCACGAATCCGTGAAGCACAAAAGAACTGTCCTGAGATAGACTGTATCCGTGGTTTGATGAAGCTGGGAAGAGGCCCCGAATACCGAGAAGATGAGCAGGGAACTGTATGGTACAAAGATAGAATCTGTGTACCGACGGATTCAGCGATACGAGAAGAGATTCTGTCAGAAGGCCATGACTCCAAATATTGCATTCACCCAGGGTCAGCCAAGATGTACCATGATCTAAGGAAGCACTTCTGGTGGGAGAATATGAAGACAGACATTGCAGGGCATGTAGCCCGATGTGATACATGCAATAGAATCAAGGCCGAACATCAGAGACCAGCAGGGTTGCTACAACCAGTTGAGATACCAGAATGGAAGTGGGAGTGCATATCCATGGACTTCATAATAGGACTGCCCCGATCCGAGCATGGATATGATTCTATATGGGTAATAGTGGACCGTCTAACCAAAGTTGCACATTTTATACCGGTCAAAAGGAAATATAGAGTCGAAAAGCTAGCAGATCTGTACGTATCAAACATTTTGAAGTTACATGGGGCGCCTCTGAGTATTATATCTGACCGAGGCTCACAGTTCGTATCACAGTTCTGGAAATCCTTGCACAAGTCCATCGGAACCAAGCTCGACTATAGCACCGCATACCACCCGCAAACGGATGGGCAAACAGAAAGAGTGAACCAGATTCTCGAGGACATGTTACGTGCTTGTGTATTGAGGTACAAGGAAGGATGGGAGAGCTGTCTACCCCACGCCGAGTTCTCATACAACAACAGCTATCAAACAAGCCTCAAGATGTCACCGTTTGAAGCATTGTATGGGAGACCCTGTAGGACCCCACTAATGTGGTCAGAACCAGGTGAGAGGACATTCTTCGGTCCTGCTAAGATTGTGGAAGCAGAAGAAGGTGTTGCCCAAGTAAGAGAGAATTTGAGGATTGCACAGAGTAGGCAAAAGAGCTATGCAGATAGAAGACGTAGAAAGTTTGAGTTCGAGGTTGGGGATTATGTCTACCTCAAGGTATCTCCACTTCGTGGCACCGTCAGATTCCACGTAAAAGGGAAATTGGCACCAAGATATGTTGGGCCATACAAGATCTGTAAAAGGGTTGGAAAGCTTGCTTACAAGCTGGAACTACCGGAGGAATTATCTGGAGTACACCCCGTGTTCCATGTCTCGCAATTAAGGAAGTGTTTGAAGCTTCCCGAGGAGCAAGTTCCTACAGATGCATTAGACCTACAAGACACACTTGAATACAAGGAACATCCGATCAAGATCTTGGCACGGGATACCAAAGAGACGCGAAACAAAACCATTCCGATGTGCAAGGTACAGTGGAGCAATCACACTGAAAGGGAAGCTACGTGGGAGAAGGAATCGGACTTGCGGATTATGTTTCATTACCTCTTCGATGGGTACGTTAACTCTGAATCTCGAGGTCGAGATCCTAATGAGGGGGGAGGACTGTAACAACCCTAAAAATCCACACAATCTAAAAATCCCAACCAATTAAAATTTTTCATTTATTTATTGAGAAAACCCATTTTTCTTGTGCAAGCATATAGGTTTCATTATGAAATTGGTAAATAAAGGAGTGTAGTTTGCATTTTAATTCCAATCACATAGAATAATAACTTATGCATCACATTTGGGATTTATTGCAATTTATGTTTGTATTTACTCAATAAATTAAAATGGGCAATATATGTATATATACACTAAACTGAAAACAGAAAAGGAGAAAGAGAGTTCGGCCAGCCAGTCAGCCCGAGCCCGCCCGACCTTCCTCTCCTCATCTCACCGCGCGCGGCCCACGTCGCGGCTCGGCAGCGCACGCGCGCGACCGGCACACACGCGCTCGCGCTCGCGCTCGCTGCCAACCCGGCCCCGCCTGTCAGCCACTCTCGCCTCCACTGTTCTTCTTCCTCACGAAGGCGACGCGCCAGCCGGGGGTGTCGCGCGAATGGCGTGACCCCGGTCCCACAGCCGACAGCATGGCAGAGCCCTGGACCCCGCTGTTCCCCTCCTGTCCCCTCCTTTCTTGGCCGCCAAGCGAACCCGCGCCATCAGGAGCCCTAGATCCACTCGAGCCACGGCCCTTCGATCGGCCGAGCGCAATCGAGACCGTTCGCCATTGGAGCTGGCCAAGCTCGCCTATAAATTGGAGCACCCCGAAGCCCTACCCTCATTTCCCCTCGCCGCTACCGCAGCACAGACCGGCACACCGCACCAAGCCGAGAGAGAGAGCGTAGGAGAAGGGCGGAGCAGAGGAGGAGAAGCTGCCGGAGCGCCGCCGCCGCGGAGCACGCCGGAGCCGGACACGGAGGAGAAGCCGAGCTGCGGACGAGGAGCGGCACGGCACTGCGATCGCTCTGCACGGCTCCGACTCGCCACTGCACCGCCATCCTAGCTTCACCGACACCACGGTGAGCCATCGCACGCCATGTCCGAACCTTGCCCTGCTTTTTGCCATGGCGTTCCACCCTCGGGACGCGCCGGCACGAGCCTATACCGGCTCGGGAAGATCACCTGCACCATGCACTCACTCGACCAGCCAAAACCCCCGGACTACAAGCTTGCTAGACCGAGAACGCAGCACGACGCGTTCTCGGCGGAGCGCGCTCACCACCGACGCGTTCCGACGCCGAATCACCCGTTCCGAGCAATCCGACTAGCACCCGTACAGGTTAGAATGTCGTGGAGCACCGCCACGACCCCCTTGAGCTAGCTACGCGGATCTAAGCGCTAGAGGAAGCCTGAATCGCCTTGGCCGCGTGCGCCGCGACCTTACCGGAGCGCCGCCGCGAGCCATAGCCAAAAGAAGGTCATGCCATGGCTAAGTTCGCCACCAGAGTGTTGTATGCCTCTCTGGCCTCACCAATTTGACAAGACCGCATTCGATTGAACCAATACTTGGTCGTAGCCGCGATGCCGCTTTCCGCCGTCGTCGGCGACACGCCGCCGCCACAACCGAGCACCTTGGAAAGCTCGGTAGCCAAAATTGGTAGTTGGTATACCATCGCCTTGGACCCTGGACGCGTATACATCTCCTAGAAGACCTCCTTAACCCCGCCGGAACCTCACCGTCGCGACGACATCGCCGCCGACAGGTTCCGCCTCGCCTAAGATCCGTTCCGAGTACCCCCGGTCGCCTCGCGCTGCGGAGAAAGGCCGCCGAGGTTCGCCAAGTCTGCCTCGGCACCGCCGCTAGAAAGCCGAGCCCTGCCTTGCCGAAATATGGCCATCGCCGCCCTGTCATCGTCCGCCGCACCGGAGAGACACCGCCGCCTTGAACAGACGCCCTGGAACCCTGCTAGCACCGAATCTCCGATTCGCCCGAGCCTCCCCAGGAGAGCTCGGGAGAGCAGCCCCTCGGGCACCCAAATTTCCGATTCGCCCGAGCCTCCGCAGGAGACCTCGGAAGAACGGCACCCTCGGGCACCCAAATTTCCGATTCGCCCAAGCCTCCGCGGGAGACCTCGGGAGAACGGCACCCTCGGGCGCACCAAATCTCCGATTCGCCCGAGCCTCCCCGGGAGAGCTCGGGAGAGCGGCACCCTCGGCGCCCCGAATCCCCGATTCGCCCGAGCCCCGCCGAGCTACCCCCGACCACCGCCGAGCTCCGCCGAGATACCCCCAACCACAGCCGAGCTACCCGCGACCACCGCCGAGCTCCGCCGAGATACCCCCGACCACCGCCGAGCTCTGCCGAGATACCCCCAACCACAGCCGAGCTACCACCGACCACCGCCGAGCCACGCCGAGCTACGCCAACTCCGGCAACTCTCTGGGAACCAGCATCGAACACCTGGGCGACCATCGGGTCTGTGTTCTGTTGAGGCACCACATGCCGCACTACTGGACCCGCGCGCCACATCCCGAGCTGCCCCTGATTAACCAACCAGTTTTCCCATTTTCAGAAAATAGGATAATCTTCGGAAATTCATAACTTATTCATACGATGACCAAAAATTGCGCACCATATATCAAAATTCTCAGGAAAATGAGATCTACAATCTAAGACTATGTTTGTGTGCATTTGGCTCTTTGTTTTATTGGATTTTTCTGAAATACTCTATAGGAGTCGCTGACGCGACTATTTCGTGTTCGATTTCAGAGCCGGAGGAGGATCTGACTAAGGAAGACGACCACGAGTACTTCCAAGAGCTAGGAGACGACTACGAAGGTGCCACGTCCCACCAAATCCTTAGATCCTATTACGCATTGCAAATGACATTGTTGCTATTGCTTTATGATTATGTATGGATTGGTTGCATGGTAGTATATTTGAATTACCTGCCTTGATAAGACTTTACCCTGCTATCCGCTGTTAGGTTAGCTGCTGCTTAATTTACTGTTACTCTTCCACTACTTTCTTCTTGCTATATGCTATGTGGTGGAATTGGGACGGTGTATAACTGATTATAACCACTGGGAGAGAGTGCTGCGTGCGTCTTGGGTGCGTGGTAAGGGTTGATGTCGACCAAGTGGGATGTGAGACGAGCCCATGGGGCAAGTCGTGCCGGGGGTGCAACCTGGGCATCCCCAAGCGAGATACCTGTGGCGGGTAAAGTTGTTGAGGAGGTTCCGGGTGGGATAGCCTTGGTGGTTTGAAGCCCGTGGACGGAGGTGCTGTGATGGCACGGGGAGAGTATCCCCTAAGTGGAAGATGCCTGCTTGGTCAAACCTAGGATGGACTAGTTTCAGGTTCATGGGAATCCTTTTCTACTCACTCGCTTCTGATGGGCGGGAGACGGCTGGACTACTTGGTAGGACGGTGCCACTACTGCTAGGTTGAAAGGTGATAAGGGTGGGCGGAGACGGTCGATGGGTTCCCGTTCCGTCCTAGATGCACAGTACCACTGGATGGGCCCGGTACTGTGTCTCCCAGTCTCAGCATAACGGTGTAGGATCCAGAATATCCCAGGGCTGAGTGGTAGGGTGGCATCGACCTAGGCAAGCAAGCACCCGGAATTCTGCCTAGGTGTTTGCGCAACACCTATGATGGCTAATCTTGTGAGTAGTGAAACCTCTGCAGAGTGTACGGTTGATCGATCGATACATATGCTAACCTGTTGGCTATGGACCTTTCCTGTGAAGCTTCTACTAGTGTAGTGAGTGTTCTCTTCTCCCCCTGGATGACATTTTTCCGGCAGTGTACCCGTTGTGGTAGTGTGCCGCTGAGATAGGCCCGAGAGGGAGTTGGGCCTGTCGAATGAGAGTGAGGTGTGGGTATGTGAGGTGTGGTGATGGGAAAAGGGATGATGGTGTTAACTGGTGATAAAACTTGACTAATTAAAACATTGATTACAGCTGCATAGGAAAACCTCAGCCTATAGGTCTGCTTGTATAGCCTTGCATCCACTTTCCACAAAGCAAATGCTGCATAGGTGGGCTCCGTGGCCAGTACAAATCGTACTGATAAATTTGCTATCAGGTGACGAGAATGAGTACGACTTCGAGGGAGATGATGACGAGGAATAGGGTCACGTGCTACACTCAAGTTGGCCGTGAAGGATGAATCGCTTCCGCATCTTCTAAAGCTTCTCTGATTGTTGATTCCGCCAGTGTGGCGATGTAATAAATATTTATGTAAGACTTGTTTACCGTTGTATGGATCCTGGTGGCAACTGAGATATGGGTAATTTCATGGATTGTGCCAAGCAATCTGTTGAATTACAATTCGAGCCTGTGGATTTCCCTTCGTGGAAATCGAGGTCGTTTCAAGGCCTCACGGCCTGCATCCAGCGCATACCGAGGCTTTGACATGGAAACTGTGGCATCCCCAAGTGGCGAGGCATCTCTTCTTTGGTGGTATCCAGTCTTCGCCTTCTGCCAAACTGGAGAAACAGGAGCACTCGGCAATGGCTTAGCTCCCGCTGGCCCACCCACTTCCCAGTCCACATGCTTCCTAGCTGTAGGGGGCGCAGTAGGCTGAACCAGGATGGCGCAACAGGCTAAACCAGGATGGATCTCAGGCGATCCCCACGGCCAGCATGCGCCGGAGCAGGCGGTGGAATCGACGGCTTCGCCGTCACGACTCCAGGTCTTGGAGCCGAAGATGCACCGGAGGGGGCGTAGTGCTCCCAGCTTCCAGGCCTGCCCGCGTTGGAGGTTCGTATGGAGGCACATTGAGCCCAGACACCAGGTCCACGGGCAACACCTCCTCCTCGTCCTCGTCCTCGTCCTCGTCCTCCTCCACCTCGTCCTCCTCCTCGTCCCAGTCCCCCAGCTCCACTTCGCCAGCTTCGTCGGATGGGGATGCACTGGGCACAGGACCCGTTGGGAGGTGCGCTGGCGGGGAGGCAGAGGGCTGGCGGCCGGACGACAGTGCCGGAGAGGCCGCCGACACTGTCGGGGTGGCAGGGGCGTTGGAGATGGCCGGCGCTACCGGGATAGCAGGGGCACTGGAGGTGGTTGCTGCTGATGGGGTGGCAGGGGCGCTGGAGGTGGCCGCTGCCACAGCCATCCATTACAAGTGGGCGCCATGGCTGGGGAGCTTGAATCCTCTAAGGTGGAGGGCTGTGCAGAGCGCGGCTGGGCCCCACTGATGAGCCCACAGGTGTGTAGATCAGGCTCCGAGGGGGTTCAGGTCTGGGCTTGGGAGGGTGAGGTGTGGATGGTGGAGGCAGATCAGCGTTGGGGAGGGAGCGGCGTCACCATCGCCGCCTTGGGGAGAGAGTGGGTCGAGGGGCTCGGCGCTGTCCATCACGATAGTCAATTGCAAAGTTATTCCGCAGGTGCTCGTTGAGGCCGGCATATAGATGTTGTGTAAAATGCAATGATTGTAATATATATGGGCAATGATAAGGTACAAATCTTACCTCCTAAAAAGGTAATATCTTAAATGAATCTGGACCGTTAAATATTAAGATTTTTTAAGTTACATAATAAATTACTAAATATGGAAAAAGAGACTCTTTCCCATTTTCTCCTAGAATCTCAGTCAAGTTGGTGCCACGATCACCTCGATCTAAAAACATCAAATAATTGTTAAATGTTTTACGGGCTATATAATATCATATTTTATAGTTGAGAGAGTCATGCAGATAATTTTTCATACATTAGGGAGTTATATATAGGGAGTGTTTGGTTACACGCCAAATGATGCCACGCCGAACGTTAGGCAGCGCCACAGAAAAATTGCAGTATTTGGTTGGTGATTTGAGTGTGGCAGGCACAACTTTTCATCATTGTTTTCAAGTGTGGCAGTCAAAACTGGTGCCGCAGCTTAGGCGGTGGCATGGTCTGGCTGGCAACCAAGCACGCCCATAGACTTTTAATATGCCACGTCAGCCAAAACCACCTTCAAAACTGTCTCAGTAGATTATTTAGACGGTTTCAATAATTTGAGGGGTAGAATATGTAGTTTTATAGCTGAAGGCAGGTGCGGACCCAACACTAGTGGCCCATGTAATTTTGGAATAGGTGCTTAGTAATTAGGCCCATTAGCCATTGCAGCCCGAGCCCAACACCAGCACTGAGTAGGGCAACGCTGCCAACGCCTAGCGGCTGGCCGACGTGACTCGCGCGTGCGCGGCTCCTTCGCGACTTGGTGACTCAGAAGTGCCGAGCGCCGTCATCCTCACTAGTAGAGAACTGGCCTTTAGTCCCGGTTCCTAAGCCTCTTTAATCCCGATTTGGCCAACCGGGAGTAGGAATCCGGGACTAAAGGCCAAACTCTTTAGTCCCGGTTGAACAACCGGGACTAAAAGTCTTAGGAAATTAAAAAAATGAAGTATCCCATGCACTGCGTCCCATGAGATTCGAACTCAAGACCTCCTGCACAGCCTCGCGCGTAGCTTACCATCTCACCTACACAGTACATGTGACTTAAAATAGGATGTTTTCCTTTTGAACTAGCCTACGGACCACCCTTTAGTCCCGGTTGGGAACACCAACCGGGATTAAAAGGTCTACTTTTAGTCCGGGTTGGTGTTATCAACCGGGACTAAAGGGTCCATGCCTTTAGTCACGGTTGGTAACACAAATCGGGACTAATGTTGAACCTTTAGTCCGGGTTGGTGTTTTCAACCGGGACTAAAAGTCCTCTGACAACTCATAAAAGTTAGAACCGGGACTAATTCTTCTTTAGTCCCGAACACACAAAAAAAAGTCAAGACTAAAGCCAAAAACGGATGTGGATCAAAAGTCTTTTCTCTATTAGTGCCTCGCCTGTCCACCTCGCGGCCTCGCCTCCACGCGCCGCCGGCCACCGCCGCCTCCCGTTGGCGTTACCCCTGCCCCTCTCGGGCTCTCCAGCGACCTTGCCTCGCCGCTCGCTGGTCGCCTCGTTCGGCCTCCGCTCTCCCCTGTGCTGCCTCTGCAGTCCGCGGCGGCGGCGGCTGGAGCCTGTTGCCGGCTGCCAGAGTGCCAACTACTTCACTTGACAATAGGTATTTATTTTTTTTAATTTTTCATGATGTTTCATCGGTATTGTATTGTATCGTACTATTAATTATATACATGAACTCATGAAGAATTTCTCTCGATTGCAAACTTTGCATGTGAATAATTGTTTTTTTACTATACATACATACATACATATTGTCCTATGGACTATTAGGTAGCTTTAGGATTTTGGTTGCCAGGAATTCGCCCTAGTCTTGGCCAATTCCTGGGTCTGCTACTGGCTGAAGGGGTGAAGTAGGTAATCACTAATAGTTGAGAGGGTTAAGTAGACTTTTTCCCCCTAAAGAATCAGCCGATGTAATCGTTCATCCATATTATTCCATATTGCTACAAAGATACAGTTCTTGCTTGATCCATAGGTGTTGAAGTCACTTGTCCGATGCGTTGTCCGTCACAACTGGTTCATGCCTAGGTCTTGTTGAATTGCCATTGAACTGGTTGTGATGGTTTCATTCATCATGACTAGTTTTACTACCATGGTTCGGTTGTGATGGGCGGTTTTAAAGGTCATTCAATTTGTTGTCATTTTTTTTTTTTGTGATGGGCCGGTGGTTGAATTGCTATTGATCTGCAGTACCGTATCGAACCAGCAACCTTCTCAGATTTGCCATTCAAATTTTTGTCACGCTCACGTAATATTTTTATCATGAAGCAAAAGTTTTAATGTTAATGCAGAATAATTTTTCTTTAGTTGAACATTTAGTAATTATTTTGTGAATAAAAAAATTACTAATTCGATATGTGATTTTAATTTTCCCTAGCTGGTGGAATACATTATTCACAAAAGTCGAGTAGCAGCATTTGTTTATTAGTAGAAAGTTTTCCTTTTTTTCTAGACCGAAGCATATATATATATATATATATATATATGTTGACATTGGTAACAGGTGGCTCTTATATATATATATATATATATATATATATATATATATATATATATATATATATATATATATATATATATATATATATATATATATATATATATCAATTCCAAAAGGCAGGGCACCGCCGCGGCGCCACCCGTAAAAATAAAAGTTAATGCGAAAAGAGAGCGTAGTAGGCGCCAACGAACGCAATCCTATTGTCAATGGACGTATGCAGTAGAGTGCGTACGTGATCCCTGATCTGGATTATCTGATTCCTTGATCTGTGTCTGAATAAGCGCTCGGCGAGGCTACTTTAGTTTTCTAGGAGTTGACGATCTGTGGCTGCGTCCGTGTGTTCTCACAAACTTCGTGGAACTCGCTAGGCGGTGGGCAGTCTATCCGTTTATCTAGCTCACGCGACAGCGAAAAGTTATCCTTCGTCGTCGCGCCAAGACACACTAATCATTGCAGCGTGAGGCATGAACTGAACTGCGTAGTAGATCTGCATTCTGCAGTGGCGCTACCCGATCAGTGAATGCGCAAGACAACTGTAGTGTCTACACATGGATTATTAGGCTGTGAATGTGTGATCTCCTGAAGTTTCTTCAGATGATAGATACTAGGCTGTCGATTAGTTAACTAAAGTTGTTAACACGTCGGGTCCCGGCACAAGTGCCTCTGCTAGTGCTGCCGTACGTTGTCTGGTCTACTTTCTTTCCCTTTTTTTGTTTTGTTTTGTTGTTGTTGCAAAAGCCAACCATTTTGGTAGGTGACGTATATACACCGGTTGGAAAGTTAACCGCGAGCTGCAGAGAGAGAGAGAGAGAGAGAGGATCAGTGACGTGTTTTGGGGTTGCAAAAGCGAATTAACCATCTTCGTGCTAGATATCAAATCATGCATGCGTGTGTGCTGAATGTTGTTTTGTTGGGACGAGTGCATACGTGATCCTTCTGAATTCTAATCCCTGCCTGCGGGTGCGCGCGGGGCACGATGAGCTGGCTGGCTGCGAATTGTTCACATCTTCACTTCAAATTAATCTAAGTGGTGGTCATTAATTGGTCAACCGATCGATTCATGGCGCTAATAATAGATATGGATTGCTATGGATTCTAATAATAGATATGAAGAGCCATGGATTCATGACCGATCGATTCATATATGGCCCGATGAGCAATCCATATATGTACGATTCAGACGAGTTCTCGGTTAGCTATACCATTTTACGCGTGTGCGTGCACCGTGCAGAATAGATCGTATTGTCGTCGTAGGCTAATTGTTGCCCCGTCTTAGACGATACTCCGCTGCCTCATCAGCTCGGACCTCGGAGTAGTCATTGGTTGATGCAGCGTATACTCCTCTGTTTCAATTTACAAGTCGTTTGACTTTTTTGACTCTAAATTTATGCAAAATAACTCTCTTTTAATGACCTGCTTTATTAATAAAAGTTTTCAAGAATAATTAAATTTAACTCTTTTTGCGTAATTTTTTTAAGTAAGATGGACGGTTAAATTTATAGTTGGAAAAGTCAAACAACTTATAAATTATGCCGGATTAAGTACTACTGTTTCAATGGATAACTTGGGACGGAGTATTTATCTATTTGTCCCTCTGTTCATCTACCTACCTCCTCGATCGCGACGACGTAGTAGTATACTCCCTTCGTCCCATTAATTATGTAATTCTAACACAGTAGCATGTTTCAATGTACCAACTTTAACTAATTATAAATAAAAAAATATAAATATTTATAATATCAAATAAACACCCATAGATTAATTATAAAATGTATTTTTATAATATATTAATTTGGAGCTATAAATATGAATACTATTCACTAGAAACTTAGTCAAACATGAACTACTTTATCTGGCACGTAACATGGAGTTGTATGTTTAAAGGGACGGAGGGAGTATATGCATGCTGCATGCATGTCGATATATAGTATAGGTAGACATATATAATAGGTAGACCGGCACCTTCCGCGTTGTCCCTTCTTGTTCTTCTGCAAAAGTCAACAGCGGAGACGCACCTCGATCGATCGCATATTCGCATGGCAAGATTCAGTGCGGCCTCCAAGTCAGCCCGCTGGTCAACTCGTAGGCCTACTGAGTTGGTACGTAGCAGTTGCTCTCAACAACACGGGCGTGACAATGCTCCTCCGATCCTTGAAAGTAATAAAGTCCAACACCTGCCCCGACCAGTAAACAGACAACAAACCGAGCGACTACTTGTACTATGATCTACAGTATTCCTTTTTTCGACGACAGTTCAAAATGGAAACAAATCCCAGAGGTTTGGTGCGCACAGCCCCTCGTTCATATCATTAACATCAACGCTTTTTTTTTTGGGTGAATCACATCAGCGCTTGGTTAAGACTGATGGTATATACAGTTACATGCATATATACATACACGTGTACTTCGTATATGTAGACTGTTAAAAGGATGGACAACATGCATGAGCTATAAGCTCGATGACACATCTTTATTGAATTCTGAAATGGCCGACTAAATCTGTAGCTCATCTTTTCTACATGTGTTAGTTTAACTGTTGATAGTATTCATAGTCTACTTTATAGTACCAAAAATATTTGCACGGATCCATAATACCCATTAAATCAATAAAGTCAGCGAGGTGCACCGCCTCCTCCTCCCTCTCCGTCTCCACAGCCGGCGGGGTGGTCATCATCTCCCCTCTCTCTCCCTACAACGAGGTGGGCCCAGATCCAGTGAGGTGGAGCTCGATCAGCCGAGGAGCCTAGATCCGGCTGCGGCGAGTAGAGGCGACCGGATCCGGCACATTGGCATCTGCGTGTGGCACAGTGGGCGACAGTGGGTCTAAGCTAGCGATCTGGCAACGGGCTCACTGGCAGGCTCAGGAATGGGCTCGCCGGTGGGCTAGTTTTTCTTTTTGTTTTTTTATCGATTAATCGAGGTGGACGTTTAGGTTGTCCGTGTCCGTTAATTGGTTAACCGAGACGGGTAGAACAACCGTCTCCGCTAATCATTTATTAACGAAGGTCTATCGTTGGAGGCGGTTGCAATACCTGCCTCCAAAAAAACCTCTTTTGATCACCACATTTAATCTGTATGTAGTATAGTGATTTTTCTAAGATTTGGCTGGAATCTAGGGATTTTAATAGCTTAGATTTTTAAAAAATATATTTATTTTTTGAACCCTCTAAACTATCAACATGTAGTTCAATTTCTCCCCTCGTCGTCAATATGGCGTCACATGGATTGGTGACATGATGCCACGTAGGTTAAACATAAAGCGCTATAAAATAAACTAAATAAAACTACCGTCAGTTGATTTGTTTCGTACTCCCACTATTTCAAATTGCATGTCGTTTTGTTTTTTTCTTGCTACATATATAGTTTCAGGTATATATTTAAAAGTCAAAAGGTTTTAATTATAATTTAAAATGGAGAGATTACTAGACAATATAGGGTATGTGTGCGTGTATATATATATGGTGCCTCGTAAAAAAAAACTTTGAAGAACAGTTTTTTTTCCTTTGCTGCATCCACCTCCTCTTTTGAACACGTTTCCTTGACACAACTGTTGAACCGTTTCTTGACACCAGCCAGCAAGCAGTACTCAACACGAGAGTCGAGAGACGAGACACGGAAAATAAAAAAAGGCACGCGTTCGTCTGTATCCAGTGGCGGAGCCAGGAATTTCACACAAGGGGGGCCAGCCAAGTACAAAATATCGATTGCTCAAATTGAACTGCCACCGAAGATGAAGATTGGGCATACTTTACCAAATGTATCACATATAAAGTGATAGTTTCATATGTTCAGTACATAAAAGTTGTTGTAGGGGAAAAGTATTTATAGGAACTAACCTATTCATTTTAGTCACACTGTATGTCTTCATATCATAGAAATTATCAATAAGTGTATCCGTTGTGAACTCAATTGCAATCTCCTTCTCGATATAGATTATTAAGCAATCACTTAGAAATTCATCTCCCATTTTATTTCGGAGTCTTGTCTTCACAAGTTTCATTGCAGAGAATGCACGTTCTGATGTTGCTGTTGAAACTGGTAGAGTTAGAACAAGCCGAATCAATCTGTCAAACAAAAAATTCTTAGTATTTGCCATCCACAAATGATTTGGAATAACACATAAAAAATGAGTGGCGTTTTTATAACCTGTCAATCAAATAATAGTCATTTGTTTTTCCAGTTTCAGCTAGTCGACGACAAAGATCACCAATAGTTGATAAATTCTGGAACTGTGGATTTGTGTGGACATCAAGCTCATAATGTTGTAATTGTTGTCTCAAGTTATTTCTTTCTTGTTCAGAAAAATCAGCAGGATAGAATTTTGAAGCTAGCAAGCAAATATCATCAATTTTGAATGACCTAAATGAATCTCTAGGATCCAAAGACGTACACAAAATGAGAAGCTCGGTGGCTTGTTCACTGAACCTGCTATTTAACTCATGTAATTGTTGATCAACGACAACTGTGAGGATGTCGTACTTGTAGTGATGCTCAACCGATAGCTCATTCTCAGCACGAGATCGAATATAGTCTGCATATAAGGCATTCATATCTAGCACTTGTATTCCATGTTTTATCCAAAATGATGTAACATCTTAAGAAGGGCACTCCAGCCATGATCTCTCAATTTTTGGATCATTTTTTTTGTAGTGGCCACATCATCCATAGCGTTGACAATATCCTGAGTTTTTTGTTGTAGTTTTTTGTAAATCAGGTCTGTGATGCCCATGAGTTCTTTCATAACATGCAAAGCCAAAACAAAGTCGAATGACATCATTAATTTAACAGCACCAGCAGCCTTTGCTCGTCCAGCAGTTGTGGTTCCAGAACCTCTAGCAGTAGCAATATCTTTCAACACTAGAAAAGTAGGCTTGTAATGCTTCAAAAGACTACAAATTGAATCATAATGTGAGCTCCACCTAGTATCCCCAGGACAATGCAAGGTTCTAATCTGGTTAGCACCACTTCCAGTTTCAAGCTCATTCAGTTCAATTAGATGCTCCATTTCAGCAACTTGATTGTCATGAAGGTCATCATTTCTCTTAGTGGAGGACACAACAGTATTGACAATAAGAGCAAGATGTTCAAAAAAATTATGAACCTCAGTTACTTCTTTGGATGCAGCAACAAGAGCTAACTGTAATTGATGGGCAAAGCAATGAACATAATATGCATAAGGATAGTCATCCATAAACTTTGCTTGGAGTCCATTCCACTCTCCTCTCATGTTACTAGCACCATCATAACCTTGACCACGAATATTTTGGACATCCAAATTATGGACGGACAAAACAGAGCATATTTCTTGTTTTAGAGTTGCAGAGTTTGTATCATGAACATGCACAAGATCCAAAAAACGTTCTCGTTCAAAGCCTTCTTTATCAACAAAACGAAGAACAACTGCCATTTGTTCTTTTCTAGACTCATCTCTTGATTCATCAACAATCAAGCAAAAATTAGCATCACCTATTTCATTATGAATGGCTGTTTGCACATTACTAGCCATAAGGTCCAAGATTTCTTTCTGAATCTGTGGCGATGTGTATTTAGCATTCATTGGAGCATTATCCAGTACCACAGCCTTTACCTCATCATCATAAGAAGCTAGTAGTTTTTACCATCTCAAGAAAATTACCTTGGTTTTTTGAGTCAGCAAATTCATCGTGTCCTCTGAAAGCACAAGCCTGGAATGCTAACCATCGGACTGCATCAATTGATGTTCCAAGACGTCTGTTCTTTCTAATATCTTCATTAGTTTGCTTCTCGATTGCATGTTCAATACGGCATTGCTGATTCTTTAAATTCTCATACCACCGAGCATTGTATTTATGAGCTGAACCAGCATCTTTTCCCATGTGAGTCATGAGAGAACAATTTGATCCATCATTGACTTTCTTCCAGTTTCTAAATCCTTTCACTGTGAATGCATCAGATCCTGTTTTCCCAACTGGTTTCTTTGAAAACAGGAAGCATGGAAAGCAAAAGGCGGCATCTTTTGTAGGTGAATACTCCAACCAAGGAAAAGATTTGAACCAATTAGACTAAAATCTGCGTGGATGTTTCTTTGAACATGAAGGAGGGTACACATCTTTAATAAATTGGTATGGACCGTGCTTCATATATGCTCTAATAACTTGGTCTTGTTTATCAGGAGGATAATCCCAAATTTGACAACGCGGGCCTGGATCACGCTCTACCATTAAAACACTTGTATCTTCACAATTCACTCTCGGAACTTTAGGTGTTGCTTGCCTTGGAGTCTCCTCTACTACCTCTTCATCTTTCTCTTCCTCTTCTTGTTGTGCTTCAAGCCAATTAGCAATTTCATCTTCAATTGTGTCCTCATCAGAACAAGTAGCACGAACACTAGTATTCTTATTCAAAAAAGAATCTAGTGTCCTCTTTTTGAGTACCATGATAATTGATTATCCTTTAAAAAAATTGTTCCATACTCCAAATTAGAATATATAAAAATACTCATGCGTCATGAACATTACCTATATAAAAGTGATTATTTAACAAAGTATACCTTAATGGCTTGATCGATTTCTCACTGATCTGGCCTCGTGGACTCCTGCTGGCCAATTGCGTACTTGCGTGGAGGCGGATTCGGCTCACATCAGAACAGCCGCCATGGCCATGAGGGTTACTGGGTTAGGGATTTCGATTTACTCAAGGAGGCAAGGCGGCAGCCAGTAGCAAACGAGGGCAACGAGCTGTGCTGTGTGTATATGCGTATGCGTTGATGCATGGCCCAACTTGCCAAGCCTCACGACATAGGCCCAAATAAAATAATCTGGGCTCATTAGTAAAAGCAACAATGTCAAATTAATTGGACCTAATAAAATGGCATGGGGGTTACAAATTTGTAGCATCGTTTGGGGTGGGGGGTGGGGGGGGGGGGGGGCAGGGCCCCTGCCAGCAACCCCCTTGCCTCCGCCAGTGTCTGTATCGCGCGCCACTCGCCATATATATAGACGGAGAGAGGTCCGACGCCATCCAATCCTATCGCCGATAAGCTTGGTGATTAGACGGAGCCCGCTTAGACGATAGGCATACGCCTGTTGGGGGCATGGAGATGTGGCTGCAGGAAAACGATCGAAGACGATGTGGCTGTTGGGGCCCAGGAGACTCAATCCTCGTGGAGTCGAGGGAGAAGCAGGCGACGACGCCGGCGGGCAGCTACAACTTTTGTTGGGTACGGTCAATCGGTCATCCTGCTGTACTCCTAGTCTTGGAGGGTGGCCACTTGGATTGGTTGGTGGTGGCAGCAAAGGCATTCTTCGTTTACCGTGGTAGGTATAGTGCGTATAAGTACGTGGAAGGAACTTGGTCTATAGCGCCCGGTGTGTGTCTGCGTCACCTATGACCTACCCTAGGGTTTTGTATTGGATGAACCTTAACCAGTCTAGCAAATCACATGTGAAGGTGGTTCGCGGGGTAGGCATTGTACGTGTGCACAAACACATCATAGACGCGGGTTAACACTCACCACAACACGGTTTTATGCGTCTGTAAAAAGTGAATGTGGCAAGTTTGTATATGCAAAACGCGTATGTAAATAAGAAAAGAGCGTCTGCCATAGATTAGGATACACACGTCTGTGATAAGAGTCATCATAGACGCATATACTCAAAACACGTCTATGAGGACTCCATACAACAGACGCGCATAGCCAACACATATATGTGTAATTAATGAATTAAAAACAAAACATATAAATTTCAATGCCAAGATCTTATATATATATGCATCCAATATTAGCTAGACAGACAACACCGTTTTTTTATACTGATAGGCATAATGTACATAGATAGAGCAACTTATTTAAGTTTTGCTTGTTGCACATTCACACTACCATAATTTAGATAGACAGTCGAGAGAAGCAAACCCTTTGCTCGCAATGTCTGTTCAAACCAGCAGGAATCATCTTCCCTTCGCTTCCTGTAGAGGTCACAAAAATCTCATAGTCAAATACAAAGAATGAATTGCTGGGGATTCAGACAGGAACTCGAGAGCACTAACAGAGAACTAACTTTGTTAAAGTTCTGAAATGAGAAACAATTTGTAATCACAAATTCGCAACACCTATTGACTGACAATGCAGACTATCTACACACAATAAAAACAACAACAACAATGACAATTTGTTAGTTGTCTTATTATTATCACTTTAGCTCTTTATATGTAGGTTCAACGAACACTTCTAACAGAGTATAGTTTACGACCATGGCTACTGCAGTAAAGTTGATAATAATGGCAATTTACTAGTCGTCTTAATTTATCTCTGCAGCTGGTTGTGTAAACCAAGCATCACATATGGTAGGGTTTAATTTTATTCCAAAGAGCAGGAAGCAAGGAAGGCTAAAGAGTGGAGTTTAGAACACACTTTCGATATTTCAAGTCCAAACTAAATATTTTACTAGAAGAAAAATTAAATGAGTTCAGTAAATAGATCAGGATTATGTAAATTGAATTGGGCTAGCTAGGTTGGGGTTGAGAGAGAGAGAGAGAGAGAGAGAGAGACAGAGAGAGCCGAGCAAAATCTTTATAGAAGCCCAGCATATATAATCCAGAAATGTCTTCTCTACAATGCATAAGAAGGTGAAATGTATGAATACAGGATTGCACTCAGTCTACAAAATCAATGTGATTTTTTTTTTATTTTTTTTGAATTTGCAGGAGAGGTTCGTATCATTGCATAAAGAAGACGAACTGTATGAATACACAGGCTTGTCCAGTCAAAAAGAAACTTGAGCTAAGTTTCAGTTGATTTGACCAAACTGAAGAACAGGCTTTGTACTTAGTTAATAACAAACTTGAGCCAAATATCAATTCTCCACCAAGTCTAAAAACCAATCAAAATAACAATACTTTAGTGATAGATCAGCTTATTTTCAGTTACAGAACAGTATTTTCCTCTCAAAATAATTCAGCCGTAAAATTCAATCCTGCCGAATTTCAGCTTAGCCGAACAAAATATTAATTTGGCCAAAATTGTGGCAGAAACACACCCATGTTCATAGATCATACCAAACTCGTACTTGCTAGATAAATTATTTCCACCATTCTTTGTACAAATCCCTGTCCCCCATCACTCTGACAGTGTTCACAACAATGCGAGATTCCACTGCTCAATATGGAAGGAGAGCACACAAGCCAAGAAAAAATAATAACTTTTCACTGGATTTTAGCACAAAAAACAATTAGTGAAGCACACAAAACACTTAAAAAAGCACTCAGAAAAATAAATAGGATGAGACTTACATGAAAAACAATGGTTATATATATGGAGTGCTTTACAGAATATTGGTCTACATATAACGAGCCAGTGATTAAGCTGACAAGAATTATTTTGTGTGGTGGTGGAGTCCTGCTCCTGCATGATGCGTGAATTTTTATCGTATGTTTTTATTGCCATTATTGATTAACCTCATAAATTTAACCATAAGTTTACATCTCCCAAAACTCAATGAAACACTTGCTTAGACGGCCGATCGAGATGCAATGCAGCCAAAGCACCTCATATATAGTACTAAACAACTCAGAGAAGATGAAAAAGAAACTAATGTTAGGTTAACGACGCCTTTAATTACCGTGCGCCGCAACCAAATAATCACCGACCCTGAACCGAATCCTACTCCATGGCATAGCAGTTCTCCTTGAAAGCGTCGAGGTTGTGCTGGAACACTGGCACGAAGGCGTCGACGCTGCCGTCGCCGATGTAGGAGGGCACAAGGAAGAGCATCCCCTCCGTGGGGAAGTAGGACGGCATGAAGTAGGTCGGGCTGCCCGTGCCGAAGTCCAGCTCGTAGAACGGGAACGTCAGCCAGCTGTCCACCTCGACGTTGGGGCACAGCACGTCCTTGAGCACGGCCGACGTCTCCAGCCCCTCCTTCTCCGGCGCGCCCGACGCCGCGAAGTCGACGAAAGACCTGAAGTAGCCGCCGTCCACGCGCGCCACCTCGTCGTGGATCACCTGCGCCGCGTGCTTCAGCGGCCGCCCCAGCAGGTCCGCCACCGTCGCCGTCGGGAACGCCCAGAGGACCAGGTTGCCGAAGTACTCGGCGGGCAGGCCGAGGCGGTGGCGCCCGTCGACGGACAGCCGGATCTGCGAGGTCTCGTCGGGGCTCAGCCCGCGTGCGCGCGTCATTGTGCGCCACAGGTGCGCCAGGATGGTCTCGAACCGGCTGAACGGCCGGCCGCGGCCTTCCGACGCCCTGGCGCGGAGCCCCGCGATGAAGTCCTTGGTGAAGTGCGCCTTGTGGATCACCATGTCGTCGCCGTGGAGGCCGTGCTGCTGCTTCTCGGCGACGGCGGGCGACCTCGACCACTCCCTGCTGCGGTGGTCGAAGTCGACGCGGGACGAGGAGCGCGGCTTGAAGAGCCCCGCCTGGTGGTGCACGGGGGGCACGCCCGTGGGGAGGCCCCTAGTGGCGCGTCCCCACGCCACCAGGAAGTTGCTGGTGGCGTGGCCGTCCGCCACCACGTGGTTGGACGTGAACCCGACGGCGAGGGAGCCGCACCGGAACCGGGTCAGCTGCAGGAGCACCACCTCCTGGAGCTCCCCCTCCAGGTCCGGGTGCAGCCGGAGCAGCTCCGGGGTGGGCTTCGCGGGCGCCATGTCCACCAGGTCGGCGTCGTCCACGCTCGCCTCCACCAAGCGCGCGCCGCGGTCGTTGAGCAGCACCGCGGGCGTGCCGTCGGGGGCCTCGCCGAGCTGCCCCGCGAACGCGCGGTACTCGGCCAGCACCACGGCCAGGCCCTTCTCGATGGCCGCCGTCGATGGGGCCGGCGCCGGGAAGGCGTAGATGATGGCCATCTGCATCTTGTACGTGATGCTGTCGAAGATGGACAGTGGGATGTACTCATCCGCACTGCCCGGCGCCGCACCGCCATTGTAAGCGGGCTTCACGAGCTTGGAGCTCAGCACCTTAACATCCATTATTTGCTGTCGTCGAAGTTGAACACGTAACTAACTAATGCAAAGCTGGTGTGGTGTGGTCGTCCTTTCGCGGATAGATCTAGCTTTGCAGCAAGCAAGCTAGTTAGAGTTTGGCAACGATGGGCAAGCTAGCTAGAGATCAAGCAATGACTTGAGCTCGAGGTCTCGTACTGCTGCGTGAGTCCTTGTTGCTTTCTTGCTTTGCTTGGAGCCTTTGTGTGTGTGTTCTGCTGCACTCGTTCCGTGTGGTTTATATAGAATCGGAGCACCATACGCGGGCTAAGAAATGTTTGGTGGGAGCGATGGGCTTCCTCCTAGTATTATATTTTTTAAAACTTTGAACCGGCCGCTTCTCGATCCTTAAACTTCCGTGTTTGTCTGTTTGAAGGATTCTACTACTGTACTAACTGTTAACTAGATGCCGGGACCAGGCACGGGCACGAGCTTTGCCTCTGCATGGATGTATTGTCACTTACTCTTTCAGCAAACTGCATGCATGTGGCATAAGTCCCTGCGCTGAACAGTGGATAGAGCTTAATTAGGGACGGCATATTGCATGTTCTAGTGTATGAGGGCGTTTGGTTCTCAGGACTAAAGTTTAGTTCCCGTCGTATCGAATTTTTGATATTAATTAGGAGTATTAATTATAGACTAATTACAAAATAAATTAGATAAATAGATGTCAATTTACAAGATGAATATATTAAGACTAATTAATTCATCATTTACATATGCTTATTGTAGCACATGTTTAGTCCATCCAGTTTTTTAAAAGATGTTGTTTTAGACAATAATATGGTCTCCAACACCACTGGGCTTCATCTCGCTGCAGCTGAGCTGAGATGAGCTGAGGCAGGGCACGGTGAGCTGACTAACATGACGAGCAACGTCGAGCGTTGACGTTGACACTGTACTCGGGCGCCATGCATGATCGCGACATCATGGAGGACCCGATGTTAATTAGAGAAGTTTGCAGCCTTGCTCATCGACACTCAGGTCGTCATGTGGCCTTCCCTTGAGCGCCCGTTGTCACCTTGGGCGCTCTCCCTAGCTACATGATGAGGCTCCGGTAGTGGCCCTCCCCTAGCTGGAGGATGAGGAGCCGGCAGTGGTCTCTTGTGAGTTAAGGACACCACTCATCGAGCCCCATTTAGTGGGTAGTGCAATCGCCAAAGTCAGCTACCCACCAAGCTTCGGACCAATCGACCTCACGTTGGATGTTGGCCCTCCCAGTTCACCGCCGGTGGAGATTGTGGACAATGGCGACTATGCCAAACACCGCCTTGAAAGCTTCATCAATATTGGACATGATGTCTTTTGTTAGGATGGTCCAGCTACGATTGTGTTAGGTCGATCCCTTTGGCGCTCCATAGAAGCATATTGTATGTTGGTTTAAACTCTTCTACTTAATACAATGATACACAAATCTTTTGAATATTCAAAAAAAAATATAAAAATATTTATTAAAACGAATGCTATCCTACATGCATATGACGCTTTTTGTTTCTTCTGAACGGATGTGGCTCAGACTCCTTCATTCGCCCTCCTGGATTTTTCCGCTCACACTTCTACACCCTCCTTGGACGCCTTGCCCACTCCGCCATTGCTACACTTCGCCATGCGCTCACGCTCCCCCTCACTCGTGTCGCTCCTCCGTGCTTCGCTTCTTCTCCGCACGCCACTCTTCTCCGTGCCGTCGCCGGGACGAAGGGGCACCACGCCGCGCGTCCGCGAGTTCGCTGCGTGCCTCCACACCGTATGTGCTCCCTTTCCCCGTCCTTCCCTTGCGCCATCGCATCCTCCATGCACCCCCACTATCATCCCTGACTGGAGATGAGGACGAAGACGACGGCTCTGGCGAAGTAGGTGGATGAGAACTAGATATGAGGCCTCCTCATCCTCCTCTGCATCGAGATCTGAGCTCTCCTCCTCCTCCTGGTTCTAAGAGATGCGGCGTTGGCTAGGGTCCCGGTGAGCTCTCGGGGTATCTCGCCGTGTTGCAATGTTTTTTTTTTATGTTGTAGTATGTTTTAGTTGATGTTGCAGTAGTACTGTTTCTTATTGAGATGTTGCAGCATATTGCAATTTTGCTTCAATATCATGTTGTCACAGTTGCGGTAGTTTGTTGGGTGTTGTTGAAATAAGATGTCTGTGCTGTTTCTACTGCTCTATCCTAATGTTTTAGTTGTTTGTTGTTGCAGTAAGATGTTTAGGTGTTTCAACTTCTACATCCCAATGTTGCATCTGTTGTCCTTTTTGTTGTTACAATATATATGTTCATGGTGTTCCAACTGTTTCAAACTATTGTTGCAGCAGTTTGTTCGGTGTTGTTGCAATAGCACATTTTCAAACTATTGTTGTTCGGTATTGTTGCAATATCACGTTCAAGATGTTTCCGTTGCTTCATCCTAATGTTGTAGCAGCAAGCCCGGGGAGGGGGGGAGGAGGGGGGTCGAGCTGGAGGCGGGTCGTGGGGGCAAGCTAGCGGCGGGCGGATTTGCTGGGCCGGTGAGGTTGAGGGCGGGTAGATTTCTGTGCGCGTGGTTGTGCGGGCCAGGTTCGAAGGAAGGGCGATTCCGATTTACTTTCTCCTCAGTGCGGGACAGGATATGGGCGGATATGCCTAGGTTCTCGAGCGGATTTCCTTGCGTCAAGGAGGGAGTTGGGGAGGTGCGGGGTGGGTTTGGAGGAGAGACAATTCATCCTACTCCGCACGAGACGTGCAGGGGCGGTGTCCGGACGCTAATGCCCGTATCGAATGTCCGGGCGCTAGCAGTTCTGAAGAATTTAACCAGCTAAGTAACACTTGGTTTGAATTTTCTTTTAGCGCACGCACATGTGGTCACATCAGACCCCAGTATATATATCATCTACTTCTTTGATGAATATAATCGGCCTAGTATTCGAGTAATATATACGAAGTATGTTTTGGTTGCCCGTATACTCCGCCGAATTTTTATTTTCATCAATATTCATCTGCGTCTATTATGAATACATTCTGCCTAGGTGGCGAACATTGGGCATTTATTTGCATTTAATACCACAGTGTCTTGCTAGCCGGCGGAAGCACGAAGCTGTGACTACAAAACGTGTGCCAGGGGTAGTAGTAGCTGGGGAGACGTTTTTTTCCCCATGCGTCATGTGTGTGAAGTTGTGGACTCACGCCCGGCTTTTTACTGACGGAGAGACAGTTGAAAAGTTGACTTCAACCAAAATTGGGAGTAGTTTTTTGTTTCATTCATGACTAGTCTTTAGGTCCCGATGAGATTGTCCTTGTAGCCTTTGGCTGTTGTCCTACAGAAAATATCGTTTTAGGTATGATAGTGGGTCCCACAACTAGTAAAATAGGAGTACTCAGTACTGGAGTAAAGCAACCGAGGCTCAGTACCGCTTGCCGATTTGTTTAATTGTTAAATATTAGTGTCATGGCTGATTTTAATAAGGGATGTATATGTAGCATTGACAAGATAAGCAAGCATTTAGTGAAGCTATTGCACCACCAAACTTGGAATCATTAATGGTCTTCTATGGGTATACTCCATCCCTATTTAATTATCGTCGTTGGTGTGCGTGTTACAAGTTTGACTTAATTTATAAAACAAACGTGCAATATTTGTATCTCTAAATAAATTTGTGAAAAAACTATATTCAAAGATCTTTCTAATGATACTAATTATATACTATGAATATCAATGTAATTTAATATATATTTAGTCAAAGTTATTTATCGGGAAGCGAAAGTGACAAATATTTAGGGACGGAGAGAGTACTAGCATTTCTTCTCTCACCTTGGTATACTCTCTCCCTATTGGTAAAATATGACGTTTAGGACAATGACACGGTCTTCAATACGTGACTTTGACTTCATATTTCTATAAAAATATTTATTGAAAAGTGATATATGTATACTTTTATGAAAATATATTTAAAGACAAATCTATTTATATAGTTTTCATATTTTCAAACTTAACCATTTAAAAGTTATTCATGATTTATATTATCAATGTTTGACCAAAACCTTTTTTAAAACGTCATCTTTTATTAATATGGTGGGAGTACATGCCCAATTCTTAGACGATGGTCTCAGTGGGATGGGACGTAGGGATTATGTTCTCGTTTACCCTTACGTTAGCAATATCCAGGGAAAAACGGCTGTTCTTCACCTGCAACACTCTCAGTCATATCGGAAACGAATATATATAAGCTTTGACCTCACTGCGAGCACGCGAAATAAAACAACGATTGTTTTGGAGTTTTCACCGAGTGTTGTGTTGAAGAGGAAGCAGCTCGGTCAAAATGTTTGGAAACTAGTAGCTAGCTAGGTCTAGGTACCACGCGTGAGCAGTTGAGCGGGACGTACGCACATAGTGACGGGAGCGCAACAATCGAGCGCGTAGGGGCAAAGTCGACATCAGTTGTGTCTCAACTGAATACGCGCACGCGTATAAGTATGTCGAGTGACGAGTCAAGTTCCTCGCCACACCCACCAACGCCTTCAGCACTGTTGGCGGCCGGCCGGCCGTCTAGATCAGGAGCCTGCGTGCATGGGTCACCGTCAAGACCTCGTCGGCGGTTTCAAATTGTCTCTGACAAAGCAAAACAATGAAATCTAAATCCTACTCCATCGTTAACTAAGAAAGAAATTTGTATTTCTTTGGGTCCCGAACCGGTTGCAATTCCAAAATGCACCCTTCATTTAAACTGATTTTGTTAGTTTCTTTTTCTTCAAAAAGAAAAAAGAAACAAAGATTCTTCCGAACTTAACTCCGTGGTCAAAACCATCTTTCACTCTGACACCCACATATCAGATCCCAGATGCCACCCAACGATGATAGGACTTTCGCGCAGGGAATTTTCATTCGAAAAATACTCCCCCTCTTGCAGCGAGAGCCCACTCCTACCTAAGGAAGGGGCTTGTAGATCTATATTTAACTCCTTTTGTTTTTTTAGCAAGTTGTGATATAGTAGAGTTTAGATCACTAAAATCGCACTCCCCATCACTGAAACGCTCTGAAAATTCACTACAAAAATTGTTTAGCGCCTCCAAATTTAAAGCATTCTGTACTAACATCCTCATCATTTTTTTGGAATGAACGAAGTTGTCAACAGAAAACTCAAGCATCTTGTTTGCCTCCTCATTTTTTAAGACCAAATTAAAATGTTGGAGAAGCCTATGGCATGTCACTATATCATCAAAAGGTTCATGCATGTACCAGCATAGCTAGGAATAATTTCTGGGAACCCCCCTAAAATGAATAAGGTAGGCGAGTAGGTGTGAAGGTTGAATTGGTGATGCAGAGTATAATCGTGGATTCTAAAGCATATCCTTCAAAACATATAAATCTAGCTCACGGTGCTTACCAGTCGACGGGGACGTCTTTCATCACTAAAACAATAGTTGGTCACAGCTCACAAGTGTGAAAGAATGAAAGAACAGTGTACCTGTGTATGCATGATTGCACAAGTGCTCCAATGGCCAAGTCAAGCTGGTGACCTACCGTAAGTTCCTTATCTTGGTCCTGCCCTCTGCAACTTGTCAAATGACCATTAATTACTCAAAGTCAGGCATGTGTGAAATGTCACCTAACCATAATCCTGGCGTGAAAGACATAGTACGTCACCTATAAGCACGAGTCCTCGAGTACTGAATGAAGATTTTACCGTAATAAGCTGACTTGTTCGAGCCAAATAATCAATCCCCTTCCGATCGTTTGGCACGTACGACATTTGGCATGTAAAAAAGTACACTCCATTTGGCACGTACGGCAGAAAGCGGGGTGAATCTTCGAAGCAAAATTTATCCGCTGCAACTTGACACTTGACTCTTGACTCTGGGGCGAGCCTCCTGTTGGTAGCCTTTGGCGCAGTTGTTGACCTGCTGAAGTTGCATTATTGTTTGTGAACAAAGGAAAGCCAAAGCCTTCGACGGCGTTGGTTGGCTACTTGACTGGTCGAGGTGCCTGTTCAAGCTCGAAGTCGATGGAATTCACATCTCCATCTGTCGGTCCTAATGTACGAGCTCTGGTATCTGAAAGAGAAGCAGTAAACGTCGTCTTCGTGTTGAATACTGGGACTGTAGATTGTTAATCAAATTCTGTGCGTGGAAGGAGAGCATGCATCGCGGCACGCCGCTAGCCCGGTCCATTTACCACGTGTGTCGGGATGTCCACCAACCCATATGTGCCATGTGCGACACAATCCAACTTTCGTTAGCTAGCGATGGCGAACGCCTCGTGGACTGTTGTGTCGCGATCCATGGGGCATGCAACCATGGCCGATTCTGCTGGCTGTTGCCCCGTCGTTTGTACTCTCTTCCTCCAAATAAATATGCAATTATCGCTTCCCGATGAGTCAATCGTTGCAAACTTTGACTAAAATTAAATGAAAAAATAATAGATTTTATGAGACAAAATAAGTATCGTTAGATCGGATATGAAATATATTTTAATAATAAATTTCTTTCTAGACATAAATGTTAATATTTTTTACTATAAATTTAGTCAAAATTAACACAGTTTAACCGGCCATAGTTACATGTTCAAATTGACAGAGGGAGTAAATACATGGACCAGTCATCAGTTCCTGCGCCCGGGGGATTCGGTTTAGGTACGGTACTATTACGCACTTGCCTAGCGGTGATTAATTGTCATGCTGCTATGTACGCGTCACCTAACCATGGTCCATGGTCCGACTCTCTGCCTCACCGCTCGTGCTGCCACTGTTCGTAGCGCACACCCACCGGTCTCTCCTGTTCATCTTTGAAAGGATCGAGAATATCTAAGAAGGAGTGAATTAGACAACTAATAATTTTTCGCAAAACAATTCAACATATCGCTAGTTTGTCCAATCTCACCCCACAAGTGCTTGTGTTTGATTCTGAACCTAAAACAAGTTAAGCAACCTAGAGACAAGTCCTAAACATGCAATTCTACTATAGAAATGTAAAGAGTACAAAATAAATACAGGAAAGCAAATGAGATAGAAAGACAAAGCCAATTTTTCCCGAGGTATCGGAGAGTCGGCACTCCCCACTAGTTCTCGTTGGAGCACCCACACAAGGGTGTAGCTCCCCCTTGATCCTCGCAAGAACCAAGTGCTCTCTACGGGCTGATCATTTGCCTCTCCGGCGCGGTGGATCGCCCACAACCGCTCACAAGCTTGGTTTGGGCCGCCCACAAGCTGTCCAAGAGGTCACCAAGCCTCCGATCGCCACCAAACCGTCTAGGTAATGCCGATCACCAAGAGTCACAAGCTCAAACTCTCACTTGACCTAAACAAGGCCAAAAAGATGGATGGATGCACATAAGTCACTCTTGATCAACTCTAGGGAAGAAGCTCACTCGAATTCGTAATTCACTCAACCTCCCTAGGGCTCTTGCAATCTCATAAGGTCTCAAGGTGTGTTCAGCTGTTTGAAGTGGCAAGAGAGCTCCCATGGACCAGAATAAGGAGTATAAATACACCTCCACACAAGCGCATGGCCGTTAGGCACAAAGCCCTCTGTTTTCGGGTGCACCGGACGCTCTTTAGTTCACACCGGACGCGTCCGGTGGTTGTCCGGTGCCACCTCCAACGGCTACTGTACCAGCTGCATTTTGAACGCACCGGACGCTGGCACTGTCCGGTGGGGTTTCACCGAACGCGTCCGGTGCTCAAAATCCCTCTCTGGAACCTCTCTGCGTGGACACCGGACGCTCCCGGCTTTGTCCGGTGCAGCGTCCGGTGGTTGTCCGGTGCTAAGCCCTAACCTAGGGTATAGCATCGGACGCCCGCACAGTAACTCCTGCGCGTCCGGTGGTTCCTGAACTGAGTCCGCTGCTCTCTGAAACTACACCGGACGCTCTGGCCCGCGTCCGGTGCAGCGTCCGGTGCAACTTTTTGGCCCAAAACTTCGCCGAATCGATGACTTTCCAAAACAAAGTTTGTTCCAAATAGTTCACCAGACCTCTCTGTACTCACTAGACCTAGGTTTGACAAGTGTGCACCATACTACCATCTCCTAGCCAAGTCTAGCTCAAGCTACCTATTCAAACCCTCCTTAATAGTACGACCAAAAGTCAAAAACAAGACCTAAACTACTCTAAGTGCCTCCCAACACCAAACGACACTTAGAACTAGCCTATCTCCGTCTTCTCTTCCATCCTTTGAAAACCGAATCGATTTCCATCGCTAGGGGCTTGAACCTACATGTTATTATGACCTAACATTTAGGTTATCCTGCAAAACACACGTTAGTCATAATAACCATCTTGTTGTCATTAATCACCGAAACCACTAAGGGCCTAGATATTTCAATCTCTCCCTTTTTGGTGATTGATGACAACAATCTCAAATTGATTTAGAAAGGGTTAGGTTTTCAAATCTTAATTCATATAAGCATGAGGCAATAAGAGCAAAGGAGTTAGGCATGCTTATACGAACCAAGACACAAGGTACACAAGTATATAAGAGTTAAACACAAGTACCAACAAGTATAGCTCACAAGAATCGGAGTAAAGAACGCGGAAGCAACACAAGTGAGCTACACAAAGCAAGTGACATGATATAGATATGAAACGAATCTCACATGTCACCAAGAGTATATCACACACAGGCATATCACAAAGCATGAAAACGATAAACATGATGCATGAGTGTATATCACAACAAAATAAGAGTCAAATCCAAAATTTCACGTGCTCCCCCTAAATCTATGGCTCTCTCTCCCCCTTTGGCGTCAAGCACCAAAACCTAAGGGTCGGAGGGTGCAGTCAGGTCACGGTGAGCAATCTGGAAAGCTGCAGCACTGTCTCTGAGTCTGGGCTAGAGGCCTCCTGACCCTCTATCTGCTGAACTGGAGGTGAAGCGGTCCGGGTCGGAGGATCCTCAACTGTCTGTTGCTCTGCTTGTGGCTCAGCTGGCTGCTCAAGCTGTGTCTGCTCTACCACTGGCTGCTCAAGCTGCACCTGCTATCCCTGAGAGTCTGGAGCAGGAGGAACGACTGGCTGTGGGTCAGTTGAAGGCTCTAGCACTGTCTCCGTTGCTATCGTGTCGTGAGTAGCAGGCCCTGAAGAAGCGACAGACGACGGAAGTGTCTCTGTGGTCGTGCCTGTGATGGGAGCTACAGTCATGACTGGAAGCTGGGGCTCAGGCTGTGGAGTATCGATCCCTGTAAGCTCACTGTAAGAGAACGCCAAGCCCCTGCTCGCTGACGGTGTAAGCATCGACTAAGAAGATGACTGCGGAGAGAACCCAGTGATAATTGGGGAGAACTGCATGTACTGCCACTGGGGTGCCTGAGGTGGAGGAGTGACCTCTGAGGGAGCAGCTGGCTATGACTGACTCTGTAACCCACTGGGCTGCAACGCTGGAGTAGTCACAGGGGCAGAAGCTGTGGACGAGCCAGGCTGCTGAGTCGGAAGTGGAATCCCTGTCACTCTAGGCCAACGCCTCAAGCAGAAACTGCTGCTGGAGAAGCTGCGGTTGCTGCTGAACAGTTGCTTGCTCCTTTAGCTGACGCTGGAAGGCATCCTGGCATGCCTGGACCTGTGCAAGTGCAGCTGCCTGCTCTCTGGCAAACCTGGCCTGCTCCTGGGCCATCCTCTGCTGCTCTATCAGTCTGCTGCTGCTGTGACTGCTGGAGGCTCTGAAGGATCGCAAGCAGCGCTGGGTCGCTCTAGGTGACTCTGCAGAGCTGGAACTGCCGGCCTCTCGATCGTGAGCATGAGGTGACAGAGGCAGTACGGGGGTCAAAGTCCTCGTCTGTGCTGTCAGACGGGAAGTTGTCGTCCACTGGGCACCCCGTGCCAAGCGCTCAGCTCAAAGCTCCTCTGCCTCAGGCAACGGTCCTGATGGCCTCGTCCTGCTCCTCCTCGGTCTCTGGCACGGCTCCTGACTGTCTAGTCTGGCGAGGTGGGAGCTGCCGCTGACGCCGAGCTACCAAGGGTCTCTCACGACGGACAAGCTGTGTTACGTTGTAAGGAGAGTAGGCGTGTGTAGTAAGTGTCACTGCACGAGCATAGGGCACAATGTCAAAGACGAGAGCAATGACCAAAGGAATGCAATGACCAAATGGATCTAGGATAAAAGTGCCAAGGAAGTATACCACAAAGTTAACCAAAGGCACTTTCAAGTCCTAGACACAGGAGGATGAAGCCCTAGCAGACACAAACTACAAGGAAAGTGATGAAAACTTGGGTTAGACATTTCACCAAACACATTGAGTGCACTATTAAAGAGAGAAGTTAGGGCAAGCTGCAAAGCGCAGAAGCTCACCACTACGCTGGTGAAGAGGGAGAAATGGGCCCCTCCAGAGCGAAATGAGAATGAGCTCGATGACGAGAGAGCACCGGCGATGAAGAGGGTCACGGCGGTGCTCGGCTGCACACAGCCGCACAGAGGAGAGCGCAGCTACGTGCGGGAGAAGGAGAGGCGCGGGATTGACAAAGGAAGACTAGAGCCGAGGGTGCCAGGGACTTCGGGCGGCGTCGCGACGGAGAGAGGCGGCGCCCCGGAGGTTAGGGCACGGGAGCGCGGCGGCGGAGTAACGACTGTGTACGAGTGAGAGAGAAGAGCGAATGAGAGATGAGTGCGGGCCCCGTGGTCAAAAGGAATTCAACGGGCGGTTTAAGTTTGCACCGGACGCCTCCGGTGCGCCACCAGAGAGCACCCGAGAGCAAAAATTCACACCGGACGCGTCCGGTGACCACCCACCAGACAAGCTCCGCATCCAGTGTACTCGTCTGGACCTTTGCCATGAATTCACACCGGACGCTTGAAAATCTTCACCAGACGCGCTGGAAACACTGTTCCATCGTCCGGTGCTCCTGTTTATCTTCTCTGCAGAGCTGCTGCTCACACCGGACGCAGGCCAACGTCCGGTGCACATTTAAATGTTGTTTCTCCACCGGTCTTCGCGAAACTTCTTCCCAACCAAGTTACAACACCAATAAGAGGCAAATAAACACAGTTTGGAACTGGTATGAGATATCCTCTCTCAAACCCCTAATTTTTTCAAATATTTTGCCATAGGTATATGTGATTTTTATGAAAATAGGACAATAAGAACCAAGAACCAAACCAAAAACAACCAACCATGCAAATGCAATGCAAGTTCGTGTAAAGTAAACTAATTTCTTGTCAAGTTTGTCCTCGGGTAAGCTTCTTCACACGCTTTTGGGCAGTTATCTCAACCGAGTTAGACAATCCCTACGTGCATTTCAAAGTTAGACATGTTTTATATTATAATGCAATGCACATGACAACACAAGATCATCTTTTAGTGAAGTTGCTTAGATCAAAGCAATTGAGTTCATTCCTTAGAGTGCAAAATCATGCCTCATCCAATGGTCTAGTGAAAATGTCCGCCAAGTTATCATCCGTTCTGACTCCCTCAAAGGAAATGTCACCTTTAGCAACGTGATCTCTAAGGAAGTGATGGCGGATGTCAATGTGCTTAGTGCGGGAGTGTTGAACCGAGTTATTAGCAAGTTTTACCGCACTCTCGTTGTCACGTAACAAAGGCACCCTTTTTAAGTTAATTCCATAATTAAGTAGGGTTTGTTTCATGTAAAGAATTTGTGCATATCAAGCAACTGCGGCAATGTATTCCGCTTTGTTGTTGATAAGACAACACTATTTTGTTTCTTGGAGGACCAAGAAACTAGTGATCTTCCAAGCAAATGGCACCCTCCGGACGTGCTTTTCCGGTCAATCTTGCAACCGGCATAATCCGAATCAGAATAGCCGACAAGAATAAAGTTACCTCCTTTGGGATACCAAAGGCCAGTGCTTGGGGTGTGCTTTAGGTACCTAAGGATTTTTTTTTCACCGCAACTAAGTGAGGTTCCTTAGGGTTAGCTTGAAAGTGCGCACACATACACACACTAAACATGATGTCGGGCCTAGATGCGGTCAAATACAACAAACTACCGATCATAAAACGATAGAGAGTTTGGTCAACCGATTTACCTCCCTCATCAAGGTCGAGATGTTCGTTGGTAGGCATGGGGGTCTTGATGGGCTTGCATTCTTCCATCTTGAAGCACTTGAGGAGGTCCTTCGTGTACTTCTCTTGCGACACGAACGTCCCCTCCCTCAATTGCCTGACTTGAAAGCCGAGGAAGAATGTGAGCTCACCAATCATGGAATCTCAAACTCCTTGGACATCATATCACCAAATTCCTTGTAAAAATCTTCATTAGTCGAACCAAAAATAATATCATCAATATAAACTTGATAAATGAAGATGTGTCCTTTATGTTTCTTGGTGAAGAGTGTGGTATCGACCAAGCCAATTTTGAAGCCCTTGTTGAGGAGGAAGTCGCGAAGGCACTCATACCAAGCCCGTGGGGCTTGCTTCAAGCCATATAGCGCCTTGGACAACCTATAAACATAGTTTGGATATGTAGGGTCTTCAAAACCCGGTGGTTGCGAAACCATAGACAAGTTCATTTATGAAGCCATTCAAAAATGCACTTTTCACATCCATTTGAAAGAGTTTTAGGTTGTGACTAGATGCATATGCAAGTAGGATACAGATGGCTTCCAATCTTGAAACTGGGGCAAAATTCTCCCCAAAATCCAAGCCTTCAATTTAGGAGAACCCTTTTGCCATGAGGCTTGCCTTGTTTCTCACAATGTTGCCCTTGTCATCTTGCTTGTTGCGAAACACCCACTTGGTGCCTATGACTCTTGCTCCTTTTGGCTTCTCTTCAAGTGTCCAAACTTGATTGCGAGTAAAGTTGTTGAGTTCTTCATGCATGGCATTTACCCAATCTGGATCTTGAAGAGCTTCTTCTATACTAGTAGGCTCAATGCAAAAGACAAAAGAGTGATGTTCAATGAATTGAGCATGCCTTTGTGAGCGAGTCATTACCCCCTTTATAGGACTCGCTATTATGAGATCTTGAGGATGAGCTTCTAGGAGAGGAGTAGATCTTCTATCAACCACTTGAGGAGGAGGTTGTGGAGCATCAACATCTTGTGCTTGTGCCTCAACTTCTTCTTATGTGATGTGGGTGTCTTCATGTGGATCCACCCCATCTTTATCTTCATCATCTTGAGGCACATTTGATGAAGATGTTTGATTGATAACTTGCACATCATCACCATCATCTTCATCATCTTTTGGCTTGATGTCTCCGATTGGTATATTCTTCATAGCCTTCCTCAATGGTTAATCACCTACATCATCAAGATTCTCATGCTCTCCTTGAGAGCCGTTAGATTCATCGAACTCCACATCATATGTTTCTTCAATAAGGCCGGTGGCATTGTTGAATACTCTATATGCTTTGGACTTCAATGAGTAACCAACAAGAAAACCAATATCCCAACGTCTTTGAAACTTCCCTAGGTGTTGCCACTTCTTGTAGATGTAACATTTGCAACTAAACACCTGTAAGTAGGAGACATCGGGCTTCTTGCCAATGAGTAGCTTATAGGGGGTCTTGTTTATCAACCGGTGAGGGAATAGGCGGTTGGATGCATAGCATGCGGTGTTGATTGCCTCCGCCCAAAACCTCTCCAGTGTGTTGTACTCATCAAGCATAGTTCTTGCAAGGGTGATCAATGTCCGGTTCTTCCTTTAACAACTCCATTTTGTTGAGGCGTGTAGGTGGATGATACTTCATACTTGATCCCAACTTCATCACAATATACTTCAATGTTTGTGTTGTCAAATTCTTTTCCATTGTCATTTATAATCTTCTTGATCTTCACTTCAAATTTATTTTGTGCTCTCTTGGCAAATTTCTTGAAAGGTGCGATAACTTCGGTCTTGTCATGGAGAAAGAACACCCAAGTATATTTTGAAAAGTCATCAACAATCACTAAGCAATAGAGCTTGCCACCAATACTTTCATAGGTTGTTGGCCCAAATAAATCCATGTGAAGTAGCTCTAATGGTCTTGAAGTTGATAAGCCTTGGATGGATGTTTATTTGCCACTTGCTTGCCGGCTTGACAAGCACTACACAATTTGTCCTTCTCAAATACAACATCTTTTCATCTTCTCACCATCTCCTTCTTCAATAGCTTCTTGAGTATACTCATCCCAACATGTGCAAGTCTTCTATGCCAAAGCCACTCAAGAGATTGTTTGGTGAATAGACAAGTCTTCAAATTAGCATCTTCCGAATTGAAGTCCACTAGATAGAGGTGATTGTACCGAAATCCCTTGAATATCACTTCATTGTTATCTTTCTTGGAAACAACCACCTCTTCACTTATAAATAGGCATTGGAAGCCAAGATCACACAATTGACCTATGGATAGACAGTTGA
The DNA here is from genome assembly GCA_038502445.1 of Eremochloa ophiuroides. Taxonomy (NCBI): domain Eukaryota; kingdom Viridiplantae; phylum Streptophyta; class Magnoliopsida; order Poales; family Poaceae; genus Eremochloa; species Eremochloa ophiuroides. The sequence continues at coordinate 89,151,862 of JAHLJS010000001.1, read as the reverse complement.
AGCTCAAAGAAGCAACTAAAAGCACATTTGAGCCACTTTGCCAAGCCCTTACACTTTCCTCTTGGAATTGTCACCAAATGTAATCTTTTCTTGGTCTTCTATATTCTCTTCTAGTGAGGTGAACATACGAGCATCACCGGTCATATGTTGAGTGCATCCACTATTAATTACCCAATGAGAGCCACCGGTCTTGTAGTTCACCTACACACAACAAATCAAGCTTGATGTTTAGGAACCCATACTTGAGAAGGGCTCCGGACTTTCTTAACCAAAGCTTTTGCCACCCCCTATTCTTGTTAGGGGGACCTAGGAACATCACTTTAACTTTGCCCTTAGAATCCTTTCTAAGCATGTAGTGAGAATCAAATCCAAAAGGCTTAGCATGCTTGGGCAAAGGTTGTGGTGGTGGTGTCTTGCACTCATGAGCAAAGTGACCTTCATGACCACATTCAAAGCATCTCTTTGGCTTGGGCTTGGGATTGTTCTTTGCTTTATTCAGTCTATTTTGGGCTCTAATGTTTTGCACCTTCTCACCCATGTAGCCAATCCCATTTCTATCAAACTTCATCACGGTGTTCATGAGGAGATCACTTTGAAGATATTGGCCTCTTGTGAATTTTTGCAAACAAACGGTGAGGTGACTCTTCTCTTGCTTCAATTTCTTGTTCTCTTCTAACAAAGATGCAAGTTGACTCTTCTCACTCTTGAGAATCTTATTTTCTACTCTTAGCACTTCAAGTTCATCATCTTGTTGCACCGTCTCAATGACAATGGTGTTGGTGGTTAATTGCTTCTCTAGCTCTTTCTTCAGGTTGTCATTCTCAATCTTGAGCTTCACATAGCCATCATGGCAATCGGCCACCACCACTTCCTTGCCTTTGCTACTAGCACCTTGCTCAATGTCTCATCAATCAAGTCATCACATGATGTAGCTATATCACACTTAACAACAAGGTTAGGAGCATCATGTGTTTCATTTGAGAGCAAGTCATAAGCCATAGCAAGATTGTCATAATTCACTTTAACTTGAGTGTAGTCCTCTTTTAGCTTGTTGTAACTAGTGGTGAGCTCAATGTGCATCTTCTCAAGTTTATCATATTTTTCTTTGACCTCCTTTATGTTGGATTTGAGCTCCTTGAGTTTGGATGACACATTTTGATTTTCAACTCTATATTCATCATTAGTTTTAGTGAATTGTTCATTTTGAGCTAAAAGGTTACCATCCTCAAGTTTTAGCTTTTTATTTTTACTTGTTAGCTTTCTTATCACTTTGGTATAATCATTGAGCAAACTAGCAAGTTCATCATAAGTTGGTGAATCATACTCATTGTCACTATCACTACTCTAATCATCACTTGGTACCTTCTTATCCTTAGCCATGAGGCAAAGGTGCGTTGGAGATGAGGGCGGTGATGGCGGTGGAGGAAGTGAAGTCCCAATCACAAGAGAGGCCACCTTCTCTTTTTCATCATCACTTTCTTCACCGGAAGAGCCACTAGAAGATTCAATATCGGTGAGCCAATCACCAATAATGTAGGCCTTGCCATTCTTCTTGTTCTTGTGAAATTGCTTCTTCTTGAATTCTTTCTTCTTGAATGGCTTGGCCTTCTTCTTCTCATCATCACTCTCATCACTTGAGTCTTGTCTTTTGCCCTTGTTCTTGTTCTTGAACTTGTCTTTCTTGGGCTTTGGGACATTGATGAGCAAGACACCTAAGCTCTCCACAATTGTAGCAATCCATCTCTGAGATGGGCTTTCTTTTGCTACTTGTGAAGAATTTCTTCTTGTTGGAATCAAACTTGATCCCCTTGTTGTTGAGCTTCTTGAGCATCTTGGTGGCCTTCCTCACCATGAGAGCAATCTCCACATCATCATCATCACTATCACTTGTTGAATCATGAGAAGAGTACTTGAATTGAGATTTGCCTTTCTTGTCGGCCTTGAGAGCTAAGTCCTTCTTCTCTTCTTTCTTTGATGATGAGCCATCTTGGGGTGTGATCTTCATGTACATCTCATGAGCATTGACCTTTCCCAAGATTTGAGTGGGGGTTGCATTAGAGAGATCCCCTTGATGAAGCACGGTCACAATGTGACCATACTTGTCGATAGGGAGAGCGTTGAGGATCCTCTTTGCAACCTCGGCCGGAGTGATTTGAGTAAGCCTAAAGCCATTGACTTCCTCTACAATGATATTCAATCGAGAATACATGTCATTAGCATTTTCAATAGGAAGCATTTTGAAAGAATTGAGCTTATCTATGATAAGATAATATCGTTCATCACGCTCATTCTTTGTTCCCTCATGGAGCGCACAAATATCCGACCATAGTGCATGGGCGTTTTTGTGGTTCCTCACACGGTTAAACACCTCTTTGTTAAGGCCTCTAATGATGAGGTTTCGAGCCTTAACATTCCACTTCTCGTGTTCTTCCTCAACGGGTGTGAGGGTAGCGTCGGCTTTGAGAGTGGAGTAACCTTGCGTGGCGGCTTTGTGAACACCAAGGTCTACCGCCTCAAGTGAAGCCTTCATACGAATTTTCCAATAAGGAAAATCGTTGCCGTCAAAGACGGGAGGGGGACCATCATGACCCCCTGGACATCCTTCTCTCGGCGGTTAAGCCAAATTAGTGAGCACAAGGCTCCGATACCAATTGAAAGGATTGAGGATGCCCAAGAGGAGGGTGAATTGGGCAACTAATAATTTTTCGCAAAACAATTCAACCTATCGCCATTTTGCCCAATCTAGTGCTTGTGTTTGATTCTAAACCTAAAACAAGTTAAACAACCTAGAGCCAAGTCCTAAACATGCAATTCTACTCTAGAAATGTAAAGAGCACAAAGTAAATACGGGAAAGTAAATGAGATAGAAAGACAAAACCAATTTTTTTCGAGGTATCGGAGAGTCAGCACTCCCCACTAGTCCTCGTTGGAGCACCCACGCAAGGGTGTAGCTCCCCCTTGATCCTCGCAAGGACCAAGTACTCTCTACGGGCTGATCCTTTACCTCTCCGGCGCGGTGGATCGCCCAGCACCGCACACAAGCTTGGCTTGGGCCGCCCACAAGCTCTCCAAGCGGTCACCAAGCCTCCGATCAGCCACCAAGCCGTCTAGGTGATGCCGATCACCAAGAGTAACAAGCTCGAACTCTCACTCGACCCAAACAAGGCTAAAAAGATGGATGGATGCACACAAGTCACTCTTGATCAACTTTAGGGAAGAAGCTCACTCGAATTCGCAATTCACTCAACCTCCCTAGGGCTCTTGCAATCTCACAAGGTCTCAAGGTGTGTTCAGCTGTTTGAAGTGACAAGAGAGCTCCCATGGACTGAGCACAAGGAGTATAAAGACCCTCCACACAAGCCCATGGCCGTTAGGCACAAAGCCCTCTGTTTTCGGGTGCACCGGACGCTCTTTAGTTCACACCGGACGCGTCCGATGGTTGTCCGGTGCCACCTCCAACGGCTACTGTACCAGCTGAATTTTGAACACACTGGACGCTGGCAGTATCCGGTGGGGTTTCACCGGACGCGTCCGGTGCTCAAAATCCCTCTCTGGAACCTCTCTGCGTGGACATCGGACGCTCCCGGCTTTGTCAGGTGTAGCGTCCGGTGGTTGTTCGGTGCTAAGCCCTAACCCAGGGTATAGCACCGGACGCTCGCACAGTAACTCCTGCGCGTCCGGTGGTTCCTGAACTGAGTCCGCTGTTCTCTGAAACTACACCGGACGCTCTGGCCCGCGTCCGGTGCAACTTTTTGGCCCAAAACTTCGCCGAATCGACAACTTTCCAAAACAAAGTTTGTTCCAAATAGTTTACCAGACTGTCTCTGCACTCACTAGACCTAGATTTGGCAAGTGTGCACCACACTACCATCTCGCAGCCAAGTCTAGCTCAAGCTACCCATTCAAACCCCCCCTTAATAGTATGGCCAAAGTAAAAAAAAGACCTAAACTACTCTAAGTGCCTCCCAACACCAAACGACACTTAGAACTAGCCTATCTCCATCTTGTCTTCCATCCATTAAAAACCGAATCGATTTTCATCGCTAGGGGCTTGAACCTACATGTTATTATGACCTAACCTCTAGATTATCCTGCAAAACACACGTTAGTCATAATAACTGTCTTGTTGTCATTAATCACCGAAACCACTATGGCCTAAATGCTTCAATCTTCACTCTTTGTCCCACGCCTCCACTGTTCATCTTCTTCGCCACACGCCATCGCCACCCGCCCCCTACCACCCCGCCACGGCACGGTAGGGTCTCGTTAGAGCTCTGTCACCGCCATGGAGCTTCGGCAAGACCCTACCACACCTGTGGCACACCCTTCTCAACCCTACCACCACCTTGCTCGCCGCCGGCCACCCTACCACCACCACCACCACGCCGGACAGGCACATTCTAGAGCCGGGGGAGAGAGAGAGAGGACGCCGGCGGCCAACCCTAACCCTAACCCTAACCCTAACAGCCGTATCCTCGTCCACCGCCCTGGCTGCGGCACCCTCGCTGTCGGCCGTTGCAGCCAACCACCTGACTCCGCCCACTGCCTCCGCTCCCTTCTTTCCCTGCAACAGCGCCGCATGCGTCGCTAACCTTACCACTACCAAGACACTCGGGGTCAAGTCAGATCCCACTCTTGTTTGACAAATTTTTTACCAACACCTGGGTTGAGTGAGATAGTACAAGAGTACTGCTTCCTCTCTACACTTGAAAATGTTGTCTTTGACTTTTAAATTTCTTGTTTAACCATTGTTTTAATTATGTTTTAGAAATAATAAAATAAATATATTATTATTAAAGTATCCTTAATGATGAAATAAGTCATAACAAAATAAATAATATTTGTAAAAAAATGAATAAGACAAATGATCAAATAATATGGCACGGAGTACAAAACGACAATTGTAATGGGACTGCGGGAGCAGCTTGGGTTGGTAGACGAAGAATGTGTTTTTGCTGCATTTCTATATTCATTCAGTATCTTGCTAACCGCCGGCGAATATTCGGCATTTGTATTTTAATACCACCGTGTTTTCCATTCTTGGATTTCTTGCTTTGCTACTTGCTAGCCGGCGGCAGCGCGCACGTAGTAGCTTAGCTGCTAGACCGTGGTTAGGAAGGGTAGGTAGTTGTTCTTTTATGGAAGAGTTCCGGCTTCAGCCTCTTCGAAGAAGTTACATAATTCCAAATTAATATAAATCAACTAGGAAGTAATAAAATGTCCAACATTATTGGCCAATACGAAATCTAAAAGGCCATCCATGGGAGGCAAAATGCTCCATTGCTTTGACTTCTAGATCGAAGGCACGGCGAAATTAACCAATCCTTATGGTCATCAATGCGCTGCAATAGAGCCCAGAAGCAAAGCTGGTGTGTCCCCCTGAAAAGTACTCCATCCGTTTCAATTTATAAGTCATTTTACTTTTTTTTTAACCTCAAGTTTGACGACTTGTTTATTCAAAAATTTATGCAAAATATCACTTTTTAGTTATGACCTGCTTTATTAATAAAAATTCTTCAAGAATAAGTTAAATTTAACTCTTTTTTAAAAAAATTAAATAAGATGAATGGTCAAACTTAGCGTTGAAAAAGTCAAATGACTTATAAATTAGGACGGATTAAGTACCTGCAAAAAAGATATTATTTAGCCATTATTGAACATAATATCATTCCTACTCAACCATAATGCCCAGCAAACTGCTGCAACTCCTGTCAATAACAAAGTTCTATGATTCTGACCATCTTGCTTAAACAGATGATTAATTTTCTAAGGAGGTTTGATGCCTAATACAAAATAAATAGCGCTCCACAAGGCTTTGGCATAATGACACTTGAAGAAAAGGTGTTGGGTAGATTCTGACTTGCTACAAATGATGCACAATTTACTACCATTTTAATTTCTTGTAACTAAATTATCCTTGTGAGAATGGCCCTTCTTTTAAAGTATCACATAAATAATTTAATTTTGAGAGGTAATTTTATCTGCCATTTTTTTTGTGTAACCTTAGCTTTGTTATTGAAAAGATAACTATATGTAGATTTGACAGTGAAAATACCATCTTTGTGAAGACTGCACACAAAAGAATCCAAACCCTCATTCAAATTAATAAAAGCCAGACTAGCAACAATCTTGTGTCATTCAGATAGCCTATTGCCTCCTGAAAGAGATGTTAAAAAGGGCTCGAGTTAAGCACTTCAGCTATTGTTCCATGTTTTCGACAAACAATACTAAACAACGAAGGGTATTGGAATTTTAAAGCTTGGGTCCCTAACCATTTGCCTTCTCACAACCTAATTTGGCGTCCGCTCCTCATATTGAAATGCCCAAGGTTCAGGAATTGATCCTTCACTCCCATTGGGCTTGACAAAAAATTTGGGTCCCCAGCTTTCTTGCTCACTTGGCTTAAAGTTTGAGTTCTCAAGTATTTGTTTCATAGTAGATTTTGCCACATGCCATCCTCATTGCACTGCTTAAACAACCATTTACTTAGGACACACTTGTTCTGTATGTCTAAATTCAGAATTCCCATCTCGTCTTGATCCTTAGGTTGACATAGGATGTCCCATTTAACTAGGCGATACTTTTTTTTATGTTGGTAATTTTGCTAGAAAATCTCAATTGACAATAGTCTATTTTCTTAAGGACCCCACGGGGTACCTCAATGAAAGAGAGCATAAACAGATGTAAACTGGACAAAACTAAATTAATATAAGTACTACTCTACCTCCAGCCGATAAAATTTTTCCTTTCCAACCATCTAACCTCTTGTCAATTCTATCCTCTATCATCTTGTCTTTGTTATTGAGTTTCTTATAGTGCATTGGAATATACAAGTAGCTAAAAGGATAAGAGCCTACTTTGCAGCCAAATAGCTGTGAATATTGTGATTCACAATCTCTAACCTAGCCAAAGAAAAACATTTTGCTCTTATGAAAGTTAATTTAAAGACCAGACAAATAATCAAAAACACATAGAAGCAATTTCATGTTTTTTGCTTGTTCAATACCATGGTTCATAAAAATAACGGTGCCATCTGCATATTGCAAGATAGATAAGTTATCATCGATTAAATGAGGCGCTACCCCTTTCACTTAACGATTGTCCTTATCTCTAGTCAAAATGATTGCAAGTATATCTACTACTATATTAAAAAGAATCGGTGACAGAGGATCACCTTACGTCCTTTTTAGTTTGAAAATATGACCCCACGTGATAATTTACCTTTATCCCTACATTTGACCCACTCACACCAAATATAATCAAAACATTTTATTCTTATGGATCGTTGTAGGAATCCCCATTTTATTTTGTCATAACTTTTTTTAAAATTAATTTTGAATATCACGCCATTTTGCTTTTTTGAGTGGAGTTCATATAAAGTTTAATTTCGTGCGGGATTACTACCCCCTCGATAATATTCCTACCCGCCGGTAGAAATGCTGTTTGGGAGGGTTTGATATAATTCGTTGAGCAATCTTTGTGATTCTATTAGTGGCTACCTTTGTGAAAATCTTCAAACTCACATTCAACAAAGAGATGGGTCGATCGATATTAGGGTAGTTATTAGCTTGGGCGGGGTATTTCATTTCCGAGTGTGTGAACTCACGCTGCTTTACACACAGTTACTGATGGAGTGATGTAAGTGCAGACTGGTCCATCAAGGACTTGACCACTTGAACCGACCGAGCAGTTATTTTTCTCGTCGGCTGTTTGTTCCTGTTTGTTTACACATGCGTAGTCATCGGCCTCGAGTAACACACATGCACGGAAGGTTTTTGCTGTTGGTGGTGGTATGGTATAGTACGCTCCTAGTATGTTTAGATGGAAATGGAATAGTTCCATAGTCGCAATTTCCTACTCCTCCATGGAAAAAAGGTTCAGGACAAGCTTTTTTTTCACTCATCAGGTACTCGCTGGGTCCCGCGCGCGTTTACCCTGATTCACCTGCACTGCACTCTTCCCATCGGAAACTTTGACATTCCTGCAAGCACACCATCGTCGAATCTTATTATACAGGGCAAACCGGGAAAACAAAAGCTGTCATAGGAATTTGAAGCTTCCATTCCATCGTGTGTTGATGCAGCACGGTCAAATGTTTGAGAAACCGCGCGCGGGCATGCATGTGATCACGGCGTAGAGTACATACTAATGTGTCCGGTGATGGCAATTAACAAAGCGCATGCAACAATGGAGCATGGCGACCTTGACGAGTCAGAAAAATGTAGCTTCTAGTCTTTTACTACACTGGATACCGGTTGTTAGTCGAGAGTTTGTTTTTCAGACAAGACAGAAGCTTGTTAATTATACATATTTAGGAAGTAGAAAAAGTGCCCGTGCGTTGCCACGGAAGAGTATCAAAATTAAATTTCATACTTAATAGTTAGTGACCATGTGTTGCAGCTAGAATGTCAAAATAAATTTTTTCATTAAATCAGTTGGTTTCGTAACCGATCCAGAAAAAATAATTATTATACGTATTTAACTTGCGTATCAACATCTCTTTGCCAAAAAAGCCAAGAAAGATATAAGTTTTCGTAACAGAATGTTACTTGTTTTATTTGCATTTCACCTAGGTTACTCTCCCTTATTTTATCATATGGTAATGTCAACCGGATATACAAATCTAAACCGGACAAGTCACACCTATGCACTCGTACACGCCTGGGCCAAGGCCGACCACAGGTAGCGCGAGCGCACGCGGCTTGTTGACCCAGCGCCGTGCCACCCCCGCTGCCCATCCGGCCTGCACACGAGCCCACGGAAGGCCGGAGCCCAGTTTCGCATCGATTAAGCTCTGTCCGTGCAAACATGAAAAGAAATAAAAAATAAAAAAGCAGCCGTATTTAGGAAAGTGCTGGTGCACGGGTAGTTAACCAGGTTGGACGAATAGAATATACATATAGATATTCTATATAGATATAGATATAGATTAGGATGATAAATTAATAGGCGGCCGCCAACGTCAGCCGTGTCTGAATGCACTATGCACTCACGCGGCCAGCCGTCAGACGATGTCTCTCGCCAGTCGCCACCAACTGCTGCGCGCGTCGTGCTGCCTCGCCGATCCGGCCCGTTCCTATTCCCTGGTGGCTTTCTTCAGCAGCTGCCCTTGAGCTTCTGTCTCCAGCCCCCACTGGACTTCGTCTTCGGCGGCCGTACGTCCCGCTCAGGAGCCAGCATGCTGCATATGATATGCGATATTGCATCGAGACGTCGGCGGTTGAGTCGTCTGGTACGGTCTCTTTTAATTGCGATTTGTAATTTCCCTTACCGTCACCACGTTCTGACGACGATTTTGCAACCGTCTCCACGTCTATGCCGCATCGGAAATCCGGATCCACGGTCGTCGCGGCCGAGATCCGGACGACGCAGGCGGCTCTCTGACTCTCTCCCTTTACGAGTTGCGATTCCTCCACGATGGCCCGCCCCCGCGACGAGGTTCTTCAATTCTTTGTCCTTAAGCCGGGTGTTTTCATTAAAAAAAAAGTGTCATTTATTGAGTTTTAGATATTATGTTTGATCATTTGTTTTATTCAAAAATTTTATATAAATTATAAAATTAATAAGTCATCATTAAAGTATTTTTAATGATAGAATAAGTCATATATAATAAGATTAATATGTATTAAAAAAATTTGAATAATATGGATGCTCTAACAACATATTTTTAAATCCTAAATTGACTTTTTTTTTAAGGATAGAGCGAGTAGGATGTAGCGCGGGTCTAGTGGAAACACAACCTAAGCTTTTACTTTGGCAAAGACAACATGTCAACATGAGCTTTTACTTTGGCGAACGGCAATGCATTGATTGGCACGCCGAGTATAACTTTTCTATTAGAGGCTGTTTGAATGAATTTATTATTGATTAGTTTAATCGATTAGTGAAGCTCAGTCATTTTTAAATCTAAAGATTAACAAATAACTGCGATAAAGTAGAAATATAGTTGTTAGCCATTAATAGTTGAATTATATAGTCTATTGTCACTAGTATACAAAAGCTCAATTCTGGCGGTTCGAAAGTCATTTTTACAGGCAGGTTTTTTGAACCGTCCTGCGCTAAGGGCTGTACAACTCGAACCCGCGACCTCTCCTTCGCGCGTGACCTCCTCTAACTACTCCACCCAACACTCACATATATCCTAAGTTGTGATAGGTTCACCATATATTGTTACGCAACCGATAGCAAATTAACTGTTTGAGGACTTAAACGAAGTCAGAATAAAAAAGTTGTCAACTATAAAGTTTCATAACTTTTCGAGAATCTACAACTTTTATGTAGACAGTTTTTCCATCCGAGGCTTTTTTCAAAAATTCAAATTTCAAACTTTGACCGTATTTTACGTCAACAAGATGATTTCAAATGAAAATATTTTCAACTACAAAGTTTCATAACTTTTCGAGGTCTACAACTTTCTTGTAGACAATTTTTTTCATTTGAAGTCATTTGAAATACTCAAAAAATTAAAATTCAGATTATTTCTACAGACAGGTCAATTAAGGAACCGTCACAAGAAATCGATTTCTAGTGGCGGTTCCGATTTCTAGTAGCGGTTCCTTAATTAACCCGCCTGTAGAAATGACGCATTTTTACAGGCGGATCACTTAAGAAACCGCCACTAGAAATCGTATTTCTACATGCGGTTTTCTTAAGGAACCGCCTATAAAAATAGCATTATTTTTAGTGGCGGCCGTCAACCAAAACCGCCTGTAAAAAAAACTAGGTGTCAAGATAGAGCTTTATTGTACTAGTGTAGTAATAATAATAGAGTGTTGTGATAGACTGATTGTTATTTTAAAAACAAAGACTACAATTTAAACTAAAGCTCCACGGAATATGTACCGCCAAGGAATTAAAGTCGGTACGTTACGGCAGAGAAGAAAACCCAGGACATGTACATATATATATACTACAATGCACGTTTCACAATGTAGATTATTTTTAGTACAGCTCATCACATATTCTAATTAATTCACTTATTTTTACAGGTGGGTCACTTAAGAAACTGCCACTGAAAATCGTATTTCTACATGCGGTTTTTTTTAAAGAACCGCCTGTAAAAATAGCGCTGATTTCTAGTGGCGGCCGTCAACCGAAACCGCCTGTAAAAAAAACTAGGTATCAAAATAGAGCTTTATTGTACTAGTGTGTTCACCTAATTAGGGTCTCTTTGGATCACATTGACTAGTAGTTAAGCTAACAACTAATTCGAACCTCGACTAGTTTTTAGTTCTCTGGTTCATCTGACCTACCTACCAGGGCTAAAGTTTTGAGGGATAGGAGAAAAGACACCGCATACCATCGGTCCTGTACACATCCGCTCACCCAGACACAAGAGTGTGCAACCCTATCCTCTCACGCAGCCAGACGTCTCCTTCCATTGCGTCGCAATTCGTCATCTGCCATAGCCGCCGCGCCCCTGGCTGGCATCCGCCGCTCCAGCTGCTCCCCTAGCCGCGCGCCCTTTGCTGGGCTGGCTCATGCTGCTCCTCGCCCTGCTGCTTGCCAATTTGCAGTGTTGCTTGCCAATTCGACCACGCGCGTGGCTCTACGGCTCTAGCATTGACGTCCTCACAATTTCTCGACGCTGCGCTACCACCACTCACCCTCACCACCACCGGTCGTCCTCACCGGCAACTAGGATTGAGAACGGACGGAAAAAATTCTCATTCCGACCTGTTTTATTTTCTACTTTTGTTCCGTTCGTTTCCGTATTCGTGGATCCGTTTCCATATTTACGGAAGTGTAGAAGAGTGATTTTTCCGTCTAGTTTTCGAATAATCCTATTTTTATGGGAATTGACCTATACTTATTCCGCTTTCATCCTGTTTTCAATATATATAAGATATGTCTAAAAGTTTATATGTTTATATATCTACTAACCACTAATTATGTATGTTAACTATGTTAACACATGTAATAATAGTGAATATTTAACCGATAACTTCGTACGTGTATATTATTTTATGACTTTGTTCATAAATACTTGAGAATATTATTGTAAATTAATTTTTCGGCTCTCCATCCGTATTTGTTGGTTTCCGTAGTCCGTATATTCCGTTTTCAGTTTTCAAATCCGTATTTTCTGAAGCGATTCTATTTCCACAAAGAAAATATAGAAACGAACATAGAAACAGGGTTTTTTTTTATCCATTTTCAACCCTATCGGCAACCTCCTATTAGCCCAAGGACGGACGGACATGTGTGACGTTAACCAGATAAAACAAGGGGTATAAATGACTTTATTTGAGATAATAGAACCTATTAGAGCAGTCACAATGCTAGAATCTACATGTACCAATTATAGTTTCAATGGATAGTTTGTACAGAATAATTTTTTGTCTAATCACATACATTCTCTCTTTATCCTCTACCAATCATATCACTTTGTGTCTTAGTTCTCATGTAGACTTGATTTCTAGCTTAGACCCGATTTATATGATTTTTGCTCTATCTATTCAATAACTCTTTTGCCACATAAGCAAATTTCTTAGATGGTGATATAATTAATATCTATAAAAACTAGGATGATTCCTGCATTGTGAGTTCCCTTAGCCTATGGATCCAAACATGACTAAACTAATCACTAGTCAACTAATTACTAGTCACTCACTAGTTCTATCTAATCACTAGTTCTAGTTCATCTAAATGGACCCTAGATCCTTAAATATTAAACTTTAGCCAACTAATTATTAATTTATAAAATCTAAATAGGCTCTTAGTAATAAAAAAAATATTTGACTTGGTTTGCCAATCCGACCACCAAACCTTTGGATACAGACAGACAGCTTCACAAGGGTACAAATTTGACAGTAAGCGGAAAGATCAGACGACTGAACTCGAAGGCGGTTTTTTTTCCTCAATGGCACATGCTCCTACTACATGTGTCCTTAAATCTACATTAAGATATGTACACATACATTTTAACACAGATTTACATACACGTCTCCATACGAATCAAGAACACATACAGTGAGATATGTGAAGCATGTACCCTCTCGAGAGCATATTTAACTTTCCCAGTACGCACCTACCCCTTTCTTGAGAAATGCCAACTGACATTTACATTGCCAACTGCCACTGCTAGTACGGAGTATTAAGTAGCAGGTTAATTGCCATGCGTTTTGTAAATGGAATTTCTCAAAAAATATATAAACATTTATTCGGTCAACTCTCATCATCGCTATATTAATGACCCCCTATCCCCATCAACCTTTCTTCAACCAGGTCTTCGTGGATAAATTTAGTGCACAGAAACTAGACAAAATTAATTATCTTTACTTTCATTATTTATTTGTTAACCCAATACAGTACCTAGTTACGTACTCTGTCTGGCATTAAAAGTCATTTTGGCATTGGAGTAGGTGCAGCAGAATCCTTGTGAACGTAGACACCTGCTGTGACTACATGCCTGGCTTCAGTCTGTGAATGTGGACATTGGAAACCACTGCTACAATAACAATTAATATGGAATCGAAGGAGTACTCTATAGGTTCGATTGGTTGTGTGTATTAGCATATATTACATGTATCTATGCTTGTCTAATGTGTAGTGTTAGTTTTCTCATATTTAGTCATCTCATAGACACTAGTACAACACATGTTTGCTGCCGTCTGTACGCACTAAACGATGCAAATTTTTCTGATTAAATGAAGAAAGAGAGTGTTGCCATCGTCTGGTGAAGCGCCGGTTGTGGCTCGTGCTCCAACGTGATATCTTCTCGTGTGCACATGCTAATGGTCAATTACAGGTGTTCTGAGCCTTGCAAGTTGATAATAGTCAGCAACTCATTGTATGAGCTGTCTATTATAGCTATCTATATGTACTGTGACATCATCATAAAGACAGCACACTATACGTGGGTTGTACATGCCCTAATGTATGCTTGCACGTAAACTGAATGTTGTATTATCTAGTATGCCAGATTTGAACATAATACCAAACTTCAAGTAACATTGTTTAAACAAGAGTAGCCGACTCAGAATTTGAACATAATACCAAACTTCATGCTGTTTGGTTTGCATTGAGTTTAGTCAACCTTTGTTGAATACCATATGAGAGTCTTGTCATGCTTTTAAAACCAAGATCACGTACACACTTCAGCACATATGCATTATTCCTACCCTGGGAGTAATCACAACCATTTCCACTTTCATCAATGTTCATCATGAAAATGTTTTCTCCTACACTAGGAGTAAACACCCAAAAGTATATCCCATAGGACAGTCTCGATATAATTGCTCTAAGTTCTTATTATTATCTCTCCAGTTATTTATATTCAAAGGATACATGTGCCTATGCAAAAATATGAAAAGGGAGTAAAAGATGGACAAGTGTCCCAGCATTAAAACAATGAGCACTAGATGCCTGCCTCCCGAATGAAAAAAAGGGAGAAAAAATAAAGATAGCACATGTGTTCCTCCAAGTTACAAAGGAGAGTGACTCATTTTCAAAGAGCAAAAGTAGAATTAGGAATAGCCACTGAATATCACATATACACCTATCCACCATATTCCATACATATGCACATCTTGGTTTAATTGTATGCCTCGATTCTCTGTGTATCCATTGTTTGACTTTACAACATATGAATTACAAATATACTTAAACCTTGTTATTGCCACTCCTATGAGCTCCACTATAATCTTTAGTCATGGGAAGGCATAACATCATTAATGCCTTAAGTGAGATCCACAAATACCATATATATTGAGAGACATGAGGGTATCATACAATTAAGCCCTGAGTTTTATTTTAAAAACTTGCAAAACTCCAGAATATTGGTACTGTGAAGAATTTGCTACATAGTGCATGACTTGATTGTTCTTTCTTTCAATTACTCAAGACTAAGGCAAGAATTGTAAAGCCCCATAGTTAAAGGTAAAATGGGTAAGTTTAAAAGTTTGAGCAGTTTTATCTAATCCGGAGGAGAATCTATGTTTGAAGCATATGTACTTGGAAAGTATGAAAGCATTGTAGTAACCCCAGATCCAACTACATTAGTAATTAAGCTTAGTTTGTTTGCCAAGGGACTGGCAAACAGATAAGCTTGGGGGTGTTGTTGACGGTGGATAACATCAACTTTTATTATAACTTTAGACACCAAACGATATATGAATACACACTAATCTAGGGTTTTAACTGATAGTTTTCACGAGTTTTGCATGTTCTGTATTCTCCAGGGGCTATTCCAAAAAAGCATAAAAGAAGAGTTAAAGAGCATAATTATCATGAAACTTAACCTGCCAAGGAAACATCATCACGAAGACCCTGGAAGAGTCTAGAACACACCCGAAGCGACCGGGGCCCGAACCCCACCAGGTGGGGCCGGCCGGCGCGCCCCCTTAGGGTTATGGCCTGTCCTTCTGGAGTCTTCTTCCGCCGCCTTTGTGAAGTCATCTCGGCCCTTGTTTCAAGTCGGTTTGATCCTACGGCGCATGTGCATCCCATCGGGCTATAAATAGAAGGGCAGACCCCCTGGATCAATCAACCCATCATTCATTCAAGGGATCAAGTCCTCAAGCCATCAAGAGCCTCCTAGTTCATCAAGAGCCTCCTAGTTCATAGTTCTAGCCTAGTTAGATTAGAAGTAGAGGAGTTCTAGTTCTTCGGCGGATCTGAAGCCCCGGCGTCTGTCTAGAGCGCGGAGTTCGGTATAATTCTAGTTCTCTCTCTATTATTGTATTCTTCATTATGATTAGGAAACATTGTTCTTAATAGTTCATATGTTCTTGATTACAATAGTCTTTGTCGACCTTGATTAGATGTCTAGTATAGTTGGTTTGATCTTATTGAATTCATATAATTGCTCGTATAGCGTTTATTCATGCGGACGATGGATAGATGATGAACAGTATGTAAACGTGATGTCTAGGTATTTTATTTATCTACGAGTGCACCCTGATGTGCCGGGATCGTGTGGTAGATCGCGTAGGTAACAGCTGCGTTGAGTCCTCTGTAGTCCACCCTCCGTATGTAGGCCAGCAGGCACGGTCGCGAAGTTGGATGATGACTCTGTTTCACATCCTTTCTAGATGATGCCCTTTGCATGTGATTATGATATACGATTAGTTTAACAATGATTGCCAGATTAATTGCACTAATTAGAGTTATTCATTGATGTAGTTATAGAATTACTTTTGATATTAATTCCTTAGTTTATCCATTGGCTAGCTATTGATATGACTAGAGAGTGCTCTGATGATTATCTTTTATTTATGATGCTTGATCATACTTATCACCTTTATCTTTATTTACCTTGTGACCTCTACCTGTTATGAGTAGAGTAAATGACATCGGTAATGTCACTTATCCATTGTATACCATCACTATCAATATAGTAGATTAAAGTTTATCCTAATCCTTCCCAGTGGTATAAATATAAATCGACAACCTGGTAGAACTCCTAGGTAAAATGCTACAATGGTATAATTATCTGTCCGCTTGCAGAACTGATATTATTTTATATTTATATTTATTTCTACCTAGTCACATAGATTAATATATAAAACCTTTATTTATTCTTAGCATTGTTAATTAGGGATGACAACCTAGTTCTTGCATAAGAATGTTGGTAATAGAAAAGTGGCTAGTTGCTAATGACAAGTTAATTAATTACCATTCATCTTCTAATCTCGTCCTCTCGCATTAAAAGTTATATAGTTATATTTGGCGACGTTAGTAGATGTCAACAGGTGCCGTTTTTTTCCAACTCCTCATCCACTTTCAGAGATATCTCCTTGGCACAAAGCTGGCGGAAGAAAAAGCTCAACTCTGCCAGCACCTTCCAGATATGCTCAGGGACGTATCCTCGAACCATCGATGGAAGAAGCTGCTCAATCCATATGTGGAAGTCATGACTCTTCATCCCTAAGACTCGGCCAGTATCTGGGTTCGCTCCCCTCCTCAGATTCGCTGCATACCCATCGGGGAACATTAATGTCTGCATCCATTGTATCGCTTCCGTCCTGTGCTACTTTGCCAAGACGTAATCGGCCTTAGGCCTTTTCCATGGTTTGCCCTCTCTTGGAGGCAACATTTGTAGCTTTGGTCTGTCGCGTAGTGTTGCCAGGTCAACTCTGGCCTTAGGGTTGTCCTTTGTCTTGTCAGAAATGTCCATGAGTGTTGCCCAAAGTGCTTCGACGACATTCTTCTCAGTGTCCATTACATCTATGGTATGTGGAAGGAGAAGGTCATCAAAATAGGGAAGCCTCTCCAATCCTGACTTATGAGTCCACATATGTTCCACACCATAGCCCACAAAGGAATCTTTCTTTGGATTATCTTTCTTTCTTTTACCCTTCTTTGGATTATCTTTCTGCGCCTGGACCACGAGAGCATCTATCTGAGCATGAACCTGGGCACTAGTCATCTTCTGAGGATTAGGGTCGGTCATCTGGACACCTTTCGTGAAGTTCTTGGTGTCTTCTCTGAATGGATGGTCAAGAGAGAGGAACTGTCGATGCTTGTCGAACGACGAGAACTTGTAACTAGATGAACTCTAGAGTTGCCTTGCATACTGGGCATGGAAACTTCCCGTGGACACACTAGCCGGAGAATATCCCATACGCCGGGAAGTCATGCATGGAGTACTGGTACCAAACATACATTTTGAAGTTCTTCTTTGTAGCTCGATCATAAGTCCATATGCCTTCATTCCAAGCACTAATCAATTCATCATAAACAGGCTCCATGTACACACCCATTTTGTTTCCCGGGTGTCCAGAAATTATCAACGTCAAGAATATGTTTTGCCGTTGAAGTAGGGCCCCGGGGGAGAGATTGAGGGGGATAGCAAACACGGGCCAACAAGTGTATGGGGCCGACATCATTCCATAAGGATTGAACCCATCCGTTGCTAATGCAACACGTACATTACGAGCCTCTTCATCTTTACGACGATGGTTGGCATTAAAGCTTTTCCATGCTTCACCATCTGCTGGATGAACCATCTTGTCAGGATTGTATCGAACGCCATTCCTGTGCCATGTCATCTATTTCGCGGACTCCTCAGACATGAAAAGCCATTGGAGTCTCGGTATGATCAGAAGGTGTCATAGGACTTTCATGGGGATCTCCTCATTCTGCTCCTTCTTGCCATCACCTTTGTCTACCTCCACATACCTAGAGGATTTACACTTTGGACAGTACTTTACATCCTTGTATTCTTTCCTAAATAGGACGCACCCCTTCAGACAACAATGTATTCTTTCCCGAAGGAGTCTTGTTGACTCATACAAGCTGCTCGGCAGATGATGACCCTTTGGAAGCAGAGTCCCAATAACTGCCAACATAGCATCGAAGCAGGCTCGACTCATGTTGTACTGGGACTTCAACCCCATTAGACGCCCAATGGCATCCAGTTGAGAAACTGTTTCCTTCTCGTGTAGGAGCTTCTGTGCCGACTCCAACAAGGCCAAGAACGCCTTAGCGCTTGGCTCTGGCTCCTCCTCTTTATCATCCTGCTCGTCCTCCGTAGGTCTTTCAGCGAACATCGCATCCTGATAGTCACCTAACCATCCTGCTACCCCGCCATCACCATCAAATGCCTCCAAACGTGGTCGCACGACATCCTCTCTAGGACGATAGGCTTCACCATGGTACACCCACCGGGTATAGTTTGGCATATATCCATACTTGCAAAGATGCTGCCCCATGACTTTCCTTGTTTTTCTTCTCTTGCTTTCACATTCGCTACAGGTACAAAAGGTGTCACTCGCCCCCTTAGCTGCCTTGCTAAATGCTTGAGCCAAGAATTTCTCGGTCTTAGCCATCCATTCAGGGGTGATTTGAGTTTGACTTGGGCGTCCCGTGTACATCCACTCACGGTTATCCATCCTTTAGCATATACACATAACAGAGTAATATAACCATAAGTTACATCTGCACGGTGTGCCTACTGTCTATAGGTGAGGATAGGTCCTAATCCCACCCGTGGATGCGTATATGAGATTAGTTTCCATGCTCTACTCCGATCCGAGACAAAATTTCGGCAGCACCCCCACTGTTCTCCCGATACACGTCCTGCAAGGGAGAGTATGTATTCGGAGAAAAACAGGGAAGTGGTGCCAAAACTCTGTCTCGGATCTGAGCAGAACATGGAAACTAACCCATCTACGCATCCGTGGGCTTTCCAAAAAACATGGACAATCCGAAACAGATACGGTCATACACATGCAAAGATACGCATATCTCCAACCGTATCTGTTTCGGACGGGAGACGCCTAACTGGACTACGCACGATATCTGTAAGGAAGAGAGCTTAATTATACCTAGGGTGGCGGTGGAGACAGGCTAGCGGCGTAGTGCCGAGTCGGTGCAGTGGCGAGTCGGCGCTGTGTAGGCAGGACCGCAGCGCCGACGAAGACGATCAGGGTCGCCTGGGTGCTTCGGGTCCCCTCCGACATGTCCTGCTCTGCAAAAGAAGAAACACATCACCATAAGTTAAAAAATTCAGTAGCACCTCCCCTGTACGGGGAGGTTTCAAAACCTGCAAGAAAAAACGTCGGCACGAAGGCTGACAACCACATTTTTGGCACAATGGCCCACACATCCACAAACCCGGCACGAAGGTCGTCAATGACTTGGCACGATGGCCGATAACCGTGGGGCTTTACCTTCTTCTGCGGCGAAGAGTGGGGACGAATGACGTCGAAGAACGGCAGACCGAACTCCCTTCTTTTTCTTCTTCCTTCTCCCTTCTCCTTCTTCTTCCTTCTCCTCCTTCTTCTTCTTTTTCCTCTGCGTCCCCTTCTTCTTCTTCCTCCTTCCTTCCTCCTCTTCCTCCTACAACCCCTTGGGCGGCCACGGAAGGGGCAGAACAGGGCCAGGGCGAGCACGATCGGGGCAGATCGAGGCCGGGGCACAACGGGGCAGGGGCGGCCGCGTGAGGACAGAGCGGGCACGGCCGGGGTGGCTGCGGCAGCCGCGGCGGGCGTGGGCAGCAGCAGTGGGCGCTGGCGCCCGGATTGGGGCGGGCAGCAGCAGGCCGGGGCGGCCGCGGAGGGTGGGGCAGGCGCCGGGTGGAGGGCGGGTCGGTCGGCTGCGTGAGCCCGGGGCGGCTGCGACGGCCGCCGCCGGGCAGTGCTGTCGCGGGGAGTCAGGGCGGAGTTGGCTGCAGGGGGCTGGCGGCCGGGTCGGGGCGGGCCCGGCTGGTCAGGGAGGCCGCGGCGGGCGGCCAAGGCACGGCGGCGGCGCCTGGCGGGCGAGGGCCGCCGGGAGGGCGCAAGCGGCCGGCCCCCGGGACGAGCTGGCGCTGGGTACGGGGGCGGGACGACGGGACCGCCGCGGGCGGCCGGGACGGCGGTGCCGGCGGTGCTCCGGCGGGTGGCGGGGGGGCGGGTTGGCGAGCTGTCGGCAGGGTGGCGGGGGGAGTGGGGTGGCAGGGGCGGGACGGCGGGGCCGCTGCGGGCTGCCGAGACTGCGGCGCCGGCGGCGCTCCTGCGGGTTGGCGAGGTGGCGGCGGGCTGCCGGCGGGGTGGCGGGGGCGCGGGTTAGTGGGCTGGGCTGCTGGGGTTAGGGTTAGGTTGGTGGGTGCCCGATTTTGTTTACATTTTTATTTTTTTTAAATATCTTTGCCGAGAGCCTAATCCTGGCACTCGGCAAAGGAAAGATTTTTGCCGAGAGCCGGAGCCTGGCTCTCGGCAAAGGCCCGCTTTGCCGAGTGTCAAACCCGGCACTCGGCAAATTATTTTTTTTCAAAATTTGATTTCAAATTTTTTATATAGTCCTTATATATTGTATAAAGGCATAGGTTTGAATTTGGGACAATTTTATGACTTTTTTCTATATTTAATGAATTAATATTGTTTACTTGCATTTTTTTCGAAAAAGTAAATTTGAATAGCATGTGCATAAAATAAAGAAATGTGGCCATTCAAAAAATGGTATTAATGGTGTAGAGTGTATTTTGAGGCTGTATCCATGAACTTACCCAAAAATTTAACTGCATTGTTCACGAAACATGGGCATCCGCTTGTGGTCGGAGTGTTTTTAAATTATATAAAATGCAAATAAAGTCCGAAAATCATGAAACCTGTCGAGGAGTCATGTTATCGCATGTAAAGACTATAATTAAAAATTAGGAAGTTTTCGAGCAAATTGCGACGTCGAATGTCTAAAACCCTAACACTTCCACATGAGTTTTAGGCATCCGACGTCACAACTTACTCGAAACCTTCTCGATTTTTTATCGTAGCCTCTACATGCGATAACATGACGCCTCGACAAGTTTCACGATTTTTGTACTTTGTTCGGATTTTATATAATTTAAAAACATGATTTCTGCCACAGCAGGGACCTGGCACTCGGCAAAGCAGGCCTCTTTGCCGAGTGCCATAGCCTGGCTCTCGGCAAAGCCCTTCTTTGCCGAGTGCTACGGCCAGCACTCGGCAAACTATATTTTTTTTAATTTTAACGGCGTGGACATGTTCGGGCATTAGGTAACATTTTTTTTGCCGAGTCTTAGCCTTTGCCGAGTGTTGCACTCGGTAAAGATGCCCTTTGCCGAGTGCCCGATTTTTGTCTCTCGGCAAAGCATCTGGCACTCGGCAAATTTTGTGTCTCCCGTAGTGGGTGCGTGTGACTGGGCAAGTGGGCAGGGGTCACAGCCTCTGGCCTCACAGGGTAGATTTAGGCTTTTAGTTGGGGCTGCTATACCGTGAAGTGCGCTACTGCCTGCTGACTCAGTTGCTGTCGTTGTGGGCTTAATAATACTGTAAAATATACGGACTCTGTTCTAAAAGGAAAAGAAAAGAGGGAATCTTAATTCTAGTCTATTTGTATGTGAGCTCTTACCGAAACTCTTAGACCTTGGCACAACTATATATACATGGGAGCTCTATGTTTAATTATCAATATTCAGAGAAATAAAGAATAGTCTCCCTATCTTGTGTCTACTTGTTCTACTATTTTCATCTACTATATTGATCAAGAGCGACGGAGAGGAAAAGGTCCTAACCGCTAGCGACGTGTTTTATAACACGTTATCAGCACGACAAGCTCTACATTGACATCGCCGTTGAAGCCGCCGCCGATCTTCGTCGTCGACGCTCGTGACGACGTCCCTGCCGCGGCTACTTCGACGACATCGACATCCCTGACGTTGCTAGCGGAACGAATGTGACAGAACCGCCTTAATCATAGGGCCCACGTGCGCCATCAACATCCCTAAGGACATCCGGTTACTGTGCACGAGTTCCCTAATGACCTAGGTGGCCTGCCGGGTCTCCTAGGAAACCCAATTTCCCCGAGGATCTCATTGTAAAGACATTGCAAGTATTACAACAGTTTACAAAAATAATCTAAATCAGAGTACAAGATGCGGAAGTATTACATATCTATAGGTTAATAAATATAATTTTTACATTACCCAGATCAGAGCTTCGTAGTGGAGCAGCAGTATACAACTATACCCTTGCCCAAGGGTTGTACCATCAACACATCTTCACCCGTGCACGATCCAACAACCGGCACGGTCCTAAACAGAACTTGAACTCTCGGCTCACCTGCAACAGGGGTTAACAAACCCTGAGTACTTGGGGTACTCCGCAAGACTTACCCGACTAAGGGTGTAAAATGAGACTCAGGAATGCAAGTCATAGGTAAGGCTAGCAGGAGAGAGAAGGTTTGCAGAAAAGCATTGCTAACCAACATTTTAATTATTTATCATTATAATCATAGTCATAATTCCAATAATCAATCTCATCTATCATCAATTCTCAACTTCCTTTGATCATTCGGTGAACCTAGTTGCGAACCACTTTTCGGGGTAGGTGTGAGGATCAAGTCTCCATTAACCGAGGAGCACGTCGATTCGAATCCAGAAAAATACCCAGCTGGGGATTCTAACCACACTGCATATGCAGCACGCCGGCATACATATACCAACCCGTCATCTAGGTCTTTCTATCCCGGAACCGGTCCTGCGCCACCCGGGAGCACAGTACTCCACTCGTCTCCAGGCACGCCGGCCACGTGGGTACACGCTACTCCCGCCATCTCTCCACTCCCAGTGCGTGGTTGTCGGTTCCAGCAATAGAGCCACCTGACTCTAGGCTTTCCACATAGGTATGTGGCTAGGCTGTTCATCATGATCACAGCAGGCCTACAACGAACGGTCCCTACTTCCTTCCTGCCGTCAGACTTGCATTGGGGCCTAGCCCGAATACAACACTGCCCGACAGTTTTATTATCATGCCTGAAGAGTAGTGTGACATGGGAAACGCCGTCCCATGAGCAGGCCACTCAACGAAACACATTTTGGGTGATACCGACCAGTTCCAAACTATTCCGAAAGCGACCATGCATCGGGACTCTAGCCCGAATACACATCGACCAACGGATAACAAGTTCTTCACCAATCATAAAGTATATACATGTACATAGCACAGAAAATAGTTTTTCTTTTATGGAATTCTAATTTCATTAAGCATGCCTAGCATTTTTCAAATTATTTATTTAAATCAGGTTTCAGGGTAGTTATATGGGACAATGCATTTGGATAGGCAACAATCAACTCCTAGCAACCTAATGCAATAGATTAACTCGAATTGTAAAGGATTTCATAATAGAGGGTTAATGCACCGGGGCTTGCCTTCGATTGAGAAAAGGGTGGGATCGGGGTCGGTTCCGCAGATGTCAAATCCCTGGATCACCTCCGGAGTTGGCTCCCCAGCAGTGGCCTCAACCTTCACTCCTTCGCTCCCGGTCACTACACGTGTGCAATGATGCATGCTTAACATGATGCAACAATGTAAATAGAAATGCGATAATCAACGATTAACATCTTGAGTACAACTTTCCTTCACGGAGAAGTTGTATTCGGAATTCGCAAAATAATATAACAATTATTATTTCTAACCGTCGTAGAAAGCCGCTGCACAACTTTATTACTACAACCTACAATATCATCTTACATTGCCAAGGATCATAGGGTGGTAGACCCTTGGACTACAATCAATCCAAAATTCACACCAAATCCTAAATTCATTTCCCCTACACATTTTATTTATTTTCCTTATTTTACCCATATTTATCAACTGACCAAATTAACTCCAATTGTGACTAAACTTTACCAACAGCTAGATTTCATCATCAAACAGAGCCACAATTAATTTCATGATTTTTAGAAATTCCTACAATTTATTAAAAATCAATAAAATTGCATTATTCATTTATTTGGCTGATTTTT
This sequence comes from Eremochloa ophiuroides, assembly GCA_038502445.1. Taxonomy (NCBI): domain Eukaryota; kingdom Viridiplantae; phylum Streptophyta; class Magnoliopsida; order Poales; family Poaceae; genus Eremochloa; species Eremochloa ophiuroides. The sequence goes on along the minus strand of JAHLJS010000001.1, from coordinate 89,127,672 downwards.
ACTCCTAATAGAAAAGACCTGAAACTCATAAATGATATTTTTCTTAAATGCTACACACTGTATAGAGCATACACAAAAATTGTCATCATTTTAGGAGTAGTAATTTAATCCACACAAAAATGACAAACTGCAACACTATTTATTCAAAATTAAATTAGAAAAGTATTCGTGATTTGCTGAAAAATGGAAAGCGATATTCGGCCCGGGACGGCCCAAGACCAGACAGGCCGGCCCACTCGGCCGCTCCCGCACCGGCCCGTGCCCAGGCGCCAACTGAGGCGCTGACAGGCGGACCCCGCCTGTCAGCTCCTCCTCCTACCTCACGCCGCGCCTCCCGCACGCGTGCGCACGCGGCGGCCGCCGCGGACTCGCCGCCGACGACCCCAAACGGCGAACACGAGCGGACCTACGGCTACTCTACGCTCTAGCGGACACCCCTGAGCACCTAACCTCCACCCTAGCCGCCTCCAACGAGGTGTTCCTCGCCCATGGCGGACACGGCGGCACAGCGGACGTGCGCCGGTTGACACAGCGCGGTAGAGTTCAAAGAAAAGGGCGGGGAGTATTCAGAGGCTCACCACGAGTCTAGTGACGCAGCTGACTGGGGCTAAGGAAGGCTAGCAAGGCGAGTTTGACGGCGGCGACGAAAGCGGCGGCTCGGCTCCGGCGATGACGACTCGTTCCGGCAAACCTAGACCACCAAAGAGCCAACCAAGAGGAGCATGATGAACCACGGACTATACAGAGGCTAGAACATGAGCCAAAGGACTCCAGAGCTCACCCGAGCAGCCTGGAGATGACGACGATCGCCGCGGCGGGGCTCCGACCACCCACGAAGACGACGAAACGCGTCCTTGCACACACACGGGTTCCCGGACACTACCAAGGACATCAAACGATGCGCAAGGGAGCTAACTTGTTGGCTGCGACACGGAGAGGATGGAGATAGACAGTGGACAGCGAATTTCGCCGCGGACCGAGAAGTCGGCAATGGCGACGGTGGTGGAAAACGGCAAGAATGCCGGTGGCGGAGTGCTTTACAGGCTGCGCGAGTGAGGGCAACGGGTAGAGAGGATCCCCACGGGTCGTCTTTAAGCCAACGTGGGAGCAGGGGACGGCAAGGATGGCCGCGCCGTGCCCGACCATGCCGGCGGCAGAGGAACAGGGGAGAGAGAGGACAAGGTCCATGCCGAGCACTGTAGCAACCCTATTCCCCTTTTGACTTTGCTGCCCAAAAACGCCAAAATTTATATAATAAGATGAAAAATCACCAGAAACAAAGTTGTAGTACAAATTGTGCTGGTCACCTTTGGTATTTGAAACATTTTCAAATTCTGAATATTTTTGAAACTATTGAAAAGGGGGTAAAATGGTTTTTTTGAATTTCAAACTGAATTTCTGAAATTACTTTTGATTTTTCTCAACAACTTGAAAAATGTTAAAAATAAAAGTTGTTCCCCTCAGAGAGTTTTACAACTTTCATTAAGGAAGTTTTGTCAGATTCCAAATAATTTTTGAAATGGCATTTCAAATTCAAGTTTCAATTCACTGTTTTGAGTTAAATTCAAATTTCCACCATAGAACTTTGAAATCTCCAAAAAAAAAAAGCTGTCACATTTAAATAGACCTACAACTTTTATTAAGGGATCATCTCAAGATTCCTTCTAGAATTTGATTTAGGTTTTTGGGACCAAAATAGGTTTTTAGGCGGGAGTCTGATCGGGAACTAGAAAATCAAAATTTTATATAATAACTTCCAAATCTTTAAATACCAAAGTTGTCCCATTCAATGAACCTTTCAACTTTCATGTAATAAGTTTTGTCCAATTCTTAATAATTTTCAAAATAAAGATTTAAACTTAAACCTTTAAACATAGATTAGGGTTTAATTTGGAATTTCAAATAATAACTTACAAATCACTCAATGTAAAAGTTGCTCGGTTTTTCAAGAGCTAGAAGTTTTATTTAAGGCTTAACATCAAATTCTCATTAGTTTTCAGACTAGGGTTTTGAATCCGATTTTAGGGTTCATGAATGAGTTTTATTTTATCGTCCAGATGGGATTTGATCAAACGCAACTAAACAAGTATTTATGAAATAAAATCACTCTAGGTTACCTATGCACAATCACATGGAAGAATAAAAATTATTTTAGTTAATGCACACTAATGATGAGTTTATGCGGGATGATTTGCATGAAATCATGATGACATGGCAGGTTTTAGTTACAGTAACACCAGGGGTGTTACAACGAATCTGCTATCTCTACCTACATCTAATCTGCACTGTATCGACGTGTATCGTCTCCGTTAAGCAGGCGGTTCTACGACAATGCCAAACGCCCTACGCGGTATGTATCTACTAATCACTGCCCTACGCGACATGTGACGTAAATCAAACTGGCATCCTACAAGGTATGAATAATCAATTGATTACTGGACTGAATTTGCATTGCACAAACTATAGAATTATTTGTGTTTTTGCTTTTCAATCTACTACAATGATTCGGCTATGAAGAACACGTAAGGATCTTTTCTTCATGATTGTAACGTAAACGCTGACACCATAAAGTTGTACGATATGAATATATGTATTTTCGTATACGTGAATATTGCTTCTTGCACTAAGCCACGATTTCGTATATGTGATTTTTTCCCCCCTCGAGGCCTAGAAGGCATATGTGTTGTTATTGGTCACGCATGAATTGGCTACAAGCCTGGTCGACATAGCAAACCGTCACCCATCGTCATGGACTAGTAACTGAACGCTAGTCCACGCCCATCATAAGCATGCACGACACCAAAGGCAAATCAACTTGCAGTTGAGCCATGGCATGCAGCCATAGAGACAGGAAGATTAATTGCACCTAAGACACAGAGTTGCATGTATATAAGCTAATGATGGTGCGATCTTTACGGTATTCCTATATATAAGAGTACTTGCTATCTCGCAGGCAGACGAGCACCGAATCTAGAACGGAGATTAGACCGAATCTGTCTTGTATCAACTTGAAGTTGATGGGAATCCGACCAGATTTGCAATTGTCTTTACAAAATTGCAGCACTCTTTTGGCAGAGCTGCAACTCCTTGCAACACCTAATCACCGCATGACCTCTCTAAATCCTGCAGACCTTATACTTATTACCCTTGAGAAGCTCATATTTAGTTTTCCTAGTATAATGAATTTTTGGGATGCATGAATTTTTTATTTTAATTCTGAAAATTTACATATACTATCGTCCTGAAAATTATTAGGATGCTTCTGAGAATATTTTTACATATCTATCCACTGTCTTTTTGCACTTTACCACTTGTTTACGTACAGTAAACCTATATGCACATGATTTTGTTATAATGATATACACATACTTTCATGAAGAAAGAATATCCTGAACTTGTTATGAATGGAATAATTATTTGTTACGGTCTTTATTAAATCCATGTAGAATATTTGACTACCATGGAAGTGTAGTGATAATTACTCTCCAGAATGAGAATGTGGCCGAGAGAAGTAACAAATGCATTGTGCGACTCTGCATGAGCAAAATCTCAAATTATGATTACAAAATATCATATTGTATTGAAAGTTGAATTTTCAATCTTATTTGTCTATAGTTTGAGGTACAAAATGCTGCTCTATAAACAATAGCCTAAAGCTTTGTACTAAATGTCTAGAAGATAAGGTGGTAAATAAAATTTTATCAACACAATATTCTCGAAGAAATGTCTCGTGTATAGAGTATCACAGAGCAATGTAATACATGAAGTATTTGAATTTACCATTACTCAAAGAAATTGAGTTAGATTTTTGACAGCTTTATAAATCAGGATATTGCCAATTGCAATAAAATTTGAATTTATGGCCTGCATATGTTACACCCCTTGAAAACTTGTGACTGTATATCATAACTGTTGAATATAGAGCATGAAGTTACTGCTTGTTGAGAATATAAGTTAAGACATGCAGGAATTATATTATTTAGAGTATTTAAGGGTTTTTTTGAAGAAAAACTTAAATCATATGCTCATAGATTTGTTGAATTTTGAGTTCATATCCTGAAGTATTGACAGTAGTGGTGGCGCATTAAGTTTTTATTCCCATTGAATTAAGTGATTAATGGTTAATTTATTAGCTTGAAGGCTAATATAAAATATTTTTTTATTCTTAACTGCAATTGTTACCTGAAGTAATATGAAGTAATATATGTTGATTTCTCATGAAATAAATAAGATTTATATGTTCCACATATAAGAATTGTCTTTTGCCTATCTAAATAAGTTTTGCAATAATGTTATTCACAAAGAAGCCTCGATTAACCGTGAAGGTTATAGTTCGTTGTGCATCTCTACCATGTAGGTAGAAGAGAAACCTAAATTCACTAGAAGCACATGAACAAATGGACTATACTGGCATATGAATTGATCCAAGAAGGATAAATTTAGCCTAGAAATAGTATAATCCTAAAACTAAGTGTTTAATACTTCAATCCAAAGGTAGAAGTGTATGTCCTACCCTAACTATGTCATTGTACACCGAATAGTACATTGGATATGTGAATATTTCATGCCATAACTAACGGATACTAAAAGTATAATTGGATTCTATGGAGCACTAGAAGTGATCATTCATAAACGATGCATGAAGCAAATTACTACTTGAAGTAATTGTGGCATGAATAGGAGGAGGAATATTGGGCAAATGTATACAAAAATGTGGATAATATATTTAATAGGCATAGCCTTCCTAAATCAATCTCTAAGTGCATATCAAGACTTGAAGTTTTGCCCGCGTCCCTTCCGACCAAGCTAACTTTCTCTGCTGCACTAATTTTAAGTAAGCTTGTACCTTTATATTTTATTATTATCTACTATGTTAGGATTGAATACCCACATTCCACTTTACACATGAATGTGTATCACTATGTTGTGCTCTCGTTGAGCTACAATATTAGCAAAGCAGCTATATGTGTAGCTGGTAGCTACATTTGCACTTCCCTCCTAATTAAATTGGCTAGCTAGCATGCTATGTCTATATGGTTCTGGTTGAACAAATAAATAAGTTGCTTTCAATGCATTTTATGCATAAGCAATAGATTGGTCTATGGCCAAGTAGCCTAAAATCAGGGGGAGTGAGTTGATATAAAATTTGCTTAATGGAGACTAACCCAATTGGTGGAATATACAATTGTGAGATTAAGATAGTGGATAACACACTATATGATGATTTAGGATTCATGAAAATAAGGCATTAAGGAATTTTGCAGTAATGGCAATCAAAAAATTCTAGAAGAAATTTCATGTGAATTTGAATGTTGTGTGTTTTATATATTTGAAGTATATGGTCCAGTGTTATGTATGAGTACTTGGATAAAATTTTTGAGCTAAATAATAAGCAAGCTAGATACTACAATAGTTTTATGAACTATGATATGTGTATGAGGGGGAGAACATCCCTGAGTTTGTAGAGATGCTGAACATCCATAATTGCACTTTATGTATTCTAGCTCACTACATATAATGTATAATAACCCCCGTGTTTAATTATGTGCGTGAATATTTCCCATAAAACTCTATCATAGCATACATGAATGGGCCTTCACTTGTAGTTGGAGATACATGAATTTGATTGTTTTGAGCTCATGATAGGGGATATCTATTGAAGTATGCTATTAAAGATCTAATCTTGACATTAGGGGGAGATAGAGCCTGTTTTGAATGCCAAATATTATTTTCACAGAAGGAAAACGATCTAGAGAAAATATTCTTTGAAGCTTGAAGCAGGAATACAATCATGCACTAAGTCAACTAATAGTTTGACTAATGCTCTTGTGAAGCATGAAGCGGAGCATATACAAGATATTTTTGAAATAAGAGGAGTAAATTGAAGTTATAAACTAGAAGTTTTGTTTACTAGTAGTAAATTAAATATTGTATACTATCAAGCTAAAATCTATGGGAACGTCTGTGGGTTCTAGTTTTAGCGTACACTTGTTGAATATAAATAAAATAAAACTCCTCCATTCTCATGAAGAGAAAACCTCATGAAGAGTATTATCATGAAGATGAAATCCAACACATTAAGCGCACACATCATTAGTGTTGGGTATACAGAACAACAAATCATCTCTTGTTTGAAAAAAAAACGAAGAGATAAAATAATCTCATTATGAGAATATTGAGAGAAAATAATAGTTGTCGACAATGTTATCTCTATAATTGCAAATGCTTCTCTTGTGAGAACCCGGATCCGGAAACAAAGTCCATGGCAAAGTCGCCTATAGCGATTATATCGGGTCAATGAAGAAAGCAATTGAGGTTGAATCTCCTACTAAGAAGAATAAATGTTCTGCTATATCTCTGGCAAATGAAATGAATGAATATTAAATATGCAGTTAATAAATGGATTATGAAGATCCATATAATTCCTGAAGAATATAAATTGCAACATATGAAAATTAAATCTCATACAAGTATTATGAAATCTAAGGTAAAATATATTCATGAATGAATATTATAGTCTCAAGAAGAGCATATCCTAGAAGGAATAGTCATCAAATTATCTTATAGTGAATAACACAATCTCATTGTGTAATAATCTCTCATTTAGTAGAGTGAGAACATCTTTGAAGGAACTAATTCATGAAGGATTTACCAGTTGATTCTTGCAGATACACCATTAATCACTGAAGTGAATATAGACCCAAGAGAAAAAAAATAAGGAAGCTTAAACACTATGAAGGTACCATACAAACACTCAGAAAAGTGTATATTGTAAAGCTAGCAATGAAGTTTTAATATTCTTTAAATACCATAGAAGGTATAAGAATAATGGTGATTTTGGCAATTGAATTATCCTTTAAATGCCAAATGCAAAACTGGATTTATTACTTAGTGGTACAATCAAAATCTTGAAGATTTATAAGTTTAAAAATCCACTGAGAAATAACTATAAGTTTGTTATACTATCCAAAAGATATTGAATGTAAAGTTTTTTTTTACTCCCATAATCCTCTGAAAGGACTTATTACCTTGAAGGATAAATTTTTATTTGTTTTGCACAACTAATAAGTGGTTATTTATGCATAAAGCATATTGCTCTTTGTTATACCCATATAATTCATAGAAGAATTATGAGTCAACCTTTTAAAAGATATAGTTTTATGGTACTGCATACCATTAATTAAGCACACATTTATAAAAGTGTGATTGGAACAATGAAATTCAAAGGACGTTTTTATGAGGGGGAGCAATTTATTAAATTTACCTTGCAGGTAATTGAAACCACTAGAATTATGAATATCAAGTAGATCATATTTGCTAAAATATTGAAGTTTATGTATAGATTATGAAATCAATATCTATTCATGAAGAATAGAATATCCTGAAGAATATATATGACCGAGAAGATTAAATGTTGTACTCTTTTTTCCCTATGTGAGTTTTTACTCGAAGGTTTCTCACACAAGGTTTTTAATGAGGCAACATGTGCAATACAATTAACGAATGCGATGTACTCTTTTCTCTAAGAACCATTTTTCCCACTGGGTTTTCGGATGGAGTTTTTAATGAGGCATGTGCATATCGTGGTAATCGCCCAAGGGGGAGTGTTGTAAAATATACGGACTCTGTCCTAAAAGGAAAGGAAAAGAAGGAATCCTAATCCTAATCCGTTTGTATATAGGCTCTTACCGAAACTCTTAGACCTTGGCAGGACTATATATACATGAGAGCTCTATGTTTTAATTATCAATATTCAGAGGAATAAAGAATAGTCTCCCTATCTTGTGTCTACTTGTTCTACTATTTTCATCTACTATGTTGATCAAGAGTGACGGAGAGAGAAATGTCCTAACCGCTAGCGACGTGTTTTATAACAAATAAGTCAGAATTACAGGGGCGCTGAATATATCGGGTAGCTAGGGTAATTCGGGTATCGCGCACTGTTACCGGAATTTCCTGAACTGATTTCAGGTATGTAGAAACGCTATCTGAAATTGTGATTGGGTAGATCGGGTACAGGTTTAGGTACTTTGGGTTCGGGTATTAGATAACGGGTAATTTGCATAGGGTTAGATGATATGTTATCATGTGCACCGTTAGTTAGCTGACTATTGTGATTTAAATTTTAACCACAGTCAATAGGTGAACTTAAATTTGGTATTTCAGAATCAATTTTTCTTAGACTCAGTTTGGATCTTTGGATTTGAAATCCATTCTAACCATCATAATTTATGCACAGATAATTAAAGTAGTTTGTATGCCAAATATAATAATTGTATAATGTACGATGGACATTAAACGTGTGTGTCTTATGGACTAACGTTGGATTTTTCTTTGGAAGTAGGAGTAATCCCGTTAGATAGTAATAACGTTAATAATAATTTTTTTTCTTTGGAATTGTATAAACGTGTGTGGCTTTGCGGCCGCGCGGCTGGCCCAGGGCCCACGGCACTTATATTAATTCATGAACGCTCATACCATTTGAATCCAACGAACAATATTCGTATTCCAACACGCCACAGTTTCCATTTTCAGACAAAAAAATTCTCACCTATTTTCATATTTGGGTAGTGCTGCACACGTGTTCATTCTCTTTTCGCATGCTGCCGCGCACGCTAGTTCAGCAAACTCAACTATCCAACCAGCCCAAAAACTTTCCATTTTTTTTATTTTTTTTCATAAGTTTCCTTTTTTTAAAAAAAAAACTACTATAAAGCTATAGTACTTGCAACTTTTTCATATGATCTGGGGAACAAACTTCAACTCATAATTTATGCATATAACCAATACGCATAACTTCAACATGATAAAGTTAAACGTCTAATTTATACATATAACTTACTATGTGGCAAAGTTACGCATAGCTTTATGTATAATATTGTATAGGACAAACTAATGAACCTAATTTCCTAGAAAACTACAAAATTATACATAATACTGTTTGTGTACAACATTTTGCATAACTAATTTGTTGTTGTTGTTGTTGTTGTTATTCTTCTTCTTCTTCTTCTTCTTCTTCTTCTTCTTCTTATTATTATTATTATTATTATTAGATATAATTTTTATGTAACTTTATAGACAACTTATCATGATAACTTTTATAAGTATAAGTCATATTATTCATAATTTTTTTATGAAAATTATGCCAACAAATTTATGATGAAAAATTGTTATCTTAAAATAATATAGAAAAGTTTTCATGCCAAGTTTTCTGCGAAATTACGTAAAAGGTGTATAAAAAGTTGTCTATGAAATTGCGTAAATATTATATAAAAATATGCAATTAAGTTATTCTCTTCAAAATGTATATATTATCAAAGTTGTGAATATAAATATGGTAATAAGTTATTCACAAAAGTTATATATATAATAACTTAGTAACTTTCTAAAAATAAAATCTGCAGAACTTTTTTTTCTAAAAGGGAAAGGTTGCAGGACTGCATCGTTCGCTGGATTTGTAGATTTTTTTTTTTTCTATAAGAAGTTGCAGAATATTTTAGAAGAAGAAATAATTTTTCTGACCGGGCCGCCGCGCGCGGCACTACACCAAACCCGCCAGTTGTGCCTCTCCCCAGCTCCCAGTCCAGAGGCTTCCAGCCCACCTAACCTAACCCATTCCAGAGTCCACCACCTCCCCCGCGCCGCGCGACCTATATAGGGCGCCCGGCTCATGCCGAGCAAGCCGCGCACACACCAAGAGACGCGTCTCACCAAACCACCTTCTCGCCTCACGCTTGCTTGCTTGGCGTCACTTGTTGCCAGATCCTTAGTCTCGGTGAGTAGTGAGTTCGTTGAGCAAAGACACGAAATAAACTGGCAAACAACAAAACGCAAACTGCCTAAATGCATGCGTCCTCGACTCAGCATCGCTCACATGCCATGCTTGAGTTGGCGCATTTGCGAATATTCGATGAAATTTTCCTTATTTTCCTTTTGTTATAGTCGTTATATATGCAGTTTTTCTAGCACTACCAGACGCAAGAGTGACCCAGCATAATGACACTACCAGACGTCACGTGAGGAAGCTCCAACGTTTACATCGTCATCGTTTATTAACGTGCTCCTTTTTGTATATCTTGGTTTTCAGCATACAACAGGAGTCGTTCTCTTCTCCATCGAACAAGCTAAGCTGCTCATTCATCATCACCATGGTTGGAAGCAGCCCCCTGCAGGCCGTGCTGGTGGCCCCCGGCGTCAAGGACAGGAAGGTGCTCGCATTCAAGCGCGACGACGACCGCGCCGTCAAGGACAAGGACGCAGCCTCCGGCCTCATCCACTCCATCCTCGCCGCCAGCCCGGCCCAGCGCAGCGCCTTCTACGTCCTGGACCTCGCCACGGTGGTGGACCTCTTCAGGGCGTGGCGCCGGGCGCTGCCGGACGCGCGGCCCTTCTACGCCGTCAAGTGCAACCCCGAGCCGGCGCTCCTGGGCGCGCTCGCCGCGCTCGGCGCCGGCTTCGACTGCGCCAGCCGCGCCGAGATGGAGTCGGTGCTGGCGCTGGGCGTGCAGCCCCGGGACATTGTGTACGCCAACCCCTGCAAGCCCGAGGCGCACCTGGAGTACGCCGCCGAGGTCGGCGTCAACCTCACCACCTACGACTCCGAGGAGGAGGTGGCCAAGGTGAAGCGCTGCCACCCGCGGTGCGAGCTCCTGCTCCGCCTCAAGGGCCCCGACGGCGGCGACGCCAGGATCGACCTCGGGACCAAGTACGGCGCGCACGCCCACGAGGTCGTGCCGCTCCTGCGCGCCGCGCAGCGCGCCGGGGTCGCCGTGGCCGGCGTCTCCTTCCACGTCGGCAGCGGCGCGTCCAACCCCGCCGTCTACGGCCGGCGCCACCGAGGCCGCGCGCGCCGCGTTCGACGCCGCGGCCGCCCTGGGGATGCCGCCCATGCGCGTCCTCGACGTCGGCGGCGGGTTCGTGTCGTCGGCCCCCACCTTCGACGCCGCCGCGGCGGTGATCAACGACGCGCTCGCGCGCCACTTCGGCGACCTGCCGTGCGTGGAGGTGATCGGCGAGCCCGGCCGGTACTTCGCCGAGACCGCCTTCACGCTCGCCGCGCGCGTCATCGGGAAGCGCACGCGGGGAGAGGTGCGCGAGTACTGGATCGACGACGGCCTCTACGGCTCGCTCAACTGCGTCATCATGGACCACTACGTGCCGACGCCGAGGCCGCTCGCCGGCCCGCGCCCCGGCGGCGACAAAACCTACACTTCCACGGTGTTCGGGCCGACGTGTGACTCTCTCGACACGGTGGTCACCGGGTACCAGCTGCCGGAGATGAGCGTCGGCGATTGGCTCGTCTTCGACGACATGGGCGCCTACACCATCGCAGCCGGCTCCAACTTCAACGGCTACGCGACGTCAGACATAAAGATCTACGTAGCCTACTCCAGCTGAGTGCCTGCCAACGTCGATGACGTCTGCCCGGGACTAATATCTTCTTCTTTCTTTCTTTTTATTTTTTTTGTTTTATATAATCCACCAGACCTGTATTGTATTTATTTCGATATAAGTTGCTCATTCAATGTACTTCGTTCTGTATGAGTCGGCATGTATCGTGTTGATTGCCAGAATTTTTATTTCCGTTTCCATTTATTCTTTTAGACAATGTAATATCGGACAACGGAAGAAAATAAAACTATATCAATACAAACGTTCATAGAAACTGATAACAGAAATTGATACAAATCTATTTTTTTTCTTTTCTAGGAAATTTAAGGCCTATGATTAATTAATTGATGTTATATGTATGACATCCATAATTTAGAAATTAAATATCAACAACCTAACCTGTTGAGGGCCTGTTTGATACACATGTCTAATTGCTAGCTGGGCTAAAAGTCAACCAGCCTTATATTGTCTTTAATTATGTCGATATAAGATGCCCGTTCAAGGCTAGTTTAGATTCAACCATTTCTCTTGGAATTGAAGGGGATTGAAATCCCTTCCAATTTCGATGAAGAATGATCGATCTAAAGGAGCCCTCAGTGTTACTTGGTTCTAGATGAGTCGGCACGTATCGTCGATTGCCAGCAAGAAAATAAAATTATCAATACAAACGTTCATAGAAAATGAGAAAATGTATTATCTTTTTTCTATGAAATTTATGGCCTATAATTTATTAATTGATGCTCTGTGTGTATTATTTTATGGTAATTATGACATCCATAACTTATAAGTTAATATCCGGCAACCTATTGACTATTTGGTTACACATGGCAAATTGCTAGTGCTAGCTAGGCTAAAAGTGAGTCCAAATTATTGTCTAGCTAGTTGGTTAAATACCAGTTGATGAATATGGCTAAAAAGTTTACCTTCCTATGAGTTGTTTTGTTTTGATACACTAAAGTTAATTTTAGCTCATTTTTAGCTAGCTAGCAAACAGCTCTATTATCAAACATTCTATCTAGCAATAATTATAGTTGTATCCTTCATTATGAGTATTTTATTAACTGGTCTAAAAGTTTTAGCTAGCTGGTGGATATTATTTTAATCGCTACAGAATTCTTTTAAGTAACATTGTGGTTGTTGTATAAGATTCTGGCTAGCTTTAACCAATGTAAAATAGTGCTACTACCTGTCGTAGGTTGTAGAACGTCTAGCAGTAGACCAGTGGGGTTTCTTTGCCATTTTGGATGAACATGCTCACAGAAACAGAGACGAGGGGGAGAGATAGATGGGCAGACCTTAGACTTGACAGAGGAGGATCCGACAAGGTTTGTTGGTGGAGATCTGCGCATGGACAACGATGGTCAGTGAAGCAAAGGTGACTGCGACATCCAGTGACGTGGGACAGTGGCAAAGTGGAGCTTCCCGTCGTCTTTAGCCTATCCTCTCGATCGGTCTAGGGTTAGGAGGTGGGGAAATGATGGCTGCAGTGAACCTCATGTCATATGCCCCAGCCCCTCGCCTCCTCTTTATATAGTGTTGCATAATCGGGGGCCCACCAGCCTACCATTTGGGCTGAGCTCCTCCGATCAGGGAGCGAGGTCAAGGTCCATTTGATCGTTGGGGCAATTAGCAGGAGATCAATCTAACACTACCATGACGTGATTAATGCACAGATATTTTAATTACAGCGGATTTTTATCAAAAAAAAAAGAAGTTAGTTGAATGAAAGTTCAGTTCTGTCGGAAGGACGGAGCAGCTAGAGCTAGCAGTCTAGCACCCCGTCTTTGGCTTCTCCCTGCTTCGTTCCTTTTTTTTAGGAAACTTCCTTGTTCCATTGTTCAGTTAGTCTCTTCGGCCTTCGATGTTTTCTTGGTCGTTTACCATGGCCACTCTCCCGGTGGAGACCGAAAAGGACGGTCTCATCAGTCATCAACTGACAAATCGACAATACATATTTGGAAAGAGATAAGAAGAAGATAATCCTGACTCCATAGTACTGAAGTAGAAAATTCGTCCTAGTCCTCTCCTACTCCTAGTGGGCTAGTGGCGTCTGGCGTCCTCCGGTCCTCATCAATGAAAATGCGGACAAGTTGCTATATATCTGCAGCTAATGATATACTGATCTCTCTTTCTCTCTGTTCAATCTGGTTGTTTGGTGGACTGTGATCGATCAAAAGTCAAAACCAAACCAATGCATTACGAATATTCGTATTTCCATTCTTGCATTGCATGATAAGACGATCCATCGAGTAATATAATAGATATGCTACCATGCATCAAATCTCACATGCTGCTTCTTCATCAAGGAGCAGCTGTGTGGGGGGGAGAGGTAGGTGAATTTCAAGCTACCGGCCGGATTAGATTTCAAAATGGGACCAAATCAATTGGTACGGCCGTCGCACCGATTATGAACATTAGTATGATTTTTGGGCCGCAAGCCCACAACAACTACAACAGACTACAGAGACCAAGCCTGATGCGAATTCATTGGCTCGGTCTTGATCAGAAATCAACGCTGAGTAGGTGCACTCTAAACTTCATTATTCGCGGTCGCGAGGAAGCGTCCAGGAATTATACAAAAGAGGCTGTCGAACGTTCTATCCGCATAATCTTTTTTTTAGGGAATATCCGCATAATCTTTCATTTCCTCAAGCAAACAGAACTCGTCTCTTCAGACAAAAAAAAAAAAAGGCCTTCCTGAACTTAGAAAGCATGCGTCATCAGACAAAAATATATGCTAAGGTACATACTTTCTCAATCTTCCTTCATCAAAACATATCGGCACATTGTAGTTAATATCGGCACTTTTAAAAAAAATAATCTAATTTTAGGTATTGTACGGTACAATCTATAGAATATTCCAAAAATTATATTTTTTTTGTACGATCTCGGATGAAAATAATTATTATGTAAAAATTATAGCTCTCAATGAGATATACAACTCTCTAGTTTTTAGTTTTTTAATTTAAGGTTGTTATTAATTAAGATGCTCAAAAAAATTAAATCAATTTTTAGCAGTATAATAATCACGTACAGATCATATCTTTCTTATACTCTATCAAGTAGAGATACTAATTATATGAAAGTTGTAGTGCTCGAAGAGATCTACAACTTTCTAATTTTAAGTTTTTTTTTAATTTAAGGTCGCTAATATGCTAAAAATATTAAACAATTGATTTCGGTTCATGCATAGTGATTTTGTATTTTTAATTTTTTGAGCGTTTTGGTGACCTCAAGTTATAAAAAAAAATCAAAACTAGAAAGTTGTAGATCTCTTCAAGTATTACAACTTTCATATAATTAGTATCTCCATTTGATAGCGCACAAGAAAGATATAATTCTTTCAAGGCGACAAGCATTTATAGACCTCGAGACTTAGAGAGAGAGCAAGAGCCCTAGTGAGATTGAGTGATTTCCAAATTCAATTGAGCAATCTCATCTAGAGTGTGATCAAGAGCAACAAGTATGCATCCAACCATCTCATATGCTTGTGTGAGTCAAGTGAGAGTTCAAGCTTGTTACTCTTGGTGATCGGCATCACCTAAACGGACTGGTAGTGATTGGAGACTTGGTGATCATTCAGAGAGCTTGTGAATGACCCAAGTCAAGTTGTGAGCGGTTGTGGTCGATTCACTGCAACGGAGTGTCAAAGAATTAGTCCGTAGAGAGTATTTGGTTCTTGCGCAGATCAAGGAGGAGCTACACCCTTGTGCGGGTGCTCCAATGAGAACGAGTGGGGAGTGCCGATCCGATACCTCAGGAAAAACTCGCTTTGTTCCTTCTTCCTTTGCGCATTTACTTTCCTGCATTTTACGTTCCTAGAATTGAATTGCTAGAATAGGGATTGGAACCTAGAGTGCACAACTTGTTTTAGAACTATAGATCACTTTACATACTTGTGGGGTGAAATGGGCTAATGTAATATGTTAAATTATCTTTCGAAAAAATTAGATTAACCTAATTCATCTTTTTCTTGGACATCTTGATCCTTTCAGATAGCATGGACTAGCTGGAAGAGACAGGTACGTGAATTTTGACGAAAGCAAGTAGGTGAACTTTTGAAGCGCCGGATTGAAACTGGAATCGAAAATGCGATCAAATCAATGGTCTTGCGGATATTGTATTTGCAGCAGAGAACAGAGCATGCTGCCGCACACGTGGAATAATTGACTGCTCCTATTGGCTACGCCGTGAAGAAAAGAAGAACCTAGAGGGGCAGAGCGAGGTAGCTAGCGTTGAAGAATGCTAGCCGTCCGCATCTGAAACTGAAACAACTCAGGCTGCGTGGATAGAGTATCAGTTTTGATTGACCTCTGATAAAAAAAAGGTTTAATTGGTTGACCTAGGTGTCAGCGTGGAGAGAGTATATTGCAAAATCTTTTGAACTCCGTGACCGTGATAGATACTAGGTTACAGTATATGTTATTATAAAGGACAATTTGCAACCGCCGATGACGTCTTGACGCGGTGACCCATGCACACTGGCTCCTCAATGCGATCGACGGTCGGCTGCCAGTGGCGCTGGAGGTATTGGTGGACACCAGGGACTCGGCTACTCGTAATTCATCGTAGAACATATATATACGCGTAACGCGCGCGCGCATTCAGATTCAGACACAGCTGATGTCGGCTTTGCCCCTTCGCAGTCGATTGTTGCGTTGCCGTCACTATGTACGTACGTACGCCCAATCAACTGCCCGCGCCCGTGGTACTTAGTCTCCAAACATTTGACCGCGTTGCTGCCTCGCTTCAACACGCGGTGAAAACTCCAAAACAATCGTTGTTTCCGCGTGCTTCCAGTAATTTCAAAGCTTCCTGTTTTTATATTTTCGTTTCCGTCTTTCGGATATGACCGGGAGTGTTGCAGGTGAAGAACAGACTTTTCTCTCTGGATAATATATCACAATATAATGCTAATAATGTTAAACGAGAACATGGTCGTGAATGAAAAGAAAAACTACTTCCGATCGGTTGAATTAAGCCAACTTTTCCACTCTCTGTCAGTAAAAAAAAAAAAAAAAGCCCCGCGCGCGTGAGTTCACAACTTCACACGATGACACGGCGGGGGGGGGGGGGGGGGGGGGGGGAACCCGTCTCCCTACCCCAGGCAGGGGAGTGCTACTGGTTGACCGGGTCGGCACTGTGCCCGACGCCGACCACCTCCTCCCGCGGGAGCAGCGCGCCAAATCAGGACGCGAGTGTAGCGCGGGGTTGGCAATCGAGGTAGGGTCCACACCCTTTCCCAACTAAAAAAACTTATATCTCCCAAACCAAATATCAAAATTAAAATTTGATTGCACTATTATGTTCCTTGCAATAAATTCTTTAAAATAAGATCTCACATGAATATATTTTTAAAAAAAATTTAACGAACATTTATCTCATATTAAATCTATATTTAAAGATAATAACGAACTTCGTGTTAAAACTATACGAATATCGTCAAAAAATGCCTAGAACATCCTAGGTATACAATGCGAATAGCATATATTATACCATTAAAGAACATTATATTAACACTATATGTCGGTGCTAAAATTAGCGGGTACTAACACTGGCTAGTAAACTTGTGTTTTATGGTTGAGATCACGGATGGTGTGTAAGGAAGAACACAGGAGTTATACTGGTTCAGACAAAAAGTGCCCTACGTCCACTGTGAGATCGAATCGTGTTACTTTGCACCGGAGTGCTTGTAGTAGGGGTTACAAACCTAGTCGAGAGAGGAAGGAGCTCCCAAAGTCTTTTGTAAATGTGTAGGTGTATGAGTGTGTTCTTATTATTGTAGGATGCAGTGAGTGTCTAGAAGTCCTTGTCGTGAATACCGATGATCAACCTCTACCCTCCCTTTTATAGTTACAAGGGTGAGGCTAGAGTTACATGTGATGTCCTGTGGTTACAGTGCTCGGCATAGCGGAGACAGTGGTGACCGGTGGCTATCGTCAGCCACGCCCTCGTCTTGGCGCCTCGAAGGTATGGCATTAGTCATTCGGTCGATCTTCCACTGTTCTATTGGCGAGTTCCAAGGTGACGCACTGTGCGGTGCGTGGCTTGCTGCGTGGCACTATGTCATGCCGTCGCATCTGACCCAGCACAGTGCAACGAGTCGATAGGTTGACCTTTGAGTATGAGCTCCTGAGGCTCGGGAGAACTTGGTGCCGTCGGGGGCTTGACGGGACGGAGCAGTGGGAAGTGTCCTCCCTCGGGCGCTTCCTTTCCCACGTGAGGTACTTTCTAGGGGGTAAGCGAGCCTGGTCGTAAGGCTTGCCCATTCCTCCCGGGTTGGCCGGACGGCTGTCATTCCCCTTTCCTGGCGCCACACGTGCGACCGGCGTATGGCAGTCGCCGTCGTAGTTGGAGAATCTCCTCGTCAGCCTAGGGGGCCGTACGGCTGACCGTCCCTGTAGCGGCGTAGGAGAAGTAGGACCGTCAGATCGGTTGTCAGATGAGGTGTGGCAGTTGGTACGGCGAACGTGCGCGTTCGGGACGCAGTTGCGTCAAGGGGGCCCACCCGATGGGACCGTGTTTGTAAAGTGGTCCGGGAGGTCCCTTGGCCGTCAACTTTCCCTGCTGACGTCGACAAGGCTCGTGCGAACCCAATGGGTGCGCCCGAGGGAGTTTGCATGTAGCGGGGGCTCGGGCGAATCGGAAATCAGATGCCCGAGCCTTGCTTTCCCGAGCCCTGTCGCGGAGGCTCGGGCGAATCGAAAAATCTTTCTCGAGTGATCCGCGCGCCCAGGGGTGGTGACGTGCTTCCGCGCGGCTCTGTCCTAGGCCGCGTGGGCCGTTCCCGCGTGGGTCGTTCCCACGTGGGCCTCGGTTGGCGACTTCTTGGGCCGGGCTTTATTCGGGAGGTGTGATTTTGCGTTGAAGTTGGGTACCCGACCGTAGCCCCCGAGCCTGTGGTGGAGTGGAGGCACTCCTCTAGAGGCTCAGGTCAGTTTCTCCTGTCATGTTTGGTAAGGTTTGTTTTATTTTTTCCGGTGGGTGCGTGTGAGCGCACCCGCCGAGTGTAGCCCCCGAGGCCTTGGAGGGATGGTATATCCCTTCAAGGGCTTGAAATCGTGTTCGTAGAATCTTGGGTGCCTTCTTGCTCGCTGGTGATTCGTCCCTTGGTTGGAGTTTCCCGGTGCTGGAGCCCCCGAGCCTCTGCCACGGGTAGACAGCCGATCCGGGAGCGTCTTTTATCCTGCCAAGGTACAAAGAGAGTCCCTGAGCCCCTTTTTGTATCAGGGATCGATCAGGTCCATTTTAGTTCGACCTCCACGCTCTTCTTTGAGAAGATGAAGGTTTGGTCATGCTCGACTTCCCACGGTAGGGGCGCGAGTTGGCATTTCCGGTGAGCTGCAAGCGGGTTTGTCCAAGTGGAGGTCCGTGTCCCGTTCGTTGGGGGTCAGCTAGTGGCCTGAGCACACTCCAAATGTTCCCTGAGGGTTCGATGGGTCCCAAGGGCCTGATGCCTCCCCGAGGGAATCCCACATCATCAACTCGCTGCTGGGACTTGGACACAGTGTGGGGTGTCCCTTCTGACGCTCGGGCGTCGGGATACTGACTGTTTAGTGATCCACCCACTCGCTGCCCTAACTCGGTATCCCTGGGGTGACTGTTCGAGCCACAGAGGGCCAGTCTTCGATCCCCTGGGAACGTAACAAGCGCCCGAGCTCGGGGTTCCCAGAGAGCCACAGAAGGAGGATATCGTCGAAAACGAGGAAGTTATCATAATGATTCGTCGCACCTTTTGAGGAAGGAAGCCTGACGGACACGACGGTTCGCGGCAGACAAGACGGTTGCGTGCGCGAAGGCAGCGGCAATACAGAGAGTCATGGTGGGGCTCGTGCAGTTAATGCGGCGGATTCACCACATCCGCTTCGGGTTCGTGGCCTAAGTGTATAAGGAAAGAACCGTTCCTTCTTTCGTTTTTACCTTAGCCATTTGCTGCAGTCGCTTGCCCCTTTGCCTCCTCGCCTCCGTCGTCCAGAGCCCTTGCTAGCTCCTCGCCCTTGCCGCCGATGTCTTTTCCTCTTTTCGCGGCCTTCTCTTCTCGCAATGGCCGCTCCAGCGCCTACTGACGCCGCCACTGCTGCCGTCGCCCCGCTCGAGGTGGAGCCTTGGCTCCCCTCTTTGGTGATGGAGGGACAGCTTGAGGACCACGTGACATTGGGGCTCCTCCACTGCCGCACCGACCCGCAGCGCCCGGAGTGGATTGCGCCGCTGCGCGACCACCAGGAGCCACGGCACCTCAAGGGGTACGTTGTGAGCTTTGTCGTCTTCCACGAGCGGGGGCTCGGGTCTCCGCCGAGCCGATTCTGCCGGTGTTAGGAGTTGTTTGTCTCCTATATTGGTGCATTACCTGCCTTGATACATAATATCCTGGAAACCTGTTTAAAAATAAAAATATTCAAAAATGCTTAGCCCTGCTTAATCAATTTAGATTTGCATAAAAAGGCTATTTTGACCCATGAAAATGTGACAATTATGAATCATGAGAAAAGGAAAAAGCGGTATGAGTCCGTTCGGAAATTGTGTACTTGGGTAGCAGCTCCGATGCACCGTATCCGTCGGAAAGGGGTTTTCCGTTCGTTGGTTGTGAATTTGGGTTAGAGTCCCAATGCTTGACCATCGGCGGAAAAAGGGATTTGAAAACCGTTGGGACACTTGTACTTGGGTTAGAGTCCCAATGCAATGTCGCCGGCGGAAAAAGAATTAGGGACCGTTCGTTGTAGGCCTGCTGTGATCGAGACTTTGCAACTAGCCACATACTACGGAAAGCTCTGACTCCGGTGGCTCTACTACTTGAACCAACAACCACGCACTGGGAGTGGAGAGATGGCGAGAGCAGCGTGTACCCTCGTGGCCGGCGTGCCTGGAGAGGAGAGGAGTACTGGGTTCTCGGGTGGCGCAGGACCGGTTCAGGGGTAGAAAAATCGTGGTAGCCGGAGTTGGTATATGCAAGCTTAAGTGCTACATATGCAGTGTGGAAAGGGATCCCCAGCTGGGAACTAATCGATTCGAATCGTCGTTGCTCCTCGAATATGGAGACTTGATCCTTTGACCTACAATTGAAAAGTGGTTCGAAACTAGGTGTTTTTGAGAATGAGTAAGAATTTGAAGGTAGGATGATATATGAAAAGAAATTTGGAATTGTGGATATGATTAAAATAAGACTGAGTTAAAATATTGAAATAGGATAGTAATGCTTTTCTGCAAAACTTTTGACTCTTGCTCAAGCCTCACCTTGACTCCCTTCAGCCTGCATTCCTGAGTCTCATTCCTTTTTCTTAGTCGGGTAAATCTTGCGGAGTACCCCAGTACTCAGGGTTTGTTAACCCCATGTTGCAGGGACGCAGCAGCCGGAGGTTTGTTTCGCCCCCTGCTGTGTAACAGTGGTACAGGAGGGATGTGAGGAGGAGTAATGTCGAACCCGTGGGCAGAGTTCTTATCGTTAAATACTTAATATTGTTGTATCGTCATTCCACTGCTATTTATTTTATTTGTGTTCTGTAATATTCGTACTTCAATCGTATTTGGACAAACGGTTTGTAATCTAAGTACCTTATAACCTTTCCGCATTTTCACTCTGATGTAATTTGTTATGAAATGTTGTAATTCTGTAATGGCTTCGCAATGGGATCCTGTCGGAGGAAATCGGGCGCTAATGTAGCCCGGCAGAACCTTCTAGATCTTTTGGGACACGGGCCCGGCTGTCAGAGGTCACTAGTGACAATGACAGGCGCCTGTGGGCCATGGGATTTAGCCGGTTCTGTCACAGCCAGGCGCTCCTCTTCTCCAACGAACTGGAGCTGCACAACCTTACCCCCAACTCCGTCTCGCAAGCGGCGATCTTCGCCGCCGTCTGCGAGGGCTACCTTTGTAATACCCCGGGTATTACGGATTTAATTAATCTGCCATGTCATCATATTTAAATTAATCATTTGCATATGATTGTGATTAGGCCCCTAGAGTGATTTGAATTTAGTTAGTAATTGTTTGTAAAATTAAAATTCCCAAATAAAGGTTTAAAAATTTACTTTTATTAGGACCAAAACCTAATTCAAAATCTAAAAGGAATTTTGAGATAGTCCCTTGATAAAAGTTTTAGATCTTTTAAAATGGAGCAACTTTCATTTTTGGAGATTTCAAAGTTCTGTGGTGGAAATTCAAATTTATTTCAAAACCATGATTTAAAACTTAGTTTCGGATTGGCATTTCAAAAATTATTTGGAATCTGGCAAAACTTCCTAAATAGAAGTTGTAAAGCTCATTGAGTAGAACAATTTTTATTTTGGCAATTTTTCAAGTTGTTGAGAAAATTTAAAAGTAATTTTGAAAATACAGTTTGAAATTTAAAACTCTAGTTTACCCCTTTTTCTGTAGTTTCAAAAATATTTCGAATTTGGATTTAGTTCCAAAAGCAAAGTTGTTCAGAATTTCAAACCCTACAACTTTTATTTTTGCAGTTTTTCATGTTGGTATTCAAAAACGATCGCAATTGTGCAAAAACCGACAGCCCTAGGGTCTAGGTGCTACACTGCTATGCCCCCTCACCCTGTTCGCGAATAGAGCCGGCAGCCGCCGTGCCGGGCGCGCGCGCGCGGCCGCCCGTGCCGGCCGGGATCGTGTCCCCGCGACCGTTCCTGATACGGGCGCGCGTGCGCCGCGTCGTCCTGGTTCTGTCCCCCTCGCTCCCGGCCTTTAGAAAGGCGACGAGGCCCTCCCCCTCGCCATTTCTTCTCTCCCGGCCACCTTCGAGCTCTCTCGGTCGCCGGCCAAATTGGTCGCCACCGAGCCATCATCACCCTCTCCATCTTGCTGCAAGCTAGCTAGCCTCCTTGCGCACCGCCTGCGTCCGTCGGTGAAGGCTGTGGAGCCTTGAAACCGCCGGAACGCCGGTGTCTTCCTCGCGGGCGGGCAGAGCGCCGCCGCGAGCTCCGCCGTCGTCTCGAGCTAGTCTGGGTAAGCTCTGGACCTCGGATTGTTGCACAACGTGATCTCCGTGACCCCTTGAATCTTACGCGTGCGTCGGCGTACTCTCTGGTTCCCTAGGTTCGCCGGAAGCGTGTTCGCCGTTGTGCCGAGCCGCCGGGATCCGCCACCGTCGCCAAGTTGCCTTCTCCGAACCACCTCCGTCTCCACCGACCCCTCGGCCAGCTTCGTGGTGAGCCCCAGATGCTCGCGCACCTTTTCCCCTCTCTTTACCGGCTTGTGCTCGCCGGCGACGTGCTCGCCGCCGCCACCGAGCCGCCGTGTACGTGTCTCCAGGTGCTGTGTGCCTCGGATCTCGTCGTGTCTTAGCTTGGTAGACTCGCCTTGGAGTGTAGAGTCCGTCAGTGCCCTCGGCTTCGTCCCTCGGCTCACCGTCGGCGAGCTAGGGGCGGCGGACCGCCGGCGCACCCGCCTCTGTTGAAACAGAGGGATGGCCAAGGGCCTCGGGTGAGAAGGCAAGTTTTCCCAGGGGGTTAAGCGCGAAGTTCATGACTCATGTGAATAGTGTAGATCGGACCGCGGGTTGATTTCCAGTTTCCCCAGGGTCTCTTTTGCAAAGCCGTCGGCGCCGGGCGCGGGCAGGCCGAGTGGGCCGGCTCGCTCTGGACTTGGGCCGTAGTGGGCTGGATTGGTTTTTCCTTTTTCCAGTGAATTGCAAAATGTTTTCTTTTATATATTCATGTGAATAGTGCTGATGTTTGTTAATTTCATATGAATTAATCTGCTAGGTGTAAAAATGTGAAAATAATTGTGTATGCTCTCTGTAATATGTAGTATTTGTTAAAAATATAATATAGGGTGTTCCAGTGCCTTTAATCTGCTGTATAAATTGTTGAAGTAATTAATAAATGCAAGTTTGTGTAATTTTAATTAATTCTCTGTAAATCCAAAAATCATGAAATTTATTGTGGCTCTGTTTGGTGATAAAACCTAGCTGTTGGTAAAGTTTGGTTGCAATTGAAGTTAGTTTGGTCAATTAATAAATATATGTGAAATTAGGGATTAATAAAGTAAATAGAAAAATGAATTTAGGTTTGTTGTGTGAATTTTTGGGCTGAATGAAGACCGAGGATCTTTCGCTGTGTGATCCTTGGCAATTCGAGAACTTAGTGCTTGATAGTAGTCATAAAGCTGTGTAGCGGCTTTCTGTGACCGTTAAAAAGGTCAATAAAACAAAAGTAGGAAACATTACTTTTACCTTCCGTAGATCGTTTACAACTTTAGCGTGAAGGAAAGTTGTACTCAAGGTATTAATGGTTTACTTTCAAGCATTTCATTTGTTGCCCTCATGCCGCGCTAAGCATACATCATTGCATACGTGTAGTGCCCGTTTCCGAGGGGGTCCAGGTCGAGACTACTACTGAGGAGGCCACTCCAGAAGTCATCCAAGGATTCGACATCTGCGGGACTGATCCCGATCCGACGCTGTACACGATCCAAGGCAAGCCCCGGTGCATTCAGCCCCTCTATTACAAAATATTTATAATTCGAGTTAATCTACTGCATAAGGTTGATAGGAGTTGATTGTCACCTATCCAGATGCATTGTCTCAAATAAATACCCTGAAACCTGATTTAAATAAAATGGTTTGAGAAATGCTTAGGCATGCTTAATAAACTTAGCTTTGCATAAAAGAAAAACTATTTTCTGTGCCATGATTATACTTATACTTTGATTGGTGAAGAACTGGTTATCCGCTGGTCGATGTGTATTTGGGTTGGAGTCCCAATGCATGGTCGCTTTCGGAGTAGTTTGGAACTGGTCGATGTCTTTGGAAACGTGTTTCGTTGGGTGGCCAGCTCATGGGGCGGCGTTCCCTATGTCTCACTCACCCGACAGGCACGATAATAAAAACTGTCGGGTAGTCTTGTACTTGGGTTAGAGTCCCAATGCAGGATTGACGGCAGGAAGGAAGTAGGGACCGTTCGTTGTAGGCCTGCTGTGATCATGATGAACAGCCTAGCCACATACCAATGCGGAAAGCCTAGAGTCCGGTGACGCTATTGCTGGAACCGACAACCACGCACTGGGAGTGGAGAGATGGCGAGAGTAGCTTGTACCCACGTGGCCGGCGTGCCTGGATAAGAGTGGAGTACTGTGCTCTCGGGTGGCGCAGGACCGGTTCCGGGATAGCAAAGCCGTGACGACGGGTTGGTGTATGTATGCCGGCGTGCTGCATATGCAGTGTGGTTAGAATCCCCAGCTGGGTACTTTCTGGATTCGAATCGACGTGCTCCTCGGTTATGGAGACTTGATCCTCACACTCTACACCGAAAAGTGGTTCTCAACTAGGTTATCTGAATGAATAAAGTAATTGAAAGAATGATGATACATGAGTCTGAATATTGGAGCTATAAATATGATTATAATAATGTCAAAATAAAATATGGAACAGGATAGATTGCTTTTCTGCAAACTCCTCATCCTCTGCTAGCCTTACCCATAGCCTTGCATTCCTGAGTCTCATTTTACACCCTTAGTCGGGTAAGTCTTGCGGAGTACCCCAAGTACTCAGGGTTTGTTAACCCCGTTGCAGGAGGACCGCAGTCGGAGATCTGTCTTGCTCCATGTTGCGTGACCGTGGTCGAGGAAGAAAGCGGCGATGAGTGAGGTGGAACCCGTGGGCAGGGTTCGAGTTATCTTATCTAGTATTGTGTAACTATTCCACTGCTACTGTTATGTCCTCTGGTCTGTAATAACTATATTTGAATCCTATTTGAACAACCGGTTTGTAATCTAAATGTTATGTAATCTTCCGCACTGTTACTCTGATGTATTTTATTACGAAACGTTGTAATCCTGTGATGATTCTGCAATGGTGATCCTGTCGGAGAAAAGGGCGCTAATGTAGCCCGACAGACCTGTCTAGATCATTTGGGACACGGGCCCGGCTGTCAGAAGTCGTTAGTGACAATGACAGGTGCCAGTGGGCCAGGTGATTTAGCCGGTTCTGTTACAACCTTGGGGTGATGCCGCCCGCTATTGACATCTACTAACATCGGCAAATATAACTATATAACTTTTAATGCGAGAGGCGAGATTAGAAAATAAATAGTAATTAATTAACTTGTCATTAGCAACTAGCCACTTTTGTATTACCAACATTCTTATGCAAGAACTAGGTTATCATCCCTAATTAATAATGCTAAGAATAAATAAAGGTTCTATATATTAATCTATGTGACTAGGCAGAAATAAATATAAATATAAAATAAGATCAGTTCTGCAAGCGGACAGATAATTATACCAATGTAGCATTTTACCTAGGGAGTTCTATCAGGTTGTCGATTTATATTTATACCACTGGGAAGGACTAGGATAAACTTCAATCTATTATATTGATAGTGACATTACCAATGTCATTTACTCTACTCAAAACAGGTAGAGGTCACAAGATAAATAAAGATAAAGGTGATAAGTATGATCAAGCATCATAAATAAAAGATAATCATCAGAGCACTCTCTAGTCATAGCAATAGCTAGCCAATGGATAAACTAAGGAATTAATATTAAAGGTAATTCTATAACTATATCAATGAATAACTCTAATTAGTGCAATTACATCTAGCAATCATTGTTAGACTAATCCTATATCATAATCACATGCAAAGGGCATCATCTAGAAAAGGATGTGAAACAGAGTCATCATCCAACTTCGCGACCGTGCCTGCTGGTCTACATACGAGGGGTGGACTACAGAGGACTCAACGCAGCTGTCATCCTACGCGATCTACCATATGACCCGGAACATCAGGGTGCACTCGCAGATAAATAAAATACCTAGACACCACGTCTATATACTGTTCATCATCTATCCATCGTCCAGCATGAATAAACGCTATACGAGCAATTACATGAATTCAATAAGATCAAACCAACTATACTAGACATATAATCAAAGTAGACAAAGACTATTGTAATCAAGAACATATGAACTATTAAGAACAATGTTTCCCTAATCATAATGAAGAATACTATAATAGAGAAAGAACTAGAATTATACGGAACTCCGTGCTCCAGACAGATGTCAGGGCTCCAGATCCGCCAAAGAACTAGAACTCATCTACTTCTAATCTAACTAGGCTAGAACTATGAACTAGGAGGCTCTTGATGAACTAGGAGGCTCTTGATGGCTTGAGGACTAGATGCCTTGAATGAATGATGAGTTGATTCTCCAGGGGGTCTACCCCTCTATTTGTAGCCCTGTGGGATGCACGTGCGCCGTAGGATCAAACCGACTTGAAACAAGGCCGAGATGACTCCACAAAGGCGGCGGAAGAAGACTCCAGAAGGCGGGCCGAAACCTTTAGCTAGTGTCATTTGTCTCTCTCCTTTAGCTATTGTCGACACCACATTCATCTACTTTCAAATGCATGTGGGCTGGTGCTTTTTCAGGCTGAATGGATGAGTGGAGAGTAGTATATGAATGATAGAGCTTGTATGGTAGTGAAAAGTATTGGTTGGTGATAAGGCTTGAGATGACTTGATGTGATGATGGTGGGTCCCAAATGTTTCTCGTATTTATACCGTATAATGACACAAGAATGAAAAACTAAATTACTTTTATGAATCTACGAAAAATTAGAATTCTAATGATGGTCTTTTTATAATTTTCTGCCACCACAGCAAATTTCACTGACATCGGTTTAACACTCCGTTAGTAATAATCACATGGGGCTTAAGCTTTAATCATGCTATGCTTATTTTTTAGTTCTTTTTAATAATGCAATTTATGAGAAAGTAAATATACAGATTTAAATGCAAGAATTAAATTACCGATAACTACCGAGTTACCTCCCGGCGATGGTTCGGGGTTTTTGAGTCCGCCGATCTAGACTTCTCCAGTTGAATTATTCTTCATGATTTATCTCCGGTGTCAGAGATGTTGTTTCATCTTGTTCTTCATGACACTTCAACGTTTGGCATTGCTCCAGTCTTGGCTTGAATGCGAATCGCTCTTCTTGACCATTGATGGTGAATGTGATCTCTCCTGGCTCCGACGTTGATGGTTGCATTTGCTGTGTTTAGCAATGGTCGCCTGAGGATGAGGGGTATCTTCCTCTCTTCCTGCATGTCTAGTACTACAAAATCTACAGGAATGAAAAAGTTACGGATTTTTATCGGAATATTTTCTGCGATTCCTACGGGATAGCGAACCGATTGGTCAGCTAATTGCAAACACATCGTGGTTGGTGTGAGCGTAGAATAGTTGAGTTTGTCGAAGACAGTCTTGGGCATGATGCTGACACTTGCTCCAAGATCATATAAAGCATTCTCGAACATTTGGTCTCCTATTGAACAATCAATAGTGGGACATCCTGGATCCTTCTTCTTAGGAGGAGAAGAACTCAGAATTGCCTCACTACACTCCTCCGTTAGCTTGACAACTTCAGTAGAAGGTAATGGTCCCTTGTTGTTGAGGATGGTTCGAAGATACCTCGCGTATGTAGGTACCTGCATGGCATCTAACAACGGGATATTGACATATAACTTCTGAATTAGCTCTACAAACTTACCTAAATTGATCATCTATTTTAGCTCTTCTTCTTCTGCATGGAAACGGTAGGAGGGTTGTGTCATGAAAATCATTGAGTTAATTCTTGATCTTGTGGTTCAACTGGTGATGAAAGTGGCATAACTTCTTCTTCTCTGTTGTCCTTCTCAATTTCTTCTTCTAGCTGCACTAAATATGATGGTCTACGTGCCCCTTTTAGGGTAAGGTGGATCACATGTAGACTTACCTCCTCTAGTAGATATTCCTTTTATTTGTTCAAGGTTAGTGGTAAACAAAGTAGAAGATAATTGTGAAATTTGTAATTCTATCCTTTTTATTAAATAATATTTCATTTTTAACAGTAGAAGAGAAATTATCCAACTTAGAATTAATTCCTTCTAAAACTTTATCATTAAAAGCAAGGCTTCTTATAAATACTTTTATTAATTCTAGCTTGTTCTAATATTAATTCTCTCAAGAGTGGTGGTCTATGATTTGAAAAATTAGAATTGCCTTGGTACTTACCTTGATTGGTTGACTGAGGTTGATTCCATCCTTGTTTCTGAGAAGTAGTCTTGATGACTGTACTAATATCTTCTGAGGGATATGCAAACTCAATTTCTAAAGATCCTTCATATTGATTCTGGGAGTTGAATGCGTTTTGAATAGCTTGACGATCTCTTTTATGATTGGTTCTTTGCTCTAATCAGTTCAACAGTACATCCATCTTGGATTGACAGTGCACACACTTCCTCTGAAATTTCTTCACTCTTATGGCATGTCTGAGTGTTGTTTGTCCAATTCTGATTTTCTGCTATCTTTGCCATAATATCTTCAGCTCTTTCAGGGGTGAGTGACATAAATGATCCTTCAGCAGTAGGCATCTAGTTGCTCACGTGACCTTTGAGTTAGTCCGTGATAAAATGTTCGCATGAGCAACCACTTTTCCATTCCATGATGGGGACAATCTAATATGTAATCTTGAAAACGTTCCCAGGCTTCTGAAATAGATTCACCTTTTTGCTGACAAAATTCTGAAATCTTTCCTCGTAGAGCATTGGTTTTGCCTACTGAAAAAAACTTTTCTAGGAAAGCTTTTGAACATTCTACCCATGTCTTGACTCGATGAGAACGGAAACAAACGAAGTGGCACGACGTCTTGAGGAATGCCTTTGATGTTGATGGTGTTGCCAATCTCCAGGAAATTTCTCCAGATGGATACTTGCATCTTCATCTTTCTTTCCAGTAAATGTGATAGCTTGCACCCTTTTGATGAGGCTTGGCTTGATCTCATAATTTTGATTTCAATGTTAAAAGTTGGCCCAACGCGAATATTCTTAGTGCTTGGGGCAGAGAATTCACGTAGAGTCTTCTCAGCCATGGCTTCACAAAATAATGTAAGACCCTTCTTCCTATGGTTATTCCTGATTGATAAGAGTTAAAGTACACAACCAATCCTTGCACTTACCCTATATAAGATATTTAAATATAATAAGTCTGCTAAAGCAAATGGTTATGGTTATCTCTAAGTATTTATGTTTATAGTTATTTTTATATTTGCTATTAATATTATCTATGAAGAACCCTCCTATATGAAATTCTAGAATAAATATTCTGGCGAAATAAAATCAACGAACTCAATAAATTATCCTAATGAGGGAACTCCTCACATCCACAGTGAGGCATGGGCAGCCTGACGACGGGCTTGGCGTTTCCTCCTGTTGCGTTGCTTCCTGATCTGCTCATGGTTAAGATGTGTTCTAAATTGACAGGCATACCTTTCCAGCGGGTAGGTTGAAGTGGATCTGTCCAGACCCGATGTAGATGATAGAATTGGTGGTGTAGAGGAACGGTCTTGCCAAAAGAATAGGCGATTCGTTGTCTTCCTGCATGTCAAACTAGAAAATCTACTGGATATATATTTATTTTGAATTCTTACCATTACGTCCTTGACTACGCCTTCAGGGAATCTAAGTGATTGGTCTACCATCTGCAACTGAATATATGTTGGGTATAATGGTAAATCATCAAATAATTCATCATATACTTTTTGGACATTACGTTGACGCCTGATACAGTGTCGCAGATGGTATCGGGAAAAGTGATGTCTCTGATTGTGCATTCAATGATTGGTGCACCTGGGTCACCTTTCTTTATTGGGAATGGTTTCGGGAGCATATGATCATTTTCTGTGTTGATAGCATTGATTAGTTGAGCGGTTTCTTCAGGTACATGCTGGAGCTTGTTCATCCTCCATCTTCTATTGTTCTTCTTGTTGGGTGTTGGTTGTTGTTGTTGTTGCTTGTTGGTATTTTTAATCATCATTTCACTGTTAAGTTGTCATCCCTAACATGATGCCAAAAACCAAAGGTAAAATAATCTTCAACTGCCTCCCAAAAATAATACTATAGAATATATCCGCAAGCGCACAGATAATTCTCCTATTGTAGCACTTCACCCGGTAAGTATTCCAAGTATCGTTGATTTGTTTTATGCCAAAAGGAATAAAGGTGGCATTCTACTCATTAGGATAATCTACTATAATGATTGGAAAGATAAATGTGCAGTCCTATGATAACCCATAACTCTAGTGCTTTAGCGATAAATAAGTCAATGATAAATGGTAAATGATAACTGAGTAAATGAGGTAAATGGTATTCCAGAGATAGAATATAGAGACTCACTAATGTAGTAAGACAATCTCGAGATTCGGATAAAGTAAAGGAAACCTATGTAATTACTAAATACAAAGTCTACAGTCTACGCCACATTACACATCTTCATCTATAACATAATCAACTCAGAAAACATCATAAGGAGCATCATCTAATGAGGATATTAAGACACAAGGGTCACCTCCTTCGCGACCGCACTCTATCACCTACGCGGACTACCACACGACCTGGCACGTTAGGGTGCCACCGTAGGTACACAATATATCTAGACACCACGTCTACATAATGTATACCACCTAACTCATTCGAGTACTGAATTAGGCGCTTTACGATCATACGACAATAATCATCACCAATCACAACTATATCGAATATGCAACTAGAATAAACTAAGAACTGAATAAGTAGCAATATATTAAAATAAAGTAAAGTCATAATGAGATACAAGATAATATTATCGATCTCCAGACGAACGGATCAGGAATCCCGAGCGTAGCGCCCAACTCTACTTGAACCTTGTTAGACGCCTAAACTATGAACTTGAAGAACTAGAGCCCTATTTCTAATCTCTGGAAACCCTAACTTCTGTCTACTCTTGATGAATGAAGCAGGAGGAATGAATTGGTGCTCTGGGAGGGGGGTCTGTCCCTTTATTTATAGCCCGGTGGGATCAAACCGACTTGAACAAAGGGCCCAGATGACTCCAGAGAGGCGGTGGAAGAAGACTCCAGAAGGTGGGCCGAAACCCTAACAGGGGGAGCCGGCCGGCCCCACCATGGTGGGTCTCGGGCCCCGGTGCTTCGGGTGTGTTCTGGATCCTTCTAACTTGCTGATGAAGTATGTTTCCGTCGTGATCAAGTTTCGTAGTAATTATGCTCTTTAATCCTTCTTTTAAGCTTTTCTGGAATAATCCCTGGAAAATACACAATTCACCAAAACTCGTGGAATTCGTCAGTAATAACCCCTATGCTTCTATTATTGATCTTCCCTTAGCATTAGTTGACGGTATAAAATTGGTACTTAACGACCTGTCAACAATACCCCCAAGCTAAGTCTTTGCTAGTCCCTTAGCAAAGTTGACTTGAAATAATTTAATTAGGGTTCCATAAAAATGTATAACTCCCAACAAATACTTAAATATGTAAATAGAAATTCTTCTCCGGATTGAAATTCATTAATCCACCTTTCGAACTTATTCTTATTCTTTTCAATCGTGGGGCTTTTAAACTAAGTCTTGGGTAATTGAGAGATAGAATAATCAAGTAAGCACTAAGTCTTTCATCCTTTGTTTCAACCATTGCTCCAGAGATTTTTTTTTTTGAATAAGTATATAGTTTTTATTTTGGAAATAATGAGAGTCTACTAATAAGATTGCAGAGGACTATTAAGTTATACATCATGACTGAATGTGATTAAACTTTATTTTTGTACTCTTATGCATTATCCTCTCTTTTCTGTCTTCTGAAGAGTGTGGATTATCTCCATAGCGGATACTTTTTGTACCCATTTTTTTCTCTCAGGACGGGTGTCTTTGCACCCATTATTTTTCTCTCTGTTTTTTAGAACATACCCTTTTGATATGGCATCTTTTAGGCTCATACTTCTTTGGTATGGCATCTTTTAATTTTTATAACCCACACTCTCTGTTAGACTTCTAAGAGAGAGACTTGTGCATAGAGTGAAAACTTTTTGTGCATGTGAATTCAATCATAAATGCATAACAGAATAGTCTACTTAATCATATTATCAGAACAAATTATTATATTTGTTTTGATTTTTGATTTTTGAAATGTCTGGAGCTTAGGTGTCACTTAGGATGAAATAAATAGCAACTCAAACATTGCTCTTCTTCATGATGGAATTGCTTCGGGACTGCAGGAGTCTTGAGGATGCGGTTCTTGAATGAAAATCTCTCCTTCTTGTCTTTGATGGAGAGGACAATTTTGGCGTGTTCCGCATAGATGATGGCTTTGGTTGTGCATAAAAATGGTTGTCCCAAGATAATGGGTGCCTTCTCATCTCCTCCCGTGTCCATGATCACAAAGTCAATTGGACATATGATTGCCCCACTTTGATGACAGCTTCTTCTAGTACTCCCTCGGGGTAGCAAATGGACTGATCTGCAAGCTGCAAACGCATATCTGTGTACAACAAAAGATCACCTAAAATTCTCTCATAGATTACCTTGGGCATTATGTTGACACTTGCGCCGAAATCGCAGATAGCTTCTGGAAAGCTGTGACATCCTATGGAGATAGGAATCACAGGTCTTCCAGGGTCTCCTATCTTCTCAGGTAGTGAGTGATCTATCCACTGTATATCTGCAGGCTCAATTTGGTATTGTGTTGCATTGTGAATATCAACAAGGTTAGCAGTTTCTAAATCCTCCGGCTGGCCCGGAATCTTACCTTTCTCTAAATGGAGGGACAGCAACAGCTAGCTGAGCTAATTGTGATTCTAACATTTTATTAAAGCTGTGCTGATTCTTTATCACAGAAGCAAAGGTATCCATTCTGGTATTTATATTTTCTAAAGCTTTATCATTTGAGGCTACCTTTCTAGACATTTGATCTAACAATTTAGATTGACCAGCAACTAAATCTCTTAAAGGTGGAAGATTGTAATCATAGTAATTATTACCTTGGTTATTACCTTGGTAATTACCTTGTCGAGGTTGCTGATTCCATCCTTGGTTTGGCTGGTTCCATCCTTGATTTTGCTAAGGACGATAGTAGATGTTGTTGTTAATGAATTTCACATCCTCTTGCAATGTAGGGCAGTTGACAGCTGAATGCCCGTAATCTCCACATTCCTCACAGGTCATGCGAGAATCATTTATATGCATGACTTTCTTCTTCTCTATGTCGAGTTTCTTCATGATGAGTTCTAGCTTGGCAGTGACCATGTCAGTTTTCTTGAGATGATGGATGTCCCCTCTTCTCTTGTGAGGTTGAGTACAATCTTCTCAACAAGTGCTTGAGCTTCTGGAAGCTTAAGTGACAGGAAAACTCCTCCAGCTATAGCATCTATGGACTCACGGGTGCTAGAGACTAGCCCGTGGTAGAAGGTCTGCAATAGTAGCCAATCCTCTATTCCATGATGAGGACAGTCTTCAATATAATCTTAGAATCTCTCCCATGCTTCAGTGAATGATTCATCATGTTGCTGTTGAAAGCTTAAAATTTTCCTACGCAGAGCATTTGTCTTGCATGTAGGAAAGAACTTTGCCAGGAAAGTAGTTGAGCATCAGTCCCATGTAGTGTTCTTGTCTTTGTTGGCGTAGAACCACTACTTGGCTTTCTCCAAAAGTGAAAATGGGAAAAGACAGAGTAAAATAGCATCTCTTGGTACTCCTCTAATCATGAAGGTGCTGTAGATCTCTAAAAAGTGTTGTAAGTGTGCACTTGCATCTTCATGAGCTTTTTCACAAAACTGGCTGGCATGAACCATGGTGATAAGAGCAGGCTTGAGCTCGAATCCATTCTCCCCCGTGTTGACCGTTGGTCCAGTCTGGATGTTTTCTGTTGTTAGGGGCAGAGAACTCGCGCAGCGTCTTCTCAGCCATGTTTCAAACACAGGAGATAAATCTTCGCCTAAGTGTTCTTCTTCCAATGTTGGAGCTGGCTCCTTTGATGAATGAGCTTGAGCAGCGTTGGGTGTTCTTGATGGTAGCTTGAAATTGTCCCTCGCTTCTACAAACTTCTTTCTTCTCAGGAGTCTCTCTGGATCATCAATGAAATTATTTGGAAGAGAAAAACCATTCATTCATCACCCTGGATAAGATAAGCAAATGATAAAAACAAGGGTGTGCCTGTTTGAGTTAGAGATCAATCGGTAATACAATCTTATCCATTATGTATACATATGTTATCAATATTTCCTAAGTTTAATGTGCCTTCCCCGGCAACGGCGCCAAAAATGGTTGTTGACATCTACTAACGTCGCCAAATATAACTATATAACTTTTAATGCGAGAGGCGAGATTAGAAGATGAATGGTAATTAATTAACTTGTCATTAGCAACTAGCCACTTTTCTATTACCAACATTCTTATGCAAGAACTAGGTTGTCATCCCTAATTAATAATGCTAAGAATAAATAAAGGTTCTATATATTAATCTATGTGGTTAAGCAGAAATAAATATAAATATAAAATAAGATCAGTTCTGCAAGCGGACAGATAATTATACCAATGTAGCATTTTACCTAGGGAGTTCTACCAGGTTGTCGATTTATATTTATACCACTGGGAAGGACTAGGATAAACTTTAATCTATTATATTGATAGTGATGGTATACAATAGATAAGTGACATTACCGATGTCATTTACTCTACTCAAAACAGGTAGAGCTCACAAGATAAATAAAGATAAAGGTGATAAGTATGATCAAGCATCATAAATAAAAGATAATCATCAGAGCACTCTCTAGTCATAGCAATAGCTAGCCAATGGATAAACTAAGGAATTAATATCAAAGGTAATTCTATAACTACATCAATGAATAACTCTAATTAGTGCAATTACATCTAACAATCATTGTTAGACTAATCATATATCATAATCACATACAAAGGGCATCATCTAGAAAGGATGTGAAACAGAGTCATCATCCAACTTTGCGACCGTGCCTGCTGGCCTACTACGAGGGGTGGACTACAGAGGACTCAACACAGCTGTCACCTACACGATCTACCACACGACCCGGCACATCAGGGTGCACTAGCAGATAAACAAAATACCTAGACACCACGTCTACATACTGTTCATCATCTATCCATCGTCCGCATGAATAAACGCTATACGAGCAATTACATGAATTCAATAAGATCAAACCAACTATACTAGACATATAATCAAAGTAGACAAAGACTATTGTAATCAAGAGTATATGAACTATTAAGAACAATGTTTTCCTAATCATAATGAAGAATACAATAATAGAGAAAGAACTAGAATTATACGGAACTCCGCGCTCCAGACAAACGCCGGGGCTCCAGATCCGCCGAAGAACCAGAACTCCTCTACTTCTAATCTAACTAGGCTAAAACTATGAACTAGGAGGCTCTTGATAAACTAGGAGGCTCTTGATGGCTTGACGACTTGATGCCTTGAATGAATGATGGTTTGATTCTCCAGGGGGTCTGCCCCTCTATTTATAGCCCGGTGGGATGCATGTGCGCCGTAGGATCAAACCGACTTGAAACAAGGGCCGAGATGACTCCACAAAGGCGGCAGAAGAAGACTCCAGAAGGCGGGCCAAAACCCTAAGGGTGGGCGCCGGCCGGTCCCACCCTGGCGCCGGCTGGGCCCACCTGGTGGGGTTCGGGCCCTCGGTCGCTTCGGGTGTGTTCTAGACTCTTCCAGGGTCTTCGTGATGATGTTTTCTTGACTGATTAAGTTTTCGTGATAATTATGCTCTTTAATCCTTCTTTTATGCTTGTCTGGAATAGCCTCTAGAAAATATAGAACATGCAAAACTCGTGGAAACTGTCAGTTAAAATCCTAGACTAGTGTGTATTCATGTATCCTTTGGTGTCTAAAGTTCTAATAAAAGTTGACGTTATCCACCGTCAACACCCGCGACGGAGCTAGGAGATGCCGGGACGCCGGACCTCAAGCGGGGGTCTGCCCGAACCAGGGCGTCCCCGCCGAGGGACGGCGGCGCCGAGGTGACACCCCGGCGGCCAGACGGGGCCCCCGCCAGTAGCGGCGTCTCAAGGCGGCGACGACTCCGACGTCGAGGTGCTGCCCACGCCTTCGCCGGCGATGCAGCCCACACTGTCCGCCGGGCCTACCGCTCCACCGAGCACCGGGGCGGCAAAGAGGACGGCGATCCCCATGACCAAGTAAGTCATTTTTCGAATCGTTCTCTTACTGGTTTTCGTTCCTTGTCGTGAATGCTGATTTTTTCCCTGTCTTGCTCCATCAAGCGTCCAGGGTCCGCCCTCTAGGTTTCGCACCGGAAGGTCCTGAAGGTGCAGGCCCGGAGCACCGCCAGAGAGGAGACCCACCTGGCGGCTAAAGATGCTCCCTCGGCGGAGGCCCGTCCGTTCGAGGGCTCGGCGGCACCAGGAGGCGGATCCATCTCCCGCGGTCGTTGTGGCCTGCGCCCGCCGCCGAGGAGACGGCTTCGGGTCCGGCTTCCGAGACGCCGGCTGTCGCCCTCGGGGACGCTCCAGAGCCAGCGACAACTGCTCCTGCACTGGAGCCGGCCGACACCTGAGCTGCCACCATGGACGTCGACGATCCACCATCATCCGAGGCTGCGACGCCGCCCCCCGTGAGCTCCATGGAGCTGGTCGTCCGGGAGGCACCTCCCCGGGTGTTGACGGGTTCCCGCATCGAGTGGACCAGCCGGGCGAACCGCGAAGCCCCGTCGATCTTCACGTTGCGGGACGGCGTCGAGGCCGCTCGCTGGGACGTCCTCCAGGACCTCAAGTCCCAGTGGTCGGAGAGTCTGCGGCTTCTCGCGGACTCCATCGACTCGGAGTTCCAGTAGCGACTCCAGGTGAGTGCACTTGTTGTACCTTTTTTGTTGCTTCGGTGTTTCCGGCTGGCAGTTGCCGTTTGACCTGCTGGCCTGCTTTTGCTTCTTTTTCCCTTAGGAGCTCATGACGGCCTCCCGGGAGAAGTCTTGCTTCCTTCCGCCAGGGCCTTGGCCTCAGGAAGCAGCTGGAGCTGAAGAGCCGGGCCCTCGCCCGCTCCCAGGAAGAGCTCGCCGGCACGACGGCTCGGCTGGCCGACCTGACCCTCGACCGCGACGCCTTAAAGGTCAAGGTCACGGAGGCTCGGGGACGAGTCGCTCTCCTGGAGGAGCGCGTCCAACAACTCGGGAGCGGGACGCCGCGCGGACGCTCGTCGCCGAGAAGGAGGCCGCCGTATATGTCCTGTCGTCGGACTTGGACCGCTCCCATGCAGCCCTGAACCAGGTGGTGGGCGAGGTCGACGCCGTCCGGGAGGAGGTGAGGAAGGCTCGGGAGGAGGTTGAAGGTAAGTCTTACCTTTTTTTACCTTTCGTTCGTTCTGATCGTCCGTGGTTTTCTGCCACGGCTTGACCGTCTTGTCACCGCAGTCTTGAAGGTGGAGGCCATCTGCGCGCAAGGGATCATCGCCGTCCTCACCGCCGCGCATGACGCCGAGGTTGCCGAACATCAGGACCTACAGAGGGTGGCACGCGTGCTGTGTGGCACCCTCGACACCGACAGAGAGCCCTCGGGGAGCTCGCTCAGGAGTCGCCCGGAAGCCCTCCACGGAAGTGTGGGTGACCAGCTCAAAGAAGCCCTCCTGACAGGCGTCCAGAAGACGCTGGCGGTGGCGAAGTCTCACTATGAGAACATCGACACCGACGCCATCAGCGAGGGTTTCCTCGAGGCTTCTGACGTCGAGCTACTTGCGCTGATCAACTCCATGGAGGTCCCTGGGACGGCGCTGGCGGCCCTCTTCGAGGAAGACGTGAAGCTCCCCCTGGACCTAGATTAGGAAAATTGGGACCTCGTGCCCAGAAAAGTTTGTAAGAAACAATCATGCGGCCCTTCGTGGCCTTGATACTTATGTAAGTATCTGCTGCATGCTTGTTTTTAATTCATTTTCGTTTAGCGTTTTTCCTAAAGCGTTTTCCTCGTCAACCCTGAGCCCGGGCCATCGAGCCTCGGGGGACCTTTCGGACATCGTAGCTTTAGCGGCGTAGACTTGGACGTGATCCTAGGGATCTCGGTAGGGCGAGAGCTTTAGAAAAAGGGGTTCGGCCGATACTGCCCGAGCCTTCTTCCCTTACAAACGTTTTTCTTATAAGTTCTCTTCCGAGCGCGAGTTGTCTTTAGGCGAAGACTGGTGAGTGGAGATGCCGTATCCCTGGAGGCGTAGGCGGTCTCACGGCTCGGCCGGCTCTGCCCTCTGGGACTTCTTTTGCTCATCCAAGACTTATAAGCTTGTGTTTGGTTTAGGTAAGAAGTGAACTCGGGAGGTGAAAAAATTTCAACGGTTTTGAAATTTTGAGTTCGTTTAGTCTCGGAGGAATCCGGGGCTTCCCTCCCGTCTTAGCCCTGAGGGAGGGTCGGCCCTATTGGAGATAGGGCCGAACCTCGCTTTTGGTTGCGCAGATCACCCATTCCCAAGGGTGGGCTCGGGTGAAAAAATCTTAAAATCATTCGAGAAAAAGAAATCGGATCTTTTATTGATTTCAAGATTCATAGAATATACAATGCTCGGAAATCATTAGGGATATATGCGATGTAGGTGTTCGATATTCCAAGCGTTGTCGTAAACTTCGCCTTTCTCGTTCACCAGCTTGTACGTTCCCAGGCGTAGCACCTTGGCGATGACGAATGGCCCTTCCCATGGTGGCATCAGCTTGTGACGCCCTCTGATGTCCTGCCTGAGCCGTAGCTCCAGGTCACCTACGCTGAAGGCTCGGCCTCGAATGCGCCGAGCGTGGTACCTGCATAAGGTTTGCTGATACTTGGCCAAGTGCAGCAAGGCGATGTCTCGGGCCTCGTCCACTTGGTCCAGCGCGTCCTCCCGAGAAACCTGGTTGCCTAGCACGTCGTAGGCTCGGACTCTCAGGGAGCCGTATTCCAAGTCCATGGGGAGCACAGCCTCGGCACCATAGACCAGGAAGAAAGGCATGAAGCCTGTGGCTCGGCTCCGCATGGTCCTTAGGCTCCATATCACCACGGGGAGCTCGGTCAGCCACCTCTTGCCAAACTTATTCAACTTGTTGAAAATTCTCGGCTTGAGTCCCTGGAGGATCATGCCAATTGGCACACTCCACTTGGCTATTTAGTCCTTGGGTGAGCTACCACCGCCCAATCCACTCGTATGTGGTGATCATCGCAGAATGCCAGGAATTTCTTCCCGGTAAATTGCGTTCCTATTGTCGGTGATGATGGAGTTTGGGACGCCGAACCGATGAACGATGTCGGTGAAGAACAACACCACTTGGGTTGAACTGATCTGGGCGATCGGCCAAGCTTCGATCCACTTTGAGAACTTGTCGATGGTGACAAGTCAGTGGGTGAAGCCCCCGGGCGCCCTCCTGAGGGGCCCGACAAGGTCCAGTCCCCACACGACGAATGACCAAGTGATGGGGATCGTCTGGAGAGCTTGAGCCGGGAGATGAGTTTTCCGAGCGTAGTACTGACACCCTTCGTAGGAGCGTACTACCTCGGTAGCGCTGGCCACGGCGGTTGGCCAATAGAAGCCTTGTCAGAAGGCGTTGCCGACGAGCGTCCTCGGCGCGGCGTGGTGACCGCAGGCCCCGGCATGTATCTCCTCAACCAGGCGCTTGCCTTGACTGAAAGGGATGCAGTGCTGTAGGAGAACAGAAGAGCTACTGCCGGTAGAGTTCGCCGTCGATCATCGTGAAGGACTTGGCTCTTCCGTGCCAGCCGTCGGGCTTTGGTCTTGTCCGAGGGCAGAATCCTGCGGACGAGCAAACTAACCAGTGGCTCACGCCAATCTGGCTCATCGTCGTCCAGCTCGGCTTCAATCTCTATCGCCTCGGCTTCGTCGTTGGTTTTAGCCTCGGTCTCGGGCGGCTCCTCTTTGTCAGAGGGGTCGACAGCCCCCGAGGGATTTCCAGTGGCTTGAGGACGCTCCGAGCTCTCCTGGGGGCTCGGGGACCTCTTTCCCCTTGCTCCCCAGGGGATCGATGTTGACCGAAAGCTTGTGGAGATCGTTGGCAAATACGTCTGTCGGGACCGAAGCCCTTTAAGACGTGATTTTTGCCAACTCATCAGCATCTTCGTTGTACCTGCTTACGACGTGGTTGAGCTCGAGGCCGTCGATTTTTACCTCGAGCAACCGCATCAGCTTGCATGTAGGCGGCCATCTTGGGGTTCTGGTACGTCGACTCCTTCATCACCTGGTCCACGATGAGCTGGGAATCTCCTCGAACCTCGAGGCGTCTGATCCCCAGTTCGATGGCGATGTGTACCCGACGACGTTGTTGGAAGCCGTGAAGTGCAAGCCACAGCAGATACTTGAGCCGAACCCCGAGGGGTGAGATGAAGACAATGCCTGCGCCGGCACCAGTCTTCATCATCGACCCGATGAAGTACATGACCCAATACTCCTCTAGGGTGGGAAGCGGTGGCAGTTGTGTCTCGGTCCACTCTGCCACGAAGTCCACCAGCACCTGGGACTTGATGGCCTTGCGCGATGCGTAGGTGATGCCATCGCCCATGAGCTCGATTACCCACTTAGCGATCCTCCCAGTCGTCTCCCAGGTTCTGGATCACCTTCCCGAGGAGTAAGGATGATACCACGGTCACGGGATGGGATTCGACGTAGTGCCGCAGCTTGCGCCGAGCAAGCATGATTGCGTACACCAGCTTCTGGATCTGAGGGTAGCGTGTCTTGGTCTCGAACAAGACTTCACTGATGAAGTAGACCGGCCACTGGACGGGCAGCGCGTGTCCTTCCTCCCGCCGCTCCACGACGATTGCTGCGCCGCTCCACGACGATTGCTGCACTCACAACTCGGTGGGCGGTACAAGCTTCCGAAAGCAGAGCTTTAAACCTTTTGAGGGCTTCCTGGGCCTCAGAGGTCCAGGTGAATTGCTCAGGTTTTCTTCAGTAGCAGATACAGAGGTAAACCTTTTTCGCCGAGCCAGTAAAATGAACCAGCTTCAGGCTGCCAGAGACCCCTATCAGCTTCTGCACGCCTTTGAGGTTGCGGATCGGCCCCATCCGTGTGATGCCTGATATTTTTTCCTGGGTTGGCCTCGATGCCACGCTCGGAAAATGATAAACCCGAGCAACATGCCTCGGGGACCCCGAAAACACATTTCTCGGGGTTGAGTTTTATATTTTTCTTTTTGAGGCATTCGAACCATTCTTCTAGGTCGGCTACCAAGTCATCTGCCTTTCTAGTTTTATCACAATATCATCTACGTAAACCTCAATGGTTCGCCCGATGAGGTCCCCAAAAACCTTGAGCATGCAACGTTGATAAGTTGCGCCCGCGTTTTTGATGCCAAATGGCATGGTTACGTTGCAATATATGCCGAAGGGGGTGATGAAAGAAGTCGCTAGCTCGTTGGACTCTTTCATACGAATCTGATGGTAACCGGAGTATGCATCAAGAAAACTAAGTCGTTCGCAACTTGCAGTGGAGTCAACTATTTGATCAATATGAGGTAATGGAAATGAATATTTAGGACATGCTTCATTTAAACTAGTATAATCAACACACATCTTCTATTTTCCATTCTTTTTCTTAACTAATATAGGGTTGGCTAACCACTCTAGGATGGAAGACCTCCTTGATGAATTCGGCCGCCAAAAGCTTCTGCACCTCCTCCCCGATGGGCCGGCGCTTCTCCTCATCGAATCAGGCACAGGCGCTGCTTCACCGGCTTGGACCCGCCCTAGGATGTCCAAGGAGTGTTCGGCGACCTCCCTCAGGATGCCTGACATGTCCGAGGGACTCCAAGCAAACACGTCGGCGTGCTTGCGGAGGAAGTCGATGAGCACAACTTCCTATTTCGGGTCGAGGGTGGCGCTGATCTTCAGCACCTTGCCATCGGGCGTGCCGGGGTTGAGGGGCACCTCCTTCACTCCCTCGACGGGCTCGAAAGTGCCCATGGCCTTCTTGGGGTCGGGGACCTCCTTGGCCAGCTCCTCAAGGTCGGCGATGAGGGCCTCAGGATTCCACCAGCGCGTTGGTGTACTCGCAACACTCAACGTCGCACTGGTAGGCGTGCTGGTAGCAGGCGCCGACGGTGATGACCCCCTGTAACAGAACCGCCTAAATCACATGGCCCACAGGCACCTGTCATTGTCACTAATAACCTCTGACAGCCGGTCCCGTGTCCCAGATGATCTAGGAGGATCTGCTGGGTTATATCAGCACCCGTTTCTCTGACAGGATCCCATTGCGAAGCCATTATAGAATTACAACATTTCATAATAAAATACATCAGAGTAAAAGTGCGGAATATTAAATAATACTTAGATTACAAACCGGTTGTTCAAATAGAATCCAAGTGCAGTTATTACAGACCATAATTAAAATAGTAGCAGTGGCGGTAGAACAACAACATAACATAATAGATAGGT
The DNA here is from genome assembly GCA_038502445.1 of Eremochloa ophiuroides. Classification (NCBI taxonomy): domain Eukaryota; kingdom Viridiplantae; phylum Streptophyta; class Magnoliopsida; order Poales; family Poaceae; genus Eremochloa; species Eremochloa ophiuroides. The sequence goes on along the minus strand of JAHLJS010000001.1, from coordinate 89,085,070 downwards.
GGTAACACGAACCCTGCCCATGGATTCACTTCACTCTTCCTCGCTATCCTTGATGATGGTCACACAGCAAGGGACAACACAGACCTCCTGCTGCTGACTACCTGCAACGGGGTTAACAAACCCTGAGTACGAAGGTACTCCACAAGACTTACCCGACTAAGAAAAAGGAATGAGACTCAGGAATGCAGGCTGAGGGGAGTCAAAGTAAGGCTTTAGCAAGAGTTAAAGTATTTTGTGGAAAAAGCATTACTAATCCTGTTTTCAATATTTTACTCAACATTATTAGTAGTCAATATCAATAATTCATAATTCTTTCACATATAACTTTCAAATCCAATTACTTATTCATTCTCAAAAACATCCTAGTTCCGAACCACTTTTCGATGTAGGTGTGAGGATCAAGTCTTCATAACCAAGGAGCAACTGACGATTCGAATCGATTAGTATCCCAGCTGGGGATCCCTATCCACACTGCATATGTAGCACCTAAGCTTGTATATGCCAACCCCGTCTACCACAACTTTTCTATCTCTGAACAGGTCCTGCGCCACCCGAGAGCACAGTACTCCTCTCGTCTCTAGGCACAACGGCCACGAGGGTACACGCTACTCTCGCCATCTCTCCACTCCCAGTGCGTGGTTATCGGTTCAAGCAATAGAGCTACCGGAGATAGGGCTTCCCGGAGTATGTGGCTAGTTGCAAAGTCTCGATCACAGCAGGCCGACAATGAACGGTCCCTAATACTTTCCGTTGGATACCATGAATTGGGACTCTAACCCAAATACCCTGGTAACCACCCGGTTTTCACATCCCTTTCCCGTTGGCGACGATAAGTTGGGACTCTAACCCAAATATATGACCATCACCCGGAAAACCCGTCCCCATTGATGACAATGGACTGGCCAAGTACACTGCCAACAATGAAGACAATACCCTTCCCCTTCAATGATTCTTTCATTTGCATACCATCATCGTTCAAAATAGCATTTTATGCAAATCTAAATCAATTAAGCAGGGCTAAGCATTTTTCAATACTTAATTAAATCAGGTTCTCGTGGTAATAAGTGGTCAAGGAAAGGTAATGCATCAATAGGTTATCACTCAACTCCTACTAACCTAACACAGTAGATTAACTCATGTGATAAGACATTTTAAATACACGGGGAGGGCAAATGCACCAGGGGCTTGCCTTGGATGGCGTAAAGAGTAGGGTCCGGATCGGTGCCACTAGATGTCGAAGCCTTGCACTAATTTCTGGAGCAGTCTCCTCAGCAGACCCCTCAGTTTTTATCTCCGAATCACCGGTCACTACACGTATGTAATAATGAATACATGAATGTGATGCAATGAAACGGTACATGAAATAATGAAATTAAACAACCTTTGAACGCTATTATCATCTACAACCTATTCAAAGTAATTCCTTTTAAAAGTCTGCCCTAGGTCATAAGGGTGTTTGACCTAAGGCCACAATCAATCCAAAATTCACACCAAACCTAAATGATTAAAGTTTTCATTTATTTTATTAAGCAATTAACCAGGCATTTAATTAATAAATAATTAACTATTTCCTAATTGATGCCAAATTTTACCAACAGATAGTACTTAGGTCCCAAACAATACCCAATAAATTTTCATGATTTTTAGATCAACAGAGAATTTATTGAAATTGCAGCAAGTTGCATTTAGCAATTAATCTACAGATTTATAGATCATACAGAAAGTGTCTAAAGTACACATTTAATATTTTATTAAATAGTAAACATTACAGAGAACAGATTTTAGACACAGTACATTTATTTTACCAAAAAGATGAAATAGTAGCAGTATTCATTAGCATTAAAAATGGAAAAATCAACTAAATACTCTGGAAAAAGAAAAACCCAAAGGCAGCCCACTCGGCCCAGTAGCCAGCAACCGGCCCAGAGCGGCCCGACCACGCGCGCGCGCCTCCTATTCTCTCGCCGAGATGCTGACAGGCGGGGCCGGCCTGTCAGCTCCTTCTCTCACCTCCCGCCAGCGCTGACCGGCGGGTCACCGGCGGTTGACCGTCCCGCGCTCACTGCCGGCGAGCTGGTTGGCCCAACCAAGAGCACTAGCGTGCTCAGAACCTCCCCGCGGACCTAACAAGCTAAGTGGCGACCACTAGAGTTCGGGATGTACTCGACCACGACCACGGCGGCTCGGCCGCGACGGCCGCCGTACCCCGACGAGCACAAGACGGTAGAGTTAGGGATTAGAGGCGCCATCGATCCGGGAGCTCACCGCGAGATGGACGGACGGGTTGGTTTGGCCGGAGATAGAACAGAGGGGTGGGTGTGACGACGGCGGCGGCTGCAACAACTCGGCCGCGACGGCGAAGCCCTGTTCCGATGAACCTGAAGGCACAAAACATCGAACCATCTAAAGCATAAACACCAGAGGACTACCAAGAACTCGAAACACGCTGCGAAAAGGTTAGACCCTCACCACAACGAACCGGACTCGGCGACGACGAGACCCGCAGCGGCGCTCTGCGCACCCGCGGAGACGGTGACGGTGTTCCGACGCCCTCGGGCCACTACAGCCTGCACCTCTGGGTGCAAACAAAGCGCAAGGATGCCGGCTTGCTGTCTATGAGGTGGAGGGTGCGGGGGTGGCCGAGGCTCGCTGAATTCAACCGGAGACCGGAGTGCTCTCACCGGCAGGCCGAATGGAGAAGAACGGTTGGGGGGGTTCCTCGTCGTCTTTAAGGGCCAGGAGGGGAACGGAATGAGAACGAGCGCGACCCGGGGCCCCCGAGCGACGCGAACGCGGTGGCGACAGCGCACTGCCCCGGCCGGACGGCGGCAGCGCGCACGGACGCCGGTACAGTGGGGGGGCCCGGTACTGTAGCTATAACACTAGGCCTAATCCTATTTGAATCAAATTGATGGCCCTACTATGCAAATCTAAAAAAGAGGAAAATACAAAAGTTGTGCCAAATTTCCTGTAGAACATTTTTTATTCTTGGACCAAGTTCAAATTCAGGCCAAATTTTGAAATTACAGAAAATGGGGTAAAAGTTGAATTTGAATTTGATTTGCAATTCACTAAAATTCTCCAAACTTTTCCACCGAACTTGAAAATCTGTAAAAATGAAAGTTGTTCTAATTGTTGATCTCTACAAGTTTCATTAAGGATGTTTTGTTAGATTCTTGATAGTTTTTAAATTGATGTTTCAAATTGGAATTTCAACTCGCTGTTTTGAGTTTAATTCAATTTCCATTGCATAACATCAAAATCTCCAAAAATAAAAGTCATTCCATTTTAAAATATTTACAACTTTCATTAAGACACTTTCATCAGATTACTTATAGATTTTGAATTAGGTTTTAGGATCAAATTAGGGCTTAATAGCAATTTCCTTTTTGAATTAATTTTTTTATTTGCTTTTAGGGGTTTAATTGCACAATCAATCATGAACACAATCAAATAACTCTAGGAGACCTAAGCACAATCACATGCAGGCAGTTAAATTAAATATGATGACATGGTAGATTAATTAAATGTAATACCAGAGGTATTACACCCCCTTGGGCCCCAGCATCTTGAGCTTGAGGTAGGTGTAGTTCGGGACGGCCATCAACTTAGCGTAGCATGGCCTCCCGTGGATGGCGTGGTAGGTGCCACTGAAGCCTACCACCTTGAAGGTGAGGGTCTCCTTCCAGAAGTTGTCAGGAGCCCCGAAGTAGACGGGCAGGTCGATCTGCCCGAGGGGTTGTAGGCTCTTCCCCGAGACTATCCCGTGAAACGGGGATGTCATTGCCCGGAGAAGAGAACGGACTGATCCCCATCGAGTCGAGGGTCTCAACGTACAAAATGTTGAGGCCGCTACCATCCGTCCATAAGGACCTTGGTGAGCCGCGTGTTGCCGATAACGAGGGTCGACAACAAGAGGATAACGCCCCGGTGATGGGATGTGGTCCGGGTGATCGTCCCGGCTAAAGGTGATGACGTCGAGGGACTAGTCGAGGAAGCGCGGTGTCGCTGGTCCGACGGTGTAGACCTCCCGACGCTCGCACTTTCGCTGACGCGGCGTAGGAGCGGTCCCGGGCCCGCCGAAAATCATGAGGCACTTGTCGACGGGGGGGAACTCGTCGTCCTTCCCCCCTGGTCCTCCTTGTCTTCCGTGGGCTTCTTGCCGGCGGACGTCCCGGAACGCCTACCGCCTGTAATGCTTCTGGAGCAATACACACGCTCCGAGCGTATGATTCACCGGACCCTGGTGATAAGGGCATGGCTTGGAAAGCATCTCAGTTGAAGCGACCACGGGACGGCTGTTTTGCCCAGGGCTCGGCAGCCGTAATGAGGGGTTTGTTGCGGAGAGGGGCCTTCCCCTTCCCCTTCTTCTTCTTGTTGTTGGGGGCTCGGGAGGTGGAGCCCTCGGGGGCTTCCTCCTTCCGCTTCCCCTTGGGGTCGGAGAAAAGGGCTCCCTACCATCTCATCGCCCGAGACGAAGCTGGTAGCTATCCTCATGAGCTCAGCGACGCTCATGGGGGTTTGACGCCCCAGCTCATGAACTAGCTCTTTGCATGTCGTCCCTGCAGCAAAGGCTCCAACGACGTCAGAGTCGGCGACCTGGGGCAGCTCGTTATACTGCTTGGAGAATCACCGGATGTAGTCCCTGAGGGACTCGCCCGACTTCTGCTTGTAAGCTGCGGAGATCCTAGGAGTTGCCAGGGCGCACAGTAAGTGCCCTGGAAGTTCCCCACGAAGATCTTGACTAGATTGCTCCAGTCGAAGATCAACCGTGGGGGAGATGTTCCAGCCAGGCTCGTGCTGAGTCGGCCAGGAACAGGGGGAGGTTGCGGATGATGATGAGATCATCCTGCGCGCCACCCAGCTGCACGCAAGACGATAATCTGCCAGCCAAAGCTCGGGGTTCGTCTCCCCCGAGTACTTGGCGATGTTCATCAGTTGTCGAAACCTGGGGTGGGAATTTGGCCCTCCGGATGGCCTCGCTGAAGACACGAGGACCCGGTGGCTCGGGTGAGGGCGCACGGTCCTCGTCGGAGTTGTAGTGTCCTCCCCGGTGGACGTTGTAGCCACGTGCGGCCCCGTCGGTCTTTCAGTCGACCGCGGGCCTGGAGGATGGCAGTGGACTGTCGATGTCCTTGCCAAGCCGCTGGTGGACCGAGGAGGCTCTCGGTGCTTCGAGCTGCACCGAGGCCTCTCGTTCATGGCGCGTCGGCACGCCACGATGGCATTCCTCGGCTCCACGGTGCCGGGATGCCGAGCTTTCTGCCTGGAGGACAGCGGCGTCCTCCAGGAGACCTTTGAGTTGTTCCCTGAGCTGCCGGGTCCTCCGTGCTGGAGGGCTCAGGCATGCTCCGGAGGAGCATCGCAACCTCCGCGAGCTTATAGCTCGCCCGGGGTTCCGGCACTGGTGTCCTGACCCTCGTCATCGGCGACGATGCGGGCCTGGACGTCACGGGCTCGGCGTTGTGCTGCTCCACCGTCTCCCCGCTCCTCCTCGTGCTCTAGGGCGGCTCGGAGCTGGGCGAGGCGCAAGCGGTCCTCGTCCATCCGGGCTTCGAGCTCCCGGAGCTGCTCCAGCTCCGGAGAACGATGAAGAGGGCGTGACGTTCCAGGCCCCCGGGTCCTTTGAAGGCATGGGACCAGGGGCTGGTGGAGGTGGCGTATGCAGCTGTGGTTGCTCCGCCGGAGCGTCTTCCTCCTCCTCCGAGTGGACGTCCTCCAACACAGCTTCCTCCGGGTGCACCAAATGATAGCACTCCCGGGAGGGGTCGATGATGCTGTCAGTCGGAGGAGTCGCAGGCGCTGAGGGTGTTATCCCTTGCGTCATCGGAGGAGACGAAGGCTTGGGGGTCGTAGACGCCGGAGAAGTCCACGCTCGCTCAAAAGTCATCGTCGTCGTCGCTACCAAGGTCCCACCGTGATGGCGAGACACGGCCATAGCGGTCTCATCCCTCCGGGTACTCCGAAAGGGTGCGACTGCTGCTAGAGTTGGACTCCCCGCAGCTGCATGCTCTAGGAGAGCTCGCAGGAGAGGACGGTGGAGAGTCATCGAGGTCGCCCAGGCCCTCCAGGTGATGGATAGATGCCATCGCTTGTTCGTGCCTGTAGGCACGAACGGCGCGGACTTGGGCGTCCGCAACAGTGTGGAGCCCAAAGGGAAATGGAGAGGGCGTTGCCGGCCCTCCCCAGTGAGGTCAAAGGGAAACGGCGGGCGATGACGTGGCCCCTCTCACATTACTCCGCGGAGTAGTGGGGGGCGTGGTGCCTCCACCGCTCGTGGCGTTGAGCTGGCGGTGAGCGTGGAGGTGGTGTCCCGTGCAGGGGGCACCGGGTCGGTCGTGTCTCCCGTAGCGAGGCCCGGGTTGACGCGGTTGCGCCTCCCCTCCTAGCTCGGCGAGAGCGGCGCGTGGCGTTCCCTCCGTCTCCCGAAACGGGTGGACATGTCGCCGGGGTCCTTTCCCCGGCCATCTGCTGGGTCGGGGTCAGGACAATGATGGCCTGAGGCTCGGTCGGGCGGAGGTTCATCTCGAGACCGCAGGCAGTGGCCACGAACTCGAGGCTCCCGAACCAGAGCACCGCGCCAGCAGGAAGTGCGGAGACGTTGGCTGCCATCCGCAACCTGGATCAACACGCAAAAGGCCCCTACCTGGCGCGCCAACTTTCGGTGCTAGGATTAGCGGGTGCTAACACCAGCTAGTAAACTTGCGTTTTGCAGTTGAGATCATGGATGGTGTGCAAGGGGGAACACAGGGGTTATACTGGTTCAGGCAAAGAGTGCCCTACGTCCAGTGTGGGATCGAGTCGTGTTGCCTTGCACCGGGGTGCTTGTAGTAGGGGTTACAAGCCTAGTCGAGAAAGGGAGGAGCTCCCAAGTCTCTTATAAATGTGTAGGTGTATGAGTGTATTCTTATGACTATAGGATGCAGTGAGTGACTAGAAGTCCTTGTTGTGAATACCGATGATCAGCCTCTGCCCTCCCTATAAGGGTGAGGCTAAAGTTACATGTGATGCCCTGTGGTTACAATGCTCGGCATGGCGGAGACAATGGTGACCGGTGGCTATTGTCAGCCACGTCTTGGCGCCTTGAAGGTATGGCATTAGTCATTAGGTTGATCTTCCACTGTTCCATTGGCAAGTTCCAAGGTGACGCACGTGCGGTGCGTGGCTTGCTGCGTGGCACTACGTCATGCCGTCGCATCCGACCCTGCATAGTGCAATGAGTAGATAGGTTGACCTTTGAGTATGAGCTCCCGAGGCTCGGGAGACCTTGGTGCCATCGGGGGCTTGACGGGACGGAGCGGGAGGAGTGTCCTCCCTCGGGCGCTTCCCTTCCCATGTGAGGTACTTTCTAGGGGGTAAGCGAGCCTGGTCGTAAGGCTTGCCCATTCCCTCGGGTTGGCCGGACGGCTGTCGTTCTCCCTTTTCTGGCGCCACACGTGTGGCCGGGGTATGGCAATCACCGTCGTAGTTGGAGAATCTCCTCGTCAGCCCATGGGGCCGTATGGTTGACCGTCCCTGTAGCGGCGTGGGAGAAGTAGGACCGTTAGATCGGTTGTCAGATGAGGTGTGGCAGTTCGTACGGCGAACGTGCACGTTCGGGGCGCAGTTGCGTCAAGGGGGCCCACCCGATGGGACCGTGCTTGTAAAGTGGTCAGGGAGATCCCTTGGCTGTCAAGTTTGCCCTACTGACGTCGACAGGGCTCGGGCGAACCCGAGGGGTGCGCTCGAGGGAGTTTGCATGTAGCGGGGGGCTCGGACGAATCGGAAACCAGATGCCCGAGCCTTGCTTTCCCGATCCCTATCGCGGAGGCTCGGACGAATCGGAAAATCTCTCCCGAGAGGGGTCCGCGCGCCCGGGGGTGGTGACGTGCTTCCGCGCGGCTCTGTCCTAGGCCGCGTGGGCCGTTCCCGCGTGGGTTTCGGTTGGCGCCTTCTTGGGCCAGACTTTATTCGGGAGGTGTGATTTTGCATTGAAGTTAGATACCCCATAATTGGGTACCCGACACTACACGAACATTGATTAAAAAGGCATAGAACATTCTATATATACTACACGAACATCGTGTTGTGTATATATATATGATATTATATATATATATATATATTATATATATATATAATATATATGCATGAATAGCATGAAATTTAATAAAAACAGAAGATGCGAAGCGGCAGCCGACGTATTCACTACCCTCGTGCAGCTGGCGATCAAGATGCTTCAGTCGGACCTGTGAGCTGCCAAACTATCTCAGGAAGTGGTTGCCAAAAATACTCCCTACGTAAAAAACATTATAGAACATCACATGTATATTAAGTGAATATTTCCTAAATACATCATAGAACAACACTAAATACATTATAAAAATATATTGTATATATATAGTACGTGAACAACACTAGGTACATATAGAACAACACTAAATACATATAGAACATCGCCAGATGCATTATAGAACAATGCAAAATACATTATAGAACATCGAATATATAGTACTTGAACAATACTAAATATATTTTAAAAGTACGTGAACAACACTAAAAATAACGTAGAACAATAACACTAAATACATATAAAACAACTCTAAATACACATTGAACATCCCTAGATGCATTATAGAAAAACGATAAATATATATAGAACAACGCTTAATAATATAAAACATCGCATATATATAGTACGTGAATACTAAATACATTTAAAACATCACATGTATACTAAGTGAACAACCCCTGAGTGAGCTTCCAAGAAGCACCGTATAACAATATTAAATACATTATAGAACATTGGATATAAAAAAGAAACACAAAAAAGAGGAAGAACAAAAAAAGGAATTACAGGAAAAAGAAAACTCGAATGAAAGAAAGAATAAAACGTAGTAAAAAAAAAGGAAAGAAAAAAGAAACAGTAGAAAAAGCAAATAGTGTACAATATAACAAAATAAAAGAAAAGAAAAAATAAAAGAAACATATAAAAAATAAAAAAAATAGAATAAAACAACATAGAGATAAGGGAAAAAGAAATAAAAATGCACGTAACAGTTCAAAAAGAAAAAAGAAAGAAAAAGGAAAAATAAAACTAAAAGACAAATAAAAAAGGAATAAAAAAACACACGTACATAGGAGAATAGTACGTAACATACCTGGGAGAGAGCAGCTGGGCCGTGCGCCTCCACTCTGGATGGTTCCGTGCGGACTGACGGAGGGGCGTGCGCATGGGTCGCAACTCGCAACGTGAAGCGCGCGGGCCCCCGGGGGGGGGGGGGGGGGGGGGGGGGGGGGGTGGGTGGTGTTCTCGGAGAGCGGCTGCGCGTCACCCTGGTCGGACAGGATGATTGCCGCCCCTGCCACGGTCTCGCACAGTCGCAGCGTGCTGCCGCCGCCGCTAGCAAGTTGCAAGACACTGTCATATTAAAATGCAAATGCCCATTATTTGCCACTTACTCCCTCCGCTTCCCGAGAATATTAATTAAATATATACTAAAAATTATTAATAATTATAGTACATAATTATTATCATTGAAAAGATTCGTCAATCTAGTTTTTTAATAAACTTATCTAGAGATATAAATGTTACACATATATTTTTACAAATCAAGTGAAATTTATGACATACACACCAACAAGGACCAACGTCACTATGTAGGTACGTACTGCCCAATCAACTGCCCCGTCTTCCTGTTGTTCTTCTTTTTCATTCGCAACTAGTATGACTTGATAGACAAGTATTACTTGGACGCCTTTAAGGTTCAGCCACCAGCTGCATCAATGGCCACCAATAGGAGGCTCGCCTCGGAGTCAAGTTTCGTTGATAAAGCATGGTTCAAATTTTCACACCGTTTTGCCAAGTTGCATTCTAAACAAAAGGAGTCCTGCTTAGTACATCAATTTCTTTTTTACTAATTACTAATGCACAGTGAATCTATAATGTTCGCATGATCTTAAGAAATGCTTATATATTTGGCTTGAACATGTCAGTTCATACTCTCCGCCGGGTCATTCTTAATTCAGTACTCCCTCCAGTTTTCCAAAAGATTTTATTTTGAATAAACCTTGGGTCAAACATAGAAAGTATAAATCATGCATGAATAACTTTTAAATTGTTGAGTTTTGGAAATGTGAAAACTATATAAATACATTTATCTTGAAAAGTACTTTCATAAAAATATACAGATATCACTTTTTAATATAAGAGGTCAAAGTTATGCTTAATTTGGGGACTGTGTCGTTGTCCAAAATGGCATCTTTTAGAAAACCAGATAGAGTAAACATGTGCTATGTTAATGATAGATTAATTAATCTTATTATATTCATCTTGCAAATTAACATTCATCTATCTAATTAGTTTTTAGGAACTAAAATTTAGTCCCGAAAACCAAACACCCTCAGTTGCGACAGAGCCAGCAGTGGGGCTATGGGTACAGAGCCAGGCTATGCCCCGAAATTGCTGTTGTGGAGCCCTTATGGAATTTCTACTTAGTTTATAGTATTTTTGTAGGGTGTGAGTGGCTAAAACACGATCTGGAGATTGAAGAAGACAGTAGAAGGTGCTGAAAATGCAATCCAGAAACATAATCATGTGATTAAAGATGCCTCGGATAGGACTTTAGGCCTTGTATAGAAGCACATTAGTGTTTATTTAGCGGACGTTACTTTGTCCAGTCCCTCCTTATATTTTTCCTGGCTTCGTCCTAATTAGCAGGAACATGCAATATGCCGGTCCTAATTAAGCTCTATCCAAGTGTTCAGCGCAGGGACTTATCTCATATGCATGTGGTATATCTATTCTATACAACTAAAAAGCAGCTAATGTTTTCGTTCACCCTGCTAATCACCGCGTGCCTGCGATCATCCACTTGCCAAGAAAACACCGCCTGCCTACGAACCGTGGGTTGCCTAGCAACAACACGTGAAGATTTTCATCCACCTGGCGTTCACCGCGCGTGCATGCAATCTGCGCCTCCATGCAAAATCGGCAACTTACAAAATCAACGCCCCTAACAAAATTGGCTGCATGCAAAAATCAGCGGACTTCCGTAAAATCGGCGGCACCATTTTCATCTTTTCTTCTTTCATTCAAGCTCTCGGCGCCCATTTGTCAATACCAAAAATGCCTCGATCGTCCAGCCTCGACAAGCTCTCGGCGCCCATCTGTCAATACCAAAAATGCCTCGATCGTCCAGCCTCGACAAGGGATCACCTGCAGCCGGCATTCCCTATACGCCATGTTCTCTGTGTCTATGTTAATTACGTGAATTTTGTTTTTAGATTAAATGTTAGTTTAATATTAGTATTTAATTTTGTAGTGTGGTTATTTCATCGTGCGATCCGTGTATTTATAGCATAAATTTAGCCATCTCGTTGCAACGCAGGGCACGAATCTAGTGGTATATGAAAGAGTAAGTGACAAGAGGCAAAGCTCGTGCTCGTGCTCAGTGCCTGGTGTCGGCATCGAGTTAGTACAGTTGTAGAATCCTTCAAACAGACAAACACAGAAATTTAAGGATGGAGAAGCGGCCGGTTCAAAGTTTCAAAAATATAATACTTCGAGGAAGCCATCGCTCCCACACCAACCATTTCTTTGCCCGCGCATGGCGCTGACAATATAAACCGCACGGAACGAGTGCAGCAGAACACACACACACATACACACACACCAAAGGCTCCAAGCAAAGCAAGAAAGCAACAAGGACTCACGCAGTACGTGACCTGTAGCTCAGGTCCTTGCTCGATCTCTAGCCTGTCGTCGTTGCTGAACTCTTTTTAGCTTGTTTGCTGCAAACCTCGATCGATCCGCGAAAGGACGACCACAGCAGCTTGCATTAGTTTCTTCGACAGCAATAATAATGGATATTAAGGTGCTGAGTTCCAAGCTCGTGAAGCCCGCTTAGGCTATGTTCGGTTCATGGGGATCCAATCCCCAAGCGGATCTTTTCCACCCAGGGAACGAGTGGTTCCCTGGCTGTCATTGCATCCCTGTTGGGGATAATTACCCCTTAGCCATAACCCTTGCTCTATGATTTTGTGTTCGGTTAGATAGAGATGACTGCTAGCATGTCACGTCCGCTTGCCCAGCCATCGAAGTGGAATTCTCTCACGCCTGTAGAGGCCGGGCTTCGTTCCCGGGCCGGATTGAGTGGAAAAGGCCGAGATAGGCCGGGGTAAAATCCAAACCGGGCTTAAACGAATACACTTATTTTCATAGGCCGGGAATGTTTCCACGCTGGGCTGACCCACGGGGTTGGGCCTGCACCCCGGCTGGGGAGGGCCTAACCGAACAAGGCCTTACGGTGGCGGTGCGGCGCCGGGCAGTGCGGATGAGTACATCCCACTGTCCATCTTCGACAGCGTGACGTACAAGATGCAGAAGGCCATCATCTACGCCTTCCCGGCGGCGGCCCTATCGACGGCGGCCATCGAGAAGGCCCTGGCCGCGGTGCTGGCCGAGTACCGCGCGTTCGCGGGGCAGCTCGGCGAGGCCCCCGACGGCACGCCCGCGGTGCTGCTCAACGACCGCGGCGCGCGCTTGGTGGAGGCGAGCGTGGACGACGCCGACCTGGTGGACATGGCGCCCGCGAAGCCCACTCCGGAGCTGCTCCGGCTGCACCCGGACCTGGAGGAGGAGCTCCAGGAGGTGGTGCTCCTGCAGCTGACCCGGTTCCGGTGCGGCTCCCTCGCCGTCGGGTTCACGTCCAACCACGTGGTGGCCGACGGCCACGCCACCAGCAACTTCCTGGTGGCGTGGGGACGCGCCACCAGGGGCCTCCCCACGGGCCACGGGCCTTCCCCCCGTGCACCACCAGGCCGGGCTCTTCAAGCCACGCTCCTCGCCCCGCGTCGACTTCGACCACCGCAGCAGGGAGTGGTCGTCGCCGGCCGTCGCCGAGAAGCAGCAGCACGGCCTCCACGGCGACGACATGGTTATCCACAAGGCGCACTTCACCAAGGACTTCATCGCGGGGCTCCGCGCCAGGGCGTCGGAAGGCCGCGGCCGGCCGTTCAGCCGGTTCGAGACCATCCTGGCGCACCTGTGGCGCACCCTGACGCGCGCCCGCGGGCTGAGCCCCGACGAGACCTCGTAGATCCGGCAGTCCGTCGACGGCCGCCACCGCCTCGGCCTGCCGGCCGAGTACTTCGGCAACCTGGTCCTCTGGGCGTTCCCGACGGCGACGGTGGCGGACCTGCTGGGGCTGCCGCTAAAGCACGCGGCGCAGGTGTCATCCACGACGAGGTGGCGCGCGTCGACGGCGGCTACTTCAGGTCGTTCGTCGACTTCGCGGCGTCGGGCGCGCCGGAGAAGGAAGGCCTGGAGACGTCAGCCGTGCTCAAGGACGTGCTGTGCCCCAACGTCGAGGTGGACAGCTGGCTGACGTTCCCGTTCTACGAGCTGGACTTCGGCACGGGCAGCCCAACCTACTTCATGCCGTCCTACTTCCCCACGGAGGGGATGCTGTTCCTCGTGCCCTCCTACATCGGCGACGGCAGCGTCGATGCCTTCGTGCCAGTGTTCCAGCACAACCTCGACGCTTTCAAGGAGTGCTGCTATGCCACGGAGTAGTAGGATCGGACGCACTCTGTCAGGAGAGGAGCTGCGCTTGGTGGAGAGAGAGAGAGAGAGAGAGAGAGAGTGTCTTCAGGGTCGTGATTATTTGGTTGCGGCGCATGGTTAAAGGCGTCGTTAACCTAACAGTAGTTTCTTTTTCATCTTCTCTGAGTTTTTTAGCTTTTGATGAGGTGGCTGCATCAATTGCTTCTCGATCGGCCGTCTAAGCAAGTGTTTCATTGAGTTTTGGGAGATGTAACTTTATGATTTATGAGGTTAGTCAATAAACAGTGTTAATTAATCAAATTCTCTCTCTGCTATTCATGTATCCTGCAGGACTGCGCCACCAGCCCACCATACAGATAGACTTTACCAAAATATTATAAAATATCTTTGTAAATAATATAAAAATACTTTAAAAAATTAAGCAATTAAAACTCCGGTACCCCGGTCAAATCTTAGAAATTTTGTTTTAGCTTCACAAAATATGCATACATTTTATTTTCTTTCCCCAATCATACTATATATCTTCTTCCAAGATCTCATTTTTGTGTTTATTTGCTAGTTTAGAGTAAAATATACTTTACCAAAAATTTTGTACATTTTTATTCTTAACCCTTGAAGGCACAGTCTTCGCTAACCTTATTGAATCTGATGGTTTTATGGCAATGCTATACTCCAAAACGGCTCCATGAACAGAGAAGGTATTTGCATTTCCTTTCTATTGCCCTACTGTGACTTTTGTAGATTGCGTGCTTGGTACATTATAACATCGCAAGTTGTTTTTTTTTATTTGAATAAGGGAGGGTTAATAGTAAGAATAAGAACAAAGTACTCAGCAAGCATATAATAAATCGAATGAAATGTATGTCTAGCCATTTAGCATATCCATTCTCAACCATAAATCATGTATCATAGCCCTTATTTGTCATTTGAAGTATTTTAGATGCTTGATTTTGGTACTCCAGAAAAGCAAATCTTGATTGAACCCAAATGCGATTGATTAAAATTTATATTTTTTTGAGCATCTTAATGTATATTTATCCAACATAAAATAATTATATGATTTTTTTATAAGATGACAAGCTCTAGTATGTGACTAATATACCATTAAAGTTTTATATTATTTTTTTATATCTTAACAATCTTAAATAAGGAAACACAAAAGTAGCAATTTATATCGAGAGTTATAATTTTTATATAAAAATCATTTTCATTTGAGGTCATATAAATAAATAAACAATCTTTCTAAGGTAGAGCCTTGTGGCTAATATGTAACGGGTCAGGTAAGCACCCGTCGGGAGCTGGTGAGACCCATTAAAACTTTAGAGAGCTAAAAATGTATTTTGAAACTTTAAGGACTAAGATGACACACATCTAGATAACTTTAGAGATCGTCGGTAAATTTTAGGCTATTTGAAAAGACCAGTCACACTATAAAAAGCGTTGCCTGGCGAGGGGTCTTTTCGAGATGGAATGGATGTTGATGTAGTTTGAATCTCCTTTTTCCATCATAATATTCGGTACGTATATATGCTTGCTAGTATTTATTTATATATTATAAATTTAAACAATTACATTTTGTTTAGATGTTACGTACTCCCTTCATGTTATAAATAGAGTCGTTTAGGATAACGATACGGTCTCCAAAGTATATCTTTGACTTCATATTTCTATAAAAATACTTATTAAAAAGTGATATACGTGTACTTTTATGAAAATATATTTGAAAGCAAATATATTTATATTGTTTTTATATTTCTAAACTTAGTAATTTAAAAATTATTTATAATTTATATTCCTAAAGTTTGACCAAGATTATTCTAAAGCGACTTCTATTTACTTTATGAGGGCGTACATTGATTTTCCCCGCAAGCATGTACGGGCGATTATTATTATTGGAAGAAAAAAAAAAGAGCTGGTCCGAACTGTCTAGGCGAGTAATGCCTCAAGCCCAATTTCACCTCGCACCAACTCTGGGACGTTGGCTAAGATATGCTTATTTGAGATTGTTCTGTTTAGTTAGAAACACGATACGGGAGTAACAAGGGACATGGACAATCTGCGGCACCGCCCTTGACGCCTCTTGGCTGGGAGGGGTTTTTTATTAATTATTTTTTGACATAAAGCTGGGCCGTTGTTGATTTTTTTTTTAGCCTGGACTACTGGAGTACAGCTGTAGTATCTGAACGCACGCTCAAACACACCCACACATACCACATCACACACACACATACGTACTCCGTAGAGCGCACGCTAGACCTACAAACTATACACACATCGTGCGTCCTTCTTGATATCAACGAAGTCCTATGAGGGTCCGCAAGCGATGGGCACTGTCGCACTATCATTGTGGCTTCACTCGTACATCTAGGACCTGTAAATTTATTTTGGAAAAAAACCCCGGTGCCACACCCGGCCGATTCCACCGCTGGGAATGGAACTCGGGCGGGTGGCCTCCACGACGGGAGCGCACACCACTGCGCCACCAGACGGAGACGACTGGAACTCTCGAAGTGGTTGCGAACTGCGACCATCTCTAGCTCTAGCACCACATTTTGATCTAGAATATATTTGGAGCTAAAATAAAATGTGCGATCATCTGGTTAGCATTCAGTTGAGACATTGAAGTGCCATCTACATCTTACTGTCATCCACACAACAATAAACATTGAGAGAATTATCTGTATGGTCTTAAAAATAACTACAACTTTCTTGTATGGCTCTTTTTTCTAACATACCTATGAAACCTGAAAACGAATTTTGCTTCCCTACATGGCCTTCTATCCAATAAGTTAGACTGTCTCCAATAATGTGACACATATACAAAATGGATCATGCACAGTGTATATGCAGTCCAATCCAAAAACCATGCTCCAAAGAAGTAGGCAAAAACGTGACTCCTTTTGCGCCGGCACCGATGTGAAACACAAATATACGTCGTTTCTCCGCTCTTTACATTTCCATGTAGCGCTAGGCCCACCACAGGGCTAGCATCGAGGGGAGAGGAACTGCAGGCGGTGAGATCGAAGAGCACGGCGCCGACACGTGGGAGATGAGGTGGAGGCCGTCGCCATCACAGAGGGGCGTAGAGGGCCGCTAGTGGGGGAGGAGGATTGGGACCACTGGTGAGATTTGGAACGCACGCCGCCAGTAGAGGAGGAGCGCTCGGGCCGCTGGGAGGAGGCGGGCTGCCGGTGGAAGAGGAGCGCTTGCGCTGTCGGGGGGGAGGCGGGCCGCCGATGGGCCAAGGAGCGCGTGCGCTGCCGGTTGGAGAGGGGCACACCACTTGGGAGGACGTGGGCCCGTCTAGGAGGACGGGGCGGGGAGGAGGCAGGCTGCCGGTGGGGGAGCACGTGCCACCAGTTGTATCCAAGAGGGAGGGGCAGTGTGCTGGAGGAGAGAGAGGTATGGGTGGAGCCGGAGTAGAGAGAAGAGAGGGACTGGTGGCACCAACACGGGGGGAGAGAGAGCGAGGAGAGAGACGAGCTTTGGGCACCGCTTTTTGCGTTGGCTGTTGGAGATAGCAAGTTTTGGGTGCGATCTTTTTCCCTATAGAAGACCTAATAAATAGGTTCTGTGTTTGGGTCCGCTATGTTAGTTGTAGATAGTCTTAGGGTGGGCGGCTGTCTTTCCACTGTAGCCTATATGCGAAATGTCTCACACGCCCCTCCGCTTCTTCTGAATCTCGCGAACAAGGACTCACGGTTCGGGGGAAAAGGAAAAAAACTCATGACGGCTAGCGAACGGAGCCTGCCTGCGGCAACGCGCTCTAAGGGCATGCCCGGCGGTGGCCAAACCAGGGCGCAAATAGACGCCGGGCGTCCAAGACCGTAGCCGTCCGTGCGGCAGAGGGGTGGCTGCTTACCTGGTTCGCCAAGCCTGGCCGAGGCTCGTCCAGGCCCGCGAGCAAGGCGATGGAGCAGCACCTGAGAAGCCCAGCCATGGCCCCAGCGCGCTGGCTGCAACTCGCATCGAGCCAGGCCGTGGCCTTGCGCGTCGACTGCTGCAACGTGGGTAGAGGCTGCCTGTGGCCCTAGCGGCTGCAGCTCGCGTGGACATTCAAACGCAAAACAACGTGACTATTATTTGTCTAAATTTTGGTTTCTTTTTCGCTATAGGATAGTGTTTTTCTCTCACAACAAATCAATATCAGCTGAAAATCAGCACTTCATTACCAGAAACCAAATGCATTGGAGCTTCTGAAGTTTTCCTTTTTTTTTTTTTTACAACAGAGCTTGTGAAGTTGGTTTCCTTCAACCCTCATCAAATCATTAGGATCAAACGTACAAGCTTCACTAGCAGCAACACTACAGCTTTATTCAGAGAGCGAGATATCTAGTGCTTTTCCTTTCTTAAAGTAAATATAATTCTTGGTTAGTATAGCTAACCTTATTACTGGGAGACCTAACCTATTTTGGATTTGTAACAATTTATGTGTGAACCTATGTTATGTATGCATCTCTGAATTGCAATGTACTTGTGTAAATTTTTATGCATTTGATAAGCTAATTCCGTAGTATTGTATTTATGTATCTTATTATGTACTATTACATGTTAAAAATAATATATTTCTAATTTTATTCAGTTACAAACACTTTAAACCCTGCGTAATATTACTATAAATATTTATTTTTCACAGGGGTAAAATAATCATTTTATCTGTCACTTAACAACTGTTAAGTGGCTGAAATAGACGGAATGCCATGTAGGTAAACCAATTTCGTTTTTGACTTTATAGATATTCGTTACAAGGAAGATGATTTTTTAGAACCCTTTTGCAAGAAAAAGAATAAAAAAGAGTTGGGAGACGGCATACGGGGCAGGGCCGAGCTCGCCACTCCACCACCCATCTACCTCTTCTCCCAACTCTGGATCATGCACTGTATTGCCATTATTTGAGAAGGCTTCTACGTGGTTATAAAAATAATACGGCACTAGCTAATAATAGAAATAATAGCACGGTCCGGGCTTGATAAAATCAAGCCATGTCAAGGTGGGCCGACCCCAGGCATAGAGCCCACAAAACTCCCACCTCCGATGGCCCGTCAAGCAACCAACGATCCAGCGAGAGTCCGACGGGACGGCGCCTGCCTTCCGGGGCCGACTAAGGTCCGACCTGGTCGGCACTGTGCCGCCGTCCGACCAGGTCATGCAGCGCTCCGCAGCTCACGTATCGCTCGGTAGCACGGGCATGCAAGCATATGGGCCAGCTCTTGCGCATCCGCTCTGTATTTGGCCCCGTGTTTCTCATGGCTAGCGCACCGCGCCGTAGTAGCAACGCAATAAATTTAAAAATACTATGTCATCACATTTCATTTTTTTTAAAAAAAATTAAGCCCTGACTCCTAAACTAAGTATCCCAATTAAAATTCAATTGCACCATCGAGTTCTTTACAATGAACTCTTTAAAACAAGACCTTATATGAATATATTTCGATAATTTTTAGTAAAGATTTATCTCATGATAAAAATGTATTTAAAGGTAATCATGGAACATCATATTAACACCACACGAACATCACAAAATATATCACAGAACATCATATGTATGTTGTATGAACTTCGATCTTCTGACAAATGTTCTAATTAATAAAATGATTCATATTTCGAATAAAACCATTCTAGGGTTTACATTATTATGTAATGTGCATAAAATGGAGAAATGATGAAAAAAATAATTTATAACCTTTGCATAAGACATCATATGTATACTACCTAAACATCATATATAGCATGAAATGTAAAGTAAAATAATGAAATCAGTGAAGTAGTTAATTAAAATCAAATAAAAATAAGGAAAAAGCTCCATGAACATTTCTAGATACACCGTATACTGGATACACTATAAAACATCACATGTATGGTAAGTAAACATCCCTAAATACACCATAGAACATCACATTTATGCTAAGCGAACATCCCTAAATACACCATAGAACATTTCATTTATGCTAAGCAAACATCCCTAAATACATCATAGAATATCGTATCTATGCTAAGTGAACATCCTAGATATACCATAGAACATCATATTCATACTAACTGAACATTCCTTCATATACATCATAGAGCAACATGTATACTAAGTGGACATCCACATATACACAATAAAATATCACATGTATACTAAGTGAGCATATCTAGATACATCACAGAATATCACATGTGTACTTAATGAACATCTCCAACTATGCAACAAAGTAAAACACATCTATACTAATTAAAATATCTCTAAATACACCACATAACATAATACGTATACATAATCAACACTAAATACATTCTAGAACATTACATTTATTAATGAGAAAATAAAAAAGTGAAACATAAAAATATAAATAGAAGAAAAATAAGAGAAAATGCAAAACACCACCGAAAAAGAAAAATGAAAAAAGAAAGGAAAAAGAAATAAAAAAACAAAATAAATAATAGTAGAAAATAATAAAAGATGAAAAGAATAATAGAATACCACTAAAAACAAAAGAGAAAAAAAACATGAAAAGGAAATAGTAGAAAAGAAAAGAAATAATAAGACAACACGTATAAACCAAAAGAGGAAAATGTATATATTATATAAAAACGAAAGCTTAGGTACCTAAAACCTTACGCTCGAACGTTGAAAAGGAATAGAAAAAATTAAAAGAAAAGCTTCCGTACCTGGAATAGCCTGCGATGGAAGTCGAACGCTCCTGGGCCGTCACGAACTTCACATGGGCCGCACGTCCACGCTCAACCATCGGCAGGGGGTGGTCGGAGCGCGGCTGGCGGCCACCCTGGTCGGACAGGAAGAATCCCCCTGCCTTCCGCCTCTCGAAGCTGCTCCCCCGCCACTGCTTCTGCGTCGCGACAGTTTCGGAACCCAAGCCAATGATATATTTCTAATTTTATTCAATTATGAACGCTTTAAACTCTGTGTAATGTTACTCTAAATCTTTATTTTTTCAAGAGGTAAAATAGTCATTTTATCTCTCACTTAAAGTTGTTAAGTGGTTGAAATTTACGGAACGCCATGTAGGTAAAGGAATTCCGTTTTCAGACCTTATAGATAAGTTTGGGAATAAAAGGACAATACAAGGAAGTAAGATTTATTTAAGGGAAAATAGATAATTCTCTCGTAATGGCAAGTACATTGCTACACCTCAGCGGTCTCATAACTCGTCTCATATAACACCACATAGTATTTTTTTACTTATGTGGAGGAAAGAGAGAGGTGAGAAAGAACGAGGTCATTGTCTCGTGAAACAACCAACTTCATGAGCTAAGATTTAAGATGTAGGACAACTGAGACAATTGTTCTGCTATTATATGAGTTGTTGTTACCATACATCTCACAATTCTACATTTACTCTATGCATAAATTAAGGAATTTTGAGTTACTGTGAGTCAATTTTAAAAATAATCATTGTACATATTGTCTAATGAGTCGTCTTAAAGTGATGTGACATTACATGAGACCATTGATAAGACAACACCAATGTATTTACCCTAGTCATTCGATAAGTTCATGAGTACTTCATCCGTCGCAAAATAAGTGTCGTTTTTGACTTTTTGAAATCATCGTTTAACCATTCATCTTATTTAAAAAATTTATGAAAACATAAAAATAAATACATTAAGATTAAAGTACTTCTAATAATGGATCATTTCATAGTAAAATAATTAATTTTTGTATAAAACTTTTGAATAAGACGAATGATCACTTATTTGGGATTGGTGGAGTAACTACAAATCTCTGAACGAAATAAAAAAAGAGTTGGGAGATGGGGGCGGGGCCAAGCTCGCCACTCCACACCACAAGCGAGCGCTGAGCAAGCTCTCTTCGCTGCTGTGTTCAAACACAACAGGCTGGCGCGGGCCACGCCGTATTTGCTCGGTCGCCTCTAGCTCCATGGGAACGGCTGGGTCATTGCCGACACCCATCTACCCCTCCTCCCAACTCTGGATCATTGTCTGTATTGTCATTATTTGAGCAGGCTTCTACAAGGTTAGAAAAACAATATGGCACTAACTTAATAATAATAATAGCCAGCGCGTGACCGAGCGAGAAAGAAAGATCAATTTAATCTCTGGTAGCGGAACGCAAACGCCGACTAGTGGCCTTTAAAACCACCCATCACAACCAACCATCACAAATTCAGAACTAGTTCAATTGCAATTATAACAAGACCTTGGGCCTGGGTGGTGACCGCATTGTGGGCTTGTGGCTACGGGCCTCGTTGTCCGCTACACAGCGTTGGACACACATGCGTGCGAACGGGGCTCCAACTGCTGCCAACCGTCGTAATTTGTTTGCGCTGTCATTAAAAAACGCATTGTAGTGTGTATATGTTGGACATGTTCTATATAAAACTACTTTGAGATTCGTGCTATGCATTTATTCGTTGTTAACATCCTCTCAGCCGCCACCGCCGCACTCCCCTCCACCACGTTTCTCCTCATTCCCCTTCCTATCGCTGGTGGACGGAACCGTCGCCGCCCTCCACTACGTTTTCTCCTCGGTCCCCTTCCTATCGTTGAAGATGCCGCTTGCATTCGCGTAGATGCAGGATCTGGCTTTCAGTCCTTCCAGCCGAATAAGCAATGTCAGTTCCATCATGGCGACTACGCAGAGTACTTCCTCCGTCTCAAAATAGATGTCATTCTCATTTCCCGAGAAGTCAGCTTTTTTCAACTTTAATTAATTTTATTTAAAATATATTCATATCGAATGTCTACAACTAATATCATTAGAAAGATCTTTAAATCTAATTTTTTAACAAATTTATTTGAAAATAAAAATGTTGCATATATTTTCTATAAATCTAGTCAAAGTTGAGAAAGTTTGACCGGCACGTTTCTCATAACGTCATCTAATATGGGACAGAGGGGGTAGACCATAGAACAGAAACAGTGTGGACAAGGGATTGAAAAAAAATGTTGAAAACAGTAAGATAATCGCAATGGAAATGAAAGCATTGTCAAGGATCCTATCAAATGGTTCATTTACAAACGCTTGGAAAACTTGCAGGAGCACAACTCTACAAACACCACTAACACCTTGAGCTTTCCCTGCGCCAACTATGGATGATTACACATACAGTACATGTTCTGCGACAATCCCACCAAATTTAGACAATTACAAAGTTCAACTCTGAAAGAGGGGTTCTTTTTGTGTGTATGTGTGTGTAATAACACTACATAGTCAGCGAATCAGGAAGTGAAGTTGAACATCCCAGAATCTTGCCCCCAACATCAGGAAAGCATTCTTGGTCTGGCAGTGGGCTGATCTTACCATCATCCTCCACCTTAACTGGGTACTTGAGGAGGTGCCCTTGTAATGTACTCATTTCTTCTGCTGTAAACCTTTGCCAGTTCTCTACAGCTATTTGCTTCACAAACCTTACACACTCCAAACTCGAAGGATCCTTGAAGCGATCATCAACAGTTCCAAGGTGCTCTGCCCACAGAGACGTTCTGTACCCGTATACCTGGAGAGAAAATGATATGTAGGCAAAGCTATCTTAGAAGTGGTGCATTATTTGTAAATATGGGATTGTACAAACATTGTGTGCGGCCCGGGGGGTGTTAAGTTTCTAGCCAGAAACAAAACAGCAGTAAGCAAATTTGGTAGAAAGAAGAGGTCAACCTGGCCGTGAGGATGTCCATTCTTTGTAGACCAGGCATAATGAGGCTGGTATGCACCCATTGCAATTTCAGTATCTCTAGAACCAGCCAGGGATCTCTGATTGATGTTTGCTGAACCCAGAATGACATATTCATCATCCACAATCATCCCTTTTGCGTGAACATAGATCATGAACCGTCGATATTTTGTACATAAGGCCTGCAGATTTTAAAAGCAGAAGAAATAATAAATGAATGTAACTGCTTAGTAAATTATTAACAAGAAAATGAATGGAGCTAGTCTCAAAACAACATGACATGTCTATCACTTCTTCAAAATAGAATGACAAGAGCATAGTATCACTCCTTTCAAAAAAAAGAGCATAGTATCACATGAAAGGAAAATAATTGCGTGGGAAAACAATAGATTGATTAGGGCTGTGGAAAGGATGATCTAGGGTTAGTTTATAGGGGTATAATAGTATCCTTGCCTATCACAACTAGCAATCAATCTAGAGAAACCCCAGCGGCTCAAGGCCCACCAGTTTGGCTAAAAAAAGATGGCCCAAGGGCCTAGCCAAACTATATGTCTAACATCACATATTAAATACAGTGAATAGGGAAAAGTTTCGTATAAAACTGACAAGAGAGTTCATTGGCCCTAAGACAAAGCCAGAGTCAATGCAAAATGTAAACCAAGACAACACACAAAAAATAATACTACAACATACAAGATCAACAAGTTAGAGCCTAAATTAACATCAGTAATCTAAATCAACTTAAGCAATATAGTGTGTGATGCAAGCCAAAAAAAAAAAATTACTGATGCAACCCTTTAGCCCAACAGCTTACTGCAAGAAGACATTATTTCCATGCCAATGTATCAGCATCACAGAAACCTCTCCTTATGAACTTATATACCATTTTCTTAAGATCTAAAGACTAATAGTATTAATATGTACATGAGAGTTGAGTAGATGATAGAAACATGACAAGCAGTTAGATAAGTTTTAGTAGAAAGTAACCTAGACACTTTTTCTTTAAAAGAATAAGGGAAAAAATGCAACAACAGATTACCGATGCACTTTTATCTGTAGATTTATCCGATTCTGGGCTACCATTAGATGGTGGTGCTTCCCGATTTCCAAGACAAAAGAAGTTCAAGTAATCTTCAGGGTGCATATCCTTAATGTCCATTGCCTTGAGCTCTTCTGCAATTATTCTATACATCATCTCCATTGTCTGGGCCTGTAACATGAAGACAAATCATGAGCATAGTACTAAATCCCAATTTCTATGGCATTGCGTGATACTCTCTCTTTCAAAATAAGGTTTAAAACTTATTTAAACCTTTAAGGACATGCATTACAAATGTGATGATACGCCTAAAGGTATTCTGAAAATGTACAGTGTTTGCGCTTTAAGTAGAGAACAGATTTTGATGAATCACAAGCAAGTCTGAAATACACCCAAGTCTGAACTTATATTGGCCAGTGTGAAATTTAATATATTGTATACTCAAGGTTAGAAAGCTATGATGGTACAGCCATATATATAATTGTTATGACCGGCATCAAGTATACACGCCGGAGGCCCACCAGTGGCTAAGCTAGCGGCAGCTTAAGGGGCTTAAGGCCCATAGTTATCATATTTATCAGATATTATTAGAGTTATTTCCTATTTCTATTCGGAGACTGATATATATACTTGTATGGACTATTGGGATCAATTAAGCAGAAACATATATTGTTTCCGGCTTCCTCAGGGAGCCGGGAGAACCCTAGCCGCCAGCCTCGACCTCCCGTCTCCCACCCCTACAACCTCCGCAGCAAGTCCGGTAGGGCATCAAGCTCTATCAACCTGGTATCAGCCTCGCCTGGTTCGATGACGACCTCGCAGCCCACCCCATCCGTTCCGGTGTCCAGTCAGCCGCCGCCGGTCACCTCCTCAGCGCTGTCCGCTGAATCAGCGATCAACGCCCCGCCCCTAACCCTTGACTCGCTGGGGGCGAAGGTAGACCTGCTGGCGTCCAACCTCCTGGCCATGCAAACCGCGTGGGCAGGCCTGCTCCAAGCGCCGCAGCCGCCCCCGCCGTTGCCAGCACCACCACAGCCGCCGGCTCCCACTGCGCCGATCCCATCTACTCCGGCGACATCGTTCCCCTACGGCATGCCAATCACTCCAGGGCAGGGCGTGCCCTTGCATCTGCTGCAGTGGCCGACTTCACCATCGCCGCTCCCGGCTTGGCTGCAAGCCGACATGGCGATGTCGGCTCCGGTCTACTCCACCGTCATGACCATCCCGCCGGCCTCCACCACTGCGGCGACCTCCCTGCCGGTGGACAGCGGCACCCTGCTAGGGGGTCTCGATGGGCAGCTCTTCTCCGGGGCGTCCAGCGGCGGTCCGACTCCCGGGACGATCGATCCGGGCCTCGCCGCTGCCTTGATGGGGCTCATGCCGGCCCCAAGCCCTACAAGCTGGAGTTCCCGACGTATGGCGGCTCAGTTGACCCCCTGAACTGGCTCAATCAATGCGACCAGTTTTTCAGGGGGCAGCAAACCCCGCCGTCGGCACGGACATGGCTGGCGTCCTACCACATGCGGGGCGCGGCTCAGACATGGTACTACGCCCTCGAGCAGGACGAGGGCATGCCCCCATGGGATCGCTTCCGCCAACTCTGCACGCTCCGTTTCGGGCCACCGGTTCCAGGAAGTCGCCTAGCGGGGCTTGCCCGGCTTCCCTTCGGCTCCACGGTGCAGGGTTACTCGGAGCGCTACAGCGACGTGCTCTGCCATGCCCAGGGCCTCAACGCCCGCCAAAAGGCGGAACTCTATGTGGGCGGCCTTCCAGATCACCTCCGCGCCCATGTGCAGATGCACGCACCGCCGGATCTTCAGTCCGCCATGTACCTGGCCAGGGTGTTAGAGATGTGCACGCCGGCCCCAGCCCCGACTCCACCGAGGGGCACTCGACCACCCCAGCGGCCGGGTGTTCCTCCTCTACAGCGCGCACCGGCCGCCGCGCCAGGGGCGCCCGGTGCCCTCCCGCCTCCAGCGCCAGGAGGGACCGCGGCCCCGGCAGGCCGGCCTTTCCGGCGTCTCTCTCCGCCGAGCAGCTGGAACGTCGCCAAGGGCTGTGCTTCAACTGTGATGAACCCTACGTACGTGGCCATGTTTGCCCGCATCTGTTCTATCTGGAGGCGGACGACTACCCTCGAGACGACGTGCCGGCAGGGGCTGAGGCGCCCCCCCCCCCCCCCCCCCCCCCCCCCCCCGCACACCACCCCACCCCCCCCCCCCCGATCACACCGACCCCCCCCCCCCCCAAAGCCCCCCCCCCGTAACGTCACCCCCCCACCGCCACCCACAGCCCCCACACTAAAGCCCCCCACCACCCACCGACGATCCCAATGCCTTCAAGGTGTCTCTCCATGCGGCCGCGGGCATCCAAGCGCCGAACTCCATGCTGGTGCCCGTCCACATCAAGGGCGAGGAAGGAGGTCAACGCACAACTTCGTCGCCGGCGAGACCATGCGACGCCTCGGGCTCTCGCCGGAGGGCGGGGAACACCTTCGGGTCACGGTGGCCAATGGCGACGACCTGCCGTGCGAAGGGATCGCCCGCAACGTGCCCATCCGCATCTTCGACGACGACTTCGCCATCACGTGCGCCGGCCTTAACCTAGGCGGGTTCGAAGTCATCCTCGGCCTTCATCAGAACGTTGGGGCCCACGACGTGGGACTGCGACGCCCTGACACTGTCCTTCTCACGGAACGGCCGACGCGTCACCTGGCAAGGCGTGTCCAGGGCGCCCGCCCAGCAGCCAGCCGGCCCAACGCAGCTGTTGCTCGCGGCGGCTCCTGACCCGCCGCAGCAGCTGCTGGACGACCTCCTTTAGCACCACTCCGCCGTCTTTGCCGAGCCCATGGGGCTGCCGCCGGAGCGTCCGTACAGTCACCGCATCCATCTGCTGCCTGATACCGCTCCAGTTGCAGTGCGCCCGTACCGCTACCCCCAGCTGCAGAAGGACGAGCTGGAATGACAGTGCGCAGACATGCTCGCCCAAGGCACTATTCGTCCGAGCACGTCACCGTTCTCCGCGCCTGTCCTCCTGGTGCGGAAAGCGGACAAGTCCTGGCGTTTCTGCATCGACTACCCCGCCCTCAACGCCAAGACTTTCAAGGACAAGTTCCCGATCCCGGTGGTTGATGAGCTGTTGGACGAGCTCCACGGCGCTCGGCTTCACTCCGGGTATCATCAAGTGCAGATGCACCCCGACGACATCGCCAAGACGGCCTTCCGTACACACCATGGCCACTTCGAGTTTCTGGTGATGCCGTTTGGCCTCTCCAACGCCCCGGCCACGTTTCAGGCCCTGATGAATGACGTGCTCCGCCCCTATCTTCGGAGGTTCGTGCTGGTGTTCTTTGATGATATATTGATTTACAGCTCGTCGTGGGCCGAACACTTGCAGCACGTCAATGTCGTCCTCAACGCCCTCCGCGCCAATCGTCTCCACCTGAAGCGCTCCAAATGCTCCTTTGGGGCATCCTCCGTGACTTATCTTGGCCACGTCATCTCCGAGGGCGGTGTTGCTATGGACGCCGACAAGGTTGCCGCCGTGGCGGCATGGCCACCTCCGCGGTCTGCACGGGGCCTCCGCGGCTTCCTGGGCCTCGCGGGGTACTACAGGAAGTTCATCCGCGACTTCGGCGTCATCGTGGCTCGACTTACGCGTCTCTTGCGGCGAGACGCGTTTGCGTGGGACGACGACGCGACGACGGCGTTTGAGGCGCTCAAGCGCGCCTTGACCACGGGACCGGTTCTCCAGATGCCGGATTTCGCCGCGACCTTTGTGGTCGACTGCGATGCTTCGGGCACGGGGTTCGGTGCTGTCCTCCATCAAGGCGCTAGACCTCTCGCATACTTCAGCCGGCCTTTCGCTCCTCGCCATCTCAAGTTGGCTGCGTACGAACGCGAGCTGATTGGGCTGGTGCAGACCGTGCGCCACTGGAGCCCGTATTTGTGGGGGCGTCACTTCCTGGTTCGCACTGACCACTACAGTTTGAAGTTTTTGCTTGACCAACGTTTGTCCACAGCTCCACGGCATCAATGGATCAGCAAACTCTTCGGCTTCGACTTCTCTGTGGAGTACCGCCCGGGCCGTTTCAATACCGTGGCAGACGCTCTCTCCCGCCGCGACGTCGAGGAGGCTGCTTCGGCAGGTGTCTGCGCGGCGGCGTTGGGCCTGTCCGGACCGACGTTCGCCCTACTGGACGAGGTCCGGCGCGCCACGCCCGTTGCCCCCGATGGCCGCCTGCTGCTGGAGCAACTCCAGGCGGGCGAGCTGGGTGCCCCTTGGCGCCTCTCCGATGGCCTCCCCCTCCACGGTACCCGCGTCTTCGTGCCAGACCATGGCGATTTGCGCCAGCAAGTACTCCTCTTGGCGCATTCTGTTGGTCATGAGGGCGTCCAAAAGACACTCCATCGCCTCCGAGCTGATTTCTACATTCCCCAGGATCGCACGCTGGTCCAAGACTTGGTGCGCTCGTGCCCCACTTGCCAGCGCAACACGACGGAAACGGTGCAGCCGGCGGGGCTACTGCAGCCCCTCGACGTGCCCACCCAAGTCTGGGCGGACATTTCGATGGACTTCATCGAGGGGCTGCCCAAGGTGGCGGGCAAATCCGTCATACTCACGGTGGTGGTGGATCGCTTCTCCAAGTACGCACACTTCATCGCATTGGGCCACCCCTACACCGCCTCGTTCATCGCTCGTGCCTTCTTCGACGGCATTGTGCGCCTTCACGGGTTTCCGCTCTCCATCGTCAGCAACAGGGACCCCGTGTTCACCGGGCATGTCTGGCGGGACCTCTTCAAGATGGCTGGCGTCAAGCTGCGCATGAGCACCGCTTTTCACCCGCAGACGGACGGCCAGTCCGAGGTGGTCAACAAGGTGATCGCTATGTATCTCCGTTGGGTGACAGGTGATCGCCCCCGGGCGTGGGTGGATTGGCTTTCGTGGGCGGAATACTGCTACAACACCTCCTTCCACACGGCTCTTCGCTCCACCCCGTTCGAGGTCGTCTACGGTCGCCCCCCTCCGCCGATGTTACCCTACACTCCGGGGACGGCCTGTACCGAGACCGCGGATGCTCTTCTTCGGACCCGGGACGAGGTCCTCGCTAAGGTTCGACGTCTTCTGCAGGCTCAGCAATTGTCCAAGAAGTACTATGATGCAGGGCATCCCGACGTCGAGTTCCAGGTGGGTGGTTGGGTCTGGCTGCGGTTACTCAACCGCACGACCCAGTCCCTTGTGCAGGGCGCCAAGGGCAAGCTCGGTCCCCGCTATGCTGGACCGTTCTGCATCCGTGAGCGCATCTGCCCCGTCGCGTACCGCCTGCAGCTGCCTGAGGGTGCGCGTCTACATGATGTGTTCCACGTGGGCTTACTCAAGCGCCACCGTGGAGATCCTCCAGCCGCGCCAGGATCCCTCGCGCCCACGCTGGACGGTCGGTTGACTCCAGCCCCTGCCAAGGCGCTCCGCGCACAACAGCGGCGCGGTGCTTGGCAAGTGCTCATCCAGTGGCATGGCTTTCCCGAAGAGGATGCGACGTGGGAGTTTGTCGACGAGTTCAGCAAATTCTACCCCGACTTCCAGCTCGAGGACGAGCTGTTTGCGCAGGCGGGGAGAGATGTTATGACTGGCATCAAGTATACACATCGGAGGCTCACCAGTGGCTAAGCTAGCGGCAGCTTAGGGGGCTTAAGGCCCATAGTTATCATATTTATCAGATATTATTAGAGTTATTTCCTATTTCTATTCGGAGACTGATATATATACTTGTAAGGACTATTGGGATCAATTAAGCAGGAACATATATTGTTTCCGGCTTCCCCAGGGAGCCGGGAGAACCCTAGCCGCCTCCTTGTCCCTACTCGCACGCACGTGCAAGTACGGCGCCGCAGCGCCGCCGTCGAGGCTTCCAGCCTCGACCTCCCGTCTCCCACCCCTACAGCCTCCGCAGCAAGTCCGGTAGGGCATCAAGCTCTATCAATAATCCTCAAAATTTCACAAAACAGAATATGGAATGTTTGCAGAGAGAAAGAACTCAGAAGACCTCACAATCGATTAAATTGTTCTGCCAAATTGTGACCATCAATAAAGGAATTCACCTGAAAGTAAAGAATTTCTTGCACAGATGCTGTAGTAGGGACTCCTTCAGGCCACATTGGTATCACTATATACACTGCAAACCGTTCTCCCGCTCTAATCTTACTTGCAATTTTGAGGGCCAGTTCTATTGGTATCAGATTATCAGCACCTGCCACATATTTTCATGTAGGCATTAAACATTAACAGTTAGGTCAAGCAACAGCAGTACAGCACTATATAAGGAACAAATAGAATGTAACGTACCTAAAAAAACTAAAAAATATAAGATCTACCTACGTTTTGTCTGTCGTTTTCCCATTCTTTGCAATAGAAAAATATACATATATACTTCAGTTCAAAATTGTAAGTTGTTCTCGCTTTTTTAGGTACAGTATATATACACAATTATATATAGATACATGGTAAAAGATATGTATCTAGAAAAGCTGGAACGATTTACAATTTGAAACAGAGGGAGTATATATATAGGTACCTATTAGAGATATGTACAGCTAACACATGTATATCATGTTACTTGTACCCCAAGCTGTACTGACTATATATATAAAGCCAACCCCTCCCCCCCCCCAAACACCCACACACACACACAATTGGGAGTGAGGTATTTTCCTAATTCTCTATGTGGTACCAAGAGTACGGGTCCCCTTCTGGCTCCTTCCTCTACCCTAGCTTCGTCCCATGCCGCCAACTCCACAGCCGCGCGCACACCCCACCCCGTGCCATCATGCGCACCCAGCCACGTCCCCACCCTGTGTGCTCGCCAGCGCATGACATTTTCCATGCGCATCCCTTCTCCCGCATGCACTCACCGGCCACATCATCTGCTTCACCTTCACGCCCCGCGCGCCTTTGTTTTGTGCAAGGCCTCCGAGCTGTTGCTCATCCAATTGCTGTGTTGTTGGCTGCAACAGTTACGTCAGGAGCTTCATATCTCAATCCCTTCAGCGACTATTGCAGTCTATATGACTGCCAATCCGATTCATCATTGTCACACAAAACATACTGAGATTGCCATCCACTTTGTCTGTGAGATGGCTTTGGGGCAATTTAGAGTCCTCCATGTCCCCTCGGCTCATTAGTTCGGAATATTATAACTCAGGGACTGCTGAGTTTAGGTCTGTTCTCTGCGTCCAATTCCCTCCCACTGTGACTGCAGGCGTGTTAGGATCGATGATCCTGTGAGGTTTGCTGCGGAGGTTGTAGGGATGGGAGACCAGAGGTTGGGTTCGGTGGCAGCAAGTAAGCGCCGTGGTGACCATGGCGCAGGCGAGAGGGAGAGTACAAGCGGTTCAGGGGAAGCAAAGCAATAAATCGATGCTCTGCTTAATCTCTTCATTACTGTTTGGGGATATTTATCCCTTCCTAAACATCCAACTATCAGATCCTATAATCAAGGACTAACTTTTCAAATATTCAAAATAAAAGGGAAATGGCTAAACAGAATGATAATCTGGGCCATTAGCCCCTAATGATCAGCGCCCTCCTAGCTACTAACACATTGGCGCCTGGCATAGTGCATGCTGGTCATAACAAGACAAGTATTAGAGATATGTATAGTCTAATATCATGTTACTTATACTCCAAGTTGTACTTGAATATATATTGTTTTCCTAATTCTCTACATTATTGTAAGCAGAAGAAATGAGAAAAAAAAAAAAAGAGAGTTAAAACCTGAATTCACATAGGATGGCCAAGCATATGAAGAACCAAGAAAGTACTGGTTTTCAATATAAATGAAATGCTGTGCAGATCTGATTGCTCGAACATATGCAGTGTGGATGCTCTTATCAATCACCAGGTTCTTACGGCACACAAGATTCTGCAGAAATAATTTGAATAGTTAGTACCCATAACAGTTTTCAAATAGTATATTCTCCGTCATCGCTACAAAAGTCAGAAAAAAAAATGTTGACTAACCAGCTTTGAAGCTTCTTTGCAATTACTAGGAAATCCTTTTAGGGAACCAGAGTCAATTGACCTGAATACCTGCAATGTCAAAATACATTAACGACTCCAGAAAATTTCAAAACTATTTTGACGAAAGTAGAACTTAACAGTCAGCGCAACAACCTGAATATGCCAATTTTCATGATCTTCTTCTTTTGAAACCCACAAACTAGGATGATCATTTGGAACATTGGTTGAAGGGCTTAGAATCCATGAGATACGCTCCAGCTTAATTAAAGCATCGTCTTTCCAATGAGATACTCTTCTAAACCGGTCACGCCATTTTGTTGCCTTTCGCCACCTTTGCTCAAAATTTGTCAAGACATCATAGGCAGCAGGGCCATCAATCCTGCAATGTAAATCATGCCAAGGTTGCCTGGGTCCCTTTGCACCTGCCTGCATCAGGTGAATACATATGATTCTAAGAACATCAAAATCTGGATGCATGTAATGTAGAGTACACGAAAAAATCAAACTTTCTGCCGAGGAGCATAATTCACAGGTTCTATTGTTGGGAGGCAAAGCAAATTATTTAGAACATGCTAGCACAAAAGAAAACTCACCGAAAACGTAGGGTTATGGAAATCATTTTGGAATACTGTGTCAAGATCTTTGAAAAGCCTGTGTTCAGGTGTGTCATAGCGGCCATCACAAAGATCTAGCCCCCCAATGAAAGCTGTAATTTTCCGCTTGTTTCCCCAGGCTTGTGTATCAACTAGCACACACTTTTGATGGTGTGTAAACAAAGTCCCAACAACCTGCCAGCTACAAATTCAATGTCATCAACTGCAACAAAAATATTCAACTATTTAGCGCAAAATATAATAAAGCAAAAAAACACAAATTATGGTTCCTGTTTCAAACTCAAGATGATAGATGGCCCCCGATACTATTTGAGACACAAAATGTGATTGCAATCCTACTTTCCCTATTAGGTGACCCCCACGGTCCACCCCTACCCCTAAAAAATGGCACCTATGCCAGTACAGACTACCAACAGAAACATAGGCTTATACGAAGGTCAGAAGAGAGAGATTTTCACAGAATTGTCTAGCCATGATTGTGCCACTATTAAGATTTTATTTGCATGATAGAAAAATCATAGCATAGTCTTTTGAAAATCCTTTCCCACAACATCACACTAAACTGTATCTTTCATATAACATGGCAACTTGTTTAAGAAACTTTTCTGTTCCTTTGCAGATATACCCAGCACCAATACTGTTGTTTAAATTTTCCATCAAAGAAGAGATGGTGTGATGTTTCTTCAGTAATTTGTGAGCAACAAGATAAAGGTACAAAAAAAAATTTGCTTTCTTTTCCTTTTCAGCAAATCTCTAGTATTGACCCTACCATGAAGTAGGACCAGGACAGGGAGGGGAAAAAAAGACTTTTTCTCTGTTCTGGCAAGTATTTTTTCCATGAATACCTAAGGGCTGGTTGACTTCGGCCCAACAAGAGCCAGTGCATGCCCATTGAAGAGTATGACTCGGCCTCACTACACCAAAGTATATCCATTTGTCTTTCCCTTGTCCTGGTACCAGTTCAAGAATCACATTAAGTAGCTACAATTGCTTAAACGCCATCACTCAGAGATTAACAATTGTGAGGTTTGATTTCCTGAAAAAAGCCAGCAGACTGCATGTGCTTTCCATTCTAAATGCTGACTGAAGATAGCATCTCCAACCATGCATTATGCAATTTCTTTTTCAAGATCCAGAAGCTTCAGGTTATCTTACCACCAGAAAGATCCGGCATTAGGTTACCAGGCAACCAGCTTGTCCTGGTGATAGACCAGTTGCAGCTCAGGTTTAGGTTTTAGGTTTAAAGCTTTTTTTTTGCAGATAGCATATGGGATATCATCACACAAATAGTGTATATCTGACTTCAGCCGTTGAGTCCTTAAGGGCACAAACAGATATGTATCCAGCAGTATGTCCGGGTATGGTCCGGCATACCCTAAGAAAGTTCCTTCGTATAGTTCAGTCCAGTACCCATACAAAGAAAAAGAACCATAAATTCCTGCCCAAAACTTGCCTGTTGTTTGAAAATGCTCAGCTTATTGCTAGCATATCGAGGAGAGAGAACACAGATGACTGAGGAATGTTTGAAAAACTTCCGAGTTTCTTCATCATGAGTTGCCATAACTCCACCCTGCAAAAGCACAAGAAGATTTCTTACAGATACTACCACAGGGAAATATTTGCAAAAGGAAGGAACAGCATGTTTCAATAGATTCGGAAAGCACGGATTAGATTTGCATTTGTCTAAGATGCATGGTCATGGTTTAAGGCAAATTGAGAACGGTGAACGGATGAAGCTAAATATCCATGGATTGAACAGAGTGTCTTCACATTCTGTTACGAACTTGAAACTGGCAATTCTTTGTGATTAACGTTTTGAACTTGGCCCGATGTATGGGTTGACTCAAGTCCACTATGCCACAGTAAACTCATATATATGGACCAGCATCCACGGATTCCTTGCCTTTGAGTCGACCGCTGACAACCCGACACCACATAAACTGGGAGGTAAAAGGAAACAAGATTATGAAACCTCACCGTCTTGATGAAGAACTTGTCATGCGAAGTCTTATCATCCCACACAAGCAGGCACACTCTGACACCCTCCTGCGACTTGAACTTGAGCAGGTCCCCAAGCATAAGGTCGCCACCCTCGGGCAATGGCCGCGACGGCGATGGTTCGCGCACGAGCCGCACCTTATCGTACACCGACCAGCCTACGATATATATCATGTGGTGCGCCTCTAGGATGGCGTGGCAGATGTCCTCCCAGCAAGCGTTGTGCTGGAACGTCTTGCCGCCGTCGAGCTTAATCTCTGGCAGGTCCCCATCCCTGACGTGCGCGTCCTGGTACAGCCTCAATTGGCCGCCGTGGCGGAGCGGGAAATAGGAGTCCCCGACGCCCCTGTGTTGAGGGTCGCCGGCGATGCCGCGGCGGTAGTCGGGGTTGTTGGCGATGGGCATGAACTTGAAGCGGAGGCGCAGCGCGGTGTCGGGTTTGTACGGCTTGCCGTTGTTGCCTATGACGGGGAACCAATCCTCGACCTCCTCGCCCGACGCGACGCGGTCGGCGGGGACGGTGACGGTGCCGATGAGCTGCGCGCCGAAGGTGTCGTTGTCCTTGACGTGGAACTCGAGCTCGGCGGCGCGGTGCGCGAGCGGCACGGCGAAGCGCTCCTCCCAGACGGGGTCCTGGGAGTTGGGGATGACGGCGGTGCGCGCCACGACGGCGCCGGAGACGCACAGCGTGACGTAGGGGTCGCTGGTGATGATCTTCCGGTGGTGGTGCTGGCGGCCGCCTCCGCTGCCGCTGCCGCCGCGCGCGGCGGCGGTCGGGTGCTTGGTGCCGCCGCAGGAGGTGGGCGAGCGGCACGCGGCGAGGCAGCGGCGGACCTGCTCGGAGAACATGTCCATGTTGGGCAGCAGGCGCGCCTCGAGGATCCAGAGGTCGAGGTCGCCGTGCAGGAGGACGGGCTTCGCCGGAGACTCGCCGCCGGCCGGTGACGCCATCGCCGCGGCGACGGAGCCTCGCGGTCGGGGCAGGGCAGGGGCAGGGGAGAGGCGTGTCTAGGCAACCAACCAGAGCCCTCCAATCCTAGACTAGAGGGCGCCCACCGCGGCGGGGATTCCGGTGGGCGGCAGGCTGCCCTCAGCTCGGCGAGTTGGCGGTCGGAAACGGCAAAGCGGGAGGAGGGCGGGCGGCGAGGCGGGGGTTCGGCTGGATCTCGAGATTTGGCAATTTAGCTCGAAATAGTATGCGATTTTAGTTGCGTTTTATTATAACAGACTATCAGAGCGAGCTTTTTATTAACTCCCCTGTGTAGCGGTGTGATTTCCTCTGATACGGAGTGGTGACGTGCAAAAAAATACGCGAGGAAAATAGTGGGGGGCGCGGCGCAACGCAACGGTCGCCTTTGTACGGTTTCCGTTCCAGCCCACGTCGACAGGGCCCCTGGCAGGTGGGGCTCCCGTGGGCCCTTCTTGTTGATGATGCGGATGATGGGACGAAACCCAGAAGCCCACGCCGTTTGGTCCGCCACGATCGTGCCGTGCGGTGGGCGGCGGGCACACGTCGTGGGCGTGGGGCGCGCTGGCGTGGTCCCGCGGGAAGCGGCCACGGGATCACGCAGGAGAGGTCAAACGGTGCGTGCCTGCGTGGGCGTCAGACACAACCAGGTGGCTTGCGCTGGAGCAGCCTGGAGGTGGACGTCCCGCGCACGTCCCGCTTGCCTTCGGTTTCAGAACTCGACGATGGCAATGGCTAAAAGGAACGCCTTCTCCAAAAGATTTTTATATTTTTCCCCCAAAATCATGTTGTTTTTCAACTCTTAAAAACTATTAGAAGCGAAAAATAAAACCATCCTTAAGAGTTTTCTATTGTTATCTTCCCAAACATCAAAAGTTTGGTCCAAACAGGGTGTTTCAGTACTCGTCGTGTTTATCGACGATGGCTCCGATGTAAACCAGAGGAAACACGTCATGCTCAAGAGGAACATGACTGAGATACTCACCCGGAGAAGAGCTTGTTGGATCGTCGAGAAGCACGAGCTCCTTCAACAGGTGAGCCTATCTGGGAAGCTTGGGGAGGAGACCAAGAAGCATCTCAACTCCAAGCATCTGCACTACGAGAAGACCTGGTCCTGTCACAATAGGAACCGATATTGCTTCAAGTGATCCTACTCCTCAAAGGTACCTACGGATGGCGCTTAGGGCTCCAGATGAACAAGGAAAGAAGTACTCGTTTGGCTATGAGGAGGACCAGATGTTGTGGCTTGAGCACGAACTCGGGCGCTTGGGCAGGGTCCTGTGTGGGCTTGCTGCCAGAGTCGCGGGAAGTAGCATGCCACCGACACCAATGGTGCTATAAGGGGCGCCGACGTGGTATTCGTCATCTGGCAGCAGAGGCACGTTGGCGTCTTCGCCACCGCCGCCGTCCTACACCACGTGCAGGCACTAGGGGCGCAAGTGCGGGAAGAAGACGGCACACGGGAAGGAAGAAACACTGGTCGCTCTGTTCGGTTGGCTGAACTGTATGGCTGGCTGACTGATTGTTCTGAGAGAAAAACACTGCTGAATGGCTGACTGATGCTGGCGGTAAGTTCAAGCGACCAGAGCGACTGTGGGAGAAGATATGCACGCATTTTACGCACGTAGGCGGCTGATATGTCGAGTGCCTAAAGATGAGGAAGGGATATGGGAAACTCTTGCAAAGGAGTTTTTCTCCTCTTTTTTTCAAAAAAAATATGGAGAAAGGATATGAGGTACTCTTGGAGATGTTATTAACATTCCATACTCTTTGGTTATTAGAAAAATCTAATTATCAGTGGAAGGAAAATTGTCACCGTCCGTGGATTGGGGAGGAACAAAGAGCTGACCAGGATGGGCGGCGACGAGCAAGGAATTGAATTGACTAGGCATTGCGGGATTAGGGAGAAGAAGGAGTAGACAAGGAAGGGCGACCGACGTGCAAGGAGGATCATCATGTGTACCATACCTGTGCGCCCGCCAGGGTCAGCTCCAAGTCTGACGAGGAGGAGCAGATGAGCAGCGTGTGCAGTGCTTCGCGCCAATGCCCATCAGTGACAGGTGGAAATACACGAAGGAGTGAAAGAATTGTGAGGAGAAGGGCTTAAATACCTAGGGTTTGCTCTTATTTAGGATGGGCTATTTTGATTTTGGACTAGAATAGGTGAAATATGCATGTGGACCGCTTGGTATTTTTTACCCATAGGTTAACAGATGTGGGTGCTTAAGGAATGTACATATCTAACAGTTCCCAAAGCTCACTCTCAATATAGATTAATTCACTAATCCTGTAATCCACGTAGTAGGGTAGCAACGAGGGTGAGGGCGCGAGGAAGAATAAGAACAGAGGCGGGCACGTGCTCTTCTCCCCTGGTTTCACGGACGCTGTCTAACCAGGGTGGATGCTAGCGCGCCTAGCCCTGCGAGTGGCCTGCGCGGCTATCCGTTCCCTGATATGAAACCAACTTGACCAGTTCGTTTTTTACAGCGAAAACCAGAAGGCATTTTGGCTGTCAAGTTTTGTGTACTTTTTTTCCCCTTCCAAAATCCAGCCATCGGTCGCTTGAGAGTTGAGAACGAGAGCAAAGACACCTCACTCACGTAGTAGTCACGCGTATCTCAAGGTGTCGATCCTCTTTTTTATCTGGACATGATGTTTGGATTCAATGGGCTGCCTTTACCCAACCTTTGCTCCCTAAGGCACCAACTGAATCGAGCTGATTACGCCGTTAAAGCAAGTTCGGTTGAGCTGATAATTTATTGTGGGAGAAAACCGATTGCTCAGCTGAACTGGATTCTTTCTGGCTTTTGCAGCCTACCGGCGAAGGACTGTGGGCGGCACCGGTGATGGTTCCTTGTTGTTTTCCGATGGCATCGAAGTGGCCAGTTCTTTGACACCTCTCCGAGGTCCTGTTCACCGGTCACTAATTGTGAAC
Source organism: Eremochloa ophiuroides (assembly GCA_038502445.1). NCBI lineage: Eukaryota > Viridiplantae > Streptophyta > Magnoliopsida > Poales > Poaceae > Eremochloa > Eremochloa ophiuroides. Next base: position 89,046,317 of record JAHLJS010000001.1, on the reverse strand, counting down.
ATACTTATCTTCAACGAGGCCCTAGCTTTTTCATGTTGCTTTATACTGCGCAGGACGATTGTCTTGCTTACCAACCGCACTCTTCATTCTCTATTTTCATCCTTTATACATCCTAGTCATCAAGATTCTCTCCTCTATACACGTTTTTTCTGCACTCATCATCTTCTATCAGCCTGTTCTTTTGACCAATCAGCGTTTATTTTCAGTCACGAAACAGTATTTTTCTCTCACAACAAATCAGCACGAGCCAAAAACAGCGCTTATTTTTTATCCAAAAGAACAAGCTGTATATCTTTACTCTATACCGAGTGGGGCCCATATTTTTATAAATAAATTTTATCTAAATATATCAATGTGAGATCTTATTTTAAAGGATTTATTAAAACGAATTTAACAGTGTAATCGAAATTTTATTTAGGTTTTTGGTTTATGAGTTATAATATTTTTTAGGCAGTTAAACAGCATGGGGCCCACGCATGCACTTTCTCCCTTCCATGTTGCCTTTAGCGGAGCTCCTCTACTCCGCGACAGAGACAGGACCAGCTGTCTGATCTGGTATTTTGCTCCTGCAGGACGACATTCCGGATGGCATTGCAGATGGTGTTAGACCACCCGCAGTGGCACCCTCTACTATACGATACTGTAACGGAAAAAACTCCCGCACCGGGTCCTACAAACAGCATCGCTATTTTACAGTCGCAGCCTTCCTCCTCTTAGTCCTCTATTCTCAGCGAGATGAAGTCCGTCCGGTATGGGCCTGCGCGCGGCAGAGAGCATGCGCGAGCGGGAGAGGGAGCAGGCAAGCTCTGACATCTAGCTGTGGGTCCCACTATTTCAATTATTAAAACCTGTTATATCTCAAAAACTAAAAAAATCAAATTAAATTCCGATTGCAGCAATAATTTCATTTCAATAAATCCTTCCAAACAAGATCTTACATGAATATATTTAGATAAAATTTTTAGAGAATGACAAATGGGGTCGTTGTTGGGAGTAGTATAGAGTATAAGATATAGAGAATGGATGAGTGCGGAAGAAAGTGATATAGAGAAGAGAATCTTGATGAACAGGATGAAATATTTCTTTTAGAGGATGAATATAGAGGATGAAGAGTACAGGTAGTCAGCTTGCGTAAAAAGTCGGTCATGTCTCATGAGAATGAGATCCAAGACAGTGATGCCGCGCAATGACCATGTTTCCTTTTGCTTTCTTTTCATCTTGGGTAATGCGTCGCCCCGGACGTCCGGACAACGACGTCCGTCCGGACGCCTACCTGCCACCGCTAGTTCTACCACTGTAACAGAACCGCCTAAATTACATGGCCCACAGGCGACTGTCATTATCATTAATGACTCTGACAGCCGGACCCATGTTCCATATAATCTAGACCGATCTGTCGGGCTACATCAGCGCCCAAATTTTTTTTTCCGCAGGATCACATTGCGAATACATTACAAGATTACAACATTTCACAGTAAAATACATCAGAGTACAGGAGCGGAATATTACATAACTTTATGTTACAAACCAGTTGTCCAAATAGAGTTCCAGTACGACTATTACAATCCATAAGTAGTGGCAGTAGCAGTTGAATAATTATACAACATTATACATAAGGTAACTCGAACCCTGCCCACGGGTTCCACTTCACTCTTCCTCGCTACCCTCCTGGGTGATGGTCATGCAGCACGGAGCAAAACAGACATCTGAAGGCGGATCTCCTGCAGCAAGGGTTAACAAACCCTGAGTACTAGGGGTACTCCGCAAGACTTACCCGACTAAAGGTGTAAGATGAGACTCAGGAATGCAGGGTCATAGGTGAGGCTAGCAGGAGGTAAAAGATTTGCAGAAAAGCATCACTATCCTATTTTATTTCATCATTATCATCATCATATATCTATAGTTCCAATATTCAAACTCATAGATCGTTATTTCTCCACTTACTTCCTTTATTCAGAAAACACCTAGTTGAGAACCACTTTTCGGGGTAGGGAAGTGGATTGAGTCTCCATTGACCGAGGAGCACGTCGATTCGAATCCAGAAAGTATACCCAGCTGGGGATTCTAACCACACTGCATATGCAGCACGCCGGCATACATATACCAACCTATCATCTAGGTCTTTCTATCCCGGAACCGGTCCTGCGCCACCCGGAGCACAGTACTCCACTCGTCTCCAGGCACGACGGCCACGTGGGTACAAGCTACTCCCGCCATCTCTCCACTCCCAGTGCGTGGTTGTCGGTTCCAGCAATAGAGCCACCTGACTCTAGGCTTTCCACAAAGGTATGTGGTTAGGCTGTTCATCTCGATCCAGCACGCCTACAACGAACGGTCCCTATAGTTTTGAAAACCGTGTCTGCCGGTGAGAAGTCATGGGAAACGCCGTCCCACGAGCACATCAGCCGAGCGAAACACCTTACAGTGATATCGACCAGCTTTGAACTATTCCGAAGGTGATCGTGCATTGGGACTCTAACCCAAATACACATCGACCAACGGATAACAAGTTCTTCACCAATCATTATATAATCATAGCACAGAAAATAGTTTTTCTTTTATGCAAAGCTAAGTCCATTAAGCATGACTAAGCATTTTTCAAATCTTTCATTAAATCAGGTTTCAGGGTATTTCATTTAGACAATGCATCTGGATAGGTAACAATCAACTCCTATTAACCTAATGCAGTAAATTAACTCGAGTTATAAAGGTTTTATAAACAGAAGGGTTAATGCACCGGGGCTTGCCTTGGGCTGCGAAGAGCGTAGGGTCAGGGTCGGTCCCACAGATGTCGAAGCCTTGAATCACCTCCGGGGCTACCTCCTCAGTAGTGTTCTTAGCCTTGATCTCTTCGTTCCCGGTCGCTACACGTATGCAATGATGCATGCTCAATCCGGTGCAGATAACATGGAATGCAATATACGATAAAAACTGATTATTATAGAAAGTCGCTGCACAACTATTAACTACGCTTAAGACTACTCATAAGAAACTTAGTTCAACATGCCTAGGGTCATTAGGGTAGATGACCCAAGGTCTTCAATCAATCCAAAAGTCACGAAAAACCTAAAATAATCATAATTTCTATTGATTTATTATTCAATTAATCGAGTCTTAATTATTAAAGGAGCACACTATTTCCATTTGGTCCTAAACTCTTCCCACAGATAGCTCTAAACATAAAACAGTGCCATATTAATTTTCATGATTTTTGGATTTACAGAGATTTAATTAAAATTGTCCAAACTTGCGTTTATTAATTAATACACTGATTTTTATCTTCTACCAAAAAGGTTCAAACTGCACATGTGATATTTTTCCTAAATACTACACATCACAGTAAGTATACACAATTTATCTCATGATTTTTGGCACAGTAATTTAATTCTTATAAAAATATGAAACTACAGTACTATTGCCAAAAATTAAATTAGAAAAAAAAAACAATTGTGAAATCACTGGGAAAAAAAAGAAAAGCGATCTGGCCCGAAGCGGCCCACGAAACCGGCTCGGCCCGCCAGCGGCGCCCCGCGCCAGATACGCCCGCGCCCACGCCCGCGCTGGGCCGGCCCATGCGGCCGAAACGGCCCAGCCGGCAGCCCGCGCTGCCCCGCTCTCTCCCTCTCACTGGCGACCGGGCCCCGCCTGTCAGCACTCTCTTCCTCCTCTCGCTGGCACGCGCGCGCGCGCGCACGACCGCGCCAAGCAGGCCACACCGTCGGCGCCCCCCGCGACGACCCCACGTGCGCCGACGGACACCCAGGGACCCTACGGACACTACCTAGCGCCTAGCGCCAACCCTAGCCGCCTCCGGCGAGGTGCTCCGCGTCCATGGCAGACGCCACCGATCGGCGGACGGGCGCCGGCCACTACAGGCACACAACCACAGAACCGAGGGGTTGGGGAGAACCAGGAGCTCACCACGAGACTCGTAGCGCAGAAGGCTGGGTCGGAGAAGGACTGTAACGACGAGCTTGACGACGTTGGCGTACGCGGCGACTCGGCTCCGGCGGCAACAATTCGTTCCGGCGACACTGGGCCACCACAGAACCAAGCGGCGCGAGAGTAAGAAACTACAGACCGTAGAGAATTTAGGACATGGGTTAGAGGATCCCAGGGCTCACCCAATCAAGCCCGGCACGGCACGAAGCTCGCGGCGGCGCTCCGACCGCCCGCGATGATGACGACGCGCTCTGCGACGTAACCCGGGCACCACGGCTCACACCAACAAGTCCAAACGACGCGCAAGGGAGCCTCCAGGCAAGATGCAAGACGGATTGGGTGGTGGGGGATGGTAGACGGCGGACGCGACCGAAAACCGAGAAGAACTCGCCGGTGGCTGGGAAGAAGAAAAAGAAGGAAAGAAGGCCGCCGGCACCTATATAGGAAGGGAAACGGGTTGGAGAGGGAGAAGGAGAAGCCCGCGAGTCAACTTTGCCATCGTGGGAGCAGGAACGTGCAAGGACGGGCCGGCGTCACTCGGCCACGCCGGCGGCGTGCGAACAGGGGAGGGAGGACGAAGCCCATCCCCCGGCTACTGTAGCTCTACATACTCCATTTTTGTCTTTTGTACAAATATCTCCCAAATTTGTGTATAAAAATTAAAAACCACAAATACCAAGGTTGTAGCATTTTTCCTGCTGAACATTTTTGATTTTCGGATCTACCCCAAATTCGGCCAAATTTGAAAACTATGGAAAAGGGGGTGAAATGGGTTTTTGAATTTCAAACTAAAATCTAGAAATTACTTTTGATTTTTCTCAAGAACTTGAAAAATGGCTAAAATAGAAGTTGTTCCCCTCAGAGAGCTTTACAACTTTCATTAAGGAAGTTTTATCAGATTCCAATTAATTTTTGAAATGGCATTTCAAATTCAATTTTTTTTTAATTCACTGTTTTGAGTTAAATTCAAATTTTCATAACAGAACTTCAAAATCTCCAAAAATAAAAGTTGTCACATTTAAATAGATCTACAACTTTCATTAAAGGATCACCCCCAGATTCCTTCTAGATTTTGAATTAGGGTTTTGGGGCTAAATCTAGGGTTATTTCAAATATGCAATTAGGATTTTAAATTTTCAATCCAATACTTTATCAATCCAAACCACTCTAGGTCCCTAAGCACAATCATATGCAAATTAATTAAGTTAAATATGATGACATGGCAGGTTATTTATTTCGTAATACCCAGGGTATTACATAAATACAGTACGATCATGATTTTCAAAATTAAAAAAGCTACAGCTCCTAAATCAATTATCTAAATTAAAATCCAATTGCACCATCGTGTTCTTTGTAATAAACACTTCAAAACAAGACCCCACATGGATATATTTTGATAAAAAAAATTCAACATGTACAATATTTCGATATATTTTTGCAACATCCATACGAAACAACTGCAACATATTTATAAAACAACTGAAACACTATGTATATACTCTTGCAACATGCATGTTTCATCCCTTCTTTCGGATGACGCAGAGCAGAGGAGGAGAATAACCAGTTCCAGCAAGTCAACGACAGAGGAGTTAGACGACAACTAACAGGGAGGTTACACCATCTAAGCCACGTCCAAACCAAATCGGGTGACGGAGCTCCCGAGGACGCCCCTCCCCCGTGTCCGGCGCGAGCACACGTCCGGACGCTCCTCGGGACACCCAACCTCATCATCAAATAAAACGGAAATAAAGTGCATCTGTATCCGATACAAAGAACAAACGCGCGCCCACACCCTCCTCCCCCGCGTTTACTCACGACGGCTTATCCCTCGCCGTGCCGCCATCCTCTGCGACCCTGTCCCTCTGAAACGAGCGCGCCCCCCGCGTCTACTCACAGCGGCACATCCCCTGCCATACCATCATCTCCTGCATGCTCTGTTGCCCTCCGCGCCCCATCACTCAAACGTCCAATAAGAAATTTCTCACCGGGAAGTCTGTTGCAACATATAGTAATGCGAGATGCAACATCAGAAGTATTACTTGTTGCAACATCAGAATAAAGCCACTGCAACATCAAGGAAAAAAAGAGCAACATCAAGACAAGGATACTGCAACATCAGAACTAGACTATTACAATGCGAGATGCAACAGCAAAACAAAAACAGACTAATGCAGCAAAGAAATATTAATTATTGCAACATCAGAACAAGGCTACTGTAATGCGAGATGTAACATTAGAGAAAAAAAGACTAATGCAACAAAGAAATATTACTTGCTGTAACATCTAAATAAGGCTACTGCAACATCAAAATCAGTCAGCTGTAACATGAAAGCGTTGCCTTCATGAAAAATCAGTCGGTGACTAAAAAGGGACGGCAAATGAACGGACACGGGCGCAGGCCAGCTCGGTGACGAGCGCCAGACGTCGTGGCCACACACGCAACCTGGCTCGGTGACGAGCGACAGACCCAAGCTGAGCGCGCGGGCGACGACCGGCGGATGAGCGGCCACGCCGTGGCTCGACGACGCGCGCTGCCCGGCTGAGTGATGAGCGCCACGCGTGGTGGCCACACATGCAGCCTGCTCGTTGACTAGCGCCAGGCCAAAGCAGGACGCGCGGGCGATGGCCGACGAGGTAGGCGGGGGCACGCGGGCGACGGCCGGCGAGGTAGGCGGGGGCGCATGGAGCAACAATCAGCGGCGTGGCTCTAGAGCGGCTCGGGCTCGGTGGGCGGCAGCACTCGCCCACTGCATCGGCGGCGGAATCGCGCGGCCTCAAGCCACGGCCTGAGCGCATAAGGAACGGGGTCACGGGATGGGGTAAGTTTTTTTAGAACGGATAAGGAGCTGGGGTAGGTGCTCACGTAAATATCAGGCCGCGTCCGGACAAAGAGTTGCGGATGGACGTCCGCCTAGAGTCATTACCGTTTCATCTTTTCCCTCCAGGTGGCGCGTTCGTCTGGTCCTGTTTAGATACACTGCAAATTGCAATTGCAACTAGTCACATCAACGTTACGACATATACATAGAGTATTAAATGTAGACGAAATGTTTGTATGTTTGTAATTTTTGCATGTACATCACGAGACGAATCTTTTAAGCCTACCTGGGTCATGATTGGACAAAAATTGCCAAATACAAACGAACATGCTACAGTGCAAAATTACAACTGCAACTGAGATCTAAACACAGCCTTTGGCCCTGTTTAGATCCGGTACAAATTGTAATTGTAACTAGTCATATCAACGTTGTGGCACATGCATGGAGCATTAAATGTAGACGAAATGTTTGCATGTTTGTACTTTTTGCATGTACGTCACGAGACGAATCTTTTAAGCCTACTTGGGTCATGATTGGACAAAAGTTGTCAAATACAAACGAACGTGCTACAGTGCAGAATTGCAACTGCAACTGGGATCTAAAGGGGCCTTTATCAATAACACCAGCGGGCTGACCACCACCTGTCAAGCTGTGAGAATACAGTGACGCCACGTTGACATATGCAAGCAAATAGCAGATCCACTCAAAGTAAATAATAACAACCTCGTCTCTCCGAAGACCCCTCTTGCGTTGCGTCCACATATCCCGGATCTGCAGCTCTGCGACGAGCCGTTGACTTTTAAGAAAGGAAGCCACCGTTCTTTTTTTTTTTTAGAAAAAAAAAGAGATTGATTGCTTCCAATCCGATCCACTCATTCGCAGAGCCACATGACGAGGACGAGGAGCGTACACGTACAGGTACAGCTCACTTCCATTCTGTTCCTGGAGGGCGGAGGCATGAGATGTACAGGTACTGCAGACGATTTATTATTACCATCTACTCCATCGATCTCCGTTCTTCCAAGCTCCAATGCTTGGCCATCGGCAGGACACGAACACAACTCGTTGTTTTTCAGCTACTATATTAGTATTTTTTTAGATGATGTGCGGGCCGCTAATGCTCTGCTTTGATGTGGCTGGACAGTGTGCGTTTCCTTTTTCCCTGAAGACGCTGCGGCTGCGCTGAGGCATCTGAAGCATCTTTTCCATTGGCCAGCAAACTACTACAGGAATCATAAGTGCTGACTGCTTAATACGTAATAAATTAAGAACGATTATACAAGGAGCATCTTTTTCCCGTGGCCGAGCAAAATAATCAGTTCCGAAATTCCTCGATGCTAAACTAAGTATAAGCGATTAGTAAGCAAGCAGCGCGGCATATATCCCTGTGGCACTACAACACGAACGGAATGCGATGGCACATATCTACACAAAAAAAACTAAAAACAACACTTGCCTTCATTGCCAATATATAGATAGACTCTCGGTGCAGTTTTCTGCAGCACACGACGTATACTCTGCACATACTGTACTTGGGTTCCGTTCCAAAGTTCATCCGTTTTGTAGCGTGGTTTGGTGAATTGGTCAGGCCAAGTCTATGGGCTAGTAGTATAGTATCGATGGCGCCCGGCCAGCTGTGGAGATGTCAAAAAATGCAATGTATATCGATAGCTACCACTACCAGCTGTGGAGATGTCAAAAGCAAGCTGCACCTTTCTGTCATTGCTAAATGCTAATGCTAGCCGGCGACCGTGATTGGATTGCACGCCACAGTTTTCTATTTTCTTGAACCCGCCGTCTCATAATGTCAGCTCAGCAGGACTTGTTCTTCAGTCTCTTCTTGTTGCCAACCATTCGCGAGCTCGCACACCACACAATGGGCTGGCAAGTGGAGCCCGAACACAGGCTGTGAGATCTCGGCCGAAGCAGGCCGGCATGGAGCAACGAGCGATTTGCCAATGCGTTGATATCTCAGTACATAGACACGGACAGCGCCAGCGCAGCGGAGCGCGCCCCATCGGGCTAGTCAGCAATCATTCTGCGAGTATCTCTTTGTCGCTGGGGCCTCGATCATGACACTTCTCCTTTCTTTTCGTTTCCCTTATTACTTATGTCGATCGCGACACTTTCTTTACTGGAAATTGATTTTAATTTTTGCTAGTGACTGAATTCGGGGAATCCTGTTCATGGTTGTGTGTTGTGTCTCAGATATTGAGATGATATTTCCATCCGTTGTTTCTTGTACCGGACGTCCAGGATGAGACGATGACCTTTCTTTCATCTGTATATCCGGAATCTGTGGTTTTGCTTCCGTTTTTTTACTTTTTTTGACAGGGGTAAACCCAACTTTTATATAAAGATCCAAGTAACCGTTTAAGTTTAAAGGATTGCAGAATAAACGTCAAAGCTCTGACGAACATCTTCTTGACAAAAGAGAGAAACAGCATCACAACTACAAGACACCCCCCACAATCAAGTCTTTAGAACTCCCGCAGCCATTGTTTCATCATCTTCATTTGATCATCCAAAAATTAGGCATCCTGGTCTTTGTGTCGAACGCGCCATCTATGTAGAAAGGTGAAATGTTGAAGAAAAATCTCATTAGCCATTAGAACCCTTTGGAAATTTATGTTCAATCCCCATTTTATTTCATCCTCCATCCATCCTAAAAAGATCAAGGCTTCCTATTTTGACTGTTCATTTTATTTTTTATTCAAATAAAAAGATAAATAAACTATTGTTAAAGTATGTCTAAAGACAAAATAAGACATTACAAAATTAAAAATATGTATATAATTTTTGAATATGACGAACGATTAAATAGGAAATTTAAAGTCGAAAACAACCGTGTTTTTTTGGATGGATGTATTCCGACATTTCCATCCAGATCATCCATCCTTGAGCAGATGAGCAACGTGGTATATATCCAGCAAGCTTTATATCAGTCTCAACGGAGAGTTTTATTCCTTGATTTTCAAGACTTAATATGTTGGAAACAGTGTAAACCATGAAACTCGTTTCATCTTATAAAACTTATATTTTCTCTCTTCATCTATTCCATGCCATGTCAAGTTGTCAACACATTTAGGTCCTGTTTAGATCTCTTCCAAATTCCAAATAAAGAGATCACATCAATTTTTGAATACGTGGATGGAACATTAAATGTAGATGAATGTTTTGCATGTTTACATAGTTTGTGCAAAACCCACGAGACGAATCTTTTAAGCCTAGTTAGGTTATAGTTGAACACTTATTACAAAAGATTCTTCGTTATTATAATATCCAAATTTAATTTTTTTTCTTCCAAACAAGACCTTAATACCATGAAACTCGTGAAACTTCGATAGCTTTAAAGTGTGTTTGGTTGGATGGATATCCATGCATGAGATATGGATATCCCTGAACATATACTGTTTGGTTGCATGGACTAGCTGAACCTGCATATCCACAACAGGGAATATTCTAGGTAGATGCTGGACATCCTGGTCCTCAGAAATCTGGCGGATGAGAATATCCACATGTTTATTATTGATTATAATGACAAAATTAGTGTTGGTACATATTTATTAGATTGTAGTTAGTTGTTATTATTTCTAAATAATAAATATAATTAGTCAAATATTCTCATCCCATGTAATCTCATCCATCCAACCAAACAGAAAAATGACTCATCTCATCCATCCAACCAAACAGATCACATGAATATCCATATCCTAAAATACATGGATGATCATATTTTATCTACTCTTATCATCGAACCAAACACAGCCTTGGTCCCTATCGGATTGGATGTCGGCCTTCACGGTCGACACCCAGGCCGGCCTCGCGAATCGGTCCTTGTCGACTGAGTGTAGAAGCAGCCAAAATGGCAGCCTCACACGGCCTACTCCACCACACACCGCATAATCGTTTCTCGGAGCTGCTTCTGCCCTTCTGCGTGCGAATGACAAGTACTCCCGTCGCCCAGGTTCGTGAACACATCGTACAAATGTGTACTCCTGGCCAAATCTTGGGCGCCTGCAGAGCTCGCCCATGGCTGACGGTGCTCTACTCTGCTCTCTTTTGTTCCTCCATCCCTCTTGTTGCAAGCAAGGGTTATCTCGCATAAATGCATAATAGGTGTGTCTGACAAGAGAGATAAACAAAAAAAAGACAATAATGAAATGAAATAAATGCGCAGGCACTAGCCATCAGCCAAATCACAGAATATGAGTGGTAAAGGGTGTTTAGTTCCTCATCCTCCCCAAAAGTTTACACCATGTCGATGTTTAAAACATGTATAGAGTATTAAATATGGACTAAAAATAACTAATTGCACATTAATTTTAGAATCATTTTTTAAGCCTACTTAGTCTACAATTTAACAATATGGCACTAGTGTAAATAACATGTGCTGTTGATAAATTAATTATCCTTAATAAATCAGTCTCGTGGTTTACTAATGAAATCTGTAAATTATTGTTATTAGTGTCACGATACCCATACGTACCTCATGTAACATACGATATGACACCCAAACTTTATACCCTAATTTGAACACCCACTAGGCCCTGTTTAATTCAAAAAAAATTTTCTCTTTCTCATCATATTGATTGTCCTTTACGCATGCATGGAGCATTAAATGAAGTAGCAGCTGTTGCATGTTTCTACTTTTTACCTCGCTTTTTCGAGACGAATCTTTTGAGTCTACTTGGGTCATGATTGGATACTTATTGAAGAAATTTCCTCACGTGCTACAATGCATTTTTTACTCTCTTTTTCCCAACTGAACAGGCCCTGAATAAATAAAAATAACAAGAATAATGCTCACGCCACGCTAGGCCGCTGCGGCGCTGCACATGCAGGGCTATAAGCGTCTCAGCTTGTCTGCTTGTGGAACGAAAAGGCCCAAGCGCGTCTCAGCTTTTGGATGGAGCAGGCCCGTTAAAGGCCCAAGCGCGTAGTAACCCCCCTAATCGCCACCGGCGTCCGTCTCTCCTCCATCGCCAGCCGCCGTGCCCTCTCCCTCTCCATCTGCGGCGACTGGGTGGGCCTACACACCGCCGCCGCCGCCGCTGCGCTACGCCAGGTGCCGACGCCTTCGCGGACCTCTTCGCCAGCGAATAGCACTCACCAGGTATTCCCACCCTCGTTATGTCCCCTGTCTGCTGTGCGAAACCGAGATCCAAAACTAACTCAATCCATCTGGCTGTTCGATCTCTACTCACTTTCTTTGCCAAAATTATCGGATGTACACACCATGCCCCTTTACTAGATCCGTCCCCTGATTTGAGCTAACAGAGCTATAATCTGCAGGGATGGGCCTGTGGACATTGCTGGAGGGTTTTCTGCTTCTTGCAAATGCGCTGGCGATATTGAATGAGGACCGGTTTCTTGCTCCAAGGGGATGGAGCATGTCTGAAGTATCAGGAAATGGGCAAACCAAGTCGTTCAAGGGCCAGATCGTGGGGCTTATCTATGCTACGCAGTTTCTGCGGATGCCCTTAATTGCTCTCAATGTTCTTATCATCGTTGTCAAATTGGTGTCTGGCTGAGTCTGTGATGGATTGGTATCTGTTCCACCTTTATGTAAAAGCTAAGAGATCCCGAAGTTAATTGTACTCAAGGTTGCTGTAAATATGCTGTTTCTGTTGACGATAATGTGGATTTCTGTTATTGTTGTGGTAAATTAATTTGGTCAGAAAATGGTTGTCGATATTCATACTATATGTTGTGTACCAGTGTTATCAGTTTGTTCAAAGCATGAATTAATGAATTCAAGACATATTTGTTACGTCCTTGTATGTTTTGCGATTGCTTCCTCGCCATTGTATGCTTATAGTGCTGTTTTACGGTTGGGTACTGCTTCTGGCTAGAGGCATTTGTTTTGTGCCTGAGGTAAGTGCTGATGCAAACCATTGCTGATCCTTTTGTTCGGAAACTATTCTTGATCCAATCTGGTGTCAATTACAGATGATGTCTCCACTTGATCACCATCTGTGATTCACACCATATGCTGGCAGTACCATTTTCACTAGTACAGATGTTTGCTGAAGGGTTTTTATGAGCTTGTGCAGACAATTATTGTTTATATTTCTCTGACTGCATCATGATCTCGAACAGGCTGTGTTCTACTGCTTATCTGACTGCAGTTATCTCAATGAGGAAAAACAGATATAAAAGCTTGTATTCCTTGATGTTCTTAGGAAGTATTCTGTTTAGTTACCAACTCCTAAGCCACCTTTTTCAGGTTTGACACTACTAAGCTGCTAACACAAATTTATCATTTGATATGCTTTCTGTGGTTGATGCTACAGAAGATATTTTGGACTCCAAGTTATGTACTCCCTCTGTCCCAAAATAGATGTCATTCTCGCATTCCGAGAAGTCAGCTTTTTTTTTTAACTTTGACTAATTATATATTAAAAAGCATACATATCGAACGTACTCTCTCCGTCCCATAATAGATGTCATTCTCACTTCCCGAGGAGTCAAAGACTTTTTGCCTTTGACCAAATATATATATAAAAATATTAATATTTATAATATATAATTAGTATCATTAGATAAATCTTTGAATATACTTTCATAATATATTTATTTGGAGATATAAATATTGCACGCATTTTCTATAAACTCGGTTAAAGTTAAGAAATTTTGACCAGCACGCATCCCATATCGACGTCTATTTTGGGACGGAGGGAGTACACAACTAGTATCATTGGAAAGATGTTTAAATCTAGTTTTTTAACAAATTTATTTGGAAATAAAAATGATGCACATATTTTCTATAAATCTAGTCGAAGCTGAGAAAATTTGACCCACACATTTCCCATAGCGTCATCTAATATGGGACGGAGAGAGTATTTGACATAGAGGGAAAGATGGGGAACTAAATTCAGAGTTTAGTTGATAGTCATCGGGCCTTCTCGTACATTAGCATTCCTTCTCCAGTTTCTGGGCAAACATGGAGCTTTGTGTGTGAGTTCTTTTCTGCATTACTTCCTCCAGTCTGAATTAATTGTTTAAAGATCCAAACTAGCGCCTAGTAAGTATTTTGCTATAGCTTGCCCTCATTGACAGTTCATTTTGCTCACCTTCATTCAGAGGTGTATACTTCATGAATTTTATGGTCTGCAGCATCAGCATTACCTTTTTTTTTTATTGGGGGGGGGGGGGGGGGGGGGGGGGGTGGGGGGGATAATCAATTTGCATTATAGTGTAGGCTGCTAGTGTCTCAGCTAAATTTAGATACATTTTCATTATTCTTTTATCGAGGCTGACCTGCTGGCCTATTTTTTCATGAGGCTTGAGCCACATGCAGGTAGGTTGTCATCCAAGCATCTGGAAGAATCTCCAAGAACTATTTTGTACCTTTTACCTTCCAAACCTATGCTTCTGCTGCTACGTCGTGTGCAATTTACTTTGGCTGAAAACTTTGGTTTTCTGTACATTGTAGTGGTCTTTTGAGTAAGCTTTTTCGCCATGTCCTTTATTAATATAAGCTTTGCAGAACTTCTACCAGCATTTTTTTTAAAAAAAAAATTTGAGTCTAAGAGGCTGTTTGGATCCAAGGGCTAATTGTTTGCTAAATAAAAATTAGCCCAAATTAGTTCTTTTAGACAAGTCTTCTACAGTACTAGTTATTAGGTAACTAGCTAACCAACCATTATTAATTTGAGCAAATTTTTAGTCCATCTAGTAAATAGGCATGTGTATCCAAACATGCCCTAAGTCAGGGCAGTTTGTCTCCCATTCAGAAAACTTGAATGACATGAGCATTCAGTACCAAAAATCAAAACTTTGTTTACTTTTACACTTAGCTTCTATGTCTGCTGTCTGTCTGTCAGTACCGTGGAAGTATGCTTGCATTGCTTGCTTTCTGGAAATATGACAGGCTGTGGATTCTTCTGGTTTGGAATCGGCCGGTGGGTTCAAAGAGAGTTGTAAAGATGGATGGATTTGATTGGTTGTAGCAAATAAGAAGAGGTTAAATAAGAATTGGGCTCACTCCATAGTTGCAATTACAAAAGGTTGGGGTACCTGACGGTAACCCCTCTGGTTTGCGTAAGATATCCTCAATCCATTTCTTGACCGAGGTAGTAGGATATCCATCCGGCCAGCGTGGTGCCTATCGGATGTCGCCATGTCGGGGCTCCCCAGATCCCAGGGCCCAACCCTTTGTGGGGCCAGGCGCCAATAGGTCCTTGTCGTGTAAACAGCGGCAGGTTCTGGACTTGGCCAGTGTACCGGTGAAGTGGCAGCGTCGCACGACCGCCGTCTGCCGCGCTAGATGCTTCTGCGAGAGCGAAAGGCCAGCTCTTACAGAATGCTGACACTTGAAGTAGAACTAGCCGTGAAAGATGGGCCTGGTGTCATTTTCATTCCTTCTAGCGAAACCGCTGGTTCCGTTTGGGATGAAAGATGTGTTGCAAATAGATTGGCTCCACAGTTCCACAGCTCATCTAGTGATATAGGAGTCCAGGAACTGGTTTGATTTGCGCCCAAAAGAAGTACAGTACATACATGAAAAGCTAAGAAAACGAAACACTATACGGACTGGAACACATACTTAATATTAGTAATTGGCATCCTCAGTATAACCTTGGCTCGGAGCAACATACTACCCATTCTGCGATCAAATTGTCCATTTTGTTTTTGATGAAGACGGCGACATGCTTTGGACAAGTAGCTGAAGCACGTGGCGACGGACAGGGCCTTTTGCGGTTTCTAGATGGGCTCAGGCTTCCGGCCCACGGTTTGCTGTTTAACTTTTGTCGACACTGGCCCACCGTTTGCGTCATCACATAGTAGCCGTTTTGAATTATTTTTTCCTTCCTTTGATACCACGTCGACCGAGCATGCACGGAACGTGTTAAAGGCATGTGGCAAACATGAATGGCGTCTCTTTCTTTCCCTTTCTCTTAAGACCCTGTTTGTAGGGCTTTTTCAGCGGCTTTAGGAGCCATTGGAGTTTTTTTTTCTTCCAAACGAGATAAAATAAAATGGCTCCACCCATGAAGTCTCTAAAAACATGCTTTCACAGAACACTTGGGTGCGAAGGAGTCAAAAATAATGGCTTCTCCCGACTTCACCTCATCTCTTTGAGAGCACATTTTAAGGAACCTTATATGTGCAGCTGTTTTGCCTAACGATTTACCAAAATAGCTCCAGCTCCACCGATAGAGCTGTTCATGTAGCCGGAGCAAAAAAAATAATGGCTTCACTGGTGAAGTGGAGCCGTGCCAAACGGGGCCTTACTCAATGTGGGTAATCAGTAGAGGAATATGGATCATCACTCCATGCTCCTCCGGTTTGCTAATTCTTGCCGTTTAATTTTGACCAAGTTTGAGTCAAACTTTAAAAATTTTGATTGCCAAAACCTTTTGAGTTTTGATGTTTATTTAGGAGCTTGTTGGTCACATGTACGCATAGCTTTGTCGTCTTTAAATATATCTTCATACTATGTTTTTGTGATTATAGTATGCTGTTGTCCAAAGAAGTATTTTCAGACTATTGGGAGCACAAATGTCCTGTGTACTCATTGAACACTAGCGCTTAAAACTTGGCACGTAATGCATAAAAACTAGATATATCATGCATGAAAACAGTGCAGTAATCACTGAAACCTCGATTCGTGGACGCGTATTATACTAGTATTGAATCAAACCAGGATTCTCATGTATTTTTCAGAGCACATGAGTTGAACCAGTAATACTACATCAGTAATTTTATACGACTAGTCCCGATTGCGATTGGCATCCGCAGGTACTTTTCAGTGCTAACTTCTGCTGACCAAACTTTTCAAAACACCACCCATTCTAGGGAAATTAAAATGTGTGCAGAGAAAACTTCGTCCCCGAACAGCATGGGGCCTGGGGCCTGGGCACGTGTGACATTGTTTAACACATCATCTTTGACTGTTTCGGCGTTAAAACCAAGCAGGTGCATACAGATCTTCTCAAACTGGAGACCAGTTAATTATTCTCAAGGAGGAAACTAAATGCAACAAGTAATGGTAGCAACAGACGGACATAGCTAAGTCGTACTCCCTCCGTTCTAAATTGTAAGTGGTTTCAAGAATCTTGGAGAGTCAAACTATCTCAACTTTGACTAAAATTATAGAGAAAAATATGAAGAATTGTGACACCAAATAAGTATACTATGGAAATATATTTAATGAATAATATAATAATACTTAGTTGATATTGTAAATATTATTATCTTATTATATAAATTTGGTCAAAGTTGAGAAAGTTTGACTCTTCAAGATTCTTGGAATGACTTACAATTTAGGATGGAGGGATTACTATCATTAAATCAAACTAGTATGTATGGGTGCTAATCTTTGTACAGACCTCTTAGCACAGAAATGGTGATCAACATTTATGTATATAAATAAAATCCAAATCCAAATACTTCATTGGATTCCCGTGGAATCAACATGCATGTCAAACGTGCCCATAATTTTTGAGCTCCTCCACAAGTACCTGATGGACCACCTTATTAGCATGAATGCTCATATGTGAAAGATCAGATCTATCGAAACGAGAAAAATATAATAATTTATATAGAAGAAAAATCGCCAAGATCGACACTAGACAGACAGATGCTCTGGTTAGGCTACTTCCTTCCCAAAGATGACCAGATGAGCAGCACCATTTACAAAAATCAACTAAACTTGTATGGTCATCACTTAGGCGTGTAGTACGTACTGTGTAGAGCTGTACTGTATTTACAAACTAAAGAAAGCAGCAGACATTGGCAAGCACACAGAGACAGAGATGAACGAACATGCATGCTGCTGGTGGTGGCCAGCCTAGGGAAGCTCAAGCGGAGTGGGAGGGGCCATGGGGCGACGCCTCCACAGGTTCACCTCCTTCCTCGGCTCCGAGGCTACCACCCCGCCGCCGAGCACCAGCGGCGCCGAATGCGCTACGAACCCGTCGTCGTAGTCTTCTTCCTCCTCCTCGTCGCTGTCACGGCCCCTCCTCGTCTCCACCTCCCGCCAGTCGAAGTCCTGAAACGCGGCGCGCCCGCTCGCGTACCGCTTCATCTGGCCCAGACCCGCCGCCGGCGGCGCCGCTGGAGCAGTGGCCGCCGCCGCCGCGCCGTCGTCGACGCTCTCCTTCCCGTTACCGACGACGACGACGAGGCCATCTTTGGACGACGCCGCCGCCCTTGTTGACCGAGAACGCGAGGACCTGCTGCGCCGGAAGAACGACATCCGCTTGACGAGCGAGCCCCTACTGGGCGGCCGCCGCGGCGGGAGCGGGCAGGCGCCGCCGTCCTTGCCGCACGACGACGACGGGGGGTTCGGGTTGACCTTCTTCTGGCGCCTGGAGCCGCTCCGCTTGATCTGGCCGATGCAGGACACCTTGGGCGACGACGGCTCGGGCGTCACGTACCCGGACCGCTTCGTCGTCCTCCTGCCGCCGCCGCGGGCCTCCGGCGGGACGATGGAGACGACGATGGGGCCCGAGAAGGCGTTGCGGTGGTTGAAGGAGGACCTCGTCTTGCCGCCGCCGCCGCTGCTGGAGGACGGGAAGGTCGAGGAGAAGGAGGCCACGGTGGACCTGAGGAAGGTGGCCAGCCCGCCGCGGCCGCCGGCGAAGCTCCTCGACCTCGCGTTCTTCTTCTTCTGCTTCTGCTTCTTCTCCATGGAACGAACGAACGAACTCGACTAGCTTGCTTGCTTGCTTGGCTTGGCTGGTGAGACCTGGAGCTGGAGCTGGGTCGATGCCTTTTGCGTCTGGATGAGTCTCTCCCTCGGCTCCGCCGCTGGTTGCTTCTCCTTGTCCACCTCGAGAGCGGCCGGCTGTATATATACGTCTTCAACTCCGAAAGGTTTGGTGACCCGGGAGCTGCTTGGTAGGACAAGGAGTAATCGAATCGCGTGTGGCGCGGTCAAACAGAGGAGGAGTAGTAGCTAGGTTTGCGTTGGATTGGATCGCGCGCGAGCTGCACCACACGTACGACCGGGCGCTGGCTTTGAAGCGGTTTTTTTTTATTATTATTTTCTCGCGGCTGTGGGTGCGTGCGACATTGCGACCTGGTTGCCGCGACCGAAATTCCGCGGGCGGGCCGGGGGCGCGGGGGGCACTGTCCGTGTCGATGGTCGCCCGCAGTTGGTGCCACTGCGGTGCGCCCACGGGCGCGACGCGGTTGCCGGTTGGTGCGAATGCGATGCGGCGGGAACGGCGGTTTCCTCGTCGTCGTCACGCTGTGGGAACCGGTGGGCGCGAACGCGAAGCCGACGCCTTAATTTGCTCTGCTGGCGTGGCAGTGGCCGTGGTTTTTCGATCGTTCACATTTGCCGGCTACGACTACGAGTAGCTGAGCGAAAGGCGACGGGTCGAGAAAAGATGGGGAAAAAAACGTCTCGCCGCCATGGCATGGCCACACTGCGAGAAAGTTTGTGTTACCACTAACTACTACTACTATACTGAATTCTTTCTTTATATGTATAAAAGTAGTAGTAATGGCACAAATTGACCGAACGAAGCCCATCATCCGTCTACCAAACGTGCCGTTGAATTTATTTGCCAATTGTGCGTAAAGACGCAGTCTTGCAGTCCAGTTTTTTCGTAGGAAAAACATCCGTCCTAGTACTACCTCCGAACAGCTAAGGAGGCCGTCATACGGTCTTGGTATGTATGTGTGTATATATATATATATATATATATATATATATATATATATATATATATATATATATATATATATATATATATATATATATATATGTGCTCGTGCCCGTGCCTTACTACGGGACAATAACTTTTATAGTAAAAACAAATCGCATGATAAGATAATAATACTATAAAATTAAATATCGATGTTAAAGTGATATTTAATAAAGAAAGCATTTGTCGATCTGTGGATGATTACTGTAAGATTTTTTTCGCACTTGTTTTATGTTGTTCCTCTATTTGGTTAGCCCGTAACTTGGTAACAAATGTTCTCTAAGGGAAATCATCCAACTGATGTTATTTTCAAAACTATGCATCTCTGCAGCATTGGCAGCGGCTGCCTCTGCCGAGTGATCAAGAACAAATAACTCAAATGTCTGATTTAACACAAGATTGCCGGTGCTAACGCTACGGCGGTATTAAGGCATAAGGAACTGTTGGAAAATGCAAATTAGTCTCTACTGTTTATAACCAAGAACTCATCGTTAGTCAGGTACAAACTTGGTAACAAACTGCCACACCTATCTACTGATCAATTAAATAAGAGTTTTTTGGTTTCTCATTTGCAAATGTCAAACAAATTTCTATGCACCAACCAAATGCAAGATAGAAAAAACAAATTGAACAATCCAATTTCATTTCAAACTGGGATTGGATCATATAGTTATTCTCATCTTTCCAAGATCACAGAGAACAATCTAGGTTCAATGTCTTTTCCAAGACTCCAGATTGGCTGAAAAGCACAAATAAACAGGATTGGTCCTGTTAGATGGAGCCGGTGTGTGTTGGCCTATTTCTTGCTCAACTGAATTTCAACAAAAGGATACTGAGCCTTACTGTACAAATATTACTTAGCATCATAGCTTTTATCAAATTATGGCTTCTGAAGAACTATTGGTGCATCAATTTCATATGGCATATAAAATGTTTCCTACAACATGCCTCAGTGAACATGGTCAATCTAACGCAACATATTTGTTTTTTTTTTACTTTTCTTACTAGTTTTCTTTGCAACAGAAACATCACCGTAGTAGGGATATCTAGGACTAATTATGAGAACGTCATATAATCACTTTACCAATTCCCCAAACAATATATTTCACTCAAATTATATTAATCTAAAATTCCTGAAAACATACATTTTCTTGCAGGTTCTTCTAATACCCACTTCCTATTCTAAACTCCTCCCAAATTCACCTTTTTCTACAAAACAATATCAAAATTCAATAATGCAATTCTGCAAACCACCACTGCTGCTACAAAATGAGAACAACAAACATCAGACCAAAGCTCAGGATGTTTTTGCAGCTGTCTGATACCGACTAAATTCTTGAAACTATTGGAGTAATATTTGTGCTTGTGTATCACCCAACTAATTATAGGTAGTACTCAAATTTTTGAAGCCTAATTGAGGTATTGATGCACGGGCTCTGGAGGTTTGATCTTGAGCAATATACGACTTCTCTTTCTTGAGCGTGCATAAACCTCCTGTAATCAAGAAGACCATATTTAGTGCTTATTCCTGCTCCAGTTACTATCATGGGCCTTTTACTGAAAGAAAGAAAAAAGGTAGTGACGTTCGTTTCACTTTAACTACAGCTCAGAAAAATGACAAGTTTGTTCAATTATGGATGGTCTCACCTCTTATCAATAAATTGATACAATAGGTCCACATCTTTAGAGCTTGGAGGATCTGAATCAGGAACTATCCGTTTATCTCTCAAAAACTTGATGCAAGTTTCACAGTAGTCCTTAGGTGCAACGGCTGATGAATGCTCATTTCTTGCTTTCAAGGAGCGAAAAGAGTATCTCAAGGAGAGAGGAATTTCCCCTTTTATAAAGAAATGAGGCATGGAAATTTCAGAGGCATGCTTATAAAGAAGTGCATTGTTTCCTGAGGCATGGAAATTTCAGAAATGAGCATTCGACCCTAAATGAAACCAAAGTCACGAGAGGGAGGTTATCATCAAACTTCTGCTTGTCCTCCTAGGGGGCACCCATGGCACCAATCAGCACAATGGACTGGAACAACTTGCAAGAATATCTCAAGGAGAGAGGATTTCCCCTTCTATAAAGATTGTTTCCCAAGGCATGGAAATTTCAGAAATGAGCATTCGACCCTAAATGAAACTAAAGTCGCGAGAGGGAGTTTATCATCAAACTTCTGCTTGTCCTCCTAGTGGGCACCCCTGGCACCAATCCGCACAATGGCTGGAACAACTTGCAGGAGTTTTCAAACTTCAGAGACCTGACACTGACCTTCAACCACTGCAAACACCTGTGAAGCAGCACCAAGAATCATTAGCACTAAGATCTATGCTTCTAGCAGGGAAGAATTTGGGAGGCCAAGATCTGCAAACAACAGACAGGGCAGCATAAGAAATCACCGGAAATTCAAAAGAAAAATAAGAAAATGGAATGAACACGACGCAAGAAAGACTCACATATATATCCACTATATTCTCATGCTAATTACTGAAGTAGAAGTAGAAGTAAATCTAAATACCAGCAAAGCAAAACCAAGAAAAAGAACATGGGTGTAGACATGTGCACACCAGTACGGATGAACCCTTTTTTCTTTCAAAAAATTGAAGTTAGCAGGTATGTACGCAATTGTGCTCAGAACAGATCCGAATGCCAATAACCAAATAGCTAAAGTTAGTCGGGTGCTCTATTTTGCACAAAAGGAAGGGAAGAGAAAAGGTATGCATACCTGATGAGTGATGGGCCGGGTGCCCATCGCCGGCGAAGGTACCGGCGTAGGCCTCGGCATCTGGCGTAGGAGCGGTCGCCTAGTTTCGACGACATCTGGCGCAGAGGCCTCCATCGCTGAGGAGAGGGTTGGTGTGGCCCTGGCGCCCAGCGCCCAGCAGCCTGCGGCGTCGCGGCCAGCGACCGGAGTCCTACTGTTTAGCGCCTGGCGTCGTCTCAGCGAGCGCAGCCGGGGCAGCAGCCAAGGCGGCGGCCCGGAGGAGGATGGCCAGTTGGCCAGGCTTCTGCGCAGCCAGGCGACAGGCAGAAGGCGAGGGCGATGATGGCGTGGGCGATGATGGTTTTTGCTGCGAGGATCGCATGCACGCAGGGTGATTTGTTGTTTCCTTTTTTTACAGGCCGTGATTTGTTGTTTCCTTTTTTACAGGCCTCCGTTCGGTGTCGCATGCAGGGTGGGTGGGCAGGACCAAAGCAATTGTCGCATCAAAAATTATTCTTCACTTTAGTCTTACTGGTAAAATAAAAAAACTAGGTAGCATGTCCGTGCGTTGTTACAAGACAACTAAACTTTTATATAAAAAAAACACATAGATTTCACGATACGATAACAATGCAATGAAATTAAATACCGACGTTAAAATGACATTTAATAAAAAAAATATTATTTGTGAAATTAACACAGTTACAAAGAGTGCTGCGTCACATAGAAGGGCTCGTTTGAGGCGAGGGCGAGAGCGTTGACGATTGGCGAGGTATGGAGGATGAGTGGCGAGGAAATAAATGCCTGTGTATTGGAACATAAAAACATAATACCATAATAACATATATATAAGCATGTGATATACTATTATCTTAAAAAGATATTGCAGTAGTAACATATGGGACATCAATATTACATAAGTCTTCGTGAAGGATAAGTAATTAAAATATAACTAAATTTTTATGCAAAATTGAAATATAAAGTTCATATTGTAAAATCCTATTATATCACTATGTCGATGATACACGAGAGATAAGCTTGCACTTAATCAGGTATTATCTTTTTTTTAAAAAAATCCTTTCTACGCCCAACAGTTAGATCACGAAATCATTTCGATTTTTTTGGCCATCATATGCAGAGTCAAATATAAAACCAAGAAGCACAAACAGATAGCATTACTGGAAGAATGAGTTCTCTGATAGGCTCATACCGTAAACAAACTTCGGTGTTCTTAGTAAGTTGTGAAATATCCAACCTGCGCCATCACTTATTTGATTGATTCTTGGTGAACCGTACATACACATTTTCTTTTTGAATAATAGATGACAAATTCTTTATATCCACAATTTGTAAATATATCTGCATAGGATGGAAATATTCAAGTCTTAATCGAGACACAATGGCAGAAGAATTGCATGCTTCAGATTTACGAAATTATCATATCAATTATGTATTCAGGAATAAATGTTTATAATAGTCTCACTCATCAGTAGTATGGCATGCATCCTATTCAACTCATTTATCATACCAGATCATTCAAATTACAACATGTACTTTGCAATAACTGTTACATAAAGAAGACAGTACCATGTCTCTATGACTTTTCAAAGGCATTAAGATCCTTCTGAGCTTTGCAGATGTTAGACCTAGCACCAACCTTAGTACTGAATATTGCCGTCAAAACCTTAGTACTGAACTAGGTAGCGTGCCCGTGCGTTGCTACGGGATAGCAAAATTTTTATAATAAAACACACGGATCGCATGATAATATAACAATATAGTAAAATAAAATATCAATATTAAAGTGATACTTAATAAAAAAACAAAATTCATAAAATTAACAGTCACTAAGAGCGCCATGCACATAGTTGATTAGCCATCAAGCACTTAGGATGGTATTTGAGTAAATATAAACGTGTTACATAGACATTGTTCTTGAAATGTAAATCTAACAAGGAATGTATGACTCAAAATCACATGAAACATAAATGAAGTAAATATTTACTCGTCTGTACTACTGCAAGAGACTGATGCAAGCATACCTTCGTGATTGAACTGTTTGGTATACTGTATGCACCACTCTAACCTGCAATAGGTCATCGGTCTACTATCAAGTAATGCAACCAAGCTGGTTATATTCAACACAATGACTTTCTTGGCTCAGTCTGTGAGCTTGTGTTTTATATATTCATCACAATTATAATGACAGGATACCTGCTCCATAGAAATCACACGGATAGGTCTCCAATTTTGCCAGACACATATTTCCCCTTTGTAGACACTTTCAGAGATATTTCATATTTGACCCTACACAAACAAATCCAACAGTTCATAAGGTACATGATAGTTACAGAGAGACACAGTGGATTATGTGTGGTAATGTAAACAATTAAAGGGCAACATTGTGCATGGTTAATAAATTAAACATCTTATGAACTTTTACATGGTTGGCAACAATATTTTTGTCAGATGGCAAATTTATTCCCTTCATGGCGATTAAAAACCTTAGTCCCTTAATCTCAAGGACACTTCCTCACTGACCAAAAACCTTTCTTCATATAAAAGATGTATCTCATAAGCAACGATTAGCTTTTATTTATACTAATGCATTAAGAACAATGTAAAAATACTTATGGCAAAGTTTGAATATAACGAGCCATGTAAGAGAACCTACCACTAATATGACAGCAAACCCTTTGTCTCTTCCTTTTTCCAGTCAAGCTATTTGTATGGATATATAGAATTCAACTATCTTAACTGCAAGATAAACACCTTTGATGTAGTAGATAGTGAAAAGCTAAAATAAACAGAGAATAAATAGGCCTCAGGAGGGGAGAAGGTCAGCTCTAGTTAGATACTTGCAGCTGCATCGAGTGCTCAATGGCATGCAGTTCAGAAAAGGTAGGACATCATCACCCCTCATGAGCATGCCATTCACTGATTCAGGCCCATTTCCACACCTGTAATTAGATCAGACCCAAATAGAAATCAATAGCCAAATGGTCAACACATCATAAAGGGAACAGAAGATTGGTACTGCAAAATTGGAATAAAAATATAATAAACCATTAGAGCTTCAACTGCATTCCATTAAGCTCACCAAAACAAGCTACGGTAAAAATATATTGCGAAGGATTCTCAGGCTCCAGATTGCGTTACTGACAATGTGGCCAAACAATACCAAATCCAAAATCATAATCTTAAATGAACAAAGCTAAATGCTGAACTTAAAAGGTGCAATCAAACAAAATAAATCAAACAAATATCCAATTTCAGATTACACAAGAAGTTCTAGAGAAGCTAAAATAAATCAAACAAATATCCCAAGCCACTTATTCCATGAGATGTTCTAGAGAACCACATATTGACATTCTTTTATAGTACAGCTTATATCCTTAATCATCAAGCATTTGCAGCTAAAAAAACTTTGTATACTATCCCTATTCATGCAAAGACCTACCAGATTGCTCCAAGGCCATCAAAAAAAAATATTTTTTCCAATCCAATAACATTAAATCATCACAGATAACGAAGTTGTTTAGAATACAAATCTAGTTGACGAAATAAAAACTAAAAGGAGCTCCAAAAATGACTGTCAAACCCCCAATTTGATCAGAATGCAGCAGTAGCAGTGTCATCATCTAGCAAAACAGAGGTAATGGTATCACAAAGAAATGAAGAACTAATGAAAGAGCTGCATACAAATAGTCTCAATTTGTATGAAGTTGGCTTCTGCCGATCAGACCTCATCTTACTCTGCACGATGACAGAAGCAGTTTGAAAGTTTGAAATCACCAACCAAGGCAGATGGCGACTTGATGGCAGGTGATGCTTTGATTATGCGAGGGATGCACCTGACACAAACCAAGGTTTACAAGGGCACCGCGGGGGAGCAAGCGAAGATTCCAGCAGCGGTGGCGTCTTGGCTGGGTCGGTGATGGACGTCGGCAGCGTAGATCGTGGATGGGCCAGGCAGCTGCACCGGTTGTGGATTCCAGCTGTGGCCCGACCTTGTGGTGGCGCCATAGTTGTTGTGGATCGCAACGGCATGGCGTATGTAATTACTACCTTGCAAAGCTTATGCAGAAGTTTTCCTTCACCAAATCCTAGCTCCTTCTCCGCCACTGTGATCACCTCTCTGACCTTCCATATTTGTTTGACATCACAGAGCACGTGTGGAGTAGGAAATCAGGCTTCCCCAGCTCCCTGCGCGTAGTTCCTCTTCTTGCTGACGAGTTCACAGCGCCTGCAGCCCTTGGCCTTCCTCTTCGCGTCCGTCTCCACGCCGTTGCTTCCATGCCCATTCCCCTCAACGTCGCCACTGCGGCAATTCGCAGAAATGAGAAGGAAATCACAAATTGCTTCATCCGCAAAAGCACATATGCTAACGAATTCGCTTCATCCCCACAATCAGGCACCACAGCAATCGAGCAAAAAAATATTCAAAGCCGGCAAGATTTGTATCAGGGGTAATCAGTTCGAAGAGGGGCGAGGAGGACCTATTCGGATCTGGGTCCGCTTCCTGCCGCTTGAAGAACGCGCTGATATTGTCAAGTCTGTCGGCGACGGCCTTCATCCGCGGGCAGAGGTCGGGGTCGACCTCCGTGCAGGCGAGAGCGCGACGTGGAATGCTGCCACCACCTCCTTCTTGGGCAGCGTGGGGCCCCGCAGCAGCGCCAGGTCCACCATCTCCGCCACAGGCCGCGCGTCCTCCTCGAAGCCGTGGCGCACCCACCGCACCACCTCCGGCACCGCGCCGCCGCCGCCGTGCTCCCCGCTCCCGGACCGGTCCGTTGCCGTCGCCGCCGTTGACCCGGACACGGGCGCCGAGAATGACGCCGACGTGGACAGCGACGCGTGGTCGGCGGTCGGGCCTTGGCCCGTCAGCAGCTCCAGCAGCACCACCCCGAAGGATTACACGTCCCACTTCTGCGTCGGCTTCACACCGATACCGGCCGCCGCCGCTGCCCGTGCTTCCAGCGCGCGGTACCCACCGCAACCGAAACGGTCCGGTCCCGTACCCGCCGCCGGTGGCTTGACGTACGGGATGGCGCCGCTGAGGAGCCCGCCGGTGCCACCCGAGGAGGAGTGCGCCCCGTCCGCGGCGCAGCCGGCGACGGCGAGCAGGCGTGACCTTGGCTCCTCGCGGCCTGAAGATGGGCAGCGGACGACCTGGTGCAGGGCATCAAGCGCGGCTCCGCGTGGCCTGGCGTGGGCCGTCACCGTGCGACCTGGAGTGAGGCATGGATCCAAGTGCTCGTACCATCAAAGTTCGGTACTAAAAGCCCATCCTCCTGTCTTTGCTCACTACCGGTAGGCAAAGCATTCTGTAGGCCATCCTCCCAAAAGTCCCTTTGCTGAGAAATAAAATCGGAGACAACAGTATTCTTAAGATTCATATTAACTTCCATTAATTATACAGATCGCTGATTCCTCAAGCAACATTACCTGCTTTTGAAAAGCAAACTGTGGGTTGGCCGTGTGGGGTAGAGCCGTGTCTAACAGACTTAGAGAGCACTGATCCTCCATAGCACTCGAACCAAAGTTCTGGAAAAGATCCGCTTGGTCACAAAATGGAAAAGCTGCACCGGCACTTTCCAATGGAAAGACTGAACTTGCTGAAGGGCCACATGGTTGGTACATCTGAATTAACCAGAAAAAATGGCGTGTCAAGGGCAGATTATTCTATAGATACAGAGCATCAGAAATGATATGGTTCAAGTTCACGTCTTTGTGTAGGAGTGTCGACAGGTTGCTGAAATCAAGCTGTGGGTTCACAGTGGCAAGCTTCATGGACAGGAACTAAAAGTGTGATAAACAGCAAAATTGATTAGGATCTCGAGCTATGACTGTGTTATGTAACCAAATGTAAGTGGAATCCTCACCTCAACTTGCTGCTGCAGCGACTGCACGTAGTTTATGATCTCATCGAGCATGAGTGCCTTGCCAACCACCTATAATAGGGATTCCTCTGAAATTAGCCCAATAACAGGCAACAATTGACACTTAGACACAACAATTCACCGTCCAAGAACTCTATGACCATACCCTGTTGCATCCTGGACAAAGTGTGATTGTAGAAATTTCATCCTCTGGCTAATCTTCTCTCTTCTAACCTATCATCAAGGCACCAATAACAAAGTGTGATTGTCAAACCCAAAGCACAAAATTCCATTTTTGCAATTCAGCTCAAACGGTAGAAATTCAGCTCAAGTGGAATCGCAGTGTCTTACCCTCTCTGGAAGGCTGTGGCTGTCAGTCGCCTGCCCTTGCCGCGCCCGGACATGGACGTAGTCCTCGGGTGGTTCGACTGCCGCCTTCGGGCTCTTCCCCTTACCCTTCTTCTGAGCTTTGACTTCAACCGAGGCGTCGCTCGCCGTCACCTCCTCTACCTCCGGCTTCATCGCACTGTCGCTGGCGCCCACTCTGCACCTCTTTCCGTCCGGAACCTTCGCCTCCGCAGCCTGCAAACCAATATCAAGAACGGCACCAGCACATCAAGAACCAGCAAGCTAAATTCGAAGCACTCGGTATCGCGCTGCCCGTTTCCGCACCTTGCCCAAGCAGGCCTCTTTGCCGCCGGCGGACCCCGTGGGCGGAGCCTTACGCTTCCTGACATTGCCGTCGTCCCTGGCGCGTGCCCACGCCGGGTCGGACACCGACGACCCTTCCGGAGACCCGCCGCCGGCGCCGCCACACCCGGCCCCCGCAGCGACCCCGGGCACCCCGAAGAGGCCGGCGCCGGCGCCGCCGCAGAGCGTGTCGAGGAACCCGGTGTCCAGCGCGGCGAAGTCGAGCGCTGGGCGGATGAGCCCATGAGCAGACTGGCAACGTAGTCGTTGTCCATTGAAAGAAAAGAAACTCGCCGACGCAGGAATTGCGCAGGAAGCAAAGCAAAGCGGGGGCGTGAGCAAGTCTTGGGTCGTCTCGCCTCCTCCGAGCTCGAGTCCGCGCCGCGATGGATTTGGGGGAAAGCGAAGCGAAGCGAGCGAGGCCGGGGAGCCGGTAGGTGGGGGGATTGCTTTATAGAGCGGTCGGTTGGGCTGTGGGCCGCGCGCCGCGTCCGTCGCGTAGCTCGGCGCGGTGGGATGCTTGCGGCGGTGGGTTACCACCACCGGGTTCTACTGCGGCGGCGCTCGCGGAGGAGAGGGGAGAAAGGGCGGTCAAAACGTGACGGGGCGGGTGGAGGTGGCCGCCGCGCCGGCATGCCGAGGAAATAACGGTCTCTGGCACCTCGCCATTGGGGGGCAGTGCTCCGGGATTTCTGTCTCGCCGGCGGTGGGGGAGGAGGCGCCGCGTCCGCGGGTGGGAGGGATGAGCCGCCGGGAGGCTCTTTGCGCACAGGGCAGAGCGCGTCACCCGGTGGGCGGGATCGCTGCCAGGGGGCGACTGGGGATAGGGAAGGCGGCGGTGACTGCGGGAGCGGGGGCCGAGGACGCGGAGAAGAGCGAAGGATCGCACGGGAGGGGAGGCGGACGGACGACGCAAAGACAATGGCGCAGCAATAAAACTGCCTCCTCTTTAGGTTTATTAGCTGTAGAGATATCTAGAGTGGATGTCACAGGAGATGGCATATTGCCACGGGCACGAAGCAGTCCTGCCGTTAAGCATTGGCCAAGCAGGTTGGAGACTTCAAAGGCAAATAAAGCAGCACCCTGATAGGACTGACAAAAAGCAACTCCAAGAAATTTGAATGAACAGTAACTATCTTGATATGGTCAAATCTTGGAAGATACTGAGGATGATCACCATAGCACTATTAGGTTGCATCAACATAGCATCACCCAGGGAACCCAAACTGAAACACAGACCTTGGAACTGCCACCCCATGCTCAACAAACCAGCCAACAATTATATGTAGTGTTCATTCTCAGAATTTTGTGTATGGTCCTAAAAAGGTTCAGTAACCACAATTCCAAGTAATTACTGCTCTTGATCACCTGTTCGGCCTTGCTATGAGCTTGTGTATGTTTGTCCACCCAGAAATAATCTGTAGTACGAATCTCCACAATTCAAGGCAAGAAGATGGCCATGGAATTGGCCTGATCTGGTCCCCAGATCCCAGCATTATCAACTGCATGTGCTTGTTTCCTTTTCCTTCTTCACAAATTAAGGTAAAAGTTGTTTGGCAATGTGCTCCCAGCCAGCAAGCCCCTAGACAAACCTTTTCTTTTACATCTGATGACTCGGATCAGGCATGCGATGCTCACGTTGAACCATATATGCATCTGAAGGACTAAAGCAGGTTTTGGGATATAACTCCATGGATTATTTATGTATTACACAAATGAATTGTAAGTCTGATATTATCAGTAGTACTTCCTATTTGGTACAAGCATCTCTGATTTCCTATTTTGGTCTCTGTAAAAGATCTATCTCTCAATTTCTACTTGTAAGCAGTGACTCAAATAATATAGCCTCCACCCAAACTGGTTTGAACAAGAGAAGATACAAGTCAGGGATCAATTTGAAAACAGATTGAAAACTTTTTTAGTTTAATGATTACTCATGGCATGTTGCAGGGACTGGCCTTTGGGTTCTTCACTGAGCTCAGCAAAGGAGCGGGAATTTCAAAATGGGAAATCTTCATCCCTCTCTGAAATAGATGAAAGTTTGAAGGAACAAGAAGCTAATAGTAATAGCAAGTCTAAAATGAAAAAAATAACCACAGATGTTTCAACTCCAAAGAAAAATAAGCAGGTCGCAAAAGCAGTTGGTGATAGTGGCACCAACAACTGCAACACAAGCAAAAACAGAAAAGACAGCAACACGAACTGCAAAAGAAAATCTGAAGCCTTCAAGACTAAAGTTGCTACCTACACAGAGCATGGGGATGGTCAGAGCCCCACAAAAGACTTACAAGACAGCGAGTTTATCAATCTTATATTACTTCACTACTTCGATTTTACCAATTGTTTCTCTCATCATTATGATAAAATCACTTAATTTCAGGTGGCCAAATGGACAAGAACAGAACAGAGAGGAACTCTAAAAGTAGAAATATGTCTCCAAATACCATTCCGGTAAAGAACTCTGTATGAGATTGAGAAAAAGATGCTTTGAAATCAGGCGTGATGTATACTTCAAATTGTATTTCAGGTGGCATCACAGATAACATGAATGTTCAGAAGTATGCGACACTGCAATTATTCAGAAGATGCGAGATGATACAGTATGTTACATATTGCAGTTCATTTCTGAAGCTATATGCTTATTGATAATAATTATTCTTTTCCTTGATAACCTAATGTGCACTCAACTTAGTCTATCTATGTTTCAGCTTCGTGAGCATTTTGTGCTTGGAGATCGAAGTGCTGAGTACGAAAAGAGGCACCTTTAAGTTGAGTACAGGGGAAAAGAGGCACCTTTTGATGCACTCACCCTTGGGGCTGGAGCAAGCCGCGGCGCTCGGCGGAGGCGCAGATCCCGGCAGCTCGAGTAGGCCGGCCGCCGTGTCTGCTTCTGCGCGGCGGGGCGGAGCTCCATGCTCTCCATCATCTCTCCGTACTCCTCCGCCTCCATCAGCGTCGTCGACAGCGCCAACGCAGTTACCGGGCCGTCCTCGCCGAGCTCGGCCTTGAAGGGTCGTCCTCGCCGAGAAGCCTGGACCCGCACCACCGCACGCTCGAAACCCTGGTAAGAAATGGAGGACGGGAGGACGGCGGTGGCTGCATCACGGAGCGGCAGTGGTGCTGTGGCGGATTGGGCTGGCACAGTCTTGCGGACGGTGGAATGGGCGCATCCCGGGCGCTCGCGCTGATTGGCGGTGATTGGGGTTGCAAGGACGCGGAGATGACGGGCGGGGCGCGGAGATGACGGGCGGGGCCGGGAATCGCAGGGGTGGGCAGGACGGGGCAGGAGCAAACAAATGTCGCACAAAACTTTTTTCTTCTCTTTTAAGCCTGACCGTGCGTTGCTACGGAAAAAACTCAACTTTCCTATTAAAAATATATGGATCGCATAATAAGACAATAAACTGATATCTAACATGACAGATATTAGAAAGATCGTCTTTTATCCAAACTTTACATTTTCTCTCTTTCATTACCATTGGCAGTCATGGTATCTTTACTACAGTATCAACTGATCCCTGAAAGTATCTTGAATTCATCACCAACTCCGTTCCTCTCCTGATGGGAGCTACAGGCCCCAGTTCCACTGCCAAATTTATCATAACAGATGGGGAAGAAACCACATTCTTTGGAGCACAAGATTTTACAAAAATATTCCACAGGTAAACCCTTCCCGTTCCTCGCCTCTGTCTTCTCCCTCTCATTCCCTCTTAATTCTCTTTTCTGTATTTGTTACCCCATGATAAAAAAAAAACATGAGCCTACTCTGATGTACCAATGGATGAGTCAACTTTCTACAGGAAGCTTGATTGAGACAAATGCAAGAATCCACTGTAGGAAATATTCACCACCTAGAAACAACAAATTTGAGAGGAGCAAAGACGATACAAAAGGAAAGTTACCTCTTCATCCTTCTGTTAATTGTGTCAAGAACAAATTTGACAGGAGCAAAGACAATACAGAAGGGAAGTTACCTCTCCATCCTTCTGTCGGTGCTAGTTTTAGTGGGGCTAACACCGGCTAGTAAATATATGTTTTGCGGTTGAGGCTACGGACGGTGTGCAAAGGGGAACACAGGGATTATACTGGTTCAGGCCAAGCAAGCCCTACGTCCAGTGGAGAGAGGAGTCGTGTTGCCTTGCACCGGGGTGCTTGTAGTAGGGGGTTACAAGCTAGGCGAGAGAGGGAAATGCTCACAGGTCTCTTGTGAGTGTCTAAGTGTATGCAAGTCGTTTGCTGTTGGTGTGTATGTGTGAGTGAGAGCTTAGGACTTCCAGCCCCTCCTAAAGCTGGCCTCTGCTCTTCCTTTTATAATCGCAAGGGAGAGGCAAGGGCAGTGCTTACAACGCTATGTATGTTACAATGAGGAGTTGTTGTTCCTCGTTTGACTGTCGTCAGCTACGGTCTTTTCTCCGTATCCCCGGGGTATGGCCGTAGTGGTTCGTACGATCTTGGTGAGTACCGAGGCAGCAACAGTCGTCGGATTACGGCATGCCGTAGGGTCACACCTGATGGCTGTCCTTCCGCACGATGTGACAAGAGGGCGAGTCGTCTCGGGGCGTTGTCTCCCGAGGCTCGGGACTCTTGGAGGTGTGATGGAATGGAGCAGGGTGGTATCTCCCCTCGGACGTATTTCCGGCCTTTGGATAGTACTTCCCGAGGGTTAGATGGGCCCGGATGGAAGGCGTGCTCGTCCTTTCGAGTGTACAGTGTAGTAGGCGCTTTTCCCGTTCTTGCGTAGCACGTCGTCAGGCGCTCGGACTGTCGCAGTCGTAGTTGGTAGATCCCGGCCGAAAACGGGGCGGCGCACCGTAGACCATACTGTGGAGAGGACGGCCGTAGTGGGCCTATCAAATCCGCTGCCAGGGAAATCCTGACAGGTGGTATGGCCGTCAGGGGCGTGCGAAGCACAGTCGCGTCAAGAATCTCGCCTGACAGGACAGTGCTTGTAAAGTGGTCAGAGAGGTCTCTTGTGGTTCAAGATTGCTCCGCTGACATCACTTGTGCCTTGGATGCCTTTGTGAGATTGCGCTCGAGGGGGATGGGGAAGCTCGGGCGAATCGGAGAATGGGCACCAAGGGCGCCGCTCTCCCGAGCTCTCCTGTGGAGGCTCGGGCGAACCAGAGAATGGGCGCCGAGGGTGCCGCTCTCCCGAGCTCTCCCGGGGAGGCTCGGGCGAATCGGAGATTTGGCGCCGAGGGTGCCGCTCTCCCGAGCTCTCCAGGGGAGGCTCGGGCGAATCGGAGATTTGGCGCCGAGGGTGCCGCTCTCCCGAGCTCTCCAGGGGAGGCTATCATTGGTGCAATGACGTCGTGGGCCTCCGTAGACGCGGCCTTCGTGGGCTTCGGGCACGGCCTTCGTGGGCTTTCGCTGGTCTTACTTGGGCCGGGCCACGTTGGGAATGAGCGTTTTTGCATCGAAGTTGGGTACCTCAAACTTTGGTACCCGACAGTAGCCCCCGAGCCTGTGGCGGAGTGAAGGCACTCCTGCACAGGTTCACGCTGGTATTTCCTGTCAAAAAGATAAAGTATCGGTTGTTTTTTCCAGTGGGTGCGCGCGACCGCACCCGCCGGGTGTAGCCCCCGAGGCTTTGGAGGGATGATATATCCCTTCAAAGGCTTAGAATCGTGTTTGTTAGTCCTCGAATGTTTTTTGATTTATTTAGGAGGGTTGTTTCCTTGGAAGCGGAGCCCCCGAGCCTCCCATCGTGTTGGGAGGTCGTTCGATGGTCTTTCTAAGGTGCAGGGCAAGTTCCCGAGCCTCTGTTTTCGTATCGGAGATCGGTCGGATTCTTTCCTGTCTTTTTTAATTCGACCTTCACGCTCTTTTTCGGGAAGAGGAAGGTTTGGTCCTGCTCGACTTCCCCGCTGGGGCACGAGTCGGCATTTCCGGTGAGCTACAAACGGGTTGGTCCAAGTGGAGGTCCGTGCCCCATTCGTTAGGGGTCAGCTAGCGGCCTGAGCACACTCCAAATATTTTCCGAGGGTCAGTTAGTAGATGTCGGGTCCCTTCGATGGGTCCCGAGGGCATGATGCCTCCCACGGAGGGATTCCACGTAACCGACTCGCTACTGGAACTTGGACACAGCATGGAATGTCCCTTGTGACGTTTCGGGCGTCGGGATACTAGCCGCTTTCGTGACCCATCCACTAGCTGTCCCTAACTCGGTTTCCCTGGGGCGACTGTTCGAGCCATGGTGGGCCAGTCTTTGATCCCCTGGGAACGTAACGGGCGTCCAAGCCCGAGGTTCCTTCGTCGAGAAGAGGAATGAATCGGTGGAACCGAGACGGGCAGGAGTAATGATTCGGCTCACCTTTTGAGGCGCGCAACCTGACGGACGCGACGGTTTGCCGCAGTCGAGGCGGTTTGCGTGCGCGAAGCGAGCGGCGATGCGGGGATCGTGGTAGGCCCCGCGCAGTTAATGCGGCGGATCCTCCGCATCCAACCACAACCCGCCGGCGGAGTATATAAATGAAACTTACGGTTTTTTCTTTCTACCCTAGCCATTTGCTCGCATAACCGTTCGCTTTCTTACCTTCGTCGCCTGCTCTTTCACCTTCATTGCCTGCTCGAGAGAGAAGCGCCGCCGCGACCGACGTCGTTGCCCTCTCCCTGTTCTTCTTTCTCTTTAGCTCGCCATGTCTTCCTCCCCGGTTCGCACCGACGCCGGCGGTACCGCTACCGCCGCCGCCGGCATCCTTAGGATGGAGCCATGGCCTCACAGCCACGTGACCGAGGCGGATCTGGAGCACCTCGTGAGGCCGGGGCTTCTACATCCCCACACCAATGCGGAACGCCGGAGTGGGTCGTTCCGGCGGACGACCACGACGAGCCGAACCCCGAGGAGGGGTATGTGGTGAGCTTCATCGCTTACCACGAGCGCGGACTCGGGTCGCCGCCGAGCCGCTTCTGCCGGGTGCTGCTCTTCGCCAACGGACTGGAGCTTCACAACCTCACCCCCAACTCCATCACGCAGGCGTCGATCTACGCCGCCCTGTGCGAGGGTACTTCGGGTACCCCCGCACTGGAATCTATGGCGGCACATCTCCCGCGTCGACCTGTACACCAAGGTGGTCAGCATGAAGAAGCCGCGGGAGGTTCCACGTGCGGGGGATGCGGGTTCGAGATCCGCTCCGCCGATTACATTCCCTGCAGGGCCTCCTCCTCCAACAAGGGCAGGCACAACGGCTGGTTTTACCTTCGCAACGACGGGGACGCCTTCCCCAAATATACGGGAATGGTGTTCGGCACTCCCCTCCCTCAATGGAATTGGGGTTGCCCAGCGAAGGAGGCCAAGCACCTCGACGCCTACTTCAACGCGCTCCGGACGTTGCGCGACCGGGGCCTTACGGGGGCCGCCGTGGCGGCGCAGTTCCACGCACGGACGGTGTTGCCGCTGATGCACCGTCGGCTGGCGCTGAACCAGATGGTCGCCGAGTCACCGCGGGAGGGCACAACGATGCTGCCCCAGGATATCGGCTAACGAGAGATCATACGTCAGGTGAAGTACATGGTGGACGGTTACCATACTTGGGATGAGGTGAACCTGATACCCATGCGGCCCCGTACGGGCTTCATTGCGCTGGTGAGTGTCGTCTACTTTGTCGATTTTGCAGTTTTGTCGATCTCTTTCTTGACTTCTTTCTTCGTTCGTCGCAGGGTCTTTCTCAGACCGGGAAGCCTTCCCTTCCGCTCGTCCCGGAGGACAAGGCTCTGCGGGCCCAGAACCGCCTTCGGGACCAGGTGGCGAAGGCGGAGAAGGAGCAAAAGGCCGCGCTGAAGCAGGAGAAGGCTCAGAGAATGAAAGAATCCTCCCAGCGCCGTCGCCGCCGTAAGGACGCGGGGGAGTCGGAGGAGGACACTCTCACTGATGAAGAAGACGAGGAAGACGAAGAAGAAGATTTTCTTGATTTTTTTGTGTTCGACCGGCCCATCGAGGCCACAAAGCCCGTGGTGGGCGCCGACGAGCCTGGGAAGGCTCCAATGTCAGCGCCAGCTGGCGGATGTGCCGGGGCTTGTGACCCGAGCCCCTGGGCGAAACTGCCGGGGACCGCGCCCAAAGGCGCGGCCTCCGGCAGCGTGACTACCGTAGCCTCGGCTCCGCCTTCCGGCGGCCGCGAGGGGTCATTGGAGGGGCCGGGATCGGGCCCAGGCCCGGCGCCGAGCCGAGCCTGGCTGCTGCCAGCGGGACCGGGGGGATTTAGTTCCCGCGGACCCTCCCCTCTGACGCGTCATTGGTCGGCGCGGCGACCGAACGTGGGGGAGTGCTGGGAAGACGCCGCCGGAGCCGGAGCCCACCGGTGCCAAGACGCCGGCGCTTGAGCTGGGGCCTCCCAGGCTCAAGTTTCCCCGCCGAGGGGCGGTGACGTCGGGACGACCCCCGGCGCCCAGGCGGAGCCCTCGTCTATAATACCCCGGGTATTACGACTAATTAATTATGACAAGTCATCATGTTTATTATTAATCATCTGCATATGATTATGCTTAGGGCTTCTAAAGTGATTCAATTATGTTTAGGTTTGATGGTGCAATTAAAATTTTAAATGGGAATTAAAGATATTAGCAAAAGAAAAATTCCAATTAAGTTTTAAATTGACTCAA
Organism: Eremochloa ophiuroides; assembly: GCA_038502445.1. Classification (NCBI taxonomy): domain Eukaryota; kingdom Viridiplantae; phylum Streptophyta; class Magnoliopsida; order Poales; family Poaceae; genus Eremochloa; species Eremochloa ophiuroides. Next base: position 89,009,020 of record JAHLJS010000001.1, on the reverse strand, counting down.
AACCTTAATTTAAAAACTATTTGGAATTTGATGAAAGTACCTTAATAAAAGTTGTATATCTGTTGAAATGAAGCAACTTTTATATTGGGAGATTTTGAAGTTATAATATAAAAATTTAAATTAAACTCAAATTACTATGTTGAAATTCAAGTTTGAAACTTCAAATTCAAAAATATTAGGAATTGGACAAAACTTCCTTAATAAGAGTTATATAGATCACTGAGTAGGATAACTTCTATTTTGACAATTTTTCAAGTTGTTAAAGAAATTTAAAATTAATTTTAAAAATTCAGTTTGAAATTCAAAACCCTCTTTTACCCCCTTTACTGTAGTTTCAAAACCATATGGAATTTGGGTTTGGTTCAAAATTTTGTCCAAAATTTTGAAACTTACAACTTTTGTGTTTTCACTTTTTCAAGTTAGTACACGAAATCTGGTGATTTGAGTCAAAAACCGAGAGGGGGGCACTGCACTGCTACAGTGACCCGCCCCCTCCCACTTTGTTCGCGCACTAGAGCTGGCCGCCGCGGCGCACGCGCGCGCGGCGCCGCCCGTGCCGGCTGGGATCCTGCCCCCGGTCGTGGCAGCACGTGTAGGGGACCCCGCGCCGTCCTCCGCCGCTTCTGTCTCCCCCTCGAACCGGCTTAAAGGCGACGGTCTCCCTCCCGTTTCCTTCCCCTCCCCGCTCGGCACGCCGGTGATCGCCTTCACTGCCCCGACCAAATCGGCCTCAAACCGTGCACCATTCTCCAATTGCTTGAGCATCCAACCTCCCTGCTCTCTTGCGCTCCTAGTGTATCCATTTGGGCTTAGGTTCGTGCCCTGTGATCCGGGAACGCCTGTCGCCGTCTCTGCGGAAGACCGGAGCGCCGCCGCAGCCGTCTCTCACGCGACGAGCTCGCTGTGGTGAGCCTCTCCTCCTTCGGTATTTTGTTTGCGACTCTCTGTCTCATGCTCTAGCTCATGCTCGCGACGGTTTTTCATTTCGTTCCCTAGGATCGCCGGAACGAGACTTAACCGTCGGGGCCAAGTCGCTGTGTCCGCCGCCGTAGTCAACCTCGTCGTTCTACTCCGTCCCTGCCTTAGCCAACCGTCGGGCTAGGACCGTGGTGAGCTCCTGATCCTCCCTGGCCCTTTTCCCTTAGTTCTCCGGCATCTCCGCGGCCGGAACATGGTCGCCGTGCCGCCACAAGTGTACGCGCGCGCGGCTGCGCGCGAGGTTGAAGAAGGAGCTGACAGGCAGGCCCGGCCTGTCAGCGTCCCTGGGCGTACGCGCGCGCGCGGGCGAACGCGCGGGTGGAGTTGGGACGGCCCGCTGACGTTGGGCCGCCTCGGGCCGAGCCGTTTTCTTTATTTTGAAGGGATTTCCAGTGGATTTTCCATTTTAATTTTGAATGAATAGCACTTCCATTTGTCATTTTCATAGGAATATTCCTGTTAATCTAAAAATCATGAAAATAATTGTGGGTACTCTCTGGAGCATGTAGTATTTTATAAAAATATTAGATATAGGGTTTGGACATTTTCTGTGGGAACTAAAAATCAGCATATTAATTAGTAAATGTAACTTTGAACAATTTTAATAAATTCCAGAATTATCCAAAAATCATGAAAATTTATGTGGTACTATTTTAGAGTAAGATCTATCTGTTGGGCAAGTTTGAGCTCATTTAGAAACTATTAGGACACTTGTTTATTAGTTATGGGGCGTTTGATTAGTAGAATTAATTTAAGCGAATAATCCCTGTTGTTTGGTGTGATTTTGGATTGATTGACTTCAAGGGTCTTTCACCATTGTGATCCTTGACAGAAGTATTAGGGTCGCATGTTGGTTATAGTAAAGCTGTGCAGCGGCTTTCTGTGACCGTTAAAATGGTCAATAAAATAAAAGTAGGAAACATTGCTTTTACCTTCCGTAAATTGTTTACAACTTTACCGTGAAGGAAAGTTGTACTCAAGATCTTAATGGTTTACTTTCAAGCATTTCATTTGTTGTCCTCATGCCATGCTAAGCATACATCATTGCATACGTGTAGTGCCCGTTCCCGAGGAGGTCCAGGTCGAGACTGCTGCTGAGGAGGTCACTCCAGAAGCCATCCAAGGATTTGACATCTGCGGGACTGATCCTGACCCGACGCTGTACACGATTCAAGGCAAGCCCCGGTGCATTCAGCCCCGCCTTGTGTTTTATAAAATTATTTATCACTTGAGTCTATTATTGCATTAGGTTGTTAGAGGTTGTTTGTCTCCTATATTGATGCATTACCTGCCTTGATACATAATATCCCGGAAACCTGTTTAAAAATAAAAAATATTAAAAAATGCTTAGCCCTGCTTAATCAATTTAGATTTGCATAAAAAGGCTATTTTGACCCATGAAATTGTAACAATTATGAAACATGAGAAAAGGAAAAAGGGGTATGAGTCCGTTCGGAAATTGTGTACTTGGGTAGCAGCCCCGATGCACCGTATCCGTCGGAAAGGGGTTTTCCGTTCGTTGGTTGTGAATTTGGGTTAGAGTCCCAATGCTTAACCATCGGCGGAAAAGGGATTTGAAAACCGTTAGGACATTTGTACTTGGGTTAGAGTCCCAATGCAATGTCGCCGGCGGAAAAAAAATTAGGGACCGTTCGTTGTAGGCCTGCTGTGATCGAGACTTTGCAACTAACCACATACTACGGAAAGCTCTGACTCCGGTGGCTCTACTACTTGAACCAACAACCACGCACTGGGAGTGGAGAGATGGCGAGAGCAGCATGTACCCTCGTGGCCGGCGTGCCTGGAGAGGAGAGGAGTACTGTGCTCTCGGGTGGCGCAGGACCGGTTCAGGGGTAGAAAAATCATGGTAGCCGGAGTTGGTATATGCAAGCTTAAGTGCTACATATGCAGTGTGGATAGGGATCCCCAGCTGGGTACTAATCGATTCGAATCGTCGTTGCTCCTCGGATATGGAGACTTGATCCTTTGACCTACAATTGAAAAGTGGTTCGAAACTAGGTGTTTTTGAGAATGAGTAAGAATTTGAAGTTATGATGATATATGAAAAGGAACATGGAATTATGGATATGATTAAAATAAGACTGAGTTAAAATATTGAAATAGAATAGTAATGCTTTTCTGCAAACTTTTGACTCTTGCTCAAGCCTTACCTTGACTCCCCTCAGCCTGCATTCCTGAGTCTCATTCCTTTTTCTTAGTCGGGTAAGTCTTGCGGAGTACCCCAGTACTCAGGGTTTGTTAACCCCATGTTGCAGGGACGCAGCAGCCGGAGGTTTGTTTCGCCCCCTGCTGTGTAACAGTGGTACAGGAGGGATGTGAGGAGGAGTAATGTCGAACCCGTGGGCAGGGTTCTTATCGTTAAATACTTAATATTGTTGTATCGTCATTCCACTGCTACTTATTTTATTTATGGTCTATAATATTCGCACTTCAATCGTATTTGGACAAACGGTTTGTAATCTAAGTACCTTATAACCTTTTCGCATTTTCACTCTGATGTAATTTCTTATGAAATGTTGTAATTCTGTAATGACTTCGCAATGGGATCCTGTCGGAGGAAATCGGGTGCTAATGTAGCCCGGCAGAACTTTCTAGATCATTTGGGACGCGGACCCGCCTGTCAGAGGTCATGAGTGACAATGACAGGTGCCTGTGGGCCATGTGATTTAGGCGGTTCTGTCACAGCTGGTATCAGAGAATTCCATTGCTAAATCATTACGGTATTACTTTGCAAAACTTCAAAATATTTTGGATTATAAATTTTAAATTGTTATTTTGGTCCAAATTGCTCTTTCTTGTCTAAATCTGTGTTAGAATTACGGTAGCTAGTGGAATAACACTATTACTAGCCCTATGTAAAATTTTTTTTGCAGTTATTCATTTTGGCATTGATTTAGAAAGTTCGTAAGTACGATTCATGCATCATGATTGATTCACATTATAAATAACTTCCTCCTTAAAACGGGTTATGGGTTAGGATTTATCAAACCTATTCTTGCTAGCCTGTATTATATCCTCACTAATCCCAACTTATCTTCTCTAGCATGGCACGCTGCAAGCAGACTGCGCGTAAGATGACGGGATCTAGGGGTGTGCCGCGCCACCAGCTGGCGCCGCGCGACGGGGAGGCCTCTAGCAGTCGTCGCCCCCGCCATGCCGCGCTGAGCTACAGGAGGAGATAGAGAGGATGAGGGAGGAGATGAGGAGGATGGTGGAGGACTTCGCCACCGCTCGTCAGGAGCACTACCAGGACGTAGTGACGATCGACCGACTACGGACTTCTGTGGCTCGCCTGATCGAGCAGAGGGATGCCAATTGGGCGCGTGAGGACGCGACCAGGGCAAGACTGCACGAGCTGGAGATCTACGTAGAGCAGATCGAGGACTACAACGACACATTGCACGAGGAGGTGCATAGGCTCAACAATGAGCTTAACCCGATCCTGCAGCCACGTGTTGAGGACCCCGAGGATGGGGTGGTCGTTGGTCCTGAGGATCAGGACATGGAGGACGTGGACGAGGAGATTGAGCCACTCCAGGTGATCGTCGAGGAGGACGCCGACGAGGACGTCGAGGAGGGCGTCGAGGAGCACGTGGCGGAGGTTGACCCTTTGTTGGAAGGGTCGGCAGCCCCCGAGGGGCTTGCATGGCTTGAAGACGGTCCGGGTTCTCCCGGGGGCTTAGGGGTCTTCTTCCCCTCAGCTTCCAATGGTTCGATACTGACCGAGGGCTTGTGGAGGTCATTGGCGAATACGCCCGTCGGGACCGTGGCCCTTTCGGACGCGATTTTCGCCAACTCATCGGCTTCTTCGTTATACCGACGCGCGACGTGGTTGAGCTCGAGGCCGTCGAATTTCTCGTCGAGAACCTGCACTAGCTTGCAGTAGGCGGTCATTCTGGGGTTCTGGCACGTCGACTCCTTCATGACCTGATCCATGACGAGCTGGGAGTCGCCTCGGACTTCGAGGCGCCGGATCCCGAGCTCGATGGCGATGTGGAGACCGTTGACCAGAGCCTCGTATTCGGCCATGTTGTTGGAAGCCGTGAAGTGTAGCCGCAGTAGGTACTTGAGCCGGACCCCGAGGGGTGAGATGAAGACGATGCCTGCGCCAGAACCAGTCTTCATCATCGACCCGTCGAACTACATGACCCAATATTCTTCTTGGGTCGGGAGTGGCGGTAGCTGTGTCTCGGTCCACTCTGCCACGAAGTCCGCAAGCACCTGGGACTTAATGGCTTTGTGTGGCGCGTAGGTGATGCCATCGCCCATGAGCTCGATGGCCCAATTAGCGATCCTCCCAGTCGTTTCTCGATTTTGGATCACCTCCCCGAGGGGGAAGGATGACACCACAGTCATGGGATGGGATTCGAAGTAGTGCCGCAACTTGCGTCGAGCATGAACGATCGTGTACACTAGCTTCTGGATCTAAGGGTAGCATGTCTTGGTCTCGGACAAGACTTCATTGATGAAGTAGACCGGCCGCTGCACCGGCAAGGCGTGTCTTCTTCTTGCTGCTCTACGACGATCGCTGCACTCACAACCTGGTTAGTAGCAGCGACATACAGCAAGAGATTCTCCTCTTTCATAGGAGGCACAAGAACCGGTGCTTTTGAAAGTAGAGCCTTAAACCTTTCGAGGGCTTCCTGGGCCTCGGCGGTCCAGGTGAAGTGCTCGTTTTTCTTTAGCAACCGATACAAGGGAAGTCCCTTTTCGCCGAGCCTTGAGATGAATTGACTCAAGGCCGCGAGACACCCCATGTGCTTCTGCACACCCTTGAGGTTCCGGATCGGACCCATTTGTGTGATGGCCGATATCTTTTCCGGGTTGGTTTCGATGCCACGCTCGGAAACGATGAACCCGAGTAGCATGCCCCGTGGGACCCCGAAAACGCATTTCTCGGGGTTTAGCTTTATGTTTTTCTTTTTAAGGCAGTCGAATGCCTTTTCTAGGTCGGCTACTAAATCACTCGCCTTCCTAGATTTTATCACTATATCGTCTACGTAAGCCTCAACGGTTCGCCCGATGAGGTCCCCAAAAACTTTTAGCATGCAACGCTGGTAAGTTGCGCCCGCGTTTTTGAGGTCAAATGGCATGGTTACGTAATAATATGTGCCGAAAGGAGTAATGTAAGAGGTCGCTAATTCGTCGGACTCTTTCATACGGATCTGATGGTAACCGGAATAAGCATCAAGAAAGCAAAGTCGTTCACAGACAGCAGTAGAATCAACTATTTGGTCAATGCGAGGTAATGGAAATGGATACTTAGGACAAGCTTTATTTAAACTAGTGTAATCGACACACATCCTCCATTTTTCATTTTTCTTTTTAACCAAAATAGGATTAGCTAACCACTCTGGATAGAAGACCTCCTTTATGAATTCGGCCGCCAAAAGCTTTTGCACCTCCTCCCCGATGGCCCGGCGCTTCTCCTCGTCGAATCGGCGCAGGCGTTGCTTCACTGGCTTGGACCCGGCCCGAATGTCCAAGGAGTACTCGGCGACCTCTCTCAGGATGCCTGGTATATCCGAGGGACTCCATACAAACACGTCGGTGTGCTTGCGGCGGAAGTCGACGAGCATGGCCTCCTATTTCGGGTTGAGGGTGGTGCTGATCTTCAGCACCTTGCCGTCGGGGGAGCTCGGGTTGAGGGGCATCTACTTCACCCCCTCAGCGGGCGCAAAGGTGCCTGTGGCCTTCTTGGGGTCGGGGACCTCCTTTGCCATCCTTTCGGGGTCGGCAATGAGGGCCTCGGACTCCACTAGCGCGCTGGCGTATTCGCAGCACTCGACGTCGCACTGGTAGGAAGCGTCGATGGTGATCACCCCCTTTGGCCCCGGCATTTTGAGCTTGAGGTAGGTGTAGTTCGGGACCGCCATGAATTTGGCGTAGCATGGCCTCCCGAGGATTGCGTGGTAGGTGCCGTGGAAGCCTACCACAACAAACGTCAGGACTACCTACCTGACGTTGTCAGGAGTCCCGAAGTAAACGGGCAATTGATCTGCCCGAGGGGTTGCACGCTCTTTCTGGGCACTATCCCGTGGAACGGGAATGTCATGGCTCGGAAGAGCGAGCAGCTGATCCCCATCAAGTCGAGGGTCTCAGCGTAAAGAATGTTGAGGCCGCTGCCTACATCCATGAGGACTTTGGAGAGCCTCGTGTTGCCGACGACGGGGTCGACAACAAGTGGGTAGCGTCCCGGTGATGGGACGTAGTCCGGGTGGTCGTCCCGGCTGAAGGTGATGGCGTCGTGGGACCAGTCGAGGAAGTGTGGTGTCGCTGGTCCGGCAGAGTAGACCTCCCTGCGCTCGCGCTTTCGCTGCCGCGACGTAGGGGCGGTCCCGGGCCCGCCGAAGATCATGAGGCATTTGTCGATGGGCGGAAACTCATCGTTCTTCCCGCCCTTGTCCTCCTGATCCCTGGCGGGCTTCTTGCCGGTGTCGTCCTTGAATGCCTGCCGGCTGTAGTGCTTCTTGAGCATCACACACTGCCCGAGTGTGTGATGCACCGGGCCCTGGTGATAAGGACACGGCTTGTTGAGCATCTCGTCGAAGCGGCCTCGAGGGGGTCGTTCGCTCTTGGGCTCAGTGGCCGCCACGAGAGAGTCATCGCGGAGTGGGGCCTTTCCCTTCCCCTTCTTCTTCTTGTTGTTCGGGCCTCGGGAAGAGGTGCCCTCGGGGGCCTCTTCCTTCCGTTTGCCCTTGGGGTCGGAGAAGAGGGCTCCTACCGCCTCGTCCCCTGAGGCGAAGCTGGTTGCTATCTTCATGAGCTCGGAGACACTGGTGGGTGTCTGGCGCCCAAGCTCATGAACAAGCTCTTTGCAGGAAGTTCCTGCAGCAAACGCTCCGACGACGTCGGAGTCGGCGACCTGGGGCAGCTTGTTATACTGCTTTGAGAACCACCGGATGTAGTCCCTGAGGGACTCGCCCGGCTTCTGCTTGCAGCTCCTGAGGTCCCAGGAATTGCCAGGGCGCATGTACGTGCCCTGGAAGTTCCCAACGAAGATCTTGACTAGATCACTCGAGTCGAAGAACAAACGCGGGGGAAGATGTTCCAGCCAAGCTCTTGAAGAGTCGGCGAGGAACAAGGGTAGGTTGCGGATGATGATGAGATCATCCTGCGCGCCGCCAAGTTGGCACGCGAGACGATAAGCCGCTGGCCAGAGTTCGGGGTTAGTTTCCCCCGAGTACTTGGCTATGTTGGCCGGTTGTCGGAACCGGGGCAGGAACCTGGCCCTTCGGATGGCCTTGCTGAAGACACGAGGACTCGAGGGCTCGGGCGAGGGCTCACGGTCCTCGTCGGAGTCGTAGCGCCCGCCCTGATGGACATGGTAGCCTCATGCGGCTCCATCGGTCTTTCGCTGACCGCGGGCTTGAAGGATGGCTCGGACGTCGACGTCCTTGCCCAGCCGTTGGTGGACTGATGGGGCCCTTGGGACCTCGGGATGCACCGAGGCCTCACGATCGTGGCGCGCCGTGGCGCCACGTGGGTGGCTTTCAGCGCCGTGGTGGCGTGATGCCGAGCTTTCCGCCTGGAGGACGACTGCATCCTCGAGGAGGTCTTTGAGCTGGTTCCGGTGCTGCCGTGCCGCCTCGGTGGAGGGCTCAGGCATGCTCCGGAGCAGCATTGCCACCTCTGTGAGCTTGTGGCTCACCCGAGGCAGGGCTCCTGGTGCCCCGGCTCCCTCGTCGGCGAGGATGCGAGCCTGGACGTCCCGGGCCCGGCGACGAGTTGCTCTGCCGGTGCCTTGCCGCTTGTCGCGCTCGAGTGCGGTTCGCAGCTGAGTGAGGCGTAGGCGGTCCTCCTCCATCCGTGCTTCCAGTTCCTGGAGCTGCTTTAGCTCCGGGGACTGGTGCGCGGGGCGAGACGGCCCAGCCCCCGCGTCTTGCGGTGGGGCTGACCGTGCAGGCCGCGAAGTGGCCGGCGGAGGGGTGCGTCGCTGAGGCTGTGGCTGGAGCGGGGAAGGTTCATCGTTGTCGTCCCCCGAATGGACGTCCTCCACCTGTCCTTCCTCGGGGTGCACTAAGTGGTAGCACTCCCGAGCGGGGTCGATGTAGGACTGGTCGGAGTTGGTGGCGACGCTCGGAGCGTCCTCCCACGAGTCTCCGGGGTGGACGGTGAAGTCCACGTTCGCCCTGAACTTGTCGTCGTCGTCGTTGAGGCCCCACCGTGATGGCGAGGTCCAACCGCGACGATCCCACTCCTCCGAGAATTCTTGGGTGAGACTGTCAGTGGAGTCGGTCTCCTCCCCGCCATATACCCTAGGATTGCTCCTAGGAGAGGATGGTGGGAAGGCCACATGGCCGCCCACGAGGTCGTCTAGACGCTCGAGGCGGTGGACAGGTGTCTCCACCAGATCGTGCAGCAGTGCACGGACCGCGTGGACGTGGGCATCCACGGCGTTCTGGAGCCCGAAGAGAGATGACGGCGCCGTATCCCTTCCGCCATGAGGGCGGAGAGAAAGACCCATCGGCGTCACGGCTTCGCCTCTGCCTGTCCTCCGGGCGGTTGGCGGTCGTGTGGCAGTCGGCGCCGGAGGCGCCGTGGTGGCGACCGACGCAGTGTTGGCGTCCCCCGCTGGGGGCACCTGGTTGGCCGCGCCTTCCGCGACCAGGGGCTGTTTGGCGCGGTTGCGCCTCCTCCTCCTAGTCTGCAGGGAAGCGCGGCGTGCGGAATTCCCCTCGTCCTCTGGGACGGGAGGAAGCGTCGCCGTGGCCCTTTCCCCGGCCGCCTGATGGGCCGGGGTCAGGACGATGATGGTGCGGAGCTTGGTTGGGCGCGGGTTCATCTCAAGCCCGTGGCCGGTGGCCACGAACTCGAGGCTCCCGAACCGGAGCACCGCGCCAGCGGGAGGCGTCATGGAAACGTCAGCCATCCGTGACCTGGATCAACACGCAAAAGGCCTCTACCTGGCGCGCCAACTGTCGGTGCAAGTTTTAGCGGGGCTAACACCGGCTAGTAAATATGTGTTTTGTGGTTGAGGCTATGGATGGTGTGCAAAGGGGAACACAGGGATTATACTGGTTCAGGCCAAGCAAGCCCTACGTCCAGTGGAGAGGGGAGTCGTGTTGCCTTGCACCGGGGTGCTTGTAGTAGGGTGTTACAAGCTAGGCGAGAGAGGAAATTGCTCTCAGGTCTCTTGTGAGTGTCTAAGTGTGTGCAAGTCGTTTGCTGTTGGTGTGTATGTGCGAGTGAGAGCTTAGGACTTCCGGCCCCTCCTAAAGCTGGCCTCTGCTCTCCCTTTTTTAGTTGCAAGGGAGAGGCAAGGGCAGTGCTTACAACGCTATGTATGTTACAATGAGGAGTTGTTGTTTCTCGTTTGACTGTCGTTAGCTACGGTCTTTTCTTCGCGTCCCCGGGGTATGGCCGTAGTGGTTCGTACGATCTTGGTGAGTTCCAAGGCAGCAACAGTAGTCGGATTACGGCATGCCGTAGGGTCACACCTGATGGCTGTCCTTCCGCACGATGTGACAAGAGGGCGAGTCGTCTCGAGGCGTTGTCTCCCGAGGCTCGGGACTCCTGGAGGTGTGATGGAATGGAGCAGGGTAATATCTCCCCTCGGGCGTATTTCTGACCTTTGGATAGTACTTCCCGAAGGTTAGGTGAGCCCGGATGGAAGGTGTGCTCGTCCTTTCGAGTGGACAGTGCAGTAGGAGCTTTTCCCGTTCTTGCGTAGCCCGTCGTCAGGCGCTCGAACTGTCGCAGTCGTAGTTGGTAGATCCCGGCGGAAAACTGGGCGGCGCACTGTAGACCATACCGTGGAGAGGACGGCCGTAGTGGGCCTATCAAATCAGCTACCAGGGAAATCCTGACAGGTGGTATGGCCGTCAGGGGCGTGCGAAGCACAGTCGCGTCGAGATTCTCGCCTGACGGGACAGTGCTTGTAAAGTGGTCAGAGAGGTCTCTTGTGGTCCAAGATTGCTCCACTGACATCACCTATGCCTTGGATGCCTTTGTGAGATTGCGCTCGAGGGGGATGGGGAAGCTCGGGCGAATCGGAGAATGGGCGTCGAGGGCGCCGCTCTCCCGAGCTCTCCTGGGGAGGCTCGGGCGAACTGGAGAATGGGCGCCGAGGGTGCCGCTCTCCCGAGCTCTCCCGGGAAGGCTCGGGCGAATCGGAGATTTGGCGCCGAGGGTGCCGCTCTCCCGAGCTCTACCGGGGAGGCTGTCATTGGTGCAATGACGTCGTGGGCCTCCGTAGATGCGGCCTTCGTGGGCTTCGGGCGCGGCCTTCGTGGGCTTTCACTGGCCTTACTTGGGCCGGGCCGCGTTGGGAATGAGCGTTTTTGCATCGAAGTTGAGTACCCCAAACTTTGGTACCCGACAGTAGCCCCCGAACCTGTGGTGGAGTGAAGGCACTCCTCCACAGGTTCACGCTGGTTCTTCCTGTCAAAAAGATAAAGTATGGGTTGTTTTTTCTGGGGGGTGCGCACGAGCGCACCCGCCAGGTGTAGCCCCCGAGGCTTTGGAGGGATGATATATCCCTTCAAATGTTTAGAATCGTGTTTGTTAGTCCTCGGGTGTTTTTCGATTTATTTAGGAGGGTTGTTTCCTTGGAAGCGGAGCCCCCGAGCCTCCCATCGTGTTGGTAGGTCGTTCGGTGGTTTTTCCAAGGTGCAGGGGTTCTTGAGCCTTTCCCGCGGGAGATCGCAAAAGGCTACTTTAGTGGATTGCCTGTACCTTGTGAATCCTCGTCTTGTGTTGGTTGTGCGGCACTCTTGAGAAGGGTTTGGCGTATGATGCCAATTAGCGCGTGAACCTTTAAGTGGGTGTATCGCTACAACGAGGGCGTACCTTGCCGGCAAATAAGTGAACCTCGGTAAAAATCATTGTGTCAACTCTCTTGCCGAGGATTTCATTTGTGTTGATTGATTGGTTTATCTACTCTCCACCGGCGGTATAAAGATCTTCTTCCACTCCTTTACATTTGAGCTTTTACCTTTGTTGTAGAGTACTTGTTGTAGTTACTCACCTAAGAGTAGAGTAAAGTAGTGACCTAGTTTCTTGTGTGTGGATTAGAGATTATAGCATAGAACGGTTAGGTGGCTTGCATTTTTTAGTAGGCTAGTGCAAAATTCGCTTCGCCACCTATTTGTCTAACCGCCTTGTCTTAAGTCTTATTTATAGAATTTTTATAGGCTATTCATCTCCCTCTAGCCATTTAGGACCTTTCACATGCCACTGGAGTGCTTGAACAACGACGATGGTGCCAAGCTTAGCTGGTGCTCGGTAGATGCGTGCGTGCTTATTGCCGGCGTTAGCAGCAGGGCAACGTCTGCATATCTGCGTTGGTGGACGGACCACGAAGATTAATTTGGCCGAACCTCTATTATATATTAAGATGAGATGGACTCTTATATGGAAAGACCAGCCGCATGACTCGTGTCGGACCGAAACCACTGGACCGCCAGAACAAAAAAAGGGGTCGGGGGTTACGCATGGGGATAGGAAGGAGGTTCGGGAATATTCGCGGAAGGCTGGACGAAAAAATAAGCCGAAAATCTTCTTATTTTATTAGTAGGTATAGATATAGATATAGATATAATATATAATATATAGGTATAGGTTAATAGTAATATCTATAGAGATTGACCGTGAGGTGAACATAAGAAGACGAGGAGGGGAATGGGGAATCCATCGGCGAAAGACGATGCAGCTATTCAGCCGAGGTAGACGTTTCCTCTTCCACCCGATTCGTTGCGTTCCAATGATAAGGGCGTCCACAATCAATCGATTTGAGCTAGCTATTTGAGCTCACGATCTGACATGGTGCAGAGAGAAGGCCAGAAAAGCTACTCCCTCTCTTTCAAAATGTATATCATTTTCGGTTTTAAATTTGACTCGATTTATAAAAAAAACATGCAACATTTATATCTTTAAATAAATTTATTAAAAAAATAGATTTAAAAATCTTTCTAATAATACTAATTATATATTATAAATATTAATATTTTTAAATACATAATTATCGATAGTTGTTTCTTGTAAAAAGTAAACGATAAATATTTTAGAATGGAGGGAGTAGTAGCTAGCGACTATTTCGTCACTCATCTCGCACATGTATCAAGAAATCAAGAGTCACTGTAGTATGGGATCGGTTCATCTTTTAAGACAATGAGTTCAGACTTTGATTTTTTTATCGGTAATGATACTGGACAAACGTCTGCAAGGCCGGACGCGTCCCCACGCCCCCCCGCATGCATGCGGTCGCCCCCGCTGCTCGCCTCCTGCGCGCCGCTCGTCTCCCGCCGTCCCGCTGCGCTTTTTTTTCTTTTTCGTTTTTTTCTTTTTTCTTTTTCATTTTTATTTCCAATTTTCTTATATTTTTATTTTTAAAATAGTTATATATTTTATTTTTTCGGTAACGATTCGTCACGGACTTCCGGCCATGGCCGGACGCAAAACCACGCGCCCACGTTTCCCCGTGTGGCCCCTGCACGCTCGCCCCCTGCGCGCTGAGGCCACTCGCCCCTAGGCTGCATTTTTTTTCATTTTCGTTTTCTTTTTTCTTTTTTATTATTTTTCCTTTTTTTTCTTTTTTATCTTTTTATTTTAAAATATTTCTATAATTTGTATTTATTTGTATGTATGTCATAAAAGTAGATCGACAACGTTGTATATGTGACAATGGTTTCAAATACATATTGCAAGCGTTACTCAAAATGTTTCATCTTTTTTAGACTATATTTTAAGGGTATGTTTCTAATGTTTCATCTCGTTTTTTAAAATAAATTATTTGCGAGTGTTTATCTGGATATTTAATATGTTTTCAAATTTATTGTTGCAATTATTGTATCTGAATGTTGCGTATGTTTGCAAAATAATTTTCAAGTTTTTTTCATGTGTTTTTTATATGTTTAATGCATATATTTCGAGTGTTTCAGTAGTTTCATACACATGTTGCAATTATTGCATCTGAATGTTTTAAAATTAGATCTGGTGTTGCAGAGTATTTCAGATGCATGTTTAATGCCCATCGATCGGATTGAGAGGTCCGTCACTGGCGGCGACCATTCTTCGTCTCAGCTTGCGCGACCTTGCATTTTCTCAGCAACCGTCATCACTCCTCTGTCTGCGTGTTCATCTTCCTTACCTCCTCATTTGCTTCATAGCAGGGTGAAACATTTTAGAATTACGTATCTAATATTTCAGTAGTTTTAGAATTACGTTGCAGACGTTTCGTATGAATGTTGCAAAAGTATATCGGGATATTATATATGCTAAAAAAATATTTATTAAAATATATCCATGTGGGATCTTGTTTCGAAAAATTTATTATAAGAAACACGATGGTACAATCAGATTCTAAATATGATGTTTAATTTATGAGTTATAGTATTTTAAACTTCAAAAATCATAAACTGTGCTACATCGGACGGTAGGCCGATTGCCCTGCAGTTGGCTAGAGCAGGCGGGCGTCCGGACGGACACATCCGTTCGGACGTCCGATACGACGCGGTGCCCATTATAATAACAAAGAATCTTCGGTAATAAGTGTTCAACTATAACTTCGGCGTGGATCATCGACTCAACGTGGCGCTGCGCTGGGAGCCGAGCCATCGACCCAGCCGAGCATCGCTACGTACGTGAGGAAGACGAGAAGCGTGCGGAAGAGCCGGCGGTCCTGTAGCGCTCGATTTCTTCGTGTGCCACGTGCCTTCAATCCAGCGAAGGGGTGCAGCGCCGGTCGAATGGACCCAGGGAGCACGCAATTTTCTTCCGCCGCGGGGGTAAGATATGGTCCACGTCAGCTGCCTCTGTACTGGGCTACTGGCCACGCTACCCGCCCATCGCTGATCGATGCTGTGGTTTAACCCGCAACAGCGAAAGCGCCCGGATCCTTTTCATCTCATTGTCAGTCACGACATCAGGCTCATGCCCTTTAGAAATGATGTACTGCAGCCCACCCACAAGCCACGGCCCACGTATCCGAAAGCACACAAACAGAGCCCAACCCAACCCACTTTGTTGTGGCCCAACATCTCTTTGTGGCCTTCATGGGCCTAAACTGCAATAAGGCCTCACACCCCGTACTCCTACGGCAGCGCTGCAGTCCCAAACCCAAAAACCCTACTAGGAGTTTTCCAACCTCGTCGGCGACTGCTCTTCCCCCGGTCCCCCGCCACGCCGCGGTACCATCTCCAGCCACCACCACTCCGCCGCCACGCCATGGCTCTCTTCCTCAAGCCCAAGCTCCATCTCTCCGCCACCGGCCGCATGGTCTTCCTGCGCCATCTCTGCGAGGGCTCACCGAGCCCTCCGGCCCAGGCAGACACGGACCCCTCGTCCCCGCCGCCCCTGACCCGCGACGACACCAAGCTCCTGGACGCCCTGCACGCGGCGCTCCTCGACCACCGCCGCGCCAACCCGACCGCCGAGCTCCCGGCATCCCCGACGTTCGACCCGCTCCCGTCCCTCTCGTCCACCATCGCCGGCCTGCTCCCTTCCCCGCCTCCGCCTCACCTCCCGCTCCACCTCCTCCGCCGCCTCCTCGCGCTCCGCCGCGGCGTCCCGCTCCCCGAGGCCGTCACCTTCTTCCGCCACATTGCCCCTTCCCTTCCCGCCGATTCCCTCCCCGATCTCTACGCCGCCATGATAGACCTGCTCGCCAAGCACCACCATTTCCTGCTCGCGCGCCACCTGCTCGACGAAATGAGAGCGCGGGACGTCCCCATCTCATCGCGCCTCATCCTCACTCTGATCCGCCGGTATGTCCGAGCGGAGATGCCTTCGGAGGCCGCCGACCTGTTCCGCCGCATGGAGGAGTACGGCGCTGGGGCTCCGGAGCCTGCCACACTGGCATCCCTCCTGGCTGCTCTCTCCAAGAAGCGCCTCGCCAGTGAGGCGCAGGCGCTGTTCGACAGTTGCAGGACCGTCTTCACACCGGATGTTGTGCTCTACACTGCCGTGGTTCACGCATGGTGCCGTGCCGGGCGGCTCGACGAGGCGGAGCGCGTGTTCACAGAGATGCAGCAATCAGGGATCATGCCGAATGTGTATACCTACACTGCTGTGATCGATGCAATGTATCGTGTGGGGCAGGTTCCCCGTGCGCAGGAGCTCCTGTGCCAGATGATCGACTCTGGGTGCACCCCAAACACAGCGACGTTCAATGCTATCATGCGGGCGCACGTCAAGGCTGGCCGTTCTGAGCAGGTGCTGCAGGTGCATAATCAGATGCATCAGCTTCGGTGTGAGCCAGACATTATCACATACAATTTCTTGATCGAGACGCATTGTGGGAAGGGGCAGGGCAACCTTGATGCAGCGCTGAAGGTGCTTGACAAAATGGCAGCAAAAAAGTGTGCTCCTGACTGCCACACATTCAATCCCATGTTCAGGCTGTTACTTGTGCTTGGCAATATAGGTGCTGCACATAAGTTGTATGAGAAAATGAGGCAGTTGCAATGCAAGCCAAACGTCGTGACATATAATTGCCTTCTAAGATTGTTCAATCAGGAGAAGTCAATGGATATGGTTATAAGTCTAAAGAAGGACATGGATGCAGAAGGAATAGAACCAAACATGCACACCTATGCGGCTCTGATTGAGGCATTCTGTGGGAGGGGAAACTGGAGGCGTGCACACACGACGCTAAAGGAAATGATCAAGGAGAAATCCTTTAAACCTTCAAAGCTGGTGCGTGATATGGTATTGGTCCTATTGAGAAAGGCTGGACAGCTCAAGAAGCACGAAGAGCTGGTTGAACTGATGGTTGATCGGGGTTTTATTAGCCGCCCTGCTAATGATGCATTGTGGAGTACACTATCTGCTTGCTGACCTCCATGTGCTAGATTGTTATGGAAGTGTAGTCGCACATAAAAGGTATCTTTTCTTATGTGTTGTACCATAATAAAGCTTCCTGAGTAAAATTCATTGGGTTAGATGTATGAGGGTCAAATTTTGAGCGGTACAAGTAATGTGAGTTCTTGGGACACTAGCTTCAGCGAAGTTAATTAATGGTGGAGATGACCATTTCTGGCCTAAACTTGCGAAGCTGAGTCTTAGGTTTAGGCTAGGAAGTTTACAATCAAAGGACCCCCTATTGCCATTCACTTGTAGTGTTTGAAGTATTTTTTGGAAACATACATAGGGCCCTAGGGTGTTCACCGTTGTGATTGCCCATCAGTAGTATAGACTACATTAGGTTGCCAGTTCTGGTACCAGAAAACTCCAGAAGAGATTTTGGCTTCAGTTTTTCGACCCTGCCTGTTGGATTCCAATCCTTTTTTTCCCCCTTCTGAAATTAGGTTTGGGAAATTGTACTGTACTGCACTTTTTAGGTAGATGTGTACCTGTCAAATTGTTTGAGCTTTACGGGACATTTTAGGTTTGGATGTTGCAATGTTAGTGGTTAGCATTTTTGAAGATTTTGGGCGGGCAGTCATTCAATAGAGGTGTTGAGATGTACCATGCAGGACCAGCAGTCCTCTCTTCACATGATTTGAACTGCTTCATGCTTGATTTAATAGCATGAGAACCTTCCCTATACGCAGTATGTCCTAGGACCGAGTAGCCGTGCAAATTAAATTCATAGACGGACTGCATTCCATATGCGATCAGTCTTCAGCTTAAAAAGTCGGCATGTTTTCTGGTTTCACGTATTTGTTACTGAACTACCGACAAAGTGTCTTATTGCGTAACCGACCTGATGAATTCTTGGAGCTCGGGTACCCGCTAATCTACTTATGTTTCTGTTTTTTCTATTATTCATCCCGTCGTTTGAAGTAAGGTTATCAACTTCTCTCGTCTGCTGGTTACTTGAATTTTTAACAGGGGTCAATTTTGGTATTTCAATGCTTACCTGGTGTGCTGTGATTGCTCCGACAAAGGAATAACTGAAACTTTATACTCTCTTTTTCCATGCCCCATTGTTCCATCATCGTCTGTAACGAAACTGTAATTCCTGTTTACCACATTAGCGTCAAACCGTGTAGCAACTAGCAAGTATCAAGACAAATAACCATGTGATCTACACAAAAGGACACCATCAATTGGCACCGCGCCGGCACCTTTTGCGGCGTTTATGTAGCAACCTCGCTTTTTAACTGTAGCTTTTAGGGCTGCATGCTTAACTCCATAATGTTCGGTTCCTGTTTGATGAGCTTTTCTGTTGTCCGAACCTACCCATACCAGTACCAAAATGGTCGGTGCACTTTGTTCAGCCGGTGCGATGCACTGGTACACCCCTTGGATTGGATGAAGCTATCCGATCCGAGCCTACACTTCGCTAGCTTTCGAGCTGCACATGGCCGCAGGGCATCTTTGGCTTTTAAGCTTCCCGGCGGAACTGTGAGGCATGAATCGCAACCGGACACCCGGGGGTGTCTGCACGAAACGAGTCCGAGTCTCCTCGAGAAACTTGACTGAATCTTGCGTCCGCTGCATGTGAACCTCTACCTTTTAATCCGCCCAGCTTCTTCTCAGATCCCATTGCCTAATTGGTTCGGTGTGCCCCCCGCTAGATTAACCTTGGAGCAGGTTGCCGCGATCATCTTTTTTATATGTTGATGAGGCTTTTGTTTACTGCAGCCAGCGCAGGTGCCTTGCTATGTTAATGATCGCATTATAGCATATGCTCGTATCACTTGGGGATCACTGTGGGGAACTCCCCACCAGTCTTTGGTGTTCAAAAAAATAGCATAACCCTTCCTGGCTTTCTCATCGACTGCTAGTTTGTTCAGCTCGTTTTTCAAATCATTGGCAAATAAACAATCTGTTTACCAAATGGGACCAGAAGATCACTCGTGACAGTCAAATTGGATCGCAACAGAGTTCACTTTCACAGATTTCTACCGTGTAGCGTCTAGTATTTACTTTGGAGTAATATAATAAGAAGCCTAAACCGCCAATAAATTGCAGCCTTCTGAGATCATCGCGTTACTGTTTCCTAATACTTTCATACGGTGCAATAAATAAAATAATACTTTTATACGGCAGTCCTGTTTCCTCATGGCACGGGTCCGTCGACTCCTGTCCTTCGCGTCACGCTTGGTGGCCCGTACGCTCTTCTTGTGTGCGCCGATTCCTCGCCCGCCGTCTCCCTAGAACTCCCTCACGATGGACCACAGCTTACACGGCCTCTCGATATTGGGCCTCCGCTTTATCCTGTCCGTCGCTCAGTCGTTCTGCCCCGCCGCTCTCGATTCCCCGCGGACGTCTGCGCGTTTCTCGGCGCCGTCGCCGGGATAGTCTGCGGCCTTCATTGCCTTCCCCACACATCTACCCGGCTTCCCTGTCCAACCCGCCCCGTGTTCAGCTGCCGCCATTGCAGCTCCGGCGGAGGCCGGTCCTCTTCGTCCGCGCCGCCGCCGGGATCGGCACCGGCCTCACTCGGCTACCTCGCCCGCTTCCCCCGCGTGACGGACGAGTCCTGGCCGGTCTTCAACTGCCGCCATTGGTGGTCTGCCGGAGGCCAATCCTCTTCGTCCGCGCCGCCGTTGGGATTGGCGCCGTCCTCCGTCGGCTACCTCGGCTGCCTCGCCCGCTTCGCCCACGTGACCAACAGGTCCATTCGGCCTCGCAGTCGGCTCCGGCCTCTTCGCCGCGCGCCATTGCTATGGCGCCGGGGCAACTGCTGCTCCTCGGTGACGTCGCTGGGATCGGCAAGCGTCTTCGTTCGGTCCTCCGTCTGCTGCGTCGGTGTCGCCGTCAGATCCAGGTGCCCTTTCGTGTTGCCGTTCTCTTTCCTCGGGTCTTTTGCCGGTTCGCTTCGCCCGTGCTCTCGTGCTTCCGAGGTACTCTGGTCCACCGGGCTTTGTTCTACATCGTTTTGGTATGTTCCGGTCTTTGGTTATTATTGCCGTGCTGCTCTGTATTCTTGAACGTCGCAGGCTGCCTGTGCGCCCCGGTCTTCTTCGAGTTCGTCAACGTTGCTGTTGGTGCCGTTGGTGTGCCGGACGTGCCGCGTGCCAGCCGTAACAGCTACGTGGTCAGCACGGTTGGTGCGATTGCTCTCTGTGTTTGAAATCTATAGGGTGCTAATGCAGGTGGGCACACAGAGTAAACTTTTGGCAGCCTTCTCACACCCTCAAAGTGTTTCATGAAATTCACGCCATGTGAATTTGCTATTTTAAGACATGGTGAGGGCAGGAAAACATTGATTTATAATGTTGTATTGTCATCTCCCAAATGTAGAATTTAAGCAGCCTGTTTTTCTTGATAAAAATATGCGCTTATGTGGTCTGAACTTTTATTTCGACGATGCTTCGTATCTGCCTGCTTGATTCAGTTGTCGACATCGCTTCATATCTGCATGGCAAGTGATGGCTCTGTGCCTGTAAGTTACATGCTTAATCTAGAGCCCAAATATAAGGACTTTTTTTCTGAAATTTATACATTCAGTCTCCAGGCTACATACTTAATCTTCAGCCCACTATTAACTATTAAAGATTTTACAATACAAATTTGGACACTCACATACAGGGGCATAACCTATGATCATTTTTCCGCTTTCATTCCTACCTGCATAGCACATAGTTATCTTTGATGTTTAAAGCAAACAATGGTGTGTTCCGTTATCCTACTTTGTGCTGATTGATTTTTGTTTATGTACAACCTATTCTTATGGCCATCTAGCTGCCAAGTACCCTTGCTCATCTTTGTAGATTGTATTTTTGGGCCACCTAATTTAGTGCCAAACTCTTACATTTTTTTCGTTTGCCTTCACACAATCCCACATACCACTGTTGGATAGGGGATCTTCGACCAACAATAAGGTAATAACATTTTCTTATCGTATATGCTGTAGTTGTCATCCATGTGTTTCCTCAGTAGGTTAGCATAGGTTGCCATTTCTCATGGTTTTGTTCTTCGTTTATCCAAGGCTAATTATTATTTAGTAAAGGCGAGACATTATATTTTTTCAGAATTTGTCACACATTGCTTCATTTGCAATACCAGCTATCTTTATTCAATGTACATTTGCTAAGGTACATTTTTACTAATGATGCATTTTCCATTTGCATGCTCTCTCATTGCTAAACCTTTTAGGATTTAGAGGCTTCATGTTGATGCACCTAATATAGCTACATATCTAGGTTACAGTGGTTTTGAGATGACTTCTACAGTTGTGTATTACCAAAGTATTCATTATCTGATTAAAATATGCTAATATAGATATGAGAATCTATGTTTGTTTCTTTGTTTCTTCTTCTTCATTTCATTACCAAAGGGGACATGGGTGCTGTTACACCACACACACATGCCTTCCTATGCTACATTTACTTGCACTTTACAGTTTGCTGCTGTTGTCAAAGTATTCAGTTTTCTTATAACACCTTAAGATAATTTTTTGTTAAAACTGGTCACAATGAGTTCTCTCATGGGTTATTTATCATGCATTTTTTAGGCATACAACAAGGCATTGCATGACCTTTTCTTTTCAATTGATATAAAAGAAATTAAAAAGACAAATACCAGTTTGCTTTCTCATTCATTAATGTTGCTACTTCCGACTTTGTTGTTCGCTACATGAGCCAGGCATTGACTAACTGCACAATATTCATATTCATTTTGCTAATTCCTGTGTGATTCAATGGAGCGGCCTTAGATCACCCTATTAGAGTGCTTCTGTTTTTTATTTTGTTAATTAGTGGTTGACTTGTGCATGCCAAACCTTTGAGAGATGGTAACTTTGGCATGCCCTGGCCAATCTAGAGTTACCATTGACTCATTCTTTTATCGTTTTATGAAATCATTCTTATTATGCTAACCCTTTTCTTTAACTGGATAACAAACACCGTTTCTGCAGATTAGCCTCATAAAGAAGGTCTTGAGTTTTGCATACGAGGATATAATTCATTGTGAAATGGCACTTGGAGATGATAGCCTAATATGATGTTGTTGATGGACATTGAAGAATACAGACATGTTCTTACGTGAACTTTTTCCTACACTTCAGTTCGAGAATACCACACTTCCTGTAACTCTCACCTAAATTAAATTGTGAACTAATATCTCTGTAGTTTATATATGTTTGGTTTAGTGTTATATAGTGTAAAATTACCTTTTGTACTCTTTTGTACATCCCCTGTATTATATCACTATATAAACTATGCAAATATGAAAGTAAGTGTAAATAAAGTCTTATCACACTGTATCGCTTTTTGGGTGCTCCCCTCCATAGCCGGCGCGGCGTCAGCGCGCCTACCTGTGCTAGTAATAATAACAGGACCACAGGTCCACAGCTCAGTAGCTCACGCAGAGAGGCATGCAGTACGGTCCAAACATATCCAGTGCAGTGGATTACTTTCCGAACAAATCTTGAAGACTCGCCCTCACACTGACTAATGCCTGTCCACGGTCCAGGCGCTAGGCTCCAGCCACCCGCATTGTTTTCGTCTCCCGCCTATAAGACCCAAGGACCATCCAGGAGATGCCGAGCCGTGCCAGGCACATCAGCACATGCCACGGGCCTTGTTGAGTTCTTTCTTGTGCCGTCGTGCGGTGCGGGCGCAAGGACGAACGAGACCCAAGCGTCTGCCGTCTGCCGTCTGCCGTCCCCTCCAAGGCTCCAATCCAACGCGCGACGTTTACAAGCGCGCGCCACGAAGGCATCGCCCCGTTTGGCGTCTTCCGTGCGCGCGCTCCTCTTAAGCTTCACCCGTCCGTCCACTTGACTTGAGCGAGCGCGAGCGGAGCGAGCTGTTCTATTCTCCCGTGACCTTGTTGTCTCTGGCAAGCAAGGCCCGACACCAACACCAGCCACCAGGCCAAGCCATGGGCGCTGCCGCGGCGGAGGTGGTGGCGGCGCCGAGGCCGCCGCCGTCGGCCAAGCGGAGGTCGACCACGCTCAAGTTCCTGTTCGAGCTCGAGAAGCCGGACGGCGGCGGCGGCGGCCTGCTCCCCGGCACGGCCAAGCTGCCGCCGCCGTCGCCGGAGCCCGAGGCGGACAGCCTCATCGACAAGATCGCCTCGTGCAACCGCGTGTTCACGTTCGCCGACGACGAGCCCGGCGGCGGCGAGGAGGAGCGCGACGCGAAGCGGGACCGCCTCGTCGAGGTGCTGGCCGCCGTCCGCGGCAAGCAGCCGCTGGACCACCGCGTGATGGTGGCGCTGGTGAAGATGGTGGGCGCCAACCTGTTCCGCGCAATGCCGCCGCCGGCGTGCCCGGCGGCGGCGCTGCCCCCCGACGGCGCCGCCGTCGTCGACGAGGAGGCGGCGCAGGCGGTGGCGCTGGCTCCGGCGTGGCCGCACCTGCAGGTGGTGTACAACGTGCTCCTCGCCGTGGTCGCCGCGTGCGACGCCCGGACGCTGCGCCACCACGTGGACCGCGCCTTCCTCTCCTCCCTCCTCGCGCTGTTCCGCTCCGAGGACCCCCGGGAGCGGGACCGCCTCAAGACCGTGTACCACCAGCTCTACGCCAAGCTCACCTGCGAGCGCGCCTTCATGCGCCGCTCCATGGCCGCCGCGTTCCTCCGGCTCGCCTACGAGGCGCCCGCCGCCGGCGAGCGCCACTGCTGCGGCGCCGCCGAGCTGCTCGAGATCTGCGGCAGCATCATCAACGGCTTCGCCGTGCCGCTCAAGGAGGAGCACCGCGCGTTCCTGGCGCGCGTGCTGCTGCCGCTGCACCGCACCCGCTGGGTGCACACGTACCACCGCCAGCTCGCCTACTGCGTGCTCCAGTTCGTGCACAAGGACCCCGGACTCGCCGACGCCGTCGTCGCCAACATCCTGCGCCACTGGCCCGTCACCAACTGCCAGAAGGAGGTGCTGCTCATCGAGGAGCTCGAGGAGATCCTCGAGGTGCTCGAGCCGGACCACTTCCAGAAGCTCGCCGTGCCCATCTGCGCCCGGATCGCCCGCTGTGTCAGTAGCTACAGCTCGCAGGTTCGTTCTGCTAGCACTTGTGTTTTCAATTAATTTGTCCAGTGCCGCTGACTACGTACTATGTTTGCACAGATTTTAGTAACTCTTTTTTTATTAAAAAAAAAAATCCGAGTATGTATTTTTTTGCAACTGAGTTCGATCAGTTTCTAGAAATGTGATCACTGAACATACCGTTAGACAGTTACTAACATATACATGTTGGAGATTCAGATTCAGCGATCCACCACTGCCCCATGCGGCCAAGCCCCATGGTTGGGTACATGTGGGAGGGAAAAAAGAGTCCTTTCACTGAAATAGCGGTTGATCGATAAAGAAACTTTTGTAAAGTGGCCGTGCCGTCACTTTAGTTTGTCGACTTCACCTATGCCGTTCGTGTAAAATTCAATTTCAAAAGGACACTTCTTTAGTTCTTTATGGTACGATACGGCTGACTGGCTGATTGTTCTGAGAGAAAAACACTGCTGAATGGTTAGCTGGTGCTGGCTGGATCAGCCAGCCAAACAGGTGTACATATGATCTCATGTCCCAGCTATAAGGCGTGGTTCCTACTGATAAACCTTTAATCGTGATGTCAATTCGCTGCGTCTGAAACTCTGAATATACCGAAGTAACCAACCCGAGTTCAGTAAAGCTTGCTCTCAATTTTTTTAAAAAAACCAGTAAAGCCGCTTTAATTTATAAAGTGGTGGTGATGATTTCACTCTATTCGTCCCAGGTTTCCGTGACGTGTAATGCAGTCTTTCACGTTGTCGTAATAATAGCACCACCGGCCGTAATGAATTTTATTTAGAACCTCACGGGGTTCTGGTCATCAGGTTGGGGGAATCATCGAATTAATCAAGCTGACAGGCAGACCCGTGCCGTGCTGTTTCAGGTGGCGGAGAGGGCGCTGTACGTGTGGAACAACGAGCGGTTCGTGGAGCTGGCGACGGCGTCGCCGGGCCTGATGGAGAGCATCCTGCCGGCGTTCGTGGCGAGCGTGGAGAGCAACCTGGAGCTGCACTGGAGCAAGTGCGTGCAGCAGGTGTCGGCCAGCGTCAAGTCCCTGCTCGAGCAAGTCGCGCCCGACCTGTACGCCCGCTGCGCCGACGACCTCGCCACGCGGCGGTCCGAGGCCGAGGTCGCCGCCGCCGTGCGCGACGCCCGGTGGCGAAAGCTCGAGGAGGCCGCCGCCGCCGCCGCCAAATAGCCCGCCTCAGTGCGTGAGTTGTTGTCTTGGCACGTGTGGATGCGCGCGACGTACGCCGCCACGATTGGTGGCGGTGGCGCCGTCGCAGCGTGCGTACGTGCCATTTTGGGTGGCAACAGCGCAGCGCGCGCGCGCAAATGTAAGACCAAGACCGTGTTGTGCAAGCGAAGTTTGTGCATGATCCGTTGTAGAGCGGCGCCGGTGCAACGTTCGTGCAAAAGCTGCCGGTCCGCTGTCCCTCCCCGCTCCGTCGTCTCGCGTTGGCAAAACCGCGGCGACCGCTAGCGGCTTGCGGCAAGTGACACCGGGCGAGCCCGACACAGCGGGGCGCGCGTGAACCGCAGCGCTGTCAGGGTTTTGGAAGCGACCGTCGTGAGAGGCCCGTGTCGCGTGGGGCGACAGTTTTGACCCCGGTTTTGGCCGTCCGGACGCCGGATGTTTCTCGGCTCGTCCTTCCACGCCGATGCGAATCCAGCAGAGCTGTCAGGCGAGTCGCTTGTCCTCTGCTCTGAAATGTTCAGGGGCGATGGATTTTTGCACTGAAAAGATTGACTGTCACTGCATCCATGTGACCTCAAATGGGACAGGCATTCTACGGCTACGGGCCTACGGCGCCTACTTATTACTCCCGGTGAAAAAGACAACGTTAAAAGGTGAAAACCCAGAGGAATGTAACACTAATGCTTCCTATTCTCCTAGGGCTCTGTTTACTTCACAGACAATTTTCTCTTTCCCCATCACATCGATTATATTTTCTGTCTATATAGAGCACTAAATGAAGTAGCAGTTGTTGCATATTTGTACTTTTAGCCTGACCATCTCGAGATAAATCTTTTGAGTCCACTTGGACCATGATTGGACACTTATTGGAAAAGATTCCTTGCGTGCTACAGTGACTTTTCACCCCTATTTTTGCTCTGTTCGCTTTAGCTAAACAGCACTTATTTTATAACTCTAAAATAAATATTTCCTCTCATAACAAATCAACTTCGGTTAAAATAAGATCTCTCCGCAAGACAAGAAATACCTAAGACACAGAAAATACGGCAACAGAAGGGACCAAAACTTTTCCCAGCCCAAATCAGGGTGCAAGGCCTGGCCCAGTGCTTCATGCTTCTAAGAATTCCCAGCGGCCCAAGATTGGAAAGCCGCCCTCGTGTGCACCTGCCTGCGTCGGTGCGACGGGCCCTTGTGCGATTGTTGGGGAAAAAAAAACTCATAATGCATAGCACTTAAGGGTATACGTTTGGGACTATTTTGCTCTAATTTGTCAGCTTTCTTTTTTGCGACGGAAGAAAAATTATATTATATGATAGCTGGGTACATTAATCTGTTATAAGCACTCTGGATCACAGAAAAATACCCACGCTGTGAATAGTACAAGTCAACACCTAACCTGTTTGATGCTTTGCAATATGGATGTGCAAACACTCGGCAAATGGCCTGAGAACAACTGCCCAACGAACGACGGTCAACATTCCTGTAGGCGGAATTGAGGAAATTCTTCTTTCTGGCATCATCCTTACTCTTCTTTCTGCCACCGAAGAATGAGGAAGACTGATCTGAAACTTGTTCTCCCTAATCTTTCATTATGGCCAGATCTAACTAACAAAACGGAGAAGAGACTGGAGAAAATTATTCTATGGCGATGACATCATCTCCGCCTCGATGCCGCCGTCCGGAAACAAACAACTTGTTCTTTTGACCAATCAGCGCTTATTTTCAGCCACGAAACAGTATTTTTCTCTCACAACAAATCAGCACGAGCTGAAATCAGCGTTTATTTTCAGCCAAAAGAACAGGCTGAAAGGTCTCCATGTCGTCATATTGATGAAGATGCTGACGTTGAGGTTTCCGCCCTCATCTTCAATAAAGCCGCCATGGAGAAGACGATTCCACCGTTTGTCCTTCGCCGTCGCTGGAGAAGAGAAGAAGGAGGAGATAAAACTCCAATACCAAGAACTTTGTCATGGAGAGACATTAACGCTAATGACTCGGTCTATTAGGAAAAATTTATTAAAAACAATGGATCCCCGCTCCCTTCAACGCTTGGCAAGATGCCGGAGGGGAAGAGAGGAGGATCGACAGTGGTGGATGGGGAGCGGCGACCGCGGCGGTTCTAGGGCACAAGACTGGTGCCTAATTTGTCAGCTTTACTCTAATAACTTCTCACAAAGTAGCTCCATTCTAAACTTGCAATTTAACACCGGAGTAGGTGGATTTGATTGGCATGTAGGGGCTAGGGCAGCTAGGGATACACATATATATTGATTCTTGAATATCCAACTATTTTAATAAATATATAGATTTCGGATTATGCAGACATTGAATTGAAGCAAGAGCTAGGCTAGCTAGGGATGGGAATAGATCGAGTCGACTCATTGAGAAGTTGACCTAATCTACAAAGTAAGCCAACGGGTCATGGGAGGTCTTTAAAGTCTAAATAAAATGGGTTAACAAGCCTGAAACCTATTGAACTAATGGATAAGAAAGATTGACCGAGTCGCCATATAACAATCTATTTGTTGGTCTTCTTTATTTTTAAATAAGTACCTTTGGACATGACTTGTACTCCCTCTGCTTCTGAATAAATTAATTTCTTGAGTTTCCTTTAAGTCTTTTTTAAGTTTGATCAAACATGTAGAGAAATACAACAACATTTATGGCACAAAACAAACACATTATGAAAACATGTCATGGTATATCTAATAATATTAGTTTGGTGCCATATATCTTGATGCTCTTTTCTATAAATTTGATTGAACTTAAAAAAAATTACTTTGGACAACTTTAGAAATGGATTTATCCAGTGATGGAGGGAGTAACTTATAAGAACATAGTATATGATTAAAGGTAATTCTTGGATATCTTATTGGAGAATGAAATGAAAATATATAAAATTAAACCTGTGTGGCGCCTGTGGAATGGGCGGGAGGTGGGCATCCACCGTGGAATGGAACTCACATCTCATGGCGTGGATAATGAATGAGGCTTGCAACTTATGGTTAGGTCATGTTGTGACAGTTTCACTTGTTCCCTTTGGGCAAATTGATCGGAAGTGCAGTATATACAACAGATACCCAATCATGTGGACGGTGCAGATTAAATTGTATACGTATCCGATGGCAAAATTCGTTAGGCAGAGCCCTCCAAACCACACGGGCACCGGTTTGCTTTTCTGAAAAATTTAGCATGCGGCGACACTCCGACGCCGGTAATGACAAATCGACACGCCGTACCGTTCCGTGACCTGAGAATTGATTAAACCTAAAACGGGGATTAAACGTGACAAATATCTTCCTACTTTTCGTGCGCGCTGTTGCCAATCACAAGGAGAAACAACCGGTCCGATTCGGCGGCCACCACCGGTCGCGGGCGTCTTCTAGACGACGGTTTCGTTCCGTTAGTTCACCTGTAGGCTGTAGCCCAAAAGGATTGAACATTCCAGCAGCAGGCAGCAGCAGCACACAAGTTTCCGAAGCCAAAACCAACCACGCAAGGCGGACGCACCCGAACAACCAAGTACTACATTGCGTTGCCGATTCCTTTCTGGACTGCGACTGCTAGTACAGTACAGAGCGAGAGGCCGAAGAACGAGACAAGCCACCACCACGGTTTCGTCCCGTGGTGCCAACCACCTGCCGGCCCTTTTCCTTTTCCATCGGAGCTCGAACAAATCGCGACTTCTCCAGCATCATCAGCCCTGGCAACGGGGCAACGTATAGCCCCGTGGACATGGTGCACCCCGCACCAGGCTCCGTACGCCGGTGGACACGGTCCGTACCAGCAAATCACACGGAGGAATCCCCCTCGTGCAGGTGCAGCCCGTGAACGCCTTCCGTCTGCAGACTGCAGGGAGGAAACGATATCGAGAGACGCTGACGGCGACTGTGGCCAACTCCTCTCGCAGTCGCAGCTGACGGGCGCCATGCCTCATCGTGTCCGTGCGCTATTGGCGCACGGCGGACGTGCCGGAGCGCGCCTACCTTACCCCAACGGCCCTACCCTGGCCTACTCCAGTCAAAGACCCGCACGCACACGTTTGCGTCAACTTAAAAGAGGAGCTACCGGATTTTCTGACCTAACATTGCGAACTCCGCCACCGCCTCCATCCGTTATAGGTTCGTCTTCGACGACGGACTGCACGCCTCCGCCTCCGCGTCCATCGAATTTCTCACCACACCCATTCTGGACCCCGAGCAAAGCATGGACACGGACGCGGACACGGACACGACGTCCACCGACTCCCAGCTCCGCCCTGCTGCTCCCGCCTTCTTCTTCTCCGCGGCCGGCGCGCGCGCCGGCGTGCGCTCATTGGCCGCCCGTGGCGCCGAGAGCCTCGCCCGCGGCCTCGTCACCTGCGTCTTCGCGACAGGTCAGTCAGTGGACTACCGACCCTGCTACGTACGTTCGACGTTGGGCTTGATTCATTTCTTATTTGTTCGTCGACCGATGGCAGTGGGCACGGTCCTCGGCGCGATCACCGGCGGGCTGATCGGGCTGGCCACGGAGACGGGCGTGCTGCGCGGCACGGGCGTAGGCGGCATCACGGGCGCGCTCGTGTCCATGGAGGTCGTCGAGTCGTCCCTCGCGCTGTGGCGCTCCGACGAGCCCGCCATCTGGAGCGTCGTCTACGTGGTCGGTGCCCCCGGCTCCGCTTTGCTGCATCTGCAATTCTGCATGAGCGCGCCGGCGCCCAGCTTCAAACGCGAACTCCGTACTGACGCACACTTCCTTGGTTTTTCAGCTCGACGTGATCTGGAGCTTGCTGAGCGGCCGCCTCGTGCGCGAGAAGGTGGACCCCGCCGTGCTCAGCGCCGTCGAGAGCCAGGTGCGCGCGCGCTTGCATCACACGGTGACCTCACCGCTCCGCGCAGAACCATCAGAATTCACAGTTCACACCTTCGCCGTCGGTTCTTGCAGATGAGCGCAGCGGAGGCACCGGTCTCGCATGGAGACCAGGCCGACATCTTCGGCACGGGCGGCGGCACCAACGGCATGGCGAGGGTCGCCATCGACGCGCTCCCCGTGGTGAGGTTCACCGAGCGCAGCAACGTCCTCGACGCCAGCGGCGAGCTCATCGCCTGCTCGGTTTGCCTCCAGGTACGTAGACTCTGTTTAGCTGCCAATAGAGAGCACTGGCATCCGTTGGCAGTGGGCGTGTCTCTTTTGACGATCTTGGCCTCCGCCTCCGCAGGAGTTCCAAGCCGGCGACAGCGCGAGGAGCCTGCCGGTGTGCCGCCACACGTTCCACCTGCCGTGCATCGACGGCTGGCTGCTTCGCCACGCTTCCTGCCCCTTGTGCCGGCGCGATGTCTAGGCTCTCTGCATCGGTCTGTCCAGGATAGCCAGAAGAGTTGACAAGCGATAGCCGTTCCTGCTTTACTGAAGTACGCACACTGGCAAAACGTGAATTTTCTGTAGCTCGTCAGATAATCAGACGGGCGTTTTTGTAACATGTTCCCATTGGTTAACAAATGCAGTTCCTGTCCAGTGCGCATTGGCACATGGCGATGGCCAGACACCTGACAGGGTAAACGGCATCACATGGAAACAGCAGCACCAAAATAGAGCGA
The DNA here is from genome assembly GCA_038502445.1 of Eremochloa ophiuroides. Taxonomy (NCBI): domain Eukaryota; kingdom Viridiplantae; phylum Streptophyta; class Magnoliopsida; order Poales; family Poaceae; genus Eremochloa; species Eremochloa ophiuroides. The sequence goes on along the minus strand of JAHLJS010000001.1, from coordinate 88,978,429 downwards.
ATCCCCGCCGCATACCAAGCTAAAAGAATAATTACAAGCACAAGTTGCCCACAAGAATGACCCTACCTTCAGCAACCAGCCAACCAAACAACATGGTACTCTCCTCTACAAGCTAAAATCAGACAGATTCTAGGGGCCCAAAAACTGGGGCAATGCAACTAGCTAGCTAGGTCCTAACATGGGGGGAGGATCACTGTAACTCATGTAGCATCCACCGCTACGTGCGAGTATGGCCCCCCAACGCAGGGCCGTTTATCAGTAGTAGCCTTATCTGAATCTTTGTCATGAGCTCGCGATAGAAGGTCTTCGTAGAGCTTCACTGAATCCTTGGAGAACTCAGCCAACGATTCGAAGATGCTGGCGAGGCCGATCTTGAACCCATTGAGAGTGACGTCGTGCGTATCCCGCATACAGGCGTGATGCTTCGCTTTCTCTGTCTCAATCCTCTTCCTCAGGACGTTGAGCATCTCTTTCTTCTCCGACAAGTGCTCCATGCGCTGCTTGGCATCGATCTCAGGCTTGTGCTCCAGAAGCTTGGTGCCAATGATCCTGTTTTCTGCTCTTTTGTAGGCAGTTACCTTCTTGTCCAACTCTTTTGCCAGGCTATCCACCTTTCTTTTCTGTTGTTGCTCTTCTCCTTGTTTCAGCCATAGCACTCTCACACTTCTGAGAAAATTTCTCAAGGTGATCGAGACCCGCTTATTTGGAAACTTGGAGATTGTAGTGTACCAGTCATGGCAAATCACAACTAGAGTTGGGGCACCAGCTCTATCTGGAGCAATTGATGAGATTCCTCGAGAGTACCGGATCGTATCGGTCAGAATAAACTTAGATAACCAGCCATCAAGAGCTTCAATATATGCTTTCTGAGCATTGAAATAGCTAATAAAGCAGGATCTCCAATTCCTCAGTTCGACCTCCAACTTCAGAGTTGCATAACGCTGCGCATCATTACAGAATTTGCCATAAGCAGGACATGTAAATGAATTCACCTCAAACATAATCTGTCTCTGGGTTTCATGTGAGTCGACCATTATTTTCCAAGATTTTGTAAAGCTGCAAAGGGGCAGCATATTCATCAGTAACGACTGAAATGAAAACTACACAACAGGTCCTATATATAAAAGGACGATGGCTTACCCCTGCAACAGCTCAACGAGTTGTGGCTGCAGTTCCTCATCACGTAACTTTTGGATTCTATCGGATATGGATTCCGCAGCTCGTAGAGAAACCCAGATTCTTGTGTACAAGTCTCTAACAGTTGTCCTAGTTTTTTCAGCAGAACGCAGCTCTGAACCTTTGGCATCTTGGTTCCTCAGCTGAACACATTTCTTCTCATAGGTTTGTCGGATTTGATCTATAACCTGCACAGGATTGAGCTCAAATCGTGTCAGCACAGATGTACAATAAGTCAATACCACACAAGACAACAGATTAGCTTGTTGGGCCACCCTATATTGACTGCTCAGCAGTGATCCCAAAGATCAAATTATAAATGGACAGAAGAAAACATATACAAGTCATAAATATTGGGAAATATACCATGTGCTCTTAATTTCAGAATCAGATCAATATGGGTTTATGTAAGGATACATCATACAACTAATCCCCTGGCTCAAGTAATCAGTAGCTGCACATGTCCAAAGAAGTGTGACTACTCATTCAGAGAATTATTTATACTATCAAATAAACTGTGAATGGACTCCAACATATGCAATGGCCAAGAAAATTGTGAAAATCAAGAACAAAGAACGAAACCCACCTTAACTTCTTCATAAAGTTTTTTCTCCCAAGCATACAGTCTCCCTAAAGTCTGTGAGTGACTTCCTGACTTCATTCCACCATAGTCTTTGAATATATCACTCTTAGTTTCACTCTTGTCTGTCCATGACAGACTATTCGAGCTTGCTCCCAACTCGCTCCTGTAGGACGAAGATACCGATGATGGAGACCTATGCCATGTGATGGCATGAATTATTTTTGATGAATTTTCTGCACCAGAACAGAATTGTAGAGTTAATATGAGTATTCGAAGGCATTAGAAATATACTATCAACTGATAAAGTGATCACCATGGATTGCTGGTACCAACAACAATAAGCTTTTTACACTCCTACTATTGTTCTATCTTCACAACAGTACAGACTCATGATGCTCGTCATCAAGCAGCACAGCTTTAGCCTTTTGCAGCCCAAAAGGATCGCTTTTGCAATGGAGCACAGCAAGTACTCCTACTAGCATCGAACTGGCTATGCAAAATGGCCCATGAAATGACTGCAAAGCAGAAAAGATGATAACAAATTGACAGTGGACGGCCATTACATCAGCCAGGAATATTTAAAGGCACTTTTAAAAGACAAACGGTCTGTCTAAACTCCAGAGGCGCAGGGGGTCCTAAAATAAGAACAGTAATCTCATCCCACGCCATCCTGACTCGTGAGTTCTCACTCCTGATTGAGTATAAAAAGGTTTCAACCAACCAGGAATAAATAAAAGGGCTTCCTTGGATAACATATTCCCCCAAACGACTCAAAACTCGCAGCTTTACTGCGATTTCCAGAAACAGCAAAAGGGATTTGACCATTGCGGCACCATGTTTGTAGCATAGATCGAGCAAGCTGCAACGAGAGCACGAAATCTCTGATAGGAAAAAGAATGGAGCGCAGTAAAGGCTGGACCTTTGAGCTCGGGGACGCGCGTGGCCGCTTCGAGCATGCCAGACACCTCCTTTCCTGCCTCGGCGGCGGCCGCGAAGAGCTCCTCCACCTCCTTGAGCGCCGCGAGCAGCTCGCGCCCCTGCGGCGCCACGGCCACCTCCAGCCCGCCGTTGTTGTTCCCCGCCATCTCGCGCACATCTTTCGCCTCTTCTTGGGGCGTCAAGACTCCAACAGAGGCCTCTGCCTTTGGGGGCTTGGTTTCCACCGCCTTCGCCGCCTCCTCTTCCTCCTCCGCCTCCTCCAGTTCGGGGATGCCCTCTCGCTCCCTCAGCGCTCGCATCTCCTCGTCGCTGATGGCCGCGGCCACCTCCTCCGTCCCGTAGAACGGGTTAAAGAAGTCCCACCCGCCGACCGCCGACGCGGCAGGGGGCGGGGGTGGGGGCGGCGTCACCGGGGGTGGTGCGTAGAAGTACGGGCACCCCATCTCCGGCGTTATCTGCACGCCGCGGCCCCTATCTTCCGCCGCGGCCGGTGGTGCCTGCGCCGCCTCCTCTTCCTCCTCCTCCCCCTCCTGCGGAGGCGGCGGCGGCGCGGCGGGAGAGGGAAGCCCCTGCACCTGAACCTGCGCTGGCTTGGGGGAACCCGGGGGCGAGCTGCTGGGGGTCGGGAGCGTGATGAGGATCGGCGCGGGCGCGGTGTGGCGCGCGACGAAGACGTCGAGCGCGTCGGCGACGGAACGGAGCGCCGCCGCGTAGGCGGCGTGCGCGCTCGCCAGCGCGAACCGGCGCTCGGCCGCCGCCTTGATGAGGCGCTTCCGGTCGCGGCACACGGCCACGGGGTCCCCGCCGTCGCCGCCGCCGCCGCCGGCAAGGCGGGAGGCGGCGCAGTTCCCCATCGATAGCTAACGTGTGCCCTACCCCTGCTACCCTTGCCAAGGTTTAGCGCAGGGTTTAGAGTGGAGTAGGGGGAGTGAGGATGGAGAAAGAGGGGTAGTCAAAGTCAAAGCAGCGGGGGGTGTGAGACTGTGGCCGTGAGTCAGGTGCGTGGTGGAGAGGAGTGAAATTTTGTTGGTTGTGGGTGTGGGCTAGTGGGGGAAAAAGGTAGCCGGCTGGGGGAGGAAGAAGGAGTAGTGATGATGGCAGGGGAATCTTTGCGTGATTTTGTTAATGTGGGGCTGAAGATTTGGGGTTTGTGGGGTTGGGAGGAGTGATGACCCATTATATGGCGGAGAAATTGCTATGCTCACACAGTAGAATGCTGCTCCACAAAAGGGCTTGGTACGTGGCAGTTTGCTATGGACTAATTTCGTTACAAATCACATGGTTTACAGCTATAGTATCCATGGGTAGATTTATCCGGCTACAAACAGAATGTAGTAACATTCTTTTTTAAAAAGAGTACTCTCTCCTTTTAAGAAAGAAAGCAACATCACTGTTTCTATAAAAAAAATCACACACTAAAGACCTCACAAATTCACAATACACCAATGAAAGGATTGACAATATAACTCAAATCTGTTTCAGATTATAATAACAATTGAAGCTTTAATGTCCTCGTTCGCTCTAAAAATGATCTCCTTGATATTCTTTTTTTCGGAAACTATCATCCACATCCTTTGCACTACTCTGAGAACCACTTTTCAACTGTGCAAAAATGATAAATTTAGCCGGGTTATCCCCAAACTTGTGTATGTTATGGTGGCCTCGACCCCCCATAAAAATAAAACAATATATTGAAAAGGTTAACATTCTCCTAAACAATAGGAAGAAATAACAATATAGGAAAAGTACCTACCATTGCACCTATTATAATGAAAATAGTTTGTTTCTTTCTCTCATTCTTTTTTTCGGTCACCATACAACTCTGCATGTCAGACGCACGCCATACTTATCGAGTCGGCGTGTCGCCTTTGGCTGGTACCATCTTCAAAACGTCGCACCACACCACCTTAACCAGTCATGGCGGCGCATCGTACCTTGTCCCGCCGCTCCTCTTCCTCGTCCTCTATGTTAAAGTCTGGCCTACTCCTTCCATATATTATTCATTTTCACTGTATCTCCTAAATATGCGATAGAACTCGACCTAAATTTGTTTGATGGAACTATATTCTCTTCAGTTTATCAGCGCTTATTTTTAGTTTTGATACAGTGTTTCCTCTCACAACAAATAAGAACCAGCAAAAATTAATGTTTTTTATTTAGAAGCTACTCCCTGATGCTCCTGGTCTGTTTTTCATTTAGAAGTTGAGCTCTCCCAAAGCTATATCCTGAAACTGACCTTATGAGCGGAGGGAGTAGTAGTTCTTGGAATTTAGCTTAAAAAAGTCATGCCTTAAGCTAGTTTCGGATTACAACCAATGGTATTCTCACAATAAATTAGTCGTACGATCTAACCAGCCGTACACTTTAGCCAACTAAATAGATCCGTCTGGATACATGACCGCATCGCAATGCATGTAGCACCAAAGGAAGCCGATTGATTTGAACCAACTCTTCATCAAGGCACATAGGTATTATTCCTGGTTGCTCTGCCCCATCCGACAAAAAACGATCTTGATGGTTTTTGTCGCCACGAACGAGTTTAGGCCCTGGTTAAATACACTGCAACTTACAATTACAACTAGTTATATTAACGTTGTGACATATACATGAAACATTAAATATAAATAAAATATTTATATGTTTACACAGTTTGCATTTACATCCTGAGATGAATCTTTTAAGTATACTTAGATCATAATTGGATACTTACAACCAACAACCAACGACCGGACCCCATTTCGGTACAGGACGGAAGTACAGAGCCGGCGCCGGCGTGATCCCACGCTTCCCCCCACGTTGAGCCCAGGCATCAATCGATTGACGGCAGAAAAGCTCGCAATGTTTCATCGTTTCAGGTAGCAACAGTGGCCGCGGATCATTGCATCGCCGGCCGGCTGCGCCGCTGCGGCTTCCTGCCGTCGCCCCCATCATTGCGCTGCGGTTCGTTTCATCCTTTTGATACGCTGGCGGCAGGCGGGCGCTGGGCGCAGTGCGCGTCACGGGGGGGTCGAGCGGCCCATTTCTGGCCAAATTATTTTGTGTTCTCCGCGGTCCTCCTCGCTCGATTTGCCCTGTGCATGGTGGCTTCGGTTTTGTTTGCAGTAACCGCCTTGTTAGCCGTGTCCGTGTCCTCACGAGCGTGGCACGGTGCTCGTGCCGGAGTTGTTAACAGGTCCGGCGAGCCCAAGTTACAAGGGCGACGAGTGTCCGTGTCTGTGCCTTGTGTTTTTTATCCGCGGCAGCCGGCAGGGGAGCCACCATGTGGTGTGGTGGGGGACACGAGAGGAAGTGAATTAGGCCCGGGTTTTGTGGAGCCGCGAGCCCTGAAAACCGTCTCCTGTGTCTTTGCAACGCCACGCGGGGCATGAATTTTGCTAGCTGCCCAAGGTTAGCGCTACCAGAGGAATAGTACAAGTAGCCAGACAAAAAAATGCTGCAACGTGGATTGTGTACTACTCTCTCCGTTGTCTTCGTCTTATTCAAGAATTTTTTAAAAAAATAATTATTTTGTTATAAAATGATTTATTATTAGAAGTAATTTAATTTTTTTTATTTTTATATTTTCTAAATAATTAAACGTTGATTTTAAAAAATAAAAAAATGACACTTATTTTTGGGACGGACTACTCCTACTTTCTTTATTTTTTTCGATGAAAAGGGGATTGTGGACTTGTGGTTGGTTCAAAGACAAATGGGGCTGTTTGGATACCGGCCACAACTCGCCACCGCCTAACATTAGGCTCGGCACGTTCGCTTGGCAGCTGTTTGGTTAAGCGCACAAATATGGCTTGCCCACAGCCACAGAATCAACCCGCCACAGTTTTCTTCGATGAAAGTGTGGCGGGCGTTTTCGCCGCCGCAACGCTCTGTGGCGCGCCCACAGTCGCGGATTAGAGAAGAAACCGGATCAGAGAAGGAGAGATGGCGATGACGGCGTACCAACAGCGGCGACCGGGCTCCCGACGTCGGAAACTATCGGCGGCATTGGGGTCGAGCGGCGCGGCCTCCCCACATCGGACGACGGTGTAGAGTCCTCTCCGGCCGGCAGCGGCGGCTCTGGGGCCGAGCGGCGTGGCGATGGCGCAGGGAGCCTAGCGTCGAATGGCGGCGGCGCTGGGACATCGAAGGCTCGAGCATCGAACGGCTCAGAGTGAAGAAGTCTGAAGAGGCTTCATACGTAATGGGCCTCCAGCAGTCCAGCCCAAGAGTGAATAGTACAGCAAAAGGCTCTAAGAATTATAGTAATAAAATGGCAAAAAAAATCAAGTACACAGTTAGGTTTGTTTAGATCTCAGTTGCAGTTGCAATTCTGCACTGTAGTACGTTCGTTTGTATTTGACAACTTTTATCAATAATGCCCAAGAAGGCTTAAAAAATTCGTCTCATAATGTACATGCAAAAAGTACAAACATTCAAATATTTCGTCTACGGCTCTATTTAGATCCACTGCAAATTGTTATTGCAACTAGTCACGTCAACATTACACACATGCATGGAACATTAAATATAGACGAAATGTTTGCATGTTTGTACTTTTTGCATCTACATCACGTGACGAATCTTTTAAGCCTATTTGGGCCATGATTGGACAAAAATTATCAAATACAAACCAACGTGCTACAGTGCAGAATTGCAACTGTAACTGGGATCTAAACACACCTACATTTAATGCTCCATGCATGTGTCGTAACGTTGATGTGACTAGTTATAATTGCAATTTACAGTGGATCTAAACAGGGCCACATACCTCACACCTGCTATTTATTTCTTATGTATCAATGTCATTGTTTTTCTTGGTTGATTATAAACAACATACAAACTTGTGATTTGAGTAACATGATTTGATCTAAACCATATGTGGTATTTTTTGTCAAATTTTTGTGGCAATCATCTAAACAGTAGCCACACAATTTTGCCACAATTTAATAACGAACCAAACAATTCAATTTTGCCATAGAATGTGGCAAGCCATAGTGTGACAAATTACTAACCTTAACCTTAAGTGTGGCAAAACGTGGCTAACAACCAAACGGGCCCAAAGCAGCCACCCTGTAGGTTCCTGATATTCATGCGTCAGCGAGGATAGTCCACGTCACCCCACGATCCCATGCCCGCGTGACACGCGACGTGCCAAAGCGAAACTTTGACCTTTGCTATCGCTGCTCCTGATCGATCGTGTCCTGCGTCACAGGGCCTGCATGAAATGAAGGCTGTGTTTAGATCGTTACAATTTTACAGTGCAGCACGTTCGTTTGTATTTGATAACTTTTATTTAATTATAGTCTAATTAGATTTAAAAGATTTATCTTGTGATGTATATACGAAAAGTAAATATTTTATCTATATTTAATGTTATATATATGTACCACAATGTTAATGGGACTAGTTACAATTACAATTTACAGAGATCTAATTAAGGCTAAAAGTACGCGTACCAAGAAAGTTTACTCGTCCGTCAGGTGCACGACCGAAGCCACGTTTTTATATCTGCGACCGCACGGTACGGGTGGCGAGAGTAGACTGTCTTGAGAGTAGACTGTCTGTACGGTACGCGCCTGCAAGTTCATTTCCGTTCGGCTGGGGGAGCAAATCTCTGACCCGTTGATTCGTTATTTACTGTTACTGCAACTGCACCGCCTTGACGAGAGCACGTACAGTTATTACGGACCCCCATTCTTTAAAACTCGACTGTCTCACAATTTGCCCTCCGGCCTGCCTCCGGTGGGATGGGAGGGGAGGGCACATATTAAGGGCGTGTTTAGTTCCTCTTAAAAAATTTAAAATTTTCGTCACATCAATTTTACGACATATGCATAGAACATTAAATATAGACAAAACTTTTACAGTTTGTACAGTTTACTTGTAAATCATAAGACGAATCTTTTAAATCTACTTAGACTATAATTGAAGACTTATTGTAAAAGATTTCTCGTTGTTACAGTGTCAAAAACCAAAAAATTTGATATCTAGACACAACCCCCCCCTAAACGTCGAACCGGTGGCGAAGGGCGTCTGCGTCTGGGCTCCGGCAGTCCGGCGTCCCCTCCACGCAAAGGCCATCTCGCCATTTTCCTGCACTTTTTACTAGTACTAGCAGTCCTTCGCCGTCGTCGAAAGGCGGAAGCTAGCCCGTAGGGAGGGGTCTATCAGTACGTATGCCTACGCCTACTCTAGTGGTTTTTATTTTTTATAAAAGTACTCAGCTACTCCTGCCGGGGTTTGTCCTCTCTGGACCTTCTAGTGCACGCGTGAGCCGTGAGTCTGCCGTGTGTGCCGTGGGCGTGAACACGAACGAGGCCGTGACCGCTGTCGCCGCCTGCCGGTGCCTTGGCCGTGGCCTGCGCGCGCTTCCCGGCTATTACCTGCCTGCCTGACGCCGCACGCCACCGTGCGTGCTCTAAGCCCTGTTTGTAACTGGTCACATCAACGTTACGGCATATGTATGAAGTATTAAATATAGACAAAATATTTACATGTTTGTACTTTTTGCATTTACATCACGAGACGAATCTTTTAATCTTATTTGGATCATGATTGAACAAAAATTATCAAATACAAACAAACATACTACAATACAAAATTACAACTATGGCTCTGTTCGCTGGAGCTGATAAGCTGAGCTGATTTTGACTGTTGCTGATTTTTTAGAGAGAAAAATACTATTCCAGAGTTGAAAAACAAGCATTTTTTAGAGGAAACGAACAGGGCCTATAACTGGAATCTAAACACTAGTCCTCCAGTGCCAGTAGCGCCCTGCTTGTCTGGTGCTGATTTGTGAAACGGGGAACGGTCAGCGCCGCGCCCGCGCCCGTGCAGGAGACCTGCCACCTGCTTGATCCGTCGCGTCGTGTGCTGCTGATCTACCGCTAGCTGGCTGCTGCTGCTCCAGCTAGACTATTACTGTACTCATAAATACTCATCCGTTCAAAACCGGCGATTACTCTACTCTAGTCTATTTCGCTTACACTAAATAACACATATTTTTCAGCTCTAGAACAGCATCTCTTCTCACAACAAATCAGGTTCAGCCCAAATCAGCTTAGCTTTTCAGCTGAAGCGAACAGAGCCAGGCCATGTTTAGATCCACTGTAAATTGCAATTGTAACTAGTCACATCAATATTACGGCACATACATAAAGTATTAAATGTAGAAAAAATATTTACATGTTTGTATTTTTTATGTACATCACGAGATGAATCTTTTAAGCCTACTTGGACCATGATTGGACAAAAGTTGTCAAATACAAACGAACGTGCTACAGTGCAGAATTACAACTGCAACTATGATCTAAACGCATCCATAGTTATAGGATACGTGCAGGTCAAATTTCTTCAACTTTAACCAAGTTTATAGAAAATATATGTAACATTTATACCTTCAAATAAATTTATCATAAAAGTATATTCAACCTAATGATATTAATAGTTATATATATATATAGTGCATTTTCTATATTCCAAGGAGTAGTTACTCTCATCTTTAAAAAACTACCTTGCGTATGTGTTCATACTTGTTTATCACTTTGAGTATGTTTATATACTCATATTATGGTGCTCCAAATCTTCCTATGTGAAAAAATTTTTATTGGGAAATTGGGAAATCTAAAAGTCAATAAAAATATCAACCAAAGCCTTTATTTGCTAACTCATTGACTAGTTCCTCAGAAATAGAGGATCCCAAAGCCTTTTGTTTTCCAAGTTTGATACTAGACGAGAACATTTGTGAGACAAAAGGTGGGGTAACTACTTGAGTATTGGAAATATCAGAATGAGAGTTAGATGGAAGATTTACCTTTACTTCGCTTTTATTGGGCTTTGTTCCGTCCATGAGGAAGGCTTCTATGCGATCCGTTTGCTGGTCAAGGGCATGCAAAGATACGTTTGAAAAGTTTTGTTGTTCCACAAGCTGGCCTATGTGTTCAGCTTTTATAGGTTCACTATGTGTAGTTTTGGATAAGTTTTTGAGTGGGCAAGCTTTGATGCTTTCGCCCTTTGCTTCTAACTGGATAGACTCAAATGGCGGATGTACGGATTCTATCTGTTTTCCACTGGTAGTCTTCCAATCTTTAGAAGTTCTTTTTATCATGGTTATCTTCTCATTATCAGATTCTGATTCAATTTTTTCTTTCTGCCGAGAACCTGGTTTGAAGAATTCTTCAAAATGTCTAATTTGACTATTTTCATACCAATCAAAGAAAAATATGTTCTTCTTTTGCTCAATCATTTCTTTGTGCCAAACTTCTCTAATCTTTAACCTAAAAGGTCGATCCACATTTTTGAAATATCTTTCCTTTTTGGCTTTATTTTTTGAAAGACCTATTTCCTTTAGAAGAAGCTCTTTATCTATTTGGAACTCTTTTTCTTCTAGAATTATGACACAATCTGTTTGACATTCAGGGTCATCAACTTCAATAACATTGATGTCAAAATCAGAGATTGAGGGTTCATACGAGCTATCTTCATATGTAGCATAGACAATATTTTGTGGCCGCATCTGAGGTCTATTGTCAATACTAACAGAGGGTCTGGCTTGAATGAATACTTTTCTTTTTAAAGAGAACATTACCTCAACATCCCCATCAGGAGTCTCAGTGACAGATTGCACTTCAGTTTGTTCAAGATTTTGTGGCTCAACTGCTTAGGTCAACGTCTACTTTTCGGAAAGTTTTATTTCGTCCCATTTTAAGGCTTTTGGAGTGATAACATTGTTTTTAGGATTAGCTTGGAGTAGAGTACTCAAGCCTTTGGGTGTATTTTGCTTTGCACATGGAGCTAAGGAGGTCATGGCTTTATAGTATATCCTGTAGGTTACAGAGATATTTTCGCTTCCCGGTTCAAGATCAAAGCCTGATGTTTGTAAATTCAGGGTAAGAACCTTGTGGATATTTGGATCTGATAAGGATACTGAGAAATCTGGGAAAGTGTTAAAAAACACTGAACCATTGCTGAGGCTGGCTTCAACCATCCCAAGCAAAGAATCTTGAAATCTTTTGTTTTTACAATTCCTTAGGCAAGCCAAGATGGATACATTTAAACCTTTTCTAGTTAGGGATCTGATGGCTATTTGGACTAACCCGAAGTGTAGATAATGATACTGGGGTTTAGCTCTTATATCATTTATTTCCTTTTCAGAAAGAAGATGCAGGGTTTCATGCATGGAACTAACACGAAATGTTTTTTCAATGGTTTTAATGAAATTGTCAGAACGAAGAGAGAAAGTTCCTACATGATAAATTTCTCTAATATTTATTTTATGAATTTTCCAGTTAGCAATACTTTAAGAAAAGGGAGTACAAAACATCAAAACTTAGATAGAAGTAAAATCACCCAAAAACTGCAATTGATTGGAGCTAAACTATGTAATGATTTAAAAAGCATGGAACAGCTCAAAAAACAAAGAGAATTAAGGGAGTTGTGCTATCAATTTGGATTCCAAGACCCACTTAAATCTAGAAGAAAGGGGTCAAATAGATACTATAAAAGAGTTTATAAGAAAGTAAAACACCCTATCTTTAAGAGAAGGCATAAAAAGATATATAACAAACAAAATGACTCGAAACATTTCAAAAGAAAGGCCAAGTCTAATGACCAAGGGTATGGCCAAAACAATCATAAGACTCTAAATTGCCATAAACCGAAAAAAAAGCTTTGCTTAAACCAGAATCTAAAGATAAAAAAGAAAAATCAGAGAAAAACTTCTTGGTTCTCACTGATTTGGAACAATTTGTATTAGATACCTTTGATACAGTGCAAAATCCAGAAGAAAAGGAGATTATCCTTGAAATGTTTCTATCAAGGGTAAAAAATAACAAAGATGAAATAAGTAATGAAATCAAGCAAAAGAAATTTTATGCCACAAACAAGGTCTTCAATAAGGTTGAAAATTTGAAGAAAAAAAAAGCAACTAGATCTCGAAGCACTCTCGAAAGAATACAATCTTATAAAAGAAGAATTAAGAAGCCTTAAAAGGAAGGCAAAAACTATCGAACTCCAAGATTCCAAAGACGATAATGAAGCCCAGAAAGAGGAACTAGTTAGTTCTATAGAAAGATATTTCAAGCAAAAATGGTATGCTGAGATTTTATATAAATTCCATGATGGATTCATGTAACACCTCTGGTGTTACGGTTAATTAAAACCTGCCATGTCACCATCATTGCATGTAAATCATCCTGCATAAACTCATTTTTACTATGCATTAACAAAATTGATTTTATTTCAACATGTGATTATGCATAAGTGCTTGAGAGTGATTTATTATGTGAATGTTTGGGTTTGTATGCAATTATCTAAATTAAATTGGGAAATAAAAAGAAAATCAATTATAAACCCTAAAGCGGACCTAAAACTCTAAATAAAAAACTAAGCATAATTAGGGGCTGGGCCTTAAACAAAAATTGTAAATCTTTAAAAGATGAGCAACTTCTATTTTGTACAATTTTGAAGTTATTGAAAATAATTTCAAATAAAACCTTAATCTAGGTTTTAAAGTTTAAACTTGAAATACAAATTCAAAAACTAGTGGGAATATGATTATGGTCTTTTAATGAAAGTTTTAGCCCTTGCAAAATAAAACAACTTTCATGTTTAGAGATTTTAAATTTTACCAGTGGGAATTTAAATTTAAACCCAATTAGTGTTTGTTTAATTAAATTTAAAATGCTATTTCAAAAACTATCAAGAATTGGGAAAAACTACTTTAATGAACGTTGTAAGGCTTTCTAAGTTAAACAACTTTATATTTGGGGATTTTGAACTTATGCATTGAGATTTCAAAATAAACCCTAATGAGTGTTTTAAAATTTAAATTTGAAATGCTATTTCAAAATCTATGAAGAATCTGATAAAACACATTTAATGAAAGTTGTAGAACTGGAAAAGTGGAACAACTTCTATTTTTGCATATTTTCAAGCTATTGAGATAAGTTTTGAGAATTTGATTGGATTAGGTTTGAAATTCAAAATCCCTAATTACCCCCTTTTGAATGATTTTAAATTGGTGCAGAATTTGAACATGGTCCGAAAAGCAAAAATGTTCTACACAAAATATGCCACAACTTTGGTTTCTGGAGTTTTCCCTGATTCAAAGTAGATAAGGCTCAATTGAACTCAAATAGGAGTTGACCTAGGAGCTGCTACAGTAATCGGCAGAAAAACAGGGGGGGCCAGTCCTGCTCTGCTCACGGGCAGAGCCGTGCGTGCGCGCGCCGGCCGCCGGCACTGGCCGGGCCCGGCCAGGTCGAGTCGCCATCAACGTCGTGCGTTTGGGAGGGGTCCTGGTCACGCTCTGCCTCAGCCATTCCCCATATAAGACCTCGGAGCCGCCCTGTTTTCCTCTCTCTCCTTCCTCACCGGTGCCGGCGTGCTCTCGGGGCCCAGCCAAAAATTGCCGTCGTCCATCCATTCCCACCCAATTCCTCGAAGCCTCATATCCGCCTCATCCTTGCGCTCCGTTTGTGGTATTTCTTGCCGCTTGAAACTGCCGGGGACGCGCAGCCGAGCCCTTCTTCTCCGCGGGCGGCAAAAGCACCGCCGCACCCGGTTCGGCGTAGCTAGAGTTGTACGGTGAGCGTTTCTTCCTCCCGTTTGGTGTTCTACGTTTGTCTGAGTGTAGTGAAGTCCATGCTCATGCCGCTGCTCTTAGTGGGGCTCCATTGATGCCGGAACGCCATCTCGACGTCGGAGCTCGGTCGTCGCCGCGACTGTTGCCGACAAAGAACCACCTCCGGTCACCTTTCGTCCAACCAACCCGAGGTTCAGACTAGCGGTGAGTTACGGTTCCTTCCGGAATTCTCTGTTCCTATTCTACCGAGCCGTCGTGGCCGGAACGTGTCGCGCCGCCGTGCCGATCGCCGCCTGTCCGCCATGGCCACCGCGAAGCTCGAGCCGTGACGTTTCTTGCCCCACCATCTAGCTAGACACTTGCGAGGGGCATGGGGATGTATCCTAGAGTTCTCGACCTCACCGGAGGGGCCGCCGTTGGCAAGCCGCCGCGATAGTGCCACCGCGCGCGCGGCCAGAGCGGGAGGAAGAAGAGAGACCGAGCGCTGGGCCGTGCTGTGGCTGTGCTGGGCCAGCCCAGTCGTGCGGGAGAGCGCGGGTGAGAGAAGAGCGGGGACTGGGCCGTGCGCGGGCCGTACGGGCCGGCCCAATGGTGCTGATTTTTGCTTAATGAAAGGTTTTGCCATTTAAAAAAAATGAATAGTGAGCCAAATTGTTATTTTTGTACGAATTAATTTACAGATTCAAAAATCACAAAAATAATTTTGGGTACTCTATGCAGTATGAGGATTTTAATAAAAATATTAAATCTGATCTTTGGATGATTTCTGCAGGGAGTAAAAATGTGCCTATTAATTAATAAGAGATACTTTGATGAATTTTAAATGAATTTTAAACTCCTCCAAAAATCATGAAATTTGTCGTGGCATTGTTTTAGGTGAAGACCTGTCTGTAGAAAAAGTTTGGGCTCAAATAGAAATAGTTTACTTAATGACTATTTGATACTCTATAAATCGATCAATGAAATGAATAGAAACCTTGATCCAATTTAGGGATTATGTGGTTTGGGATTGTGTGTTAACCTCGGGTCCCTATCGCGTGCTGACCCTTAGTGTCTTGCTACCCTGTTAAGACTTATGCAAATCATGTTAATTAAGATATTTAATGGAACTTCAAGTAGGTAGACCAATTGTTAATTAAACATTAGTAGTTTATACACATGTGATAATAGGATTTTTATAAATCACTTAAGTGGGTGCTGGTCATTATTATAAGAGAGCTGATTCAGTTTTCAACAACTGTTAAAATGGTCAATAAACCAAAGCAGTTAATACTCGGTAGTAATTAGTGTTGCTGGCTTACAACTTTATCGTGAAGGAAAGTTGTACTCAACTTTCAAATTAAGTTTACTTACCATTGATCAGTAATTTTATGTATCTCCCACATCATGGCATACATATCATCATGTAAGTATTGCATTATTATTTCGTGTAGAGCACGCGTGGTGATTATTATCTGAACCGTGTCCCGAGTAAGGTCTTCACTCGGTGGACGTGGATCCTTCTCGGTGATTGATTTCAGGGTTTCGTCTACTTCAAGCAACAGGCAAGCCCCGGTGCATTCAGCCCCTTCCTTGTGATTTACAAAATATTTGTAACTTGAGTTAAATTATTGCATTAGGTTGATAGGAGTTGATTGTCTCCTACATGCTGCATTACCCACCTTGATATATTATCCCTTGAAACCTGTTTAAAAATGAAAACATTGAAAAATGCTTAGCCCTGCTTAAATAATGTAGATTTGCATAAATGCTATTTTGAGCTATTGTGATACACTATTCTATCATGAAAATGGAAATTGTTATTATTCCCGTTCGGTGGCTGTGCACCTGATCACTACACCGTCATCGACAGGAAGGGTTTTCCTGCTCGGTGATCGTGGCATTGGGTTAGAGTCCCAACAATTGTCACCGACGGAAACGGGATTTGAAAACCGAAGGGACACTTGTACTTGGATTAGAGTCCCAATGCATTGTCGCCAACGGAAAAATAATTAGGGACCATTCGTTGTAGGCCTGTTGGATCGAGACTTTGCAACTAGCCACATACTACAGAAAGCCTCTGACTCCGGTGGCTCTACTGCTGGAACCGACAACCACGCACTGAGAGTGGAGAGATGGCGAGAGTACCGTGTACCCTCGTGGCCGTCGTGCCTGGAGACTAGAGGGGTACTGTGCTCTCGGGTGGCACAGGACCGGTTCCGGGGTACGAAAAGCGTGGTAGGTGGGGTTGGCATATGCAAGCTTAAGTGCTACATATGCAGTGTGGATAGGGATCCCCAGCTGGGTACTAATCGATTCGAATCGTCGTTGCTCCTCTATTATGGAGACTTGATCCTTCGACCATTCAACGAAGAGTGGTTCGGAACTAGGATGTTTTGAGAATGATTAAATAATTGGAATTGAAGGATATATGAGAAAGAACTGAGAACTATCAATATTGATTATAATAATATTGAGTAAAATACTGAAAGTAGGAGTAGTAATGCTTTTCTGCAAAATTCTTTGACTCTTGCTAAAGCCTTACCTTGACTCCCCTCAGCCTGCATTCCTGTGTCTCATTCCTTTTTCTTAGTCGGGTAAGTCTTGTGGAGTACCCCAGTACTCAGGGTTTATTAACCTATTTTGCAGGTGAGCCGGAAGTACAGTTCTGCTTGAGACCGTGCCGGTTGCCGGATCGTGCATGGATGAAAATGTGTATAACCCTTGGGCAGGGTGTCTAGTTGTAAGATGCTATTCTACTACGAGACTCTGGTTTGGGATAATGTAAGCTAGATTTATAAATCTATATTAATGTAACCCTTCCGCACTCTTTACTCTGATTTATCTTATTTGTGTAAACTGTTGTAATACTTGCAAGGTCTTTACAATGAGATCCTCGGGGAAATTAGGGTTTTCTATGAGACCCGACGGGCCACCTAAGTCAAAGGGAACTCGTGCAGACTAGTCAAAGGTCCTTAGGGACGATGACGGGGCACGTGGGTCCTATGATTAAGGCGGTTCTGTCACAATTCAACTTCAAGTATAGAACTTTGATAGATTCAGGCGCAGATGTAAACTGCATCAGAGAAGGAATTGTTCCATTCAGATATTTTGAAAAATCTTCTCATAAGGTCCATGCTGCTAATGGCAATCTACTCCAAGTAAGCCACAAAATTCCTGAAGTCCATGTTTGCATTTCTGGAGTATGTCTAAAAACATCATTTTTACTAATCAAAAACCTCAATCAAGGAGTAATTTTAGGAACTCCATTTTTATCGTTAATACGTCCTTTTCTTGTGACTAAACAAAGTATCCAATTTAGCATTAAAGGCAAAAAGGTTGAGTTGATGTTCACTTCTCAGCCTGAAGAAACTTTATTAAATCATTTAAAAGAAGTGATCTATCATAAAGAACAATTTATCAATGAGGTAGCCATCGAAATTAAAAAGACGAGAATAGACAAAACCCTTGAAGATCCAAATTTCAAAATCAAAATAAAATCCTTAGAAGAAAAATTTATTAAGGAAATATGCTCTAATCTTCCCTCTGCCTTTTGGCATAGGAAGAAACATGTTGTTGCTCTCTCATATGTATCTAATTTTAGTGAGGAAAAGATCCCTACCAAGGCAAGGCCCATCCAAATGAATAGTAGACTTTTGGAAATTTGCAAATATGAAATTAATGAACTACTAAAGAAGGGTTTAATAAGGAAAAGCTCCTCGCCTTGGAGTTGCGCAGCTTTCTATGTAGAAAATGCTGCTGAAAAAGAGAGAGGTGTTCCTAGGTTAGTGATCAATTATAAACCTATCAACAAAGCTTTGCAATGGATAAGGTATCCAATCCCTTATAAACATGATTTGATCCGAAGAATTCAAGGATCACAAATATATTCCAAATTTGATATGAAATCTGGATTTTGGCAAATTAAAATAAGAGAAGAAGATAGATATAAAACTGCTTTTACAACCCCATTTGGCCATTATGAATGGAACATGATGCCTTTTGGATTAAAAAATGCTCCATCTGAACTTCAAAAAATAATGAATGAGATTTTCCTGCCATATACTTCTTTCATTATAGTCTATATAGACGATGTTTTGATCTTCTCACAAAATATTGATCAGCATTGGAAGCATCTAAACACTTTCCACAAAATTATAATCCAAAATGGTCTTGTAGGATCTGCACGAAAAATGAAACTTTTCCAAACCAATATACAATTTCTTGGATACAAGATACAACATGACCAGGTTTTGCCTGTTACCCGAGTCATTGAATTTGCTGATAAATTTCCTGATGAGATTAAAGATAAGAAACAACTGCAAAGATTTCTAAGTTGTTTGAATTATGTCTCAGATTTCTATGTAGCACTTGTAAAAGATAGAAGGATTTTAATCGAAAGGTTAAAGAAAAATCCTCCTGCCTGGACCATAAAACATACTCAGGTAGTAAAACAGATTAAGAGCAAAGTGAAAAGGTTGCCTTGGTTAAATATAATAGATCATGACGCATTCAAAATTATAGAAACAGATGCCTCAGATTATGGTTACGGAGGAATCCTAAAACAAAGAAAGGATTCTAAAGAGCAGGATTCTAAAGAGCAGCTTGTCAGGTTTACCTCGGGAACCTGGAAAGATGCTCAGAAAAATTATTCCACTATAAAAAAAGAGATATTGGCAATTGTAAAGGTTGTCTCAAAAATTCAAGGAGAACTTCTCAATCAAAAATTTTTGTTGAGAATAGATTGCAAGGCTGCAAAAGATGTTCTCCAGAAAGATGTGGAGAATTTAGTCTCGAAACAGATATTTGCCAGATGGCAATCAATATTATCATGTTTTGACTTTGATATTGAGCACATAAAGGGGGAAGTAAATTCACTCCCTGATTTTCTATCCCGTGAATTCTTACAGGGATATGTCAATCAAAAGAGAATTATCATTCAAGGCGAGACTCAATGAGAGCTCTCCTTCCAAACAATCTTATCAGGGGAAAATATTTAAAAGCCCCATGACGCAAGAAAAATATGGAAATGCGTCTCAATATATTCAGAATGCAGAGGAAATAATACTGCCTCTGGAATTCAATGATTCAGATCTTGATCTTCAAAAAATATTAGGAAAATATCTCCCCAAAGATTATTATTTCATACCTGAGTATCCAGGTAAAGATCGAAATTATTATGAAGTAATATTGTGCGAAACACAAAGTGCACAAATATTACACACAAAAAATGGAGAAGAATTGGGATTTACAAAGTTATTAATCCAGAAGGTTATTCATCTGGAAGATTAGGACAGGGCTTCCAATCCCTATGTGGCTAAAACTTTATATTCTGCCACATGCCTCAATAAAAAATACAATTATTAAGACTATCAAAAGGCATGGGAAAGAGTACTACTTGTACAAAATCTTCAGAAGAAGCACTCATGGTTTGTCCGCTTCAAGGAAGGATGTGGTGAAATACCACTATGGTTCTTCAATAATTGGTGGCTTAAAGCTGGTGCAATTCCGGAAATACTCCCAGAAGAAATTATTAAATTGATCACCCAAGAATCCAAGAAAGACTTGAAGGACTACCCTTTTATACTTATGCAATTCTGCGCGGATACATCATTACCTTGGATTGTTAAGTGGGAATTTGAGGTTCATAAAACTCAATTCCCAGCAACTCTCAGAAGAAAGTATTATGCAAGATGGTGGGATAAATTCAACACTAAAGCCATCATTGACAAGAGAAGATACCAATCGACAAGTAAGAAATCTAATGTGGCTCAACTAAAGGAAGACATCACCAGAGAATTATTGATAAATCAACCAAACTTATCTCAAGCTGACCTAAAATTGCTTGTTTATGAGAAGATGTTTAAAATGTTGGATGATACTCCTCAACCACTACAAATTAAATCTCCTACTCAAGACAGCAATGAAGATATAGTACAATGCAGCCAAGCAGTACCAAATTATTTCTCACCATTAAAGCAAGAAGAAGAGTCTCAGGAAGGGATATCTGACTATTGAAGATGAGATAAGGATTCCTCACTATTGAAGATAAGGTTATCTTCAAGATAAGGATTCCTTACTATTCAAGATAAGGCCATCTTTATCAAAGTCTAAAGGTACAGCATGAAGACCTTTTTGCTAGTCAAAAAGAGCCATCATAATATTTATGAATGGACAAAAGAAACATCATGAAGATGCTTCATCATCACCTTGGTGAAGTCAAAGAAATAATTATAAAGATTCCTCAATAATGCAATTACAAGTCAAAAGTATCATCATATACAACTACAAGTCAAAAATGTCATCATGAAGAAGGGGCTCCACAATACCTTTGCCATTCCTATATAAAGAGAAGAAGAGGCAAGGGAAGGGCATCGCTTGAACCACCACCTCAACGATCACTCGAGCACGCTCTCGAGGTTCATCCGTCGATCGCTCGAACCACGAGGATCACACATCGCTTCCACCATCCACCATAGTATTGTATCAGTATTGTATCCTAAATAAAAGACTCATATCTGAGTCTATGTGTGAGAGTTTGTAAGAGTCCAGTGAGAGTCTGTAATCAAGTTTGTACTACTACGTGTGTATCAAGAACCTGGTGTACTACTCAGGAGGATTCACTTTCTGACTATCAAGGTACCTAATATAATTCAGGACTATGTTTTATTAAGCACGTTCTTCATTTATCATATGTGTGTTCTTGTTATGATGAATATATGATTGAAAATCCAAAAAATATTTATACTTATCCATTGTTCATGTTGTTCTTCATTGCATCCTTGTTTATGTTCTTTATCTAGTTTATTTACTTACCGTTGCATTATCACTTGCTTCCCTGCATTGCATATAAACTCTTGAAAAAACCAAAAAAACTCCACCATTACTCCACCTTCCCGGACATACCCTCCTTATCCTACCTAGACCTGACCACCTGGGTGTCAATTATATATATATATATATATATATATATATATATATATATATATATATATATATGCTAAAAGCCATTGACTTCTCGAGAAGTAAAAATAACATCTATTTTAGAATTGAGATAATACTATTTATATTTGTGACTCTAAATTAATTTATTACAAAAATATATTTTATAATTAATCTAATAATATTTCTTTGATATGGAGTACTATTGTAAAATTATAGATTTTTCATAAGTCAAACTTTTTGTAAAAGAACAGTGTGGGATTAAGCCTCCAATTAATTTACAACAAAAATGTATTCTATAATTAATTTAATAATATTTATTTGATACTGTTAATGTTTGTAATTATATATATATTGGTTAAATCTAAAATTGTTTTACTTTTTGAGAAAAAGTGGACACATGTAGACGACATCGTCCAAGAAAAGAGAGTATTACCTGCATGCCGATGTGAAAGATCCTAACTATGGGCCTGTTTTGTTTGTGCCAAAATTTTTTACTATACCGACATGCTAATTTTTATAATAAATATCCAATTATGATCTAACTAGACTAAAAAATTTATCTCGTAACTTTTATAATAAATGTTCAATCATGTTATTTTATGCATGTCTCTAAACATTGATGCGATAGAACTTTTGGTATTTTGTGGTGTATTTAAAAAAGACATGTGTACGAGATATTAAGAAGTTCAAACGCACCAAGATATCCTCGCATTGAACTTATTTGCCATCTACACCATTTCATCCATTTTGTATCGGTAACAATGTTAAATTGTGATGAAAAAGCTCCAAAATACCCTCGAACACACAAGCACAAGCATCGCCACACCCGCGCGAAATCTCAGGCCCTGTTTTATATAGGGCCACCCCAGCTATAGCAGCTCTTGTTTGGTGATGGTGGTCCAGACTTGGAGTTCACTCCACGCAAAACTTAAGCAGTTTGTGCCAATCCGCAGGAAAAGCAATTTGGGGGTTCGTTTTTCCTGATCCTAGCTCGACACAGCGAGCTAGAGCCCGAGGTGAGCCAAGCTCCTCACCTCCCGACCTCTCATATCCAAAGGTCCAAACCGGTCCAACCTCACACGCGCCACCGCCACGATGCCTTCCTTCCCAGCGGCGACCACCGCCTCCCACCTCACCCTCCTCTTGCTTCTCTCCTCTTTATGAATGGCGAATCAGTACAGCGCGATGTGGCACCTAGCCGCAGAGGGGCCCCTTTGCGACAACGACGAGCCACAGCGGCCAACCGGCGACGAGCTGCTTCGCTGTGGTGGTTGCCGGATTGCGTTCCTACCTGGCCCTGCTGACCTGCGTCCCCTGAGCCGCTACCGTGGCCTCTCATCCCTATCGTCAGCAGCGACTGTAGAGGGTGACCCTGCTTCAACGGTGTCACACCCGGTTTTAAAAACAAAACTAAACATACACTATATGTGAAATAATAAAATCAAATCTCACATATAGTCACAAATAGTGGAAATACCAAGAGATAAAATGCTTAAATAAATAACGTATTAAGTAAAATAAAATATAACCTTAGAGTGCAAGCAACGGAAAAACAACTTCGATCGCCGGGTGTAGACTTTACTCCGCAGGAATACACCGATTGGTTGACCACAAGTCTAACCTTCTCCTGAGGTGTGGGGGGAATAGCAAGAGTGAGTCCATGGCGAACTCATCAAGTATAGTAACAAGGTAATATAGATCCCAACAACTCATGATCAATGTAACATAAATAATGTAAAATATAAAACGGTAAACAATTGAGCATGTTAACAAACCAAACCATCAACTTAACTGTAAGGATTTCAAGGCCGCTCGTGTCCTTGAGTAAGGCTAGTATACTAGTTTAATAAACTCTACGCAGAGGAGTACACTTTCCCTGTGAGCCGTGGTTTACCCTTTCGCCCGAGGCGGCCAACCTCTTAGTCCACTACCAAGGAAGGCCTGACTAGGGTCCACTACTGAAGTCTTTCAGAGGTTTGACTAATAAGTTAGGGACCGTTAGGTTTCATTAGTTAGTCTGTGTGATACAACCTATCCAGGGATCCACAGTCTGCTTATAGCCCATTTACGCCCCACGGGTAACCTCTAACATGCTATAAAAGGTCCTTATACTTAACTAAAGCCAAAGTCATATAGCCCTCACAGCTGTACTGTTAATTCAGAAGCTTCTCTTATAGATAAATTCTCAAGTTGCTAAAAAGTCATTTTTTAACGTTTGTTGCTTAACCATTAATCAAGTCACAAAGATAAAATCCAAGCTATACTTACCTCAAATCCAGAATCTTTCTCTGATCCAAATCTTCAATTATTAGTTCCTTGAATCTTCACGTGAGACTCACCGACTGAACTTGATCAATAATCACCACGCACGCATTGCACAATCAAAACACGAAGCAAACAATGAATAAAAATTAGAACAATACACCACAGTATAAAAATAGATTTAACATTGTATAAAACTAATCTCCGTGTCTCTACAATTCCAACAATATAAAGATCACGAAAAACAGATTTAAAACGCGAAAGTTATGAATTAAACGTGATAGCATTTTAATAAATAAATATGAAACAGAAAACTAAATATTGTAAAAATGACTAACAGTGCTTTTAACATGTAGGGAATCAAATTACTGAACCTAACGCAATTTTAACGGTTCGAATCGGAGCCTAAAACGAAGTTTTTATAAGCAAGATAGTAGAATGGCAATCATGTAAATACTTTGAATTTAAATAAAATCAAATTAAACCTTTTCTCCGAACTGGATACGTTTTCAACCAGCAAAAACGTACTCCCTTGGATACGCTTTGGGCTGCGGGTTCAATATCTAAATCAGACGGGGCTCTTTAGTAAAAATCCCCGCGAAGGGGTATCGGCCAATAAGGACCGTAGGATTAGAAACGGGTGGCATCGGGAATAGAAGGGAGGGAGAGAGAAGGCCGTCGTCGCTGGACGGAAACCGACCGCGACGGAACGCCATTACCGGCGGCCGGAGGCTCGCCGGAGCTCTCGGAAATGGCTCCATGATGCACCACTCGACCTATCAATGGCACCGGAAGATATAGGGGTCTACCGCGAACTCGTACATGCCCTAAACGCGATCGAGGAGAAAGCGCAGTGCGGCTGTCGCCATGGCCAGCGGCTCAAGGTTGCCGGCGAGCACGGCGCACAGCACTACGGCCACCAATAGTCTCGGAAAATGGGTCGGGAAGAGAGAATAGGGCACGGGGAAGTTCACCAAAGGGTCTAATTGGACGGAGACGGGAGCGGACGCGACCGCCGACGAGGGAGGCGGACGGCGACGCCGCGGCTTCAACTTGCTCGGAGGCGGAGCGGAACGCGGCGGCGGTGTCGGTGCGACAGGGGATACGGTGCTGTAGGTTCGAAACTGAGCCAAGGAGGGGTCGCGCGGATGCGACGTCTTCCCACGGTGCCGGAGGAGTATACGGCCAGGCGTTTGGTGCGGCGCGCACGCGGCTCGGGAGCTCGAGCATTGCCCTGTCGATGGCGGCGGCTCCCGGGACTTCGGGTTGGACAGAGACGGGCAGGGATGATCCGGCGAGGCCGTCGGCGTGCGCGAGGGAGATGCCGACTCTGCTCGTGCGCGCGGCGGCGCTCTGCAGCTTGTGGTGGTTCTGGAGTGTGCGGCAGAGGCCCGGCCAGGTCCCTATATAGGGCGGCGGCGTGCAGAGGGGCCGAGCGAGAACGCGGGAAGGGCGGACGAGGTGCTTGCGGGGACGCGCGCGGCTCTGCTCCCTGAAGATAGCCGACAGGTGGGCCCCGCATGGCAGCGACAGAGGGAGGGAGAAAGGGTGCGGGCGTGCTGTGGGCCGCTGTGGGCCGGTTTTGCTGGGCTGGCCTGCGCGCTGGGAAAAGAAGGGGAACGAGAAATGGGAAAAGAGTCAGCGGGCTGGGCCCGAGAGGGAGAGGTTGAGGGTTTTCCCCTTTTCTTTTTGATTTGTTTTGCAAATTCCTTTATAGCATAAAATAAATTTTCAATATAAATCTGGGAATTTGGTTCCCATATACACTACTAAATGGTTTATTTATTTCATAGCAAAATCATAAAACATTTTAAAATATAGGAAAATCGATAGGAGCCTATTCGAGTTTTGAATAAATATTTTTCATATCAATAAAATTTTGCAAACGGGATGAATGCAACAAAACAATAAATTATTTAATAAATATTTTAAAAGCCATTTTATTTAACACAAATGATAAGAAGCTATCTAAAGCCTATTTAATTTTAGAAAAAATATTAAATAATTTATTTTATTTAGTGTTTTCTACTCACATCCCCAAAATAAAACTTTGGGGTGTGACAAACGGTTTCGGGCTACGGCGATGACCTCTCCTTGACCCTAGGGAGGAGAGCGGACACAAAGAGCAAGAGGAGGAGGATGCCACAACGACCGTGAGGAGTGGGAGAAAGAAGAGGAACGTGAAGGATGCCACAGCAGTGGGCGTCGTGAGGAGGTGGCGGACACTCTTGTGAGGATGGCGATCCGCCAAGATGTAAGACCGTCCACGCTGAGATCAGCCCTAACTCACGGGCACGGCAGCGTAGAGCTCGTCTGAGCGGCCTTCTGAAGGTCGTCATCGCTAGCCAACGTGGCGCACAAAGATGTGGAGCTGCTCGACAGTCGACGCCCTTAAGGTGTTTCGATGAAATGCCAAGGACTATGTGTGGGAGATAATACTATCCTCAATCCAGTTGCAGAGTTACCATATTCTTCTATACAGACAAACAAACACAATCTCACTTGAGCTCTGCAGAAACAAGCAAATGAATATGAGCACTTGTTACATTTTAACAGGGCTATGGCTGGTCATGGCCAGGCGAGCTTGGCCATAAGTTGGTTACCAAACATGACCTCCGTGTCTAGAGTGCTTGCGCGCGAGAGCACACCCCTGGGGCCCCAAGCGGGCGGGGAGGAGCAAGACGAGCAGGTGGGATGTGAGCAGGGATTCTAGCGAGGAGGAGGAGGCTACGCAAGTGGGGAGCGTCAGGGCTCAAGACAAAGCATCTCCACGCCGAGCGGAGCAGATCTTGATCGTCGGTCGCCATTTCTATCTCATCTATATCCGAAAAATGATAAGAAATTACCACCTTAATATACTCGATTAATTCAACAAACATCAACTAAACAAGAGTCCAAAATGGAACAATCCAGGAGCTAAAAAAACATGTAAATTTGAAGAACAAATGATTTGCTATGTAATATAGGGCCTATTTATTTCGTGTACGAGTAGAGCATGTCTCGTACCTGAGAGCCTAGCTCACTTGGGATAGTTTGAGTGCATGCAACTGTGTCATTTTTGCTGACTGTATCTATTTAGTTTAGCTGAGAAGAGATGTTATTTTGTTGCCCGTACGAAATTATGTTGCATGGGATAAAAATATTTTATGATTAGGAAAATGCACTCTTAAAGTTCTTATTTTATCTAATTATATCTTAAGCATTTTTAAAGCATATTAATATCGCTTGATAATTACGAATTATACACAAATACATCACTAAGTCGCGTAAACAGTTGCACCGAGCTAGCATGACCTGCTACAAACGGTTGATTCTGGAGTTTCCCTTAAGCCTCGCTAGTGGCTGCTGGTATGGCTGGAGCCTGGCTCGACGCCTTGCGCAGGCAACCAAATGAGGCCACCCCGCCCTGGTTCATGTGGGTGGATCATGTAGGGAATCAATGCAAATAGCCCTACAGTCTCTGGATCCATGAAAGCATGCAATTATCGTTTTTTGAGAAGGTCTAATTGAGGTGCATGTAGGGAACCAATGCAAACAATCCCATAGTCCCTCGATCCATGAAAACATGTAATTATTGTTTTTTCAAGAAGTCAAACCATTTAAACTTTGACTAAATTTATATAAATAAATACTTAATATTTAACATACAAAATAGGTACCGTTAGATTAGTTATAAATATTTTTTTAATATAATTTATTTGATAATGTACCTGCTAATATTATTTACTATAAACTTGATTAAATTTAAGTTACTTTGACCCATATGTTATTTATGATTGTATTTTTTTGGATTGAGGAAGTATCATATATGATTACATGTGATAATAAATTTTTAAAAAGAACACAGCGATGGCCCAGAACCAAGCCAGATCTGCCTTGCCGGCCGTGTCCGCCGGCTGAACCATGGCCATGCTGAGGCGTTTGGGTAGACACTTGGCCCATCCGGCAGGGAGACAGAAGGGAGAGGACAGGGGTATTTTCGATATACTCATCGGTTGAGAAATGGACAGAATGACGTGGACGGTAAGTTAGTATCATATTACCTCCGTCCGCAAAAGAACGCAATTCTTTGACTTCTACGATTCCTCTTTGACCATTCGTCTTATTTAATTTTTTTATACAAATAATAAATTAAATAAATATTTATTAAAATAATATCAACAATAAAATAAAGTCTACAATAAATAAATATTATTAAATTTTTGATAAGACGAACTGTCAAACAGAGATCGTAGAAGTCAAGAATGCATCCTTTGAGCGGAGGGATTAGTATTTAAATGTGTTCGAATTTTCAATGGTTCGTAGATAATTACAATATCTTTTCTAATGGCATTATGCTAAAACTCTCTAAAGAAAAAGGCCCAGTAAGCTGCTCCATCGGCGATCGCAATCGTGTTTGGTGGACTGGGCCTAAACCTCAAATCCGCTACACCTGCTGGACTATACGTACATGGGCCTTTAATAATAGAAACGCAAGCAAAGGGTGAAGACAAGAAAAAGATCTCGAATTCCTCGATCACTAACACTGATGACTGATCGACAGCTCTTCTCCCCATTTCCGGGACCCAGACCCAGCGGCGACTTCCTCAGTTCCTCCCAGTTCCAGGATCGAGAGCACACGAGGATGGCGAGGCCCCCGCGCGCGCCGCTGCTCCGGCGTCTGCTCCTCCTGGCGGCCCTCGTGGCCTCCTGTTCCTACTACCTCCTCTTCCTGCAGGCGCAGGCCTCCGTCCCGCCGCGGTACGACGGGTTCGCCTACGGCGGCGGTGCCGCCGCGGCCTGGAAGGACGCCGTCCTCGTCGAGGCCTTCCTCGACCCGCTCTGCCCCGACAGCCGTGACGCCTGGCAGCCGCTCAAGCTTGCCGTCGAGAAATACGCGCCGCGGGTCTCACTTATCGTCCACCCCTTCCCGCTACCGTAAGCACAGGCGCTTAGTGTGACATGGTATCTGTCTTTCAGGGTCTATCAGGGGACATGAGAAGGTTTTCCGTAGCGTTGCAAGTTTTAGTGGGTTTTGATCAGTGGACAATCTCGTAGTTACATTGGTTGGCTGAAGACCTGAAGTAGCTGAATAGTCTCACTAAAGCCGTTGCACTGATTGAGCGGTCGAATCTGAGATTTCTCACTACCAAATTGGGCTAATCAACTTAGTAGTTTTCAAAACGGGCAAGTTCGTGGTCGTGGTGGATCCTCTGGTTCAGGCTGGGTTGTCCCTGATTTGGTGCTGGTTTTACTATGACGCTGCTTTATTAGGGTGGAAAATTATGAGTTTATGACTGACAACCATTTTGTTTCTCATTCATGTTGTTTGCTTCCATATGTTCCCGTTTGGTTGGGTGTGATTCATACTGTTAATTAATGCTATATACAACTATGTATTGTATTTGGAGATCTACTGTTACATTTCCTGCAATCGGTTACCCCTGGACTCAGTTGCTTAGCATTATTCCCAGGTCCCATTAACAAGCTAACTAAACAAAACAGAACGAGATCTATAATTAAGCCTGCTATTTGCTAAAACAGAACCTTCTCCACTTTTATATTCGGATGGTGCTATTTGGAGCCAATGATTGCATCTCATGCTCTCTCGTGTCAATTGTTTTTTCTTTACCAAATCCGGTCATACATGGTCCTGTGCATGCTTCCAGGTGCCAGGTGTTATAGTTGCTTCTCTATGCTTTGTTGCAGACTTTCTTTATTCGTTGGCAGCACAATTTGTATACTGAAAGTGCTTCATGTTATGGACTTTTCAATTATAAGACTGTTTGTGCCTTTTTGTTTCTATTAGTAAGTTCCTAACTACTGATTCTTACATTTTCTTCCTCTGATGTTCAACTACAGATACCACACATATGCATTCTATGCCTGCCGTGCGCTTTACATAGCTAACAAGCTGAATTCGTCTTCAACATATCCATTGCTGGAGCTGTTCTTCAAGAATCAGGTCCACCACATTCCCCATACAGTGGTTAAATTTTTATATTGCTGTTTGATTACCCTTTTCATATGCCATTGAGACTTCTCTTTTATTATCACTGAGTTCTGAATTCTATTCTAGTATGGATGTATTTTTTTTTTTTACTAAAACTCAATTATCTTAAGTGAAATGTGTTACTATAGTATCTACCTAAAAAAATCGAATACAGGGATTCTTGCTTTTTTTATAAAGCATATAATTTCTATAGCCCTTTTTTGCGGGAAGGGAGTTGCTCTAGGTAATTTTAGCGTTTAAAATAACTTAACAGATCCTAAAGATTTGGATCCCAATTGTCCACTTTCCAAACAGATCCCTTAGGGAGCAACATAGAACATTTTTGCAGAAAGTATTGCTGCAAAAGCAACTTGTACTTGCATAGTAGCTTTCTTTGCCATACACATCCTGTCCTCTTTCTTACAGCTTACTACCATGTTAAAGTTTCTCTGAAATGTGCAATTACCTTATTGATAAATCACAAACAGGAAAAGTTCTACAATGCTGCCACATCATCGCTCTCAGGCCCTTCTGTAGCTCTAGAAATGTCGAAGATGGCTGCACAGTCTGTTGGTAATTCAGTGTCCGAGTTCCTGTCAGGCTTCAGCGATTCGAAGACAGATTCGGCAGCGAGAGTTTCTTTCAAGGTTAGCTTTCCCTGTTGCACCAAGCATCGGAAACTCTAACTATATATCCTGACTCCCTGAGGTTTTGCTCATCGCTGACGAAATTGCCCCGACTCCCAAATGTTGCTGTGTTCTGCTTCAGTATGGGTGCACCAGGGGAGTTTACGGCGCGCCATTCTTCTATGTGAATGGTTTCCTTCAGCCTGGGGGTGGATCGCCTATCGACTACAGCACATGGATCGGCATCCTGGACCCCCTTGTTTCCCAGAATGGAGAACGAATTGAGATGTTCACTTCGATGTAAGTGCCTGAAGTGGTCCTGTTATGAAGGATACAGTCGGACTCGTACAGATGTTTGGCTAGTGCCGGCTGACAAGCAAAGAACTCTTATGCCAGCTGTGTGTAAGCTCTGCGCTGATGAAGTGCATACCACTTAGCCTGTTGTACTGTTAGCAATTGTGGAGACTGGCTAAACCATATAGGACTATAGGAGCCTGCAATAAGCTAAAACTTCGCATAATCCCGTATTCACATTCGATCTTCTCCCTACGTAATTATTAATTAATAACACTGCTCGCCCTGGTTATTTCGTTGACTGACGGGTCTATGTTTGGGCCTGTCGGGTCTCTCAGTGTGCTGCTACATGGACACATGGTCGGTCTTCTGCGTTGGCGCGTTGCATATATCTGTAGACGAGTGTCAAGACCGCTGGGACTCGAGTTTGGTAGACGATCACCATCACCCCTGCCCTGCAATCACAGAGTAGATCAGGTGCAGAGCACCCAGGCGTGACCCAAAGCTTAATCTGCCATCCGAGCGGGTTGGGTCGGATTTCCTCCGGATCTCGCTACCGTGTCTCTCCGTTCTCGGAAACGAGCTCTGGCTCGCTCTGGTTCGATCAGCAAGCAGATCGTGTGCTGGGATCGCGTGACTGGGCCTGAACGGCCGAACCCTTGCCACCTCCGGCAAGGGTGATCTGCGTCCGCGGTTGGTGGCTCTGTCATCACCACCACTGCAAGTTCCGGCGCACGTGTTCGGTGCTCGCTCGCTCGCTTGGCTCGTGTGTGAGACGTGATCACACTGCGTACGGACCTCGCCGTCGCCGGGCGCCCGGGCGGCATGACGTGTCAAATGCCAGGTGAACGAATGGTCATCTTCTGGTGGCCGAGCGGATTGGTTTGATTTGATTGTGCCGGCCCCCTAACCAAAAAAGCGAAGCAGCAGGCAACCGCGGGAAAAACTAACGTCCTTGCACTCGACGTCGATCGGACGGCTCAACTCATCGCTGCCACCCAAGTACCCAACCCAAGTCAGACGCCGCGGACTGGACTCTCCGTCGTCTGATGCGTGCTGGTTCCTCGTTCCTGGTCTCGATCTGTAGTCTGGAGTCTGCTGGACGTGCCTGGATGGCCGACGGGAAACGTCGCCGTCGGCAGCGGCTGCGTCAACCTGCCGGCTCGCGCCCGGCGACGGTGTTTTTCTCATGTCTGAGGCCACACGTTTCAGAGCCTAATGGGTGCATTTAGATGCAGTTGCAATTTGCAATTTTGATACTGTAGCAGCGAGGAATTATTTTTCAATAAATGTCCAATCATAGCCCAAATAAACTCAAAAAATTCGTCTCGTGATGTACATACAAACTGTACAAACATACAAACATTTCACCTACATTTAATACTGTATACATGTGCCGTAACATTGATGTAACTAGTTGCAATTGCAATCAGTGTATTTAAACAGGCCTAGCAATAGCAAGCAAGGCCGCCAAATAAAAGACATATAGTCTCCTCCAAGGGTCGTTGGGCCAGCGGACTAGGGGTGTCTAGATCTCCTCTAAAATCCCAAAACTTCAGTCACATTAATTTTACGGCATATGCATGGAGTACTAAATGTAGACGAAATTTTTACATGTTTACACAGTTTGCCTGTAAATCGCGTGACGAATCTTTTGAGTCTATTTAGACCATAATTAGACACTTATTAGAAAAGATTCCTCACTGCTACAGTGTTAAAATTCTAAAACTTCTAAAACTTTACACATCTAAACACCCTCTAGGCCCTGACTGACGAGAGATTCCCTCCTTTTGCATAATTGCAGTGTCATCAGCTTGCCTTGCCTTCAGAGTATTTTCCCCCTCTATTTTTTGAGGCACCCATCAAAACGTTGGTGATGTGGTTTTACGTGTCGTGTGGGCGTTGTACACCTGCAGGGCCTGGAGTCCAATTGCGGGGGCGTGTGTGAGACTAGAGCCGATTAGGTAGTTCTCAGATCAAATCCCGTCGCCTGAATCGCTACGGCTTCCAGTAGACCAGTCAATCGTCCGAACTGATCACACTGTATTTGACGCAGAGACGACGTCCGTGCTGTTGGAAAATCGTGAAAGAAAGTCTAGATTGTAGATTCACGAGTCACGACGCCGATTCCAGTCCGGCGTAGTAACCAGGGTTGGATTGGGGCAGCTTATCACAGTCCGTCCTGTCCTGGGTCCTCACCGAACAAACAACGACTATAGAGAAACCTGATCTTTTTTTTTCTTCTTAAAAAACCAACACAGAACAGCCATTTCAGAAGCTAAATTTTGCAAAGCATAGGTTGCCCATTGCACAGCAAGCTCAAATCTATGTCCATTTTTCTCATCATCAGAACAAGAGTCAAACGCAGGCGGCAGCCGCCTTCCAAGGTAGGTACGTACAGTCCACAGTCCGCGGCCCGGAGCCCGCAGCCACGTGGTGTTTGCGACTGCTCCGCTTCTGTTTTTCGGCTCTATTCCACTAACTCCATCATAGAGCAGGTTCACCGTAATATTATGGATGTAACTAAATTTAGTCAAAAATAATTATTAAAGACTCTTTTGCATATTTTATGTTATTTATTTATTACTTGAGATTGTAGACGCTTATCTTATTCAAATAATCTAATAAAAAAATAAAGATACTAGATGAGATACGGACACTACGCAGGCAAGCACAAGGGTAGCACGAGTGCATGC
Organism: Eremochloa ophiuroides; assembly: GCA_038502445.1. NCBI lineage: Eukaryota > Viridiplantae > Streptophyta > Magnoliopsida > Poales > Poaceae > Eremochloa > Eremochloa ophiuroides. The sequence continues at coordinate 88,945,395 of JAHLJS010000001.1, read as the reverse complement.
ACCATGTAGGGTGCAGCAGCACCATATCGCATTAGAGCTAGATCGAACTACTGTGGTAAAATGGGTAATTATCACACAACTCCACGTGGGAGTACGAAGTGACAAAAACTGGAGTACCCTTTGAGGTGCTTCACGAAAAACGTGGAGTTGGTCCTCTAGCTCCACCTTTTTTCCGGAGCAAAGTTCCTGGAACTGGAGGGTGTTTGGCAACATGGAGCTGAAGCAGAGCTGAAAAAACAGGAGCAGAGCAGTCCCAAACACCCCCTTAAGGTCGAAATAAACCAACCCACGGATCACGCACGCGAGCATCGACGATGTCACAGGTGCAAGCAGATTTGATTCCCTTGCGCTGTTATTGTTCCTCGTCACTCGTCGCGGAACCTAAGTGAACTCCGGTCTTGATAGCTCTACTTACCCGACTCTCTAATATTTCTACAATGACTTACAATTTGACGAGAGGGAGGGAGTATTAGAAGCTTCAAATGCCGCAAAAACAAAAACCCTGGTAATATAAAACCGGAAGAGCTAGAAATATCTCACATCAGCATTATAGATATAAAAGAGAGAAAGAAATGTTTCCAGCAGGGACCGGATACGGACCTGGTCGGTACGGTGCATTGGTGCTTATCACGGTCACCCACTCTCCCGCCCGTTCGTTCGTTCACAATTCATTCAGCCACGGGTCTCAGTCTCACTCTCACGGTGGTGGGCCCACACTAGACCCGTTCCCAGCAGTAATCACAGCCAAAAGGACCCCTGAAACAAACAACAACAACATAAACCTTTTATCCCAAGCGAGATGAGATAGACTAGAGATGAAACCCACAGGAGACCAAGATTAGAGAAACACAAAACGGACACAAGACGAAAGGTAAAGTTAAGGATAATAAACAGAAAAGGAAGCAAAGGTCACGGTTCAGGCATACTGATTGTTAATCTCCAGGCGCTCCTATCCATAGCTAATTTCTTGGAGATATTCCACTCTTTAAGGTCTCTCTTAACCGACTCGTCCTAAGTCAGTTTAGGCCGACCTTTACCTCTCTTAACATCGTCGACCCACTTTAGAACCCCGCTGTGCACCGGCGTATCGAGAGGCTTTCGTTGGACATGTCCAAACCATCTCAACCGATGTTGAATCAGTTTTTCCTCAATTGGTGTCACCCCAATCCTCTCCCGAATGTCTTCGTTCTGGATTCTATCCCTTCTTGTGTGTCCACAAAATCAACGTAGCATACGCAAAAAGAGCCCCCTGAAAACCCAGTTTAATTAGAGCACTGAGCTTAATTGCACGCGTCATTTAGTGTGATCAGGCGGACGGACCCCGGCCCGTGCCCGCAGTCTGAACCAAAAAAACCGGCCAATCGCGTTCCGGCCGCCACCACGCTTTTCCTCCAATCCGCAGACTGCTGCAGTGGCATAGCATTTCGGCCTCAGCCCTTTCGAAATTGAGTCAACAAAATCGAAATCACAGAGAAGGAAAAAAAAAAAAGAAGAAAAAGCCAGCCGGAGTCCGGACCGAGGGCACGGCAGGAGTCCAAAGCGAAACTTCCAGCGCACTGACGCGTGACGTCTGACCCTGACAGCCCCCACCCATCTCTCTGCTCTGTGGGCCCCGCCACCCACCTTTCCCGCCAGAGCCAGCCGACGACCCGGCCAACTCGCACTCGGAGTAGGCAGGTACACACCCGGCCTGTTGTTCCTCCTCCTCGCCCGGCCTCTGAATCCCGCCGGATAAATAGCGGCTTGCGGAGACAGACGAGGCCTTTCCATCTCCAGAGTGATTTTCAAAGGCTTCGCTTTACCTCCTCCTCCTCCTTCTTCTTCGCCTCTGCTTCCCTCGCTGCCCATGGCGGCGTCGTGGGTGCGGGCCGCGTTGCTGGCCGTGGCCGCAGCCGCAGCGGCGGCGGCTGTGCCAGCGGGGGCGCTGAGCCTGGACGTCCACCACCGGTACTCGGCCACCGTGCGCGAGTGGGCGGGGCACCGCGCGCCGCCGCCCGGGACGCCGGAGTACTACGCGGCGCTGGCCGGGCACGACCTCCGTCGGCGGTCGCTCGCCGCCGCAGGAGGAGGAGGGGAGGTGGCCTTCGCCGACGGCAACGACACGTACCGGCTCAACGAACTGGGATTGTGAGTGAGAGCTTCTAGCTACCACTGCATGCCTCGCTCGCTTACTTACCGTTCCCGTCAATCAATCTAGTCTTCTTTCTTTACTGGCTTAGCTTCGAATCGGGGAGACGGATGAAATGGAATCATTCGTTTCGTTACCATCGTGGGAAAGGGTTGCTGTTTAGGAAGCTGTGGTGCTCCTTTTGGCTTTTGGTGCTGACGCAGGCGGTGGTTGGTGTTGGTTGCGCAGCTTGCATTACGCGGTGGTGGCGCTGGGGACGCCGAACGTGACGTTCCTGGTGGCGCTCGACACCGGCAGCGACCTCTTCTGGGTGCCCTGCGACTGCATCAGCTGCGCGCCCCTCGTGTCCCCCAACTACAGGGTATGCTGCTGCTGCTGATTCTCCTTCATCTTAGCTTCTACTCCACTCTTCGTTACGATTACAGCTGAGTTGTATCTTTGCTCAACTAGATTATTAGATGGTTATAATTGTTTGAGTGTCTTCCGATATTACTGCATGATCATGCGGACATATTTCGCGGAAAAGGATAAAAATCGTGGATTCATGGCATGTGTCAATGTAGTACAATCTTCCAGAAGCACGACAGCTTCAGGTGGGACCTTGTAGAGATTTTAAAAAGCAGAGTCCAGCTCATTGGTCCTGGATATGCTTGTTCCTTTTTTTCATGATGAAAAAGATTTTTTTTTCTCTGTAACATAGCAGAATCTTCTATGGCCTCTAGCCACGAAACATTATTTTTCTCTCAGAACAAATCAGCATTAGTCAAAATCAGTGCTTGTCTTTTGGTGCTTCCAAGTTCCAATCCATTGACACCAAATTGTACATGTCTGTGGCCTGTGTAATTTGAACAGGATTTGAAGTTCGACACGTACAGCCCTCAGAAGTCGAGTACCAGCCGGAAGGTCCCATGCAGTAGCAATTTGTGTGATCGGCAGAGTTCTTGCCGATCAGCAAGTAGCAGCTGCCCTTACAGTATCGAATACTTGTCTGATAACACGTCGTCGACCGGTGTGCTAGTTGAGGATGTCTTGTACCTGATAACGGAATATGGGCAACCAAAAATTGTTACGGCCCCCGTAACGTTTGGGTATGCACTCTATGACACACCCCATGCTAAATTACTTGTGCTTATTTCCATTTGCTGATTCTTGTTCCGATTGTTCAGCTGTGGACGGACTCAGACGGGTTCATTCCTAGGCAGTGCTGCACCCAATGGTCTACTTGGCCTTGGTATGGACAGTATATCAGTCCCTAGTTTACTAGCAAGTGAAGGAGTTGCTCCCAATTCCTTCTCCATGTGCTTTGGAGAAGATGGTCATGGTAGAATCAATTTTGGAGACACTGGAAGCTCAGATCAGCAGGAAACCCCATTAAACATTTATAAACAAAAGTATGTTCCGACTCATCGTATATGTATTTTTATATAAACAAGAATCTGTTCGACAACCTCATCTTGGTATACCTTCTTCTGCAGTCCATATTACAACATAAGCATCACTGGTGCTATGGTGGGAAGTAAATCGATTAACACCAAGTTTAATGCTATTGTCGACTCTGGCACCTCTTTCACAGCTCTGTCTGATCCGATGTACACTGAAATCACTAGTAGTGTAAGTGTTATTTCTAACCAGCACTGCATCTTCAGACGAAAAATTTGCCTTTAGGGTTATATGCCCTCATGTGCATCCACTGTTCGATACACATGGGGATGCATGTGCAAAAAGAGAGTGAAATGATACACACGGGGGCATATGCCCCTAAGGGCAAACAAAAATCAATATTACCTGCATCTTTCACTGTGGTTTTGTTCTTACACATGTTCATTCTTAATTAGTTCAATTCACAAGTCCTGGATGAGCCAAGCCAACTTAACTCATCTATGCCCTTTGAATTTTGCTACTCCATAAGGTATTTTCATCTAGTGACATCCCCTTTACCCCTTTCTGTTATATGTACACGTACTCCTCCATGTAGCCTGATGGATATGTTGTTGCACATTCCAGTCCAAAGGGTTCTATCAATCCTCCAAACATAAGTTTGACGGCGAAAGGTGGAAGCATATTTCCTGTCAATGATCCAATAATTACCATTATGGACACTGCATCTGTAAGACAGACACTCTACTATATTTGTTTATCTGTATCCCTATAAGTGAGTTTGTTGTTAATTAATTTGCAACACTCTCTCTCTCTCTCTCTCTCTCTCTCTCTCTCTCTCTCGCCACCCCCACCCCCCAGAATCCGATGGCATATTGCTTGGCTGTTATGAAGAGCGAAGGTGTTAACTTAATAGGGGGTAAGAGCTTCTGCATTCAAACTCTTAAACCGTTTGTTTGAACTTTAAGGTGCTTGGGCTGCTTATGAATAAACAATTGAAAGGATTCCCTGTGTCACTGTTCATCCTAGACTTGTTTTCCTTGTCATCTTATTGATATTTTGTCCATTTATTGCAAATCCTCACACATTCGACATTTGAGATGGCACCCTGTTATCACGTCATATTGAGATCAGGGCAAAAAAAAAAAAAAAAAACCAGCTATATCCACGATGATTGTTTTATCTTGATCTCAGTCTGCACGCTTTGCAATTATAACTTATAATAGCTTTGCCGCAATATTCTTACCTTGGCTGGTCATTTTTTATGCAGAGAATTTTATGTCTGGGCTGAAGTGTTGTGTTTGATCGAGAGAGGAAAGTCTTGGGCTGGAAGAACTTTGATTGTAAGCACTATCATATCCATCTAGACTGTTTTTACAGATTCAGCCAGCCGTACAATTCAGCCAACTCTGTTCGGCTGACTGAATTGTACTGCTGAATTTTTTATGGCTGAATTATTATGAGGATAATACTGTTCTGTGGCTGAAAATAAACTGAATTTTGTATGCCGTTACATCTTGTCGCTGTCATGCCAGGTTACAGTGTGGAGAACTCAAGCAACCTTCCAGTGAACCCAAATCCTTCTGCTGCTCCCCCGAAACCTGCCTTGGGACCAAACAGTTACACTCCTGAAGCTACCAAGGGTGCCTCGCCGAACAGTACCCAAGTCAATGTGTTGCAGCCTTCTGCAAGTTTTTCGCTGAAGCTGCATTGCAACAGAAACGTCTTCGTCGCTGCTGCTCTGCTATTCCTTGTGATCCTTTGATCACCTGAACTCCCCCATGACAGTCTTTTTAAAACAAAATCAACAGATATGATAGATTTAGTTACTTTTTTACCCTGTATCGATTCACGTATAGTGTTATAGGATCACATTCTTTTGGCTTGTGTCCATAGTTCCATTTGGAGTTAGGATAGAACACGGGATGAGTCCATAGCCTCATAGGCCATTTTTTTTTCCATTTTTACACGTTCATAATGTACCTTGTGATAATTTACTCCACCCAGAGTTTGTGTGGTGGCAGCCCTGGTGGATGTACATATTAGAGATGACTTGAGGATGTATTGACTTTTATAGAATAAGTGAATAATGATGTTCGCAGTATAGACATATACTTCATATTTGTGCTCTATGATGCTCTCGTACAAATATTATTTTGACGCAGATTTTTTTGTGAGGATGAGAACACTGAATTCACCGACATTTTGTCATTGTTTCATTTAAAGTTTTGCTGAGGCCCCCAAATTCACAGGGACGCCACTGATTCTATGACCTCATATCTTTTCACGTTTCAATCTTTTGTTGATTTCTTTTGGATTTAGGCTATGTTTGGATTCCATCCACTGGCAGCTAATAGTTATCTGACTAATAATTTATATCTAATATTACTTGTAGCTCTTAACTGATCTTGTAAAAGAAATCTTACCACCCTTTAAACTGCAAAATAGGAAAAAAAAAATTGAGCGGAGACGGTTCCTATGGAACAACAATGGACACCCACCGTGAATTTGCGACCTGTTTTTTTTTTCGACATGTATCCATCCAACAAATGAAATTGTTGCTTAATCTTAGGAGGAATAATTGAAAAGGAAATTGCATTTGTCATGCGTCGGATGCATGCACACGGACATGTGTCGCAAATCTACCGTGGGTGAAATTTTTCCCACAAAATTAGACAGATCTTGGAAAAAAAATATCCTTTTGAGCCGCAAAATGAGAACACGTTCAATTGTTTTTTTTTTTATTGATGAGAAACGTTCAAACGATTAATAACCAACAATAATACCCATTGGGCTCAAATCGAAGCCCATCGAACTGGCCCACACAGCCCGTCAAAATAGAGTAGAATCCCAGTGCATAGGACAGAATACACACGCATCACGCAACGTTCAGGGGCATTTCTGTAACTACAACCAACAAAACCCTAGACGCGCGGCAGGCAGCCGACCTGGTCGCTCGCGTTCCCGGTCTGAACGGAGGCGGCCGTATAAAAGCCTTCTCCTCCCGCCCCACCCGTCGGTTACCTTCACCACCCACATCGACGCCAGCGAGCCAAGGACGCAACACAACCGCCGGCGCCCGGCCCCTAACTGCCGTGCAGGTAACCGGCGGCTTCCGCTTCACGGCTAGCATCGGCGCGCGCCGGCTCCGCTCCATTACATATCTCGCCTTCGTCCTGCGCTCGCGCTGCGCTACAGCAGTTGCCGCGCTGCGCTCTCGCGTCCCGCCGGATCTGACTGGGCTCGTTCGCATTGTGCGCTGCTGTGTGTGCAGCGAGAGGGAAGCGAGGGAAAGATGGACCGGTACCAGAGGGTGGAGAAGCCGAGGGAGGAGGCGCCCATTAAGGAAAACGAGATTCCGCATCACCACGCAGGGGAGGATGCGCAACTACATCACCTACGCCACCGCCTTGCTCCAGGTATCCCTACTGGCTCGCTCGCCCCTTCAGCTATTTGAATTCTGTACTTAGCGCCAAAATATTTGTTACCATTAGTGGTACGCCCCCTATGTCTGGAGGAGTGATTAAAAAGTAAGCGGAATGATTGGCCCGTACGAGTTGTTGTGACATGCACTAAAGCATGTCTCTCCTTTTTTTTTAATTGCAACTAGAATTGTGAAAGGGGAAAAGCACATATGTACTAGAAGGACCTGACTGCCAACTTTAAAGTTGTTATGTTAGTTATGTTGTGATTTTAAACTGTTCTAGAATCAGCCCTACTTTTCAGCCATGAAATAGTGTCTCTCTCTCACAACAAATTGGCTCTACAAATCAGCCGCAGCTGCAATAAGTCCTGTTGAACAGTATATATTATTTCTCATGTCCTGCTTATGGCATGCAGTCCCATTCATTATAATGTAATTGACAATTGGTTTGTCGGGTATTTGTCTGATTTCGTAATTTTTGCTGTCAACTTCTGCAACATTATAGGCAAGGGCAAGAGCTTTTGATGTGCCCATGAAAACCCAAAGCATCTTATGCTAAAGAAGATCAGATTTAGTCCAGATATTGCCTGAGAAATATGGTGACGAATAAAAGCACATGATGTCTGTGATGTGATACACCACTGAAAAAAGGCAAAAAAAAATATAAGATGCTGTTCTTGTTGTCACTGTCTAATCGCTCTCCTGCTTTAGTTGTCACAATTTGGTACTTGGCATACTCTTGCTTTATGTAGTTGATGTGGCAGTACTATTATTGTCAACATGTTGCCATTTTTGTCATATGGTCCATGCGTGTCTCCTTTAGAAAATTAGGACCCCAGTGCCCATTAATCATGTCTCCTTTAGTTGTGTATAGTTGCCCTTGTGGGGCAAATTGGAACAGTTAAATGCCTTGTAGAGACTTCTATTTTTGAATTTGTTTTGTTAGATCTGTTGGATGCTTATATTTGTTCTTGGCCATTTTCTTAAATGATATCATCTATTCTTTTTGTGCTCTAAAATTTCAAGGTGTGTTAGTGTGGCCAGAATATCTTAACATGGGCAAATTTTATGTGATACTTCTACTTTGTGTTGTGTGCCTGATATGTTGCACCATATTATATTTCTTACTTGAAGGACAAAGGTTCTGATGAGGTTGTATTCAAGGCCATGGGAAGGGCTATCAATAAAACTGTCATGATTGCGGAATTGATCAAGGTACTCCTGATGACTCTGGTGCTTGCAAATATTACTTGTGACGATATTAATTGTTACTGTTATTCTTGTGAAGAGGAGGATTGTTGGTCTCCATCAGAATACCACCACGGGGTCTACTGATATTACTGATATGTGGGAGCCATTGGAGGAAGGCTTACTTCCGTAAGTAACTTGTTTCTATTTCAGGATAGAGCTATATCTGCACATGAACCCTTAATTTTGGAGTTTAAGATTACCTCTCTCTGCAGGCTTGAGACGACAAGACATGTCTCTATGATCACTATAACTCTTTCAAAAAAGGAGCTGGACACGTCGTCTATCGGGTATGCATATTCCACTCTTTTGTCAACCGTACTTAATGATTTCCTTTGCCATTTTGTTTTAAGTTTTAACCAATTTCCGTGGTTGCATACGTCATGAACATACATCTTGTGGCATCAAGTAATCTAATAAGAAATCAGTACTCTGTTTCTTTTTTATAAGGTATAGTAGGATTTGAATAATCTTTAGAAGCGTTCTTTGATCATCAATTACTCTTACAATATATCATCAATTGCTTCAAAATCAATTTGGATTAAATTATATGTGGAATGTGATTCTATTGAATATTGATACAACTAACTTTTGTATATGCATGCATATAATTTGAGTAATTGTTGTTCAAAAACTCAAATTCTACGGAGTTTGACTTGTTTGAATCCTAATAATACACTCCTGTTTGAATTCTAATAATACGCTCTATATTTTGAAATGGAGGGAGTAGCTCAGGGGCTTTTCATCAGTTGACTTAATTGTTTGGGCAGATACCAATCTCCTTTGCCTGCTGATGAAGTGAAGCCTTTGGTTGAATATGATAATGATGAAGGTAGTATTGTGCAAAATTCACTTATATTAATTATGCTTAATGTTCTAATAATTCTATATGACCTCATAATTCATTTAATTAATTGTAGATGCACACTCACCTGGTGGCCGAGGAAGGGGTCGAGGCCGTGGTCGGGGCAGGGGAAGGGGAAGAGGTGGACGTGGTGAGGCTAAGTGCTGCTGAGTTAACTGTCAATTCGTCACATGTGCACTTGTTCCTTACAAATTAAGTTTCAGGAAATGGGTACAATGACTATGCTGATGCTGGTTGGGAAGATGATCACGCCCCTGCATATATGGGCAATGGATATCCCCGTGGAAGAGGTCGTGGTTTCAGGGGCCGTGGCAGGAGAGGTGGCTACAATGGTGATTACCAACAGGATGGGGGTTATTATGAGGAGGCACCTGTTCATGTTCCAGCCCGAGGTGGGTAACCTAACCTCACATTCATCATTTAATGCTCCCTCCGTTCCAAATTGTAGATGGCTTTTCTAGATATATAGTTTGTACTATGTATCTAGCATAAGCGATGTACATGAAAACCAAAACAGCCTATAATTTGGATGGAGGTAGTAGCTTGTATGCACAATAATGCCCCCTTGCTAATCTAGTGCAATTGGACCAGGTCGAGGTCGTGGTCGTGGGAGAGGCCCATCCAGAGGTAGAGGACGTGGTGGCAATGCAAACGGTGTGATGCCCGCTGCTGCAGTCGTTGCATAAGCTGTTTGTTACCAGTCCCGGACTGGTTGTTTGTTGGATGCCTGCTCGAAATATGAAGATGTATCATCTGTTGTTGTCAATTAACGCTATACTTGGTATAAGATTGACATTCTGTGTCGGAATGCAGCCAGGTTTTGATATTTGACTAGGTCTGTAGGGTAGCGTCTTTACAATGCTTCCTCCTTTCCAGTAGATGTCGTAAACTAATTGTAGTTTCGTAAAGGGTTAGAGCAGGGCATTCTTTCTATTTTTTTAATATAAAAACGAAGTCTTGTTCTCTGTTCAAATGTGCACGTTTTTGTATGTGCTGTTTTTGAAATGCGAGTTCTATTTAAAAGTTTGTGGTAGTTGGAATGTGAATACACGACGGAACATGACCGTCCCTCCATGTAAGTTCATTTCAATGGTACCTGTTACAAGGCTTGACTATATAGCAAGATAACTCTCATTCTCAATCCTTCAAAAAATTGAGATGAGGCAAAATTAGGGCAGTTGAGTTTACGGTATACACTGATGCTAAAGGGAGCCTCTTGCATGCTGCCAGGAACCCGGAGGTCACCACTGTTACGGGAGATACCAGAGAACTGTTTTCAGGCAGAAAGGAACTAATGCTGCTTTGACACTATAGAAGAGGCGCAGGAGGAAGAACGCCACAGATAGATCCAGGATCGCATTTTGCTTGAACATGAGATTCCCTCCAAACTCTCACCAGGAAAAGGGATGCGTTGAGAAGAGGCGCGAGAGGCTCCAGCAGTGCAGGAGGAAGAACTGGCAAAGCACATGGTTTACGAGGACGATGATGACCTAGTGTAGTTGAGTTAGGGTTTGGCTAGAACTTTTGGCTTTCCTACTCTAGTTGCATAGTGCGCTGAAATTTGAAAGTGTTAGGTGTTATTTGCCACATTTTTTTATCAGTTCAAAATTCAAATGGCATAGAAAGTACATTACCTTTTTTTTCCCCAGAATGTATCTAAGGAAATCTGAGCCTCCTGTTACCCTTGTTGCCACTAGCCAGTACATTTTTGGGCTATGTACATAAATATACTGTTATGCAACAATGCAAACAAGAATCTCGAACTGGTAGTGTAGTGCATTTTACATATGGCATTGCCCTTTGTCGGCAGTACAATTTTGTGCTATATATACTGTTCTGCAGCAATGCAAACAAGGAATTGGAATCCATCTAATGAATTATTGGAACTAGGCGTTGTTTGACATATGGGGATGTAGCTCAGATGGCATATGGGGATGTAGCTCAGATGGTAGAGCGCTCGCTTAGCATGCGAGAGGTACGGGGATCGATACCCCGCATCTCCAGTTTCTCAGTTTTTTTTTGGTTTTTTTGTTTATATATTTGTTTCTCTCCCATTTGTCCGAAGTTCCCAGTTTCTCTCTTTGTTTCTCTCATGTTTGTCTGACAAAGATAGTGTCATGGTGGTTCATTCTTTTACTTATTTTTAAAACTGGATATGGATATATTATTAAATAACATCCACTTAACCCTAGAATCGTGATCTTCTCCTAAATCTCGAATATTATTGTTCTGATTCTTTTTTAATAATAGAAAAAATAGTGATTCTCCAAATCTCGACCATAACAAAGGGGAAAATGTTCTATCCTAACGATTTTTGTTTTTGGTAGAAGACAGAACATTATTTTCAAATCTCGATCATTGGCCTGCTTATAACAAGGTGAATGTTCTATCCTAATGGGAAAAAAAATGTTTTCCAGCGAACTTTTTATCTATTTAAGTGGGTTCTTGTTTCAAAGGATTTATGTAATGGTGCAATTAAAATTTAATTTAGACACTCGGTGACTTTTTAAAATCTCCGAAAGGCTTCCTCCAGCGCTGATATCAGAAGTGCATAGATCCATCAAGTATAGTAGGGGCGATCAAAGAGGTGGCTGCATTCCCACCATATCATATCACTAGTGGAGGGCGTGCGCCTTCACGGGCGAGGACAAAAAATTATATAAGAATTATTTATGTATAGCACACATGTCATAGACTTGGTTGTAACACAGATTTGTCTTCCAGCATGTGAATAAGAAGACATATATGTTCATAACTTCATACCAAACTTATTATACAAACAACAGGCCTATGGACATGTTTGCTTCCGGTTTTGTACAGGATGATCTTTTGACATTAGCGAGTGGGACATTGAGGTATATGAGCTGAACATCTGTTTCCATGTTTTGGCTGCCAGAGATGATCCCGCAGATGTCAAAAGGATGAACCTGCTCTTTGGCTCTTTTTGGTGACCTGATTGGACAGAGAACATTTAGGTAATAATAGTTTCATTCCTAAATGACAAAGCTTTTATGAAAAAAGGATCTTTTCCAACATTTATTTTTCTCAACAACATAATTGTGCAGTTAGTAAGGCCCTGTAAGGGCCTACATCAGTGTGCACGTGGTTGCATATGTTTCATAAACTTTGAAGGAAGGACAGGAGCAAACATTGAGAAGATGATGTCATACACAGATTATTCATGGCATGTTTAGTTTACCTTTTTTGGGATCTCAGCCAATGGAGCCTTCTCACCAGTTTCGTTTGGGTGGTGGTTGTGGCCAGTAGATTTAGGCCTGCAATTGATATGGATACGAATGACAGAGTATATACATCTGGTAAACTGTATGCATGTCTTGACTTATAAGTGTGCCTCTTTGCTTTGTGCTATAACCAATTTTCAGGTGGAATGTTCTGCTCATGTTGTGTAGCCACCGCTTCGTGAAAACCTCTATCTTTCATGGTTTCCTGGCAAATGAAGGCAAAATGATTTAGTAACATTGGAGATGCTAAAGTGTATGATATGCTAGACCAGTAACTTTGTAAGAACAGGTTCATGAGACATGGGTGACTAAATTTATATGAAAAGGGAGGCATCATGATTTAAGAATGTTATATTAGATTGGTGTTTTTATCTTGGGGTATAAACACATCCTTGCGTGATTCAAGAATGAACCAAAGTATATTTGAATCTCTATACAAAGCTAGATCTCTACCATGCTACGGTTGCAGGTGTTTAAGGTGTGTAACTTCTGAGGTGGTAGTAAACATTAGGGAATAGTTTATGTGCTTTATGCAAAGTAATCTTCAGGCTTCTTTTTTTCCGAATGGCCGTGCAACATCAACCAGAATAAAATTGTACTATACTCAGAAATGGAGATACCAACAGAACTCACTAAGAGTTTTTTCATAGAGCATCAAAAAATTGGAGGACTCAAACAAAATTGCATAGCAGTTAACAGAAAACAGAATCGCCCATCAAAATGAAAACCGGCTGCAGAATTGGTATTATCCCAAAGCAACGTTATATTTCAGATAACAAAGTTCATAGATATACTTCATAAATAGCTACAGAATATGAATCAAACAATGAAGCTAATCCATAGTTATAGTTCAGGAATACCAGAGAAAAATCGGAGCACCTTGATATTTGCAGCCTCAGAAAGTAATAATTACCTTGCTAGGAAGCATAGCTGCCTTTACTATTCTGAAGACCAATGCAGTCTGTGGCAGTGTTCACCCCATTGTCCCGGTTACGTTGCTCCTGCGGGTTGCTGTAATCAGAGACGTGATACTTGGCTTGACATAAAGGAAACAAAGCACTCATGGTTAGCAGCAGGCATCCTCAAGGTACAGAGTGGAAATTTTAATATTAGGAGCATTTTTTTACAGTTCCTATCTCAGTTTTACCTTTCAAATTTAGATAGTGTTGAAAGGTATGCACTATTCTTATACAACAACCTCACAGTAAGTGATCAGATTGGTGTAGCGTCACACTACCTTCATTGGTTCCAGTCAACTTTGTTCCATGGTCTTTGACCTTTTAATTGGCAAATGTAGAATATATCATTGTTTGTACCAAATCACACAACTACTACTCATAAGGTAATAATCTTATGGACCTACAGATTGTAGTCCGAAACCATCATTGCTGTGAATAGCAATAACATCCAGGACCTGAAGGATTTCATACTGTAGTGCTGTGACTCACTGGAGGACCTCTAGAGTACACATGAAACACACAAATCCACATACAGTGCACACAAGGGACCTATTCAGGTATTTTTTGTGAGGATATACTATTTGGAAAACCATGGAAGGTCAGCGTGACAGAGAAAACAAACAATGGTACTTAAGTTCTGTATATATACCTCCGAGTTAGATCAGGTCATGAAATGTGTGAGGGAAAACTTCTTTTATATAATCAGGGATGGATTGTCGTGTCATTTTTTTTTTTTGACAAAGCTAAAGATATGGGAATCAGTTTTTTATTGAACCTAGTACTCTGTATGGCAAATGTACTTTAAATTGGTTCCTGGTTTATTCCCAACGACCAAAAAAACTTAATTAAGAATGCAGAGCAAATAAATTACCTTATGGCTAGGATCCTGTCCTTCCTTTTCCATAAAGTAAACAAATACAAGATTTAAAGCCTCGTCACTTTTATATTTGGAGAAAGATCAATTGCAGTAGGAGACAGGAGACAACTGTCTTATGAAACATCACAAATTAATGGAAGGGTCATCACCTACAGGAGTACAGAGTAAGAACACAAAAAACATTTTAGTATTAATCATCAGTCTTCAAACTACTTCCTGCAATAGATGAAGACTGATTTGGTTGAATTAAATTTCCTAGCATCACATGAATCACAAGAATCATATCATTTTTATCACAACCTAATGGTACCTAAGATAATATACTCAGACAAATTGACTGAAGACACTCCATCCATCTCATTTACTTCTAGGATATATTAGTGCTTAACTTAAAACCACCCATGTAACCCTATGTATGAAAGTTGAGTCACACTACTTAAGAAATTAGAAGGAAAATCATGGAGGTATGGAGTCCGAATGCGATAGTTTGAAAAGAACTGATGCTAGAATTTAGAAACATTGGCACCACCAATAATAGATGAAAAATTTTGTATAATGCATTTATAAGTTGAATGACTATTGTTCTAGTAGTCTTACATTTATTTTTGTACGATGATTATTTAAATCTAGAAACAGAGAGACAAGAGAGAGACCACTTGAGCTTCGTGACCTTTACCTTGAGCTTCCTGAGACGCTCGTTCTCCTCCAGCTGGGCGATCTTGTTCTCAAGTTCGTTAGTGTACGCCAGCAGATGACACCTTAGCAGCTTAGAGAAGGAAATCCATGGAGCTGACCTCGCCGAACTATGAGCACCTGCACAGAAACAACATGTCTGTCGCCGTAACCTGCAGGACGGCCAGCGTGCGCTCGCTAGGGAGGGAGGGCTAAGAAAGTCCCAGGAGATAAGGTAGGAGGGGGAACATAACGCACCTAGGGTTCTGCCGTAAACGCGCACGGTGACGAGAGGACGCAGGACTGGGCGAAGATGCGGCACCGACGAGAGGACGCACGGTGACCACTTGGCCGGCGGCATCCACGGCGAGAGGTGGGGGAGGGAGAGGGGCTGCACGCGAATACGCAGGGCGACGAGAGGACGCGGGAGCGGGATCGGGCGAAGACGCAGCGCCGGCCACCGTGGAGACCCCACCGTCGCTTGGCCGACAGCGTCACCGGCGCGAGGTGGGGGAGGGGGAGGGGCTGCACGCGCCCCGCCTTAGGGCCGTCGCCGCGCTGAGTGCCCCGGAAGAAAGAAAGAGCGACGAGAAGAGAGTCGAGGGAACCAGCAGCATCGGAAAAAGAAGCGGATTCAGGCCCTATATATTTGCTGTTCCGGATTTACGTGAGAAGCTGCACGACGCAAGAAAAGGATAATAATAAGCCAGATTCTAGAAGCAAGAGCTCCGGAATCCACTTCTGGTAGAAGCGGAGCGAAACGATCTGAGACGTTGAACGAAGGATCGAACGGCTGAGAACTATTTTGGGTGACGTGGACGCGTCGGCTGGTCTAGGACCCTACGGTGGGTATAGATCTAATAATAATAATAAATATCATATCACATCACATCACATATACACATCCAAATATTCTGACATCTCAATCTATCTCATTAGTCATTTCCAACAAGGAATCGGTGTTGGTTCTTTTATTTTTAAACCAACATATGCATCCTATTCCAACAGCAGCAGCAGCAGCATATACCTGAAACTGCCCACTGGAAACCAGAAATTAAGAAGAGAGTAATTTCCTTTTTCTTAGCAATATTCAGAGGAACACAAATTCGGAAACAGCTGCATCAACCTAATAGAATCTACAGCTGATGCAAACCCTTCATATTCAAGAAAAATATGTGGGAATTACATCTTCAAAGAGAAACAAACCAGTTGCCTCAAAAACATGATATGCAAATCAGCTCCATGTCCATGTCAGAGGGGGAGCAGTAGAACAGGACAAGGGATAAATTCAGCTAGCAAATTCCCATCGACATGCTTCGAATGGATTGCCTCCATGCTTAGCACAACCAAGTCTAAGTTCCACTCATCAGCTACTTCCCCGATGATAGCTGTTGGTTTCTGCCCTTCCCCGAGACGCTCCATCAATTTAAACTCTGAAAATCCACCTGCACAGAAGCAATGGATATCCACATCGCAGTAAGAAACAGCACAAGAGGTGGAGTGTGATGAGTCAAATGGCACCACAAAACCTTCTGAGAGATGCCATCTAATGCTTGACATTTGTGTATCATGCTCTGGGACAGACTCCTTTGGTTTATCGTCAATAACTGCAATTAACATATTTAGAAATTAGAACACTGCCGTAAAATAGTTCTAGTCTCTAAGGAATATAAAAGTGAAGTACCTGAAGGACATAAAGCAACATTTCAGATTGAGAACGTACCGACTACAGTAATGTCTGCACCATACTTCTTTGCTAGAGAAGCAGTTGTTGCTGCAGCCTGTTGTGTCATACAAACCGTTATGGGCAAAGCAACTATTTGCCAGTGATGGAATAGTAAATTGTGGATATAGGACATAATCAATATAAAAGGTCCTCCCTAAAGGAAAAAGGTTCAAGCAGCCAACATATCTTCTTTACTAAGACTGCCAGTCAAAACAGAAATGGGTAGAGTCAAACTTGTCTGATGCCAATATTAAAGGATGCAAATAAGATTATAAGAAACAATAGGAAATATCTTGCAGCAGCGTCTACATTAAGAAGTTGCGGTTATGTATCTTGTACATATTCTCTACAAACTCCTTACAAATTATTTAGAACACAATTCACAACTTTAAGTATTTTGAAGATAAAGATGAACCTGTCTTGTGCCCTCAGAAAGGTAAGGGTTGCGATCAAGGACTGGAAGCAGAACATGTTTAACTTGCGAGAGGGCATCAACAGCCAAAGCACTTCCAGATTCATTCACTTCTGCCCTGACTGATTATCCAAACAGGAAAAAAAAAACTAAGCAATAGTATCTTTGGCTTGATGAATGATTCACATTCGCAAGAAAAATATCATTATAAAGGAATGCTCTAATTTAGAAGCAGCTAAAACACAAATGAAATGGACTCACTTTTTTAGTTCTTAAACTCTGTTCAAAGCATACTGATCTCGAAATAAGAAATGAAATCATTGAGGTAATTTTTTCATACTACATTACTGCCCTTTTTAGCCACTAGTACAATGGTCTCCTCGAATGCAACTCAGCAGCACTTATTCATGAAACAACCAAATCGACTTATGGATTTTCTGTTATCGAATTAGGTCAGGTTTACTGAAGAATTGAATGCAACTCAGGAGCACTTATTCATGCAACAATCAAATCGACTTATGGAATTTCTGTTATCGAATTAGGTCGGCTTTACTGAAGAATTGAATGCAACTCATCAGCAGCTTATTCATGCAACAACCAAATCGACTTATGGAATCTGTTATCAAATTTGGTCAGGTTTCCTGAAGAATCCAACATGACGAAGCAGAAAAGCAAAAATGACAATCATAACTCTTCTATTCAGCTACGTGCGGCAAGCGTGTAGATCAATTTCCAGAACTCTTCTATTCAGCTGCAGGGACTAAAGGAGCATGATCTTACAACTAGCAATGAAATCAGTGCCCAACTGATCTTGGACAAAACAAGAAAAGTTAAAAGATAGTTAATTTCACATATGCTTAGCTATCTGGGAGCTCCAACTTCTGTAATCAATTTCAAGAACTACAATTGCTTGTGCCACCACGTTCACAGACCTATGACATTCTGTGTGGACCCATATATCAGGTATTATCAGCCAGACAAGTTAAGTGTGGACCCACATGCATGTATGACTTAGTTTTATGTGAAATTAAGAGCACAAATAGTTTTAGGATTGTGGAACTGATCTCAGAAAGTTGTAGTTCTGTAAAATTAAACAAATAAAAACATGTTTTTCAGTTTCACAGTTCAACATGACCCGAAGCAAGAGAGGGCCTGTTCTACTATTCTGAACTTTCACCACTTCCAATCTGACAAATGAACTCGGATGACCCCAGATGTCCCTACGTTCTGGCATCTCATAGACATCTGGCGATCAATAGCGAGCGGCGAGGCCTAGAGGTTAGAGAGATCCTACACTAAAGGAAAGTGCCGAGCTTAAGATAAGAGTACTGGAGCAAGGAGAACAGGGATTACCTCCGCGACGGGCTCCTCGGCGCCGGCTCGCGGCGGCGAGCGAGACGCTCTTCTTGGCCGGCGCCGGCCAGGCGGCAAGCTCCGGCGCGGGGCTCGAGCAGACGCGGGAGGCCGGCGCCGGGAGTAGCGAGCTGGCAAAAGCCATGGTGGTCGGTCGGGCGGTTTCGATTTGGCTAACCTTGGGGTGGGGGTGGATGTGGCGGCGCGGCGGCGAGGAAAGGTTGGCGACTTCTGGAACGGCGTGGAGACTGAGGACTGAGGACAGAGGAGAGACCGAGAGGGTGCGTGGGCGTGGACGATGGCCGACGGGGACGGGCGGAAGGACAGGTGGAGGTGGTGGCCGTATACCGCGGAGCCGGACGGTGGCCCGGCTGCGGTGTGGATGGATAAGTTTTGCTTGTGCTCCTGCCTTTTTCAATTTCTTCCTTCTAATGCCTTTCCATGTTAATGGGATGGATTATTTAACAGTATTGGTTATATATTTTTAGTCATATGATAATATTTTTCTCTCACAATAAATTAGTCTTATAAATCAGCCTTGACAGTATTGGTTATATATTTTTAGTCATATGATAATATTTTTCTCCCATAACAAATTAGTCTTATAAATCAGCCTTGACTACAATGGAGTCTTCGTGGATTCGAACCTAAAATCCGAACTCAAAACAACCTATAAGAAATTTCTAGCAATATACACCCTCTGTTCCAAAACAAGTATCGTTTTAAGATTTT
Source organism: Eremochloa ophiuroides (assembly GCA_038502445.1). NCBI lineage: Eukaryota > Viridiplantae > Streptophyta > Magnoliopsida > Poales > Poaceae > Eremochloa > Eremochloa ophiuroides. The sequence goes on along the minus strand of JAHLJS010000001.1, from coordinate 88,926,380 downwards.
CACTATCTCCTTTGATCATTCGTCTTATTAAAAAAATTTAAAAAATTAATTATTTTATTATGAAATAATTCATTATTAGAAGTACTTTAATCCTGATTTGTTCATTTATATTTTCGTAAATTGTTTGAATAAGACGATAGTCAAATGTTGATTTCAAAAAGTCAAAAACGACACTTATTTTGGGACGGAGGGGGTACATGTATAATGTATCCTAAATGCTAATAACAAGCGTCCCGCTCACGCCCGCCCCCCTCCCCTGTCTTCCCACGCCCGCAGCCCCGCCTCGTCTTCTCCTCCCCTTCCTTCCCCTCGGCGATGGCGCCATCGGAGGCGAGGAGGGCCGGGAGGCGTGCGGCGAGGTCCCCCCGACAGTGCATGGCGCCCGACGAGGTCCCCCCTGCGCCTGGCGGATCTGGTGTCGCCGTCCATGGCGGATCCAGGCGACTGGCGCTAGGGTTTCCGGCAAGGTCGCCGTCCATGGCGGATGCGGTGGCAAGGTAGGTCTCATCCTCCTCCTCCTCCTCCTCCTCCTCCTCCCCTCTCCTCCGATCTAGGGTTCCGGCGAGGGCCCCCCTTCTTCCCCAACTCCGACGGGGTCTAGAAGGACCCGTCCGGGGGAGGAAGGCCGGCCAGGCGGTGGGGAGGAGGGCGGGTGGGTCTTTCGGGTCCTGGCGGCGAGGGAGATGGCCGGGAAGGGGTAGGGCGGGGGCGAGTTCGCCGGAGTTGGGGAAGACGGCGGCGACGACGAGCTGGGTCGCCGGCGTTGAGGAAGAAAGCGGCGGGGTGGGGGAAGAGGGGGGCCGCCGCCGCTGGTAGGGCTCGTTGGAGCTCCGGCGAGCCCTACCGGCCGCGGCGGGGCAGCGTCCTGGCGGCGGGGGCGAGGGCAGCCAGACCCAAGGACGAAGAGGGTGGGCGCTTGGGACGACGAATGGGTGGTGCTCTGGTGACGAAACGGGTGTGCAGGATCGATGCCTAAATCCTGCGCGTGCAGGCTTTAGCACGGTCCATAATGTATTTTATGTATTCGTTCACATGTATAAACAAAAGATAATAAACTATACATAATTTTATGACTCAATATAGAATAAACTTAATAGCTTGCATACAATCTATTTAATAAAACCGTGAAGAGAAAACCAAAAGCTATTCCAAACTCACTGTACCCAAAAGTCCATGGGCTACAGTATGAAACCGCACCCCATCATCCCTGGTGCTTGGTTACTCTTGTACAACTTTTCCCGTTTGTCGGGACTGAGCCGTAGCTCAGTTGGCGTGGGTTCCCGGTGGGAAGCCGCCGGTCACGGGATCGAGCGCTGGCTCGTCCTGATTTTTCATCCAGGAATAGTAGGTTCCTAAAATAAATATTTTAATGCAGCCTCTCATCGCGTGGAGCCACAATGGGATTGCGACGTTGAAAGGTCCTAAATGGCTAGAAGGGGGTGAATAGCCTATAAAAATCTACAAACAATACTTAACAAGCCGATTAGTAACAATAGCAAGCTATGCAAAGCACTAGCTCTAAACTATGCTATGCAAGCCACCTAGACAAGTATACTACACTATGATCACTAGTTCACACTCAAAGGCTATGTCACTACTAAACACTACTCTTAAGTGAGCAACTAACTAACAACCTACACACGAGAGTAAGTACACAAAAGTAAAGAGAGAAGGTGATTTTCGATACCCCCGGTGTAGAGAAGATATGAGGTCCAATATAACCAATCAATCAAATACAGGGAAAGTTCTCGGTAGAGAGATGACACAAGATTTTTTACCGAGGTTCACTTGCTTGCCGGCAAGCTAGTCCTCGTTGTAGCGATACACCCACTTGGAGGTTCACGCACTAATTGGCATCACACGCCAAACCCTTCTCAAGGGTGCCGCACAACCAACACAAGATGGGGATCCACCAAGCTACGAGCAATCCACTAAAGATGCCTTTCGCGATCTCCCGCGGGGATAGGCTCAAGAACCCCTCACAATACCTTGATCGGAGGCGGAGACAATCACCAACTCCCCTCAACGATCCTCGCAGCTCCAAGCCGTCTAGGAGTCGGCAAACTCCAAGAGTAACAAGAGAAACCGCTGCGAAATACCACTACCAAGTGCCTCTAGATGATCTCTATCAATGCAATGCACTTGAAGCTCTCCAAGCTCACCAAAAGATGAACACAATCAAGTAGGATGAGTGAGAGTGGAGTGGGAGGGCTCACAAGTATGCTATGATATTCAGGAGTGCCAAGAGCTACTCCCCAAACCGGCCAAGTGACTATTTATAAACCACACACAAAGAACTAGCCATTTAGACTTTTCTGCGTACCGTCGGACTGTCCGACGGCCGAACCGTCGGACTAATCTGCACGGTCCGACGCCCCGGATGAACGCCACGTGTCACTAGCCGTTTGAAGTCGAACGTTGGATCACAACGGCTAACTTCCCGCGCTAAACGAACCGTCGGACGGTAGGCCGTCGGACCAAACCTCACGGTCCGACGCAATACACGTATCCACCGTCGGACTCTAAAACAGCAGGACATCGGACTAAAACTCACCAGCGTCCGACGTTTCCAGAGAGCTCCCCGAGCGCTGAAAACCGTCAGATGTTGGTCCGACGCTCACCGTCGGACTAACGCCGAGAGTCCGACGCTCTCAGAGCTCGCCACGTGTTATCTCTCGCACGATTTGCACCGTCGGACGCTTCAGCTAATGGTCCGACGCTCAGGGACTGAGCGTCCGACGCTCTCAGCAGTGTTAACCGTCGGACTGAGGCTAATGGTCCGACGCTCTGTGACAATACGGTCCGACGCTAGTTTTTCTATTGTAATGTCTCCGAAATTCGCCGAATCCTGCCTCGCAAGCTCGGCAGGAGAAAGAGAGGACCAAGCCCTCTCTAACCCTCGAACTTCACCCCGTTTCTTAAGGTACTAACACTCCAAAGTATCTCTCACTTAGGTGCACGTATGTTAGCCTTTTCAAAGAGTTTTCCACGGGTCAATTTAGTGTCACTAGCATCTATATGCATATGCAATGATCATGAACACCTAGTGGCACTTGATAACCGTATTTCATCAACGATTTCGCCCCTCTTGATAGTACGACTATCTATCCTAAATGTGATTACTCCCTCTATGGAGTCTTGATCACCAAAAGCAAAAGAGCTCCTATGAATTATACCTTTGCCTTGAGCTCCTAGCTTTTTCACCATCTCTTGATGAAGCTTGTGGACTTCTTTTGATGATGGACTTATACCATTTGTATGGATGCCGTCATTACCCTTCACTTGTGGCCTCCACCGACCCGGTCCTTTGCTCCATCTTGTTGTTTGCTAATCAATTCTCATAAAACACTTAGAGCAATCGTTAGCAAACTAGGTTTTATCAATTATCCAAAACCAAACATGGGCTTTCAGACGTGCCCGTCGCCTACTGAGCCTCGGTGCTTCTGGTGATCTCTCCAAGAACGCGTCTTCGGATCTGTGTATAGTTATAGGTCTGATTGTATACAGATAGTGTGAGTGTGGTGTGCGTGCGTGTGATGTAGGTGTGTGTCTGTATACGAACAGATACTACAACTGTATTCAGATGAGATGTGTCAAAAAAACTTTTCCGTTTGTCCTGTTTATAAAAAATTAGGAACTTCTTTTTAGATTTTTCAATGATTTATATCGCTAGCAAGAAATCGGCCTGTTCGATATACTTTCTAAAAATCTAAAAAATTTAGAGCTTTTTTAACGGTTCACAAGAATTCCTTTTCAAAATCATTGAGGTTTCCAACTCATTGGGAGGAATAAGTAAGACTATCTTCAATAGTTTTCAATAATTTACTTCGAAAATATAGAGGAAAATTTTATATCAGGAATCCTATATTATTTATTAATTATATTAACCACTTTTATGTATATTCTTTCTCTTTGGTATATTTGCATCAGGAACTTATTTTAACTCTTTATTCTTTCTGTAAGGCCTTGATGTTGGCCTAGAGGGGGGTGAATAGGCCTATAAAAATTCAGCTCAAACTGATGTCAGAACTGAGGGCGGCACTGCCGCACTGCGAAATATGCTCGGCTGCAGACCAAACTTGGTGAAGATGTTCCTGAGGTGTCCAGCACCATTCCTGCAAAATTTCTGCTCAAACGGAAATAAAAACACAGGGCGGCACTGCCTCCCTATGAGGGCGGCACTGCCTCACTTGCGAAACAGAGAATCTTACAGAGCAGAATATATGGATAGAAAGAGCTCAACATGTAGTTTCTTATCCTCCAGTAGCAACAACGTTCACAGTTCGAGGACTGGAAACCACAGCTTGATCTCACGAGAACGGATCGAGCAACCCTAGCACAAACTCAACAACACAAGTAAGTGGACAGCACACAAGGATTTAACCCGTCGTTTAGCTCGCCACTCAGGCTTGCCTACGTCCACGTTGTTGAGGTACGCCACTAAGGCTTGGGCTTGCTACCAAGGCTTGCCTCTCCCTCGTTCTCAAGTCAAGAGAGTGAACTCTTGAAGTGGGGAGTGATTTCTTAGCTGCAAGAGAGTCTTACAAACCTCCCTAAGCCGCCACAAAGAGTTGGCAAGCTCTAGGGCGACGCCTAGCCGGCTAGGAGCAAAGCTCCAAGGGTATGGAACTGAAGAACGCCGGCCAAATATAAACTAAGTGCTCTCTAACTTTTGGAAGCAGTAGATCTGACCTCCAATCGAAGTTTGCTGCTTTTTTCTCAAGTTTTGCTGGTTGGAATGGTGAATCCACTTGAGAGGGGAGGAGCAACAATGGAGGAGAGAGGGAGACTTCTTTTTCTGTTCTAAATCGAGCGTGTGGCGTGGGAAAGAAGAAGTGACCGTTAGGAGGAAGAAAAGTAGTATTTATATGCTGCCGTCCAACGGTCGGTTAAAGTGCGGCATTGCCGCCCTTTAAGTGCGGCACTGCCGCACTGGCAATATCCAGCGAAATAAAGTGAGGTTTGTTTTGCTGGATTTGTCAGAGTGTAAGGATGGTATTTTCAGAATATGAGCACTTGGTTCAGCACTTGGACATGTGTCCTTTAGAAACCCTCTTGATAGTACGGCATACCTATACTCAAGATAAAGAGAATGAAACCGATTTAACCACTTGAGTCTTCAATGTCTTTATATGCCATTTCTTCACAATATCACTTCATAAGGGGTTGCAATCATCCTCGTCTCATCTCTTCGAGCAAGCACACCTAGAGCATGTGACTTGAACCATTTCAATATATGTGAGTTCGATTCATGGCTTCAAGTCACTTTCACTAATGATTTGATCCTCAACACAATATGACTCCTCTTAGCTTGATTAGTTCCTTGACTCAATGCAAGTACTCTCTTCTTCACCTTAGCCATGGTACCTCGGTCTAAGCCATTGCTTACCCTTCACCTTCGCTTAGTCCCTCGAAGCCCTTTCCTTGCTATCTTCACCTTATCAAGCCATACTCGAGTTGTGACAGAACTGCCTTAATCATAGGGCCCACGTGCACCATCACCGTCCCTAAGGACCCATGATCAGTCTGCACGAGTTCCCCTTGACCTAGGTGGGCTGCTTGGGTTCCCTAGGAAACCCTAACTTCCCGAGGATCTCATTGTAAGCGTTGTAGTATTACAACAGTTTACACAAATAATTTGAATCAGAGTACAAGGCTGCGGAAGTATTACATAAACATAGATTTCAATTATAAATTACATTATCCCAACCGGAGTTCCGTAGTGGAGTAGCATCATACAGCTAGATACCTTGTCCAAGGGTTATACACATCTTCATCCATGCACGATCCGTCAACCGACACGGTCTCACATAAAACTGTACAATCGGCTCACCTGCAACAGGGGTTAACAAACCCTGAGTACTGGGGTACTCCGTAAGACTTACCCGACTAAAAAAATGAGACTCAGGAATGCAGACTGAGGGGAGTCAAGATAAAGCTTTAACAAGAGTTAAAGTATTTTGCGGAAAGGAAATACTAATCCTATTTTCAGTTTTTGAATCATCATTATTATTATCAATATCAATAGTTCACAATTCTTTCTCATACATCCTTCATATCCAATTACTTGTTCATTCTAAAAAACATCCTAGTTTCGAACCACTCTTCGCTGAATGGTCAAAGGATCAAGTCTCCATAACCGAGGAGCAACGACGATTCGAATCGATTAGTACTCAGCTGGGGATCCCTATCCACACTGCATATGTAGCACTTAAACTTGCATATGCCAACCCCGCCTACTACGGCTTTTCATACACCGGAACCGGTCCTGCGCCACCCGAGAGCACAGTACCCCTCTAGTCTCCAGGCACGAGGGTACACGCTACTCTCGCCATCTCTCCACTCCCAGTGCGTGGTTGTCGGTTCCAGCAATAGAGCCACCGGAGTCAGAGGCTTTCTGTAGTATGTGGCTAGTTGCAAAGTCTCAATCCAACAGGCCTACAACGAATGGTCCCTAATGCCTTTTCCGTCGGCGACAATGCATTGGGACTCTAACTCAAGTACAAATGTCCCTTCGGTTTTCAAATCCCGTTTCCGTCGGTGACAATTGTTGGGACTCTAACCCAATGCCACGATCACCGAGAAGGAAATCCCTTCCCGTCGATGACAGTGTACTGATCAGGTGCACAGTCACCGAACGAGAATAATACCCATTTCCTTTTTTCATGTTTAAATAACATATCACAATAGCTCAAAATAGCATTTATGCAAATCTACATTATTTAAGCAGGGCTAAGCATTTTCCAATGTTTTCATTTTAAAACAGGTTTCCAGGGATAATATATCAAGGTAGGTAATGCAACAAGTAGGTGACAATCAACTCCTATCAACGTAATGCATTAGATTAACTCAAGTTATAAACATTTTGTAAATCACAAGGAAGGGGCTGAATGCACCGGGGCTTGCCTGTTGCTTGAAGTGGATAGAACCCTGGAGTCAATCACCGAGAAGGATCCACGTCCACCGAGTAAAGACCTTACTCGGGACACGCTTCAGATAATAATCACCGCGCGTTTACTACACGAAATAAAAATGCAGTGCTTAACATGATGTTATGTATGCCATGATGCAAGGGATGCACTACATCGTGAATTAATAGATAAAAGTAAACTTAATTAGTAAGTTGAGTATAACTTTCCTTTACGCAACAGTTGCAAACTAACAAAACCAATCTTCCAATTGATGCTTAAGATTTCTTTTTATTAGTTGCAGAAAGCCAAATTAATCAAATTATTCTACTATAAAATAAATTAATAAATAACTCGAACAATTACTAAAGATACTAAGGATCATTTTAAACTAATGACCTAGGATCAACAATCAATCTGAAAGCCACACAAAATCTAAGCCATTAGTGTTTTCTATTCATTTAGTAACAATTTAATAGAGCATTCAATAATAACCAAGTAACTACTTACGTGAAATAACATTTAAATACTGTACTTAACAAGTTTAGCATAAGCTAAAACAAATTAGTAATATACCAAAGGCCAGCACTTGACAATGACCCAAAGTTAACACACAAATCCCAAAATCACACAAATCCCTAAATTGATTAAAGTTTTCAATTTATTTTATTAATCGATAAATAGTGTATTAATAGTAATTAAGTAAACTATTTCCATTTAAGTCCAAACTTTTCCTACAGATAGATTTTTACCCCAAACAGCATCAAAACAAATTTCAGGATTTTTAGATTAATATTTTAACCTGTAAAAATCCTAGAAACCCCGTTTATTAATTAAAAGGGATAATTTTAGAACATACGAAAACTACTGAAAATGTATTTTTCATATTTTTCCAATAAACTTCATCATACAGTGAGGACACACAATTATTTTCATAATTTTTGACACAGCAGATTAATCCCCACTAAAATAACAAGCCACACTACTATTCATCATTAGGAAATAGAAAAGGAATAATAATTCGTGAGAGAAAATAAAGTCCAATCTGGCCCGAGACGGCCCAACCAGTCACAGACCGGCCCGCTTGGCCTCTCTCTCCCACTCATCTCACTGACGGGTGGCCCTCCACCGTCAGCGCTCTCTCTTTCCCTCTCCTACTCGTATTCCGGCGCGCGCAGGTGGCGCTGACCGCACCGGCCCCTCGCCGGTGACCTCACCGACGATGGGAACACCCTCGGTGTACGGACTACGAGTAGATGAACTAACCTATGCGCTACAGTGGAGTTTTCCGACTCGGCGGCGAGCTCGTCGGCAACCATGGCGGTCGACCGCGGCGGCGCGGCAGCGTCCCAGCCACGGCGAGTCGGTAGTGTTCAAATGGAGTTGACTACGAGTACAAGAGGCTCACCGCAGCTATTTCTTAAGTTTATTGGGTCGGTAGCGGCTCAGAGCTGCCTCGGCGATGTCCACCGCGGCCACGGCGGCACGCTCCGGGCGACGAGGAGGTGTTCTGGCGACCCTGCGACTCCAAACGAGAAACCGTCTAGCGCATGACCACCAAGACATCAAGACGAATTTGAAACACTAACTTATAAGTTGTTAAGCTCACCCGAACGACCTTGCTGCGTTGAGACGAGCATGGCGGCGCTCTGCCGGGGTCCGAGACGACGACAAACCACCCGGTCGATCTCGATAACCAATCAGTATCACAGAGGAATCCAACCGAGCGCAATTAGCTGAAGAATTTTGGACCAAGAGGGATTGTAGGATTATGGACCGTGCACCGCGAATTTGCCCGGCGACCGAGCTCGAGCTCGCGGCGGTAGTGGTGGAGAGGAGGACGAAGGTGGCGGCTTCAGGGCTTTATATGAACAGCGGAGAGGAGTGCAGTGTGAAGGGGACCCCCACGGGCCCAGCGTCGACGGCGACACGCGGCCGACCGGCCCCGGACGCCGCCGGCGCGCGGCGCGGCACGCGCGTGCCAGCGCGGGCAGAGCAAGTACCGGACCCCGCTACCGAGTTACTGTAGCAGCCCAGTCCCAAGTTGACTTTTATTAAATTACTCTTAAATTTATGTAACAACTTGAAAAATTGTCTTAATAAGAGTTGTAGTAAATTTAATTCTGAACAACTTTTGTTTTTGAATCAAATTCGAATTTTGAATGGATTTTGAATAAATCAAAAGGGGGTAAAGAGGAATTTTAAATTTGAAATCTAAACCAGTTAAATTCTCAAGATTTTTCTAAACAAGTCGAAAATATTTAAATACAAAAGTTGTGCCAATTGATAATCCCTACAACTTTTATGTAATAAGTTTTGTCAGATTCTTGATAATTGTTGAGATGTCATTTTAAATTCAAATCTTTAATCATTCATTTGAGTTTAATTTGAATTTTCACAGCACAACATCAAAATCACCCAGAACAAAAGTTGTTGCCTTTTGAAATATCTACAACTTTTATTAAGGGACCATCATCAGATTCCTTCTAATTTTTGAATTTGAATTTCAACTTTAGATCTTTAAACATAGGTTAAGGTTTTATTCAAAATTATATTTAATAACTTCAAAATTACCCAAAATAGAAGTTGCTTAACTTTCAAAGATTTACAACTTTAGTTTAAGGCCTAACACCTAATTCCTTTTAGTTTTTAAATTAGGGTTTTAAGTCCGACGTAGGGTTTATAGATGATTCCTTTTAAATTTCTTAAATTTTATTTAGCTAATTACACACCCACACAAACGTTTACATAATAATTTGCTCTAAACCACCTATGCACAATCATATAAAAGAATAAAATTTATTTTAGTTGATGCACATTAACAGGGTTAAATGCAGAATGATTAAATGCAATCATGATGACATGACAGGTTTTAGTTAATGTAACACCAGGGGTGTTACATGAGTCACATCATATTAAGCATCCATTGAAAACTATTTCTTCAATATTGTGATCCTTACTTGAATATCTTTAGATATGAATGTTGAGATCAATCAAGCTTCACATAGAGTGATATATATGAATCAACAATAAAGTAGTCAAGCCAATTCACAATTCCTTACATCCTCCTCATTTTGGCTTGACTTTCCACATCTTCATACTTCTAGCTTGACCAAAACTAGTCCATTATCAAACTCTTCTTGTTCATGAAAAGCAAGCCATTATTGATACCAATCCATGATCATCAACTCATGTCTCATTTCCATTTGCCAAATATGCTTGCTTTATCATGATGCTATAATATCCCACCATATCAGCCATTTCATCAATTCCATTTGCACTGTTGTCCTTTGCTTGAACTATATTGTCCTCATGATCTTTCAATACAACAATACACAATATTGGCTTCTATTGAACAATATGTGGAATACCATCAAGTTTGCTTTCTTGTTAAACCTTGGACACACTTAGCAAACTTGTTAGACCTTTAATGTGTTGTCATTCAATTCAACAAAACCCATTAAAGGACTAGATGCACTTTCAATCTCTCCCTTTTTGGTGATCGATGACAACACAATTAAAGCTTACAAGGGATTGATAAATAAGGTTTTGAATCATATGATATAGTGAGTTCCCCCTAAATGTGTGCATTGAAAGGAATTCAAACTTTGGCCTCAAATGCCAAATGCACATATTTACGAAAGAGTGTGGGAACTCTCCTATATCATAGCATCCGTGGGGTGCAAGGTGTCAATATGATAAACGTGATGCTCATGGCAGTTCTTGCACACAAGAGTTTGCTGGTCCAGTAGAGGGCGGCACTGTCGCACCCACAGGGCGGCACTGCCGCACTTGCCAGCACAGCACAGGTCAAGTCAAGCACCACTCAAGGCAAGAGTGTCACACACTAGCACAAACATTACTTATCCATAGCATCAATTTAAACTATCCTTGCACACACCAAACAAATTTGAAAAATCTTATATGCCTCTCCTTTACCCCTCAAAAACCATGTATCAATCCCTCCTCACACTTTCTCCCAATATTTCTCCCCCTTTGGCATTAATCTCCAAAAAGGATCTCTCCGCCGAGAGGAAGAAATGATGGTAGACAAGTGAGGACAAGAGGATAGGTAAAAGTTTAGCATATAGGATCTTTCTCCAAAGTTTTCTACCAATCAAAGTATGCAATCATTTAAGTCAAGATTCTTAAGAGGTTAGTATATTTAGCTCATACTTCACTTAGATGACATTTTTGAGATTAACTCATGCCATCATCACAAGAAGTATCAAACAAATATAAAGAACTCTCTAATCGTCATCGCAAGAACAAACTCATGATGTGACTCAAAGTATTACATACACATGCACACACTAACATGTAAGGGCCCTAGATGCACAAGGGTAGTACAAGAGTTCATGAAATGATGTACCTTTGTTCTAAGCCTCACAATCTCCACCAATGATAATGAATTTTGAATTTAGTGCTTTGATGGGTGTAGTGCTTTATGCAAGAATGATTCCATCTATGCCCATCTTTCTTCATCATCATTATCTTCAAGGAGATATCACAAACTTGTGCTTGATCTCAATTGAAAGTCCATTGCTAGCTCTTGTTGCCATTTTGAGATACCACTTGAAGTCGTACTTTATACACCAAAGTTAAGATTGTCCACCAATACTAATTGAAATATGATCTTCAGAGTCTTGACACCAATTAAAATATAATTCTGAGATCTTTGAGTCCATGGGTGTAGGACCTCCCCCTAAATATGTGAATAGGGATTTGAATTCCCAATTTTAGCTTAAGATGCCAAGATCCACATTTTAGTGAAGTATGGGGACTCCTCCTATATCCATGCCTGCTGTGGAGTGCTGCATAAGGTGTCATAATGAATTAACTGTGATGCATATGACAGATTAGGCACAGCAACAGGTTGTTGCAGCAGCAGCGTGCGGCACTGCCGCACTCGCTTCCACAGTCCAATCGAGATGATCTTCACAGGTTGTTGTCAAGTGCAGTGTATACTTGTATCTTATAGTGTCACCTGAGAATACTTTCATGGACAAGAGAGCATCAAATAGCATAAGCTAGAGTTTCACAACTAGTGACCATTTTGGATATGGAAGGCATATAGATCACTAATTGCAAAACCTCATAACATAGACTAAATTCCCCATTTTTGGTAGTGCATACATATGTATATTTGGAAGGCAAGAACATATGCACTTTTGGCTAATTAAGTCCAAATAAGGGAACTTAAGCTATATTATGGAGAGTAGCTACTCAAGAGATAGAATTGCAACCCAAATGAAATATGAGAGATAACATTACCAATTTAGATTGAGTTAATGTAGCATACTCATGAGAAACTCACTCACCAAGAGACTATACAAATTCACTAGAAGAAAAGGTTAGTCTCAAAACACACAAGATATAGGATGGGCTCCCCCTTAATATGTGCATCAAGTACTTGAATTACTTTTGAAATGCACTTGAATCGGTTTAAGAGTCTAGAGGAGTTCATCCCATATCTTGGTCAAGGCATGATAAATTTGCAAGAATTGAAATTATGCCAAAAAAACATACCACCACCAAGGTAGAGAGATCACCACATATATTTTCATGACCATCATAAGGGATATTTCAATTATTTGGATAGCCATAGTTCTCATTTGATGAAATGTGGTGAAATTGAGTTCTTGTGATCATTCAAGTTCCATATTAGCCTCCTAGTTCTTTCTTGTACCTAAAGCAACTCACATAGAGAACAAATGGTAAAATTCATAAAATTTGTAAATTGTGAACTAGGAGTTACCACTTTTTGTTGATAGGGTCTTGGGTGATCAATGAGTTGAATCCATGTGCACATGATGAGCTCTAGAGAGGAGAAATAGCAATGAAAGTCCAGTTCTTCAATTAGTTTCTCCAACTCATTTTAATCCAGTTCCACTAATAAAGGATTGGGGCATTCGACATTAAATTAGGAGCACTTGATTTATAAAGATCAAGACCTCCTAGAATAACTGAGAACCACCTAGAAAATCCAAAGGAACCATTCAACCTCTTTTAGTGTTCTCCTTTCTCCTAAGTGTGAGACTACTCAACATGAACTTGAAAGCAGTCATTAGTCCCACAAGACAGGCTAAACTCCCCCCTTAATCATCTTCATGCTCCTTCTCTGCAGCAATATGGAACCAAATGAGAGACTGTACAAGAGAAACATAGATGGACATCATAAAAAACAGTTTTAACAGGTAAGAGGACTTAGATCATGAGCTTGAAAGCTGGGCTGGGCAGTGCTGTCCTAGGCAGTGCGGCACTGCCGCACCCTGAGGGCGGCACTGCCGCACCTAGTTGCTTTGCAAGCTCATGACCTAATTCTTCTCACTTATTAACTCTGCTCCCAAGCTGTCTTCTATGCTTTGTGTAGTCTCAGAAGCATGGTTCAACAATGAAAAGCGTGGTTCCATGCCATGATTTTGAATAGGACACCACAAATCTATAATATTTGAACCAACGCTACATAGATCAAGAATAATTGGGGTTTCATCTTGCTTCTGCCTTTTACTTCCTATCACCAACTTGAGAGCCAACTGAATCTTGTTGTTTTAATGCAATCCAATTCCATTCAGTGAGTTTTCAGATTCTGTCCTCCTCGGAGAAAAATTCATATCTCCCAGCCTGCAAGCCCAATATGCATGAAATTTGGTAGACATGTTCATCTATGAGTCCTCTAACTTATGGCAAAATTTCAGGTCATTTGGACTCTGTTTGGTCAGCCAAATCATTTTTCTACCAAAACTGCTCAAGTCTGAAACTGCATAGCTGAAATTGACAGAATTCAACTCAAACTGATTTTCTTCTGAACCAATCATCATGCCAACTGTACAGCAACAAGTTCTATATGTGTATATCATGCTCACCAAGTTTCAACCCAATTAATCAACATTTGAATCTCTAAATCCATGGTTGAAGGCAGCTAACTCAGAATTTCAATTTTCTGGACAGATTTGATAGTTTTCAGTTCTTCTCTTCTTCTTGTCCAATCTTGAGGTGAATTTGGCTGAGAATAATCACAAGATGTTGTTTCCATTCAGTCCTCTTATCAATGCTTGCATTCTTGTGAATTCTTTTATTATAGATTAGTCTAATTCAATTTCAAACTTGATTGCATTCAAATCTGATTTCTTTGTCTTTCTATCAACCACATCTTACTTTACGTGAAGAGCAACCAATAAGCTTGTGATTAATTCAGTTTTACAAGTGCAGCCCCTTCTTATGATTTTCTATGAAAGCTCAAAAGCAAGAGGTATTAGTAATACAAGCACTAGTTTCTCATTTTGTAACCCTTTATGTGTAGAAGGCAGGTAAGTCACCAAAATAAACAAACCTCATAGTATGGACTAAATCTCCCTTAATGTCTCATGCACACACTTTTGAGTGGAATGGAATGTAAATGTGCATGGTTGGACCAATTAAGTCCAAAGGATAGATTTAGGCCATATTATTGTGAGTGGATAACATAGATAAATCAATTCCAAATTAATTAGAGATAGAATACATCACATGGTTTGGATTGATAACCTTCACATGTTGGCACACTCCATTTGAGAAACACATTCTCATTTAGTGAGACTACACATATCACTTAGAGAAAAGTTAGTTTCACAACACTAGTCATGGAGTGAATTCCTTTGATAAGTACTCTAAGTATTCGAATTTACCACATAGCACTCTATTCACTTAAGAACTTGGAATATCACTTTATGTCTAGGTCATGGCAACAAAAGGATAATCAAATTTAACTATGTCAAGAGATATTCACAACCATTAGAACATGTAGATGGCCATAAGATAAGAATGTGAATTTGGCAATCTACCATATGAGAGAGTTCCATCAAGTAGAGGCTTCTTGAATTGTGAATAATAAGCCCCTCTACTTTACTTGAGCTTGATTCTTCATTCTTGGCACTTGTATCCTCTAATTTGAGCCCAGTTTTCAAATCCTTCAAACCAACTCACAATGTGCATGGATGAACATAAATTTGCTTCATCTTGAAATTCTTGGTTTGAAGTCCACAAAGGAAACTCAAATCATATAATTTGCTTGGTATGGATGATCAATTCAATTCCAATCATACTTTTCTTTCATGACCATCAACCAATGGATATCCTCAAGTGCCCTTTTTCCCTAAGTGGCTACACAAGACACAAAGGAGTAAAGTTTGAAAATAACATGCACTTGAGATTTAGTTGTTACCACCCTTCTTGAACATAATGGATGAGATGGTGTCTTCATCTTCATCTTGCTCATATATAGGTTGTAGGTTCAGCCCTCGCAGTAGAGTAGAATCAGCTCCTGTAAAGGTAGGAGGGGCAGCACTGCCGCCCTTTGGTGTGGCACTGTCGCCCTGCTGATTTCTGCAGGCGTGTGCTGCACTTCTTTATGGAGTATGTCAGCGGAAATTGGTTCAGCAGCAACTTGAGAATCCTCCTCTTCTATGACTTGGATTTCTTGTGGTCTAATAACACCAATAGCCATTTGCTTGAATGCCTTGTGAGGTGGTTTCTCATTTCCTACAACATAATGAAGATCTTGCTCTACTAGAGAGCCATTAAAAGCGTCATATGGTAAATGGTTCATTTATATTTAAGGCACTCTAGCCACTCCTAATAATTCACAAACACACACATATTTGTAAACTACTAGTGACTACACAAGTCAAGCGGCTAGCTAGCAAGGAATAGGTACTGGTTACCGAGGTGAGTATGAAGTTAGAAATATATCCATCAATTTGCCTTTAGGGTCAATCTTCAGAGAATAGTCAACATGAACAAGATTGATAGCTTGAGATGATATTTTCAATAAACTTACTCAAGCACCTCAAAGCTTCATATCACCTTCAAGTACCTACAACACTCATTTAGGCACAATTTGGTACCCGTACTATGATGGGTCCATCAAGGTTAGTCACAATAGACTTAGGTACCCAAATGACCTTTGTGCTAGTATGTAGTGAACCAATCACCGTTCTAACACAAGTGTCATTTTTTGTTCTCCTAAGCATATTTGGATCAATTAATGAGTTGTGCTTAAGAGTGTTACCCACGGGACAATCCTTACTTAGATGTCCCTTTCCTCTGCAAGTATAGCATAAGCGGCTCTTCTTCTTGTTGGCCTTCTCTTCTTTCTTCTTGCTTGCTACCTTGCCAATAAGCCTCTTCTTTGATGATGCCAAGTCATCATCTTTCTTGTAGGGGCATGATGCCATTTCATGTCCCTTCTCATTGCATTCATAACACTTCCTCTTAACTTCTACTTGTATTCTTCTTTGGAAGTGCATCTTGGTCATCAGCATTGTTGGAACACATAGAGGCATTGTGTCCCACGTTAGGAGAACTTGACATGAGCCATTTTCTTCTTCTCTTGGATCTTGCTCATGCCCTTCTCTTCTTTATTCAAGATGCAAGTCTCTCAGATGGTGACCCTCTTTCTTGCACTTGAAGCAAGTGATGAGAGTCTTCTTTGGTTGATGTTGCACTTTGTTGACCTTGGAAGCTTTCCTGTTCTGTCCAAGGTGTGGACACTGCCGCACTTGGGAGCGGCACTGCCGCACCTTAGAATTTTTGCATTCTGGGCAGATCCAACTTACTTCTTAACTTTGCCACTGCTGGACTTGTGACCTTGCTTATGGGGTTTGGTGCATGCATCGGTTGTTCCCTTCTCAAGCTTCTTCACCATGTCTTCACGGTTATCTTGAGAAGGTTGAGCATTGCACTTTCCCTTCCAATGAATCAAGTCCCTTCTCACCCTTTCAACTTCTTTCCTTGAGCTGTTCATTTTCTTTTGCAATGGAATCATCATAATTTTCTATAAGTACATGCTCAACGGAAGGTTGGCTTGCTTGAGAGCAACAATTGTTAGCACATGATAAAATAGATTGAACTTGTATACATGTGCACTTGTGTGTGATAGTTTGGTATGATTTTACTGCTGTTACCACAACCTCATGAGTAATTTCTAGCATGAGATGAGAATCCATAAACTTCTCATGAGAGCACAAAAGCTCATTCATGATTTTCTTGTAAAATCTCATTCTTGCTAGTGAGCCTTTCCAACTTGTTCTTGAGCATATAATTCTCAACTTCTAATTGAGCAACACAAGATAGAGAGTTAGTGGCATTAGTTTGCTCAATTGACAAGTTTTCATACCTTTGGACCAAACTAGCATGAGAGCACTTAAACTTTTCATCCTCTTTGGTCAACTTCTCCTAAGTACTTGATCTTTTTGATGAGAAACTCTTCTTACTTGTGAAGTGCTTCTTCTTGCTCTTGAATTTTGTTTATAAACTTGAGCACCATCAACTTGTCCTTCTTGCTTAACCGAGCAAGGTGTTGATTAATCTCATCATCACTCTCAACTTCACTCTCACTCCCACTTGAGCTCTCACTCTCACTTGCCACATTCTTTTCTTTCTTTGCCATGAGGCTCATATAAGAAGTGGCATAGAGAGTTGAGCATCTCATCGAGGTGGATTCATCATTTGGCCTCCACCGATCACAAGCTTCTTCTTCCTTCAAAATGTTAGTTTCACAAGAACTAAGTGAAGTAGAAGTACTACATGTAAAAGCATTATTCTCACCAACCCTTGCATTGCTTTCCAACAAGTCATATGTTGGTGAGGAAGTGGATGTGGCATGATCACTCGGGCTGTTTGAGAGAATCACTTGAGGCTCATTGTTTCTTGATGAAGTAGAGCACTCCTCAAGTGGTTCCTCTGATGAGATCAATTTCTCATCACATTTGAACTTGCTATATCTTTCCTTGAGCGTGGTCCAAATGACATGAGCATCATCAAGTGGCTCACCATCTCCAAATATGACAGCATCTAATACATCTTCACTCAAAGCACTAAATAAGACATTAGTAGCTTGAGCGTTGTATTGTAAGCATTTCACTTCCTCTCTAGATAGATAGTCCAAATCATCACTAGGAGGTGAAATGCTCACATCTACAATCTGCTCTATTTGAGGACCCATGGCCCTAAAAACAGCAAGCACAGCAGCAGACCAAGATGTATAATTAGAGCCATCCGAAAGTAAAAGATCTAGAGATACCTCCTCACGAGTCGACATCTTCTCTCAAGGCGGTTAAACCCAAATCTGAGAGACCAGGCTCTGATACCACTTGTAAGGACCTTGATGTCATCCTAGAGGGGGTGAATAGGCCTGTAAAAATTCAGCTCAAACTGATGTCAGAACTTGAGGGCGGCACTGCCTCCCTATGAGGGCGGCACTGCCGCACTGTGAAATATGCTCAGCAGTAGACCAAACTTGGTGAAGATGTTCCTGAGGTGTCCAGCACCGTTCCTGCAAAATTTCTGCTCAAACGGAAATAAAAACACTAGGGCGGCACTGCCTCCCTATGAGGGCGGCACTACCACACTTGCGAAACAGAGAATCTTACAGAGCAGAATATATGGATAGAAAGAGCTCGAACAAGTAGTTTCTTATCCTCTAGTAGCAACAACGTTCACAGTTCGAAGACTGGAAACCATAGCTTGAGCTCATGAGAACGGATCGAGCAACCCTATCACAAACTCAGCAACACAAGTAAGTGGACAGCACACAAGGATTTAACCCGTGGTTCAGCTCGCCACCCAGGCTTGCCTACGTCCACGTTGTTGAGGTACGCCACTAAGGCTTGGGCTTGCCTCTCCCTCGTTCTCAAGTCAAGAGAGTGAACTTCTTGAAGTGAGGGGTGATTTCTTAGCTGTAAGAGAGTCTTACAAACCTCCCTAGGCTGCCACAAAGAGTTGGCAAGCTCTAGGGCGATGCCTAGCCGGCTAGGAGCAAAGCTCCAAGGGTATGGAACTGAAGAACGCCGGCCAAACGTAAACCAAGTGCTCTCTAACTTTGGGAAGCAGTAGATCTGACCTCCAATCGAAGTTTTCTGACTTTTCTCTCAAGTTTTGTTGGTTGGAATGGTGGATCCACTTGAGAGGGGAGGAGCAACAATGGAGGAGAGAGGGAGACTTCTTTTTCTGTTCTAAATCGAGCGTGTGGTGTGGGGAAGAAGAAGTGACCGTTAGGAGCAAGAAAAGTAGTATTTATATGCTGCTGTCCAACGATCGGTTAAAGTGCGGCACTGCCGCACTGGCAATATCCAGCGAAATAAAGTGCGGTTTGTTTTGCTGGATTTGTCAGAGTGTAAGGATGGTATTTTCAGAATATGAGCACTTGGTTCAGCACTTGGACATGTGTCCTTTAGAAACCCCCTTGATAGTACGGCATACCTATACTCAAGATAAGGAGAATGAAACCGATTTAACCACTTGAGTACTTCAATGTCTTTATATGCCATTTCTTCTCAATATCACTTCATAAGGGGTTGCAATCATCCTTGTCTCATCTCTTCGAGCAAGCACACCTAGAGCATGTGACTTGAACCATTTCAATATATGTGAGTTCGATTCATAGCTTCAAGTCACTTCCACTAATGATTTGATCCTCAACACAATATGACTCCTCTTAGCTTGATTAGTTCCTCGACTCAATGCAAGTACTCTCTTCTTTACCTTAGCCATGGTATCCTCGGTCTAAGCCATTGCTTACCCTTCACCTTCGCTTAGTCCCTCGAAGCCCTTTCCTTGCTATCTTCACCTTATCAAGCCATACTCGAGTCACATCATATTAAGCATCCATTGAAAAACTATTTCTTCAATATTGAGATCCTTACTTGAATATCTTCTAGATATGAATGTTGAGATCAATCAAGCTTCACATAGAGTGATATATATGAATCAACAATAAAGTAGTCAAGCCAATTCACAATTCCCTTACATCCTCTTCATTTTGGCTGACTTTCCAAATCTTCATACTTCTAGCTTGACCAAAACTAGTCCATTATCAAACTCTTCTTGTTCATGAAAAGCAAGCCATTATTGATACCAATCCATGATCATCAACTCATGTCTCATTTTCCATTTGCCAAATATGCTTACTTTATCATGATGCTATGATATCCCACCATATCAGCCATTTCATCAATTCCATTTGCATTGTTGTCCTTTGCTTGAACTATATTGTCCTCATGATCTTCCAATACAATAATACACAATATTGGCTTCCATTGAACAATATGTGGAATACCATCAAGTTTGCTTTCTTGTTAAACCTTGGACACACTTAGCAAACTTGTTAGACCTTTAAATGTGTTGTCATTCAATTCACCAAAACCCACTAAAGGACTAGATGCACTTTCACTTTCCCATGCCCTGTCACGATTGACACACCAACACGAGTGGTAGCTATTTTTTCTATGTGGCAAAAGATTGTGAGGAGGGATAGTAAACTCTTGAAGATAAATTTTTACTTGATTTGTTTTTTGGGCTGAAAATAAACGCTGGTTTAGGTCGATGCTGATTTGTTCTGAGAAAGAAATACTGTTTCGTGGCTAGAAATAAGCGCTGATTGATCAAAAGAATAGTTTTTGCTAAAAGTACTTTCTGGATTGAGATGTTTTATCAAGCACTCTAGGAGATATAGCGTAAATTATTTTCGAAATCGAAGTGCTCCGTAACGGGAGATGAAATAGGATATATAATATTCAAATGGAAGTCTCTACGTCGTGATCGTTTTGGATTCCCTTGGGATTCATGTACTAGTCTGTATCGTCGGACTAAAGTTTAGTTCGCCATTGAATAATAGACTAGACCTACACTAATATAAAATCTGTGGGGGTATAAGCCCGTATACCCGCATAGTCATACTTGGCCCAAGTCTATCGAGCAGGCCTGAACTACCAAGGACGCGTCGCCCATACGATCTACAGGAGATCGCGTATATCCGCCGAGTCCTTGGCGGGCAAGGAAATAGCTTTCCTAGGATCTAGCCGATTGGTTTCCCAGATCGGCTAGGATTGTAATCTGTTATGTATGGCAAGATCAACTTGTAACACTGCCCCCCGGACTATATAAGGCGGGTAGGGGGTCTACTCGATTCATCTAATCTACTAGCAATACAACACAGCAACATACAGGACGTAGGGTATTACGCCTCGTGGCTGCCTGAACCTGTCTAAATCTCTGTCCCGCATGAATTGTGCTCCCTTGTTCGTCTCAGGCGCACCCTCACCGTCTCATCTACTACCGCGGGCATACCCCTCGGTAGACTATCACCGGTATTCCGTCGACAGTTGGCGCGCCAGGTAGGGGGTGTGCCACCTGATTCCATGGCGAACAAGGTGATTTTTTCAAGCTCCATCAAGCTCCCGACGCCGGGCCAGATCTTCACGGTGGGATCCATCATCTGGGTCGTCGGCGTGAACGGCGAAGGGGTGATTCTGGACGCAGCCCAGATCCCCTCCGTGTCTCCTTCGACGAAAAGGCTGCCACGCTACGTTCGGAAAAACATCGACAACGACGACCTGATCGGATCTATAGATCGGGTCACCAAGAAGCTGTCAGAGGGACTCCAAATCCTGGAGTCCGTGTCATCCACGACGCACCGCCCCTCATCGCTGTCCCACGACACAACACTGGTCATCACCGTCACACCTCTCGAGCGCATCGTCGAGGAGCGACCTCGAGGGGATCGTCCTCCGAACGGCTACTTGCCGTTCGGGCTACAAAACGCAGCTTCCTAGCTTCGCTCAAACGCTGCGTCGACACGTCGGCACCAGCTCCTTCATCACCCCCGACAACGTCCGCCCCGACAATAATGATCAAGAGGGTGACCTTCCCGCCGATCTGCCCCTCATCAAGCAATTCTTTGGGGGACCAGTCCTTGCCATCAGCAACGACAGCGACCCGTCGCCCAATGAGTCCGAAGAAGCCCGAGCAGCCCGTGAGGCAAAGAACGCCGATCGCAGACGACGCCACGAGCAGCAAGCTGAAGCGAGGAGGACTACAGTTAGGAATCTGGAGCCCAAATTTTGCATGCTCGGGCAGTACGAGGTCTGCACGACTCCAAGCGCCAATGTCGCCGTTGCGATCGCCGAGGCTAAGAGGCTACCCCAGACTCCAGAGCTCAGACGGCTCACCGCTCTTCTCCAAGCAACTCAGGTCCAGATCAACGAAGGAAGACAAGCACCATCTCATAGCACGGCATCGGCTACAGAGCTCGTCGGCGAAGATGGTGAGATGTCTCGCGGTGGTCGGAGACCTCATCGGCGAGACGGCGACCAAGAGGTGAACCAATCCGACCTCCGCGCAAAGCTGAAGACCAAAGACCTACGCGGCCGTATCGAGAACAGGAGAGAAGCCAGACACTCAGCAGAGGCCGAGCGACGAAGAGAGTATTATCAGACGCACGGCTTCCCCAACGACAAGACCGCCCCGGAACTGCCATTCACGCCGGCATTCCGAGCAGTTGTCTGGCCTCCTAACTTCAAAGTTATCGGCGTCAAGACTTACGACGGAAGAGCCGATCCCAACAAATGGCTCAACGTCTATGAGATCGCCGTCCAAGCCGCCGGTGGAAACAGGGATGTGATGGCCAACTACCTCCCGGTCATGCTCAGCGCCTCCGCCAACAACTGGCTTCATAGTTTGAGGCCGAACTCCATCGACAGTTGGGATCAGTTGAAGGAGCAGTTCGTCAATAACTACCGCGCCACCTGCAAGCAACCGGGCACGAAGTATGATCTTGAAAGACTTCGGCAAGGCTCTCGGGACTCCCTGCGAGACTACATCCGGCACTTCTCAGAAATCAGAAACGACATTCCCGACATCACAGATGCAGAAGCCATCTCCGCGTTTATGCGCCGCCTGAGGCCCGACGAGGAACTGCGAAAGAAATTATACCGCACCAGCCCGACCACTGTCACTGAGATGCTACGCATCGCCAACAAATACGCCGATGGAAACGACGCAGCTCATCACTCCATTCACAGTCGCCTTCGCTTCCCCGACCAGTCGCGGAACCAAGAAGAGGGCCACCGAACTGATCGGCGCCAGGATGATCGAGCTCCTCGGAGAGACTGCCGCCGCGATGACCGCGACCATCGACGACGCCCAGAACACCGCCGCTACGACGAACCCGAGAGCTCCAGGGCTGGAGAGAGGCGCCGCCACTACCAAGTTTACAACACCCGACCAGCCCCAAAGCGCAATTACGAGGAGGCCTACTCCAAGCTCCTCGACGCCCAGTGCCCCGTCCACAAGCACCACAAGCACACCATGAGGGAGTGCGAGGGTTTCTCCAGGAAGTTCCAAGTAGAAGAGAAGAAGAAGGCTCGCGTAGAATCTAACAGGGACCGGCGCGACGACAGCGACAAGCCTCCAGGCTTCACTGACGCACACCGAACCGTTTCCACCATCATCGGTGGACGCACCGCCATCGAGTCAAAGAGAGAGCAGAAACTCATCAATAGACATGTCAACTCCGTTGCCAATTCTGACAGCGCGATCGCTGATCCAAGGCTTCCTCCTTGGTCTCACCAAGACATCACCTTCAGCAGGGCCAACCAATGGACCCAGATTCCATACTTGGGGCGCTTTCCATTGATCGTCGATCCGGTCATACGCACGACGCGTTTCCGGAAGGTGCTAATCGACGGCGGCAGCGGCCTCAACATCCTGTTCTCCGGAGCTGCCAAGGAACTCGGGCTGAAAGAAGAAGAATTGCAGCCCACATCGGCCCCCTTCTGGGGTATCGTCCCGGGACAGCCGTCATATCCTCGAGGGCAGATAAGCCTCCCGGTTCAGTTTGGGCACCCACAGTGTTTCCGCATTGAGCACATCGACTTCTTGGTGGCCGACTTCGACGCCGCATATCATGCTATCCTCGGCCGACCAGCTCTGGCAAAATTCGGGGCCATCGCCAACTACACCTACCTCGTCATGAAGATGCCAGCGGAGAACGGCGTCCTTTCCATTCGCGCCGATCTCCAAGTTGCATATGCTTGCGAGCGGGAGGCTATTGCCATGGCGGAAGCTGTTGAAGAATCCATACTCATGAACATCTGTGCCGCGGACGCAAAGCAAGTAGCTCCAGAAGACCAAGTCATCCCAGAGAAGACCCCACCAAGATCAGCCACCAAGAACAAGGAAACGAAGGAGGTTATCCTGGTCCCCGGCGAGCCAAACAAGACTATTCGCATCGGGGCCGACCTCGATCCCAAATAGGAAGACGCGCTCGTCAGCTTCCTAAGGGAGCACTTAAGCACTTTCGCATGGAAACCAGCGGATATGCCCGGCGTTCCCAGGAAGTTGATCGAGCACTCCTTGAATGTCTCGAAGACCGCCAAGCCAACCAAGCAGAAGCTCCGGCGATTTTCTCCAGACAAGAAGGAGGCCATTAGGGTAGAGATAACTCAGCTCTTAGCTGCCGGCTTCATCAGAGAGGTGTATCACCCTGATTGGGTAGCCAATCCGGTGCTTGTAAGAAAAAAGAATAATGAATGGAGAATTTGCGTTGATTACACCGATCTCAACAAACACTGCCCTAAAGACCCCTTCGGTCTCCCACGAATCGACGAAGTCGTCGACTCAACAGCAGGATGCGAGCTACTCAGCTTCCTCGACTGCTACTCCGGATACCATCAGATCGCTTTGAAGGAAGAAGACCAAGAGAAGACATCTTTCATCACCCCTTTCGGGGCTTATTGCTACAAGACCATGTCTTTCGGATTGAAGAATATTGGAGCAACCTACCAACGGGCGATTCAAGCTTGTCTCGACGACCTTATCCCCGGCGTCGCTGCAGCAGACGTTGATGACGTCGTCATCAAGACTCGGACGGCTGAAGACCTCATCTCCAACCTCGAAGCAGTTTTCGAGAAACTGGACAAATTCCAATGGAAGCTTAATCCAAGCAAGTGTATATTTGGCGTCCGATCTAGCAACTTGCTCGGTAACACCGTCAGCAAGCAAGGCATCCTCCCCAACCCGGAAAAAATCAACGCGTTTGTGAGGATGAAGCCTCCGACCAATGTCAAAGATGTGCAAAAGCTCACCGGATGCATGGCGGCCCTTAGCCGCTTCATCTCCAGACTGGGCGAGAAAGGCCTCCCATTCTTCAAGTTACTAAAAGCTGGCGAGAAGTTCACCTGGTCGGAAGAGGCAGATACGGCCTTCAGAGAACTCAAACACTTCTTGACGAGTCCTCCGCTTCTCACAGCTCCTAAAAAGGATGAAACATTGCTGATCTACATCGCCGCGACTAATAACGTCGTTAGTACTGCCGTCGTCGTTAAACGAGAAGAAGACGGTCACACCTATCCGGTCCAGCGACCAGTTTAATTCATCAGTGAAGTCCTCAACGAGTCCAAGACCCGTTACCCAACGGTGCAGAAATTGATATACGCTGTTCTCGTCACCTCAAGAAAGCTCCGTCACTATTTTGAAGGATATTCCATAGCGGTAATCTCTGAATACCCTCTGGGTAGCATCCTCCGAAACAAAGACGCCAACGGCCGGATCCTAAAATGGGTAGTAGAGCTGGGAACATACTCCATTGATTTCCGCAGCCGAATAACAGTCAAGTCGCAGGTATTCGCCGACTTCATAGCTGAATGGACAGAGATACAAGAGTCTTCGCGTTCGACACAGGAAGAGTATTGGACAATGTTCTTCGACGGGTCTCTTAGCATCAGCGGCGCCGGAGCCAGAGTACTCCTTATATCGCCCTCCGGTGAGCGCCTCCGTTACGTCTTGAGAATTCACTTCATGGCGTCCAACAACGCGGCCGAATACGAGGCCGCCTTGCACGGTCTCCAGTTAGCCTCCGAGCTCGGCATCCGTCACATCATGGTCTACAGGAACTCGGCCCTGGTCATCAACCAGGTTAACAAAGACTGGGACTGCAACAATGAGAAAATGGACTCCTACGTCACCACAATCAGAAAAATCGAAGGGAAATTCCTCGGAATAGAATTCCATCATATCATTCGAAGCGAAAATCAGGCGGCCGACGAATTGTCAAAGCTCGGATCATCCCGGTCCGACGTCCCCGCCGGCGTTTTTATCCATGATCTGTTCAACCCCTCCATACAGACTAATGGCGATACCAGCAGCTCCGCGACCGACCAGATAGTGGCATATATTCCAACCCCTGAGGAGGACTGGAGAACCCAGTTCATTGATTACCTACTGGAAGCAAGGGTCCCCGAAGATAGGACAGAAGCTGAGCGCCTGGCAAGAAAATCCAAAAGCTATGTCCTGGTCGACAGCAAACTCATGCGCAAGAATATCAGGAGCAAACTCCTACAAAAATGCGTCCCACGGGAAGAGGGTCTCAGGATTCTTCATGAGGCTCATAGTGGCATGTGCGCCAATCACGCGGCTTCACGTACTCTGGTCGGCAAGATTTTCCGAGCAGGTTTCTATTGGCCAACAGCAGTCCAGGACGCCGAGAAGATAGTCAGAGAATGCGAGGCATGCCAATTCTTTGCCAAGCAGACACATGTACCAGCCCAAGAGTTGCAGACCATCCCTGTGTCGTGGCCTTTCGCCACATGGGGACTGGACATGGTTGGTCCATTTAAAACGGCAAGAGGGGGATTTCGCTCCATATATTTCGCTATCGATAAGTTTTCCAAGTGGATCGAATACAAGCCGTTAGTCAAGGCTACGGCAACCAAAGCAGCAGAGTTCTTCAAGGACATCTCCTATCGCTTCGGGCTTCCGAACAACATCATCACCGACCTTGGATCAACATTTACTGGAAGTGATGAAACGATCTCGATTTCCACGAAGGGAAATCCACAGGCTCGAATTGTAATTCAACAGATTGCTTGGGACAATCCATGAAATTACCCATATCTCAGTTGCCACCAGGATCCATACAACGGTAAATAAGTCTTACATAAATATTTATTACATCGCCACACTGGCGGAATCAACAATCAGAGAAGCTTTAGAAGATGCGGAAGCGATTCATCCTTCACGGCCAACTTGAGTGTAGCACGTGACCCTATTCCTCGTCATCCTCTCCCTCGAAGTCGTACTCATTCTCGTCACCTGACAGCAAATTTATCAGTACGATTTGTACTGGCCACGGAGCCCACCTATGCAGCATTTGCTTTGTGGAAAGTGGATGCAAGGCTATACAAGCAGACCTATAGGCTGAGGTTTTCCTATGCAGCTGTAATCAATGTTTAATTAGTCAAGTTTTATCACCAGTTAACACCATCATCCCTTTTCCCATCACCACACCTCACATACCCACACCTCACTCTCATTCGACAGGCCCAACTCCCTCTCGGGCCTATCTCAGCGGCACACTACCACAACGGGTACACTGCCGGAAAAATGTCATCCAGGGGGAGAAGAGAACACTCACTACACTAGTAGAAGCTTCACAGGAAAGGTCCATAGCCAACAGGTTGGCATATGTATCGATCGATCAACCGTACACTCTGCAGAGGTTTCACTACCCACAAGATTAGCCATCATAGGTGTTGCGCAAACACCTAGGCAGAATTCCGGGTGCTTGCTTGCCTAGGTCGATGCCACCCTACCACTCAGCCCTGGGATATTCCGGATCCTACACCGTTATGCTGAGACTGGGAGACACAGTACCGGGCCCATCCAGTGGTACTGTGCATCTAGAACGGAACGGGAACCCATCGACCGTCTCCGCCCACCCTTATCACCTTTCAACCTAGCAGTAGTGGCACCGTCCTACCAAGTAGTCCAGCCGTCTCCCGCCCATCAGAAGCGAGTGAGTAGAAAAGGATTCCCATGAACCTGAAACTAGTCCATCCTAGGTTTGACCAAGCAGGCATCTCCACTTAGGGGATACTCTCCCCGTGCCATCACAGCACCTCCGTCCACGGGCTTCAAACCACCAAGGCTATCCCACCCGGAACCTCCTCAACAACTTTACCCACCACAGGTATCTCGCTTGGGGATGCCCAGGTTGCACCCCCGGCACGACTTGCCCCATGGGCTTGTCTCACATCCCACTTGGTCGACATCAACCCTTACCACGCACCCAAGACGCACGCAGCACTCTCTCCCAGTAGTTATAATCAGTTACACACCGTCCCAATTCCACCACATAGCATATAGCAAGTAGTAAGTAGTGGAAGAGTAACAGTAAAATAAGCAGCAGCTAACCTAGCAGCGGACAGCAGGGTAAAGTCTTATCAAGGCAGGGAATTCAAATATACTACCATGCAACCAATCCATACATAATCATAAAGCAATAGCAACAATGTCATTTGCAATGCGTAATAGGATCTAAGGATTTGGTGGGACGTGGCACCTTCGTAGTCGTCTCCTAGCTCTTGGAAGTACTCGTGGTCGTCTTCCTTAGTCAGATCCTCCTCCGGCTCTGAAATCGAACACGAAATAGTCGCGTCAGCGACTCCTATAGAGTATTTCAGAAAAATCCAATAAAATAAAGAGCCAAATGCACACAAACATAGCCTTAGATTGTAGATCTCATTTTTCTGAGAATTTTGATATATGGTGCGCAATTTTTGGTTATCGTATGAATAAGTTATGAATTTCCGAAGATTATCCTATTTTCTGAAAATGGGAAAACTGGTCGGTTAATCAGGGGCAGCTCGGGATTGGTCCACGTGGCGCGCGGGTCCAGTAGTGCGGCATGTGTCGCCTCATCAGAACACAAACCTGATGGTCGCCCACCAGGTGTTCGATGCTGGTTCCCAGAGAGTTGCCGGAGTTGGCGTAGCTCGGCGTGGCTCGGCGGTGGTCGGTGGTAGCTCGGCGGGGGTCGGGGGTAGCTCGGCGGGGCTCGGCATAGTTCGGCGTACCTCGGCGGGGCTCGGGCGAATCGGAAATTCGCGGCGCCGAGGGTGCCGTTCTCCCGAGCTCTCCCGGGGGGGGTTCGGGCGAATCGGACATTTGGTGCGCCCGAGGGTGCCGTTCTCCCGAGGTCTCCCGCGGAGGTTCGGGCGAATCGGACATTTGGTGCGCCCGAGGGTGCCGTTCTCCCGAGGTCTCCCGCGGAGGCTCGGGCGAATCGGAAATTTGGGCGCCCGAGGGTGCCGTTCTCCCGAGGTCTCTCGCGGAGGCTCGGGCGAATCGGAAATTTGGTGCGCCGAGGGTGCTGCTCTCCCGAGCTCTCCTGGGGAGGCTCGGGCGAATAGGAGATTCGGTGCTAGCAGGGTTCCAGGGCGTCTGTTCAAGGCGGCGGTGTCTCTCCGGTGCGGCGGACGATGACAGGGCGGCGATGACCATATTTCGGCAAGGCAGGGCTCGGCTTTCTAGCGGCGGTGCCGAGGCAGACTTGGCGAACCTCGGCGGCCTTTCTCCACAGCGTGAGGCGACCGGGGGTACTCGGAACGGATTTAGGCGAGGCGGAACCTGTCGGCGGCGATGTCGTCGCGACGGTGAGGTTCCGGCGGGGCTAAGGAGGTCTTCTAGGAGATGTATACGCGTCCAGGGTCTAAGGCAATGGTATACCAACTACCAATTTTGGGCTACCGAGCTTTCCAAGGTGCTCGGTTGTGGCGGCGGCGTGTCGCCGACGACGGCGGAAGGCGGCATCGCGGCTACGACCAAGTATTGGTTCAATCGAATGCGGTCTCGTCAAATTGGTGAGGCCAGAGAGGCATACAACACTCTGGTGGCGAACTTTAGCCATGGCATGACCTTCTTTTGGCGACGGCTCGCGGCGGCGCTCCGGTAAGGTCGCGGCGCACGCGGCCAGGGCGATTCAGGCTTCCTCTAGCGCTTAGATCCGCGTAGCTAGCTCAAGGGGGTCGTGGCGGTGCTCCACGACGCTCTAACCTATACGGTTGCTAGACGGATTGCTCGGAACGGGTGATTCGGCGTCGGAACGCGTCGGTGGTGAGCGCGCTCCGCCGAGAACGCGTCGTGCTGCGTTCTCGGTCTAGCAAGCTTGTAGTCTGGGGGTTTCGGCCGGTCGAATGAGTGCATGGTGCAGGTGATCTTCCCGAGCCGGTAAAGGCTCGTGCCTGCGCGTCCCGAGGGTGGAACGCCATGGCAAAAGCAGGGCAAGGTTCGGACATGGCGTGCGATGGCTCACCGTGGTGTCGGTGAAGCTAGGATGGCGGTGCAGTGGCGAGTCGGAGCCGTGCAGAGCGATCGCAGTGCCGTGCCGCTCCTCGTCCGCAGCTCGGGCTTCTCCTCCGTGTCCGGCTCCGGCGTGCTCCGCGGCGGCGGCGCTCCGGCAGCTTCTCCTCCTCTGCTCCGCCCTTCTCCTACGCTCTCTCTCTCGGTTTGGTGCGGTGTGCCGGTCTGTGCTGCGGTGGCGGCGAGGGGAAATGAGGGTAGGGCTTCGGGGTGCTCCAATTTATAGGCGAGCTTGGCCAGCTCCAATGGCGAACGGTCCTGATTGCGCTCGACCGATCGAAGGGCCGTGGCTCGAGTGGATCTAGGGCTCCGGATGGGCGCGGGTTCGCTTGGCGGCCAAGAAAGGAGGGGACAGGAGGGGGACAGCGGGGTCAGGGCTCTGCCATGCTGTCGGCTGTGGGACCGGGGTCACGCCATTCGCGCGACACCCCCGGCAGGCGCGTCGCCTTCGTGAGGAAGAAGAACAGTGGGGGGGGGCGAGAGCGGCTGACAGGCGGGGTCGGGTTGGCAGCGAGCGCGAGCGCGAGCGCGTGTGTGCCGGTCGTGCGCGTGCGCTGCCGAGCCGCGACGTGGGCCGCGCGCGGTGAGATGAGGAGAGGAAGGTCGGGCGGGCTCGGGCTGGCTTAGCGACCCGGCTGGCCGAATGGCTGGCCTAACTCTCTCTTTTTCCTTTTCTATTTTCAGTTTAGTGTATATATACATATATTGCCCATTTTAATTATTGAGTAAATACAAACATAAATTGCAATAAATCCCAAATGTGATGCATAAGTTATTATTCTATGTGAATGGAATTAAAATGCAAACTACACTCCTTTATTTACCAATTTCATAATGAAACCTATATGCTTGCACAAGAAAAATGGGTTTTCACAATAAATAAATGAAAAATTTTAATTGGTTGGGATTTTTAGATTGTGTGGATTTTTAGGGTTGTTACAGTCCTCCCCCTCATTAGGATCTCGACCTCGAGATTCAGGGATAACGTACCCTTCGAAGAGGTAAGGAAACATAATCCGCAAGTCCGATTCTTTCTCCCACGTAGCTTCCCTTTCAGTGTGATTGCTCCACTGTACCTTGCACATTGGAATGGTTTTGTTTCGAGTCTCCTTTGTATCCTGTGCCAAGATCTTGATCGGATGTTCCTTGTATTCAAGTGTGTCTTGCAGGTCTAATGCATCCGTAGGAACTTGCTCCTCGGGAAGCTTCAAACACTTCCTTAATTGCGAGACATGGAACACGGGGTGTACTCCAGATAATTCCTCCGGTAGTTCCAGCTTGTAAGCAAGCTTTCCAACCCTTTTACAGATCTTGTATGGCCCAACATATCTTGGTGCCAATTTCCCTTTTACGTGGAATCTGACAGTGCCACGAAGTGGAGATACCTTGAGGTAGACATAATCCCCAACCTCGAACTCAAGCTCTCTACGTCTTCTATCTGCATAGCTCTTTTGCCTACTCTGTGCAATCCTCAAATTCTCTCTTACTTGGGCAACACCTTCTTCTGCTTCCACAATCTTAGCAGGACCGAAGAATGTCCTCTCACCTGGTTCTGACCACATTAGCGGGGTTCTGCACGGTCTTCTATACAACGCTTCAAATGGAGACATCTTAATGCTTGTTTGATAACTGTTGTTGTATGAGAACTCGGCGTGGGGTAGACAGCTCTCCCATCCTTCCTTGTACCTCAATACGCAAGCACGTAACATGTCCTCGAGAATCTGGTTCACTCTTTCTGTTTGCCCATCCGTTTGCGGGTGGTATGCGATGCTATAGTCGAGCTTGGTTCCGATGGACTTGTGCAAGGATTTCCAGAACTGTGATACAAACTGTGAGCCTCGGTCAGATATAATACTGAGAGGCGCCCCATGTAACTTCAAAATGTTTGATACGTACAGATCTGCTAGCTTTTCGACTCTATATTTCCTTTTGACCGGTATAAAATGTGCAACTTTGGTTAGACGGTCCACTATTACCCATATAGAATCATATCCATGCTCGGATCGGGGCAGTCCTATTATGAAGTCCATGGATATGCACTCCCACTTCCATTCTGGTATCTCAACTGGTTGTAGCAACCCTGCTGGTCTCTGATGTTCGGCCTTGATTCTATTGCATGTATCACATCGGGCTACATGCCCTGCAATGTCTGTCTTCATATTCTCCCACCAGAAGTGCTTCCTTAGATCATGGTACATCTTGGCTGACCCTGGGTGAATGCAATATTTGGAGTCATGCCCCTCTGACAGAATCTCTTCTCGTATCGCTGAATCCGTCGGTACACAGATTCTATCCTTGTACCATACAGTTCCCTGCTCATCTTCTCGGTATTCGGGGCCTCTTCCCAGCTTCATCAAACCTCGGATATAGTCTATCTCAGGACAGTTCTTTTGTGCTTCACGGATTCATGAGGTGAGATTGTACTCGACGCGAAGCTCATTTAGCATGCCATAGGAGACTACCTCGAGCTGGAACGCGTCAAACTCTCTCCTGAGCTCAGGTGGCATAGAGTTGGTGATGAGGGTATGGCAGTAGCTTTTGCGGCTAAGTGCATCAGCGACAACATTAGCCTTTCCTGGGTGATAATGGATCTCAAGATCATAGTCCTTGATGAGTTCCAGCCATCTGCGTTGCCTCATATTCAGATCTTCCTGTGTGAAGAAGTACTTCAGGCTCTTGTGGTCAGTGTAGATGTCGCACTTGTTGCTTATCAGATAGTGTCTCCAAATCTTGAGTGCATGTACCACGGCTGCAAGTTCTAGGTCATGAGTCGGGTATCGCTGCTCATGTTCCTTCAACTGTCTTGAGGCATAAGCTATCACTCTTCCTTCTTGCATTAGTACACAGCCCAAACCTTGCCGAGAGGCATCACAATATACAACAAAATCCTTGTGAATATCGGGCAGGGCTAGTACAGGTGTAGTAGTGAGCTTCTCCTTCAAGGTCTGAAAACTCTTCTCACATTCAGGAGTCCATATAAACTTGTTCTCTTTCTTCAGCAAGTTGGTCATGGGTCTTGCAATCTTGGAAAAATTCTCAATAAATCTGCGGTAGTATCCTGCAAGTCCCAAAAAGCTTCTGATTTCTGACACATTACAGGGTTGTTCCCACTCTTTCACAGCTTCAATTTTGGCTGGGTCTACTGCGACTCCTTCTCCTGACAGTACGTGTCCAAGGAAAGCAACTTCCTCAAGCCAGAATTCGCACTTGGAGAATTTGGCGTATAGCTGGTTGCGAGACAACCTCTCCAATACGGTCCTCAGATGATGTTCATGTTCCTCTTTTGTGGCTGAAGAAACCAATATATCATCAATGAATACCACCACAAACTTGTCTAGCTCATTCATGAAGACCTTGTTCATCATGTTCATGAAGTATGCCGGAGCATTAGTGAGTCCAAATGAGACCACTGTGCACTCATACTGTCCATATCTAGTGACAAATGCAGTCTTCGGGATATCTTCTTCCCTGATCTTCATCTGATGATATCCTGATCGGAGATCGATCTTTGAGAAGTACTTGGCCTTACTCAATTGATCTAACAGATCATCGATATGGGGCAATGGGTACTTATTCTTGACTGTAACCGCATTCAGATTCCGGTAGTCAATGCACATCCTCATCGTGCCATCCTTCTTCTTGACAAACAAAACGGGAGATCCCCAGGGCGAAGCACTAGGCCTAATGAAACCCTTCTCCAGTAATTCTCCCAGCTGCTTCTTGAGTTCCTTCAACTCATCAGCCGACATTCTGTAGGGTCTTTTGGCAATCGGTGCAGTCCCTGGCATCAGCTCTATAACAAACTCCACATCTCTATCTGGTGGCATTCCTGGCAACTCCTCTGGAAATACGTCATTGAATTCATAGACTACTGGCACATCTCTGAATGTCAGCTCTGTCTTATCTGCTTTAGTCTCCAGGGCACATAGGAGGGCTTGGACTCTCTCGGTTTGGGGTACACATCGGACAGCTGTTCCCCAAGGGTGGGTTACCTGAACATATCTAGGTGAACAAGATATCACTCCCCGGTGTTTGGTTAGCCAGTCCATGCCTAAGATGACATCTAAGCTATTGGAGGGTAGTAGGGTTAGGTCAGCTCGAAAGTCAAGTCCCTCGATTGTGATTATCACTCCCCTACATATGTGAATGCTTCTGAAGGTTCCTAAGGGCGAGCTAGTTAGGATGGGGTTTGCTCTCGGGGTTACAGGTATGTTATGCTTACGTGCATATGCAGATGAAATGTATGAACATGTAGCTCCCGAATCGAACAGAACTGTAGCCATGTTACCCTGAACTAGGAACGTACCGTACACAGCATCAGGTGCAGCTTCAGCTTCCTCAGCGGTCATGTGGTTCAGTCTTCCTCGGGTAGCAGATCCCCGGTTCGGTGTGCCCTGTGCAGCTGCTGGTGCGCGGTTGAGGTCGGGGCACACAGCCACACGGTGTCCAGGCTTTCCGCATCCGAAGCAAGTGAAGGGCGCACTGCCTGCTGTAGCTGTCGCAGGAGCCTTCCAATTGCTTGTCCTTGGCGTGTTGGTAGCGGGGGCGGGTGTGTTCTGCATAGCTCGAGTCGGCGCAGGGTAGGTCTGAGCGGGGCGGTGATAGTTGCTGCTGTTGGTACCACCACGGCTCGTTCCCGAAGAGGGTCCCTGGCGGGTTCGAAAAGGCGGAGGTGCACCTGTTCGCTGTCTCTGAGGTGGAGCAGTGCGAGCGGGTCCCTCAGAGCGGCGCTTCTTTCCCTTGTTCTGGGCCTCGAATTCCAGTCGTGCTTCCATGCGATCCTTCTCAATCTCAATACAGCGGTCAATCAGCTCACGCAGAGTGTAGCTCTTGTTCCCTGACAGAGCCAACCTGATCTTGGTCTGAAGTCCCTTCCTGTAGTAGTACATCTTTTCCTTCTCGGAACTCACGCAAGACGCAGGTGCGTAGCGGAGCAAGCAGTTGAAGCGGGTGGTGTACTCGTGGATCCGATCAGCTCCCTGGGAGATGTTGCGAAACTCGTTCTCCTTGGCCTCCATGACTCCCTCAGGAATGTGGTGGTCACGGAAAGCCTCGGTGAACTCATCCCAGTCAATGCGGGCTGGGTCCTCGTGAGCGCTGGTGTAGTTGTCCCACCATGCCCGTGCAGCACCGGTCAGCTGGTGGCTAGCAATCCCAACACACTCCTCGTCGGAGCAAGTGGTCAGGTCCAGCTTCTTCTCCATCTCCTTAAGCCAATCGTCGGCAGCGAGAGGATCGCTGTCGGTCCCGTCGAAGGTAGGTGGCCTCAGCTTCAGGAAACCCTCCAGTTTCCTTTGGAAGTCATTCTGGGGTGGCCCGTGGTGCCTGTTCATCCCAGCAGCTATGGCATTCAGCAGCTGGGTCTGCTGAGCCATCACTTCCGCCAACGTCGGTGGCGGCGGCGGTGGCGGTGGCGGAGGCACGTTCTCGCCTTGTGGTGGTGGATTGATCACCGGCGGTGCATCCTCTGCCCGGCGCAGCTCTTCTTCCAGGTTAACTCCAGCACGTCTGCCAGCTGGGCGTCCACGGTTGCGACCACGCCCACGTCCTGGCGCAGGCGCGGGGGAGGGCTGGCGGTTCTCCAAACGCGCAGAACGTCTCATCGACATCTGAAATTATTAGGTACGTGCTCAGTGCAGTAATAATCTTGTAGTTGTTTAAGTAGGAGTTAGACGTTTTCAACGATTTAAATGAATTAAAACATTTTTCATGCTACCCTACACTCAACCAAAGAAGCTTAGAGAACCATAAGAAGCATAAGATCCAAATGTCACTCATCACGTGGTTATTATTACATAAAGGATGCTCCTAGCTGCTAAGAAGATCGTGCTATGCGCAGATAGCCAAATGACAGGATAACTCATGGTATCACTAGTCTAAGGGCCACGCAGGGTCCCATAAGCTACTGGTGCATAAGGTCGAGTACGGCGTCGGGTATGCGGCTGTCCTCTGCCTCGATCTCGTCGTCGGTCATGGTCAGGCGTTTGACATAGTCGAGTGCTACTGCTAGCTCTGGAGTGGCCTCAATCTCCTGCATCCTTTGAGACGGACACGCTCTCAGGTTGAGCGTAGTGGGTGGTATGCGGAAGTCTCCCTCCCGGGGCTTCACCATCTCCAGTGGGGGAAGTGAACTCTGTACCTTCCGGACCTCAATAGTTCTCCTGGCGTCGGACTGCTTCCAAGCTATCTCTGTCCTCCGTAACTTGTCCTTTAGGAACTCCACCATCTTCACGCGGTCGATCAGAATCCCTTGGTTGCGGGTGGACTTGTCCTCGGCTTTCTCCAACTGCTTTTCCAACTCCTTGATCCTGGAACGCAACGTGATCATCTCAACTACTCTGTCTCTGCTCCTCTGCTCCCTCTCTGCAAGTGCTCTCTCCTTGTCGTCCAGCCTCCTCTGTAATTCCAACACTCTGCTGTTCAGGTAGTCATTGCGAAGCCCAAAATCTCCGATCTTGTCTCGCAAGTCGGCGATCTCGGCTCGGTGTAACTCATCACGGCGCTGCATCTCCAACTGCAAGTCAGTGACTGCTCTGCTCAAACTCTCCAGGGTCTGAGTCCCTTTCTGCAAACTGTCCTCGACCTCTGCCATGCGTGCTCGGTCACGCCGCCTCCTTTGCTCCAATGAGCTGATGAACTCGTCCTGCTCCTGGAGGTGGTGTGCCACTGTGCGTAGGCAAGGGTCAGTCTCTGCCTGAACGATCTGGCCGGTGTACAGAATCCTCTGGATGGGGTCAGGGTGCAACTCCAAGGCCTGAGGTAGCAGACGGAAGTGGGTCCCCTTAAGGTACTTGTATGCTGTGTACACAACTGCGCGTAGTACCTTGCGGGAGACAGACTGTACTCCGTCCTCCACAGTCTCTCCAGCAGTGTAGTCAGTAAAAACCGGCATTCCTGGAAGGGTCAGGCTGACGGGTGTCTCAACTCTGGTAGTGACAGGTCCTTCAAACCTCTCAGCCTCGACAAGCTTCCCTCGGCTGAAGTACTGGATCTGGTCAGACGGTGCTCCCAGCTCCTCCAGTACCTGGCGTAGTACCATGGCAAATCCGCCGTGGTTCCTCCCATTGATCGGGATCTCGATAGTGCCGTCGTGCAGTGGACGAAGTGGTGGTCCAAGGCTGGTCATCTGCAAATTTTTCAAGAAACGGATTAGCAGGTCCTTGTATTAGATAAGCCATTGCATAAAAAGTGAATGCAAGGTCGGTAATATAACCAAAAAAAAGAGTCTGGCTTCCTATTCTAACGTCCATTTTCTATGGGTCTCGTCCTACAGTCAAGTATGGCTCCGATACCAACTGAAACGACCTCGATTTCCACGAAGGGAAATCCACAGGCTCGAATTGTAATTCAACAGATTGCTTGGGACAATCCATGAAATTACCCATATCTCAGTTGCCACCAGGATCCATACAACGGTAAATAAGTCTTACATAAATATTTATTACATCGCCACACTGGCGGAATCAACAATCAGAGAAGCTTTAGAAGATGCGGAAGCGATTCATCCTTCACGGCCAACTTGAGTGTAGCACGTGACCCTATTCCTCGTCATCCTCTCCCTCGAAGTCGTACTCATTCTCGTCACCTGACAGCAAATTTATCAGTACGATTTGTACTGGCCACGGAGCCCACCTATGCAGCATTTGCTTTGTGGAAAGTGGATGCAAGGCTATACAAGCAGACCTATAGGCTGAGGTTTTCCTATGCAGCTGTAATCAATGTTTAATTAGTCAAGTTTTATCACCAGTTAACACCATCATCCCTTTTCCCATCACCACACCTCACATACCCACACCTCACTCTCATTCGACAGGCCCAACTCCCTCTCGGGCCTATCTCAGCGGCACACTACCACAACGGGTACACTGCCGGAAAAATGTCATCCAGGGGGAGAAGAGAACACTCACTACACTAGTAGAAGCTTCACAGGAAAGGTCCATAGCCAACAGGTTGGCATATGTATCGATCGATCAACCGTACACTCTGCAGAGGTTTCACTACCCACAAGATTAGCCATCATAGGTGTTGCGCAAACACCTAGACAGAATTCCGGGTGCTTGCTTGCCTAGGTCGATGCCACCCTACCACTCAGCCCTGGGATATTCCGGATCCTACACCGTTATGCTGAGACTGGGAGACACAGTACCGGGCCCATCCAGTGGTACTGTGCATCTAGAACGGAACGGGAACCCATCGACCGTCTCCGCCCACCCTTATCACCTTTCAACCTAGCAGTAGTGGCACCGTCCTACCAAGTAGTCCAGCCGTCTCCCGCCCATCAGAAGCGAGTGAGTAGAAAAGGATTCCCATGAACCTGAAACTAGTCCATCCTAGGTTTGACCAAGCAGGCATCTCCACTTAGGGGATACTCTCCCCGTGCCATCACAGCACCTCCGTCCACGGGCTTCAAACCACCAAGGCTATCCCACCCGGAACCTCCTCAACAACTTTACCCACCACAGGTATCTCGCTTGGGGATGCCCAGGT
Source organism: Eremochloa ophiuroides (assembly GCA_038502445.1). Lineage (NCBI taxonomy): Eukaryota > Viridiplantae > Streptophyta > Magnoliopsida > Poales > Poaceae > Eremochloa > Eremochloa ophiuroides. The sequence continues at coordinate 88,888,029 of JAHLJS010000001.1, read as the reverse complement.
TGCACCCCCGGCACGACTTGCCCCATGGGCTTGTCTCACATCCCACTTGGTCGACATCAACCCTTACCACGCACCCAAGACGCACGCAGCACTCTCTCCCAGTAGTTATAATCAGTTACACACCGTCCCAATTCCACCACATAGCATATAGCAAGTAGTAAGTAGTGGAAGAGTAACAGTAAAATAAGCAGCAGCTAACCTAGCAGCGGACAGCAGGGTAAAGTCTTATCAAGGCAGGGAATTCAAATATACTACCATGCAACCAATCCATACATAATCATAAAGCAATAGCAACAATGTCATTTGCAATGCGTAATAGGATCTAAGGATTTGGTGGGACGTGGCACCTTCGTAGTCGTCTCCTAGCTCTTGGAAGTACTCGTGGTCGTCTTCCTTAGTCAGATCCTCCTCCGGCTCTGAAATCGAACACGAAATAGTCGCGTCAGCGACTCCTATAGAGTATTTCAGAAAAATCCAATAAAATAAAGAGCCAAATGCACACAAACATAGCCTTAGATTGTAGATCTCATTTTTCTGAGAATTTTGATATATGGTGCGCAATTTTTGGTTATCGTATGAATAAGTTATGAATTTCCGAAGATTATCCTATTTTCTGAAAATGGGAAAACTGGTCGGTTAATCAGGGGCAGCTCGGGATTGGTCCACGTGGCGCGCGGGTCCAGTAGTGCGGCATGTGTCGCCTCATCAGAACACAAACCCGATGGTCGCCCACCAGGTGTTCGATGCTGGTTCCCAGAGAGTTGCCGGAGTTGGCGTAGCTCGGCGTGGCTCGGCGGTGGTCGGTGGTAGCTCGGCGGGGGTCGGGGGTAGCTCGGCGGGGCTCGGCATAGTTCGGCGTACCTCGGCGGGGCTCGGGCGAATCGGAAATTCGCGGCGCCGAGGGTGCCGTTCTCCCGAGCTCTCCCGGGGGGGGGGGGGTTCGGGCGAATCGGACATTTGGTGCGCCCGAGGGTGCCGTTCTCCCGAGGTCTCCCGCGGAGGTTCGGGCGAATCGGACATTTGGTGCGCCCGAGGGTGCCGTTCTCCCGAGGTCTCCCGCGGAGGCTCGGGCGAATCGGAAATTTGGGCGCCCGAGGGTGCCGTTCTCCCGAGGTCTCCCGCGGAGGCTCGGGCGAATCGGAAATTTGGGCGCCCGAGGGTGCCGTTCTCCTGAGGTCTCTCGCGGAGGCTCGGGCGAATCGGAAATTTGGTGCGCCGAGGGTGCTGCTCTCCCGAGCTCTCCTGGGGAGGCTCGGGCGAATAGGAGATTCGGTGCTAGCAGGGTTCCAGGGCGTCTGTTCAAGGCGGCGGTGTCTCTCCGGTGCGGCGGACGATGACAGGGCGGCGATGACCATATTTCGGCAAGGCAGGGCTCGGCTTTCTAGCGGCGGTGCCGAGGCAGACTTGGCGAACCTCGGCGGCCTTTCTCCACAGCGCGAGGCGACCGGGGGTACTCGGAACAGATTTAGGCGAGGCGGAACCTGTCGGCGGCGATGTCGTCGCGACGGTGAGGTTCCGGCGGGGCTAAGGAGGTCTTCTAGGAGATGTATACGCGTCCAGGGTCTAAGGCAATGGTATACCAACTACCAATTTTGGGCTACCGAGCTTTCCAAGGTGCTCGGTTGTGGCGGCGGCGTGTCGCCGACGACGGCGGAAGGCGGCATCGCGGCTACGACCAAGTATTGGTTCAATCGAATGCGGTCTCGTCAAATTGGTGAGGCCAGAGAGGCATACAACACTCTGGTGGCGAACTTTAGCCATGGCATGACCTTCTTTTGGCGACGGCTCGCGGCGGCGCTCCGGTAAGGTCGCGGCGCACGCGGCCAGGGCGATTCAGGCTTCCTCTAGCGCTTAGATCCGCGTAGCTAGCTCAAGGGGGTCGTGGCGGTGCTCCACGATGCTCTAACCTATACGGTTGCTAGACGGATTGCTCGGAACGGGTGATTCGGCGTCGGAACGCGTCGGTGGTGAGCGCGCTCCGCCGAGAACGCGTCGTGCTGCGTTCTCGGTCTAGCAAGCTTGTAGTCCGGGGGTTTCGGCCGGTCGAATGAGTGCATGGTGCAGGTGATCTTCCCGAGCCGGTAAAGGCTCGTGCCTGCGCGTCCCGAGGGTGGAACGCCATGGCAAAAGCAGGGCAAGGTTCGGACATGGCGTGCGATGGCTCACCGTGGTGTCGGTGAAGCTAGGATGGCGGTGCAGTGGCGAGTCAGAGCCGTGCAGAGCGATCGCAGTGCCGTGCCGCTCCTCGTCCGCAGCTCGGGCTTCTCCTCCGTGTCCGGCTCCGGCGTGCTCCGCGGCGGCGGCGCTCCGGCAGCTTCTCCTCCTCTGCTCCGCCCTTCTCCTACGCTCTCTCTCTCGGTTTGGTGCGGTGTGCCGGTCTGTGCTGCGGTGGCGGCGAGGGGAAATGAGGGTAGGGCTTCGGGGTGCTCCAATTTATAGGCGAGCTTGGCCAGCTCCAATGGCGAACGGTCCTGATTGCGCTCGACCGATCGAAGGGCCGTGGCTCGAGTGGATCTAGGGCTCCGGATGGGCGCGGGTTCGCTTGGCGGCCAAGAAAGGAGGGGACAGGAGGGGGACAGCGGGGTCAGGGCTCTGCCATGCTGTCGGCTGTGGGACCGGGGTCACGCCATTCGCGCGACACCCCCGGCAGGCGCGTCGCCTTCGTGAGGAAGAAGAACAGTAGGGGGGGCGAGAGCGGCTGACAGGCGGGGTCGGGTTGGCAGCGAGCGCGAGCGCGAGCGCGTGTGTGCCGGTCGTGCGCGTGCGCTGCCGAGCCGCGACGTGGGCCGCGCGCGGTGAGATGAGGAGAGGAAGGTCGGGCGGGCTCGGGCTGGCTTAGCGACCCGGCTGGCCGAATGGCTGGCCTAACTCTCTCTTTTTCCTTTTCTATTTTCAGTTTAGTGTATATATACATATATTGCCCATTTTAATTATTGAGTAAATACAAACATAAATTGCAATAAATCCCAAATGTGATGCATAAGTTATTATTCTATGTGAATGGAATTAAAATGCAAACTACACTCCTTTATTTACCAATTTCATAATGAAACCTATATGCTTGCACAAGAAAAATGGGTTTTCACAATAAATAAATGAAAAATTTTAATTGGTTGGGATTTTTAGATTGTGTGGATTTTTAGGGTTGTTACAAGTGATTTCTGGGATTTCTGCGAAGAAAGATGCATATCCGTCAAATATGTGTCCGTGGCTCATCCTAGAGCCAACGGCCAGGTGGAGAGGGCAAACGGTATGCTGCTCGACGCCCTCAAGAAGCGTCTCCACGCAGTCGTGGATAGAAGCCCAGGCAACTGGATTGACGAATTACCGGCGGTGATCTGGGGACTTCGGACTCAACCCAGCCGGAACACAGGCGTATCGCCATATTTTATGGTGTATGGCTCGGAGGCAGTACTACCTGCAGATGTAATGTATCGATCTCCAAGTGTTGAGGCGCACGAAGAAGCCCACTCCAACGAGGCCAGAGCAGACGAAGTCGACAAGCTAGAGGAAGAACGCCTGATCTTCTGTGTACGAACAGCTAAATATCTAGAAGGGATCAGGCGATATTACAATCGCAATGTCAACGGCAGAGCCTTTGCAGTCGGTGACCTCGTTCTCCGCCGGAAGCAGAGCAAGGAGGGGATGCATAAACTATCATCTCCCTGGGAGGGGCCATACATGGTCAAGGCAGTTACTCGACCAGGTGCATATAGGCTCTCCGACCTAGATGGCGTCGACATCCCCAATTCCTGGAACATCGAGCACCTGCGACGTTTCTACCCCTGATCTAGGGGTCAAACCAGATATGTGTATTTTCATTTTATTATAAACAAGGAAAATATATTGTTATTCTCGATATTTTTGCCTCCATTACATTTTGTACAGCTAAACGTCTTCGACAATGTGTAAGCCCCGCCACTGCTCGGGCAGCACGTCTTCGCCTATGCGTAAGCCCCGCCACTGCTCGGGCAGCACGATTTCGCCAATGCGTAACCCCCGCACCTGTCGGGCAGCATCTGGTTCGACGCCGCGTAAGCCCTAAAAATGATAGGCCGCCTAACTACGACACTTCATCGACCGCCCCGATATATCGGGTAGCCTTTGCCCACGATAAGCGTAACCCCCGCCTAGCGCGGGCAACTTCGCCACCACGTAAGCCCCAGGGACGCCTGGGCCGTTAAGTCTTCGCTAACACATAAGCCCCGAGGACGCTTGGGCAGTTTAGCAGCGTCTCCAAAAGCCCCGGCAAAAGCACGGGCGACACGCAGGGCGTGTAGGATTATTCGTCGACCATACAAGATCTCGACCATGCTCGGGCGTCTCAATTCAAATCCCCTCGGTGGGAAAAAGCTGAACATTAGCAGTCAACATCTTAGCGGCTTCCCTAGCCTCTTCTTCAAGCTGGTCTTCCTGCTCTTCGATGGTTCGCCGCGCATACCCGGTCTGTACTCGGTCGTTCTTCACTCCCGGGTAGTGCGATCGGACGACTCCAAGCACATGGGCGGCTACATTTTCAACAACATCCACGCAGAAGTCCTTAAAGAATCGAAGAGCCTCCCGTCCACGTTGCACGATGTCGAGGGCACCAGGACCTTCAGCAGGCGGTACGGGGGGCGCATACTCAATGATATCAAGCACAGGCTTAACACCACCAACCAAGGCGTCAAACCTTCCGTTGGCAGCCTCAAGGCAACCCGCAAGGTCATCGACCTGCGCATGATGCCGACGTCCCATCTCTGACAAACAAAGCACGTCAGTCGCACTAAAAAAAAGGAAGAGGAAAGCCGAACACAGACAGGAAACCTGTCATCGTTTCCAGGTTCTTTCGGGCGGCCTCTCGCATCAGCGCCACCTCAGCCTCCAGCTCAGTGGCTGCACGTCACAAAGAATACAATCAGATCATCAAACCAAGACATCTTACAAATGGCGAGACGTCGCACATACTCCGCTTCGTGGATCCATCCAGTAGCTCTTGAAGACCTACATGCCACACAACTGGTGCTCAGAGAGCAAAAGCGGGACGAATAGCTATCAAGAAGCACAAGAGTCCAACATACCTTTGTTCTCTCGCAATAGACGCTTCTTGAATTCTATAAGGTCTGAGCAGTGCAGCTCCAGGGTTTCACGCTCCTCGCGCATGCCAGCCATCACCCCCTCTAGGTGAGTCACCTCGGTCTGCAGCTGTTTGTTTTTCTCTGCTACATCCCAAAGGCGGTGTAGGGTTTTCCGGCGATCTTCGGCGGTCTCATACACTGCCTGGAAGACCAAAGGAGCGACAGATTATCTAGTCATTATGTTGCCAGGATAAAATATGACAGGCGTCACCTGCACACGCGATGAAAGGTTTCCCAGACGACCGAGAAGCTTTCTCAAATCCGCGCGAGTATCGCGGATGTTATTCTTCAGTCCATCTATCTCGGCGTCAGCAAGATCTTCCTCTGTGGCGACAGCATAGGTGCTCCCCACCATTCGATAGGTGCGAATCAATGGCACGGGCCCCCTTCGGGCGACTTCTTCGATATCCGCACCCTCCGGGGAAGCGCTTGTGGAAGGCCGAGGACATGGCCCTGTTTGCGCCTCTGAGCTGGTCTCCGCTCCATGATCAGCACCCCCAGGAAGAACGGTGCTACTGTCCCTCGGCGGCGACGTCCGAGTTTCATCTTCACGGCTCGGCTCCTTGACATTCGGCCCTGGAGGAGAAGCCGGAGGCGACGGGGTAGGCATGCGCGGCTGCTTGGGAGGAGATGGTGAGCCTTGCGCATCAGCTGTTGAGGGCCTCTCGGGCGACCTCTGGAGTGATTCATGTTCTGAAGTCCAGCCAGCGCGGAAGTCCTCGGCTACACCAGCTTCCGAAGTTGTCATCTTTTCAGCACCGGGATTCTCAGCGTCTTCATTAGAAGGGTCCCTACATTTCCAAGATAAAATCTCAACACTATTCAGATCAAAAAGGGAGAAATATGGAGAAAATCCTACTTACATTTCTGAGCGACGACGCTTTCAGCCGAATTTCTTTCTTTGACCGGAAGCTCCAGCGGCAGCGGCAGGCATATCACCTTTATGGCGTTTTGTGCTCGGTTCATCCTGATCCGTGCAAGGGGCGTCGGCGGTGGCTTGGGCACGGTCCTCGGAAATCTTTACCGGACCTTCCGCAGCTCGGACGCCAATGGAAGATCCAGCCTTTTCTGACACCTGCTGTTTCTCCCGAGCAGTTCTTTGGGCCAGTGTCTCCTCATCTTCTTCGTCAATAGACTCTCTTTCTTCTTCGGATAGTTCAATAGAGTCGTCCTCGGCACGTCTCTGATGATAACTGTGCATCGTGTCAACTCGGCCCGGCCAGTCAGCGGTTGGTACATCGGAGAAGTACACCTTTCGGTCCTGTCCATTTATCTTCAAGAGATCAAGCAGAAGTTATGGTATAAGTACAATATGAGCGATGGAAGAGCCAGGGCAGTTCGGAACTTACCTCTGGTGGGGGATTTTTCAGATTAAAAGCCACACTTTGGCCACGGTTGCCTATATGAGAGCCTTTATCAAAATATTTTTCCAAGACTTCTCTGACTTTGTATTCGGATAGATCTCCGGATGAGCACCTGGTCGGATCATTCCGACCGGTAAATTCGAAGGCAGGATGGACTCTATCCTTGCAAGGTTGGACGCGACGAAATACAAAATTGGTAGCAACCCCAACTCCATTCAGGGTCAAACCCTGGATGATTTCCAGCAATTCGTTTACTTGTCCCAGCTCTTCTACATGCGGTTTTTCCGTCCAGCTATTCTGTTTTTCTGGAATCTGATCCACGGCGCACCGAACGCTCGGTTCTTGGTTGGGGATATAGAACCATCTCTTGCTCCAATCACGCACACTGGTATTCAGAGGAATTTGGAGGTAATGTGCGGACATTCCGTCACGCATTTTCAGATACACTCCGCCAGCAACTCGAGAACCTGTGCCGCTCGATTTCACAAGAACGAAGAGATGGCGGAACAGATTGAAGTGCGGGAGAATGCCAAGGTACGCTTCACAGAAGTGGATAAAGATGGAAATCAAGAGGATAGAATTGGGATTCAAATGGCACAAGGAAATTTGGTAATAATCAAGTAACTTGCGAAGAAACGGATGGCATGGCAAACCAAATCCGCGAGTAAAATAGTCAAAAAAGACAACTATTTCTCCGGAATCAGGCATTGGATATGGTTCACCTTGTTATATTCTCCAGCCATCGGTTGCCTGGTCAGGAAGGAATCCCCAGGCCATGAGCGCATCGAGCTGTGATTTTCCCAATACCGACGGCTGCCATTCGTTCGACATGCGGAACTCCCCCGGTTGTGCCTCCTTTGACTTTTTTGATTCGCGGGTGCTCTTCCTGGTGCCTGCCATGGCAGATCTGGGCGGGGGAGAGGTGGATTCGATGATTTTTCTGTGGCGGCGGCGAAAAAAAATGGAACCCTAGACGGCGGTGGAGGAATAGGCGGAGACGGATGTGGGTTTTGGGATTTGAATGCGCAAGAAGACAAACCAACTGTTCGCCTTTTCTACTTATTCCCCTGTTAAACAGCACAGGGGTATTTTCGGTTCACAAATCGTTTGTTGCAGAGAAAAGCTATCCCAGGGACTCCGTCGTCTTCGTCAAGTGTCTTCGAGCAACACTGCTCGGGGACTTCGTCATCTTCGTCAAGCGTCTTCGACCAACACTGCTCGGGGACGCCGTTGTCTTCGTCAAGCTCTTCGAGCAACACTGCTCGGGGACTTCGTCGTCTTCGTCAAGTGTCTTCGAGCAACACTGCTCGAGGACTTCGTCGTCTTCGTCAAGTGTCTTCGAGCAACACTGCTCGGGGACTCCGTCGTCTTTGTCACGTGTCTCCGAGCGACAAGCTGCTCGGGGACTTCATCGTTTTCGCCAAGCGTCTCCGAGCAGTAAAGTGCTCGGGGACTTTGTCATTCAACCAAAAATGATGAGCGATATCATCAAAATTTATGACCCTGACACCACGTGACTATGTCACATGCTATCAGGCTCGGGGACTAAATGGATACACTTCACCTGCCGGTGAAGGTATTGGCTCTGCCGTGGCAAAAGTGGATACACTTCGCTAAAGAGAAACTTCTTTCAATTTTTTTCTGAGCCCCTTACATCCGTCTGGTCAAGCAACGCTGAAGGTCTGCATCTCTCGACAAATGCAAGGCGCTCGGGGACTAGCTGTGGGGGTATAAGCCTGTATACCAGCATAGTCATACTTGGCCCAACTCTATCGAACAGGCCTGAACTACCAAGGACGCGTCGCCCATACGATCTCCAGGAGATCGCGTATATCCGCCGAGTCCTTGGCGGGCAAGAAAATAGGTTTCCTAGGATCTAGCCGATTGGTTTCCCAGATCGGCTAGGATTGTAATCTGTTATGTATGGCAAGATCAACTTGTAACACTGCCCCCCGGACTATATAAGGCGGGCAGGGGGTCTACTCGATTCATCTAGTCTACTAGCAATACAACACAGCAATATACAGGACGTAGGGTATTACGCCTCGTGGCGGCCTGAACCTGTCTAAATCTCTGTCCCGCACGAATTGTGCTCCCTCGTTCGTCTCAGGCGCACCCTCACCGTCTCATCTACTACCGCGGGCATACCCCTCGGTAGACTATCGTCGGTATTCCGTCGACAAAATCTCTTTTTTTTTCTATCGAGTTCTATGCATCAATTAATCTCTATTAATTTTTGCTAGACCATAATTAGTTAATGTTTAAGCCTTCTACATATGTAGCATCTAAAACATGGACTGGACATTAGTTTAGCCCATCCAAACTTTTCATTGATCTTGCTAGATACCACAGATTATACCGTAGGAGTAGTATTTTATAGCAACATAATAAAGCAAAGTGGTACGGTGCATTCTTTCATAATGCAAGTCATGTGAGTTTCTAAGAGCTAAAACTCACTCTTTAAATCATTATTTGGAGATATTTTGTTTATCTTTCTATCTTTCAACAATATTTTCATATCTTGTTTGCACTCTAGGGAGCTATTATTTTTTTATTTGTGGCTAATGAGAAAACCAGAACAAAAGATGACTAGATTTGGATAACCAACTAATGAAATTGTTATTGATTTTTTTACTAAAATCTCTATCCACAGCAATATCCTAAAATATCCTTTTCTAGCAATTAGAAAGAATATAAAAAGATCTATTAGAGTTGCTTTAACCATGTCAAATCTCTCTCTCTCTCTTTCTCTCTCTCTGTGTGTGTGTATATATATATATATATATATATATATATGTGTGTGTGTGTGTGTGTGTGTGTGTGTGTGTATTCCATATCTAATGTTAAAAAACAATTGGTACGCCTTCCAATTATGTGAATGTGAAATTATCTCTATTTTTCTATCTACAACTCTGACATATACACACACTTTAGACACCGATCTTGAGGTAGTGTAAATAGCTACGAATTTTAATAAATCCCAATTAGTAATCATGATTTAAATAGATAAATAATACAACTAGAAATGAAACAAATCTTACCATGTTTTTTCTGTCTGGGTCGGATTCCACATCCTTTGTTTTGTTTCTTTCCGGTTTTAAGTACCCGTTCAAGACTGGATCGGCTGCTTAATTTTCCAAGCAAGGAAACACGAGACCATCTTGTTTTCGAAACGAAAGCGCAAGAAAAGGCCCGCGGGCCGATAGCGAGAAACTTCGAGGCGGATCCATCCTGCGCCTTCGCTTCAGCTGTAGAGCCAGCCCGCAAAAGACCAAAACCCTAGCCGTCACAGCGCCGCCCCCAGATCATAAACCTCCACCTCGCCGGCGGCCATGGCGTTCTCCGGCAGGATCAAGGAGCTCGTCAGGAAGTACGGCAAGGTGGCCGTTGGCGTCCACCTATCCGTCTCCTGCGCCTCCATAGCGGGCCTCTACGTCGCCATCAACAACAACGTCGACGTCGAAGCCGTCTTCCGGAGGTTCGGCATCTCCCCCGGCGTTTCTGTCGGCGGCGAGGCCTCACCCGCCCCCGCCTCCCGCGATGAGCACCTGCGCGACGCCCCCCTGCCGCCCAGGCCCAGCGAGGTCCTGCAAGAAGAGACGGAGCGGGAGCGGGAGCGGCAACCCCGCAACAGGACGGTGGAGCTCGTGGCGTCGAGTGGCGGCGCGCTCGGGCTCGCGCTCCTCTGCAACAAGGCACTGCTCCCCGTGAGGGTCCCCATCACCATCGCGCTCACTCCGCCCGTCGCCAGGATCCTTAGCCGCTGGAGGCTCGTCAAGAGCTGATTTGTGAGTCGATTCACCGCTTCGGATTGCTCTCTGCAATTTTAGGATTAGAGTCGAACTTTGATGCAACCTTCAACTTCAATCTGCCGTTGGATGATGTGGGCCTATTTATAATCCGCGAGAGGTTTTGGTGAATAAATGGTGTGACATTATAATTTTGCAGTGAATCATGTATGGCATTGTGTGGTCGGATTCACCCTGAGAAACGTGAAATTGGAGAGGAAGAATCAATTGTTTTTGGTTTTAGCAATCATATCATTTGTAGTCCCTTGAAATTCACCAGATTTGAGTTTATTCCAGTTGCAATTATCTTTAGGAGTAGCAATTTTCTCCATGTCTAGATGTTGTTTTTTACTTTTAGTATTTTGGAACTATTTAGTTATCATTTTTCGCAAACCATTCTATTACTAGCCAATTTTATTCTTTCTATGTATGCAGATGCTAAATCATTTTTCGCAAACTGTGGCCAGTGCCCAATGAATTTTTTGTGCAAAAGTTGTGGGCTTAACAAGTTTTGAACACCTGTATTGGCCATAGGGTTAGTGACTGTAACTGTGTAATGTTTGTCCATGTTGTTTGGTCTTTCTTGTAATCTGCTATACAACAGCTTAGTTTTCTAGTGGTATATAGGGTTGCTGCTATTACCTTACAATACTTTTTAAGAGTGAAACTTGTTGTGAAAACAATGTGTGTAGAAAATTGAACAATGAATGTTACCGCCTATGAATTTTTTGGGCATACTTAATACTTAAGGGCTTGTTCGTTTGTACCCTAAACCAAGGGGTTTGGAGGGGATTGAGGGGGATTTAATCCCCTTCAGGGCTTGTTCGGTTATACCCCAATCCATGGGGTTAGAGAGGATTGGGAGGGATTGGAAGGGATTTTAACTTGTTAGGGATTTAAACCCCCTCAATCCCCTTCGAATTATACCAAACGAACAAGGCCTTGGGTCAAAATCCTCTTCAATCCCCACCAATCCTCTTCAATCCCCTTGGTTTGTTATAAAAACGAACAATGCCTAAATGGTATAGTCAGTGGCGGGCACAGCTATGTGCAAAGGTATTCAGCTGAATACCCAAAATTTCTAGCAAAAGCTTTTATACATATAGTGTATGCGTGTATATGTACTGGAAAAAAGAAAGGAAAATAAGAGTGTAAGTGAATAATTTGTGAAGAATTCAGTCCAAAAACGTTATTGTACATAACGAAATTATATCTATATAGTGCTGTACATGCCAAATATTAGGCTTTGTCAAAAAGAAAATTATACGCTTCTACATTTTGAATACCCGCCTTTAAAATCCTGCGCCCGCTACTGGGTATAGTAATACTTACTATGTGCTGCTTAGCATATCTTATCATGTGCAGTAGCAGATGCTGAACTCTATTTTCATTTACCCATGTCATGTTAATCATTTAATTACCTGCTTGAATTTCTTTGATATGAAAACTCAGCTTGAATACTAACCTCACTTCTGTATACATGATCTTCAGGTGTTTTTTTTTTCATCACAACTGCGCTGGGAGATAGGTGCATCCACATCCCGGATCCATCTTCTTGGAAATCCTGCTATGGGTTGAAGACCAAAAATTCTGTAAACTACTACTATTGCCGTCTGGCACTACAGATCCGTTTGTTATTTGTGGTCACGGATGCAAAGTTAAAACCGGTGAGCAAAGTCTCGTGTGGAACTACCCTTTAGTCATCTGTTATTCTGTGAACTCATGGCAGAACGCTATGCTAATTTTGTAACATGAACACAGTGGTTGGGGATAGAATATGCACTGCGATTGACAAAAGAGCTACTACGTCTACATTCGCTTTACTCTATGTGACTTTTGCCTGTTTGTCTGAACTTACGGCCGGCCCGCTCTTGTGTGAGAAATCTATCTGTCTATCTATGTATACTATTATCACTTCTCAATGAACTAGCAAAAGTGTCCGTGCGTTTCAACGGGAGAGTATCAAAATAAAATTTTCATCAACTCAATTATTAGTGATCGTGCGTTGCAGCTAGAGTGTCAAAATAATTTTCGTTAAGCCAATTGGTTTCGTAACCAATTTTTCTAGAAAAAATAATTATTATACATATTTAACTTACGTATCAACATGTATTTGCCAAAAAAGACAAGAAAGATATGAGTTTTCTTAATAGAATATCTCTTGTTTTATTTGTATCTTACCTGATTACTTTTCCTTATTTTAGCATATGGTACTAATGTCAACCGGGTACGTAAAACTAAATCGAAAGTACACATATTTGTATTAAAAAACATATAGTAACTATGCACGCACGCCATTACGGAGGACGGGACTGGAAACCCATGTGACACGGCCCATGTGGCAATACAGAAGTCCAGATGTTCATGCTATCTACAAGATGTTTCTTATTCCTAATTAACTAATCTTGATAGGAGGAGAGGAACACGCAGGCGGGAGATGGGGACAGCGGCCATGATTTCCACCGCGTGTGGGCTCGCTTGATAGTAGCAGAAAAAAAAGTGGATGACGAAAAAAGGGAAAGAAATCTTCCCTTTTTATTAGTAGGTATATGAATTTACAAAATCTCAACACATGCTCAAAGAGCTGAATATAATCTTTTTTTTTACAACATAGCTGAATATAATCTTTGTCCTTGAGACCTTCGGTTAAGCACGCCTGACGTCTGGTGGGGGTATGAATCAAGATTCGTGCGTGGAGAAAGGGTTCTCCTGACCGTCAGATCTCCTCTGCATGTGGTGCCTCTTGCGGGTCATCGTCCATTCGCCCACACGAGCTTGCGGTTACCTCGCGGCCTGGGTCGTCCTCGGCCCCGGCGGTCTCGCTACCGGCTGGCGGCCGCTTCCTCCACTCCTCTCCGGCGACTGGCTCAGGTCCTCTTCCCGGAGGAATCATGATCGTCTGCGTCGCCGTCGTCGGCCACCAGGTAAGGACCCTCACCGCCCCACTTGACCCTCGCGTCCGATCCCGCAGATCTGGCTTGACGCAGTCAGCTTCACCCTTGCGTTTCCATCGGTGCTGCAGAACAATCCGTTGTACCTGCAGAGCTTCACGGAGGCGGATGACGCCCTCAAGCTCCACCACATCGTCCACTGCTCCCTCGACGTCATCGACGAGCGAGGTAGCTAAGCGTCTTGTGCGCCCCCTAACCGTGGCATCGTGATCCAGATCTAGATGGCCTTCTTTTTAGCAGGCTGTGAATACCTGGGAGCTCTAGTTAGTTTCTATCTTTTTCAAATCTCTAGATTGTAATCATTTGAGAACGGAGGAGAAGGAGATCATGCTCGTTAAATCGCGTGCTTGTTGCTCTGGAGTTAATTAACAGAAATTAAAAGTTTCAGGGCCTCCAATCAGATAGGCCCTTAGTTACCGGAGCGAGCATTAGAAGTTGACAATCGATCCAACTTGTACAAAAGGGGGGCAGATTCAAATCATGTGGCATATGCGGACAAAGGCATGCACTTACCATTTTGCAAAGCTGCTTTGTGAGGACTTGGACATGCATAGAAGCTTAGTGGGTCTACAGATGATTATAATTGAAAAATGCAATGGTTAATTCTATCTTATCAGTGTAGTTTTCACTCAGTGATTCGTGTATAGAAATATCAATCTCCTTTTTCTCAGTGCTGTTTGGTTATCGTTTTTTTTTCCGAGACACTTCTGTTGTTTTCTTATTTGCCTTGACATTCGTTGTTTTGACAGTGAACAATCCTAAAAGGAATGCACCTACATTGAATGAGACATTTTTGGGTCTTCTGTACCCAACTGAGAACTACAAAGTGTAAGTTTCTTCCAGATTCTAGTTATTTGCTTAATTTGCTTGATGGCATCTGCCTCCATTAGATACTGAAGTTTCAAAAATCGATTGTTTATATTTTCAGAAATTCTTATACTTGGATTATTCGCAAAGTTAAAACAATGACTATCAACTCAATGTTTATATGTGTTCCCTTGTCGCCAACTAAATAATCCTGCTGATAGCACTGACATTCTTGATCTGGCTGCCAATTGCTAGGAAATCGGTTAATTATTATAATCTATTGTGTGCAGGTATGGCTATTTGACAAACACAAAGGTCAAATTTATCATGGTCACGACTGATCTTGATGTCAAAGATGCAGATGCTCGAAATGTAAGCTCGCCAGTGGTTAACTGTACCATTTTTTTGTAATGAAACATGTTAATATACGTATTGAACATGTATGCAACATATATTATATTTCATTTCACTGGGCTGTACAGAGATATTTGCATTAGAGTACAGCTGTTAAGTTTCAGTCTAGAAATGAAAATCAAGTGTTCGCAAAGAAGTTTTAGATGCACTGTTTCTTCCTTTGAGGATGCAGTGAAATTTGATTGTGTAACCATTTTTAGTTTACATTTGATTTGATGCTCATGCTTGACATGCTATGTGTGCAAAAAGAATACCAGCTCATGTTCATCTCTGTTTCCTCAGTTTTTCAGGAAGTTCCATGCTGCTTATGTAGATGCCGTCTCAAACCCGTTCCATGTCCCGGGGAAGAAGATAGCTTCAAGAAGCTTTGGTGCAAGAGTAAGCACCATAGTGAAATCCTTCGGTTCAGGGATATCCAGTTGATCGAGTGCCACTTTTGTCAGACTTCCTGTAACCAAACATATATGTTCTCTCTGTTTGACAAAATTACTCCCGACTGTGTACTACTTGTATGGTGAACGAGATGCTAGTTTGGTACTGATTGCTGAACAAAGAAAGATAGTGGTTCATTCAGTCACAGATTGTGCCTTTTCTTGTTCAGTGCACCTGATCTGTAAACCATCATGTGTTGTTGCTTGTTGTCTTGCACTCTTGCAGTCACAACTCACAACCTGTCTACTAGTAGCGGAAGTGAAGCCCTATTTGGTTCTCATCTTCATAGTGATTCTAGATGGTGATGTAGAATTTAGAGTCTAGATTAGATAAAGATAGGGGATGTTTAGATTCGGAACTATTTTCTTTGCATAGTGAGAAGTTCTAAATAGCTGGGTCTAAGTAGATAGTGGGATTACAAAATGAGACAATTTTCTTATCTTATTCTCATTTTTCTCAGGAGATCCAAACATAGCCTTAAAATATCTTTTCGGTGCGTGGTTGACTGGGACGCTATGGGTGAGTTTCAGCTGTAGCGTCCCATTCGATAATGCACCGAAAAGATATCAATTATCTATCAAACTGCCGATTTTTTATGCATACGCGTGTACAGCGTACAGTTTGATATTTGATACCTAATTGATATGGAGGCTTTTCATCAGGTAGTAGAACCAACAAAAATTTCCATGCTCGCAGAACCTTCTCCTAAGAGTTCGGTTACTTGGGTTGGACTTGACTTGTGACTTATCCTCGTCTTATCAGTAGTCAGTCAACTGACACAGTCAACTATTGCATGCCCAAACGAGAAGAGAACCACCCTTTGACAGCACGATGTTTTTGTTCAAGAGCAGGCCGGCCTTTGCCGTTCACAAACTAGTAGAGGTGACCCTCGCTCATGAGAATTCGTGGGTGGCCACATACTGCATCAGTTTAGCAGTGTCGGACTGCTACTGATCCTGTTACCCAGCCCCCGTTGTGCCGACAGTTACGCTCAGCTGCTCAATGCTTTATAACGACGCAAAGGGGAGGAACCCACCATATGGTATAATATATACAGTTACATTGAAAAAACCTTGCATAATGACTCCTATATACATTGGAAATTTTGTATTTCAATGGTCCTGGAGTAATATACATAGTTTAATTAATTTGTCGAACTCATTCGGAGTTATGAAATGAAAACAAAACACATACTAGTTAAGGTGCACCGGAAAGAAATTAATATTCTCGTTCACATGATGAGAAGATGATAGGCTACAACCTTCATCAGTGTAGCTGCATGAAACTATAGTGACGATCTTGTTCTTCTTCAGTTGGTGTACGCACAAAACACTATATAATTTCACTACAGAAAACTGAAACTTTGCCGAGTGCCTACAGCTTTGCCGAGTGCCAAATATCGCGCACTCGGCAAAGGTCTTCTTTGCCGAGTGCCGCACTCGGCAAACCTCGGCACTCGGCAAATCCCTATTTGCCAAGAACGTGGCACTCGGCAAAGATATTCTTTGCCGAGTGCCAGACATATCGGCACTCGGCAAAGAACTGCCAGGACCCGACGCCGTCGGGCGCCGTTAACTTTGCCGAGTGCCAGGCGTTTGGCACTCGGCAAACTGTCCACTTTGCCGAGTGACAACCCTAGGCACTCGGTAAAATAATTTTTTTGGTTTTTTTTACCAATATTTTTGGAGGTTTGAAATAGTAACACAAACACCATGCTATAGTTTGGGGCTTTTTCATTACTTTTTGATATATTTGTTTAGTTTATTATGTTTTCTTGAATTTTTCCGGAAATTATGACGTTGACCTGCACGTGCATGAAATAATGAACCGTAGGCATCCAAAAAATGATATTCATGTTAGAGGGTGTGTTTTGAGGCCGTATCCAGGAAGTCACCGAATAGTTTGAACGCCTGGTTCACGAAACATGGTGACCCGCTTGTTGTCGGAGTGTATTTAAATTATATAAATTTTAAACCATGTCCGAAAATCATGAAACTTGTCGAGGTGTCGTGTTATCGCGTATAGAGGCCATGATAAAAATTTGAGATGTTTTCGAGCTAGTAGCTCGGTCGAATGGCTAAAACCCAGACATCTCCACATGTGATAACACGACACCTCCACAAGTTTCATGTGGAGAAGTCTGGGTTTTAGGCATCCGACGTTGCAACTATCTTGAAACCTTCTCAGTTTTTTATCATAGCCCATGTGATAACACGACACCTCGACAAGTTTCACGATTTTCGGACTTCGTTTGAATTTTATATAATTAAAATATAATCCGAGATCAAGCGGGTCGCCATGTTCTACGAATAAGACGTTCAAATTTTTAGGTGTGTTCCTGCATACGGCCTCAAAACACAACCTTCAACATGAATATAATTTTTTTATAGGGCTACGTTTCATTATTTTATGCACACGCAGTTCAAACCAAGATTTTTCGAAAAAATTTAAGAAAACAAAATAAACTAACGAAATATGACAAACTGCAATAAAAAAATCTCAAACTTAAAAAAGTTATTTATCTTAGTGCAATGAAGCTTCAGAAAAAAATTGGTGAAAAAAAACAAAAAAATTTACCGAGTGTCTAGGGTTGGCACTTGGCAAACCTACTACTTTGCCGAGTGCCGGGCCCTCGCACTCTGCAAAGTTATTTTTTTCAAAAAAAATAAAAATAAAAACCAAATCAAAACTACCCGGCGCTCCCTAACTCTCTCTCTCTCTCACACGCGCGCGCGCACAGCCCCGCCCCGCCCCCCAATCCCGCCGCCGCCGGAGGCCCGCCCCACGCCGGAGCCCCGTGCCACCGCCGGAGCGCCGCCCCTCCGGACCCCTAATCCCGCCCCGCAGCCCCGCCGCCGCCATAGCGCCGCCCGCAGCCCCGCCGCCGAATCTGCCCCGGCACGCCCCATCCCGGCGGCACCACACCCCCCCCCCATCCCGGCGCCCTACCCCCCCACCTCCCCAGGGCCCGGCCGAGCCCGCCCAGGCCGGCAGCCCCACCCCCACCCCCCCCCGGCCGGCAGTAGCAGAGGGAGGAGGGAAAGGAGAAGAGGAGGGAGGAAGCAGGGGAAGGAGAAGGAAGGGAAAGAAAAGAAGAAGGAAGAGAGGAAGAAGAAAGAAGAGAAGAGGAGAAGAAGAAGAGAGGAGGAGAAGAAGAAAAAAGGAGGATTAGGAGGAGGAGTAGAAGGAGAAGGAGAAGAGGAGAAGAAGGAGAAGGAGAGGAAAGAAGAAGTGTCATCTCGGTTTAAGGTATGCGAAAAATGGATGGTAGTATGGTAGTGTGATAGTAGTAGTGATATGTTGTTATGGTTGCATGGACTGAATGTCAGAGTGTGGTTGTCGGCCATCGTGTCATTGATATGCGTGTGGACGTCGACCATCGTGTCGAGTTGTTTTTGTGCTGGTTTTCGAAACCTCCCTATGCAGGGGAGGTGCTGCCGAAATTTTCTATTGATCAGCTTATATGTTCTTTTTTTACAGGGAAGAACGCTTGGTGGGAGAGCCGGAGTACCCACGTGCTGCTGGTCTGCCTGCACCGCACCAACTCGCCACTGCACCGACTCGCCACCGCCCCCGTAGCCTTACTTCACCGCCACCCTAGGTATAACCCCCTCCTTCTTTGCATACATGTTATGTGTGTTCGTGTAACCTGGTTAGGCGTCTCCCGTTCGAAAGAGATACGGATCGAGGTATGCAGATCTCTGCATATCTGTGACCGTATCTCTTTCGGATTGTCCACATATTTTGGACGGCCCGCGGATGCGTAGATGCGGTTAGTTTCCATGGTTTGCTCCGGTCCGAGACAGAATTTCGACACCACCTCCCTTTTGTTCTCCGGATACACACTTTCCTTTGCTGGACGTGTATCGGGAGAACAGCGGGGAGGTGCTACCGAAATTCTGTCTTGGATAGGAGCGAACCGTGGAAACTGACCTCATCTACGCATCCGTGGGTTGGATTAGGACCTATCCACACCTATTAGATGGTAGGCACACCGAGCAGATGCACCATGGTCATATTACTCGTCGCTTATATATGCATATGCCAGAGTATGGAGAACCGTGAGTGGATGTACACGGGCCACCCAAGTTTGACTCCAGAATGGATGAGTAAGACTAATGCTTTCTTGGAGCATGCTTTTGGTGAGGCAGCTAAAGGGTCGATTCGGATGCCGTGTCCCTGCCGCAAATGTGACAACCGTGTAAGAAAGAATAAGAAGGCCGTGGGGGAAGATCTTTGCAAGTTTGGATTCACGCCAAACTATACCTGCTGGATCCACCATGGTGAAGCCGACCGTATTAGAGAGGAGGTGGTGAGACCACGCCTCGAGGCTTTTGATGGAGATGCCAGGGTAGCAGACTGGATGGATGACTTTCACGAGGCACGGTTCGGTGAAGGATTGGAGGATGACCCAGAGGAATCAGCACAGGCGTACTATGCTATGCTGGATTCGGCCCAGAAGCCCCTTCACGAGAAGACAATGGTTTCGCAACTGGATGCCATTGGACGCCTAATGTCGTTCAAGTCGCTGTGTAGTATGAGTTGAGGCCACTTCGATGCTATGTTGGCAGTTTTTGGAACCCTGCTTCCGGAGGGTCACATGCTGCCGAAGAACTTGTACGAGTCACACAAATTTTTTCGTGCACTTAAGATGCCCTATGAGCACATTCATGCTTGTCCGAATGGGTGCGTCCTATTTAGGAAAGATCACGAGAAAGCAACACATTGTCCCAAGTGCAAGTCCTCTAGGTATCTGGAGGTCGACACTAGTGATGGCAAGAAGGAGCAGCTTGGTATCCCCGCTAAGGTCCTACGGTACCTTCCTGTCATACCGAGGATCCAACGGCTGTACATGACAGAGGAGTCCGCGAAATAGATGACATGGCACAAACAAGGCAAAAGATACAACCCTGGCAAGATGGTACACCCATCGGATGGCGATGCATGGACCCACTTCGATGGCATACATCGTCGTAAAGCTGAGGAGGCTCAGAACGTACGTGTGGCGCTTGCAACAGATGGGTTCAACCCCTATGGATTGCTGGCGGCCCCGTACACTTGTTGGCTCGTGTTCGTGATCCCCCTCAATCTCCCCCCGGCGTCATGTTTGAACCCAAGAACGTTTTCTTGTCGCTGATAATTCCTGGACACCTGGGGAACAAGATGGGAGTGTTCATGGATCCTCTCATTGATGAATTGATCATTGCTTGGGAAGAGGGGGTACTGACATATGATCGAGTTACAAAGAAGAACTTCACTATACATGTGTGGTACCACTACTCCCTGCATGACTTCCTGGCGTATGGCTTATTCTGCACATGGTGTGTTCACGGGAAGTTCCCATGCCCAGTATGCAAGACAGCTGTGAGGTTCACTTGGCTGAAGAGGGGTGGCAAGTTCTCTTCGTTTGACTAGCATCGTCAATTCCTCCCTCTTGAGCATGCATTCCGGCGAGACGTCAAGAACTTCAGGAAAGGGGTTCAAGTTATCGACCCTGCGCCTCAAATGATGACTGGTGCCGAGGTCCGTGCTCAGATAGAGGCTCTCAAAGATGATAAAGAGAAAGGTGATTTTATTGGATATGGGCAGGAACACCAGTGGACGCATAAATCCAGCTTGACTAGGCTCCCATATTTCGATGACCTTCTGCTTCCACACAACATTGATGTAATGCACACAGAAAAGAATATCGCTGAGGTGTTTTAGGCTACACTCATGGACATCCCTGATAAGTCAAAGGACAACGTAAAGGCTAGGCTGGACCTAGCAGAGTTGTGTGATAGACCAAAGCAAGTGATGAAGCCTCCCGCGCAAGGCAAGAAATGGAAAAAGACTGAGGTCGATTTTGTATTGAAAAAGGACCAAAGGAAGGAGGCACTGCAGTGGATCCAGTCGCTAATGTTTCCCGATGGGCATGAGGCGAATTTGAGTAGGGGAGTGAACTTGTCCAGCATGCGAGTGTTGGGGATGAAGAGTCATGACTTCCACATATGGATTGAGAGGCTCCTTCCTACGATGACTCAGGGATACGTCCCCGAGCATGTGTGGCGCGTGCTAGCAGAGTTGAACCTTTTCTTTCGCCAGCTTTGTGCCAAGGAGTTATCTCGGGACGTCATTGAAGACTTGGAGAAAGTGGCACCTCTGTTGATCTGCAAGTTGGAGAAGATCTTCCCACCTGGCTTCTTCCTAGCGATGCAGCATCTGATCTTGCACATACCGTACGAGGCACGAATGGGAGGTCCCGTGCAGTTCCGTTGGTGCTATGCAATCGAGAGAAGTATAAAGATTCTTCGGAAAAAGTGTAGAAACAAAGCCAAAATTGAGGCTAGCATGGCGGAGGCATTCATTCTTAAGGAGGTGTCAAACTTCACAACATCATACTATAATGATAGCCTTCCCAGCGTGCACAATCCTCCCCCTCGTTACCACGCCGAAGAGAGTTCATCGAACCTTAGCCTTTTCAAAGGTCAACTTGGAAAGGCAAGCGCACCAAGCACCAAGAGCTTAAGGCATGATGAGTGGCGCATTATCATGCTTTATGTGCTGTTGAACCTCGATGAAATGAAGCCTTATGTGTAGTAAGTTCTCAATGAGCTTGTTACATACTGCACCAACACCTTATGCTTTATCATGTATCCACCCCTTTGTCTCTTGTTTTTTCAGGGAATTTCTGAATACATACTAGACAGGGAATATGGCTCCTTCCCCTCAAGAGGAAGATAATCTTCTCAAATATGGTGTGCCTGATTTCATTTCCTGGTTCGACACAAAGGTACCGGGTTAATCCATTGCCTTTCCCACTTCGATCATAAGAGCGAGTAATGTAACGTTCTATCTTTCCTTACCTTGTAGGCCCGTAAAGATAGGGCAATGGATGCTGAGTTGAAAGGGCTAGCCAAAGGCTTCGCCTACAAGGTCAAGACATTCACCAACTATACTGTGAATGGCTATTGCTTTCACACAAGCCACTACGAGCGTAGTCGGCCCAATCAGAAAACCACAAATACCGGAGTTCGTACGCCCGGCACCGATGGGCACGACTACTACGGCATAGTAGAAGAAATATACCAACTCAATTTTGAGTGCTGCAAAGCTCGTAATCCAGTCGTATTCAAATGCCATTGGTTCGATCCTAACATCACGCGAACAACCCCTGAGATTGGACTAGTTGAAATTCGACAGGATTCTGTATATGAAGGAGAGGATGTCTATATTGTGGCTCAACAGGCCACACAAGTTTATTATCTCCCTTGGGCGTGCCAAAAAGACCCCAATCTTATGGGTTGGTACCTTGTGCAAAGGGTATCGCCACGCGGTAGACTACCTGTCCCGAACGATGAGGATTACACACAGGAGTTCTACCAACCAGAGGGGTTAGAAGGAAGGTTTGACATAGACATGTTTTTGCTGATGGACATTGAAGTAGACAATAACATTGATCGAGGGGATGCAGAAGAGGAGGAGGGAGAAGAGGTGCAAGATGAGAAGGACTTACAAATGCTTGAGGGATTACAGTTAGACGATGACAATGATGAGAACGATGGAGATGAGGACGAGCGAGAAGATGAGCTAGTTGACAATATTGATAGTGAAGACGACGAGGGAGAAGAGGAGCTAGATGCAGAATATTTCTAATTCATGTAATACTATATCATTATTATTATAATTACTATTACTACTATGTTCAATTCATTTTGTATCTCTTTATAAGTACTTTTTAATTTAACATTGCTAATTGGTTTATTCTTTGAAATTGCAGGCACTCGACAAAATGCCGGGCGGAAGGCAGGGCCGTCGACAGGTCAACTCCGTCTACATGAGGGACCGCTCACCAGCCCCAGCTGAGAAGGAGCCTGTGTCGGAGCCGGCACCGACGAGGTCGAGGACAGGCCGCCGTCCGAGGAGGCGCTTGGAGCGGACTCCCACCCCGTCGGCCGACGAGGATGACCAGGGGTGGACCTCGAGCTAGGAGGGGGTCACACCTCCCCTGAGTCGCCGGACCACGAGGAGGAGGGGCCCTCGACAAAAGAGGGCTCCACTTCCACTGCTTCTGGCTCTACCTCCTCGGGAGTGTACTTGCGCGGGCCCTCGAGGCTCCCGGCGCGGCCGATCTCACTTCACCAGCGCCAGGTGATTCGACCCCAGGGCGACGAGTACGTATCATTTCATTACTGTTTCATATGACATGCATTTTCTTAACGACTAACAATTGTTCTTAATGACTCTTGCAGCAACTGGAAAGTTGTGTTCGGGAAGGGCCGCCAAGTGTGACAGAACCGCCTTAATCATAGGGCCCACGTGCGCCATCAACATCCCTAAGGACATCCGGTTACTGTGCACGAGTTCCCTAATGACCTAGGTGGCCTGCCGGGTCTCCTAGGAAACCCAATTTCCCCGAGGATCTCATTGTAAAGACATTGCAAGTATTACAACAGTTTACAAAAATAATCTAAATCAGAGTACAAGATGCGGAAGTATTACATATCTATAGGTTAATAAATATAATTTTTACATTACCCAGATCAGAGCTTCGTAGTGGAGCAGCAGTATACAACTATACCCTTGCCCAAGGGTTGTACCATCAACACATCTTCACCCGTGCACGATCCAACAACCGGCACGGTCCTAAACAGAACTTGAACTCTCGGCTCACCTGCAACAGGGGTTAACAAACCCTGAGTACTTGGGGTACTCCGCAAGACTTACCCGACTAAGGGTGTAAAATGAGACTCAGGAATGCAAGTCATAGGTAAGGCTAGCAGGAGAGAGAAGGTTTGCAGAAAAGCATTGCTAACCAACATTTTAATTATTTATCATTATAATCATAGTCATAATTCCAATAATCAATCTCATCTATCATCAATTCTCAACTTCCTTTGATCATTCGGTGAACCTAGTTGCGAACCACTTTTCGGGGTAGGTGTGAGGATCAAGTCTCCATTAACCGAGGAGCACGTCGATTCGAATCCAGAAAAATACCCAGCTGGGGATTCTAACCACACTGCATATGCAGCACGCCGGCATACATATACCAACCCGTCATCTAGGTCTTTCTATCCCGGAACCGGTCCTGCGCCACCCGGGAGCACAGTACTCCACTCGTCTCCAGGCACGCCGGCCACGTGGGTACACGCTACTCCCGCCATCTCTCCACTCCCAGTGCGTGGTTGTCGGTTCCAGCAATAGAGCCACCTGACTCTAGGCTTTCCACATAGGTATGTGGCTAGGCTGTTCATCATGATCACAGCAGGCCTACAACGAACGGTCCCTACTTCCTTCCTGCCGTCAGACTTGCATTGGGGCCTAGCCCGAATACAATACTGCCCGACAGTTTATTATCATGCCTGAAGAGTAGTGTGACATGGGAAACGCCGTCCCATGAGCAGGCCACTCAACGAAACACATTTTGGGTGATACCGACCAGTTCCAAACTATTCCGAAAGCGACCATGCATCGGGACTCTAGCCCGAATACACATCGACCAACGGATAACAAGTTCTTCACCAATCATAAAGTATATACATGTACATAGCACAGAAAATAGTTTTTCTTTTATGGAATTCTAATTTCATTAAGCATGCCTAGCATTTTTCAAATTATTTATTTAAATCAGGTTTCAGGGTAGTTATATGGGACAATGCATTTGGATAGGCAACAATCAACTCCTAGCAACCTAATGCAATAGATTAACTCGAATTGTAAAGGATTTCATAATAGAGGGTTAATGCACCGGGGCTTGCCTGTTGCTCGTAGAAGATGGAACCCTGAAAACAATCACCGAGAAGATCCACGTCCACCGAGCGAAGACCGTACTCGAGGCTCGCTTCCGATAATAAATACCACGCGTTCACTACACGAGATAACAATGCAATGCTTTACATGATGATATGTATGACATGATGCAAGAGATGAGCTAAATCGGGAACAAATGAAAAGTAAACTTAATTTAGAAAGTTGAGTACAATTTTCTTTCACGGTAAAGTTGCAAGCCAACAAAACTAACTTGTTTCATTAACAACTAGAGTTCCATTAAATCATCTCATAAAACGATTCATTCTTCGTTCATATGGAAAGGATTATTATTGCCTCACTACAAGAAGCATGTTTGACTATTTCTTTTTACCCATGAAGTTGCATCCAAGAAATAACCAAAGCAACACCCATGGATCCACTAACGAGTATTTGTAATAAACATCTTAATTACCTATTAACCCATGAATTACAACTACACAAGGAATTAAGATACCAAGGAGCAGTTGTGGTTTTTGTGTTTCGAGGTCCACAATCAACTTCAAAAGTTCACACCATTCCAAAAAGAATTAGTGTTTCTTATTTATTTTTATTGCTTATTTTATTGACCATTTTAACCGTCGTAGAAAGTCGCTGCACAACTATTTAACTACTTTTAAAATACCAATAAGAAACTCATCCTCACCTGCCTAGGGTCATTAGGGTAGATGACCCAAGGTCTTCAACCAATCCAAAAACCATACAAACCTAAAGTGATTATAATTTCTATTGATTTATTATTCAATTACCCTAATGTTAATTAATTAACTAAATAGACTAATTCCATTTGGTCCCCAAACCTTGCCATCAGATAGCTCTAGACCCACAACAGTACTATATAATTTTTCGTGATTTTTGGAATTATCTAGAATTTATTAAAATTCAATAAACTTGCATTTATGAATTAAAATACACATTTTTATCTACTGCAGAAACTGATCAAATACATTATTTAATATTTTTAATGCATTCAACATATCACAGAGAGTTCACACAATATTTTCATGATTTTTACCATAGTATATTTATTCCTATAAAAATAACAAGATTCAGCACTATTCATATCATAACAAATTAGAAAATCAATTTTATTTCGCGGGAAAATGGAAAAACTTAATTCAGCCCGAGCCGGCCCACGAGCAAGCAGGCCGGCCCAACTAACCTATCAAGGCCGC